>OX359248.1:36331341-37701241 GCA_947179485.1 Allacma fusca | reverse complement strand
AAAATGACAGGTCATTGCACTGCTATTTCAGAATACATCCAACTTACATAATTCCTCTAAGTCATGATTAATTTACCAAATAGTAATGTAGTGTACAGTAATAATTAATAAAACCAAAAATATAAAAAATCAACCAATGTAAAAATATAATCTTAAAACCTTACTGTGATTTTCTAAACGTAGAATATTCAATAGCTCAATGCAATGCTCTCAAAACCCGGTCCCGTAATTTAAAAAAAATTCATTTACATTTTTTATTTATTACATAACAAATTACAGGCAAAAACCTTTCCCGTATCGTCACTTAAATTTTGAGATCCTTTACTCAAGGTTTGGGGAAATTTTTTTCTTCGTTGTTACATTATTCATATTCCCATATTACATACAAATAGATACCTGAAAATTCAAATGTTTACAATTTCAAAGAACCTTAATAATTAATAGTAGCTACTCCATCCATGCAGTCAAAACATGACATATATCGTGATCGTAGGGAAAATACTACTTTGACACATATTCTAAAATTCGTAGCAAAGTTTCGACATTACTATAAACTTTAGCAATAGCAACTAAGTGTGTCTGATTATATGTACACTACTCCCCTAACACTAGCAAAATAAGTAATCCAATTGCTACCAATTATGCAATACTTTACCCTCGGAATACACAAAATAATTGCCCCTATTGCTGTCAATGTTTCATTTACTTTGCTGACCTTGCACTCTCCTTCTGATTAGTGTATACGAAAATGCATAACAATAAGTTTAAGAAACATTGAGCTTTTATGTGTGTCATCTAAGCATTATTATACACACATGCACTCATGCTTAAAATTAAAATTCGATTGTTCCATAAATATCATCACATACATGTATAACTGTACACATACCAGTACACTTAAGAGCCTATTAAGTAATGTATTAAATCCCATAAGTGTTATTGTTTCCCTACGTCCGAGCTCAAAGTGTTCATCTTTAGTGACATAGCATACACACACAGCTGAACGTGTTTAATGGCATTGACAGTATTGACACTTTGAAGATTGCGTCAGTAACAACTTCAAGCCCTATTTTACTCCGATCACGAAACAGTGGTTTACAAATTCTGTCCACCACTGACCTTATTACATAGTACAAGATTTTTATTTATTATTACTATTACAAACCTTCATCCTACATACGTTAATATGAACATCCATTATTCCTAATAGTGTTAAAAGTTGCAACGCAACCTGACGTGTATTGCTGCTGATATGTACGTGCCGATTTAATTGACTTCCAATTTCAGCTTCCGCAAACATCATATCCAGCAGAATTTGTTCCACAACAATAACGCTACAAAGAGTCCTACAAAAAAAACAAAAAAAATTATTCAGTTACTCTTTTTGTACATACATTGGTATATTTTGTTTAACTGTAGATATATTTTTAAAAAATTAAGGAGGACCCAAACCCCTTTAACAAAATTACGGCTGCAGCTTAAAATACAAACAGCAAAATAATGCAAGTGCTTGTGCCGAAGTTGTGGGGAACATCAAAACAAAATAACAAGTTCGGATTGCAGCATTAAACAAAATAATGGGACTTTCTAGTTTTAAATTGTAAATACGAAAGGTTTGGGTTCAATAGTTTAGTGGAATTTGCGTAACTGCCAATTTCAGGTTTCGGATTTCACTGATATTGATTTCTTGACATTGTTGATTTGAATAGGCATTGTTTTGTTTGCATAAATGCATTTATTTTACAATTCAGACGAAATGTGCAATTTGAAGTTCGAAGGAGAGAGGCAAATATGAATCAATTTATCTGCACGTGCCATCACCATCATCGGCGGCCTCTCGTTGTTTTGGAAATGGTCGTGGTGACTCGATGCTGAGCTCAAAAACTGTATTTTTGTTGGTTTTGTAGATTAATTAATATTGTAGGGGCCAGGAGCGTTTAGTGTTTTGATATTCTTTGTGAACGTAGAATTAATTAATTGGACGGGGAACTCATTATAGCGTTGCCAGAATGTTCAAAAATTTTAATGCTCTCACGATCACTTATCTGAAGAGTTCGAACTCGGACCTGAAGCCCCGGTTATTGGGAGAAGTGGAGATACCGTGTTTGGAGAGTTCGGAGGATTTCTGTGAAGGGTGTACAATTCTGACGGAAGATCCGCTTATTACATTCCCACGTTTTGATGATTTTCATCGGGTATGGGGAGGATTTGTTTTTTATATTTCGGGATGGTTATTTCTAAGGTTGTCGAGGAATTTAAATGTTTGTAATGGATTTTTTTGTTGAATAGGGAAACCTGTGCGTGGGTTGCTGTGAAGCTATACGAGGAAGCTTAGTTCCATGTGAGGATTGTCAACTCCCTATGTGTGGTCAGGACTGTGAGAAATTAAGTCTGCATAAGAATTTCGATTGCAAAATATTTGCGCTACAGCTGATGAGTCAAGTTGTGGGGTCATCACATCGAAGCACAAAAAAGTACCGGAAGCAATTATATTTACTTGTTTCCGTATTCCGATGCATATCGTTGAAAAGTTTGGATGTGGAGAAGTGGAAATTGATTGAAAAACTAATGACGATACCGACGATGGATGAGAAGGTGACTTGTTTGTCATCTTTGGATAGTTTGGACTGTGTCGGGGAAGTACTTCTGACAACCAAGCAAATCCTGGAAGCTAAAACTCATGGGGCGTACTTACCATTAGAAACCCCGCCGGGACATGAAGAAATGGTTCGGGTGGCTGACACTTTCGTTTCTTTGATGTGTGTCCTTCTGAAGTTTGGATTGTGCTTTTGGCCCGAGAATCTTGGAAATGGGTACTGTTTGTGTATTTGTGGATAAATGCTGGATCGTAATTCAGGAATGGTTGTCACTGTTGTGTATTGCTGATTCGTGAGAATTGTTTGCCTGTAGTGATTTGTCGGAGTGGTTGATGGGGTTTTTGAACTAATTCCATTTCAGAATGATGTCGTTATTGTACACCTCAGGAAGAATTCCGCATGATTGCAATCCCAACTCTGTGGGAGTGATGGACTCTTATGGGGCTGTGAAGCTGGTGGCTGCTAGTAATTTCAATAAGGGGACTCAAGTGACCATTGCAAGACATTTCTCACATAGTTTATGGTTCATTCAGGGATATCACTACCGACAGACTGCGTTGGGACAGCAATTTCTGACTCATGAGCATTGCTCTATGTGCTTTAACTGTGGCGACAATAATTCTGGAATTAGCTGCATAAAATGTACCTACTGTAAACAAGCGTACATGATTCCTATGGATAGCAAGATGCTTTGCATCGGATGCAATCGACACGTCAGTGCCAGTAACATTGGATCTAAACTATTTAAGGCAATTAAATTCTATGAGTGAGTTATGCATAAAGTTGAGACTTTATTGCCTTATAACCTAAGGTAATTTGGCGGGGAATGAAATATGTTTTATTGTACTTAGATATTACTATTCTCAGAAGAATTTGGACAGCTACGAGAAATTGGCAAAGGACATATTTGACTTGGAAAATTCCCTATCCCCACATCACTTTGTGGTTATAGCGTTGAAGACTTTGTACGTTAAACAAATTCACTTGTTTAAATCTACAACAGACGAATTCCTGAAGCTGGTATTAAAATTTGGGGACCAAATATTATCGGTGTTGTCCTCTGTCCTCACAGGCCTGTCGTATTACAAAGGTGAAGTATTTCAAAGTTATTCATTTTTTCATTTATGAATAAATAGAACTACATTTTTGAATGTATGAATGACCTTTATTTTAGGAGTGATTTCCTTTTGTTTGCACTACGCCCATGAAGCTTATTTAGAACGAGTTTCTCAATCAGATCTGGTTAGTTATCATTGGAATCATATGCGCAAGTACATGGTAGAAATCGACAGGAACTGGTGTTGGAGGCTAAGCCATACAACATTAGAAGAAGAAAGAGAATACAGAGCAATGCTCGCTACGCATTATGAGAAAGGGATCTGTTCACTTCCGTCCCCCGACTAGAAGGACAGTTTTTATTATGCTCCACGTGTGTATAATTATTATTTCTGACTCCTTAAATACCTCTCTGTGTTCTATGTTTCTATCGTTATGTTCCTCTTTTCTGTAAAGTATTTCTCTGGCGTTGGCTACACAAAAACGTATTATTGCTGTTTTGATTATTTTTTGGTAAATCAGAATGTTACATGCACATGAATACTATTATGCAACTATGATATTTCTGTATTTTTCTTGTTTCAAGAATCTTTTCATTACTCGTGAGGCTATCAAACTAATCGCTACATTGTTTGATAATTATTATTGTTTATTTAAAACTAACACGTTTACTTTTATAATTTAGCAGTGAAGTGGTAAGTAGGAAATAAATGAATCCATCTCGAATATATTGTGTTTAAAGGTAATTAGTGAGAATTATTTGTGCATTATTTTGGGTATTTGCGGAGCTTACTCAATTGACGTGGTTTAGAAGGAGTGGTAAGGTAGCTTGTGAAAGGTTGCGCGACTCCAACAAAGTAATTATTATTCCGTAAATAATATAGCCAGAGTTGCATTTAAGTCTTCTCAAACTGCAGATGAATTAACAACAAGTCGTTTGCAGTAATTAGTATGAGTGTAAGTGTAAGTGCAAAAGATGTTTTATTCATATGTCCTTCAACTTTTCACAGTGTATTCGGAAGAGTTTGATACAAACGATGTTATTTTTAAGTTAATTCATGCCTCAGATTCTTGGTGAGATCATTTTCGTTTTCTTCCACTAGAAGATGATTGAGCTTGAGCTGATGATGACGCAGCTGAGAATCCTGGAAGGTTCACGCTAAATGATTGAGCATTAGCAGCACTATTAGCATTTGATGGTCTGCCGAATCCGCCACCTCCTGCTCCGGCATTCGCGTTGGCACTAGATGCAGCATTGGATCCTCCAAAACCACCACCACCACCACCAAACCCTGGTCCACCACCATACGATGGTCCACCACCAAAACCTTGTCCACCACCAAACCCTGGTCCACCACCATACGATGGTCCCCCAAATCCTCCAGACCCACCTGCATTCATAAACAAGTTAGTTATAGTACCTTACAAACATATACACTAATATTGTCTGAAACTTTGAGGACAGCTTTTGCTGAATTATTTTATTTTAGGTAAAGGAGGAACTATGTTTAGAAATATGAAAATCGCAAGGAAAAACATGTGTAAGTGACATAAGAGCTTTCACTCACCAAAGGTATTGCTTTGACTCTGAGCTGCGGCGTTAGCGTTGCTGCTGCCTCCGCCAAATCCGCTGCCACTTGGACGTCCAAATCCGCCACCGAAACCGCGACCAGGATAACGTGGTCTACCACTTCCACCACAACATTGACCGTAAGGATCTCGTCCGTAGTAAGGCCCGCCTCCTGTTTCAGCAATAAATCCTTAAATACCTTACTTCTCATTATTTATATTATAATAATGTTTCAATTTTTTTGGACGCGTCAAAATGAGCTTTACCGTATTGTGGTGCAGCGAGGGCAGAAACTACACAAATGCTTAGACCTAGAAGAACTGGAAGACTCAGCATTTTGAAAATGTTAGCTTTTCTGATTATTTTTTTGAAAATCCTATTTTAATATTTCCAGTTTATAAGATAATAGCAGGAGACACTTGCTTAGGTGAGGAATCCTGAGAAGAGAATACTTTTAAAGTTGTTGAGATGATTTAGTTTATATACAATACTGTGTGTCCGGTAGGGAGGCAGATACTAATATAAGACAATGTTATGGTCAAGAACTGGAAGTGAACGAAGGGGTAAATAATGATTAGAACATGTGATGACTATATTTACGTTAAACATATTGCACACATGGGATTACTGAAGGTGAGACTATCATCAAATTTCCTCGGTCACTTCTTTGTACTCTACTTATTATGTACAGATGTAATTTTTTATACTATGAGTATATAGTTATTTACTGACGAGTCGTGTTAGCAGAATTTTAGGACGTCAATTATGACCGTCTGTGGAATGGTAAACTGCTCCTTGAATTATTCATACCCTTATTTGCTTAAAGGTTATATTAAATCTTTCGAATTCGATAAATAAATGATATACTGCATGTAAATCTTTTGGAATCATTCTGCCGTGCAAAACAATTTTGAAAATCATAATAGGAATGACGTCAGTGGTTTTGGTTAATTCTTAGAATCATTTCGAGGAAAGATTATTGTATTAGTTCAAGGCATATAAATAGTCTCCCGTAACACTGTAATAGACTCGTGAGAAGTATATTAATTATTAATTAAGTTTACGGGTGCCCCAAAACGTTTGCTGTACAAGCCAACACAAAACCAGTGAGCTCAAGCATTTTGTTTTATTACACAAAACTGAAGAATTTATGTAATTTCCAGACATTCATATTTATTTAAATGTCAGTAGTTCTCAATTTGCATGATTATATATTTCGGTTTGCTTACAGGCCGACTACAATTATTGTTAAAGCGTACTGCAATTTAATTTTGTGAGATGCAGCCTCAATATTTAACACTAGTTGTAAAGGATTGTGAGAATTTAAATTATGTTCAATAATGTAAATACAACAGTAGTCGTCTTCAGAAAATATCTGGCTGCGGCTAAAATTCGCAGGTGGGCAGAAAAATATTTTCCAATATCCTGTACATTTTTAAGGCTGCCTGAAATATAAACACATTATAACTAAATGTACTTCATAATTTGTAGATACATGGAGGAGCAAATCCTGCTCTGTGAATAAATTTTTATTCAGGGATTCCGAGCAGTAAAGGATGAAGGTACCGGATATTGATCTCTTGAGTATGTGTGTCATTGATGTTCAAGACAATAATAATTACTCCATCTTCACTGCCAAGGTTATGGAAGAAATTGCATATGAACTGCGGTTGTACTCTTTTTTTACAGGGCTTCTGTAACAATACTTATCATGCTCTTTGGGGCGGACGTAATATTTTTAATATATTTCAGACGTATCCTCGTACACCACACCTGTAGTGTATTTCCCAAGTACTTCTATTGAAGACATCAATTATCAAGTGATAATCACGGGGGAAACCCTGCACACACGTTTGCCAATTTTACTCCACACATATGATTCCTTGGAAACTGTCCTTCCGGAAAGATGATACAGCAATTTAACATTACGCACCCAAAGAGTTTTAGGTACGAAATATTTGCTTTAGAATGATCTTGAACTTGTATGTTGCATATGTCTTTTTGTCTGTCACATAGACGGACACTCAAATCACTCCCAGTTAAGACTGGCTTCAGTAGAATTTTAAAGCATTTTTCTTGAGCCTTGAGTCCACTTATTACGTTTGAAATATTTCTTTTTCATTAGGAAGTGTTTTTATATCTTTCGAAGTAGTGACTGGAAATAAATGCAAGTCTTATATTGCACATAAAAGAAAATAATTTAAATTTATTCGTAATTTTAAAATTAATTCATTTCATGTTAACATATATAAAAGAAAATATAATGTCCGAGAAAGAACCAAGAGAAGGTTTTCACGCTATCTTCATTTGTCCTACAATAAGTACATAAGAATTTATAGCTTAGCAAAGCAATTAATTCTGAGCTACACCTGCAAAAATTATCTACAAGTAAAAATAAGTAATAGTATTTTTTTTAGAATGTTGTAGACTGAGTAATGTTCACCAATGGCAATACTTACAACACTAACAGCAGCGTGCTTGAAAAATTACCATAATTCAGAAAAATCTAAAACTAAGATTATTGCTACCGTAATCATGTCTTTCACTGTATCCGTACTCTTGTTCTCGAGCATTATTACTACTTAAAAAGCTATGAAGCTTTTATGTAACGAACTGCGATAACGATGCTACAAATTCTCTTTCCGTTGCGGAAAGAATAGCATTGTTAACAAGCACGTTATATTAGGAAGATATATAGACAACGTGGCTCCTAAAAATAACTTTTTTTTCTCATATTTTATCTTATTATCCTTAATCTTACGTTACTTTTCCTACAAGTAACAGTACGACCCTTGAATATCAAAGCTGTCAATAAGACCTTTTATCTAATTATGCGTTTGTTATGTTCCACTCGGAAAAATAATTACTCTATTTTTTACATTTTGCTCGATACTTATAAATATGCACATATTGGTTCTTACTAACAATATACCTTACCTCAAGACGATAAAATTAATTTATTACTATTCAACTCGGCTCAATAATCTACTTAAACTTACAATGTATTTGATCACTTCATATATAGTTTATAATAGCTACAGCTTCAAGAATCATAAGTTGATTTAACTAAGTAAGGATGCAATAGATTTTGATTCTATGAATGCTTATTTATGTCTTAAACATTATGGAAGGCATTGCTGTTGTAAGTACAAGTACGCCGAGTATTAACAACCTCAAAAGTACAACGGCGTACTATTTAATAAATTACAGTAGAGCTAGCTAAAAGTTTAATCCCTCTATTCTAACTGATAGGGGTACTGTTTACAATACAGATATTACGCATTTCCTAGTTACCTACAAGAAGACAGGTACTTGCTAGAGCCAGTAACCGCATAGGTCTTTGCAATTTCAGCTAAAACCCTTACAAATTATCAGCCAATGGAATCCCAACCACATTTAGAGTAGTTAACATTAAACTTATTATGCAAACGGCGAGAAGCGCCAATAAAACAGTAACCATTTCTTAAGGTATCCAAATCCATCACAAATTGAAACAACCCCTGATAAATCATTTCTATAAACTCAAATTATTTCAAGAATAACCCTGCCTCTTCACAAGAGATGCACTGATTGTTAATTTTCCAATGTAATGTGCCACACTTTCTCATGCTGAATTTTCATTACAGAGAATACTTCATTTTCTGTCCGAGTTTTTTTTCCAAACTCTTCCCCACGATTACTGTAAAGAAAGCCCAGAGATATTCGGTGAGCGCAAAAAAGCAACCGAATTGTACAACAGGCAATTCCGTATCGTGAGTCAAGACACAGGAAAGTAATTACTGGAGCTTAAGCCAATTTAGAGATCTTCAGGAAATTCGGTCGAAACCACGAGTTGAGACCAGTCCGGGGAATCTGGGACAACTTACTGTCAAGACAGCTCTCCAATCGGAGCGTTCTCGAGCCACAGGTCGTGAATAAAATGGTACAGTCTATCACTAACTGCCACCTTTAAATAAAAAAAACACTTACGATTGGTTATGAATCGAATGTGAAATGATATGATATGATATATGTGTCGTTAGGATCAATAACTGGCTATATATTTTTGGATATTTGATAAAATAGTATTGTACCTTGAATGGAGTTGGATTCAAGTTCCTCTTATGGTCTTGTCGCAAGGTTTTCAACGATTCATGAACCCACTGACGTATTTCGACAAGTTGGGGTAAGGGTTCACATATTTTCCCATCCTTCCAGTACATTTTGTACAGAGGTTCCACTTTAGCAGGGTTAACCCAAGCACGCTTGGACTCATGAAATGGGTGACGACAGAGAACTCTGGACCCAATTTCTGGTGCTGGTTCTCCAGTTTGTACCAAAAGATCGATGAGTGCGTGTCCGTCCCCGCCATAAAGTCTGCAAATTCGAGAATTCAGTGGTCAATTAGCAAATCGTGATGGGAGTATTCATGCCAATGTTTTTGCAAAGTTTCCCTGGAGTGATAAAAGATAAACTACAAAAGGGGAAATCTCATCTTAACGAATCTATTAGAATGATAAATCTACGCCTAAATTGCTCATTTCGTTTAGGATAATGAAAACCTTAGACGGATTCATTATATCCCGATGATTAATGATACGGAAACTCGTGTCTGGAATTCTACTGAAAAACGATGTAATCAATGAGTTACTTACATACGTGGGATGAGAAAAATAAGGAGAAATAAACTACAGAACATCAAAGTAAATTAAATGTCCCCTGTAAATTTATTACCTGAAGACATCTTTCCGGCCCGGCATAGTCACCTTTTCAACATCCTCACTCAATTTAATTTTAGGAGTGGAATTGATCGCCACCAACTTGTACACACATCCCAAAGCTGGCTGCCGTTGGCAGGTAACCAGATGAGTTCCAATGCCAAAGCAGTCTATTTGATGACCTTGCTCATTTAGAGACCATATCGTTTCTTCATTGATATCATTCGAAGCAACGATCATCAGCGTTCGAAACCAATCTAAGTTGTACCTGTGAACAATTCAATCACATGGTTTGATATATTATTAGGGAAAATATATCAAATAAATTATCCTTCGTATCATCAAATTTCACTTTCAGTAGTATACACTGAAACATCCATTATAAATAACTTACTTTGTAGCAACACGCTCAAAGGTTGCCCTTGACAGAGTTGATAAGTACGCCAAATCACCACTGTCAATGCGGATCCCTTTCGGAATGAAACCCATGTCATTTAAAGCCATTGCAACGGCACAGAAATTCAAGAGCCCGCTTCTATAAATACAATAAATTGGGATTTCCAATTAGTAATATTTATCGACCCGTGTCAGTAAGACTACAGCAAAAAAATTACTAATCCTAAGCCCAATTAACGTGAGAAAGGATAGATGCAAAGCATTGACAAAAGAAATATTAATAAATACTCCTTCATAAATATAATAAATTATTGATCTACGACGACACATAGATATGCGAGACGATTATTTGACAGGATTTCAGGGAAGGACCACAGGATTCATCAACGATGGAGACAGCAACAGGAGAGGTCAGGGAGGGGCACACTAATTGCTACCTCACTGTATCGTACGTGTCCACCAATGCAACGAAGGCTTCCGGAAATGCTAATGCATATGACGCAAATGCAGCTAATTCGCCATCAGAAGATTCTTCCTTCATCAGAGCAAAAAATGGAGCCAGTTCAGTTTTCCAATTTTTACACATTTCAATGAAATCTTGCTCTTCCCCCGTTTCTTTGTGCTTCATAGTCTGCAGTTTAAAATCCGTCAATAGTACGCTTACAAATTATTTAAAAACAAATCAACCTATATTTGATTCCTCTTGTATCTTACCCGACATTTCAATTCCTCACAGTCAGAAAAGCTGGAAATGTAAGCATGAGCGTGAGTTCCACGTACGGGGATTTGATAAAGCTTGCCAGCCAGAACATTACTGGTTCCATCAAATCCACCTATAAATACACAATGAAACGTTCTTCCAACATCCCAATGAAGTTCAGGAACACATCAAAATCCCAATGGGGAAAAATCCATTTTATGTAGTAAATTGCAAAAATACCTAAATATGCATATTTTGAAGCAGACAATCCACCATCGGGTCCTTGAGCTCGTCGCAAGCCGAATTCCAGCAATGTGACATTTTTCCCAGCGGCAAGACGATAACGCGCAGCATTTGTTGCCACTAAACTAGCATAATTGACTAAAGTTAAAAGTGTGGTTTCTAGTAACTGAGCCACAATCAGCGGTCCTTCAATCCTCATGAGAGGTACTCGTGGGAACACAACAGACCCTTCATCGATTGCCCAAACCGTAATACCATCCGCATTTAACTTCCGTAAGAAGTCGAAAAATTCTGGGTCAATTGTCGGAAGCGTGTCCTTGAGGTACTCAATGTCTGTAAAAGCAAATAAATACCTATTGTAGCTAACTTTGGAGAGGATAGACTAGGGAGGGATACGAAAACAGAATTCAACGAAAACTCAACGGTACTCACCACTATCAGAGTAATTAAAATTTTCCAGAAATTTTAGGCACTCCTCCAGACCAGCGAAAATTGTAAATTCTCCATGAAAAGGATTTTTTCGGAAGAATAAATCAAACACCGCCGTATCTTTTGTTTTGTCGGCTCGCCAGTACGCATATGCCATTGTGATTTGGTACAAGTCTAAAATAGGGAGCAAGAAAAAAAATTATTAGAAAGTTGGAAATAACACGCTGGAATAATTATTAAATAATTGCATGTACATATAAGTACAGTAACATTAAAAACAATAAATAATATAAACTGGACAGCAGAATATGTACACACCTGTAAGTAAAGGCTGGATGACCCCATTTTGCCTCCGACTATTCAGTTTCACTTCCCCTCTGTCCAGTCTATCTTGCGTTGACATTGCCCCCAAATTTTAGACGTAATCTGAAAATTCAAGAAAAAGTAATTAATAACTCCCTCTAAGTGAACTAACTACTCTCTGAACACCCTCAATAAGCAAAATATACCACTCAAACATAAGACTGTATCTTCCCCAATCACAAAGTCTTACTACGGCTCTTGTTCCATGAGAATAAAACTTCTGGATGTGCTTGTGCATTTGACCTTATAATTCCATAGTAAAAACTCCGTGTTTGTGTAAAAATATATGAATTCTCTACACGAACATTTTGCAATACATGCAAACTAATGGGAAGGAGGAAAACCTTCAAATAAAGTCTATTAAATTCGACACACATACTGCCCTTGAATATATTTTAATGCGTGTCATTCAATCAGAAAAACTCCCACGACTCATCCCGAAATTAAAACGCATGAACATAATAATTACTGTGCAAATCAAAACTACCTAAAATGCTATTAATATAAAAATAATAATAGCTCTATTCATTCAGGCTTGTGCGTATCAATGTAAAAACAATGGGACATTAATTCCTACATCCTATCAATGAGCTGTCATGTGTCCAAACATGACAAATTAAAATTATTCACAAGGGCCTCTTGTTCTTTGCACCAAAAGTGGTTGGTAAATGAGCATGTGCCACTTGAAAGCACTTCTCCGGAACATTTCTCCTCACAGGCAGAAATCTCAGCCCAACAAAATCCTTGTTGTGATGGAAAGCTACTTTTCCCAGACAAGGAGGAGAATAAATTTCTGCCCTAATGATGAAACCCTACCACAAAATCCAAAGAGGGTTTTACTCTACGCCGACAGATAAATGGGAATATATTTTGTCGACTCTAAAATTCAATTCGTATACAGAGTAAATACATATGGACATGGACACCCCTCAGCCCTCTCAAAAGTTACACTACAGTACTGCTTACAATTACAACACTATCTAATCCACCAGAAACTGACCTATAAATTGGCTTGCTCATGCAATCACCGGCATGCAACTAATTTCAATTCACCTCTGTTAGTATGTTCTATGTACAGCCCTAACAAAAAACAACAAGGTCTCCAGTTCCAAAGAGTTTCTGAAAAGAGTAACAACCAGCGATGAGCAAACGACACGTTACGCAGACCGACGTGAAGTAACAGCTCGGAGGGAAAATCGAGGTATTTTATAGGGAAGATGGTCATTAGGCAACGGATATTTCGTAGCTGAGAGAAATCCGTGATCGGAACGGGTTGGCACGAATCAATTTTTAATTTGCTTTCCCCATATAACATCATAATTTTATTCGCAGCTTTTCCATCCCCTTGATGACCGACACTCCTTTCTACAGAGAGGGCCGTCAGGGCCCATAATTACTTACCAGGACGTATATCTATACATATACCCATCTGGTTTTTTCCCCTAAAGGTACGGAGGTAAAATGCAATGGGGCTACTACTGCAAAATACAATCGAACAGATTCATATCTCAATTTATAATTTCCTCTCTTTCTCAACCCTCCGTCATACAGATTGATCAATACTTTGAGCAACTCTGGCCTGGACTGCTCGGGCAGGAGGTCTTTCTGCTGCACTTTGCCAAAATGCAGAAATTTGACACACTAGCATCAAAGAGTGTTTCAATTATTTGCAGTGTGAAAGGCAAATACAGGGAACTCTCCCTACACACGAAGCCCCCATACAAGAGTATTTTCTCCATAGGGACAAAAACATTTGGATAATTCCCATTTAACTCGTTTAAATTTTCTCCTTGTAATGCCTCTATAAGAGACAATTTTTCCCCCCTCATACAGATACAGGTAATCTAGTTGAGAGAGTGCACTGTAGTAGGAGGGACAGGAACGGAAAGGATTTTCGTACGCTATGACTATTCAAACATAAGAAGACAAATATTGGATGATAAAGCATTCTTCCTTTAATGAAAAAGAAGTTACCAAGGGTGTTGATGAGATGGACGAAGAAGATATGTGTCGCGTGGAAAAACGAAGGTCGGGCAGCACACAAGTCAACCATGGATACTATATGGGAAGTAAGTACCTAAATTCAGACACCAAATGGCAAGCACGAACTGGTGACTACAATTTTACCGGTACCCAAATAAATATATGCACGACTGTAATATCTACTATGGCTGGAGGTAGAAAATCCAGATCTTAATGGACAATTCGCATGTCAACTTTTCGTCCAACTTTGAGTAAATTTTTTTCCCCCGAACGCTCTATACAGATATATTGATGACCGAGGAAAGTTTTTCAACACACTTGTTCTAGATCCCTTCTGTACAGGACTCTATACCTACAAGTATTCCGGAACCGTATCATTCCAACCCACCCCTCTTTCACTTTCAAATTTGAATGAACATTTACTACGAATTGATTATAATTCCAAATAATTTTACATATGTATGTATGACATTTTTTTTATATATGTGTAACATCTTTACCGTAGAGTTCAGCAATATCAACTCTCCCAATCAATAATTTTCCGAGTTCCAGAACATAATAAAATAAAATGTGTATGTATGTATATAGTCACAAGCACAGGAAATCTTTCAAAGACGACTGAACTTTGGAACTGAAACTTTTGCAAGACTTTTCCACCAGACTAGGTATATATTTATATATACACTCATTCAAATTAAAAAAGTAAGTTTTTCCTTGATGAGCTCCTGTCTAAATGCCAGTAAGTACTATTTCCCCAGACACAAAAGTCCTATAGACTTCACACCACTACTGCAGTCAAAGTATATGTCTACACGGATGAATTCCTGATAAGATAAATCCGGCGGATTCAATTCATTTCGTAATCTCCTATAACTAGATACTTGAAATAGCAAAGCTATTTCTATACACACTCGGGATTTCACTGATAAAATATTTTTACTTAGGATGAACCAAATCAAGCAAGACAGCCAGCACGAGAGCCTGAAATGCAAGGCTGTTAGTTATAATTTACAGAGAAGCAAATGACCGTGCAGAACCCTCCATTATCTATATATACTTATATAAACAAATAAAATTGCAGCTACAACAAATTCCTCCCAGCCCACATTTCATTTTTAACCAAATACATATATTCCCACTGACCAATTAATTAATACAGGAATTCTCAAAATCTGCTTACTCCATTATAACCTCCCAGGAGACAACTACTGTTGTTCAAGGCCGTTAAATATAGAAATGTACATACAACATGTTTGACTTCTTTAATGATATTACAAATTATAAGTATCTCTCCAATACAAAATATCTCCCTTACAGTATTCCTTACATCATACTCAACATGATCCCTATGAATATTTCAATAACAACACATAATGGAATTCACAAAAGCATTTCCTTGTACAATTTAATGACTCTACCCTGTCTCCCTTGTAAAGAGCAAATGATGGGAAGTATAGAATGGAGACAAATAATTATGACAAAGTATACTGTACATATGCAGCGACTTTCAAATCCGCAAAGATAATGTAGTCCTATAGTGTACTGTAAATATTACTTATTTGATTTCACTCCGATGGGAAATCCGCACCTGCCAACTAACCAAATTTCCACGAGAAAGGAAATAATCATTAGAATGCTTTCACATACACACTACACACGCTTGTTCATACAACTGGACTCAAGAATAATTATCTGCTTCCAATCTATCAACACATCTTTTATTTACTCCCTGTGAATTTCTCTGCCACTCTCCCCCTTTTATTAAATCACACCAGAAAGTCTCCATACTATTTATAATATAGTAGGTACATATCCCTAGAGTTGAACATTTTTAAACAAATATAGCTATTAAAATGTTGGGTGGCCTAGATTCTGGAATATTTTGCTTTAAGTGCGTACATATTTTTGTACACCTAGGCTGACTAAAGCATTCTGCGGTAACTACCCCGTCTGGAATTTTTCACTGGCGGAAATTTCCTCTGCAAGTTCTAAAATATTCCATCAATATCTGCAAATTGTTTGGGCATCCAAAATACATACATACAATAAGTTCCTTCACTACTAAGGTGCTAATAAAGATCAAATTTTACAAATTCTTATGATATGTTCAAATTGTTAGGGGAAGAGCTCAAAAATTCACAGGAACTAATGATATATATATATCATGCATAAGAATTAAAAATGTCCTCCAACCTGGTTGAGAAACGTTGACGTTACCGATTGTTGCTCAACCGTAGCAACAACATGTTGTTTACGTTGGAATGCAACAATGACCAGGGGAAACCTGAGCTTGAGGCGATTCACCTTCCAATCAGCACGGTAACAATTTAATAGCATTTAAGTATACATTGTATGCTTATCGTATACTTTCCGTCTCTACACTCAAGTCCACTGTATGAATTTGCCCTCTACTTCGGTATACTTAGAAAAGAGCGGGGAGACTTCACGTGAAAAAATCAACTTCACGTCTGCTTTCTGCTTGTGACTGAGGGATCATGTACATAATGGAATATTGTTAAAATAATGTAATAAATACTACCCCCTGGTATAAACTGACTGGTAAATGATATATTTTTTTCCAAGCATGTTCTAGCATTGGTTAAAACCAGTGTACCCTGGAGATTGGAGTTTCACTGATTTCTGCCTCATTATTTATTAGAGTAGCTTTATATGGGAAAGCATTAAGCAGCGCAAGATGCCTCAAAAGGATTTTTGAGAGTTTTTTGTATTGGGCTGTTTTAAGGTTTATTTGAAGAAACCCTGTATATGGAAGACTCTGTGGAATATTGTTATTTGATCGTAGGGGGAACGTAAAGTTTAGGAATTTCCAACACGGGACAGATAAAGTTGACCGATGTTTGATTGGATATGTGTTTTAGTGTTAAGTAGATTTTGTGAAAATATAACCTACAGCCTAGCCTGACTGACTTCGCAGGGATGCGATGAGATTTACAGGAAAACGTCAATTTACACATTTTTGCAAATTAATTTTGTGAGGGTATTGTATGTATATCGTTCTACTTGTAAAAATGTAAACACAGAAGCATTTGTATTTTAATTTGAACTCATGTAGATACTTGAAAAACGTGGTCTATGTACGCTCGTTTGTAAAAAATGGGCATGTATAATTTTGTTTCAAACGATTATTATTATCATTTCCTGCTTCATTGTCTACTTGCGAAACATGTGTGATAACTTCTTATAAGGACAAGTAAAACTTAATGGGCTGTTTGGCGCCGGAGGTATGTTATAAATGAACTATTTATATAATTTATTTATTCTTGTTGCTTTTGGATTTACAATTTACGAAGATTGTCTCTATTTCCTCTCACTTTTTCTATAGAAATTGGTGGCTAAAATGTTTTGGTTTTGAATTGCATAAAGATAATGTGTCAAGATTAAATAATTTAAGGTTGGTTTCAGGATTTTTGATTGTACTATAAATTTTCAATACATCAACTTTAAAAATTCGGTTTCAATATACTTTTTGGGTAGTCATTATCAAGCCCCTGATTTGGATAATGTTGGGTGTTGCGGATTAGGTAGAATTATTTCCATTTTAACTGGAAATACTGAGTTTTCGGTACTAATACATCACATTCAATTACAATTAAGTAGTACACGAGTAATTTTTTGAATCATTTAAAAATTGTGTAAAGTATGAAATTTGTGAGAATTGAGGAAGTTCCTTGAAAACAGTATGGTACATAAACAGTGGCAGAATTATTTTCAAAATTTTAGAAAGATTGTGCATTGTAATACTCGGAAGATTTGGAGTACTTGTTCCTTAACCTAACTGTTAGTCTTTATTTGTGAGGCTGGGTGAAGATGTCGCTCTTCGTTGTGACAGTACCGACCAGGGAGCATGAATTGTCACTGCGAAAAAAAGAACTTGTCATTCAAAATGCGATTCACGTGAGCGAGACCAGCTCTCCCACTGGCAGTGTGGACTTAAGCAATACCAGTGCTAATCAGTTGAAGTACATGGCTCTCACTGGCGGACGTCCGATGGAAATAATTGTCAGTGATGACTTCATGGAAATTAAAGAACAGGCTGCAGACCCAGGAAGTAGCTTTTCAGCATTAATTTCCCCTCAGCTGCTAGACGACGAAAAAATCCAGGCTCAAATAGAAAAATATTTTCTTGAAAAAGTTTGTGCTTCTCTTATGCATATAAATGGCAGGTATAAGTCTAGTTTGCTGACTATACTTAGATTTGTATGAAAATTGGTGTACTGGGTTCTGTAAATTTCAAATTTGGAAGAAGACTATTGTGCACCAACCGCAAGCCCATGCATTTTAAGATGTTTCAATTTTACTATTTTTCATATTATGACATCTACTGCTGATTAAACATACTTGTTTTTGGCCAATACAGGTCAGCAAAACGTAATACAGACTCTTCTCTAAATTCTCTGTCTTCAGACAGAAAATTTATTTAATTTAAGCAGTATGCCAAACTGTCAAAGGTATACGTTTCAAAAGTCATAATCTAAGCATCGATTCTACCATTAACACCACATGGACTGTAAATTTGTGAAGTATTTGATTTTAATATCATTGGTTACCTCTAACTTCTCCAAAAATTAAATTCGCATACAAGATTTACAATTATACACCTTTCACCAAGTTTTATAAAAATCTAAAAACAGGTAGCAATATGGACTTCCGAGTTGATGCTGATATTATTAAAAATCAGGATTTATTGACTACAGCATTTAGAGGATACTCTGGATGTATTTGGTATAACAAATGCCACATGGACTCCTACTTTTGGTGGCATTATGAGCCTGGTTGAATTTACCACTTCTGCTAATGTCACGGATACAATCATTAAGCGCTTCCAGTCTGTCGGAATCGGTTCCAAATACGAGTCAACATTAACGTAATAGATAATATTTCACATGCGTTAATCTACTACTGAATTTTAATCAATTAATCTCGCCTACATATCTTAGAGTCTTGACTGCAACAGTTTACTACGGTCCCACAAAATTTGCTGAAGAAAAACGCAATGAGGACGACGAAGAAGAAAAGCAGGGTTCCGGTTGGTCTGATTTCGTCCAATCTATTAAGGCCCGCCTAACAGTAGCACAAGTAGTGTCCCAAATACGTTCAATGACAGTTCTCAATTTTGACTTTCTAATGTTTGTAATAGTAGCAGCGTAAGTACTTGGTTATTTTGTTAACACTTCAAAATATAATGTGATTTTTTGCGGTTGAAATCATATCTTTTAACGTACTTTAGATTGATTGCTTGCCTGGGATTGCTTGAAAATAACAGTGTTATACTTGTTGCCAGTATGTTAATTTCGCCTTTGATGGTGAGAAAAATTTACTTTTATTTTATTTTTCTACCCTGTAACCTACCTCTCATATTTATTGAAAATTAAATGATACAGGGTCCAATAATGGCATTTACATTTGCATCCGTGATTCGAGATATCCCATTGCTCAAGACTGGTATAAAAAGCGAGATTATTGGCTTAAGTATTTGTCTCTTTGTTGGTTTCGGAACTGGTTGCTGTATGGAGAGTGAGGCATTTCATGGTCCATGGTATAGTGTAGATCAATGGCCAACTAAAGAAATGATAGGGCGTGGTCAGTGGCGCTCGTTAATTGTAGGGGTTTTGATGGCCGTACCATCTGGAATCGGGGTTGCCCTTTCTGTTTTAGCTGGAAATGCTGGATCTTTGGTAGGGGTTGCCATTGCAGCTTCGCTTTTGCCACCAGCAGTTAATTGTGTAATATTACTAATACTTATATATTAATATTAGTAAATCAAAAAGGTGTTTATACCAATCAGTATCACATAATGAAAACGAAATTCAATTGTTAATGTAGTTCTGTATTTGCACCAGGGATTGTTTTGGGGCCTTGCTTTCGTTATCTGGGTCAAGGATGGAGCGCGGAATGGAAAATGGAAGCCAACATGTGGCTCAATAACTGTTGCAAAACATAGCAGCATCAACTACGCCCCCATGTACTGTAATAATATAATTTACGAATACAGCACTCTGGGTATCATGAGCTTTGGCCTGACTGTAGTAAATATTGTTGTAATATTTATCGTGGCGGTCCTAATTTTAAAAGTATTGGCCTATGATTATCCCATAACATCGCAACCGTTTTTAAATTGTCCAATGATAGTCAAACCCTTTAATCCCCCAGATAAAAGAAGTTGCACCCTACACTACAAGACAAAGTCTTCGTAGATTTTGGAAAGAAGATGTTGCAATGGCAAGGGAATATAATGGCGCACATTTAGGGCAGGAGTAAGATCAAAGAAAGCATTCCACCAAAGTTAATGTAATCACATTATAACAGTGTTATATAATTTTCAGCATGCGTACGGGTATTTTGCGTGACTTGGATCAAACAGACAATCCCGACGAAGTTAAAAAGAAGTTAGACCAAGATCAAGTGTTCCGCCAGGTAAACCGGAGAATAATTGGAGGAGGTGGAGGTGACAATACTCTTCTTAACAATGTAAGAAACGGGTCTAAAAAATTCGAATAAAATCCTCACAATACGTCTACATAAATCCCTTACCAATTTAACTTCCCTAACATTTCCTCTTTTTTTAGTACAAACGAGGCGAATCCAATCCCATCCTATCTGATATAGAACTACCGAGGTCAAGAAAGCAAAATGAAGGAAAACAAGATCCAAGAAAAAGCTCTGGGGGTTGGTTTGGATGGTTTGGTTCCAGCTCTGCTGCAGCTAAATCTAAGTATCCCGTTAATAAGCCGTAGCACTCTGACTTTAGAATGAGATGTTTCTTCCCAACCTTAACCGTTTTTCATCAACAAAACTCTGAATTTTCATTTTACAAATAACATATCTACCCCAGGCGAAGTCACCGTCAGCAAAAACTGAATATTCCATACGAATATTTGATGATTCTTCGGAAATTAAATGATCCATATGTATGGAAACACCATATCCAATTTTTAATACCTACAATAATTCTGTTTAAAATTGCTCCATACTTTTTCAAAAATTACTATAATCCATACTATAATCCTCTCACACGGTTATTTGCAAAATCTAAAGCTCCAACAGTTTCCTCATTCGCAGCAAAGTCATTTCTACGTGTACCTCACTCCAGAAACAATCTTGGCTCAAGGATTCTGTAATAGAGGGCTTGCTTTGTTGGATATTTTGCAAAACAAAACTTGAAAATGTGGAAAATACCAAATCACGTGTATTGTCAAGCTCCATAAATTTTATGTTAAAAAATTATATCTAGTATATACAATTACTCAATTGACATATATTTCTGCCTTTTGTACCCTCAAATTCATGGATTTCGTATCCTGTAATGCGATTTTTTTTATAGAATATTTTTTTCTCAAGTCCTCAAGTTTTTCCCAAGGGATCAAATTATATAAAATTTTAAATAATTATTATCGGCCATCAATGACTGACTTTAGTGACATGCCGCCTGTCTTGCAGTTTCGATCGTGCTGAAACTTTTGAAGGCCCCGGAATGAACCATTGAGGTGATTGAAGTGGCAAGCATTAAGCAAAGCCAGAAGGCAAGTTTGCATATACAGATACAGAAGGAAAAAGCATAGAATTCAAATTAAAACTTATGCCTCAATCAGACTTGAGATTGAGACTTGATGCATATAGAGCTGCACAATTGATTAACAGCGGCTTTAATAGTGTCAGTTCTTGAGTAGCTAAAAAGCAGTTAGGTGTACTAATTGAATATTAGATTATTCCAAATCGGATCTTATTACATTCATTGATTGTGTAGCTGCCAAGAATTTTTAAATTAAAGGTAAGTTAATAGAATTATTATATTAATTAATTTTTTAAAATGTGGGAATGGATTGTGTCATTAGATGTTGTATTTATTTTGTATTTAAATTGTGACAGCATCTTAGATATATGCCAAAGGAATTTAATTTAAACTAATTTAAATTAACTTGTGTAGGGACAAAACAAAACCATTGCACCATCAAGGAATATATGGATTAGTTATAAAACAGTCGGTCTGGAAGGATTTACCTAAAAAAAAGTGCGGACAAACGGCTATTGATTAAACTGGGCTTTATCGATTACGAGAAGTGTTACGGACGGACGTCTACGCCTCTGTAGGTCTGCATTGCATTGCAGTTGATTTTGTTATTTCACATGTGATATGAATTTTGTGAGGGCAAGGACATAACGAGAATTTTTGTGAGTGATGATTTAAATGTTGGAGTAAGTTCTAAGTTTGATTAGTGAGGGTAATTGTTTGGAAATAAAATTTGTACTTGTGCATTCCGTAGACTTGGCTGCCGTGACTGTCCATTGCTGCTGGAAGGGAAGGCACTACTGGCTGTGAATAGGAGTGTTGAAGATGTTCAAGAACACGTTCCAGAGTGGATTCTTATCCATTTTGTATAGCATTGGAAGCAAACCTTTGCAAATTTGGGATAAAAAGGTAGAAATACTGTCGGATGATGAATTGAGACAGTTATTTAGCTGGGGTGGATAAATTCAAATTGTTTTGACATACAATTGTTTCTCATTTGACTCAGGTCCGTAATGGTCACATAAAACGAATCACTGACAATGACATTCAGTCATTGGTCTTGGAAATTGTGGGAACAAATGTGAGTACAACGTACATAACTTGTCCGGCGGATCCGAGGAAAACCCTGGGAATTAAACTGCCCTTTCTCGTGATGATAGTGAAAAATATGAAAAAATATTTCAGTTTTGAGGTTCAAGTCCTGGATGATAAAAATGTTCGGAGGAGGTTCCGTGCTTCGAACTATCAGTCCACCACGAGAGTCAAACCTTTTATATGTACTATGCCCATGAGGCTTGATGATGGTTGGAATCAGGTGAGGTGGATAGTATGTATCATGAGGAAAATGGTACTTCTTGTTGGGCATGAGTGAATAAATTATGATTTTATTTTTAGATTCAATTCAATTTGAGCGATTTTACCCGGAGAGCTTACGGGTCAAATTACATGGAAACTCTTCGCGTCCAGATCCATGCTAATTGCAGAGTTAGGCGTGTGTATTTCTCCGATCGACTCTATGCTGAGGATGAACTTCCAGCTGAATTCAAATTGTATTTGCCTATTCAGACCAAACCTCGCACGACGTAAGGATTTCGGTAGTGTTAGAGTCAGTCACGCAAATTGGGGTGTATTTTTGCACTATTTTATTGTCAATTTCTTGTCGAGGTGACCCCATCCTGCTAATTGTACTTTCTGCATCTGTATCCTATATTTCGGAAGAAATCATGAAAGTTTTCTTTCGCGGACCAATGTGCAATGCGCATGAATTTAAAATGTACGTGTATTAGTGAGCCACTGTTAAGAATTTATCATGCTTCTGATCGCTATCACTTAACGAGGTAGATTTTAACGTACATTTTGTTGACAAGTTTCACTTACATCTTTATTAATGTAGTGATCTTATTATTATAATTTCATGACGGTAAATATTTGAATATGGGTTACTACACAATTTGATGCTCTGTATGCTGTTTACGTATAATTTTTGAAGTAGGCTGTCATAATTTTCTTTTATTGTACTCAGAGAGAGTCATGTCCGTTATTAACTATTTGCAGCATATCCTATGCAGCAATCAGCTTGTTTGTGAATAGAATTTGTTGAATAAATGAACCGATTGATTGATATTTTTTTGAAAGTTTCAGTGTATTTGATAATTAAAATACTTTAATTTCATTTTGGTAACTTCCTAGCTAGGAAATGCCTTCATTAGCTCTATAGTTAAAGGTTTAAATGGTTGCAAAAATTTGATATGCTAGAGTTAGTAATACATTATAGTTATTATCTCTTTAACGGCATCAGAGGACGTTGCTGTGATTCAGTGGGCATTAAAGGGCGTTGGGTTGAACCGGGTGTATCTTTCTTAGGTGTGGATTCTCGCGATCTAGGCGGTGGTTGAGGTGGTACTTTTGGTCTTTCCACACTGTGCAAACATTTACTTTTACTTATGCATTTTGAATAAATTAACGAATTCATAATAGCTGAAATCAATATATTATCAGTGCATTAGAGTGACTCACCTCGGCGATCGAGTACTTCTTTTAAAAATTCCTTTCACTTTATCCTTTAATTTCTTTCCCGGATTGTCTCTATCCGAGTCGTAATTAAGGGAAGCATCTGATCCTACACCAGATCCTGCACTGGACCCCACCCCTGCAACCTGCAATTTTATTTTATTCAAAGTTATATTCAAAATGTTGTGTAGGACTATAAATTTTTGCCTATATAACTATATACACGTGTAACTTAGGTACACAGTGCATACATGTCAGCAAGCATATAAATTTCCCTTAAAATGTACCTTTACACCAGCCTGTACTACTTTTGCTGCCGTGGGTGATTCTTCTATACTTTTTGACTTGACTAGCTTTTTGACTTTCTTGACCAGACTTGAACTTTTGGGCTTTTCGCTCTTGCTAGACATGGTTGATAACCGGCTAAAGCATTAAAATAAAACAAAATCAGTAATTTTCAAATGGGTTTGGATTTGCGTCTTCTGCGATAAACTATGTACTTTGGTGATTGTTAATACCTGTCAACGCTAGATCCACGAGACTGGTAACCTTCCATAGAAGCAATACTGGTACCACTTCCAGCTTCTGAATCTCCTTTCCATATTTTCTGAATACAAAATATTAATGTTTTATAAAATGTACTATTCTAGATTATAAAATATCAGGTAAATGTCAATAACAAGGGTTGAGAGGTAGTATTAATCAACTGCAAGTATTCGTGGAAGAAAAAATGAGAATTCTTATGAATTCAAAATTACAACGCTCTACGTAGAGTGATGTTCATTTTCGTCTCTTAGCCGACCGATATTACTTGTTTAAATAACCACATGTTTTAAAAGCGTACCTGTTCATCTGGCATAGCAACGGTTTGTTCTAGCGACAAGCTTTTACGGTAAAGACTTCCGGTTGGATTGTACTGGCTACCAGGAACATCTAAGCTCACGTTTCTGGTGCTTCCCACCGGTGTTCTTCCCCTGGAAGGCAAAGTTAGAGTTGATGAATTATTTGTATTGTATCGCATGTTTCTTCCTCCATAGTGCTCTTGCCCGTATGCTGATACGGACGACTTTAAGCTCTCTTGCGATTGGCGTTCCTCATTTTCTCCTGAAAGAAAAAAAATGACACAAATAAATACACAAAATCAAAGGCAATGAACAACATGTAGACTAAAATTGGAACATATTTTGTTGGAAAATATTGAAAGAAGTAGAACTGGAGCTGTTTAATCTTATAGAAGCACTGAATGCTAATTTTACCAACGGATGCCGCTCTACGAAAATTGCTACGCTTCCTGTCTTTATAGTTAGTGGGTTCTTCAGGTAGTTTCAATCCTTTAATGGATTGTAAGTATCTAATAGTTTCTGCAGCTGTTGCATTTGAGCCTTGGGATGCCATAATTTTAGCCATTAAGTCCTCCACCAATTTTTCCCGTTCTGTGTTAATTCTTCTTATCTCTATTTCCTTCTTCATCGTCACATCCCTTTCTTTTTCTAGCTTCTCCCTGTCACGGCGGAGCTTCTCATTTGCCGTTCGGAGCTTAGCATGAGCATCCCGAAGTTCCAGTAGATCCCCCTGAGTCTCTCCAATTTTCCGCCGTAATTCTTCCTGATCTTCCTCCATGGTCCCTTTAAGTTGATCGATCCGCCTTTTATTCTCCATCCGATCCCTATCCCGTTCCCTCTCATACTAAAAAAGGAAAAGCGCAGCCATCAATCATTAGTAATTATAGAAACAAGTCACACAATTCTTCATCGTAGGAATTGTTGAAGAGATTAGATTAAATTACTTCAAGAAGTGTTGTTTTCAAATCTCTTGCCAAAGTTGTGGCTTCCTTGAGTCTTCTTTGCTGTTCATCACGTTCTTTCTGCCAAGCTAATTCCAATCGGGTTCTTTGGCCAGCTGCCCGGTTCCTGCCACTTCCTAAGAGTCGGTCCTCCTCGTACTGACAAATAAATAATTAAGGTAGAGAGAAAAAAGAATATACATGTGAAAACAATTGACAGAGAGCCATGCCGCGGTCCAAGAGGCGTATAAAATATCACTGGCTTTGTTATGCAAGTACAGTCACACTACGTACAGTCTATTAAATCAGTAACCTCATTAATTTTTTGTTGCAGCTCTCCTAGTTTCATTTCCCAAGTCGATTTTTCTGTCGCCAGCTCAGTCTTAGCACGGGAAGTTTCTCGTCTTGCGTCACTTAAATCATCTTCAAGACTTGTGATACGATCTTGAAGTGAGACAACTGCAGCTCGGGCTCCGGTCGCAGCTTCCTCCAAGCCAGATATGGAATCCCGCCTACTTGATGAATCCCTGGACTTAAGTTCGGAAATTGCTCTTTGGGCTGAGTCCACCATTTGACGGAAAGTATCTCGCTCGCGTTTGGCTCGACTCAGTTGGGACTGGAAAGAGGATAATTCTTCCGCTTTAAGAGCATATTGCTGCTCGTAGCGTAATTTCATTTGGGCAATTTCATTACGATGGGTCTTTTCCTCAGCAAGCATTCTAGTAATCATTTAAAATATTTTTAATGAATTATTCCTGAAAATCTTCTGGTTGTTGAACTATAAATGCCTACAACGTAATCTTACAAACTTAACTAGACCAAGCAATATATTTGATACGGGTTGTGTATTATTTGTAGTTACCTTTCTCGTAAAACTTTTAGTTCTTGATCCGATCTATTGGGCGTCTCCGTCAATGACAAGCTTCTCATCTGCATCTGGGATACTTTTTCAAAGTCTTCTAGCTGGCGTCTCAGCTCATCATTCTAGTTTTTACAAAGTAAAAGCTAATATTATGCTTGTCGGTGGTATTTTTATGACACGATTTCAGAGCAGGCATGGTTCTTTTGTGTGATTTTTAATATATAGGCTTGCCTCCCTCTGCATAAAAATTATTTGATCCTTGTAAGAGCTTAATTCATGTTTTTTCACATCCAAGTCTTTACTGCTTTCGTCAAGCATACGCTTCAATCTAGTGGAATCTCTGTCGCCTGGAATGCTACTAAATTTCTTCTCCCTCAGTTCATATTCTTTAAGTCGTTCCTGGAAGATAGTATCAGCAATAAGAATAAAAAACTGCAACCCCGTACACCTTCGTTTTCGTTTGCGTTTAAAAAAACAATAAAATGGTGTATTTGTATACCTGAATAGCCAATTTCTCCTTGATCCACGTATCCTGACGTGTATTAAAAGTCTCCCGTAGAGCTTGTAGTTCTTTTTCAATTGTACTGTATTCTTTCCTCAACTTTTGTAAAGCACTGAAAACAAAAGGTGAAGATAATTATTTAAGATTATTAAAGCAGCCAAGTATTAAATATACCAACGACTAAAGAAAACAATAGTGGTACCTTTCCTTATCTTCTTTCATACTTGTTAACTGGGAATTCTTAATGACAAAATCGTCCTGAATTGTTTCGTATTGTTCTTTCATGGTTAGCATATCCTGTTTAAATTTCTCCATTTGGAGTACTAAATTTTTATTCATTTCAGCCAGCTGCGACACTTTACCGTATTGAGATTCCAGCTCATTCTGTGATTTTGCTAATTCACTTTCCAAGCCCTTTCGCTGGGATTCGGAGTCTGCTTTAATTTTAGACAATTCAGTTTGCGTCTTTTTCAGTTCGACACGAAGCTCAGCTTCTTGCCTTTTTGAGGCGTCGTCTGCTTCAACGGATCTATAAGTTAAAATTTTACTTTATTGTTGCTTGTCGCAAGTTTAAATGACAGTGAAAATTCAAGAGAAAAGAAACGTACTTTCCGCGAGTCATCTTATTCTTGTTCTTTGAAGCCACAGCGAGTAACTCCGTTTGTAGTCGTTCAACCTCTCGTTCTTTCTCGATTATTTTTCGTCTAAGGAGACTAACTTCGTCCACACTCTGAAAAATACAGATAAATTAGTAAGACGCTAATGCGACAAACAATCATAAACATAATCACAACTATAATACCGCACGACGGATAAATAGATGTTGCGTTTATATACATAATTGTACTCAAATTTACCTTGGATTTAGTAACAGATGATGTTCCTTTCTCAAATGCTGTTAACTTGTCTTCAGCTATTTGTAACTCTTTGCTCATTCTTCCATTGGAATTCTCCAGCTCTTCGACTTTTCTTCGAAGAATTTTTGATTCCTGGGTTTAAAGCATGTCGAAATATTAATTTTAAATGCCAAACTTCTAGAAACGTCCACCAAAAATCAATTTACTATCAAATTTACCTGATCATTAATCTCAAGTTGTATCTTCAATTCGGATGCATCCAATTTATCTCCATTCATTTGATTATCATGTAATTTGTTACCGCTATTTACATCAGAGCGCGATTTGGCAGACATTTTCTTAATCTGAATGAGCAGCGATTCGTTTTCATCTTCTATGCGATTTATCTAAAATGAGACGCAATACAATGGATCGTGGATAAAGGTAGTCAATGAATAAAGATTTTGCAAAATATAGAAAAAAACTCTTTCTTAAGATTATATTGTTGACAAAGACAAATGAGATAACACACCCTCTGCCGTAAACTGGTAACTTCCTCTTCAGCGAACTTTAATTGCTCCCGAAGATCAGATTCCCGTTCCAAGGTAGACTGAAGGTCGCGCAGTAGTTGACTAGAATCAATATCTGATGGAATGGGTGGCTCAACCGCCTGTTTGAAACCACAAGGACAAATTCCCCATCAATGAATTTTAAGTAAAACATAAAAACTCCAAATGACTAGAATAAGTAAATCCAAAAATGTCCTTTAGAACATACTTCCCCTGAAGGAGCCTTTGTTAAAACTGGACTTTTCTTCTTCATCACACCTGGACTCAAACTCATGCCGCCTTTGGTTTTACTCTCCCTAAGGAGTTTATCATATTCCGATTTTACCTCCGAAAGTTCCTTCTCTAAATTAGCTATCTTCTCCGTATTTTTTGCTGAGTCCACCCGATTCTCCAAGTCATTCTTCTCAGCCTCCAACTGATCCGCTCGTTTCTCAACCTTACGCAATTTAAATTGTAGCAGACGACAATTCTTTGAAGCTTCGTCCAATTCTTTCTTAACGGTGGCGAACTCTTCAGATTGATCTTCCCGAAAATTATCCTGCAGCTCTTCAAATTCCTCCTGCATGTCCTTCATTTGCTGAATTGCCTCACGCTTCTCCTCATGAATTTGCTCGATCTGAGCCTCTGCAGATGATAGCTTTGACCTCAGCTCCGCAATTGTTCTCTACATATAACAATTGTAATTTTTATTATTAATTCATGGTTACATTTCTTCCTTTTACAATTCATTTTTCTCTCCCTTACTTGCAGCAAGTCCGTGCTTGGACGGGATGCAAGTTCTGTTTCCAGCTCTCGCACTTTAGCATCTAAATCTCTTTTCTCATCTTTCAGGTCTTCATTAGTGGTTGCGAGCTGGTTTACTTTTTGCTGTATTTTCAAGTATTCAGTTGACTGTAAATAAAAAAATAAAGACAAAAAATATTATTCACCTTTTAACAACTCGAGACACCATACTCGTTTGTAGCGTCAATTTTACTACGTTCCTTCATATGCTTTCTCCTGTAAACAACAAAGCCAAAACTCTATGTCATCTAAACCAAACATGCCCAACCACTTGTGCCTACTTTCAGAGTACATTTGTAGAACTTGGCTACAGAGAACTCTCCCATACATGGTATTTCCACCCGTAGCAGGGATATAACATGGGCTTGCTACGATCATATGTATATGGATAAATTGTTCGCTCAGTAAAAGAAAACTATACCCTATAAAGTAATTAAAACTTTTTTACTTTTTAATTTGAAAAAAAATACGCTTACAGGTATTCCAGTAAGTATTAATAGAAATGATTTTGTTCATTGTTTGCTTTCGCCCTTATTTAAAAAATCTCTGCATAAAATTATGGAACTGCTACCGAATTTTTACTTTCCCCAATAATTTTTGTAAAGTGCATAATCCTACTTAATTTAATATGGAAAATACTATGAGCAGATACACTCAATTTGTCATTCCATAAATGGATACCTTTCTCCGCGTAAGCGAACACCTTTGACTTCGTGCAGAGATAACACTATTTATTTTAGCACGTATACACTTCAATGGTTACAAGATTTGAACATTGGACCGGCCGGCCAGTGGCAATGAAAACAGACGGAAAGTTGTCGTGAAAGCAAATATCTTATACTGGTAAAATATTTTAACTAGTAATAATGTTACGTAAGTTATCAATTACTACCTAATTATCTGTAATGCAATTAATCTGTATTAATCTTTGAATGCTTGTTGTCGTTACTGTGAAAATGCTTTAAATCAACCTTTTTTAAATAATTTCAATATGCAAGTTCCATTAAGCTAGACTACTTCTGTGTATACTTAACATTAACCACTAACCATTGCATAATTTAAAGAAATCTTGTGAAAAAAATTTCATTTGAACTTACTTGAATTTTAGGAGCCTCCAAATTAGCAACTCTGCGTGTGAGGAACTCTGCCTTTTCTTTCTCCAGTTTATCACATTTTTCACGAAGTCTGTCCGTTTCCTTCTTGAGCTCTTCATACTCCCAAGAATTAATTCCAGAGGCAGTTTGATTGTATTCATTCGCGTCCACTAAAGTTGTTTCAGTTGTGTCCGTGGTTGTTGTCATACTCATTGTCTCATCATCGTCGTCTTTCTTCTTTTTTCTCGTACTCTTGACCTGTCGGACGAATTTTAAAAATGTTAATATGAGCAAAAAGTATAAAGAGCATCATCCTGGGCTCAAGAATTTGGTAGCATTACAAAACTATTCAGTCATTATTTCATAATGTGTATTTTATTTGCGTATGTGGCCAAGCCCTCAACCTCGACCATCAGCAGGTCACAAAAGTATTTGAAAATTGCCTTGGCTTTCAATCGGGATGAATATTACTTTAGACCTGCTTTACCAGCTTGTTTCTGGAAGACTGATCCCAATATCCTGGCAGGTACGATTGATAAGTGGATTAAGCAACTTCATAAATTATAAAATACATCAAAAGCTTATAGCTTGCGTGTATATATAAATAAACTTTCAGTTTCTTTAAGGTTTTCATGTACTCCTGTAAAGTCACAAATGACTACAAATTGTATTATGGCAGGTGCCATAACGTCGGTGAAGAGGCAAAAGGCTCAAAATGCATTTTCTATTCAAAACAAAATAATTTTTATTTCATAGTACCTAACTGATCTTCTTGGATCATATTTTTTAATGAGCACAAATTAGATAATATGGTGCATGCAGATCATTTTGTTTTTAGCAAAACTGCATGTCGGTTATTTGAATTTTAATTGACAATGCATCTAGATAATTTGCCTCTTCACTGACGACATATTTGTAGAGAAGAGAAAGTAATTTGTGTCACATGTACAAGTACGAATGAGTTCACCTGTCACCTACAAATCATAATTATTAGGCACTAGGAAGAGAATTTACTACTCATTTGTTTATTTGTTGACAGGCCAAGATATGGAGTCAGGGGGGACGTGGCTTGGTATCAATAGAAAAACCGGGAGAATTGCTGCCTTAACAAATATTATGGGCGGTACAGTGAGAGACCCTAAAAATCCGAAAGTTTCTAGAGGAGCGGTCCTCACCGATTTCCTCAGCTCTGGATCCAACTTCAACGGTCGAACGTACTGCACGAATTTATACCAGGACCCTGACATGCTTGACAAATACAACAAATTTAACTTGATAACTATTGATCTGTGTGATGCCGGTGAAAGTCACCAAAACTAGTAAGTACGGCGTAATTTCCAAAGTCTCTTCTTGACTAACTCTAGTTTAAAAAATTATTTTCCAAGAAATTGTTTTCCTATGAAACCACGAAGTTTCGATCTACTTGGCTTTTGAACTGTGACTGCCAATTTTTTTTTAGTGAGAATCTATCTAGACAGGAGTCAGAAAGGGTTTACAGTAATGTCGATCTTGGTTGGAAAGACAGCTGGATTTTATGGTTTACATACTAAAAATGCATGTATTTATGAGGAAGCATGAGGACTCGTGGGAGTAAATAAATAAATAATTCCTGATCTCCAAGCTGTCTACCTTCAACAATAGCATTTGAAGTATTTGAGTATTGTATATTTTATTTGATACTCCACAGTGACGGAGCATCCTGCCCAGACAATACTGTGACCCATCTGCCTTCAATCTCCTACTTGACAAATGCTGCCAATAACTCCCCTCCGGTTTCCATTCATTCCAGCCAAGACCAATATTTTGGAGTGAGTAACAGTGTGTGGCACACACCTTTCAGTAAGGTCACGAAAGGATGCCAGATTTATCAAGAAATTATAGAGAAATTTACTCGAGATGACTGGGATCACAATGTGAAAGTTTTGCTAAGGGATCAATTACTCAGGTTCCTCAAGAGCACTGATGAGTAAGTGTGTGCTCATCTGTAAAAACAGTCTAGTATGATATGATGCAGACTTTTGCGTAGATTGAGCAAAATTCTCTATACAGAGTATATAAACTATGGACATTCTAATGTTTTAATGCATTGTCCAAAGTTTTTGACTCCCTTAAATTGATTTTGTTTTGTATAGACATTTCCCGGATCCACAAATGGATAAACTGGCAAGTGAGCAAGTGAAACCATTCACTCGTCGATTGAGTTCAAATTTTGTGTCTATGCCACAAACTCAGTATGGAACAAGGTTATTGCACATATTGCATGCTCTCATGACTTTTTTTAAAGGATTTAGAGTATTCAAACGTAAAAATCTATCACAGAGGCGGTAATGAAATGCAAATTGTTTTTATAGAACTCACACACTAATATTTTTGGATTCGGAGAATTACATTGACTTTTATGAATGGACTATGAAAGAGCCAATCAACATTGAAAACCCTACTTGGCAAGAGTCCAATTTTAATTTCCAACTTTGTACGTGACTGTCTGTAATGCCCTACAATTTTGTAAGTGGAATCCAATCGGATCAAAACAATGGATGAAGCATATTTTAGTTAGTATTCCAGTTCAACACCGTCCCCATTGGGTTCGAATCGTACCTGCCTTAAGTGGATACAGACAATATACGCATGTTTACAATTAGTACATATAGTAGGAGTACCTGAAACGTTATGTAATTATTGGGCAAGGAAGTGCTCACCTGTATAATGAAAGCAACATCAGCTGACTGCGCATCTGAATTTTCTGAAGATCCATCCGACTCATCTGGAGATGACTGTGGCATCACTTCCTGCACACCTTGAATGAGCAGTCGCTTCTTTTTTAACCTTTTAGGCTTAGTATCATCCTTCTCCTGGTCTCGAGCATCATCAGAAGAGTCGGAAACTTTCACTTTGGGCAACTTTAACTGAACTTTGGTCACGGGTGGTTCCTTCGTTGTCTCCTCAAGTGAAGGTGTTTTAGCTCTCCTGGGAGGCACTGGAGATGGAGAAACACTACTTTCACGTGAAGAATTACTATTATCACTCAGATTAAAACTGTTGGAGCGACTGCCAAGTCTTAAAGTGACAGTTTCTTCCGGAAGTGAACTCTGTGGAAGGATTTTTCTTCGTCCAGGTGGTGTAGGCATTTCTTTCGGTGCATTATTCGTGTGGGTAATAGAGGAAGCTGGAGTCTTTGTTGCTGGGGCTTTGTGGTAACTACTCGTAGATTCTATAATGTGGGATAGATCAGTTGTCCGTCTCCTAATAGGTGCTCTAGTTTCTACATGTATCAAATCACACCCAAAACCAGTTAATTCTATGCTACGCTACATCCGTTAAATTTTTAAAAATTTGTTACGCTACTTATTTAAAAATAAGGAAATATATTACTGTATACTTTCAATAATAATTACCAGAATTCCAAACGGGTTCTAAAATTTTATCTATTATATACGTGTATAAAAAGGAGATTTCAAATTGTCAAATGTCAAACCAAGGCTATTCAAAATAAAATAATGGGAATATATTTTTAAACACTACAGTCGTAATTTGTAAGAAGGAATTTCATCTACAATAATAATTATTAAAGCATGAGTAAACTCAATAATTCAAAAAGAGAATTCCATTCAAACTGTGTATATACAGGATTAATTCCATTACCAGCAACTTTCAATTTCATCATACATGTTAAGAATATATTCAAAAATCTGGAGAAAAATCAAACCGGCAGTAGCAGGTGTAAGAAGATTGTCCGTGGTGGCTGCTTTCCGTTCTGCGGAGGCTTCGCGTAATCTGTTCAGTCTGAAATTTTTTTTAGTAAAATTAGTGGTTCAGAGTATTACAATAGATTGACTTACCCATAGTCATTTACACACAAAATATCATAATAACCTGATTTGAGCTTCACTGGAAATCGATGAGTACGGCGTGCTGAAGTCCTTGCTACTAGGAGAGTCAGTATTACTTTGTCTTGAGGAAATATTGGAAGATACGGCAGATGATCTGGAGCGTGAGTCCGAGCTGGAAGTTGGGATATCTTCAGGAAAGGGCGTTCTTCTTCTAAATTCCAAGTCATGTCTGGAACTGAGGTCTTTCTTGTCATCGTTTTTGGGTGCGTGCTCCTTGTACTCCCTACGTAAAAATGTTTTACGAATGAATTTCTTTATCATTGTCTCACTGGTCACCTCTCAGCAATGCTTCATGGAGGGAGGTCCCGGAGGAATTCTCACAAAGTCACTCTAACTTGTATTATTTCTTTTTAGGGGGATAAAAATGAAAGTAGGCACAATGAACATAAAGTATAATGTTTGACCTGAAGCACCGCTTGCATCTTGTTGGCCAACGCGTTTGTGGGTGAAATCCCAGAGGACACAGAGGATCCTTTGGCATTCTGAGCAAACCTGTGGAGCTGTCCTTGTTGTAAAACTAATAGAGAAATTACTTCAGCGTTATATTTGTACACCCTGACTTGATGACAACTTCCACACACAGAAGTTTCCCCCACAAAAAGGAATCCAAAACAGATGTAGACGCTTGCAGCCGAACCGCCTGCACGTTTTTATTACGGTTTACTACCACAAAAACGTCTCAAATCTTTTTCCTATATCCATCAATTTTTTTCTTTCGTAACTCCAACTATATCCGTACTATAAGACCAGATGAAAACATTCAAGTCTACTCCTACACTCCATAATAAACAAAAGAGTCAAGCAGAAATGTTTACACGGAGAGGAAAGAGAAAAAAAAATCTATAAAAAAGGAACTATGCGTTGAAATAAGCCAAAAAAAAAAGAACTTAAGAATCAAGAAATATTAATTGGAAATGAAGGTACCATTGTAAAACTGAAAATGAAATGAAATTAATGCGAATTAACGAAAGTAGGAGATGAGAAGGTGCGTGTGCCTAGTGTTAGTCTCCTTTTAGTAATTATTACGAAAACACTGAGGAATGATAGACAAAAAACGGGAATAGCATCATCTCATGCACTCAAAACTGGTCCACGTCTAAATTTAGACGGACGACTCCTCTTCTTTTTTCCCTTTTCGCAACTCAACCGCATGCTTTCCTATAAAGATACTTATAAGATACATATTCTTTCCGTCTATATAAATACAGTGGATCAAGTCGGTTGAAAAGTATTTTACCCGGCTTTAAGTACCGTAACTCTTGATTTGTCTTTAGGATATGAATGTTGGATATGTATTTGTGTGTGCATGTAATGTGATAAGGTTGTGTAGCATACATCCAAGGGAAAAAATAGTGGAGTTTCAGTATAGGAAAACTATTTGCAAACCATAGCCCAGTAAAAGCCGAGTCAGCCTCGGTACTTTTACTATAAATAAATACTTTTACTCACTACATACCTAAAACCACCACGATCTTCCTTACGCTTCCATCATTGCAGGACATTACTCTCCCCGAAAAGAATGTTAAAATACTTAACTATCTTCTATACATGCACACCCCGATGCATAATAATTACGTATACATGGCGACGTTGAAATTTACAAGCAATGCACAGCCTTAGAAAATTTAACCTGTACACTACTTACTACGAAAGGAGTAATTAACTGGAATCTTCAGAAATGTAAACAAACGTTTTATTTTTATGAACCAACCTATATACTGAACTATAGCTAAGTTAGATACATTGATCTCATATACAAAAGAGAATTTAAAGAACTCGACAAAATATATTGAGAGAAGTCAGAAGGAAAGTGAACGGAGCTGAAAGTTGATCACATCAGCGAGTCTTCTTTTTCCCGATTTTAGCCGGCATCGGAGGTGCCTTAAATACCGCACTAGAAAAGTTCAGAGAGATATGAGCAACAACGAATACAGCGGGTAGTACTAGTACATGTATGGAATACAAAATTAAAACAATACTTACTGGCATGTTGTACAAATAGGGCTGAACTTGCAGAATACTGTAAGGAAAAAGTTAAACGGTTAGCATTTTTGGAAAAAGAATACCAGCTGAAATCCATAATTCTTACATGGAGACAATTATTGACTCTTCAAACATGTTATTAAGTGTAGATTGGCAAGCTCACTTGAGAGACACACGCTACAGACGAATCCTTGCTCGATTAGATGCCGATGGCAGAAACAAGCTGCTCGATAGTCTACGGGTTCTTGGGGAGGTAAAGCTAACTTTTTCCTCATGGAGACATCGGGTAAAAATATCCACTGCGACACAAACAACAGCCATGCATTAACTTCTGCTCAGTTAGACAAAAATCCAAACGCAGTAACTGTTTCCACTACGAATCCTTACCATTAAATATTGCAATAATCCTGGTATCTGTGGTGGTTTAAGGTAAATCCCCCCAGTTAGATCCGCGCCTTGTCCCAACAGTGTTGCATACGGACCCAGCACACACGCATCTATGGTTACACCCTACAAAACAACCCCAAAAATTGAGCAGGGTCCAACAATAAAAACCTCCCCCATCTACCACTCCCCTACGTTTTTACCCTACCTGTTTTTGAGCAGTAAAAAACGCATTCATAAATGCCATGTACTGGGCCGAGGATTCGGAACTCCCCGAAATCACTAATATCCTGGAGTCTAGCTTCTCCCCCGACTGCAGCTCTTTTTCTTTCCTAAATCAAAGCCATCCATTACATCCCCATACACACCAACCAAACAAATATAAAATCAATTCCTCCTTAAAACAAAATTTGACACAAATCCATCGTCATTGTCATCCTCTCTCACATACCTATTAATGTAACACAACGCCCTTGACAAGGCGCTGGCGAGACAAGACGTATAATTCCCGCCTCCCCGTGTATTCGCCACATCTTTACTTGTAACAAAAGACTTCTCCTTAACGATTTCCTTCACCTTCTCCCTCACTGTCACTTCCAGCTCATAAAACACCTCGTACTGTCCATCCTGCTGTCGGTGAACCGGTTTGGGTCCTTTTACAACTTCCTTCGGGTAGATATAATGACTGGAAATAGTGAATAATAAATTATTACAAACAATTTAATTTCAAATTACCATACTCATACTTCAATGTCTACCCACACAAATCCCTAATAAATGCAACTTTTATTTACGATCCCTTCCTATAACTACACACCACGCACCTAAGTCAACCTTACCAATTATTTAAATGAGATCCGATTATTGCTACTTGATTGCCCGCTTGAAGCATCAGATGTGCGTTACAAAATGCGATCACAGCATCCACACAATTATAGAATTGTCGAGAGTCCGCTCGAATGTACTTTTGTGCCGGACTCATGTCCAGACACACAACAATCAAACTGATGTCTTCTTCCATGCTTGCACTCAACTTCTAAGAGGTTTGTTTGTGACAACTGATGAACACCTTAAATAATTATTGTATTTAATAATTATTACTATTACTGGCACTTTGAAGTAATTAATTACCCCAATTACAATAATTATTACTGGGCGAATTGAAATATTAAAAATAAAAATGAATAAAAAACACCGACAAAAAAATCGTGTGTGCTCTTCTGTATTCCATCGAAATTCAAATTCAAATATTCGAAATTCCCTCATTCCATATTTGAAGTCAACGTTGACTTGCCGCGTTGCTGCTGTGCTGTGAGGACATCATAAATAAACGCCTACTTAAAATTTAATTTAATTTAGTTAATTAGAGCTATATTTATAAATACCTCAAGATAAGAATTCCGAAAAGGTAATGTTGGATTTGTTTATATGAAAGGTAAAAAGGGATTTGATAATAATTAATTTATTATTCTTGAACTGCTGACCTTCTTACAAAGATGAGAAGCGCAGAACCTATACATCAAGTCTCTGAACGTTTTTCCTTCCGTTATTACGTTTTTTTTGATGATTCATTCCAGATAGATTGAAGATAGTCGTACGAGACCCAGGAAGAAGAATAATTATAGCTTTGGGGATTATGCTCGGAGTGTAAGGAAGAACCTGTTTGATAAACGTAAGTAATTTTTTCTGGATTTAAAACTTGCAAGTTTATATTGAAACGTCGTTTGTAAACACTGAAATTTTAAGTTATTCGCCGGGGGATGTTTTTAAAGAACATTTATTTTCGAGGTATTTTTTGTGTTGATCACTATAGGCGTGTGTAGGGGTATAGTGTGTACTGTGTTGGGTGAGATAAATTATAGTTGGTACTGTTTGAATTAAAAATTATATGCATGGTGTACTGAATTATTAAATGGTTCTAATTATAATTATTGTATTCATATTTCTTTCGTAGCTTAACATTACTTGAGGGGAACCAAAGAAGGATGCACCAGCCCACCTCGGATGATTGCGGGGCTTTTAACCCTATGATTCCTAAGCTTTTTAGGGTGCTACTATTCCTAAGCCGTGGACAGGCTGGCCACATGTTAAATCAAAGGGCCCGTAACAAATTAATTAGCCTATTTAGGGGGCACAATTTTAACAGCTTTGGGGCTGCAACGGAAGGATAATCGTCATTAAAATTCATTATTTATGTATATAATACATATAAAATAAATATATTTCAATATTATTATATTATAAATATATTATATATATTATATGTTTATATTTAGTTTACACATATTTTAATTTTAGCGTTCTCCTTTGGATGCTATAAATATATATAGATACATATAATTTTAATTATATATATACTTATATATATATATAACACATACATACTAAATATAAATATATAATATATATAAAATTATATATATTTATATAGTTTTAATTTTATGTATATATAATACTTACAAACTAAATATAAATATATAATATATATAAAATTATATATATTTATATAGTTTTAATTTTATGTATATATAATACTTACAAACTAAATATAAATATATAATATATATAAAATAATATATATTTATATATTTTTAATGTTATGTATATATAATACTTACAAACTAAATATAAATATATAATATATATAAAATAATATATATTTATATATTTTTAGTTTTATATATATATAATACATACAAAATAAATATATATTATATATATATGTAAACTAAATATATATAATTATATATATATAAACTAAATATATATTATTTTATATATATATATAAACTAAATATATATTATTTTATATACATATAAACTAAATATATATTATTTTATATATATATAAACTAAATATATATTATTTTATATACATATAAACTAAATATATATTATTTTATATATATATAAACTAAATATATATTATTTTATATATATATATATAAACAAAATATATATTATTTTATATATATATAAACTAAATATATATTATTTTATATATATATATATAAACAAAATATATATTATTTTATATATATATATATAAACTAAATATATATTATTTTATATATATATAAACTAAATATATATTATTTTATATATATATATAAACAAAATATATATAATTTTATATATATATATAAACTAAATATATATTATTTTATATATATATAAACTAAATATATATTATTTTATATATATATAAACTAAATATATATTATTTTATATATATATAAACTAAATATATATTATTTTATATATATATAAACTAAATATATATTATTTTATATATATATATAAACTAAATATATATTATTTTATATATATATATAAACTAAATCTATATTATTTTATATATATATATAAACTAAATCTATATTATTTTATATATATATAAACTAAATATATATTATTTTATATATATATATATAAACAAAATATATATTATTTTATATATATATATAAACTAAATATATATTATTTTATATATATATAAACTAAATATATATTATTTTATATATATATAAACTAAATATATATTATTTTATATATATATATAAACTAAATATATATTATTTTATATATATATATAAACTAAATCTATATTATTTTATATATATATATAAACTAAATCTATATTATTTTATATATATATAAACTAAATATATATTATTTTATATATATATAAACTAAATATATATTATTTTATATATATATATAAACTAAATATATATTATTTTATATGTATATAAACTAAATCTATATTATTTTATATATATATATAAACTAAATCTATATTATTTTATATATATATATATATATGTAACCTAAATCTATATTATTTTATATATATATATATATATGTAACCTAAATCTATATTATTTTATATATATATATATATATATATATATATATATGTAACCTAAATATATATTATTATATATATATATTATTTTTTATATATTATATATTTATATTTATTTTATATCCAAAGGAGAACGATAAAATTAAAATAATATTTCACACATACTATGCGTATGGCCCCAATGTATTGGTATAGGCCTATGATTTTGCATTGAAAATGGTGGAGAAAAGGCAAACTTGGTACAGTCAAAATTTTCTGCACTGGTAGTGGCTTGACCTAGAACCTTGAAATTTGGAACATGTATTGCCAAAATAGTAGGGAACGATTAGCAAAATTATGAAAATTCTACGTTTCATAGTTTCGTTAAAATAAAAATATTACTGTGAAAACTTTGTGTTTTGGCCACGCTGTCCACACCTTGGGAATTATAGGGTTAATAAAGGAGACGGATATGAAAGCCTGAGGAGACTTGATGATGACAACAATGATGAGGGAGCGCAGATCCGGAGGAGTGCTAAGAGAAAGTCGTCTTCTGCTACTTCGGTCTACAACCCAGAAGCATTTGAGGCTACGCCGATGATGCTGATGGATTCTTCAAGCAGTGATGAAGAAGGTTCAGGGGAGAGTCTCTTTTGCTACTTCGAAGACGATGCGGCTGACAAGAGGTACAAGAAAGTTCATCGGAAGGACCCGAGATTGTGGTGGTGTGAAATCTGTGGACGGACATTTAAAAATCCAAAGGAATTTGTTTCCCACCACCGCCGACACATTTCATTGGAGTTATTCCGCTGTCCAAATTGCTCAGTTGGGTTTGTTAATTTGAGCTGTTGCTACAAACATGAGATGAGGAAGCATGGGAAAAGAAATTGGGAAACTGGGTCGGATAATTTTCAGGAAACATTGAAGACCACACTGACGAGTATGTCAGGTCTTTTAGCGCCTTGTTCAACACTAGCTTCAGTAGGAGCAGATGACGATGACTTTGCGTGTTGTTCCGGAACCTGTCGAACAGTCCCGAGTTCATGCGTGGAACCGTACCGTGGCCCGGCTTTAAATTCTGTCATTGAAACTTTCGATATCGAAGAAAAGTTTGGAAATCGGTCCCGATCTACCACTGAGAATTTTTTTAGAGTTCGCAGAAAATATACACAAAAGTAAAGTCATGACTTTACATATACTTGAGTTATTATTAAATTACTGAAATGTAATTATTAATGTTATTAATTTGTTATACTACTCGGTCGGGGGTAGAAGTGTAATTTTTTTTCCTCGAGATTTCACACATTAAAGAAATTGTTATATTCAATGAAAATAATAATTCCTGTATGTTTATTTGTCCATAATTTTCGACCATGTTCTGAAATGTAAATATTGGCTTGACCGTGTGGAATGTTTTTATGCCAGCCTTAATGACAGGCGTAGGGCTAATAATTTAAGCCGCTCGCATGCCATTTGCCAGTGGGAGGGTTTTTTTTCCAGTTGATTTTGACAAACACTGACTCGTGAAGCGTGTTCTAAAGGCATTATTTAGGTAACTATTTCCAATCATGAGCACATGTTATTTCTGTTAATGATAAGTATAATTATTACATCAAATTAAATTTAAAAATCCGTTCAAACATTCGAACTGACTGCTCAGCTAAAGATTTGTATTGATGATGAAATGTGAATGACTTCTGTTGGACACTGGAATTAACTTACATCTAGAATTTTTTCTTTATATGGGTTTTACTGTGATCAATGGACATTTTTATTATATCAAATGAAGCTAATCCTAGCAGTATGTTCCAGATTATTTAGGCTCACTGTTACTCTTATTATAAGCATAATAATATTCATAAGTGTAAGATTTCTTACTGGGAGAATACTTATTACTGGGAGGTACCTTATTACTGGGAGGTAACTTATTTTTGGGAGGTAACAGATTACTGGGGAGTAACAGATTAGTGGGAGGTAACTTATTAATAATGGGAGGTAACTTATCAGTGGGAGGCAGCTTATCAGTGGGAGGTAACTTATCAGTGGGAGGTAACTTATCAGTGGGAGGTAACTTATCAGTGGGAGGTAACTTATCAGTGGGAGGTAACCTATCAGTGGGAGGTAACTTATCAGTGGGAGGTAACCTATCAGTAGGAGGTAACTTATCAGTGGGATGTAACTTATCAGTGGGAGGTAACCTATCAGTGGGAGGTAACCTATCAGTGGGAGGTAACTTATTACTGGGAGGATACTTAGTACTTGGAGGTTGTTTTGGAATCGGTCTTTTACTGTTATAATTTCCAGATTTAGAGTCGTAAATGGATGTACTGACTGACTCGGACGATGAGGATGTGGTTTTAGAGATGCTCATGCTGTCATCAGAGTCAGATGAAGAACCACTGCTTCTTGTACTCCCACTATTGCCGTCGCTATAAAAGTCATCGTGACTTCTTCCACCAGAACTTGAAGACCTTTTGGATTCCCGTTTTGAAAAATGTTTTGATAACCTAGGATTTGAAGGACTACGTTTTGGGGGACTACGCTCTGAGTGACTAGGTTTTGAGGGACTAGGCTTGAATGGACTAGGCTTGGACGGACTAGGCTTGGATGGACTAGTCTTGGATGGACTAGTCTTTGATGAACTACTGTTTGAAGTACTAGGATTTGAGGCACTACCCTTTGAAGAACTACTGTTCGCAAAACTACGCTTTGGCGACCTCCGTCTTTGCGAATTGAATCCTGGCGAACTCCGCCTTGGCGACCTTCCTCTCGGCGATTGCTTTCTCGGCGGTGGCCTTCTTGGCGAATACCCTCTCGGCGAACGTCCCCTTGGCGAACGTCCTATTGGCGAGCGTCCTCTTGTCGAACGTCCTATTGGCGAGCGTCCCCTTGGCGAACGTCCCCATGGTGAAGGTCCCCTTGGCGAATACCCTCTTGGCGAACGTCCCCATGGTGAACGTCCCCTTGGCGAATACCCTCTTGGCGAACGTCCCCTTTGCGAACGTCCCCTTGGCCAATACCCTCTTGGCGAATACCCACTCGGCGAATACCAGCTCGGTGAATACCCGCTCGGCGAATACCCTCTCGACGAATACTCGCTCGGCAAATACCCTCTCGGCGAACGTCCTCTTGGCGAACGTCCTCTTGGCGAGCGTCCTCTTGGCGAGCGTCCCCTTGGCGAACGTCCCCATGGTGAACGTCCCCTTGGCGAACGTCCCCTTGGCGAACGTCCCCTTGGCGAACGTCCCCTTGGCGAACGTCCTCTTGGCGAACGTCCTCTTGGCGAACGTCCTCTTGGCGAACGTCCCCTTGGCGAACGACCCCTTGGCGACCTCTGTATGTGCGACCTCTGTATGTGCGATCTCCGCCTTACATAATTACGTTCTGGTGAATCACTTTCTGAAGAATAACTTTCAGAAGAATAACTTTCTGAAGAATCAGTTTCTGAAGAATCAGTTTCTGAAGAATCGCTTTTTGGAGAACTACGTTTTGAAAGTCTGCGTTTTGAAGATCTATGTTTTGAAGATCTACGCTTTGAAGATCTACGTTTTGAAGAACTATGTTTTGTGGATCTACGCTTTGAAGAACTTCTTCGTGAACCCCGTCGGTTGCAATCGTTGTCTTTCCCAGAGTAGTGGTAGAAACAGCAGTTATGGAAGCAAGGTGTTACTGTGGATTGAGGGAAGTTCTGACATTCTTCTCTCCACAAAGAGCCATCTAAATTAATTGGGCAAAATGGCTCATTTGGGTTTTTGAACACACAAACCACCCTTGGTTTACCGGGTCCAGCACTCTGAACCTTGCGGTAACAGGAATCATTGGTGTCAGCGGAAAATTGACGTTCATCATTCCTTCCCTTTGCTTGTTTCTCTCCGTTTTTGCACAAAGGGGGAATAAACCGGTCTATAATGATCTGGACGGGTCTGGGTTGAAAACAAAATGGAGGGCAACAGGGCGGAGGAAACCAATTCTTTTTTAAATGGTAATGTCTGGATTCTACATTCAAAGTATAGATATTTTTTATTCATTCACACGAATTAGCATTCAATTATTGAAGTTTCCGGGTTTATTCTAAACATTTTAGGTTATGCGGGATAATCCTTAATAGCGTTAACCTTGAAATATCTTGAATGTAATTTGCACTTACGTTTGTCCGTTTGTACAGCTAAAGCTTTGCTGGTATTTTTTTCATCACTTGTGGCAGGTTCTGATCGTTTATCTCCTGTGACGCGCTTTGCACTTCTGCTGTTCTTATCCTTGCTTTTGGTTCTTTTTTTGTGAAAATAATTTGAATAATCACCAAAAGGACTGTCATTGTCATCTAAGGATTGAGGTTCATTTTCGTAACCTCCTCCAGATGGATAGCTTGCAGAAGTGGAAGTGCTCTCATAACTTGAACTTGAGTTCTTTTGCTTTCCTGAACCGCTGTAACCTCCAGTTGTTGAATGTGAATAGGGGTCGCTTCTGCTTGTCCCTTTTGTTCCACCGAAAGTGGTTTTAGTAACGCCGCCACTTGCAGCGGTAGCATTTCCTTTCGACTTCGCTTTTGATCCCATGTATTTTAGCAGTTTTAATTTAAATGGTTCATAAATAGAAGTGTGAGGATGAATATTGCTAGTACAGTAAAATCTGTGTTAACGTAATCGCAATGAACCTTGGATTTTTGTCCGGTGTAAATAGTATTTTGTTATATGATTATAACGGATATTATATGCTTATCTACACAACTACTTTAGGTAGGGATAATCAAATGTGTCCAGTATGATGAGAATTCCGTTATAAAGCGGCCGTTATAGAGATATTTTACTGTAAAATTAGTAATCCTGGTTAGTTTTTACTAATCTAAAAAACTACTTTTGAATTTTGAAAACTGTTTTGGAATTTGTAGCAGTGTTGTAACTTGATAGAATTTTAACGTCCTCAATCGTATTCCACATGTGCCAATTTTGTACTGTATTGTAAGTCTTCGCAAGTAGTGTCGGTGAATTTTCAAAACCTCATTTTGACACGAATTTTTTGTTTTACTCCAATGATTAATTTGTGGCATCAGTAATTTTATTAAATCACAATAGAAGATGAAAAATCTATAGCTCGAAGCCATAAAAACAAAATTAATGTCTTGCTAGCAAAAGCAAAGAAGCTGCAATATATAGTTGACTCTAATGTACGGATACATTTCTATGACGAAGCATTTGTTCATCCATGTCCATGTGTAATTTCACAGAGGTACTGTGTTGGGACTTGGGACTGTTGGGAGTGGTTTGTTTTTTAATGTTAGTCTTCCTTCTTCACTGTTTTCAGGGATTCCGTAGAATAAAGGAAGAATAACAAATGTAATTGAGCAATATGATCAAAAAATAATTATTATGAGTTCAAGTTAATATAGTTTTTTATCGTGTCTACAGGCTACAGTCGACAAGTTCTTAAAACGGGTTGCTTCATTGCCTCTTTGTATCGATACTATTTAAAAAAGCATGTACATACGCATGTGGCAAGAAATACATCTCACGGTAGCGTCTACCAAATATTCAAGGACTGACGTATCAGACAAGAGAAAAAGAGTCAAGGATTTTATGTAATATGGAATTATTAATATGGAATAATCCTTCCGCAGTTATGGTTTCTCAATTACGATACAAAAAATGTTGCACATATAGAATGGAACGGGCAGCTGTAATTACTGATGTTCGAGGAATTTCATGTGTTTTTATCTTGTTGTTAAAGTGGTTAGTTTGGCTTATTCTAGCTCCAGCAATTTTTCTCAGTAGTTACTTATTACTTACCTCTACATAATTGATGCTATTTCCTTGTCTTCCTCATTCATAATACAGTTGTCGTGGCTAGTTGCGGTACAATAAATTATCAACGAGATGGATACTTTAGCGAATCCAATGATAATTAAGTTTCTCCAGATGGCAGTGCTACCATTGTCAACAATATTTTTTACAACAGGACTTCAGTTCCTTCCGGTTATTACCCAATTTTTCGCTACCTTTTACACGTATGATTCTCTTCAGGATCAAATTAGGTCTTCGTGGGACATGGAAGACAAATTTGACTTCATTATTGGTAACCCTAAATTAATTCTCGTTATCAGTTTAAGTTACAATGATTAGACTTAATTTGACATGTGAGATGTTCTATAATGATTTTTCCTAAAGAGGCTTCCAAAATTTTAGCAAAAATTTCCTTATTTTATTCTTATTGAATACGTGGGCTAGGTTTATGATTCTACATGGTTGTGGTACATAGTTGGAGCAGGGACCGCTGGTTCTGTGGTAGCAAACCGGTTATCTGAAAATTTTAAGGTACTGCTCTTGGAAGCGGGAGGGGAACCAAACCCATTACAAAGTATTCCGTATTTGTCACCTGCTCTGCTTGGATTACCTCATACAGATTGGGAGTACTTAGCTAACCCTCAAGTAAATGCTTGTCTAGCAATGAACGAACGGGTAAAAGATTTAATTTAATTCAGGAATTATATATTATTGTACTAGATCAATTTATACACTAATCATTAAAGTTCAAATGTAATTTAATAATAAGTTAATTTAAATGTCCTTTGATGCATATTTGTAATGCTCATGACATATGGTACTAAAAATATAGGAAATAATTTTGAATCAATCTTTTGGTTTTGAACCCACTATTAATCATTCGTTGATTTATTTTCTACAATTTATTACAGTGCTAATTTTTAAAATTACACTTTATAAATTAGCGATGTTCTTGGCCAAGAGGAAAATCGCTAGGTGGCACCAGCAATCTAAATTATCTGATTTACATGCGAGGGCACAAGAACGATTATGAAAGTTGGGCTAATATCAGTGGAGACCCAAGATGGCGGTATGAAAACGTTTTGAAGTATTTTAAGAAATCAGAGGATTATGACGGCGAGTCTGGTACGCATCAAATTGCTTTTCAAGTTCTATGGATTTTCATATGGTTAGACATATTTTGATTACTGGTCATATCTCCTACAGATCACTATCATTCCCATGGAGGAAATATCCGAGTTGGTAAATCTCCATATACTGGTATGGCAGATATATTTTGCAAAGCAGCTGAAGAATTTGGGATTCCCAGGGCGGATTTGAATGCTGAATTTATTAAAGGTTGTATAAACCTTTAAATGGGTTAGAATTATGATAAAGTTCATTCATACAAGTGTAAAAACTGATTATTTTTCTGTGGGAGTATCATTTAGTTTTACTATTTATCTTTTGTATTTTCAGGTTGTTCTCCGCTCGTTATTACTGCAAAAAATGGCCGACGAGTAGGATCCTATGGAGCCTTTCTGAGACATGCAAGACATCGGCGTAATCTTCACATTCGAAAATTTGCACGTGTTACAAGGGTAAAAGCACTAAATAATTTCACTTATTTCTATACATAATTGCTTCATTGGTGTTGACAAATAGAAAATTCCCTGGTCATTGTTTTTCAACCAACGTGTAAATTACGTATTTAAGTACAGACAGCCCATTCTAGTCATAAGGGAAAATACTCGAAAGAGCCAAAAGAACGCATTTTAAATCTGCTGATAAAATTTTACCTTCCCTAAAATTGTTCTGTAGCTTTTGTTTGAAGGCCCGGAAAATCGTGCAATTGGCGTTGAATATAACCGTCATGGACTCTCAAAATTTGTGTATGCATCGAAAGAAGTAATTTTGTCTGCTGGAGCTCTAAATTCACCACAACTTCTTATGCTTTCTGGAATCGGCCCAAGGGAACATTTGGAATCATTTGGAGTAAATCATTTATTAAGAAAATTGGAATAACAACCAATTTTTGATTGTTAAAAAGTTTTCTTCTTCTGCTCCAGATACCTGTTCTTGCTGACTTACCAGTTGGCAGTAACCTACAAGATCATGTATCGACTTTAGTTGGACCGTTCATAATAGACCAACCGATCACATTCAATCCAGAAACAGATTTGAAGCCTGAAGAATTAATCAAATTTATTACTCTTGGAGAAGGAGTTTTAGCATCGACCTACGGGCAAGCCTCAGCATACCTAGTTTCAGAAGTTGCCAAGAGCAGAAATCAAAGTGACTGGCCTGATATTCAATATTTCATGTATGGTACAAACATGTGTGATGCTTGTACTGATCGTGTCGCTCATTCCTTGAATGTTCGTGTGGATGTGCTGAGAACCTTTTACAGAGACATTCTTGGAAAGAACTCTTTCCAGATCCAAACCGTTGTTAGTCGACCATATTCCAGAGGGCAGGTCAGACTTCGTGGAAGAAATCCTCTGTTGCCGCCATCTATGGATGCAAATTACTTCACACATGTAGATGATATTAAAGTGGCTGTGGAAGGAGCAAAGAGAGCAGTGGATTTAGTGGAAAAGTCTTCAACTTTTAGAGCTTTGAATGCCACACTGTACGATGTTTCATTTCCGGGTTGTGAGCATTACAAATTCCGGAGTGAGGGCTATTGGGAATGTTTTCATCGACAGCTTTCGCTAACAGTTTTTCATGTAAGTGGAACTTGCCCAATGGGCAAACCAACATCTCCTAATGCAGTTGTGGATTCCGAACTGAGGGTATTAGAAACGAAGAATTTACGTATCATAGATGCCTCAATAATGCCTCACATTACGACTGGCAATACAAATGCCCCAATTGTAATGATAGGCGAAATTGGATCGGAAATGATTCTTAAGTCAATACAGGACAGTACTGTATTGGAGTACACTGTAAAATGTTTAAAATGTGGGTTATAATTACCTAATGGTTTGAAATTTTAAAAAATAATTATTGAACATAACATGTACATGTTATACATTTATTCTTGTAAAGAATGCACATCTCACGTAAATTTTAAATTTATAACCAAAATATTTGTAAACTAAAATTACTTTGTGGGTCATGGGCGAAAGCCTACAGGACCTTAATAAATAAGTACAAATACAAATTTTAAATTTATGCTAAAAACTGTTCTCAGGATTATAAATGATATTGAGTCAGATAATATCGGTTTCTGGTAGGTGAAAAAAAAATTCTATTGCTCAGATTCTGTTTCAAGGATAACCTTTAAATTTTTCGAAAATTCTGTTTTCCCTTTAACTGCATCAGTAGCGTATTAGTAATCTGGCTAATCTTAACATCAAATTGTCATACATTTCATCCCATTCATTGATTTCAACAGTACTCTACTGATTCCCGAAGTAATAGATACAGTATATACAAATCTGCAAAATTTCTCGAAATCTTTGCATTCGATTTCAAATTTCCCTTTTCTCACCCTTCACGTACGCTCAAGTGGTACAGCTGGCTCACAGCACATTTTTATACATTTTGCATTAAAATCATTATTGCATTAGTAATTAAATGCTGAAACTGCGAACATCTGAGAAGTTCAGGTTTGGTCCGAGATAATCGTTTCCATTTGGACAATTATAAATAGGTGGCTTACATAATACTTTTACTGCCAAGTGATAAGCTCAGTATAAGGTCCCTATAGTTACCAATTTTCGACTCACTTCTTAATTTAAATTTTAAAAACATCTGACCCACAACGTGTTGCACGGCCAAAATGCGATAAACATTTTGTAATTCAGCAGCGATATTTTTACTTCTTGTTTTTGTATGTAATTTCATAAGGCAATGTAAGGATGAATACTTTCAGTAGGAAGGAGACAAAATTAACTGGTGACTACCAATGGTTTTTATGCAAAAACATGTAGTAAAGTATGTACTTTCATGCAAAAACTTTTTCCCAGGATGAATGTGGATGTCGGCCATACCGTGATATTTGTAGTTATTCTGAAGGCAAGACGATTTACTGATTTCACCAAACTCAAGATGTGCACTTTCAGAACATTGTCATGCTCCCAATGCAATTTTATGAGCGTTAACCAAGTATTCACGCTGTCGAAGAACAATACGTATAAACATACACACAAGAATCCAAGACAAAATCGAAAGTTGAACCGGGATATTAGTTTCAAAGTAGTAGACTTATGTGTATTGAATTAATCCGTTGTGTTCGTTATTTATCACACTACAACTTCCATCCCATATGGAAGTGGTTGAAATAGAAAGGAGGATGAACGACAGCTCTGAATTATGACCTATAAATTATGAACTAACGCAGTTGGGAAATGCTCTCAGCACAACGGTGTTGGTCAGACAAGACATATGAGGGTTGACGAATTAAGTACAAATAATTAAACTCACACTGAAATTTCCCCCAACGTTTAAAAAATCTCCAAATCAGAATGAATCAGCTGAATTAAATGGCCAACAGGAAATGTCGGGTCTGGTGAAACAAAACAATAAAAGCTTCAAGAGGTAATATATAATTATAATTTATGGAAAAGACTGCTGATTTTTGGAAATTAAATTTTTTGTAAAGAAATCAGAGGATTGCTTTTACGAACTCAATACCATACCATAAGTACAAATTACCACCCAGGTCTTAGTATATTTTTCACATTTATTTCCAAAAAAGAAATATTTTGGAGTTGGGGGGGGCAATCTATTGTGATCTCATTGGACAACGGGACACCCAACAACACACATATATGTAGTTATAATCAATATAGAAATAGCGGAATATTGTTTTGTTCAGTTTTATGAGGTCGCTTTGGCCGTTTTTGACTTCGTCTTTTTAAGTTTCTTCAAGTTATCCATATTTCCTTTCAATAAATTGCAATAGGCCAGCTGGAATCTATTCACATCCTTCGAGTTTACCTGTAAAATTGTCAAACATCTCATACACACTCCAGGTATTAACAAATAATAATCATACACTACGGATATCACAATTACTACTTCACTCACAACTGTTGAAATCTTCCGATTGTGTAGCTTTGCCCTCATGAGACACGAATGTTGCTCTACGGGATGAACTTTCGGCTTGGGAACTATCGTTTCTTTAACCTTCCCCTTCTTGTCCTTGATCTTTTTCGGCTTCAAACTCGGAGTCGGTCTGTCCTGCCCATTGTCTTCAAAAAAAGAACGCACCATCATCAATATTTCATTTAACACTATACTATCTCAACGGGGATTACTCCACAAAAATATGTAAACACGATAAATTTCTTAAAGTACAGAAACCAACAGTTTACCCAGCGGAGATTTAACTTAAAATCAATGTCAACAAATTACCAAATATTACAATATTCTAATTACCACAAACATCTACAGTTGCAATTTATTCAAATTATTCAAAGGAGACAACCTAGAAAGTAAAATCACTCACATTTCTTCATGACAATGGAAACCTGTCCAGTCCCCGTTCCCTTGGATTTTTGGAACAACCTCGTGAGTTCCAGAAGGAACTGTACAAAACCAAAATAACAAATTTACATAATATATAAGAGTTTTACATGCACAATACTAGAGTCCCTAAATCTGAAACCAGAATAAAAGTACCAACAAAATGTAATAATAAATCAAGTTTACACTTACCGTGTCATTCTCAAGAAATACCATCTTGTCTAAATATTGACTGAAGCTCTCAAAAATTGGGAATTAAAGACTTCACAAAACTCTAAACTAGTATCCAGACTTTAAGACACAAACTTTAAGTCGTTCAATCTAAATTAATTTAGCTTTCAACTTTAAAAGTTTAAAATCTTACAAGCCCTAAATTCCACTCCAACTTTTTTCCATACGATGAAACTTGGAGGTTTCGAAAGTAGCCGCGTCTCGCTCAACATATGGAATCGTAGCACGTTCAGCTTCCCCTATGCTTTCCATGCTTTCAACACAACTACAATCACAAATCACAGTCCACATTCCACACTAGATTTTGGGAAGCAGAGCTCTGAAATCGCCTGCTCTTATTTTAATAGTAGGGGTATCTCGTACAGCAAACAATAAGCATGCCATAAAATAAAAATCACGGCAAAATATATGTTGATGTCAGGCTGTTTTAAGTATGTTCCTGTCACGTATATAACATCCGTAAATAATGTAATGCTTGAATTAATAATTAAATCATGTATTATTGACGGGTGGATTTGCGGAGTTACTAACTCAGGGTAAAAAAATTTTGGGTTAGTTTAAAAATAATTTAGGGCCAGGGTAAAAAAATTTTGGGTTAGTTTAAAAATAATTTAGGGCCAGGGTAAAAAAATTTTGGGTTAGTTTAAAAATAATTAAGGGCCAGGGTAAAAAAATTTAGATTAGCGTAAAAATAATTCAGGGCCAGGGTAAAAAAATTTAAGGCGAGGATAAAAAAATTAAGACCCTCAAATTGTTTGCAAAAAGGCCGAATCTATTTTGAGCCATAGGGCCAGTGTAATATATATTTATATAAATTACAAGTTATAATTTGCCCCTAATAATGTTCTTCCGAAGATACAAAGCAATTATTAATTATTAAGCGCAAAGGAAAAAACTAAGGCCCTGTGTACAATTTGATAGAGGAATAATAATAATTATGATTACGCTATGTTCATGTATTTTGAGCATTTGAAATCAAGTGGATTTATGTCTTTTGATGACTTTTACAGGTGATGGCTTGGATAAAAGCGGAAAAAATGTTTCAATTTATTAAAAATTAATGAAGTAATAAAAATAAAAATTAGATTAGAATTTAATGTTGAAGGAAGATGCTTATTTTAGTTCTTAGCTCACGAGGACAGTCCAGTTAGTTTTGTTCAATAGATTGAAGTGCTACTTCCATTGTTGCCTTACTTACTGTTGGATGGTCGGTAATTGGGTCATCCAGAAGATCTTGATCTTGGTCATGGTACTAACGGCGGTGGTTGCCAGCACTCGCAGTTCTGCGGGCATAATTTACTGGCCTTCCAGGACTGTTCCCAGGAGTGCGACGTTTCCTGGTTTTACCGCCACCTTTTCCATTCTCCTTCTGCCAGCCGTTACAGTCAGAGCTTTGCTGACCCTTTGGGCACATATAGAAGTTGCAGTTGTTGTAATTGGGTATGGGTTTATTATCAGGAGTAGGAGTTGAGCTGTTATCATTACTTGAGGGGGGATTTTTCGGGAAGAATATGGGTCTTGTACCGGCCCAGGGTGGACCACCCCAGGGACCGCCCCAGGGACATCCGCAGGGACCACCCCAGGGACCTCCCCAAGGACCTCCCCAGGGACCGCCGCAGGGACCTCCGCAGGGACCTCCCCATGGTCCGCCGCAGGGACCTCCCCAGGGACCGCCCAAGGGACCGCCGCACGGACCACCCCAGGTATTCGGCCAACCCGAACGGCCGTAACAAGGATTCCCCGGAGGTAAAGGTAACATGCCGGCATCATATGGGGCCAGACTTGCAAATCCATACGGCTCATTATTACCAGACGGATCTACAGGATACCTTTTCGGGTCAACGTCGTTAAAAAAACAAATCCGTGGACCTTTCCGGAACGCTGGTGGCATTGACGGATCTGGCAATTGAATGCAGACGTTTTTTGTCTGAGCACTGCAGTCACTGCATTTGAGCAACTTGCATATGAAATTCGAGACGGAGTTGGACTTGCATTTATCATCTGTTATAAATAATTATTATTTCCGTGGGGTAAACTAACAGCTTGTAGGAGACCGGTTTTGAACAATTTGTATTTCTATAAAAACATTATTACCCTCATCCTTCTCGACTTCCGTCGGAGAGGAGACCCGTTGTACAGTATTGGGGGGGTTTTGTGGACGTGGGTTACGTCTTTTCTTCCGGAGTTTTTGAGCGGGTGGAGGTGGAGATGGGGGTAGAGGAAAATCTTTGTCATAAAAGTCCACCGAATCTGAGTGCCGGAGTCGATGCCTCGGTATGGAATTTTTATTTTTATGAGTATGCCGAGGTGGTGGTGGCGCTGCAGAAGGATTAGCCGGAGAAGCGTCAGGTGGATCCTTTGGAGGACTTCCCTTTACAGAATACGACTCACTGGAAGAAGAATATTTTGAGCTTGCGACTTTCTTCTTCCCGCTCCCTGGTCCTGATGACTTCTTCTTGGGTGGTGGTGGGGGTGGTGGTTTTAGTGGTGGTTTGGTTGGTGGTTTGGGTGGGGGTGCCTCACTGGGAGAAGCTTTTTTTGTGGTTGTGCTTTTCTTCTTCTCGCTCCCTGATGACTTCTTGCTGGATGATTTTGGACTCTTAATAGTAGATGTGGTATCATTGCTGTAGTCGCCATCTTTCCCATCGTCGGATGACGATGACGATGACAATGTTGGCATTATTGCACGGAAAGATTTGTAATACCTCCTTGTTTTATATCACTGTGAGAGAGCATTTTTTGACACAGAATTTCACTTAAAATTTTGATCTAATTTAGAAATAAATAAATTTTTGTGCTAATTAGGCCATTTTGGCGTCGCAGTTTCTCTGCTGTGCAAAGGAATCATTTAAATTTAGAAAAACTTCAGTCCTGAGTTTGAGGGACAAGATGGCTACGGACGGGCCAACCCTCCCGCTCCATTTGCCGATTGCTTTTTGCCCTCCAAGTCCAATCCAAAATTCCAAGCCGAATTTAAATTTAACTTGTAAATTTTAGTTGTACACAAGTTCGTGGTTAGCTAGTGCAAGTGCACCACAGTATATTTATTAAACTAATATTATTACAACCAAGCACCCAATTCAAAAATATATAATACTAATTTTTGCATTATTAAATATTCTCGAAAAAGGATCTAAAATTTAGTCAACTATCAAAGCCCAAAGACTGCTCAGAAATTTATTACTGCTGCAACCAAATAACCACACCTATCGCCCTGTAAAATATTTTATACTAGCAAATCCATGTCAAATGCAATATGATGACCCTCAATTCTTAAAGAATTTCTTCGCTTTTATTAAACGCGGGAATCCTCACACTAACAATGCTTCTAGTAAAAATTCATGCAACTGTGAGGGAACAAAAATCCTGGAGCTAACTATTAAAAATTTATTAGTTCCCCAATATAAAATTAAATAATTTTTCGCAATCATAATAATATAATATAATGAGATAAACACCGTTTCTTACAATAATAAATTAGTTCTGGAAAACGTTCTGGAACTGCACATTTAATTTTAAAACATATGACACTGCTTCAATTCCCCATTTGTATGCAATCTAAAAATAATTTTTAGATGATTAACGATCGCGTCTGTACACTCTAAAATAATTATATTTGTCTACACTTGTATTTTAATTTACAAGTATTTACAAATAATAAAGTATATGATTTTGTTATATTTTGCAATTTACAGCTGTGTAAGTAGAAATATTATTTAAATTAAAGTTAGGAAATAATTATGCTGTAAAACTAATGCAGAGGGAGCCACAAAGTTCTTTCCGCATTGCAGCACCGACCTACAGCTTGGCGTGCTTTGACGGAACTGAGGAAGGCATAAAGAGATCTGTGGAGCATTATAATGGTGTAGGGCTTAGCATTGAATTGAATGCTCACAGTTCCGCGGGAAACGATTCGCTTTGAATTGACAATGTGATCTCCAAAACTCCACACCAAAAGCGTTTGAGTCTAAGGAGCTAGAATTTGCAGTGTGCTCGAACTTGAGTTACTTTGAGTGTTTATTTTTACTAATAAATAAATAAGTCCCTTTTAGACATAATTATAATTATTAGCAAAAGTGGACAGTTTATTTAAGATTCAATATGAGACCGAAGTTGGTTCCTCTGTGTAATTATCAGTTAGCTAAATCCGCCGCGACGAAAGGCATACGGCTGAACGGACGTGGGATCAATGAGTTTAGGAATTTCCAGGTGTCTTTCGGAAAAAGTACAGGGTCATGTGAGGTCATAATGGAACCAGGAACTCGGGTTTTATCGCAGGTACATATTTACAGGAAAGAAGTTGAATTATTGTCATGTATTAAAGAATTACATTTTTATCTGTATGCATGGATATTTGGATATTGTGTATTTTTAGGCATATTTCGTGTGAGCATTTAAAATTGACGGGATTTGTTTATTATAGGCCAGTGCAACTGTAGGTGAGCCCTTTGATTCCAGGCCGGGGGAAGGTGTACTCACTATTTCGGTGTGGATTTCTCCTTCAGCAACTGGCGAGATGGCTGGGAGTGGAGCTGTTAAGCCTGCACTAGTGTCTCGGACTATAGAGAAAATGTTTAAGGAGCACCGAGCTGTTGATCTGGCTTCCCTGTGTATTAAATTTGGTGAAAAGGTTGGGCTTTTGGACACTTGATGAAATAGTTTTGAGCAAATATTTTGATAATGTGTATGTTGGACTAGGAGAAGATTTTTGTATTAATGTGTATGTAAATATAGATGTAAGTTAATGTATCCTGTAGATGTGCCTTGTAAGGTGGATTTATTATGCGTATTTGGTTTTGTAATTTGATTGGTGTATTTGTTGTGAGGAATGAAGTTTGTGGTTTTTGCAGGTGTGGATACTGCGAGTGGACATACATATTCTGGATATGAATGGATGTATTCATGAAGCAGCAGCTATGGCAGTTTTAGGGTCCCTGATGACATTTCAAAGAGCTCAGGCATATGTGGACAGTAATACCAACGAGTTGGTCATGTTACCATTGGAAGAATCAACTCCAGTCAAGCTCCACTTTTTTCATTATCCTGCCCTCACATCGTTTGTTTTGACCCCTTGTGGGAAATTCATATCGGAACCGGATGAGGATGAGGAAGAAGTAAGTAAAATGCATTTATAGATTATTCTGACGTCTTGATCTGATTCATTGAATAATAAACTTCATGGGGGTTTTTCTGTAATTTGAAGATATTCCCTGGGAAATTGTCCATTGGAATTAATGACTGCAAGGAACTTTGCTATCTCAATCTGAATAATCCAGTGGATCAGGCTTTGATAACCGAGGCAGTCCAGACAGCTCAGACAAAGTGTTTAGAAAGGATAGACTTCATGAAGAACTTGGTTGCCGAAAATGATAAGGAGCGAAGCATCCCTGTGTACCAGAGAAAAAACGAGCCGAGGAAAACAGGGAAAGTTTTTAAGTTATCCGATCTGAAGGACCTTGACGTAGACAACTCGGAAGAGTTTAAAAACTTGTCTTTGTTGGATGAAGTTTCAAAGCCTCAAGTGGTTAATGCTCCCTCTGAAATTGTTGTGAAGCTTAAAAAATCAGAGCGATTATATTGATAACAGGGGAATGCCCGTGACAGATCATAACTGTAATCTGCAAATAAAACTATTTTTTATTCTTCTTCTTACTCCATATCAAAGCAGGTTTTAAGTTGAACCATAGATCATTCATGACATTTATTAATACAATCTGTAAGAGGTTTGAAGCTCTTATTTTGTTCCTATTTCAAGACCTTGTTTAAATCCAGTTCAAAACTACTTCTAAAATGGCACTGTCCCTCAAAAAATATGTCCTTGAAAACATAATTGTCCTGAATATATTTTCCACCTATATGTAGATACTCATAAGCTTGCAACAATACAATAAAGTTTGCCCTGCGGATGTAGGGCAACAAACCAGGAGAAGAAGTAATTACATCCGAAAATAATGCAAAGACATCACCTAAACCACCTTTTGCTGGACTTGTGCATGCATATGACTTAAGAATAGGAAATATATAGGTACATATACATATGAATGGGACAAAGGAGTATGTAAATGGAATAAGGACAGCAAGCAGCTTACTATACTCGGCTGGTTCACTTTGCAATATTCGACCTTGATTCCCAATTCTTGTTGGAGCGTATGCACATGCAATGCTTCCCTTTATAGTCTCCCCGTAGCAAGCAGCCACAGAAGATTAACTCCCAGTTTGCATCAACTTAAACTATTTTAAAAGGGGAGAGAAAAAATACAAATAAATTCCATGATAGTATGAAAACCTTATGTTTCCTCGTACCCAAATGACATTGACTGAATCCTGTCCATACATGCGTTCATGATCATCTACAGGCAAAGCTATAATTCACAGTATATGAGCCGTCGTGCATCCTCCCAATATTATCAAGTTACCCTCGTTATAGGAGACAACTCACTTTAACATTTCTTTAAATGTAAAGTTCAGTCTAAGTCCAAGTCCAGCTATAGAGGGCTGTAGAAATCATTTCAAGAAGCTTGTCGTCAGTTTATCAATACTACTTATTTTACAGTGCTCGTAATAAGGAGGATAACTTTAGGTCCATTCAACTGACTCTTCCATTATTCGTTTTACTTCCAGCTCTCGAGACCCCATTCCAGTTGCCTCCGCTCAATTCCTCTATATTAGTATTACTCAAATCCAGACAAAGATGTAAACTTTTTTCCCCAAAAACAATAACTCAAGTCACCTACATGGGTTAAATCTGTGCAAACAACGAGTGTGCGGAGTTGGGCAACCTCGACAGTACAGGCTAAACTTACACAGTGACAGTCAGAGGGGCCAAGCTGTGAGAAATAAAATTACCTTTTAAGTACTTACTATCCCAGTACTATTACAGCAGGCTCACAGGGAGGAACCTGTACCATTGTCTCTCTTTGCTAAGTTGTAAACGTAATCTTCAAAACTGCTGCCAATCGTGCAAATCGTGGCTGGGCATCAGATTCGAGGTCATAAAAGGTCCATTGTTGAGTTCCAAGATCCTCATTCAAAGCTAGGTAATAATATGCCTATGCTGGACAATAATGACAACAACCGTCAGGGTGCAGCCGGGCGGCAACTCTCCTTCAAGCAGAAGAAGCCTTTGGGTATATATTTCTTAAAAGTCTATTTTTTTAGCTATGTATTTCTCACTTAAAAACCCGTTTCATTGTTTTAAAAAATTGTACTAAAACTACTACTACTTAAAAGCATCTCTTTAGCTTCTACGCAGAACTAGCAGGTTCCTCAGGATTGCTTTTATACACGTATCTTAATTTTTGTCTCACCATAGAAATTTTTTTTTGTACGGGTAAATAGTTGCCTTGAAACAAGTATTATTTTTATGCATGTGCGGACCGTTCTAACAGACATATTTTTATGTCCAAACGAAATAGCGCGACTATATTACGTACATTGTAATTTTGTAGCTTTCGAATTTCAGGGACTTTAACCAAAATGATTCATAATTTTTTGAAACGTCGAACGGAAAAACTACTGAAGAGTATAGGTCATTGCTTTTTTGCTATTTGCCAATGTTTTTATTATCCTATAACTTTAGAACCAGCTTTCAAATTATTCCATCCCTTTTCCTTTGTGCGAGGTTAGTCATAAAGTATTTACAGATTTTTTCTCCTTAGTGAGTAAATAAATATTGTTTCTGAAACGTCAGAGTTAAAATATTGATGTTATATGTAGAAAGGTTCCTGATGATGGAATTATTTCTCAGAGCCTCTGGAACGCAGATGAACAGATGCAAGGGAACGTGTGCAAGGGAGAGGGGATTAATTTCATTTCACAGATTTAGTTCATTTTGTGAGGATGGTTGTGAGAAGTAGTGTGGAGACAGACGAGTAGTTTACAGACGAGTTTTATATTACTATATATATATATATATACAAATAAAGTGCATATGCTTTAAAGGAACTGTGTATAGTATGAAGGGATAAATAAATTTAGGGAAATTGGATGACTCTGAAAAGCACGTGCTTCTAGCTGTCGCAGCACGTGATGTTTTCTATAAGTTTCCATTAATCTTTTAACTTCATCGAGGAAAACAATAAATAAGGTAGAGAGGTAGGACTTTGCTGTTATAAAGCAGATGATGGTATAATAATTATCAATAAATTCTCTCTGATACTTTGAGGAATTGTTTTTATATACAGAAACGTTTCAAGGACTTCCTTCATAATAGGTCTTCCTTCAAAGGAGACTTCTTCGTTATTTGCTTATGTCAACAGTACCTATCCACTATCTGTGAATACATATGCTTTACCTCCTTGTGGTTTTTGCTTGGAAAGGATATTATTGTTGACATAGAATCAATCCAGTCCCCTGTTGGGAGAGCAAGTGTACTGTAGAAATGGAACAACAAGATTGTTGCTGTTTGCATTTGATAAATCCTGTATACCTACATACATTACTAAGGATACTCTGGCTAAATTTGATGACAGTCTTTAAAGTTCTATCTGAAATAAGATACTGTAGGTTATATCTAGGTTTTGTAAAAGTAATTATCAAGTCTTGGGGAGCAAACTTGTTTTTTTACTATACTGTTTTCCTCCTTGCGTTTGTTGACAGGAGACAGTTTTATCGGAGATTCTTGAGTCTTGAAGCTCTCGAATGTTTTTGTATGTAATAGGAATGTGCGTATGAACTTTTTGGAAAATTTTTGAGTTTCATAACCATTCAATTAATATTTCAAAGCTGTTGCCCTGATAGGACTCATTTTTATTGACGGAGATCATTTGCATTACTATAGACGCTGCTAACATCAACAGAAGCGTCGTAAATGAGGGAAACTTACAATTAGGTAATAGTTGATGAGAAACTTTCCGAAATCGAAGAAAATATAAAGGTCCCCTTTTAGTACATGAGTCATTCGTAAGGAATCTCCGCTTTTACGGTAGCTATATAATTTATTGTTAGTGATCATCAACACATGTGACAAGTCCTGCCAGTCATCACTAAGGCATGTTGCATCCCCCAAACGTTTTTCACACTTAACATTCGGACATGAGCATTGTACCCATAATTAAGTCCATCTGGGCATGCTACGATTGTTTTGGAATATTTTAGAGAACAGAGTCTGTACTAAGACAGTTTCCTGCATGCGTCGACTTGGGGTTAGAATTTAGTTCCATGTAATATTAATAGTGTGTTAAGGAGATAGTTTGGAGCAACCATTGGGCACATCCTGTAAGGATGCTGAGACCAATAATTCAGTAATAATTATTTAATAGACGAAAAGGATGATAGAAAAGGGCGAAATAGAATGTCCATCAGGTTACTAAAAATGAAATCATATCTTTCAATCGGCTGTGTATACACCTTCACTAACAGTGCTTTGATAAGGAAACAGGCGGATTCCAGTTAATGTAATGCTTCTCTTTTTCCAAGGGTTTACTATATTTTCTCTCATATCTTCCTTCAGTATTTACTGACAACTTGTAAACTAGTTACTACTATTTGTTTTGCTACGATTCAATTATTGATCTCTGACATTTTCCTTTGATGAAACGAGTTACTGTAGTATAGTTAAATATACTTATAAAAGGCCAATAAGTACCTAATGTATAATGACTGGGAGTAGGAGAATACTTATTACAGTGGAATAGCAATACATTTGGGATTCCCTTGTAAGAGCATTTTCTGTAGAATCTGTAAAATGGCAAACAAAATTTGAACACATTTCCAATGGTCAAAATAATAATGTTTGTGATATAATTAAGAGAAATTTCCTTTCAAATTTTGCAATTTTAAAGGTTGCTCTTAAATAGAGAGCTCACTGTAGTGGGTACATGCTATTTTGCACGGGTGCTTAATTACTTGAGAACGTCCGCAAATTTATCTTTATAATAATGTTATCTTTGTATGGTAAAACAATGGCCCCGATAAAAGTGGACAGTTAAATAATAAATTATTATAGCTATTGATTTCAAAAAGCGCTGTATGCTATTAAGCTCAAAAATATTTCCGGAACGGTCTTTTCAAAAACAGTAATGTTCACGAGGCAGCTTTCAAGAGGAAACGTTATTTTATTGAATTTTTATACAATTTTGAGTAACTTTGCAGAATATGACGTGACAGTGTATGAGTAATAGTGACGGTGCATGATTGCATTTCGTCACTTATAGAGCAGGTTTGCAATAATATTTAAGAGAAAAAAGATGCCCAGACATAATAACTCTGATTATTCCTCTTTATAAAAGTTTACAATAAAACGGTTATAGTACAGTATTGAATGGATTTGCAGTAATTGGTATTGTAGATAGGGATAGATATATAGTTGTAGATTTTGCAGTCGTAACGCGCCTCCTGACATCCATCTTGAAGAGATTAATTGGGAATGAAGGATGGTATATTTACACTTGAAAATCACTAGCCTAGCCCAAATACATAATTATGAACTTTACAAGAAGACGACTATTACGCTCCTTGACGTCACACGGCTATGCCCTTTGAACTTTGTGAATCTGCCGGATACTGAAATATATTGCTACTCCAAACTCTTATTTATACACATATGACTGACAGTCTTGTTGTAGTCTTGTACATCTCATTTAATCAAGAGTTATTACTTAAATTGCGTTCCTCTATAGCTGCATTAGACATAGTTTATTTATTTCCTCATTGATCTTGCTTCAGCTACGACAGTTTTCAATAACAAATTTTCCCTGAGTGTCTTCAACTCATACTTTGGCTTTGATACTTGGCTACTGCTAAAAATACACCAAAATACTTCAATGAGCTTTCAATGTTTTAATCAACCATTTCTGTTGTTTAACTTGGAAATAACAACAGGGCACAGAGGGCATTTCATACCATTAGTTTGTAACAAGCCCTGTATTATTACTACAAAATTAAGAGCCAAGATCACAGTGCCCGGTTTGCATTACATGCATTTTTGAAGCATAAATATAATTACGCTGGCCCGATATATAATTTGAAGTCTCCAATGATTGCATAGTACATGTTAAGTACTAACGTTTATTAAAATTACAGAAAAATCTCATTATAGAATATCAGGGATTATCTCATGATTCGCTAGTGATTAAACATTTTTGTTCCGTAAAATAAATTTTTGTTATAATACCGTAAAAGGCAGTGATAGTTATAATAATAATACTGTATTTTTTTTTTGTTACAGCTACACGAAAGGAGGAAGTTGCAGCTATCAGATTGAAATTCCCGTGCAAAGTTCCTGTACGACATTTTAAATACACACTCACTTTAGACAAAATTACTTGTAAATAAGATAGGTCATTATGTGCTATACCGCAAAGCCTGTACTTCAGAACCCGGGTCCATATTATTTTTCTCTGGGAATATGAGGAACAAGTTGGGAGTCACTTTTTCATGCAGCAGGGTGGGATTCAATTTTATTGTTAATTATATTTTCGTGACCACACTTCTTGAATATACCTAAGAGACTTATTTTAGGGACAATCAAATTTATCTGTACAGTAGTTGCTTTCAGTGTCACATTATAGTCCTTATGCTTTAATAGTATTAGGAAAGGCGGTTTTTAGTATTTCTGGCGGGTTGGATGATGCTACCCATAAATTTTCGTTTCGTGGAACGTTAAAGCAACGGTTGTCGCTGTTGCGATAGTAGGGAATCCAAAGTGCAGGCTATATGGTATTTCCTGGCAAAAATGCTTAAAACATTTACGTAATTACATTTAGTCTCATTTTAATTTTTTTACACTATTTCAGGTGATTGTGGAGAGATATCACAAAGAGCAGTACTTGCCCACATTAGATAAGACCAAGTTTTTGGTTCCTCAGGAAATCACGATGTCTCAGTTTATTACTATTATACGGTGAGTATTTCTGGGATTTACAAATGAGTGTGTACACACTGAAACTTAGATGTCACTAAGGAATTGAATTTGTTAACTTGCAGAAAACGACTCCAATTGAACTCTCAGCAAGCCTTGTACCTGTTGGTTAGCAACCGGAATTTAGCCTCATTGTCCAGACCACTCGCCCAGATTTACAGGGACTACCGAGATGAAGACGGATTTCTCTACGTGACTTACGCATCGCAAGAAGTTTTCGGATGACCTCGCAGCTTTCAGTTTTCACAAGATGTACGAAAAAAAAACTATAGCGTTCTTATGATTTCTACACTCTGAAACATTGAACAGCAGGAAGTTGTCGGACCTGCTGCACTGTTATCAATATAATTCTGATGTAAATATACGAGTTAATAGAAGAAATGGCTTGCATATAATATGATAATCCAACGAATGAATGGATATCCGCGTGTTTGTAAAAAAAATGAGTAGATAATAATGGTTATTACTATTATGGTGATCGGAACTTTACGGAAATATGCTGTTGGTTAAGCCATTAATGTTATGTGTAATGTATAAGAAGTGTAGTGGAAGAAGATGTCATAGTCATGTTTACGTTGAGATGTCATTCTTGTCAATTATTACTTTAATACATTACTTAACTATAGTACTTTGTATTTGGTGAAGCCAGTTTCATCAGCAAACATTGTTTCTTTCTGTTGTAATCTTACTTTCATCAACTGATTTAATTAAGTAAACTACAGCTAATTTTTCATTAATTTTAACCTAAAATCCATTAATTTATGAACGACATGAACAATATTGTCAAGCATATCTTCTGAGGGTACAATAAATTTGCTACCTTTTCCATTTGAACGCTTTGACTTATACTACAACAATAGGTGGTATTTACAACTATGACTTCTGCTAATGATTTAATATCAAAATGATTAATAAATATGCAACATAAAATCAATTCTTATTACATAAACCTTTCGGGGGAATGGTAGAAATAGTAAAATATAAGATTCTCGGGAATATTTAGCTACTTAAAACTAAAAACTGATGGACTATACAAAGTAACCGAATGACATAAAAAAAAAACGTCCGCACACATTTTTGTGTAATAAAGTCGAAATTAAAAGTATCATGATCCAATCCCAAGTGAAATCATCATAGTGGGATCCACCAGAAGTTTACCAAAAACCTCTCGAACCCAAACAGTCCTGACGAAGTTTCCATTGGGGAACTCTAATTTTATTATTCTGACGAAGTCCTAACAATAGAAGATTGTCAGGATTCTACACTTAGATGAAGACTATGCTGTAAAATATTCATTTTCGATAAAAAATAGAGAGTACCGAACTAGTAATAGGAACATAATAAAGTCATGCATTGAATTGACAATAAAAATTCACAAATAAAACGAAGATTAAATTAAAACTCTATCAAGTGTTTAGGGTTGGATAAATATTTGACCACCGTTTGACACCATTAAAATTCGATGGCAGAGACCTCGCTGGGTAGAATATCTCCAAATCCATGCTTCACTTACAGTATTTCTCAAAATGAACGCAACTGTAATGGATTGGGCCAGTTCCTGTCTCCCTTAAAATTGCGTGAACGTGAGCAATAAAATTTTCAATGATTTCTCTACTCTATTTTTCAAAAATTTATGCTGAACTGGAATGCTTCTACAATTTGATATTGCTTTTAGTGGGAATATATTCAAGAGCTCATGAAATATAAATTGCAATACTTAGTACTGCAAGGCACGAAGAAGAATATTAGAAGTAACTGATCCGATAAATGAGATGACTTTTGGCATATATCCACGGTGCCTTAAAACACTTTCCTCACCCCTAGCCCATAGGCAATGATAAAAAAATCCAAAACTGCAATCGATGAATCGATTGCAACAGAAGCGAATCGCTACTGCCTCGCTAGTGTGAGCTCGATTGAAAGTTGCTGTAATTTTGATTGGTTGGGTAATTGTTAATGTATGTTTAGAGTAAAGTAGGTTGATATAATAACCGTTTATTTTGCCTTTTTTGGAAATGTCATCGAACGTGCAATTTCTGAGTGGGAAATATATCCCCAGCTCTCATCATGAGTCTTATTTCCTGGTCTTTGTGTGGAAGGTATTTTATTTATCGAAATCCTTTCCGTGGCGAAAACGAAATTGTAGCTTTAAAGTTGGACATTTCACTGCGTCGACGGTGTTATTTGTTCATTATGTTGCCAATACACTAATGCTGTGGAAGGGAGCGTATTTTCCACGTCCAAGGAAATCAAGGAATTCATTTCTGTGATTAAACCTGGTTTTTACATAAATTGGGAGTTTTTGCAAAATTTGCCGAAATTTCGAGTCGGGGAAGCTTTTTTTCGGGATTAGTGATCAACGAGTATGTTCCCGTGGTTAAATCAAGTTTTCACGTCAATTCGAAGTTTTTTCGAGATTTCATGCTTTTTTTTCAAAATTTCATCAAAATTCGAATTTTGTTGTGGAGAAGGTATTCTCCACGATTATAGTGATCAAGGAATTGGTTTGTGCGGTTAAATCAGATTTTTACGTTAAGCCCAGGAATTTTCAAAATTTCATGGAATTTCATGAAATTTCCAAAATTGAAAAAGTAAAGGCGTTATGCCTAAGTCCAGGACCCAACAGGTCGTTTGCCGCTGGTCCGATCGTTAGTATCTCGTCCCGTGCGAGAGCCTTTAGAAGGACAGAATAAAAAATCAGGTTTTCCCGTCAATTCAAGATTTGTTTCCCCGAAATTTCAAGATTTTTTTCAAAATTTTATGATTTGTTTGGAAATTTCATCAAAATTCGAATTTTGTGGCGGGGAAGGTATTCTCCACGATTTTAGGGATCAAGAAATTCGTTTGTGCGGCTAAATCAGATTTTTACGTAAATTTTGAATATTTTCGAAATTTCATAAAATTTCAGGTGGGAAAGGTATTTTCAACGACATTAGTGATCACCGAATTCGCTTGTGCGGTTAAATCAGATTTTTACGTAAATTCCGGGAAATTTCAAAATTTCATGAAATTTTATGAAATCTCGAAAATTGGAAAAATAAAGGCGTTATTCCCAAGTCCAGGACCCAACAGATCGTTTGCCGCTGGTCCGGTCGCTGTATCTCGTCCCGTGCGGGAGCCTTTAGAAGGACAAAATCAAAAACGAGCAGATTTACAAAAGCGCTTCGCTTTAAAAATCGATTCCTCAATATTATTTCCCAAAAAATTTAAAACTTAGACCATTTTGGCTCTTCAGTGAATATATGTTCAACCTTGAAAAATTAATTTCAATGAATTCAAAAGATTAAGTTTGTCTAGTTCAAGGTTATTTAAATATAAATAACCTTCGTAAGAAATTTGAGGAATTATGATACACTAATAGTAGACAAATTCCAAACCATTATTTTTTGAGATTTGATAGATGTGCATAGTAATAAGGAGGAGGGTCCGGTTTTGATATTCGAAAGGACTGCAAATACGAAGAGGTCAAATTAACACATGCTTCCCTAAATAGGTCGGGGTAAATATTTTGAAATTAAAATGGGAATACCAATTCTATTAATAAATATATGTATGACCCTTTGCAAACATTTGTAGACAAACTTGAATATTTATTTTTAGCAAGTGTTTAGATGATTCAATGCTAGAAATATCGGTGTTGTTTAAAATTGAACCTATAATTTTTGGAGATATGAATAGATACTAATATGCTACTAAAAGCTAAAAACACCTTATTAGAGACACTTTTGAAATATAACAATAATCAATTGCAACTAGAATTGATAGAACATCAACACTTATTGGGGGTATGTATTTTGAAATCTAATGCAGGCCCCTTCAATTTAACAAATTCAGATCATAAAGCCATTTGCGTAATTAAATCAAAATTTGAAACACATTTTCATTCTAAAATTATCACATATAGAAATTACAAAATTTTGAGTAGGATTTCGAATTTTTTTGTTGACCAATCAAATTTCTTTTAAATAAGCTTGTACAGTAACTACAGAGATGTCACATCCCAGTAAAAAGTTATTGTAGTTTTTCAGAAATCAAGATGGCTCCCAAAGTTGGTTTTAAAAAAATGATTTTCAACCCTGGTCAACATGGATTTGAAAATTTTGAAGAATGTTTGTAGGATCAATTTTTTCAGCTCTTTTTTCTGCGTATACGTTTTAGAATTCCTACATTTCATATGAATGCAACGCAATTCTGCAGGAAGGTTCGGATTTTGCTCACTGAATCTCAAAAGTTGCTGCATTTTGTTTTAATCCGTTTTGTTAATATTTGTATGGGTTGAAATTCTAAGAAAAATCTTGTAAAAAGTATGACGTATCAAACACAAGCTTAACCTCAATATAATGATGCATTTGACATTTGCACCTATAGGCCAATTTCTCGTGTAGAGCAGTTTCAAGGTTCAATAAGTTTCAAGTTGGATATTTCATGTAGGGCAACGGGACAGCTTTTATCAGTAAGGCGTTTTCAGCTAATGGTTGATCAGATACTATGTATACAGAATTCAATAAATTCTTTATGTGATTGTATCATAAATTATATTTTTTTGTCAAAGATCTTCCAATACGACACAAGCTAACAGCTAACGTAGACCTTTCAATGATTCTGCAAGGAATACTCAAACAGCCTTAACAATAATTGTTTAAAAATCTATGAACTTACTGTCATGATCATCTCCATCACTAACGCTGTCTACTAACCATGTACATTTTAGATAGAATAATCCTTTTAGTTATTTTTATTTTACAACTATCTTTAAGAAACGAATGCCAAATTTAAAGCCACTGATTGTGAGCGAACCTCGTCGCATTTAGATATATGAATTTAAGTACTAGATATTTTGTACTTTCACCCTGGCCCCAGGAGATGTGGAGGTATAGTAACCCTAATGTTTAGGAATGTTAGTGTAGCAGAAACGAGGGTAACTTCTTACAGATAATTATTTAGTCATTTCAGCCTCTGTTCCAACGTAGGATACTGAACGTTGTAATTAAGTAATTAATGTTGCTGCGTTAGTTTAGATAGTATTAATAAAAAGTATGTGTACATACTTAGGTAGAGGGTTTTATTTTATACAGTACAAATAAATCATGTGAATTCGTAAAATGACAAAAACTACAAAAATAATGTCTTAAAACAGCTAAATTAATTCAGAATCTTACATTAGAACCTTAACAGATGTACACTAGTTTCAGTTTCTTTGGGTTGCACTAATAAATCACAATTCAATCCGACTAGATTAACAACACTACAATTGGAAGAATATCTTGAAATCTATCTTTGGGATAATGATCACGGTAATTAAATATTACAATACTTTAAAAGCTAATGATTTCAAAGATGAGCGTCAAAAGGAATCATGAACAATAATTTCTTGTAAAATTGATAGTTCCCCTGCAAGCTCGGAGAACTTTTGTTGTTTTACGCATTCATGGACAGCATGTAAAATCTGTCTAACACGTCGATCCAAGGCAGAGAAATGTCCTTCCAGTAAAACTGGCTGGAGTGGATCTTTTCGAAGAGATTTCTTTAAAGCGGTGCTTAGAAACTCGGGACCTTTGTGGAATCTGAAATTTAAAATAATGATGTGAACAAACACCAACACAATTACGACAACCAACAAATATGTAAGGTTTTTCCATTACTTGAGAAGTTTCTCCAACGTTGACTTTCTAATGGTACAACATTGAGTTAATGGAGCTAGGATTGAGAGTTCGTCGTGGCTGATTTTACCAAAGGCCCTTCCATGGTCTAAGTGCACCAAAAAACTATAATTGCCGAACATCTTGAAAGTCTCATAGTGATGACGGTCCATATTTCCTATCAAAAAATCTAGTATGGACATATCGATCAAATCGAGAAGTCGACGACCTCTGTCATAAGGAGGTTCTGACCGAACAGTATCACAATAAGCTTCATCAATTTCCCATTTAGCCTTGTGCCTTTTGTGGTATGAGCGTCTCCAAGGATGTAGCCAGCTCTTTCTGGGGGCAGCTTCTGCATATTAAATAAATAAATTAAGAATTTTGCTTTGAGTAACAGTTCACGCACGTCAATCAAAAGCACTTGCAAAGTGATACACATTTTAATTTCAACAAGATCAACACTGTTTCATTCACCTTGAGGAGGAAGAAGTGCAGCCAAAGACACTTCAAGTATATCGGGGTTCCCACAGATTGCATGCGATGTGTCGCAATAGTAAGAACATTTACCATGGAAACAGATATTTCCTGCTGGGGAAATGAAAAAAGTGTGGAGTAGGTACCCTTCGGCTAAAGGGTATATTTCGGAAGAAATATTTAACAGGCGGCCAACTACAGGTGGAGCCCTAAAAATAAATAAAATACATTTTAAACAAGGAGTAGGCACGCTAAAATAACCCTGACAATTTAAAATCGATATTTTAAAATATCTCTCTTAAAAGTGTATAAAGTTGTTTCTCGCTAGCCCAAAAATTCTCGATACAGAACAGTGTTCCAGGAAGTAAGGCAAAGCCAAAATGTTTTGGAAAAATTTATTATTATTTTAAACTTTTAAAATAATAATAAATTTTTCCAACTCTCCAAATTTGTGTTGGTAACTCAAACACAATAATTGTTTTCAAAATACCTGTTCATATTTGATTGTACGAGCTGATTTTATGTGCTATTAAATATAACTATAAAACTCATTTAAACCCTTTATATTTAATAGTGGACAAGTCGAGCAACTTTGGATTTATTTTCTGGAGCGAAACTGAGAAAGATGCGGAAAAGAATGAACTGCTGATGCCGCCATCACGGACGATATAACGATCAGAAAAATGTTTCACGAGTTACTCCTGCAACAAATTTCACGGGGATTCATTTATATTTTATTTCAATACACCAATCATAAATTACACCTGCGGGTTCGAAAACAGTGGTACATGATTAAAAGAAGGGAAAAAATATGTTTCCACTTCTTCACGCCTTCGAAAAAAGTGACAATCTTGACCCACAGTTTTTGTTCCTGTGGCCGTAAATTTTGACTGGGGTAATGACATAGAATTTAAATGAATACCCATGAAATTTTCTTGTAGAGTAACTCTTGAAAAACATTTCTGAAAGTTAGATCATATTAGATGATAAAATGGCAACATCTGCAATTTATTATATTATTCATCCTTTTCGGATCTTCCTTTGTTTCACTCCGGAAGCTGAATTTCCCCAATCTTGCTAACTTAATTTATACACATTTCCGTACAAAAAAATCCCACAATGTATGACCACATACATGTACACATGCATAAAGTTATATACCTTCTGAACCCAAGAACTCTATCCACATGAAAAGCAGCAATCTCAGCATTGTGGCGCTCAAAATCCGAGAAATAAAAATGATTTGGTAGAGTCTCTCGATCCCTTGGAAATCTAAACAACAGAAAATCAATAATAGCAATTTAAACCTTTAGAGAACTACCTGTTATTTACAAAATGCCCAATTAAGAAACAAAATCAAAATCCTAGAATCCGAATGAAAAGTAATCACCTCATTGGTTTCAGGATAGCTTGACCAGTGGATGCAAAGTCCACAACTAGCTTAAACTGCGTCCCACCTTTCTTTTGCTCAACCCTTGTTAAATCCTGAGTGAGCATATCTTCCAGCAGGTGATCCACAACGCCATCCTCTTCCGTATACAATGTTTGCTTCCTAACAAGGAGCTGGAATTTCTCAAAATTGGAAAGATTGGCCCTACTTCTGCAATACATACCAAACCAAAAATTAATACACAGTCCATTATCCCAACCACATTTCAAAACACGTCCACCCCTTCAAATCACAAAAATACTCCTTACTTCAAATTAATTTCCAGTACATCCGCAATGGATGGATTGTCATCCTCTTCCCTTTCCCGTAACAAATACTCCTGCTTTGAAGGATCCAGCATTCGCTCCAAATCCCCAAATTCATCCCGAATGATTGAGCCCAGTGCCCGAACGCTGCCTTTCGTCATTACCGTCAAAGGGCTTCCCCTCAATGACAACTTCCCCCCTTGCTGTCTCTTCAGAGCCTTCGCCGCAACTAACCTACTACTCCCCAACAAATTCTCGAAAGTTTCCTGACTCCCTTCGGAATACTTTTTGGGGAAAATATAAGCCAGGATGGAGGATTCATTGGATAACCTATTCCCAGAATTATCCGCCCCAACCCCCCCGGATCCCGGTCCCCCCAGTTTCCCTCTCGACTTATGTCCATGGAATTCGCACAGTAGTATGATTGTTATTCCACCCAATGCCCCTAGCAGGGTCAGGATTATTCGTTCCTTCCACTTCATTCAGAGACTCCACACATGTCATCAGTCTCCGCTAAAGGTTCAAAACAAACAATGTCAATCTGAAAAACTCCCACATGACTTCCAAACTACAACTTATTACTTTCTAAAAACTATAACAACTTCCACATTTCAACCCCACACACCCCATTAAATCTCAAAACAAAATAAATAAAAACTTCCATTCAATTATTATCTCAGTAATTTACAACCACCTCAGCACATACAACTCCTTTCACAATTCCACCCAAATCCCAAAATTTTAAACTATATATAAATTGGGGGATACTGATACACCCATTAACAGTTAAGTACTTTTACATTTAATATAAAACATTCAAATATATTGCACAAGTAAACAAAAGACATGTGTATACCAAAAATGATGTTTATATTCACTTAATTTGTCCACTACAAAATGACATCACTTCACCCCAAAATTTTTTAAATTCCTATAAGAAATTGTATGTACAAATCCAGAGATTCCTCCTGACAGTTGAGCGCTCTTCCTTCTATCCCTCTTGTCTGGCATAATAAAAAGAATAACAACTAATAATAAGTGACAACTGGTACCGCTATGGTTCCAATGCTTTTGCTTTATGCCAGCATTATCCATGCAATTTCAATCCATGTCTTCGTCAAGTAATGTAAGTACCGTTCCATCCTCCTGTTATCCTTTCCTTTTCCTTGAGAGCACTCTTCCACTTAAATTCTCACCATATCGTCACTCGAGAGGCAAAATGGTCTACGTGCGGATGCTTTTGTACAGCACTTAGACCATTTTGCCTCTTCCGTGACGCTATGTATCGCACTGAATCGATCGCCCGTAGTACTTCCATTGGAGCTTCGCTTCTTGCATAGCCCTTGACTCCTAACTAATATGCAGCTCAGCAGTGATATAGGAGCAGCAGGCGGCGGCGGTAATAAAGTATAGCGGTAGGCGGTAACAATAATATAAGCATTGGACAAATTTTAAAGTTTCGCGGCTATACAAAATAATAGACATACTTGACAACGATATATATTGCCATTAGGTGTATATGTGAAGAGTGTATGGAGATCTTTATTTCCTAAAAAAGTGAAGCTTTATTAATACCGTAGCTGTAGCTGCGGTTGCTTGGACTGTACTTAAATTGCTGTAGAGGAAGTGTGGAACCAGACTTTGCTCAGGATTTAATTAAAGTTTGTAAGTATTTTGAGATTAAATCATAATTGTTATTATCTGTAAATCCTCATAAGTTAAAAAAAATTGTTATTCGTGGAAAGGATGCCTTGACCCGGTTAAAAAATAAAGTTGAGTGTATATAGTTCTGTAATTGTTCTTATTGGGGAAGAATTACTTGAGGTAATTTAGAAGATTGATTGCGAATTGAGGGCTAATTTTTTTGGTGATAATTTTTGGTTTTGTTATGAGACTTAGAGTGCAAGAGGGTGATCTGTACACTTGTTGTTGTTTGTTGAGGTAATTACTAATTTGATGTTGTTGGTTCTTTGTTAGTTGTTTGATTTGAGGTCCCAGGAATCGCTGGAGTCGGAATGTCGGACCTGAAACCACCGGTTGCGAAGCGGATGAAAATTGAGACGGGGAATGGAGAGTCAAATGGGGGCTTGACAGGGGTCACAGCAGCGGTGGTGCCAGGGAAGATTGAGTTGGTGCCGGCCGGTCCGTCTGTAGTTAAAGCGGAGGCAGGAGGGGATGCTGTGGTTAAATCAAAATCCCGTGAGGAGTAGATTAATTGAGATGTTATATAGTAACTAGTAGGGAATAGAGTTTAGGTTGGAGTTGAGGTTTTGAGGAGATTTGGGAGATTGTGAGTGAATCATTCGTGTGGGATTTATTTGTGTTTTTCAGGCTTGTGTCCGTACTTGGATACGATTGATAGATGTGTGCTGGATTTTGATTTTGAGAAACTTTGCTCGGTGACGCTATCCCGAATTAATGTGTATGCGTGCTTGGTGTGCGGTAAATACTACCAGGTAGGTAATTATTTGATGAGATTTTGTCTTAAAAATATGAGAGCGAATTTATGGATTGTGGGGTGATTTTTGTAGGGTCGGGGACCAGCTACTCAAGCTTACTTGCATAGTGTGGGTGAATATCATCATGTTTATCTGAACTTGCATACGCTGAAATTTTACTGCTTGCCGGATAATTACGAGATTATTGGTAATTGAAAAGAATTCAAAATATTGTTTTTTTGTTGTTAGTTGACTTTTTCAATTATGTGACATTTCGGAATGTTCTGTGTACTTAAGATTCTTCGTTGGATGACATTAAATATGTTTTGAATCCCACATTCGCGAAGGAGCACATCGCAAAGTTGGATATTATTGCGAAGGTAGGTCTTTGGAGTCATTAGATAATTAGTACTGCAATTTTAACATTTTTGATGGGTATATTGAAATATTGATTATGATGGAAAAACTAGGAATCAAGGGCTATTGATGGGACAATGTACCTCCCGGGTATTGTTGGGCTGAACAACATCAAAGCAAATGACTACTGCAATGTAGTTCTACAAGCTTTGTGTCATGTTAAGCCTCTTAGAGATTATTTTCTCCGGGAGGAGAATTACGAAAAAATCAAACGGCCCCCTGGAGACAACAAGTAAAACAAAATTCGTCTTTATCAAATGGTAGTAGGGGTTTTCTTATCTTCACAAATGTATTTTGATTTTCAGTTTTTTGCTCGTCCAGAGGTTTGGTGAATTGATGAGGAAACTTTGGAACCCAAGAAACTTCAAATCCCATGTGAGTCCTCACGAAATGCTCCAGTCTGTTGTCTTGTGCTCGAAGAAGCAATTTCAAATCACGTCACAAGGAGATCCCATCATCTTCCTCAGTTGGTTTCTTAATGCACTACATAAGGCTATGAATGGCAATAAGTAAGTTGTGGCATATTTTTGTTTTTATCTTTAGTTTCACTTGTGTGATATTGGTAATTATATGACAAATTATGCTATTATTCCTTTATAATTCTTTATTTGTAAAAACGTATGCTAAACTATGGTATTGTAGACACCCTAAGAGTTCCATTATCTACAAGTCGTTTCTCGGCGGAATGAAAGTTTTTACGCGCAAAATTGAAAATGACAAAGCTGAAGATGAGGAAGTGACTCAAGAAACAACGTTCTTGTATTTGACATGCGATCTTCCAGCAACTCCACTCTTCAAGAATGAATTGATGGAAAACATTATTCCGCAGGTGAGCAGGAATTAATTACAATAGTATAACACTGATAACATGAACTTTTACATTTGTTTTAATGAATTATCGTTGAGTTACCTATTTTCGTCTGTTTCAGGTGAATCTTTTCACTTTGTTGAGTAAATTTAACGGCATTCAAGAAAAAGAATACAACACCTACAAAGACAATGCACTGAAAAGGTTTCATGTCACTTCGTTACCTCCTTTCCTCATCCTTTACATTCGACGCTTTACTAAGAATACATTTTTCATTGAGAAAAATCCCACAATCGTGAATTTCCCGATTATGTCTGTTGACTTTGGCGAAGCTTTCGGTTTGGGCTCCATGCAGTATGACCTGATTGCAAATATTGTCCATGAGGGTCAACATAAAGGAGGTACGTGGAGGATGCACATGTACCATAAAGCCAACAACACTTGGTATGAACTTCAGGATTTGCACGTAAAGGAAATTCTTCCACAAATGCTGACCCTTACTGAACCATATATTCAGATATACCAAAGGCAGGATATTAAATAGTAGGTTTTGGAGGCCAATCTAGCTTATTGTTAGTAACATCGGGTATGTGTCTATCCAGTTTCTGTATAATTATAGTGTAGTTTCTAAAACATTCATTTATCGATGACCAATTACTATTTTACAACTTAATGTTATGTTTATTGTACATATGTACTATAATTATTATATATGTAATTGTATTAGGTTCATCAAAATATTTGAGCGTTGTAAAAATAAATATATGTTTACTTGATGTCATAACTCACCATCAAAAGTTAATTTACAATATCAGCTTTTCTATGGACGTTCGTCTCCTCTGTTTGTTGAGCTAATTTTCGTTTTTTGGCTGCCATTTTTTTATGCTTGTAAGAACCTAAATGCATTTCCCACTGTTCAGTTCCAAGAAGGATTCGATTATCACATACGGGACAACTTCGAGCAAGTAAGTCATCCTCGAATGGTTTTTCTGGTTCAGGCACTAGCTTTTCTTTTAAAATGGGATTAGTTGAATCATTTGATAAATATGCTTTAAGTATCTGGACAGCTACAGACGTAACATTATTTTCCCAGGAGGTTGGATCTTTTTGAGACCCGTCAACCCAATACACCGGAGGCACTTGTCGTCTGGACGAGCGTAGGAAACGTTGCCTAATCCATTTGAGTTGCTTGCGGGCGTACTGCCTTGTGACTAACTGAAGTCTCTGAGCTCCTTCGAGGAATAATTTGTCTCCTTTTTCGGATTTTCTTTCGTCAGGTTGTAGGTGTAAGTAGTCTTCGAATTCTTTAAAACCAATTGACTGCAGAAGTCCTTCAGTGAAAACTATGCTGAAAATAAGTTGAATAACAATACATAAGAATAAAGAAATAAAATCAGCAAAAAGCTACAATTTGTCGGGTAAAGTCAAAATTTTACTTGCTATCAGGGCCCAGAAAATCCATATGCTCTTCAAGCTCCTGCCGCAAACCTCGCTCTCTCATTTCATCCACTCTTTTATAAATTCTAGTTTCCAGAATATCATTAGGAACTTGGATCCAGAGGCAAATGACATTTTCAAAACGCAAGGGTCCCCCTAGATGGGCTTTCCTTGGAGGCTCATCAGTTCCACCTGTTCCCCCACCATCCGCTGGAGAATGTTTTGATTGTTCAATGAGTAAATCTGAGTGAGTTCTTCCTGTCTGATAAAAAACTTGAAGAGACCTTATTATCTTTCTTCTATCATTTGGATGAAATTTCTTAGCTCTTGCTGGATCCACTAATTCTAGCGCTGAGTGAATTTCAGAGTTACTCCACGGGAGTAAAATGTTCGGTTCAAGATTTCCCGAATTTTCTAGCAAAATAGCTAGGATCTCATTCGACTTGGAAATTGTCTCAATCCCTTCATCTAATTTAAGGCGCTTTCCACTCTCGGAGGCACTGTGATCTTCAGTTTTATCTATCAATATCTTCCAAATTAAACTTTCTATATAATAATTCGTTCCTCCCACTATCACCGGAATCTTATTTTCCTTATGCAGATTTTCCACCTACAAAAAAGCATCCTTTCATTTAATGTCCGTCAATATACAGATACACTAACAGTACCCTCATCTCTACATCCAACATCGTCATTTCTACAAACTTTGCTACTTACAATCGGTAAGGCCATATTTCGGAAATTAGTCACATCAAACTTGGTTCGATGGTCCACAACAGAAATCATATGATGAGGAACATCCTTCATTTCTTCCTCCGTTACTTTATTTGTCAAGATGTCCAGTCCTTTATAAACCTGCACAACATAAATATTAATTCCTCTTGCATGTTCTCATTTCATTATCTTCTATAATAAATTATCATTTATCATCACCTGCATAGAATCCGCCGAAATCACTTCCCCATTAAATTCCGCTGCTAAATCCACTGCCAACTTCGATTTCCCCGTTCCAGTAGCTCCCAAGACCACAACCACGGGATTCTTCCGGTGACTTTGCATTGTCGCGTTACAAGACAACACACTACTAAAAAACTTGCTCAAAATATATCTTAACCACATTTCTTGTAACCCACAGTTACAGTTACAGGGTCCGCCAAGACTTATTACACCCGTAATTATTTAAGTCTCCTCGACTTGGATAGCCTTTCATATTGCCAGATTCACTAAGTACCTTTGTCAAACTAAATAATTATTACTTATTTAATTTTCATTAAAATTGTTGTAATTACCTGCTACTTGTCACACATTATGTCTATTATCCAGAGTAAATATCTCCGAAATTTCAGTGGCACAACCCGAACATGAGGAATGCGGATTGCGGATATGCGGAGGTTCACACAGGACCGAATTGTATTTGGAACGTTAAAAGCTACAGATCAAAGGTGTACGCCTTCTTTACACTAAATATTTTAAAAATCGTCAAGGAAGAGATAACATTAATTAATTGAAAGTTGTAATTTTGAGTCAAACTACAATAATTACTATTATATATTCGAGGTTTATAAATTATCAAAATTCTTTATATTCTTCCACGCGGTCAGGACAAATATTGCTCACCTTTGTATTTGTGCAATTACACTTACACTCATTGCCTATATGACTATAGGATTAAATAGAGCTATGTTAATAGTGCATATGATGGTAGGTAAATGAACGTACATACAATTCGAAGAACCCACGTGCTTTGAGCTAAGAAAGCGGGAGAGTGAAATTATGTCCGGGGAGTGCGCGCAGAAGAGACCGACATTCGGCAGAAGAATTATTGAGGAAGGGACTAAATCCAAAAATCTCGTAATTTATTTCAGTATAAAACTTTCTTCTCTTGTAATTATGTAGAGGAATTTTTAGTTTATCTAATTTGTCATTATTCAGGGGTCAAGTCGACAAAGTGCACTTGTAAAATATCTGGGACCTTTCCGTTTCAATAAATTAACAGTAATTTGTATTTATAACTTTGTAAGAGCATGGACTGATGTGATCTGGGTGGAGACAAAATTAAAAATCTATTTGTTTGGGAATACGGTATAATTCCGGTTTGTCAGATAAAGGGTGGAAGTAAATATATAAGAGTGTAAATTTAGGGGAAATAATAGTGGTTTATTTATTGAATCGTTCTGTTCTTTTGTTTAATTTGATTGCTATTGTTATATTTGTTATTTGTAGATGGGGAACAAGTTGGCAAAGAGGGCAGTCAAATCTACTGTTGTGAGGCCTCTGAGAAACTATGATGTGGAGGAGCGTGCCATGAAAGTAATCTCGAGAGAAATCCCAAAAAGCGCCCCACCACATCCGTCGATGAAGAAGATGATGGATGACATTAGGAGTGGTGAGTGAATTGTCTGTGATTTGTATTTGAGAGTAATATTTTAAAAAAAACGTGCAGGGTTTGAACAATCTTCGCTTTATGCAGTTCAAGAGGGTGGTAGGTTTTAATTGTAGGTATGGGAAAAAGTAATTGAGATAGATTTGACTTTGTTCATGTTCATTTAGATCCCAATTTGTTGACGAAAGCTAAAGAAGATCCTGTTTTGATGGATAAATTGCAACATGTGTTCTTAACTTCACAAGGGGAAAATTCCGAGATAGCCACCAAAGCCAAACTACCTCAAGAAAGGGCTCACCCGGAAGGATGGGAATTTGGTTTTAATGAACCTACCAAAGTACCTGTTGGGAAAATTACTTTCAGGAAAATGTTAGAACTTTTGGCGAATCATCAGGTAGAGCCAGAGACTTTCACAGCGGAGAAATTGGCTAAGGATTATAATCTTGATTTAGAAAATGTTAAAAATATTATACGTTATTTTAAACCTTTTATCCTGTATACACCCAAGAAAAAGCCGGAGCCTTCAGCTTTCATGAAAGCAATAAAGGCTTGATGACTGTTTAGATGAAATTGTAGTGATGTAGTTCAAGTTCAGCCAGCTTCTATGGACATGAGTTGAGAATCTTGTATAGAACAAGATATGCGGCATTTGGTTTTGTTGTTATAAGACATTGAGCAGGAAATAAAAAATAGCTGTTTTATTTATAATTTTTCCTCGAAGAATTATACTTTTAAGGAGTTTTTGCCTTTCTCCAATATGAACGAATGTGATTCATGGTCTGCGTGAACTACAAATTTTCGATTGCGACTACCAAATATTGTTAGAGCATAAAAATAGGCTGAAATTAAATTCACACAATTCAACAAGTTTTAATAATATGTATATGCCGTTCTTACATGTACAACAACGGACTTAAAAAAATAATATTTATTCCAACTCTAAAGACTGGATCTCTTTAATGAGTGAAGCTTCAGTTGCGATTTTATCCAACTGATTTTTCTCCAAAACTTTTCCTTCCTTCTGCTGATCTTTCAACTTTTGAATTTGGTCCAGTTTCTGAAATTATTGGAACACACTTTGGAAAACAAGTACGTATTTACATTTAATGAGCAACAGGCAATATCCCAGTTTTCCTCCTGTTTACAATGAATTGTATATTACCTTCCTAGCAGCCTTGATTTTCTTTTCGGTTTCACTCAGTTGTGCACTTTCAGGTTTACTTTGATTTGCTTGGGCCTTAGGAACCAATGCACCAGCTCCTCCCTTTTTCCTTAAATGAACTGGAACGTAAGCGGTTGCCTTTTGAGTTTCTTCACCTATGCAAGAAGCATTTTAACAATCATTTTGCGGTTACACTAAATCATCGTAAAAAGTAGTAAATGTTAGAGAAAAGTGATTTTCCTTCTTACGTCTAGGTATAGGCTTGCTCCCCAATTTTTGAACCAAACCTTCAAGTTTCCCATCAGGAAATTTGGGAGGTGTGGGAGAGCAAAATGGTTGGAACCCAAAAAACAATTTTTTAGCATTCCATTCGTGCACCATTTGGCATCCAAAATCCCATACTTTAAAGTTGTTATCTACTTGCATCCTTGGTGCCGTAGTTGCAGTAACAAAGTGCACGCCGTCTATAAATCCGATTTAAAATTAACTCTAGTTATATTCGATCATTGTTATTTAGACTGCTAACATCCACATAGAATCCCTTCCTCGCTTGTAAGATATTCAAAATACCGTTTAGCCACAACAATTGAGTCACGGCTGCGACTTGTGTCTGAGAAATTTTCTTTTTTAACTTCCGCACCTCCCAAACCTCAATGTTGCCCGAACCCAAATTCCCAAATGCTCCGAGTACCACAAGATTACCCTGTGCGTTGAAGTGAACAGCATTTCGAGCAGATATCCCCATGTCGAAGATGACTTCACACCTTTAAAAATAAAGTGGTGCATTAATGAAATTTCCTAATAAATTCAACAAAAACTAGTTGAAGGCAGTGTGACAGAAACCCTAAAAAATCTCACTTGTTATTGAACATCGCAGCCCTGGTGTTTGGCATTTTTCCCGTGATGACACAAAAGTCATTAGAGTTCGGACACCATTCCGCAGCATGGATTATGGGAGCATCACTGTCAGTTTGCACTGTTGCAGCCTCACCTGTTATTAAAAACATATTTAAAGTACTTAATTACCCTTCCCTTGCGCCAACTTGTCCATTCCAAATAAACAACCTAATTGAATATCCCGCATAATCATAACTAGACAAATTAATACCTTTAGTGTCTAGATAGTATAGCATAGATTTTCCATAGTAAGACTTTCCGGTTTTGTCAATGTCTTGGCTAGCGGTCAATAGGACAGCATTTCCTCTAGGATTCCATTTCATATCAATACGATCAGCTTGGAAAAAGCTCCTTGAAGCAATCGTTGTCTCAAAGTCAGGATACCGGAACAGTCTAGCATTCGATGGCATACCACTTTTCGTAGCTGAAGAATTAAAACATCAAATAAGCCAAAATATTCTCATGTTGCTCTTCTCTCACAAATTCACATTTGCTCTCAGCAAGTCAGTTTAAACTCAGCACATATACTCCCCATGCTTACCCGGTACATAGCATAAAACATGAACAGGCCCTGTTCCAGGAGATACAGAAAATCTTGAAATATTCAAACTTTCTGGTGTCTTCTTAGCAGTTTTCGGGAATTCAGGCACATCGGCAAATATGACCGCATTGGTAGCAAGCCTAGCAAATAAAGCTTCATCCCCAGAAAAGTGGACTTCTGGGGGCTTGCTCAACTTTAATGCATACGCCACACTAGGGCCACTCTCCCCATCAATACTCCATATCTTGAAGTTATCCGTATCTGTTCCAGCAAATCATACAAAAAATATTCCGTAAAAACTTCCTTTCACCACCGACTTGTATATCTCCTTCAAACCGAATTACAGGTACCACACAAGTGCACAATAAATCATGGCATTACTTAAAATCCGTAATTCCCTTAATCATACATACATACTTTGACTTGGATTTTCCCATCCAATGAGATATTTGCCATTAGGAGACAGCTCTGCCTTAATCATACGGTGACGAATGACAGCCACTTGTCCTCCAGTTTGTGTGTCAAAAATAGTTACTCTGTAAAAAAAAACATTTATCCACTTAAAACTTCCACCTCAAGTAATGCACTTCTTAAAGATATCGTCAGAGACGATACCAAATTGACAGGACTCTCACGTGGAACTATTCCCCACAGCAAATCTGTTGCCGGCTGGTGAAATCACTGCAAATTTAGCTTCCTCCTCATCCTTCTTGAAGTTATCCCAAGGCTTGAAGGGGGGTCCTTGTAATCCATAAGTGCCAAACGACTCGCGAACTAATAAATAAAAGAATATTGTGTTCTAACATACGTTTAACCTTCACACCTTGGTAAAAACAAAAACATGCTCATAATATTACAGCCTATTAATTGAGTCCATATCATTGATATAATATAATAATTGAGAAGTCAATATCACTAGTACATTTTATATTTTTAACCACCCATCAAAATTTTAACTCTCACCGATAAGCGTATTGATTTCAGCCATTTGATCTCTAAGTCCCGTACTTTTGAACAGCACACTGGATGAGCCACAGATTGTATTTAAAAATCAAAAAATTCTAAAATCAACAACTTCTACTGGAACAAATCATGTTGTACTTTATAAATTATAATATCGGGAAAAAATCACTTGAACAGTATTCATCCTCTCTGTCATGTTTGTTACAAATATCTCTTAAGCACCATCCGGTCAGGTCCAGCCAGCCCGAGTTTAAATCTCTACCTCTCCTTCCTCAAGCTTCAAGCTGCACAACCTTATTCTTTACACATGCACACGTTATCCTTGTATACTTATGCACACCTCATGCTATGCATGGGAATTGTGAAAGCTGTGTCTGTGAATTGAAGTGTGAGAGAGACCTTCTCATGCAACCAGACGGTATGAGGGATATTTCATGCAGCGCAACCGATAGCGTGTGAGTACGTATGGTGTGCGTGTATGAAAGTAATTTTCTTCCAGATTTAAATTCGCGCTTAATACTCAAGGATATTTTTGGAGAGGATTAATTCACGGGTTAATAAATTAATGAATCAACTAGGGATGGATGCTTTGATTTTCGAGACCATGATTTATTATTTAAAAGCCTGAACGATAAATCCCTAGTCCCATTAATTTTTGTCTCTTTTCGTTTTATAACTAATAAACGATGGGGCATTGTGAGATTCCTAGCAGGGATCCATAAAGGAGCTTTTTAATAATAATGGTTTTAAAATAAAAAAGCTTTCCCAAGATGTACAAATAAAAACTATGGAGTTAGAAATTAGAGATGTATATAATGTGATGATCCAATGAATGAATATCCGCGTGTTTGTAAATTTGTAAAAAAAAGAAAAGATACTAATGGTTTTTAATGTAGCTGTCAATACTTTACGGAACTATGCTGTTGCTTACGCCTTTAATGTTAGTGTACAGAAATAATATGGAAGTATGAGTAATATTTAAATTTTAACCTAAAATCCATTAATATAAGAACAAACAACAAGAACAGTAGTGAAGATATTTTCAGTATTATACAATGATTAATGATTAATTATTTTATAATAATGAAACTATCGTCACGCATAAAATCTAATGATACTACTCTTATGGTGGTTTTTTCTAATGGTTATTCCTATTCAATCGGAACGCTTTGACCTAAAATGGTGGAACTAGCCTGCTTATGATTTAAATACAAAACAGCTTTAGCCGTCTGACAGACTTTACTTTTACATAAATTGATTTTATGCTGCAGATTATATATGCATAAATATGCGACATAAAATAAATTCTTATTAAAGTAAAACCCCTCGGATGAACTGTACAAATTATAATAGAGAATATAATATGAAAATATTAAGCTATTTTAATATTGCCAACTTTGGCATATTTCAATTGAAAAAACTGAAGTAGTCTTTGACAAACTAGAAAAATGCTCCAGAGCCATCTTTGTTTACGTCGAAATTAAACGTTTCTTGATCCAGTCCCAAATTAAACCCATCATTGTCGGATGAATCCTCACCAAAGTTAACCACAAACCCACCCATACCGGATTCTGTTGAAGCTGCCACCGGTGAACCTCCCCTTGCACCGAAGAAGTCATAACTAGTTGACTGGCTAGACTCAAAGCCAGGAGAGGCGAAGACTGAACTGGCTGCAGAAAGGGTATTGCGATGGTCTGAAGGAGAAACAAATCTACTTAATCTGGGACTATCAGAAACAGTGGATCGTTGAGACAAAAAAGAAGCTTGAGACTGTGACACAGTTGTGAATGATTTAGCAGGTGAATATTCCTGTCGTCTGTTAGACGTTTGCTCCATGAATGTTACATGAATAGGAGTTTTGAAAATGTCGCCAGGAGTCGTATCATCAGTATCAGTACAGCCGACTGACGCTGGAAGACGAATTGGAGAGGGACTCTTCGAAGGTGGAATTAAAGACCTCGTTGGTGACAACACTTTTTCTGGTGGAACTTCCGGTGACTCGAATCCTCCCGATTTTCCTGCACTTTGCTCCCATTGGTTTTGGGGTTCAGGAACATCTTCAATAGAATCATATCTTTCTGCTGGTGGATAACCGTGCATCTGAATTACATCCTGTGTGTTTTGGTTTGCCGCGGCTGGAGAACATGTAGGAGCTTGCACAGGTTGCGAAAAATTCACTTCCAAACTGGACTGTGATTCCAAACGATTTCCCGGAGTCATCTTTTGGGAATACCCAGTATTATAAGCAGTTTTAGTAGTTCGTAGATCATTCAGAATTTCTAGATATGCAGGTCGACTTGACTTTGCGGGAGATGGAATTTTAGTAAGAACCATATCCTGGACAAGCTGCTTATTAAAATTTTCCCATAAATCATGGAATTTCGGTTGCAGCTCTTTTGATTTTGGCGAGGACGCATGACTCTTCGAGAAAATGGTGGACACCATTGACGAGAACTCATTAGAAGGGTCCGACTTCTTCAACTCCAACTCTTTGAGGGATACGCTCAGCCCAGACCTTACCATCGCTGTGGTTTCTTGTAAAAAGGGTTTCACAAAATTGACCTGCTTCGATTTTGATTTTGTCAAGATCTCTTGAACCCGTTTTTCTTCTTCGAGCTTTTTCAACCGCTCTGCTTCTTCCCTTGCTTTCCAATTTTCAGCAGCCTTAATACACCATTTCACAAACTGGTCCCACCTTTCCATGTTTTTCTTCCGTCGGTCAGCCAGTAAAGCCTTCTTTTCTTCAAGTACTTCCGTTTGTATCCTGTTTTCTTCACAAAGTTTCGCATACTTCGCTCTCAGTTCATTTCGACGGGCAATTTTGGGCAAGGAATTTTGATAGTCCTTTATGAGACATTTAAAAATGTAACATGCTTGCAAATTCAAATATAAATTCAAAACAATGAAATCCTAGCATAATCATTCTTGAACTTACATATTTGTATATTTGCAATTTGCGCCTAAAACCGAACCTGAATCTAATGTTAGCTGCTTTATATAAGCACATTCAACTCATTTAACTCTACCTGTTGTTGTCGAATAGCATTCTCCAAAGCAGCGTCCTGCTTCTCAAAAAGAATCTGCTGCATCTCTCGCATTTCCAATCGACGCTTGAGTCTCTCCCTCAAGGCTTCCAGTCTTGGCAGTTGTTCATTATGCCGATAATGCCTCATTCTACAAAACAAATTCATCCCTGGCTATACAAACTCATTTGCAAATTGAACAAACTAATGGAATAGACATTCCAGCAGTAGTTAAAAATTAAATCTCTAAAATGTACATATTATAACTTCCAAATCCTTCAATATCAACGTACTTCGCTACTTCCGCCGCCCGAGCTGCTCGAATTGACCGAATAACCTCCGTATGTTGTTGTGTTCTTTTGATTTCGGCCTCCATCTCTGCAATTTCCTTCTCCAAAGCTCCGCATCTTTCATCCGTCGCTACAAATTAAAAACCAGATTATTATTCACATTCAGAATCTCCGCTTTAGTTTGAAAGCAACTGGAAAAATATTACTTTAAAAAAACTCGATATTTGTAAGAAAAAACCTATGTTTGGAAAAACTCTACTTCATGAATAGTCTGAACAAATTACAAAAACAAACTTTAGAACAACGAGAATTCTATATCAAACAAATATATACTGTCCCTTTCCTGTTTTGTGTATATACATTAACATATTCTACATGTATAACATTCGAATTCAACACTGAAAAACTGTATCTCATGATTAATTTTAAAAAATAAATAATAATAAAATGTCCATCTTTTAACAAAGTGAACGAAAATTAACCTTGGAGCCGATCTCGCATTTCCGCCAATTCGATTTTCTCGTGTTCGATTTCCAGCTTCATTTCCTTTAACGCACCGTAAGACCCCAACGAAGCCATTTTGAAGAATTAAATTCTCAAAAGTTGTAATATTCCTTGACAGTATAATTGCAGTTTACTTTTTTTTTAAATATAATTAATATATAATTAATAGCTACTCTTCCGGTAATTAAATTATGAACGCTGAAGAAATTTAAGACTCCAATCTCCAGCCCAACCTTCGACGATGGAATGCTTTCGACGACTGACACCAGCGAGGTAAGCACAGAGGGAGCGAGAACATATTCTGCGTTTACACAGCTTTGCTTCACCCTGCTAGAATCATCAGTAGGCTCTTCTGAGCTCGTCGCTAATTGGAAGGTCCGCAGCTAGAGTCTTATTGGTCAATGAATCTCTCTCATAACAAGTGAAGGCAGGGGAATAAATCTCACGAATTATCAATTTACTATAATTTTGTTTACAAATATAATACTCTTCAATGTTTCGCATAAGTGCAGGGTATAAACAAACCCTTTTTCAAAAATACAAGCATTGACCTAGGTCAATCCAGAATGTCAACAGCAGCAGTAGAATGAGTAAGATTTGTTTCGGGAAAAGGTTAAAATTCTGATATTTTTGTTGATAATAATTTTTAAAAAATCCTTAAAACGCCCAAAAATTCCTTGAAATGTCCAAAAATTCAAAAAATGCCCAACATTTCATAAAATGCCCAAAAATCAATAAAATGCCCAAAAATCCTTAAAATGCCCAAAAATCCTTAAAATGCCCAAAAATCCATAAAATGCCCAAAAATCCATGAAATGCCCAAAAATCCTTAAAATGCCCAAAAATCCTTAAAATGCCCAAAAATCCTTAAAATGCCCAAAAATCCATAAAATGCCCAAAAATCCATAAAATGCCCAAAAATCCATGAAATGCCCAAAAATCCTTAAAATGCCCAAAAATCCTTAAAATGCCCAAAAATCCATAAAATGCCCAAAAATCCATAAAATGACCAAAAATCCATTAAATGCCCAAAAATGTATAAAATATCTCAAAAATCCATAAAATGCACAAAAATCCATAAAATGCCCAAAAATCCATTAAATGCCCAAAAATCCATAAAATGTATCAAAAATCCATTAAATGCCCAAAAATCCATAAAATATCTCAATAATCCATAAAATGCCCAAAAATCCATTAAATGCCCAAAAATCCATTAAATGCCCAAAAATCCATTAAATGCCCAAAAATCCATAAAATGCCCAGAATCCATTAAATGCCCAAAAATCCATAAAATGCCCAGAATCCATAAAATGCCCAAAAATCCATAAAATGCCCAAAAATCCATAAAATGCCCAAAAATCCATTAAATGCCCAAAAATCCATTAAATGCCCAAAAATCCATTAAATGCCCAAAAATCCATAAAATGCCCAGAATCCATAAAATGCCCCAAAATCCATAAAATGCCCAAAAATCCATAAAATGCCCAAAAACCCATAAAATGCCTAAAATCCATAAAATGGCCAAAAATCCATAAAATGCCCAAAAATCCATAAAATGGCCAAAAACCTATAAAATACACAAAAATCCATAAATTGTCGAAAAATCCCTAAAATGACCATCTTGGCGCTGGGCGGCATCAAATATGTCTTCCCGGTAGTCATTTCACGACTCGTGCTTATGTATATGGTTTCGTTTCGAAGTTTTAAAACATGAAATTGTCCTTTGAGCCATGTAGAAATGTTTAAGAAATTCTAGTTTTTAGTAATAATAATTTGTTTTTTAACAATGCTGATTAAAATGAAAGCTAGGATACAATTTGCAAATTAATTGTTTCTATATTTAAGTTTTATTTTTTGCAGTAATTCCTTTTAAAATTGCAGCTACAATTAAAAATAACTTATTATAAAAACCATTTTCTTGGAAAAATTTGATGCACCGCTAGGTTTTGACAACAAATTATTGTTTTTCTATGTGTAAAAACAAACTGTAGACCGTCAACTGTTACTTGCTTTAAAATCTTGCTGAACACAATTCATGTAATGCTTAGAACTACATTTCGTTATTTCTCATATGTACGTCGTTCCCCAGAATGAAATCTCCCAGGAAAATCATTTTTAAATTTCCCTGCTGAAATTCTTGTGTCCCTCCAGGAAGGTCTTCAACCACCGTCAGGGAAAAGTATAAGACCAATTCGAAGCATAAATAGCGCTTCTGACTTTTTTAATAATTTTTTCGAAATTTAAAATATTGGAAACTTTGAGGTGACTTGCACATCTACATGTTCAGGTAAATGTGATAGCATTTAAATAGCATAGCTTTTAAATTTTTTCGAAATTTTTCAAAATTTCGAAAAATGAAAATATTCGAAGTGGTTTGCACATCGACGGAGTCAGGGGAACGTGTTAGCCAAATTTGAAGCGTAAATATCGATTTTGAAGTTTTTCAAATTTTTTCAAAATTTCGAAAAATGAAAAAATGTGAAGTGGTTTGCACATCTACGGGATCAGGAGGTTGTGTTGGGCAAATTGTTTTTCAGCTATGCTTGTTGGTACAGAAACCTTGGTGTCCACAATTTCAAAATCGAGATCATTCTATTATTTCGCTTCGCTCATAAAAATTATGTGAACGCGATAGTTTGAAGGGGATTTAATGGGAAAATTTGCTGTTATAGAGAACACTGCGCTGAGCAATCTTGACATAAGGGGACGAAACGTGCGGAAAGGAAATCTCTCTACAAATATTCATTACTTCGAATTGATTTCTAATAATTAAATTCCATCCGGAGTATAGATAGAATGTTATTGACTTCCCTTTCCCAAATTGGTTAATCCTGATAGAAGGATCTATACGAAATATAATTTTGAAGTCATCTGGAATTATTAATCTTAGTTCCCAAAGACCTTTGCCGACTATTCCCGAATACATTCTCGGAAGTCCCTTCCGAAGGTAACTTTTTGAGAAAAATGTATTCTAGGATGAAAGATTCAATGGACAAAATATCTCCAGAATTGTCAAAATTATAGCGACATTTTACTGTGCACTTGTTCTGACGATAGGTGGCAGCGTGTAATTACATGTATTTTGATTTGCGAGACCGAACCAGCTCCCATCTATTTAGGATATTGCCATGTATACGCGTGAGATTTATTTGTTATAACTTATTTTTATTAATGTTCTGGAATGAAATACCTTCCATCTAAATGTTTGTGCTATCTTTATGCTTTTAGCTTGAATCATTTGAAATTGCTTCCAAATGTTTTCCCTTCAAGACGTTGTTACGATAAATGATATTATGGGGATAAATGATACGCCGAGTTTTGTTGTGTTCTTGTTTGGAAACGGCATTGTAACTAATTTTGCTATTTCAGGATAGATATTATGTCAGTATACTCCGTTGAAATCAGGGTTTTAAAGTTAATTTAATCTCCTTGTTCAGATTCATTGGGGTTCATTGATTATGTATGATTACTAGGATCATGCAAGCGCACCCCTAATAATTGATAAGCTTGTGTTGTTACAATAATTAATCACAATTAAATACTGAGCCTGTAACTTGTGCAATCAGTATTCAGTTGAAGCAAGTTTGTGAAGGGAAGCTGTTGGGAATAAATACTAATATCCATAGCATTGCCCGGCATGGAAGGTCACAGTCACAAAACGACTTTGACAAAGGCCGCAAGGGCCTATAGAGCAAGTAATAGATCCAGCAAATTAATGTCAGAAAGGAAGCTGTACTATGAAGATGGAGAAGGTTCAAACCAGCCCAGAGATAATAATCGAGACATGTGGGGCACGTGGAACAAGCCTTATGATTTTACTCTCACTGTGATCGGTTATGTCATGGGGATTCATAACTTCTGGCGGTTCCCTTACTTGTGCTACAAAGTAATTATAATTAATTTAACTATTCAAAGAAATCGATAAACACTCTTGCAATTTGCAATAGTTACAACAAAGTATGAATGATTTTGAAACACTGGCCTATTGAATAGGGCTCAAACAATTGTGTTTTTTATTTCTTTCATGTAAACCTAAAACGGATGTGACAGTTTGGCGGAGGTATTTTATGTACAATAATTAATGAGACTGTATATGTATATTCTACTAAATGAGAAAGGATGACCCTGGTGAATTTTTTGTACTATTATTCTGTAGCTTTCTTTATCCCATTTGTAATCATCTTGATTTTCGTGGGGATCCCCCTGGTCTTCATGGAGTTCACTGTAGGACAGTACTTGAGTGTAGGGCCCACGGAGGCATGTGCTCAGCTGGCCCCGATTCTGACAGGTGTGAGTTACCTGATGGCTTGGAATGCCATGATGACTTGTATCCTCTATGCCATGATGATGTCCTGGTCCAGGTTCTACACCAGTGTTTCCACCAGTTGTAACAAAGTTTGGGAGAGCTGCAATAAAGACCACTACTACAACACTCCGGAGTGCTTTACGGGGGAGGAGGATGATCAGTGCGAGGACATTGGCTACAATACAAGTGCATGGTCATATCGCCATGAAGACAAAATATATTACAACTACACCTGCATCCCTGCAAAACATTTCTGCGATATGTTTGGTGCTCAGTATGTTCCTATTTCCAAAATGTGTGTGTTCAACGGGAGTCAAGTTTCCTTTTCCATTTATGAGAGGAGGACAAATGCTCCGTCGGAACACTTCTAGTAAAATAATTTCCCTCTCATTAGATAATTATATTACTGAGTCTCCATAGCAAAATATGTAGGAAAAAATAAATGGAAATTAATTCCAGCGGCGGCATATGTGGTTTGCAAAGGCTGAAGGAAGTAATGAAAAAAATGGGTAAATATGATCCAGCCGATCCGAGTGACTACCAAGAAGGTCTTGAGCTGGTAAAAAATGAAGAAAGTCACAGTGGAATTAATATGAAGCTGTACTCCCTCACAACGTGGCTTTTACTAGCAATATTTTTGTACGAAGGTCTTCTGTCCGTTTCAGGAGTGACCTACATTTTTACTGCTTGCCCATTCATTCTGCTCATTATTTTTACTTCCAAAGGTATGGAAACTATTATATATAATTATGGGGAATGTAGAAGTGGTTATGTTGGCTGGCTTGTACTTGGGCTGGGACAATCCGTCCTTCTTTGAGAAAATTGTACGCACTCCTTGCTATTTTTATATTCACAGCACTCTCGTTATCCTCAGCTATAACTGGGATCGAGGAACTAACGTTGAACAGGAACTTACTTCAAGATATTTTGGATGTGAATATGTGGGCCGAGGCAGGGATCCAGGTTATTGGAACCATGGGTATAGGAACCGGGGTTCTGATTACACTAGCAACCTTTAACAAATATCATCAAAAGTATTTATTGTGAGTGCATAATTCTTCCAGTTCTATTGTAGTCATTATTCATTGTACATATGCACTACTTGGTAAAAACAAATTGCATTGAAACTAATGATTACATATTTCTTTCCATTCGCTGTACTATTGGGGACCATTAGTGATGCTTTCTTCACCTCCTTCATCATCCTCGTCATCTCAGTCTGTGCCAGTCTCATATGCTTTTGCACGATAGGACAGTATCTGAGCTACTACAGAATTAATATACCGTTTTCGGAGTATTTACATTCCGAGTCAAGAAGTTCCAGCATAGAGTTTGGCTACATTGTGTACACTCATTTCCTTACATTAATTCACGAACAAGAGTATGCAGCAATTCTGTTCTTCTTTATGCTCACGTCCTTCTCGACTGACAGTGCGGTTCGACAGATTTTGACTCTAGGAGAATTAGAATTAAATTACGTATGTAGGTACAATAATTAATGACATTTCTTTTTACAACTTTCTCTACGTTTCAGCTCCGACTTGTTCAAATGGCACTGGACACCGTAGTGGCAATATTACCGCTCCTCCGTCGTCGAAGATTCACAGCTCTGTTAGGAATCTGTGGTTTGGGATTCATCGGAACTTTCTTTTTAACCCAGAACGGAGGGATCATTAATTTCTTAGAATTTGAATGTATGCTCAGAATACGGAACTTTCATTTATATCACGGACATTTCACAAAATTACGTGAAATAGCAAATATCTGCGCTCCGGAAACGATCTAGTTGTAAAAACCCATTTCAGAAAATATTCCCTAAATAAGAGATTGATCCTCAACAGGAAACTTTGTCAATTTTTAGATATTTTCCCCGGAGTGCCTAACAACTAGTATACATACATATAGAAACATATGTATGTTCCTAGAGAGATACATTTTGTGCTCTACGTGTATGCAATGATTAATTTTGCGCCATCATCTTTCTCTCAATAGATTTCACAATCTCCTTCGTAAATCCTTTGGTTGCTTTGATAGAGGTAGCCAGTTTCTCTTGGATTTACGGGGCCGATAAAATTGCCAAAATGGCTGAAGAAATGAAAATAGTCTCTTCCAAACTCTTCCGCTGGTATCTGATTTTTGGACTGAAGTTCCTGTCTCCTCTACTACTGATGGTGAAATATTTTTCAAGATTTTTCTGTAACAGATTAATATCTATGGATTGAGAAAATTAATAGATTTTGTTTTTTTTTTGTCTTTCATGTAATAACACGAGCAGTATGTACTTGTCGTAAAATATGCTACTCATACTCGATACCGCTTCAACAACATTCCCTCATCTTGGTATACCGAACTGTTTTTCTGGCTGTACTCCTCCATTCCTGTACTCATTCTGATATTAAAAATCACTGTACAAGTCTTTCAAGCCAAAAAGGTATCTTGTTTCTTGAAATGCTGTGTATAGCAATCCGTGTCATTGATTTTGTGTTCGGTATGTATCTATAAATATCTGCAGACCAGTAGTAGCATTGCACTTCGTTTCATTTACCTGGCAGCCAAAATGCAGGAAACTGTTCTATCCTCCTACGGAAGACAAGACGACATCCAATGTAACCCTAGGAGGTGGAGGTCAAGGCATGGATGTTGGACAGTCACCGATTTTCGAAACTGATAAGAAAATCTCTCCCATGCTCGTCAAAGCCGTTGAGAAATGGAAGAGAAATGCAGATCGGTTTGACCTGATTCCCAATGCTCCAGTTAGAAAGCATACTCCCACACCAGATAACTACGGGGATGAGTACAAAGGCTTGAAATTTTCCACCCGCCGTAGAAAAGTGTCCTCTGGCACAACAATTACCATCCCGAGTCAAATGAAGGATTCATCCATGCAAGGCATTGATGATGAAGTCATTGCAATGGACTACGCTCAAGGTGAACGATGGAAGCGATTTCTGTGGTATGTTCTGTCATATTTCGAACAGTGGCCAGGCCGATTTGATGAAGATTCCTATGATGACTCCGACGGGCAAGAAAGTGTCAGTGGCAATGATAGCAATGACAATCGCCGGCGAAGCCTTGGCCCAAGCCCTAGGTAGCCGGTAAAAGTAGCCTCCACCAGCTTATTAAATTACTATTTAAATATTCAAGTTTTTGGTTACAAACTTTAAATCAATAAATTAGGTTGTTAGCAATGTTTCTGACGATGATTTTTGTTTGAGGCTTAAAAAATACCAAAAGATTCTAATAAAACTAACAAGAATTTATTATCTCTGATAAAGCAAAGGATGGGATTTTGTCCAATTTGTTTAACCTTTTTAAGAAGACCTGGCTAATTAATTGTAAGCACAATTTTAACTTCGTGATTAATTCAGAAATAGGTCAAGATGTGACCAAATGTCTTAAATTGGAACAAACATTGAAGCATTGACGCGGCTTAAATTATTTTATTTGTCCATTTTTGTGGTTACGTTTTGCTTCAAGATGTTGTGACCTTTACATATCTAAGTAAGATTTTCAACATCGGGCTCTTGGAGGCTTGTTAAAGTTATTTTTTGCTACAATCAAGACAAGTGTTGTAAAAAAATCAAGACTCCAATTTTTCCAAAAAGTTTCTGGCATTGATTTATTTCCTTGAACGCCGTATCCATGAGCTAGGGGGACGAAACAAATTTTGAAAAATCGTTAGAAAATCAGGGATATTTTTTACCGTTCCCCCTTCCATCGTATAGGGGGGGAACATGTTTTGAGGCAGATTATACCACTCAACCTGGAAAAACAAACGAAAAACAATCTTCAAACATTAAACAGCATAATAAGTCATTAACAACAAGTACTTATACTTTTGTTATTTTGGGAAGGAGATTACTTAAACATACTAATTAACAAGCACTGGAAAGTTCCCAGTGCAGATTTAGGAGTAATCTAACGCTTTGAGAGTGTATTAGAGCTTAAGAGCCAACCTTGTGACTTGCCCCGGCTCTACTTCAGGCGTATACATATAGAGCTGCTCAATATTATGACAGTATGATGAACCACATCCCACACCAGGGTCTGACAGTCTCAAGGCACTCATCTTTCCATAAATCAAAAATTCACTCTACTCAACCACCAATGCTGCCTGCCTGTTGCCTAGTACTTCAATTATTGCAAATGAATATGCATGTACTATGCCGGGCATATTCTGCACTATTATACGCAAACTGGACATTTAACTCATTCATCATGAAATGCTAACTAGAGTCAATCGCGATTTTAGTACTGGTTGTGAGCGGCGAGATTCGGAAGCAGGACAAACATTTGCTGAAATAATATAATATATAAACAAAAATTCATTCCAACATTCCTCCCAGCACTAATAATTGTAAGTGAGAGGATAAAAAACTGTGGGATCTGAACGCTTCGGAATCATTCCTTATTCATATTTAATCTTAAAATTACCCTTTTTCCAGTCAGCAGTCACTACTGCCCGGGAGAGGTCTCCACCTTCCCCAATCTCTTCAACACATCTCTCATTCACACTAGTTCTGGCTTACACTCAAGTTAAATTAGGTTGGGCCAAAATCCCTCCACTTATTTATATAAAAAAAATTATTAGTCATCCCATGAAGTACCAAATTAAATTCCATTTTGAGCCACGTACTTTGTAATACTGTAAATACCTAAAAGTTGTCAGTCCACATGCTTAATGTGAAATAATATAACGTTTTTGGATCCTAAATTCGCAAAATCTACTCTAATTGTTTTTCGGGATATATTCATATAGGTAGGTTTCTTCATTTGGAGTAAAAGGAAGCATTATACGACTAGCTGAATTTATTTCCTCATCCCTAATTTATTGTTAGTTCATTTGGAATAAAATAAACATTATATACGGCTAGCTGAATTTATTTCCTCATCCCTAATTTATTGCCAGTTCGACAGTAACTTAAGAACTGCACAACACTGTCTGGTATCCCACAGGAGTCTTTCTAAGCACTGCACTCGCACTGAATGGAATCCTATGCAAGGCCTTGTTTATATAGCAGATGTGCTTCAGCATTCATTCGTTCTGTACAAGGAGAGTGACTAGTTACGTAAATGTTGTTGCTCTGCTAATTAACTTTAAACTCATTGAAACGTGAGAGAGAGACGCACCCAGTTTGAGTTAACTGAGTTTTCCTCAATAGGTCTGATAGAATCCGGAATTCAGTATTAAAAAGTGGAAATATATTTCAAAATGAAGTCTTCAACGGCCAATGGAGTGTTGTTCTTGTCAGTGATTTTATTTGTGAGTTTTGGAGCTATTCTAGCAACATCCCCTTTGGAGTACGATGGAGTTACATTAGTCAGAAATACTCGGCAAGCTATCGCCGCGACAGGGCACAGTGATGGCAAAGAAAATATTACGGTAAAATATAAATATATTTAAAAATATGTTTTTGATATTTTTTAAATTTAACGACAATAATTTTACTACAGCTGTTCGTTTGTATTTGGAGTATTGAGTCTGAATGAGTTTTGATTTTGATATTTTTTTCCAGGGTCTAAACTTGTCGGAGGATTTCAGCGACGACTATCCTGTTGTATTTAATATTCTCCTGTGGTTGGGAGTTTCCATGTTTATTGCTACCTTAGCTATTTGTGGTGAGTATTTGATTGTATAGTTAAATTAAAGTAAATGATGGTAGGAATTCCTGTAGTGTCAAGGTTTTGAAGTGATTGGAGCTGATGGTATTGATCTTTTGATAGTTTTCATTGCCTCCATGGATCCCGGTCGAGATTCGCTGATTTATCGTGTGACTTCAGCCCAGCGTTTCAAGAAGGATAACTAAATTGTTCGTACCGCTGTCACTTCGGATAATAATCATTCCATCGGACTTCGTCATCTAGTCTTTTATTAGTAGTTTCAGTTTCGGAGTTTTTTTCTGTGTCAAATTGTATAATTATTTCTTATATTTTGGGGTACAGTTCTGTCATCGTAATACGATTTTTTGTCAAATGTCGAATTTGTTTCCAGCAGTAGTACCTTTGGCGGCTGTTTCAATCAAACTTATGATTAAATGAAAATGTGTAGGAACTGGGGTTACTAATTTGTAAACTAGATTATGAAAGGAACCTCGTTTTGCGATTTGTAGTAGTTTTTGTGTATTTATGATCTTGAAAAACCTCTTTGATTATTAAGTATGTTGTTGCAGTGATTATTGCAATGGAACATATGTGAATATGGTGTCGATTTTGTTGTAAATTGTGAGTAGTCAGTGATGTTACTTAAACTGTATGATCTTAATTCCGTCATTAAAATTGTGGGTTCATTTATATTGATGACATGTACAGTAGTCTTTTATGTAGTTAGTAGCAAATTGGGTAAAATCTTTAAGACTTTTATTACAATGAAATCTCAAATTGAACATCCGGAATCATGTCTACTGGTACTTCGTAGGCGATTATATCGATGTTCTCATTTACATTAACAGATTCCTCCCATGGGCGTTTCAGCTCAGTATCATCATCAACTGGTTGAAGATTATTTTGTAAATCTTTTTCACTTTCTTCAAGATCTTGTCCTGGATCATCTCTTTGACCTATATCATCCTGTAGATTCTTCGCATGTCTGCTTTTGTGCTTTGCCATATTACTTTTTCGAGCAAAGCGCTTGTCACAGATGTCACACACATGAGGTTTATCGCCTGTATGTACAGTCAGGTGAATATTCAATTTACCCGGATGTAGAGCTAAGTACGGGCAATGTGGACATGGGTAATGGGGGCTGTCCTTATGTAAAAGTTTTACATGACGATTCAACTGGTTTCTTGTAGGGAATACGGCAGAACAAATTGAGCATGTGATTTGATTAGGAGGGAGATGACAATGTATGTGACGTTCCAAAACAGATTTGCTTCGGAAACGCTGGTGACAAGTTTCACATGAAAATGGAAGATACTCCGGGCCTTTGTGGTGGATCCACTGATGGTATAAGAGTGATGAGCTGTATTTGTATGACCTTCCACAGTCAGTACAAAGATGTAAATCAGTCACAGATTTCCCACAGAGTTTCTCATGTTTATGGAGAGTACTGCTCTCTTTGTATCCTTTGCCACATTTTTCGCAAATAAAAGGCCTCTCATTCAAATGGGTCAAGCGATGCTTCTTCAGATCGTGGCTTTTCGTAAAAGCTTTCTCACAATCAGTACATTTATATTTCTTCTCCCCGTGATAACGACTGTGTGTCTGGAGTAGATGATTACTTTGGAAGACTTTGCCACAAACGGGGCACACACAGGATTCACTTGTTGGGGAGGCCTTTTCCACAGTGCTGTAAAAATTATTACATAACTACTTCAGCTAAATATTGTAACAAATAAATAACATATTGAAGGTTTCACATTTTAAAGAAAATTTAGTATAAAATTCGAATACGATATTGTAAAAAATATTTTACAATTTCAAATCATCAGTATCGGATCGTATGAGGACATCCTGATTATGCTTGAATTTGCGGTGCTCGCGGAGCATCGATCGAGTTTTAAAAGTTTCTTGACATGACAAGCAAGAATAGGGAGTTCGCAAGCCTGCACATTGATCACATAATTAATTTATCAAATCATAAGATAAGGGGAACTTTATGTGAAAATACGTTGTATAGGTAACCGGAATATTTTTCAACTCACCCTCATGATACTTCTTCATATGAACATCCAAATAAAATTGTTCTCGGAACCTCTTCGGACATTGATTGCAACCAAATCGGGAACTTGGTAATTCTTGACAATAAAACAGTTAAAAAACTTCATGATGTAAAGCCCTTTTCTAAAAATATCAAATGGTAAAATCTACTAAACATTATATTGAGAATAATTTAATTTAGATTCACCTCCTGCCCGAATTCCCTGTGACTTACTGCACCATGGCCTCTTGCGCTGCACCTTAATTGTGGTATTTATATTTACTGGAAATATAAAAAACTTAAGTAATGTGACTTCTTCAGGTAAAACTGTAAATTATTCATGTTATCCAAAAATCAAATATTTAATTCACCATCACGGGATGCATCGAATAAAGATCTTTCAGAGACAAAATCTTTATCCACAACCCCTGGGTCACTGTAATAATCATCAGCAAACATTTCTTCAGGTATCTTGGGGTTTTCGGTCTGGGTTGCCAATTCAGACTCTTCACTCTTCGTCCATGATGCAATTACTTTCGGAGAGAGTCTTTTGAGCTGAATTCTTAAATTTTTGAGTGACACTGGTTCCCCACCAGGGTTGCTTGGTGGTCCCTTTGAAATACCCATCGTTCCATTATTTTCGAGGGACTGGCTAGGATTTGCGTATTCTATTGTCGGTGAAGAATCATTAATATCATTGATTAATTCTTCTGTAGAAATCCAAATCACCGCCGGATATTCTAATATCTCATCAGCAACAACGGAGCTCCTGCTTGGAATCATACAGTGAAGGTCTCCTCCAGAACATACTATTTCCTCCGGGTCATCTTCGATAACCTCTGGGTAATCTTCACATAGTTGTAGTTCTGCGTTATTAAAGGATAATAAATTCCTAAGTATTTCTCGGAAATTTCCTACAAATCTTCACAGTAGTTTTAGCTTTAGCAGCCTGTATAATCATAATACAATAAGTAATATATTTAAAATCAAACCTTGAACAAGATGTTGGCGAACATTACAAGTCAGTATTTGACGCTCATGGAAATTACTAAAAGAACTATTTAAGTTTAAATTATTTTCCTTCTGAATGATTCCAAGCTTCAGACCCGCTGTCAGCTCTTTTCTCACGTTATTAATCTCCAGCTCCAATGCATGAAGTTGCTTTAATAATTCTTGGCACATCTGAAGTTGTTGAATGCATTGTGGGCAAAAGTTACAGTGCTGCAATTGCTCCCCAACAAATTCATTCTTCAGACCTAATATTTCTTTTAATGCAGATGACAACTCTGAGCTTATCAGGATATCATCGTGTGGAATTATGTCTTTTTGAAGATCTTGATTAGTACATAATAAACAACTCATGGTTAATGTACGAAGAAATCTGAGCTTACATTAATGGTGAAATAATATAAAATAGTTCAAATTGGTTGATTTTTTAAAAATATGATTACTCGTAGTTTCTTTTCCTATCCATAGTCTTATGGATAGAAGCGAAAAAGAAAACAACACAGCACCTGCTATATATAACTTTCACCCTGAACCAAAGAGTTCGCGCTGGAATATTTTCCTTGAGGAACGTGCAGGAGCTCAGTCACTTTCCTATTCCAAGCAGGCTATTTAATGCAATAACGTATGTATGTACATACACAGTTCCTTAATACTTTCTATTTCCTCGACTTTTCCTTCATTGTAGGGAGTAACGAGCTCCTTCAAATTGCTCTTTAAAAGGACAGCTAGCACTTAGCTTGTTGTTAGTAGTAGTACAAGTATAATTATGTATTCTTGTTCTTACAAAAGTATATAATGCAAGATTACAACAAAAAATTGGAAAATATGCGTTGCATGACTTAGTAGTTACAGTAGTGGTTCTTGGACAAAATTGAGAGCATTTTGATAGACATAACAGTATACTAGCTAGTACTAATTAGCCTGCATCATTAAAATCTTGATTTATTGGGCTTCTCTTCTGGCATTCAAATGAAATTTTAATATTCATATTTTTTAACATTTTTGAAACTCAAATGCTTGAAATAGTTGAATGTAGCATACTGCATGTGCAATTTAATGAGCGGAATGTATGTAAAAATGTTACATTCTTTTAGAAAATGCTAAAAACTTGAAACGTAACTACAGAAGTTAAAAGTATAGAACCAAATATGATCCCTCATTCGAACCGTCGTGCTAAACCTGAACCAAATTTGGATTTTATTATGTGGATTTTCAAAATGTTCACAGGGATTTTTTAATTCATGAATTACTTGGATTTGAATGAGCTCTTAACCACCGAGATACACGAAGTAGTCAAAAGTTATTGATATTTTTCTAGAGCCCTACGTAAATTCAAAAAATATTTAAACTTTCAAAATTTTGAGCGCTGTTCAACATGAATTTTCATTTAATGTAATTTAAAACCCTCATTAATGAACAGATAGTCCTGAAGGGGGTCCAGGTCTCTGATTTTCCTTAAGATAAGGAAAGCATGTATTGTGTTCAAATAATCGGTAATTTTGACTATCCCACCAAAATTTTGAATACGGTTTGGAATTTTAGTCCAGAGTCCAAATGATTTGTTTTCTTTAGAGCAATTAACAGACTTTCGTAAGCACATCCTGGGCAAATGTTACTGAGTTTTTTCGAGTGCTAAATGGCTCCTTGGATTTCTTGTATTTTGAACCCATGTGTCAGCCATTTCTTTAGGGGCAAGGTGAAACAAATTTCCTAAATCTTATTGTCTGCGGAAGTCTACTTGTCCGTCCTCACGATAACGGCAGAACAAATGTCACCAGATAATTCAAACTTTTCGCGTAACTCATTATCTCATTAGGCGGAACCGTATTGATTTTGGAGAAGATCGGGTCAACTATTGGACCTCCGAAAATTAAAATAGGTCATGTCGACGATAGAAGCGATGCCCGAGGTATAAAGGTAGCCGCACTGAAATTTTGCGGGCGTTGTTACAATCTCCACCGATAGGAGCCGCGTAAATATCACTTCGCCACTTGATGTCTTCGCACTTTAGTGCTAGCCACAGATGAATTTTCAAACTAAATACATGTTTCTGGTAGGTTTTAGGATTATTGTTTTACTTTGTATAATTTCCGCGTGATCCCTCAAAGCACTGGACGATATTCGATTTTTCCCTTCGAGTTTGATTCGCTGGGATCCGGGATTGTTGAGATGCGACACGATCTTGCCTTCAATAGCTCGTAAATAATTAGAATAATTATTTTTTTAGCGATTAGATTTTAGCAAGATTTGGCCTAATAAAATGTTAATACAAAAATAAAACATTGGAAGATGATTATTGCAATCAGTTTTGCCATTAGCGATGAAATGCTCTTGTCAGAGGTGTTTCATATGTAGCTATAGAGTAGTGGTCGGATCGATTCAATTTGATTCGAATTTTTCAATTTGATTCAATTTGAAGCTTGAATTGAATCGAAAAACCGATTTTCGATTCAATTTGCCCCAAAGCAATTCAATTCGATTCAATTTACTCAGTGAATCGAATTGAATCGTAAATCGAACGATTCAGGCGGGAAAATGCAAAATTTTCCTTATGTTACTGGAGTGTCGTATACACATTATAAAGGGTATAGTAAAAGCTACGCTAAAATAACAAACGTTGTGGTATACGTAGTATTTGGAATTTGAATATGCGGAAAAAAAGTACCCGTGCGCAGCCGAAGCGGTTTTGATGAATTGTTTGAATTGCAATTCACATGATATGATTCGATTCAGTTCAGTACCCAAATCGAATCATTCGATTTGGCTTTGCTGCAAATCGAATCGAAATACTACTGAATCGAATTGAATCGAATCGAATCGAATCGAAAATTTCCAATTCTGAATTGAATTGGTCCGACCACTACTATAGAGTGTGTGCTGTATATAATATACATTTCATCATGGGATTATTACTGTAGATGATTATTTAAATAAAATTAAAATAGATAGATAGATAGATTTATTAAAGGTCGATTTGGCCTTAGCCCTTACAACCCGCTTATTATCGCATTAATTACAAAAAATCGAATAGTTTTAATTAGAGTAAATGAATTGTGAATTGTTTAAGGAAGTAGAATGTATTGAAAAACATTACTAAGTGTTGTGGTGTAGGTGAAAAAGGTTCCCTGCTATAACAAGGGCCGTCAAAAACCTACACGTCTTTCTCCATTACACTTCATTATTGTACTACTTATTCATCAAGTACCAGATAGGACATTGTAGATAATTATTTATAGATTACGGGTATATCAGATGTATTAGCTGCGAGAGAATATACAAGTACATTTAAATTGGTTTACAAATATATTAGTGCCTCCAAGTCGTGAGTTATTGTTATACAGGGAAATGAGTGACATCATCTGGATAGATTTTGCATTACTTTATTCATCTTTCAGCTATTTTGAAGCATTCTCCAAAGCTTCGTTAAGTACATAAAAGAATTGTCCCAACGCAACCTCGGACCTTTCGACTCCTTCCTGAATTATAGCATGATATTCCAAGGAGGCCTCTGAGCTTATATTGTCAATAACAGCAACAATGCCGTCGTTAATTTCAAGGGGAACAACATAAAGGGACTGCCGAATCGCATAGTTAATATACATGTCCATAATTTTCTCGGGAGCCATCGGGGGTAATGCCCAGTAAACTTCCCAGTACCACTTCCAGAACGCAATCTGACCAACTGCATACTCGTACCTTGCGCGTCCAATCTCCTGAAATATTCTTGGGAGCTCCAGCTTGATGGCTTCCATTAATCCATGCGTTCCTAACAATGGGGCCAAATTGTCTGCTACATCCCTGATAGCTTCATAGATATCCAGGACGGATTTCTCAAATTGTTCCATGACTGCAACTATCCCCGGCGGATCTTCCAGAAGTTTGGACAAATTCTTGTGGTTTTTCACGGCTAAAAAGGTTTTCACTGTCTTGTCTAAAATTGACGTTCAAAAAATTCAATACTGTATTATACGCGTAATTAATGGGTAGCCACATATGTATTTTTAGCTAGTATGTCAGAAATTGGGATTAAAATATTTACTAATTATTATTGCTTAAAACAGTATATAGCTAATTGTGAGTCTCCTTACCTTGTAAATGTTTGGCGAGGATAGCATTCGGGTTGGTGGGTGGCGTGGGGGGCGCTTGAGCTGCAAAAGCAGCGGAGGCGCACAAGGCGACTAAAATGGCAATCTTCATGTTAATACCTCTACCAGGAGTCAGAATCTAAATGAATCTTCACAAGTACTCGTACCACTTTTTATACCTTTCTAAGTTTGGTGAGTAGTACTTAAATAATCATATCTTTCATTTAGAGTAGACATTAGCTATTAATAATCAATGCTATGTTAATTGCTGTTATCTCAAAGTTATGTACAAATTTCAACAACATTTTCGGAAAACATTTTTTCCAGAGGCCCTGGAACATTTGATTGATGTGGATTTCCACTTATCTACTTGAGAGCAAAAACTGCCGACAAACAAACCGACTACAATCGGTTGTGATTATTAGTAGCACTATAATTATGGATTTCCCAAGTTTTCAAAATTCAGCTGCCTAGTTAACAAATTCAGTTGATATTTTGAAATCAGAACCATCTTATTTACTGTTGTGTATAAAATGATCTAATTTGGAAATGTCATAGTCAATTCTTGTAGGTGTAATAAATACCACAAATACATTTTGTCGTTTCACAGGTCCATTGCACAGTTGAAATTTGAAACTCATCTGCAGACCTAAAAATGAGCTCGTATAGTTGGTTTAAATATACGAACCCCTATTAAAAGCAACAGAGAGGATGCGACTGTATTTGCGAGAACTTAACTAAATTGTTATGAATTAAATTTACTTGTAGTCGTATGTTATTAAAAGAAAATAGATAAATATTTTTATTGTTGTGTTTATATTTTAAAATAAGTCTCTCCTAAATTAATTGTAGATAATGTATATTAAGTTGATACAATATCGTCGAGGCAGAGGCAGAATAGTCTAGATGCATTTTCCATTATGGAAAAATGGTCTACATGCTATTTTCACACAAAGCAAAATGAACTATGTATGAATATGCAATGTCCAAATGAAATGGCCTTCCTTCACGCCTTCAAAGGGTAGTTTAAAAAAAATGTACTCCTTCTTCCTACCAATAAATGAAGCCTTTAAAATTGTTCGCCTTCCATCAGCCCTCCATAAATTTTTAAAACGAAACAATTTTGATCAACAGTAACGTTAGTTTTTTGAATATGACGAATGGAAGTTCACACTTCTGACTTGTATTTTATGCATGAGGCGTCATCTGCATGAAGCCTATACTACATCCGAAATTCCGAAGGCTACTGATAACCCGCCCTTCCTTCGCCTACCATTTTTGATAAATTTTATGAAGCCTTCCCTCAACCTTCGGGAAACAATTCAGCCTGCCTTCCACAGTCCTTCTCTGGGCTGAAAAATCAGTCAGACGCCAATGATGCCTTCTTTGACTCCTATTAAAAGCAAGAGAAAAGAGGCGACTGTATTTGCGAGAACTTATTGCTACTTAAATTTACTTGTAGCCGTATGTTATTAAAAGAAAATAGCGAAATATTTTTATTGTTGTGTTTATATTTTAAAATAAGTCTCTCCTAAATTAATTGTAGATAATGTATATTAAGTTGATACTATATCGCATTTTCCATTAAGGGAAAATGGTCTACATGCTGTTTTCACACTAAGCAAAATGAACTACATATGTATGAATATTACAATGTCCAAATGAAATGTATGAAACAAAAAATGAAAGTATACGAACCCTTATTAAAAGCATCACAAATAATTGCCGCAAATTACAAAAAAGGCTGTAAGGGCCCAGGCCATTTTATCCACCTGAGTAAAGATTCATTCATTCATTCATTCATATTAAAAGTATCAGAAAAGAGGCAACTGTATTTGTGGGTGTTTAGTGCTAATTAAATTGTAGTTGCAGCCATATGTTTTTAAAAGAAAACAGCGAAATAATCTTATTGCTGTGTTAATGTTTTATAATAAGTCTCTCCTAAATTAATTATAGATAGTGTAAGTATGCTGATACTATATCGTCGAGGCAGAGGCAGAATAGTCTAGATGCACTTTCCATTCAAAGAAAAATTGCCTACATGCTGTTATCACACAAAGCAAAATGAACAACTTGAGTATGAATATACATGGTGAAACATACGTAGCTTGTGGTCCATTTTGATCTTACTAAAAGCTCGGTGCATATATGTATATAGTTATATTTAATTTTGTTTTTAAAGTTTCACGCAAGCAAAGGCCTTTAGTGAAACTTCATGTGTGTACACCAATGCTTCTATTCGAGAATACAACTAGACCTTTTTTTTCTCCACCAACGATATTGTATATGTGTATGGTTACAATATTAAACTCAAAGGTAGATTCCATGATCTTGTGATTTGGAAAACATAAAAGTCATAGTACTCTGTCAAGTGTAAATGCATAGCTCACTAAAACTATATTGTGGAAAACAAAAAAAATTAACTTTGAATCCTGCGAATCAATAATTTCGAAATGAAGAACTTATGAAATCTCGATAATAATAAAGAGCCAATGTGTAAGTACTCCAAATTACTGTAAATAGCTAGCAATTCAGTGGAAGCATTAGGAATTAAAATACCTTTAAATTTACAAAAACCAAAACGAGAAAGTAGCCTTAACTTTTCCTTTTTCCTCTTCTCACCTTGAAAATTGACCTTACAACTTACAATGGCCGTGGCGAATTTGCAAAATGGGAATACGAATATGTTTTTCTTGAAGTAGGAATAGATTATGGTTGCAAAACAAACTGTGATGCTTTTCAATTTCTTCAGTTTTTGTACAGACAGATCCTTCCTAGGTCACGAAAATAAATAACAAAAGTCTGTATTGAACAATTTAACAATAACTTCCTGCTTGTATGAAATGGCATGTTTCGCAATGCACTTCAACCAAACAATTCTAAACGTCTTCAAAAATTTATTGTGCTCGTGTATTTTCATGAAACATGTAATTATTTCCTATGCCTTCTCGGCTTCAAAACTATGAATCAACACAAAAATATACTTAATATTATAATTTTTTTAAATTTTATATCATTATATTATATTAAGCATCTTAACATTTGTGCTAATACTGTGGACGCACATGTTTATTAAAATACGCTATTCAATTAATTTTAAGAGATCAGATATTAATGACAGATTCAAAATGTGCAAATAATTTCATGAAAATCAAACGCATGTATATGTAGGTATTTTCATAACAACTTTATTCAGGAAAGTTCTCAGGACTTATTTTTTGGAATTAGCATCATATGCATCCCATAATACCGTAGCGAATCTTTCAAGAGCCAAATAACCATCATCAAGTGCGTTTTCAATTACAACTTCGTATTGTTCGGCTGCATCAGAGTTTGTTCGATTGATGATGGTTCCCAATTCTCGAATGTTAACATAGGGAATGTCGAATGCTGTAACGAGCGGCACGCCGAGAATAAAGTCATAGATCTCGTTTGCTGGCCTATAAGGGTAACCTAACCATTCGTAAAGGTATCTCCAGAGCTCGATGTAATCAAGGGTAATCTCATAGGTTTCTTTGGTAGCGAGCTCAGCGATCCTGGGAAGTCTTGCTTCGACAATTTCTTTAAGGTTGTTGTCACGGATGAAAGGGGTCAACTTATTGGGAAGAGATTCTATGATATCGGAGATGTCATAGAGGGAGTTTTCAAACTGTTCCCAAACCTCTTTGATTCCGGGTGGATTTTCCAAGATTTTTGAAATAAGATCGGGAACAAACAACCTCTGGAATTTTGGTTGAAGTCTGTCTGTAATGTTTTGGAAAGATGTTGTAAAATTATGATTATTGGTTTGAAAATCCAGATATTTTTACAAACACGGAAAGAAAGTACAAGTTGGATATTTTACCTTTAATGACAAGTAGGGGGTTCACCCTTGGGGAGGTTTTGGTTACTGGACCTGCCAAAGCAGCCGTAAAGCAAACAGCGAGCAGAACGATTACCTTCATGTTGGTAACTTTGATTGTTTACAGATGAGACTTTAAAACTGATCCTGGGAGTAGATGAGTGAGCTTATATACCCAATTTTAGCATACCGCACTCCTAAAATTGACAAGAGCAAATTTTCCCGTTCCGATTTGTGAAGTGGTATCTAATCGTTTTGGTTTCAAGTGCATCTCGAGTGCAGCAATTCAATTGTATCAAATTACTAAAGCAATTTTTAGCAAATAAGCATGTACAAATAATAAAATTACTTACGAAGCGTAGGGGATTTTATTTGCCCGTGGATTCAAATGCTTAATAAAGAAGGAATCCCCACATTAATGATTCTAAATATATTTTAACGTAATCATGCATTAATGTTCAAAACCTTTGATCTTCACCCTTCAATCGTCGGGTGTTTAGATGTTCTTCACTCATTTACATCTGCAATATATATATGTAACTATACAGTACTACTCTATGAAACAGTTTCACATAATTATTCCTATCAATAGCATAACGATTGCCTGGTGTAACATCAATCTCCTCTCTATCCTAGAAACTTCTTTTAGAATCTTTGATATTATCCAAGGATCTTCTTTTAGAGTCGTTTATATTATCCTAGAATCTTCTTTTAGATTATTCCATAATATCGTAGAAGCTTCTATTCGCATAAGGGAAAGAATCGAGTGGTGCATACTTGGGTTCGGGTTGAGCAGCCAGCGTTTGTGAACCCGATATAAAGGAGCTCTACCGGACTTACTAATACAACCAAATGAAACCCTAAGTTTCCTCTTGTGTTTTTACTGTCATAAAGGTATCCGAAATTAACAAAGGTACGGGTTTTGCATATTCATATACCTTTAGAGTTAATCTGGCTATATCTTGTAAACGAATAGTAATGCTTTCACTGGTAAAACAGTTTTGACTTTCCTTCCGTGATCCCTTACCCAACCCCCCCCCCCCTTGTGCCAAAAATTCGCGCTAGAGTATAGTCATTGAGGAACATGCGAAAGCTGATCACTTCCCAAAAAATTACATAATATGCTTTCTGTTTCCCCGACTTTTACTTTTAATTATAGGCAGAGCATTGGAGTATTTGGGAATACAGTATTTTAAAATACGTATTTTGAGACCTTCGAGTATTTTGTAGCCCTAATCCATTGAATAAGTATTTTATACTTTATATTTTACATGCTTTTGAATAAAATAGTATTTTGTATTTTCTTACTAACAGTGCCATACAAAATGTATTTCAAATTTATTTATTATAAAATTATTTTGCTTAAAATACTTTTCACAGCTAAGGGTGTACTCACATAAAACATGTTCCTTCCGTAACCGTAAATATTTTTGTCGGCATCACGGAAGGAACTAAACGGAAACAACATTCCAACAGCTAACGAACAGACGTCTCGCATTCACACTTCCGCAAGTAATTACATACGGTCTGGACTTATGTGAGAGGTCTCTTTCTGAGAAAAATTTTACGTGTACGGACAAAACATGCTTTATGTGAGTACACCCTAAGTTCCAATGTGTCTGTAGTAACCAGCGTGTAAAAACACTCGTATGAGTGAGCGCACTTTACAACAAAAACGTTCGGTTTAGCATGAAAGAATTTCAACTTCAACCTCTCCCTGACTGCATGTCGAAGAATGAATTTTATTGTCGGTTAATTTTCTGTTACGCTAGTCGGCCAAGTCATTATATAGTCATATTAATATTCAATTCATCGAAGTCAATTCAGCAGACTTTGGAGTGTTTAAACTATCTGTGGGACACTTCTGACAACTTGGCTATTTTGGACAAGTATAAAAACGTCAAAGAAATGTTAATACTCCATTGACCTCGTCAGCCTCTGTGGAGCGGTTATGTCGTCATGCAGGTATTATATTTAGTCCCAAAACGGCTTCGATTTCTGATGTTTTTAAAAAGCTTTTGTTTTATAAAACTGTAAAAATAGAGGTGAATTGTATTTTGAGAAAAGTATTTGAAATACAGTATTTTGTATTTGGTATTTTGAATAACCCACAATATAAAGTATTTTTACTTTGTATTTTCATAAAATTAACGGAGGTATTTTTATTTTGTATTTTGTATTTTGGCTTTTATTTCAAATGTATTTTATTTTGTATTTTCAGAAAAAAAATAAGTATTTTCCAATGCTCTGATTATAGGGCGTAAACAGCTCCTTCAAATTGCTTTTATGAAAAAGAATTTATCAAAAGGCAACATTGAAAGGATTTATTGTAGTGGTTTTACATGGATCGTGGAATAATTGACGCCAAAGAGAAACTAGAAACGCTAATAATCACCATTGCTCTGTTCTGTATAAGGCAAACAACGAAATATGCACGAATACAAAACAGTCAAATCTACTTGTAAATTTGGTTCAATTATTAAGCGTTATTATTGCTTAGAAATCATTGGTTTTTTCTTATAAAGACCTCTGTCAACTAGAATTAAATGATGATAGAGTGATCCTATTTAATTGCGTTATAATCATTTTGATTAAAGGAATAATCTTCAATAACCAAGTTTTTCGTTGCTGTTCCTATGTATCACTTCGCCTCTTGGTGTCTGCACTTTAGTGCTAGCCGCAGATGATTTTTCAAACTGAAAACATGTTTCTGGCAGGTCTTAGGATTATTATTTTACTTGGTATAATTTCCGTGTAATCCCTCAAAGCACTGGGTGATATTCGATTCTTCTGTTTGAGTTTGATACGCCGGGAACCGGGATTGTTGAGTTTCGACACGATCTCGCCTTCAATAGCTCGTAAATGCCCATATGTACATTTAAATAGCGATATAGAGTATTTCTTTCGCCCGAATCTTACTTTTTTTCTATCTTTCTCTCCCTTTTATGTCTTCTATATTTCATTTTACTATTTTATTTATTATACACTAATTGTATGTCAATAATGTTTACACAAAGTGATTAACGAGCACGTACAATCTGAGGGCCTTTCCTCTGGCAGTTCCGTCAACTCATTGTCAGCTCCCCAATGGACTGAGCCTACATATGTCCGCACAAATGCGCATTGTCAGCGACAGTTTCCATAAATTTTCAACTGTTTCAAAAAGTTTTGAAAACACGTCTAACAAAATCAGATTCTGAGTTCAAATGAGGTGTTGCACATGATTCTATATTAATACCCCTGGAGTTACATCCTTCGAGATTTTGGTTTTTCCTGCAAATTATTTAGTAGTCGAGGATATTACAAACAATGATAACTGAGAGCATTTAGTTGAGTTGGAAGTTGTAATGCATTCATTCTTGTTTTTGTACATAAGTCTAGACCACAAGATTACAGGAAAGAATAGGACAGTATCTGTTACTAGACCATACTATTTTCAGTCACAAGCGACAAAAACGTCAAGTCTAACTCGAGAAAATTTGAGGTTTTTAGAAATTAAGAAATTGTATTCTTGGCCAAAATGTTTTCTCCAATGCCTTTTGACGCTAGTTTCTGTGAACTTCCCTGGGTGTTCCAGGGAGATACTCTACCGGTCCCAACTTTAAGAAATGTTAGCATGACCCGTAAAAATAGAGGGCAAGGTAGGGAAAAATTGCCAAAGATTGAAACATTGAAAGTGAGAGGTTTTTCCGATCTTCTCAAAATGATCTGGAACCAGAAAATATTCTCAGGATACAAAACTATGTACATGGCAAACTTTTATCAAATGTTTTACGACACTGCCCCTCATAAAGATTAAATGCAGGGAGTGAAATGTTATTTCTGACTATGTACATATGTACATAGAACACTACACTAATTTAGCTAGATCCATAGACACAATACACTGCTGTCTTCCGTCACTCCAAAAATAGCAAGATTTGACAGTGGTAATGAAATGTTAATGCGAAAATAAAACATTGGAAGATTACAGTAATATTGCAATAATTCGTTTTGCCATTAGCGATGAAATGCTCTTGTCAGAGGTGTTTCATATGTAGCTATAGAGTGTGTGCTGTATATAATATACATTTCATCATGGGATTATTACTGCAGATGATTATTTAAATAAAATTAAAATGTCAATCAAGATGCCAAAAGATACTTGGGGATTTCAATTTTATTTGCAATTATGACTGTATCTAAATTCCATGTGTGCATACAGGGAAATGAGTGACATCATTTGGGTAGATTTTGCATTACTTTATTCATCTTTCAGCTATTTTGAAGCATTCTCCAAAGCTTCGTTAAGTACATAAAAGAATTGTCCCAACGCAACCTCGGACCTTTCGACTCCTTCCTGAATTATAGCATGATATTCCAAGGAGGCCTCTGAGCTTATATTGTCAATAACAGCAACAATGCCGTCGTTAATTTCAAGGGGAACAACATACAGGGACTGCCGAATCGCATAGTTAATATACATGTCCATAATTTCCTCGGGAGCCATCGGGGGTAATCCCCAGTAAACTTCCCAGTACCACTGCCAGAACGCAATCTGACCAACTGCATACTCGTACCTTGCGCGTCCAATCTCCTGAAATATTCTTGGGAGCTCCAGCTTGATGGCTTCCATTAATCCATGCGTTCCTAACAATGGGGCCAAATTGTCTGCTACATCCCTGATAGCTTCATAGATATCCAGGACGGATTTCTCGAATTGTTCCATGACTGCAATTATCCCTGGCGGATCTTCCAGAAGTTTGGAAAAATTCTTGTGGTTTTTCACGGCTAAGAAGGTTTTCACTGTCTTGTCTAAAATTGACGTTCAAAAAATTCAATACTGTATTATACGCGTAATTAATGGGTAGCCACATATGTATTTTTAGCTAGTATGTCAGAAATTGGGATTAAAATATTTACTAATTATTATTGCTTAAAACAGTATATAGCTAATTGTGAGTCTCCTTACCTTGCAAATGTTTGGCGAGGATAGCATTCGGGTCGGTGGGTGCCGTGGGGGGCGCTTGAGCTGCAAAAGCAGCGGAGGCGCACAAAGCGACTAAAATGATAATCTTCATGTTACCTCTATATCAGGAGTCAGAATTAAAATGAATCCTCACAAGTACTCGTACCACTTTTTATACCTTTCTTAAAAGTTTGGTGAGTAGTACTTAAATAATCATATCTTTCATTTAGAGTAGACATTAGTTATTAATAATCAATGCTATGTTAATTGCTGTTATCTCAAGTTATGTACAAATTTCAACAACATTTTCGGAAAACATTTTTTCCAGAGGCCCTGGAACATTTGATTGACGTGGATTTCCACTTATCTACTTGTGAGCAAAAACTGCCGACAAACAAACCGACTACAATCGGTTGTGATTATTAGTAATTAGTACAAGTGTGGATTTCCCAGGTTTTCAAAATTCAGCTGCCTAGTTAACAAATTCAGTCGATATTTTGAAATAAGAACCATCTTATTTATTTCTGTGTATAAAATGATCTAATTTGGAAATGTCAAAGTCAATTTTTGTAGGATTAATAAATACCACAAATACATTGTGACGTTTCACAGGGCCATTGCTCAGTTGAAATTTGAAGCTCATCTGCAGACCTAAAAATGAACTCGTATGGTGGGTTTAAGTATACGAACCTTTATTAAAAGTATCACCAATAACTGCCGTAAATTCCAAAAATAGCTTGTAAGGGCCCAGGCCATTTTGTCGACCTGAATAAAGATTCATTCATTCATATTAAAAGTATCAGAAAAGAGGCAACTGTATTTGTGGGTGTTTAGTGCTAATTAAATTTTAGTTGTAGCCATATGTTTTTAAAAGAAAATAGCGAAATAATTTTATTGTTGTGCTAATGTATTTAAAATAAGTCTCTCCTAAATTAATTGCAGGTAATGTAAGTATGCTGATAATATATCGTCGGGGCAGAGGCAGAATATCTGTAGTCTAGATATGCATTTTCCATTAAAAGAAAAATGGCCTACACGATGTTTTTACAAAAAGCAAAATGTACTACGTGAGTATGAGTATTTATACTGTACATGGTGAAACATACGAAGCTCGTGGTCTATTTAGATTTTACTAAAAGCTCGGTGCATATACATACATACATATATAGTTACATTATATTTTGCTTTTAAGGTTTCACGCAAGCAAACGCTGTTTAACAGTTCATTTAGCTTTTAGTGAAACTTCATGTGCACTAATGCTTCTATTTGAGAATACAACTAGACATTTTGCTTCTCCACCAACGATATTGTATATGTATGTATATGGTATATGGTTACAATATTAAACTTAAAGGTAGATTCCCAAGAAGATGTAATCCCAAGAATTTTCTAGTTACACTTCTGTTTTTATAAAGAATTTCAGGCAACTCTGAAAATTTACAGCCCGTATAGTATCTTCCTCGATTCCATGTTCTTGTGATTTGGAAAACATAAAAGTCATAGTACAGTACTCTGTCAAGTGTAAATACATAGCTCACTAAAACTGTATTGTGGAAAACACAAAAAATAAACTTTGAATCCTATCAATACTTTCAAAATGAAAAAACATATGAAATCTTGATTTATAAAGAGCCAATTTGTAAGTACACCCAATTAAATAGTTAGCCATTCAGTGGAAGTATTATGAATTAAAATACCTTTAAATAAGCAAAAGCAAGACGGGAAATGAGCCATACATTTTCCTTTTTGCTCTCATCAGCTTGAAAATTGACCTTACAACTTACAATGGTCTCGGCGAATTTGCAAAATGGGAATTCAAATATGTTTTTCTTAAAGTAGGAATAGATTATGATTGCAAAACAAACTGATGATTTTCAATTTCTTCAGTTTTTGTACAGACAGATCCTTCCTTGGTCATGAAAATAAATAACAAAAGCCTGTATTGAACAATTTAACAATAACTTCCTGTTTGTATGAAATAGCATGTTCCGCAATGCACTTCGACCAAACAATTCTAAATGCCTTCAAAAATGTATTGTGCTCGTGTATTTTCATGAAACATGTAATAATTATTCTCTATGCCTTCTCGGTTTCAAAAATATGAATGAACACAAAAATATACTTAATATTATAATTTTTTTAAATTTTATATCATTATATTATATTAAGCATCTTAACATTTGTGCTAATCCTGTGGACGCACATGTTTATTAAAATACGCTATTCAATTAATTTTAAGAGATCAGATATTAATGACAGATTCAAAATGTGCAAATAATTTCATGATAATCAAACGTATATGTATTTTCATAACAACTTTATTCAGGTAAGTTCTCAGGAATTATTTTTTGGAATTAGCATCATAAGCATCCCATAATACCGTAGCGAATCTTTCAAGAGCCAAATAACCATCATCAAGTGCATTTTCAATTACAACTTGGTACTTGTCGGCTGCATCAGAATTTGTTCGATTGATGATGGTCCCCAATTCTCGAATGTTAACATAGGGAATGTCGAATGCTGTAACGAGCGGCACGCCGAGGATAAAGTCATAGATCTCGTTTGCTGGCCCATAATTGTAACCTAACCATTCGTAAAGGTATCTCCAGAGCTCGATGTATTCAAGGGTAATCTCATAGGTTTCTTTGGTAGCGAGCTCAGCGATCCTGGGAAGTCTTGATTCGACAATTTCTTTAAGGTTGTTGTCACGGATGAAAGGAGTCAACTTATTGGGAAGAGATTCTATGATATCGGAGATGTCATAGAGGGAGTTCTCAAACTGTTCCCAAACCTCTTTGATTCCGGGTGGATTTTCCAAGATTTTTGAAATAAGATCGGGAACAAACAACCTCTGGAATTTTGGTTGAAGTCGGTCTGGAATGTTTTAGAAAGATGTTGTAAAATTATGATTATTAGTTTGAAAATCCAGATATTTTTACAAACACGGAAAGAAAGTACAAGTTGGATATTTTACCTTTAATGGCAAGTAGTGGGTTCACCCTTGGGGAGGTTATGGTAACTGGACCTGCCAAAGCAGCCGTAAAGCAAACAGCGAGCAGAACGATTACCTTCATGTTGGTAACTTTGATTGTTTACAGATGAGACTTTAAAACTGATCCTGGGAGTAGATGAGTGAGCTTATATACCCAATTTTAGCATACCACACTCCTAAAATTGACAAGAGCAAATTGTCCCGTTCCGATTTGTTAAGTGATATCTAATCGTTTTGGTTTCAAGTGCATCTCGAGTGCAGCAATTCAATTGTATCAAATTACTAAAGCAATTTTTAGCAAATAAGCATGTACAAATAATAAAATTACTTACGAAGCGTAGGGGATTTTATTTGCCCGTGGATTCAAATGTTTAATAAAGAAGGAATCCCCACATTAATGATTCTAAATATATTTTAGCGTAATCATCCATGAATGTTCAAAACCTTTGATCTCCAACCTTCAATCGTCGGATGTTCTTCACTCATTTACATCTGCAATATAACTATACAGTACTAGTCTATGAAACAGTTTCACATAATTATTCCTGTCGATATCATATCAATTGCCTGGTGTAACATCATTCTCCTCTCTATTCTAGAATCTTCTTTTAGTCTTTTATATTATCCTAGAATCTTATTTTAGAGCCGTTTATATTATCCTAGAATCTTATTTTAGAGCCGTTTATATTATCCTAGAATCTTATTTTAGAGCCGTTTATATTATCCTAGAATCTTATTTTAGAGCCGTTTATATTATCCTAGAATCTTCTTTTAGAATCTTTTATATTATCCTAGAATCTTCTTTTAGAATCTTTTATATTATCCTAGAATCTTCTTTTAGAATCTTTTATATTATCCTAGAATCTTCTTTTAGAGTATTCTATAATATCGTAGAACCTTCTTTTCGCATAAGGGAAAGAATCGAGTGGGGCATCCTTCGGTTCGGGTTGAGCAGTCAGCGTTTGTCAACCCAATATAAAGGAGCTCTACCGAACTTACTAATACAACCAAATGAAACCCTAAGTTTCCTCTTGTGTTTTTACTGTCATAAAGGTATCCGAAATTAATAAAGGTACGGGTATTGCATATTCATATGCCTTTAGAGTTAATCTGGCTATATCTTGTAAACGAATAGTGATGCTTTCACTGGTAAAACAGTTTTGCCTTTCCTTCCTTGATCCCTTACCCAACCCCCCCCCCCCTTGTGCCAAAAATTCGCGCTAGAGTATAGTCATTGAGGAACATGCGAAAGCTGACCACTTCCCAAATAATTACATAATATGCTTTCTGTTTCCACGACTTTTACTTTTAATTATAGGGCGTAACGTGCTCCTTCAAATTGCTTTCATAAAAACGAATTTATCAATAGGCAACATCCAAAGGATTTATTGTAGTGGTTTTACATGGATCGTGGAATAATTGACGCCAAAGAGAAACTAGAAACGCTAATAATCACCATTGCTCTGTTCTGTATAAGGCAAACAACGAAATATGCACGAATACAAAACAGTCAAATCTACTTGTAAATTTGGTTCAATTATTAAGCGTTATTATTGCTTAGAAATCATTGGTTTTTTCTTATAAAGACCTCTGTCAACTAGAATTAAATGATGATAGAGTGATCCTATTTAATTGCGTTAAAATCATTTTGATTAAAGGAATAATCTTCAATAACCAAGTTTTTCGTTGGTGTTCCTATGAATCACTTCGCGTCTTGGTGTCTTTGCACTTTAGTGCTAGCCGCAGATGATTTTTCAAACTGAAAACATGTTTCTGGCAGGTCTTAGGATTATTATTTTACTTGGTATAATTTCCGTGTAATCCCTCAAAGCACTGGGTGATATTCGATTCTTCCGTTTGAGTTTGATACACCGGGAACCGGGATTGTTGAGTTTTGACACGATCTCGCCTTCAATAGCTCGTAAATGCCCATATGTACATTTAAATAGCGATATAGAGTATTTCTTTCGCCCGAATCTTACTTTTTTTCTATCTTTCTCTCCCTTTTATGTCTTCTATATTTCATTTTACTATTTTATTTATTATACACTAATTGTATGTCAATAATGTTTACACAAAGTGATTAACGAGCACGTACAATCTGAGGGTCTTTCCTCTGGCAGTTCCGTCAACTCATTGTCAGCTCCCCAATGGACTGAGCCTACATATGTCCGCACAAATGCGCATTGTCATAAATTTTCAACTGTTTCAAAAAGTTTTGAAAACACGTCTAACAAAATCAGATTCTGAGTTCAAATGAGGTGTTGCACATGATTCTATATTAATACCCCTGGAGTTACATCCTTCGAGGTTTTGGTTTTTCCTGCAAATTATTTAGTAGTCGAGGATATTACAAACAATGATAACTGAGAGCATTTAGTTGAGTTGGAAGTTGTAATGCATTCATTCTTGTTTTTGTACATAAGTCTAGACCACAAGATTACAGGAAAGAATAGGGGCTGAGTTTTACTTTCCCGGCCACAAATCATGTACCATGCATATGCCACCCTATATAAAGTCATCTAGTACATATGTAAATACCACGCAATGTGCCATGCACTGCATGACATGAGCCATGTACCATGCATGAGCCATGTATGTACCATGCATGAACTATGTACCATGCCGATATGGAAACAAGTTTATTTTACATAATTTGGATAATAGCTTGAAGTCTGGATTTCGTTGACATTGTATAGCATTGCGTCACAAAAATTCAATAAAATTTAATAGCACATCAACCAAACTTCCAGGTCATTTTTGAAATTTAATAATTAATTAAGTTGTTATTAGAGGGTACGAAGATCTACAAATTAAGTGGCACGGTATATGCCATGTATATGCATGGCATATGCATGGTACATGATTTGTGGCCGGGAAAGTAAAACTCAGCCAAGAATAGGACAGTATCTGTTACTAGACCATACTATTTTCAGTCACAAGCGACAAAAACGTCAAGTCTAACTCGAGAAAATTTGAGGTTTTTAGAAATTAAGAAATTGTATTCTTGGCCAAAATGTTTTCTCCAATGCCTTTTGACGCTAGTTTCTGTGAACTTCCCTGGGTGTTCCAGGGAGATACTCTACCGGTCCCAACTTTAAGAATTGTTAGCATGACCAGTAAAAATAGAGGGTAAGGTAGGGAAAATTTGCCAAAGATTGAAACATTGAAAGTGAGAGGTTTTTCCGATCTTCTCAAAATGATCTGGAACCAGAAAATATTCTCAGGATACAAAACTACATGGCAAACTTTGATCAAATGATTTACGACACTGCCCCTCATAAAGATTAAATGCAGGGAGTGAAATGTTATTTCTGACTATGTACATATGTACATAGAACACTACACTAATTTAGCTAGATCCATAGACACAATACACTGCTGTCTTCCATCACTCCAAAAAAAGCAAGATTTGACAGTGGTAATGAAATGTTAATGCGAAAATAAAACATTGGAAGATTACAGTAATATTGCAATAATTCGTTTTGCCATTAGCGATGAAATGCTCGTGTAAGAGGTGTTTCATAGCTAGAGTGTGTGGAACTATATAATATAATTACATATATTTCATCAGGGGATTATGAGATGATTATTTAAATAAAATTAAAATGTCCACCAAGATGCCAAAAGATACTTGGGGATTTCAATTTTAATTGCAATTACTATATCTAAATAACACATGCACATACAAGGAAATGAGTAACATTGGGATAGATTTTGCATTACTTTATTCATCTTTCAACTATTTTGAAGCATTCTCCAAAGCTTCGGAAAGGACAAAAAGGAATTGTTCCAACGCAACCTTGGACCTATCGACTCCTTCCTTAATTATAGCATGATATTCCGTGGAGGCCTCTGAGCTTATATTGTCAATAACAGCAGCAATGCCGTCGTTAGTTTCAAGGGGAACAACATATAGGGACTGCCGAATGGCACAGTTAATATACATATCCATGGTTTGCTCAGGATTCATCGGGGGTACTCCCCACATTTCTCTGTACCAATTCCAGAACGCAATCTGACCAACTGCATACTCGTACCTTGCGCGTCCGATCTCCTGAAATATTCTTGGGAGCTCTTGCTTAATGACATCCAGCAGTCCATGTGTTGCTAACAATGGGGCCAATTTATCTGCTACATCGCTGATAGCTTCATAGATATCCAGGACGGACGTCTCAAATTGTTCCATGACTGCAATTATCCCTGGGGGATCTTCAAGAAGTTTGGAAAAATTCTTGTGGTTTTTCAAGGCCAAAAACTTCTCCACAGTCTTGTCTGAAATTTTCATTCAAAAAATTTCATATTGTATTATAAGCGCAGCCATACACGTATTTTTAGCTAGTATATCAGAAATTGGGTTTAAAATATTTGTTGTAATTGGATTCTTAATATCTCCTTACCTTGCAAATTTTTGGCAAGGATAGCCCTGGAGTTGATTAGTACTGGCGCTCGAGCTGCAAAAGCAGCGGAGACGCACACAGCGAACAAAATTACAAACTTCATGTTACTTTTGGCAACAATAATTACTTGTTTAATGAATCAGAGTCGGAATTCAAATGAATCCTCACTAGTACTCGTACCAATTTTTATACCCTTCCAAGTTTGGTGAGTAGTAGTAATTACTTATTAGTGTAGAGTAGATATTTGGTATTAATAACCAATGCTATGTTAATTGCTGTTATCTCAAGTAGGTACGAATTTCAACAAAATTGTAGGAAAACATTTTTTCCTGAAGCCGTGCAACATTTGATTGATTTGCATTTCCACTTATCTACTTCATATCAAGAACTGCCGACAAACAAACCGACTGCAATCGGTTGTGATTATTAGCGGTACAATCATGATTTCCCAGGTTTTCAAAGTTCAGGTGCCTGGTTAACGAATGCTGTTGATATTTTGAAGAATATTGTAAAAAGTGTATAGAATGATCTAATTTGAAAATGTCCGAGTCAATTCTTGTAGGAGTAATAAATACCACAAATACATTGGGATATTTCACAGGGCCATTGCACAGTTGAAATTTGAAACTCATCTGCAGACCTAAAAATAAGCTCGTATACAGATAGTTGGTTTAAATATACGAACCCCTATTAAAAGCAACAGAGAGGATGCGACTGTATTTGCGAGAACTTAATTAAATTGTTATGAATTAAATTTACTTGTAGCCGTATGTTATTAAAAGAAAATAGATAAATATTTTTATTTTTGTGTTTATATTTTAAAATAAGTCTCTCCTAAATTAATTGTACATAATGTATATTAAGTTGATACTATATCGTCGGGGCAGAGGCAGAATAGTCTAGATGCATTTTCCATTATGGGAAAATGGTCTACATGCTGTTTTCACACAAAGCAAATGAACTATGTATGAATATGTAATATCCAAATGAAATGGCCTTCCTTCACGCCTTCAAAGGGTAGTTTTAAAAAAAAAATTTCCTCCTTCTTCCTACCAATAATTGAAGCCTTTAAAATTGTTCACCTTCCATCAGCCCTCCATAAATTTTTAAAACGAAGTAATTTTGATCAACAGTATCGTTACTTTTTTGAATATGACGAATGGAAGTTCATGCAAATATTTAACGACGTTCACACTTCTGACTTGTATTTTATGCATGAGGCGTCATCTGCATGAAGCCTATACTACATCCGAAATTCCGAAGGCTACTGATAACCCGCCCTTCCTTCGCCTACCATTTTTGATAAATTTTATGAAGCCTTCCCTCAACCTTCGGGAAACAATTCAGCCTGCCTTCCACAGTCCTTCTCTGGACTGAAAAATCAGTCAGCCACCTTTAACGATGCCTTCTTTGAAGGCTAGCTTTCGATGGTTAAAAATGTCTGATACTAGACATTTTGCATCTCCACCAACGATATTGTATATGTACATACATGGTTACAATATTAAACTTAAAGGTACATAGATGCCCAAGAAAATGCAATCCCAATAATTTTCTGAATTACAGTCTTATTTTTCTATGGTTTGCGGAGATATTGATCTAGCCATTTTATGATATGTGCTTAATACTGTACATAGCTCTAAATGAGTGCATGGTTTTCAATTAATTTGAAGAGAAAAATATGATATTAATGACAGATTCAAAATGTGCAAATAATTTCAGGATAATCAAACGTATATGTATTTTCATAACAACTTTATTCAGGTAAGTTCTCAGGACTTATTTTTTGGAATTAGCATCATAAGCATCCCATAATACCGTAGCGAATCTTTCAAGAGCCAAATAACCATCATCAAGTGCGTTTTCAATTACAACTTCGTATTGTTCGGCTGCATCAGAGTTTGTTCGATTGATGATGGTCCCCAATTCTCGAATGTTAACATAGGGAATGTCGAATGCTGTAACGAGCGGCACGCCGAGGATAAAGTCATAGATCTCGTTTGCTGGCCCATAATTGTAACCTAACCATTCGTAAAGGTATCTCCAGAGCTCGATGTAATCAAGGGTAATCTCATAGGTTTCTTTGGTAGCGAGCTCAGCGATCCTGGGAAGTCTTGCTTCGACAATTTCTTTAAGGTTGTTGTCACGGATGAAAGGGGTCAACTTATTGGGAAGAGATTCTATGATATCGGAGATGTCATAGAGAGAGTTTTCAAACTGTTCCCAAACCTCTTTGATTCCGGGTGGATTTTCCAAGATTTTTGAAATAAGATCGGGAACAAACAACCTCTGGAATTTTGGTTGAAGTCGGTCTGGAATGTTTTAGAAAGATGTTGTAAAATTATGATTATTAGTTTGAAAATCCAGATATTTTTACAAACACGGAAAGAAAGTACAAGTTGGATATTTTACCTTTAATGGCAAGTAGTGGGTTCACCCTTGGGGAGGTTTTGGTAACTGGACCTGCCAAAGCAGCCGTAAAGCAAACAGCGAGCAGAACGATTACCTTCATGTTGGTAACTTTGATTGTTTACAGATGAGACTTTAAAACTGATCCTGGGAGTAGATGAGTGAGCTTATATACCCAATTTTAGCATACCACACTCCTAAAATTGACAAGAGCAAATTGTCCCGTTCCGATTTGTTAAGTGATATCTAATCGTTTTGGTTTCAAGTGCATCTCGAGTGCAGTAATTCAAATGGCGTCAGTCATATTGAAGAAAGTATAAAGCTACTAAAGCAAAAATTAGTAATTAAGCATATGTAAATAATTACTTACGAAGCGTACCTCATCTGTACTGAGGGATTTTTATTTACCCCTGGATTCAAATGCTTCATAAAGATGGAATCCCCACATTAATAATGCTAAATATATACTCATACATTAGTGTTCAAAACCTTTGATCTCCACCCTTCAATTGTCGGGTGTTTTGATGTTCTTCACTCATTTACATCTGCATAGTACTAATCTATGAAACACTATTTCATAATTATTCCTGTCAAATAATTATTCTAATTATTATATAACTATGAGAAAACAGCGAGCCAGTGTCATATCAATTGCCTGATGCAACATCAATCTTAAAAAAATGTGTAATACGCCTGATTAGGCATTTAAATTCATTTCTGAATCCGTTCCTTTTAAATTTAGTTTGATTTTAGATACAATTTTTTAACCTGGGGTGAGGTTACAAAAAGTACAAGGATTTCCAGTCATTTAATTCAAAAATATAAACAAGCGCGGGCGCAGCCTCGAATATGTGCAGTGTCCTGGAAGATAACGTTTTAAAGTACATAATATGCCAATGCAACAAAGGTATAGGGCTGCTGCTGCATGGTATTACTAGTTATCACTTTTTCCCTTTTCTTCCTTGATTCCTTAACCATCCCGTAAAGAGCCATCCATGGTTCAATTATTATTGCTGTGCAACAGATTCATTCTTCAGACGGAATATTTATTGTAATGCATATGACAGCTCTGCCGTTATGGGCTTGTGTGATACAAAGTCTTTTTGAAGGTCTTGATTAACATATAAACAGCTCATTGTTGATGTACAAAGGAAGAGATGGGTAACATTAATGGTAAAGCAATACACAATAATAATGTATTTCTAATCGATTGATAAATATATATAATTGCTCATAGTTTTCTTTCTATAATAAACACACCATAACAAGTCCTTGAGTTCTGTAAAAATAGTAGCGCTAACGAAGCAATTATTATTATTATTGGAAAGTGTTGTAATATAAAAATAGAAGACACAGCAACACCTGTCACAAAGTCACACTGAGCCAAAGAGTTTGCGCTGGAATATTGTCCTTGAGGATGAACATGCGAGAGCTGACCACTTTCCAATCAATTACATAATGCTTTCTATTTCCTCGGCTTTTACTTTTAATTGTAGGGAGTAATGTGCTCCTTCAGATTGCTTTTTGTAAAAACAAATTTATCAATAATCAACAGTGAAAGATTTTAGTGTAGTGGTTTTACATTCATCGTGGAATAATTGACGCCAAAGAGAAACTGTAAACGCAAATAATCACAGTTGCTCTGTTCATTTAAAATCAAATAATGTAATATGCACGAATACAAAACAGCCAAATCTACTTTTCATTAGGCTCAATTATTAAGCGTTATTATTGTTTAGAAATAATTTGTTTTTTCTTACAAAGAGTTCCCTCAGTTAGAATTAAATGATGATACATTGATCAAGATGCCCAAATACAGTATACTTATGGATTTCAATTTTATTTGCAATTATTACTGTATCTACATTACATATGCATGTGCATACAGGGAAATGAGTGACATTGGGATAGATTTTACAATACTTTATTCATATTTTAACTATTTTGAAGCATTCTCCAGAGCTTCGTTAAGTACATAAAGGAATTGTTCCACCGCAACCTTGGACCTATCGACTCCTTCCTTAATTATAGCATGATATTCCGTGGAGGCCTCTGAGCTTATATTGTCAATAACAGCAACAATGCCGTCGTTGATTTCAAGGGGAACAACATAAAGGGACTGCCGAATCGCATAGTTAATATACATGTCCATAATTTCCTCGGGAGCCATCGGGGGTAATCCCCAGTAAACTTCCCAGTACCACTGCCAGAACGCAATCTGACCAACTGCATACTCGTACCTTGCGCGTCCAATCTCCTGAAATATTCTTGGGAGCTCTAACTTAATGGCTTCCATTAATCCATGGGTTGCTAACAATGGGGCCAATTTGTCTGCTACATCGCTGATAACTTCATAGACATCCAGGACGGACTTCTCAAATTGTTCCATGACTGCAATTATCCCTGGCGGATCTTCCAGAAGTTTGGACAAATTCTTGTGGTTTTTCACGGCCAAAAATGTTTTCAATGTCTTGTCTGAAAGTTTCATTACAAAAATGCAATACTGTATTATACGCGTAGTCACACTTATTTTTAGCTAGTATGTCAGAAATTGGGATTTAAATATTTAGTAAATTGTTATTGCTTAAAACGTTATCAGCTGAATCTCCTTACCTTGCAAACTTTTGGCGAGGATAGCCTTGGGGTTGGTGGGTGGCGCTTGAACTGCAAAAGCAGCGGAGACGCACAAGGCGACTAAAATAACAATCTTCATGTTGCCTCTTTCAATAATTACTTCTGTAATGAATATGACTCTTAATTCGAATGAGTCCTCACTAGCACTCGTACTAATTTTTATACCTTCCCGAGGTTTGCGATTACTACGTTACTAATCATACCCTTCATGTGAAGTAGTACAAACTGTTAGTAATCAATGCTATATTAATGACTGATATCTCAAGTTCATATTTTCAATACCATGTTAGTAAAACACTTTTAGTAGAGAATGCAATATTCAATTGACATGAATTACCACTTATCATCTTCAGAGCCAGAATTGCCGACAAAAGAACCCTCTGTAATAGCATCAAACGATTCGCGTCTGTGTATTCACAGGAAAATTAGGGAATTCCCAAAGTGCCCAAAGTTCAGGTGCCAGATTACAAGATTCTGTTGATGTGAATCATCTTATTTGTTGTTAAATACACAGGATAATAACATACATAGATGATACCATAAATGTTGTAATTTGGATATGTCCGAGCCAATAATTGTGGGAGCAATGAATACTACAAAAACGTTTGATGACATTTTGTTTGAGCTTTTGCATACTTATTCTTGCAGTGTTAAAATGAAGACACTGTCATCATCCGCAGTCCTGAAAATAAGATCGTACAATGTGTTCGAATACACCAAAAACGTTAAAAGAAACAGAGCAGAAACCACTGTATCTGTGAGAGATTAGCGATAATTTATTAAAGTTATTTGCAGACGTAAGGTGATAAAAGATAATAGCAAATTAATTGTATTGTTATGTTTATGTTTTAAAATCAGTATCTCTTCTTGTCGAAGGTACAAGCAAAATCCTAAAATAATTATTATGATTAATGTATATGTATGTATGTATGTACGTATGTAATTATATATCGTGGGAGAAGAAGAGAGAACATTAACAGCAACAGAAAAGAGGTGACTATATTTGCGAGAGCTTTTAATTAATTAAAATTATTTGTAGCCATGTTTCCACGAGACAATGTGTATGTAGATAATGTATACATACATAATTATTTGCATACACAGGTTGGTATTAAAATACAGAATTAAACATAAATATAGATGCCAAATGTAATCCAAAATACCCAAAACCATTCATGCCAGTGAGTCTCTTCGCTTCCCTGTGTATAAACGAATCTATACTATCCCTACTGAAAATAGCAAAGTCCTATTTCAGCAATAATTTAACCCCGGGGAATTTTAATATGTCCGTTGTAAAACACTGATTAACAATGAGAATGGAATTTAAACCCTGAATCTTGTAATCTAAATTAAATAATTACATATTTCTGTAGCCGCAAAATATTAAACAGTAACCAACACGGTGAAACCATAATTTCCAAAGGCAAACATTTGTTAAACTATTTGACAACCATTTGTCACCGTTCCCAGATGAGTTAATGTTTGCTCATTGTATAACAACAATAGCCCAGTCGGTGACTGGCGTATAGGCACGCATGTTATGGTTCTTCCTTTGCAACTTCCTATTTCGTCAGGTCTTGAAAAGGTTATGAAAAGAAACAACAGAAACCTAATTATTGAACAATTTCCCCCTACCTTTGAATTTTTCGGGGATGACACTTTCTGCAATGCAATTTAATGAAGTAATTTCAAGTGTCTTCACAAATTGTTTTAATGTATTTCTAACCTTTGCCTTCTCATTGCCAGTTTCACTAATATAAACAACTAGATACTGTAATTTATTTTAAATGAACATGCAGTTATTCCGTAATATAAATATTGAAGCGTATTTGAATAATATACTTCATATCATAATTTTTTATAATTTTATATCATCATATTATATTAAGCAGGTTTGCGGAAATATTGATCTAACCATCTAAACATTTGTGCTAATACAGTACTGTGCGCGCACATGTTTATTAAAATACGCTACTCAATTAATTTTAAGAGATCAGATATTAATGACAGATTCAAAATGTGCAAATAATTTCATGATAATCAAACGTACAGGTATTTTCATAACAACTTTATTCAGGAAAGTTCCCAGGACTTATTTTTTGGAATTAGCATCGTAAGCACCCCATAATACTATAGCGAATCTTTCAATAGCCGAATAACCATCATCAAGTGCGTTGTCAATTACAGCTTGGTATTGTTCGGCTGCATCAGCGTTTGTTCGATTGATGAGGGTCCCCAATTCTCGAATGTTAACATAGGGAATGTCGAATGCTGTAACGAGCGGCACGCCGAGGATAAAGTCATAGATCTCGTTTTCTGGCCCATAAGGGTAACCTAACCATTCTTCGTAAAGGGTTCTCCAGAGCTCGATGTAATCAAGGGTCAGCTGATAGGTTTCTTTCGTAGCGAGCTCAGCGATCCTGGGAAGTCTTGATTCGACAATTTCTTTAAGGTTGTTGTCACGGATGAAAGGGGTCAACTTATTGGGAAGAGATTCTATGATATCGGAGATGTCATAGAGGGAGTTTTCAAACTGTTCCCAAACCTCTTTTATTCCGGGTGGATTGTCCAAGATTTTTGAAATAAGATCGGGAACAAACAACCTCTGGAATTTTGGTTGAAGTCGGTCTGTAATGTTTTGGAAAGATGTTGTAAAATTATGATTATTGGTTTGAAAATCCAGTTGTTTTTACAAACACGGAAAGAAAGTACAAGTTGGATATTTTACCTTTAATGGCAAGTAGTGGGTTCACCCTTGGGGTTGTTTTGGTTACTGGACCTGCCAAAGCAGCCGTAAAGCAAACAGCGAGCAGTACGATTACCTTCATGTTGGTAACTTTGATTGTTTACAGATGAGACTTTAAAACTGATCATAGGAGTAGATGAGTGAACTTATATACCCAATTTGTGTATCTAATCGTGTTGGTTTTAAGTATCTACATCTGAAGTGCAATAATAATTCAAGTGATGACAGCCGCAAAGACCAAATTCATAGTGAAGTAGCAATTACGTATGTATGTACATATGTATATACAAATAATTGTTTTAATGAGGCATGTCCATATTATAGACTGATTTTTATTTTCCCGTGGATCAAAACAGTTATTACAGGTGCTATTTAGGTATTCATGATTTTAAATATATTTTGGGTCTTGTACAGGGTAAGCATAATCCCTGGCCTCCCATTCTAGTCCACGCATATAAGGGAGTGACTCATGAAATATTTGAGTGCCCCAGTTTGTAGCTTCAGTTCCAAATTTATAAACTTTACTTCATTCGACCGGGTCAGATTTGAGGTCACAGGGTCGGTTATTTTAAAATGAGTTTCTGTATTGTTTTATTTTTTTAAATTGTTCAGAAACTGTTTGCCGCTAATTTGTAGGAATTTCTATGTGCTTCCCATGAAGCTATTTGATATGTCTCTGCTGTGAGAATTGCGGACATAACAAAAAGAAAAGGGGAGCAAGGTTGAAGAAATTATGCATGAGAAGCACAATAATTGAAGAAAATGCAGTGGATGACTGTCTGATATTGTCATTTTTTCATGGAAACCTGGCCGGAATAAAATCATTGCAAAGCACTGGACTTGTAGCAAGTATCATTAGAAATCATTTTCATCAAATATCAGCAGCCCGATTTTAAAAATTGGGGCAACACCATTCAAAAATGTGAGGCCAGCTTTAAACAAAGCAAAAACATTTCTTTCTGATGACAACGTATTGAAATAATTTGTAACTTTGCCTTTAATTGAATGGAATCAACATAGGGAGATGTACAGATATATTATATCAAATACAGACTCATAAAAATAAAATATGAGCTATTAGAGGATTTAGTAACTGTAAGTTTTGATTTGACAAATTCTGACCTAACATAGACAGACCAATGGTATGGTAAATAAAGCAAGGGGGTTCAAAGGTCTGTTGAATTCCTTACTCGAAAGGTGGGTTCCACGGATGTCATTTTACATGCGATTTGCTGTTAACAAGCGTATATGTCTTCGCTGTCTCACGTGAAACTCTCTTGCGCTGAACATCGTTTCATGGTGCGTTCAAATTAATGCGACTGTACGTGCGATTTCAGAGTTGAAAATTGAAATTCTTAACTTTAACTTTCCGCGTCAGCTTTGCAGTATATGCTTCCATCTGCCGCCACTCGAACCACGAAGTGCATTTCGTCGCTGAAGAGGCATAATGGTCTACATGCTGTGCAAAAGCATGTGCATGTAGACCATTTTGCCTCTTCAGAGACGAAATGCTTAGTGATACTACCTAAGAGGCAAGGAAACAAAACAGTCATGTTTTTTCAATCAGCAAATCCATTTTGCTTTTGTCACAACACTGCTGTAAACCTAACAATCCGCAGATTTTCATATTTGTTACAAATACCTTTTTAAAGCGAAGCGCTTTTGTAAAATTGCTCGTTTTTGATTTTGTCCTTCTAAAGGCTCCCGCACGGGACAAGATACAACCGCCGGACCAGCGGTAAACGACCTGTTGGGTCCTGGGCTTCGGAATAACGCCTTTACTTTTTCAATTTTCAAAATTTCATGAAATTTCATAAAATTTCGAAAATTCCCCGAATTCACTTAAAAATCTAATTTAACCGTTGATCACTAAAGTCGTTGAAAATACCTTTCCCGCCCAAATTTCCTGAAATTTCGAAAATATTCCAAATTTACGTAAAATTCTGATTTAACCGCTCGAAAGAATTCCTTGATCAATAAAATCGTCGAAAATACCTTCCTCGCCACAATATTCAAAATTTTATGAAATTTCGAAAAAACTTCGAATTGACGTGAAAACCTGGTTTAACCACAGGAACTAGATTTTAACTCGATGATCACTAAGGTCGTAAAAAATACCTTCCCTGCCTTAAAATCCGGCTTCGCTTTTGTTGCAATCGATGAATCGATTGCAGTTTTGGATTTTTTATAAGTTTTAATACCCATAATTCCTGTATCTAGTTGCATATGTGCATATAAGGAAATGTGTAACATTGAATTAGTTTCGCTTGATTTTTCCAGAAAAAATCTTGACATTGCTCCTTTCCCAAGATCATTGTAACTACAGATAGAGTTTTTGAGGTAACTGGGTGCAACAGATTTCGAAAGGACAAAGATTTACTAAAACAAAGGTGAATTCCTCCATATTTGGGCTAGGGGAATTTAATTGTTTCCTTATACCTTGTACAGGTATATCCTCATTATTCCTATAAATTTCAGTACAGATTAGTGTCAAGAATAATTATTTTCAAATATTTTGTATTGCAGTAAGGTGATGTATGTAAATACTGAAAGAAATCTGACTTCGCTTCTTACAACTGTGGTCGCCTTGCCCGTGAATAGCTCAATGGGTTGATAAAACAAGCGTATTAAAATTCAATTGTTGGTTGCTACAAAGACAAACTGGCTAAGCTAGATATTTCATGATTAAATAACAAGATGGAGCAAAAAATGAAGACGGTTTTGAACCGACTTATCGTTTATCATTTACATGGATACGACCTCACTACATTCTGACTTTGCAAACCTTACCGACCCTCCCAACCTCCCCCAAATTACTGACTTCTACCAATCTCCGGATCTCCAGCAAATTAATGAAACCCTCTTATTCTTGCAGTTCTTGCAAGATTAACAATGCAAAGTATGAAGTGTCAAAATGAAGAACTCATTCACGAGGTTGTAATATTATTGTTAATTAAAATGGCTAGTTATTATATCTGTATGTTATTGAAAGAACTAAAGAGCGAACTCATTTAATTGCTATGTTTACGCATTAAAACTAGTCCATTGTCGTGTACACGGTGAAAGTAAAATTCTAAAGTAGTGTATATGTAGATATAATTATATTGGTTTGTGATTACAATATTCAATTACTGTAGACACCCAGCATATTCCGATTTCCCAACACCAGAATTTCAACTTTGAGAATTATGCAACTCTTTGGTCTCAATGCAATTCACTATGCCAATATTATTCTTAAAATAAGAGTGTGTTAAATAGTACTGTAACTATCAAATGCTCTTTCATATTAACTTGAGATAAGAAGGAAATTTACTCCCTCTTTTCTTCTGAAAGATTTTGATATCAGTTTACAGTTTGTGCTTGAATTTTTAGAAAAGATTGACTAAAGAAATTACACAAATCATACAGCTATCTTCCTCGATTCCGTAATCTTGGGATTTTGCTCCAGTTACTAAAATCGTCCGTAACAGCAATTTGCATTACCATTGCTATATACAATCATACTGTAGTAGTATGCAAATAAGTTGATTGTACGGAAGTGGATAGTGTGAAAGCTTTACTTTTGTATATGCATACAGATTACTGATGAGCTAAAATGTTAAAGTAATTTGTAGAACACGAATGTAATATACGACAATACTTTGAAGCGCACTAAAACTTTATTGTGGAAAACTAAAATGAATTTTGATTCCTGCGAATTAACACTTTCAAAATGAAAAAATACAAAATCCCATGAATAATTTAGAGTCGAATCGTAAGTCCAGTTAAAAGGCTACAGCTTCAGTGGAAAGATCAGGAAGTAAAATTCCCTTTGCCATAAAACTGCAAAGTGGGCAAGATGAGAAATTAACCGTAGTATCCGAGTCCTCCATAAAGTCCGTAACCGCCATAGAGACCACCGTAGCCAAGACCTCCGTATCCGATACCATATCCTCCATAGCCAAGTCCTCCTCCGTATCCAAGTCCTCCATACCCGAGTCCTCCGTAAAGTCCGTAGCCCAAACCAATGGAGCTGGCAGTTTCGAGATTCTCCTTCTTCTCCTCAGCGGGAGCAGCGAAAGCAACAGCCACAAGGGCGAAGAGAGCAATCAAAGCCTAAAAAATATTTTGAAACTTAGGTCAGATTCAAAATCTTAAAAGAAATGTCAAAGGCAAAATCTTACACCCAAAAATGAACTTACAATAGTTTTGGCCATTTTACAAAATGGGATTGGGAATGTGTTTTCCGAAAAGTTGGAAGGATTGTAATGCTTGCAAATGAGCAAAAGAAACTGTGATGATTTCCATGAATTTTCCTCAGTTTTTATACTAACAGAGCCTTCCTATAGGTCAGTAAAAATTTGCTGATTGTATAACAATAGTCCAGTCGGAGACTGGTGTAGAAGGGCACACGTTACACGCATGTTATGGTTCTTCCTTTGCAACTTCCTATTTGGATCAGGTTTAAAGTCTCACAGTAAATTACAATGGACTAAGTGAGTGCTGCGTATTTGGGAGTATTATTACATTATATTATTACCACATGCTAATTGAATCCCAGGTGGTACCCTGGTATTGTCAAGAGAAGTAAATGCTACAAAACAATATAATGACATTGACCACCATTGTTTCTTGTAAAAAACAAATTTCAACAGGTACGCATGTACCTCAATGGTGAGCGTATTTACCTACTTGGATGAGTGATTTGTAGTGGAGTCAACCGATATCATGTCCCGCAACACTACATATATGATACATGACTATGTATTCCCTGAGTGAGTGAGCTTAAACGCACAAGAAACCAACAGTATTTGCGGCAAATGCTTGGGGCAAAGCGAACGTGATTGTAACTTAAATGGGTGAAAATGTATGGGAAGGAGCCTCATACAATTCTTTGGGGATACCAGTGCGTGAGCAGTCACAATAATTTTCATCACCTTTGCTGTAATTTTTAGGGGCTGACCCTGTGGTATTGTTTGCGTGTGTAAGGTATGAAATGAAATAACAAAAGCCTGTTGAGAAATTTTTCAATACCTTCCTGTTTGTCGGGTATGACATGTTTTGCAGTGTGATTCCAAATGTCTTCACTCAGCTGTAAATAAGGGTGAATTCTTTTCATGTATTTTCAACACATCAGTAATTCTTAATGCCGTCTCAGCTTCACAAATGTGCATCTCAATTAACATAGAACATGATTCCTTAATGCAGATATATGGAAATATTGCATCATTAAATTATTTAATAAAAAATACAAAAAGAATGTGGAGATATTCGTTGAACAATTTTCTGCTTTGTGCTTGTACACACATGAAAATACATTAATTTATTAAAATTTCTCCATGAGTGCGTGATATTTAATTATTTAAAAAAACTGAAATTAATGGTAGATTCAAATGTGTAAATTACTTTCATGATAATTAAAAGGTCGAGTATTTCATTGGCATTGACAATCTGAATTATTTCAGAATTTGTAATTGCCAGGTTTTATATTTGTATAATTACCTGGGAACACTTTTTCTAATAATTTGTTAACTGTGAATGAATCCCAATTAAGTGTATCTTCAATCACGGCGTCGAATTCTTTACCAGCGTTTGTTAGATTAATTAGTTTCCCCTTTTCTTGAAATTTGACAACCAGAAGGTCGAATGCTACAAGAAGTGGAGCGGCAATAATTAAGTCACGGACCATGTCTTCTGGAGTGTAAGGGATACCTTACCTAAGGGTTTTGATTTGAAACAAGACTGGAAACATTCAACGCCTGCATTTTTTTCAAATCTGCCTACAATACTAAGCTGCAATAAAAAGTAATATTAAATTAATTTGAAAATTCAGCTATTTTTACAAACAGAAGGAAGGGATGAGATTGATAGAGTTGTTAATGTTTGACCGTTAATGACAAGCAATGGATTTACCCATGGGATGGTTTTAGTTACTGGAACTGCCAAAGCAGCCGTAAATACGCAAGTTACGATGAATAGACTGACTATCTTCATGTTGGTAACTTTGCTTCTTTACGGAAGAAACTAAAAACCGATCCTGGAAATACATGAGTGAGCTTATATACACAATTTCAGCGTACTGCAATCCTAAAATTGACAGGAGAAAATTAGCTTGATTGACATACTGAGTGCTATCTAATCATGTTGGTTTCAAGTGCACCTGGAAATTATTATGAATTCAGCATACATATATGTAATTATATATAATTACATCTTTACAAAGTGTGTGAAAGCATTTTTATTTTCCTGTCAATTCAAATCCTCCATACAAATAGAAACTGTATATTATTTATTGCACGTAATTATATTTTAACATGTTTGTTTTACACATGTATTCAGTAAACCTTGGAACTCCAGCTTTCAATTGTCGGGTGCTTTGAATGTTCATTGATTTATGCCCAGGGTGCTCAATAACCTTTGTCCCCTATATAGTTTCTCCTAGATCTAACCAAGCTACACAGTTGAAGCAAGTGTTTTCTTGTTATAAAGTAATTTTTTGAAACAATGCAAAGTGATCGGTCAACAGTTACAGAACTTATGATCATGAACCAAAAGAAAACTAAAAAAGGAATCAGTTTTGTAAGTCGTTCAGCCCCCATCAGCATTCCAAACTTCGTCGCGAACGTACTCTGATTTCCCGATAAAGACAATTCTGTCGTCTAGCATAACTTTTTGCGTTCCCATTGCTTTTATTCTCGGGTCACGGTCATGGAGACACCTGATTTCGTCGGGGTTAATGAATTAATCGGGAATCAGAACTCTTCAGGAATTACATCAAATGTTGATACTAATGGACTGGAGAAGCTCCTGAGATCACATCCGCGAAGATTGGACTTCGTCGAATACTTGTCAGAGTTGACTGTATCTGTGATATACATACATACGGAACGGCAACTTTTTTCAGACCAAGCACAAATTACTCGATATGTTTCTACGAAACGACTACGAGTCGCAATACCGTAGTAAAAATCCCAAGGATGTTGACTATATGTTGCTACCAGTATGTATTTCCTTTGGAATTTTTGGTTGCGTAATTATATTTGGAGCAGGAACGAAGTTACCCCTGCCATGTGCCCTGAGGTCACGGAATCTTCAAAACGAACATGAGTTTGAAAACATGATGCCCCGTTAACCAACCTGTGAACCCAGGTGTCTGGCTGTTTGTGTTTTAGGCTCTTTCGCTCTCGTACGGGCACCGGGTACACCTAAAAACACTTCACCTGTGATCAGCCAGCACGTGCTCGCTATTAATTTTTGCGGTACTTAAATACAGCAGAGCTCTCCTCCTCCATGATCGCTAGGATTACTTGCTTCTTCCGACATATAGTCGAATTTTGCCTCTTCAGGGACGATATACTCTTCACATATGATCCCCCGATAAAAGTATACCCTCCTCAAGCAATATTCCTCCAACATATAGGCTCCATAGGTATTGTGATTCCTCCGACATACTCATGCCCCTCCCTAACTATATTACCTCCAAAGATAATCCCTCAGGTACATACTCTAGTACAAATAATCCCTTCAACTCCAACATGCAGTTACTGCAAATAATCCTTCCTGCACACGCATATGTATGAATAGATCTTCTAAATGTCCCTGCGGTAGTCCCTTCGCACTCCTTTCCAGTCGAAGTAACGTAACCCTCCTTATTCGAAACGATCCCCACAAGCTGCTAAGGTAAATTGTGCATTACTGCGAAACAATAGACACCACAACATTCACTCATTCATCGCTTCCGAACCAAAAGCAACCGGTTCAAAGAGAAGAAGAAATATAATTGATATTAATAACACTAGTAGAAGAGCAAACATACTCCCTTACGACCCAATTGCGAGGAAAGATCCTACAGTTAGAATGGAAAAGATCTCCATCTAGCTTATTCTTGTGTAAGGATACAGATAGTGGCGAAACAGGTTTGCTTTCTCCTCTGATCCGTAACCCTCCCCCAAAGGGTCATCCTTTTACTCTGCCCTTTATATTGTACTTCATTTCTTATGTAATTACGCAGAGTGGTGGATGAGTATTAAAACGAATGTAGTGATGAATGAGTTTTAAAGTTGTGTCCACACAATAAACTTTAGCGGGAAGCCGATCAAAAAGGATTACAGAATGTTTATTACCGTGAAGATGCTCAGACTTTTACACTCTGGAAGGATCGGTCATGGAAATGTACAGTAGGAATACATATATTGTCTGGGAACCATAAATCTACTAGCAACCAGCAAGCATGGCTAGTTGTTATGTAAATGAGCTTGCAAACTGTGAACTCGTGAACCCTATAAACCTTAAGCAAATGAATTCAAGTTTTATTTTTTAAATTATTTAAAGAAGTTCTAGAAGCTAAAGAACAAACAAGTTTTTTCAAATGTAATAAATTCGTTAAGCATCAACTATTATTATTTGTGTTTCCCTGGAGGAAACTTGTAATATGCACTCGTCCATATTATGTTAATTGGCTGCTCCATTGTAAGCTTCTTCCACTTTAGTCATGAATTTGTCTACTGCAGCTATACCCCCCTCAACTGCGTTAGTAATTATAGCTTCGAATTCTTTACCAGCTTCAGTATTTCTTTCATTGATCAATTTCCCCGTTTCACGGATGTTTACATACGGAAGGTCGAATGCAGTAAAAACGGAACCGACCATAATAAAGTCTTCGATGATGGTTTCAAGAGGATAAGGGACACCTATATAATCTTCATAATAAGATTTCCAAAATGCAATATAATCCTCTGTATCCTTATAAGCGGTTTGTGCGGCGAGCTCAGCAATACTGGGGAGTTTTTCTTCCAGATCTACTTTTAGGTCGTTGTCACGGATGAACGGGACCAACTGGGAGGGAAGAGCGTCTATAATATCGGAGATCTCATAGAGAGAGCTTTCAAACTGTTCCCAAACCTCTTTTATTCCGGGTGGATTTTCCAAGAGTTTTGAAATAAGATGAGGAACATTCAACGCCTTCAATCTTGGTTGAAATCTGCCTGTAATATTTTGGGAAGTTGTAATAGAATTATTTTTGTTAGTTTGAAAATCCAGCTATTTTTTACAAACATGGAAAGGAGGTAGGGGATGATTAGAGATGTTAATTGTTTGACCTGTAAATTCGAGCAATGGGTTTACCCTGGCGGTAGTTCTAGTCACTGGAACTGCCAAAGCAGCAGTAAAGCAAATAGCGAGCAGAATGATCACCTTCATATTGGCAACTTTGATTGCTAACAGAATAAACTAAATGCTGGACCTAAGACGGATTATATACCCGATTTCAGCATACTGCTGCAAACCAAAATTGACAGGAGCAAAGAGCCCTTTTCGGCATGATAGTACAATAATTGTTAATATATCTAATCATGCTGACATCAAGTTCATTTGGAGTGCAATTCAATTAATATGAGGAGGAGGAAGATTAAAGAAGCAAACACAGTACTAACAAAGTTGGCAAATAAACATTGGAATACGGGTGTGAGTCTCTGCCTGCAGTAGAGGGATTTTTATTTACATGTAGCTCGTAATGTATCAAAGAGGTAAAAATGTCGTTCTAGAGTTCTAAATGGCAGAAGACTTTAGCACATAATTTATACTACTCTATGAGATAACTGGAATTTTTATTCCACAAACCTTTGATCCTTATCCCTAAATTATTGAGTGCTTTTATGCAAGAGACTCAGTAAAAAGGTAGATTAAATCACATCATTGTATGCATAGTCCTTACACGTGAGGATTATTTCGGAAATAATAGATATTGGAAATTAATTAAAAATTGGCTCCATACGCTTACTCCCCCAGAAAAAAAACATCTATTTAAGTATCATGTTTACCCATATATTTCCGTGCGATGTAGAAAAAAGCACTATTTTTTAGGTCTCGTTGGCACGTAGCCAACCCCTATAAAGCTAATAACAATCAGAGAAGAAATATTTCATTGTCATGTAACAAACGGAAAAGTTTAAAGATGCTGAAATTTCTACTATTTGTCCCAAAGTTTCTATTTTTCCATCTAGTAATAGTTCAAATATTGTACCAAATTGTGGCAGCATGTTACTACGATTAACTATATATATATATTAGTACACGTATGTATAATAGTTACATTTCATTCATTATCATTAGCGCAAAGCTGTGTTCATTAAATCCAACGTTCTGGTCTGGCAAACAGTGTCAAATTGTCAAAAACACCAGGTCGGCCTCACAGACAGGTCTATGCGTAAGTCCTTTACCCAAGCCAGTTTTTCCTATCATGTCAAATTGACAAATTGTTTTTAAAATTATGTAATAATAGAAAGGACCAGTATCTATACATATGTAGATATTTTCAGTTAAGCAAAGCATGCACACACTTTCTAAATGCAGGTATGCAACCAGTTCATGAGCAATCTGTAGTATACACAAATATAACAATTTGTATAATTGAACGTAATTATGCATTACATTTACATAGTCATTTTTTTATTTTATTTTTATATAATCCAGCACCATTCAGCTTTGAGTTGGTGTATTTTTGAGTTACCCTTTAACAAAACAGAGCATATCTCCAGGCTCCAATCATTATCAAACACCTACCTTTGTATGAGTTGTGCATGTGCAGCTAAGTAGCGATGACAAAATAAATAATGGATTTAACAACAAGTCCTGGGATCGCTAATGCCTTTGCCTGGAATAAGTACGGGGAGCTTTGAAACAGAGTCGCCGAAACAATATTTTTACATCTAGTAATTTTTACAAATAATCAAATCCGGATGCCATCGTTTAATAAAAAATATTGGTTGGCATATTATTTAAAGATAGCTTAAAAACTTTTATAAACCTGCGTATTCATAAAAATATTACAGTTTTGATTTTAATGACAAATAATGAGAACGGAAAGACCTCGACGTGAGTAATTAATTTTAGTTTTAGGAAAAAATGCATCAGACTGAGTGAAGGTTTTGACTTTTCTCTTTAGTGAGGCTGCATCTAAGTAGAGAGAATAATTTAGTGATTTATTTATACGGTACTGCACTACGCCGATGAATTCCTGTAAATTTATGCATCCCAAAAAGAAAGACTGACGCAATTATAATAATTTTGTTCCCTCACGACATCAGGACCTTGAATTTATAAGTATCTTCAGGTGACCAGGCCTATCTCTTGTCTTACAACGAACAGGGTGGGTCATCATGGGTGTGAAGATGTACAAGGTCATTATTTGTTTGGTACTACTTTTCTCAGGAATTTTCCTCTTCCTGCTTTTTGTAAGTTCACGTTTGTATTAACCAAAGAAAATTTTCTAATAAATATAATAAAGTGACAGCAACCATATTTGATTCTATTTAACTTTACTTATAGTTTGCTCGAAACCTCGAGGAAGTTGAAATGGAATTACATAACAAGTATGTTCATTCAGTCCAGAAGATTTCAAACACGAAGAAAGTGATTTTAATGTACAATCATATGAATCACAAGCATTACCCGATTCTCGACGGTTACTGCTTGGATACTTTTGGAAGGAAGAGTCAGTCAAGGTGTCCCTACAGTTGTCTCTTCACTGATGACAAAACAGTTCTGGAGTTTGCTCATGCCGTTGTATTTAGTTCCAGGGATTTGAAAAACAATCAGGAGTACAATTACTTATAACTTGAGGACATTTTTTTCTCAAAACTTTTATCCCATGGTATTTTTTTTAAATTTATATTTCAATGGTCGCAGAGATAACGATCTGCCGTCATCTCGCTCCACTAACAATAATCAGAGATGGGTACTTCTTTCAATGGAGTCTCCTATTCGGCCAAAACAAGATGGGATCACAGGCGTGGTTCAGGAAAATGACCTTGACTTGCGGGCATTTAACAACACCTTTAACTGGACCATGAGTTACCGTCATGATTCAGACATCCGGGTGCCTTATGGACGTGTCTTGAATAAAATCCCGAAACATTCCCGAATGTACAGCGACAATAATATAAAGCTTGAATTTTCACAGAAGACCAAATTAGTCGCTTGGATATCTTCCGATTGTTACCTGGAACGAAGTGGGAGCTCATTTTTGGTCGCTCAACTCCAAAACCTAATTCCGGTTGATGTCTACGGGAAGTGTGGGAAATTCCAATGTAATCAACGGTCCTCGGAGCGATGCTTAGATTTAAAGTCATGTTACAAGGAGATAGCTTCCAGGTATAAATTCTTCCTCGCATTGGAGAATTCCTTATGCGAAGATTACGTAACGGAGACGTTCTTTTACGCCTTGGAATTCGGAATGGTGCCTGTGGTCTATGGGAAGGCAAATTACTCCGAATTGGCCGTTCCTGGTTCTTTTATCAATGTGATGGATTTTGTGTCTGTGCGGGATTTAGCATTTTATCTTAAACATCTGAGCACTCATCCTGATGAATATAAAGCGTTCTTTAATTGGAGAAGAAACTACTTTGTGACCACATCCTTCCATCTTGACATTGCTTGGTGCTCGTTATGCTCAAAATTATGGGAGGTGGATGCATTTGATTCCTTGAATAATGCCAGCAACGCTTTGACATCAGTTCCTGGACGTTTTAAAAATCAAATAAGCATTTCTCCTTTAAAGACAGTTGGACTGGAAGAATTGGAGAAATGGTCTGCAGCAACTGCGTTTATTTCAAAAGTTTGCGATAGTCCACCGAACTTCGTCTTAAATACTAGCTCAACTTATACTTTCCCAGTAGCACGGACGAAGCAATCATCAGTTTTGACAGGTAGTCAAAGAAATGAATTTTAAGCACTGTTAATTTAATTATTTTATATTTTGGGATACAATACCTACAATTACCTGTTTACACAAGCATTTCAAGAATTTAATGTTAATTTTATAAACTTGGTATTTTCAATTTGTATTTGAGAATGTTTTGAACTCCGTGGTTTGAAAAGTCGTTTAGAAAATACATAAATGGTGAGCTGACATTTTTGAATAGTTTTTTTTTCTCTGTATTTATTCAGTTTAGGTGTTGGGGGTAAATTTATTTGAAGCAATTTTTTGGTGCAGAGTGAGGGAACAAATCATGGAAGTCGTATTGTATCATAAATCCCTGTCATATACTCAGTTACATAAATATAACGTTAAAGAGACCTCCCCACCTCAGGAACCAGGCTTCACTGGTAATAACCAAAATATGAAACAAATACCTTTATTACGCTACTGTAAGGATTTTCCAGTTTTAAATTAATTTGGTCGAGATTTTCAGGCTAAAATAAAATAATAAAATAGTTATAACGCATTGATGAAGGTGTGGGAGGTGTTAGTTAAAAAGTGTCTATTTAGATTCCATTGTCTTTACTTGAAGATTCACGATGAATTACTAGATTGAATTTTATGAATGGTTAATTTAGGTCGATATACATATGGCCTCGCCTCAGGTACAGCAAACCCTGAAAGATTAATAGTTACCATTTTAAAATCCAATTCAGATTTTTTACGACAACACTAAGTTTTTTCTTACTTACTAACACATGCATAGTCATTTCTGCATGAGCATGAACTTGCCCCATTTTTACAAATTTTTGTTTTTTCCATTTGTTGTTGTAATTGCGAGACTTTGGCAGCGTGCACGTTTTAACATTTTCACAAGTGAGCGGTATATACATAATTACACATTCATGCTCGTGAGGTATCAGCTAAACCTTGAATTCATCCCTAGCAAAACAGCAGAAACCAAAAGGCACGACACAGTTAATATTAAGGGTTTCCTTGTCAAGAAGCCAAGACCCAATAATAAAAATGATTCATGTAACATAAGAAAAATGTGTAATTTTCCACAATAACCTTGTTTGCTTATGACTTAATGAAAGTATCCTGCATCAGCAGTCCCATAATTTGAGATGAAGAAAACGCCTCAACAAATGTACCCTGATTTGGAATATATTTCTACTCACTTCATGCATTTTGCCTGAAGATGCTTGGCAGTTTATAACCGACAGCTTACATATTATCAAAAGCTGATGAATAAAATTTCACGTAAACAAAATATATGGTTTATATGAGTGATGATCAAGTACATATGTACGTATTTCTTCCCTTAGACAGCTCAACACAGCTACATCATATATATAATTATGTACATATAATATATGCACTATGATGATTGCATATTTTATTTAAGAGAAAAATATCACCTCTGGAATTCCATGACTTAAATCCCAGTGGTAATAATGGATTCCTAGTTTTGTAACGTAGTTACAAGTTTTCTTAAACGTGAAGAGGATCTCGAGCAAGTGTCTGTGAACAAGCAGTCAGTCATAAATGTACCGCACCTGTTGTGTTACTTTCATTTATTTAAATATTTTACATTTAAAATCTGGGTGGACTACCCATAGGTTTTTCTTATTTTATAATAATGCTTAGGGCTCATAGTTAAAAATGGTGTCTTTCAGATTATAATGTATGTACATATGTAATTAATATGATAATCTTGTCCTCAGGGTACAATAATTTAACTAATGTACAGAAATGTATGTATGTGTGTACTTACTACATGTTTCTACTTTTACCTGCTTGAAAGCTTTTGGTGACCTTTGTACAAAGATGTAAATTCATAACTGTTACATAAATTTAAGATGCAAAAATTTCATTAATTACGAATGGATTCATATTGTGATGGTAATAGTACTTACTACTTACACAACTATTTTTCCAGGTAAAGATGGTCGTTTAATTGTGCCCTACAACTTTTTTGATTTCTTTTAGTTTGCCTACTCTCATTGTGTCATACGCTTTTAATTAAGTATACCCCTTAAATGTACCCTTTGGCGGATTCATTAATTGAATGCATGCAATACTTGTGCAATAGTGTGCATTGAATATCTGTTTCTATTGACCGGAAATGCTTTAGCTACTAATAGGTTTTTTTCCCCACAGAAAATTTATGCTAATCCCATAACCGGGAATACACGTGCCATTCCATGATGTAACCACAAGGTACATTTTCTTTTAGTGAACGATCTCATTAGATCATTGCCCATGTTGATGTAGTTTCTGTAACCTAAGCTGCATCTGATTTTTTTTGCCTGACATTGGAAAACGATTACCGGCTAAGTGTCTATTCTGTCCGTAAAAATAGCTAAAACAACAAGCATCAACATCCTCAGGGAGGTGAAGTTGCAGTATACAAAATCCTTCAGAATCAGAATGCTTGCACGTGTAAAAATTGATTGTACTTTCCAGTTCTATTCTTGGTAGTGTAAAAAATTGTCTCTGGGGACATCCCCAGAAGTACATAACCGGTTTGTTTACAGCTTACAGTCAAGTTTAATTGACAGCATCCCTAAATATTTACGACCGCACTCTTATTATTCGATTGTATTGATCACCAAAGACACAACACTCTATTATAACAACTGGTATCCATTAATTTTCCTTATTGACACAAAAAGGCACCGAAGGGTTTTTCCAGCGATTCCGTCTTGCTGGAAGGTACATTCATATCTATGAGCATTAAAGTTTACCTAAGAAATGAGATTGACAAACGATATCAGACTAACAGACGGAACTGATATCTTGTCAACCTTGGTGAAGAGATGCGGATTGTGAGATTGCAACAACTTTTAATATTAGACAGTATGCATATTTATACTGAGTGTGGGTATGTGAATTACGCGAATTCCCCTTCTTTTAAGATTGCGCGAAGCTATTAGGAAACTTGGAGTATGAGTAATATCCCCTGAGAGGAAAAATTGTAAAAGGTGGATGAACATTCAGAGAATGTAACTACGACTGTAGCCAGTTATTGCCTGTTTACCTCTCTAATGTCCATGTATGATCATGTACATATACTTGCGTATAGCCAGTGGAATGGGAGTTGACAACCTTCCATAAAATGGGGAAAACCTTCTTCACTGACAACTATTACATCTCATAAGATTCAAAATCAGTCGACGTATTGTCGCGTTATCGTCCGTAGCACAAAGTAACTGACATCTCTCTAAACAACAAGCGGGATTTATATCAAGCCTCATAGGATTGTAAAGTGCTGTTTGGTGGTTTACAGTAGTAGTGCAAGGACTATTGGTTGTATCGATTGCTTAGGACAGCAGACCCGCAAAAATTTACATTTAAGTAAATACTATATTATGGACTTTTGTATAATATATGTTAGTTTTTAAATAATCATTATTGTCGACTCAAATTAACACATTCGATATGGAACAACTCTCCCGAGCCGAACTTGTGCGGATGTTCCAAATGGCATTCGCTCCGTTGTCCAGAACGTTCCCGCAAGGTTTATTCATGTTCATCACCAGCATCTCTTCAATTTTTGTGTTCTATCATGTGTTTGACTCTCTTCAAGATCAAATAGGAGCTGTCTGGGATGTGGAAGATAAATTTGATTTTATTATTGGTAATTCATAAACGAATTAGAGTACCATTTAAAATCCTACTTACCCTTGTTAAATTCGATATACTGATTCATTCAATATTACCTATTATTTTTATTTTAACTACAAATAAATATATTTTGATTTCCCCATTGATGAAACAATAATTGCATATATGTCATTTAAGTTGGAGGAGGGTCTGCTGGAGCCGTGGTGGCTAATCGTTTATCCGAAAACTCCAAAGTTTTGCTTTTAGAAGCGGGAGGCGAGCCACATCCATTACATAGAATTCCACTGCTGTCACTTTTCCTAGTTCAGTTACCATACGCCGATTGGGGATACTACACAACTCCTCAGAAAAATTGTTGTCTTGCTATGAAATCTAATGTAAGTAAACATCTATTTTTTATAAAACGCTGACGGCAATAACAGTTTGAGATCCAACGTTTTAACCGTTACTTATAGAGTTGCTCTTGGCCACGAGGCAAAGCGTTAGGTGGCAGCAGCAACCTCAACTTCATGGTTTACATTAGAGGACACAAAAACGACTTCGAAAACTGGGCTAACATCACTGGAGACCCCAGGTGGAGATATGAGAACGTTCTGAGATTCTTCAAAAAATCTGAAAATTATCATGGCGAGTGGGACACTGGTTGGTTAAAAAAATTGTATACGTTCATTCAAGATTCAGATGAAGTATGTACGTGCGTGTGTATCAAATTCTATTTTTTTAGAACATTATCACTCGCACGAGGGTTACCTAAATGTGGAACAACCAGCGTACAAAGGAATGTCAGATATATATTGTAGGGCTTCAGAAGAAATTGGGATACCCAGAAGGGACTTAAATGCAGAATATAGTGAAGGTGAGGTAACGTCTCCAACTGTAGCTACGTATGTATATGGCTATAAAGAATAACGTTTCGAAGGATAGAGAGAAATAATTACATATATGGAAGGATTAACACTTCATTTATCAGCTTTATTTGTTAATTATTACTGCAGAAAAAAATTGAGGAGGTTGTTCTATGCCCACAGGTTGCTCTCCAGTGTACAATACCCAAAAGAATGGCAGACGTCACGATACCTGCAACGCATTTTTGGAACCAGTGAGACATCGTACAAATTTAGTGATTCGAAAATATTCTCAAGCGACTAAAGTACGCAAATTTTTACACAGAAATAATGAATCACGAGAAATGCATTGGTTTTTGTTCTTGACTTTTAAGTAGTACGGATAATGTTATTGTAGGTATTGTTCGATGGCCCAAACAATCGAGCTGTGGGAGTGGCTTACGTGAGACATGGGAAGAAACAAATTGCTTATGCTTCAAAGGAAGTGATTTTATCAGCCGGAGCTCTAAATTCGCCTCAAATTCTGATGCTTTCCGGAATCGGACCCAGGGAACATTTACAGGAACATGGGGTAATAAGAGCTTTTTAGAATAAGCTTTGTGAACCAGATCAGAGAAGAATTAGAATTATTTATGAAAGGGTACATTTTTAATAAGTCTGGTACAAATTTCTAGATTCCAGTATTGGTGGACCGGCCAGTTGGACAGAACTTGCAGGATCACGTTATGTCACTAGTGGGTCCATTCATTGTGGACGATCCGATAACGATAAATTTAGACACGGACTTGAATACAGCAGCTTTGAATCAGTTTTCTTTATATGGGGAAGGAATTTTAACTTCAACAGCGGTGCAAGCAGTGTCGTTTTACGTCTCTGAAGTTGCTAGGAGTAAGGGTCAGCATGACTGGCCCGATATTGAGCACCAGTTGCTTGCCAGTAATGTGTATGATCTTGCGGACGAACATTACTCCCGCTCCTTTAACACACGCCCTGAAGTATTAAAAAGTTTTTTCAAAGATGCGAAAGGAAAATACTCATTTCAGATCTTAAACGCCAATGTTCGACCTTTATCCAGTGGACAGGTCAGGCTTCGTGGGTCAGATCCACTCATACTACCACTTGTTGATGCAAATTACTTTGCACATGAACAAGACGTCCGAGTAAGTGTTGAGGGGGCAAAACGAGCAATTAAGTTAGTTGAGACATCTCCAACGTTTCGAGCGATGAATGGCAGACTGCACAATGTGTCATTCCCGGGTTGCGAGCATGTCCAATTCCGAAGTGATGCGTATTGGGAATGTTTTCATCGGCAGTACTCGCTAACAAACTTTCATCAAAGTGGAACTTGTGCAATGGGAAGGTCTGATTCCCCTCACGCAGTTGTGGATTCGGAGCTGAGAGTAATAGGAACGAAAAATCTACGAGTGATTGACGCATCCATCATGCCTCACGTCACAAGTGGTAATACAAACGCTCCAACAATAATGATAGGCGAAATGGGTTCTGCAATGATTAAATTATTCTGGAAAATATAATGAATTAACCGCACTTCTGGGGATTACAAAGCCATTATGACATGATTTGAAAAGTTCAACTCAAACTAACAATCTGTCTTAGTCAATTAAGTTTAATCATCTTTTTTTCGGTATTATTATTATTGCTTTAAAGAAGACAATACGTCTGAAACTATTGCTCTCTGTGGAGGCCTGATTTTAATTAATATGAATAATTTTGTACATAGTGAAATGCATTACAAATTAAAAGTTTCAAAACAATGCCACATGGCAGTGACCGTAATTTTATTAAATAATATTTTCATTTTTATTTTGAGAACTGATGTGCAGAAGTTTTAATAAGATTGAACGACCCTTGATTGTCGACTCACGGAAGAGAGCACAGAAGTATAGCACAATATCATTACCGTTAGTTACATACAAAATCTTCTACTGCTATCACATATCTGACTCGAGAGTATTTTCAAGAGTTGCGAAAATTATAAGTACATACAGGATTTTTAAGAAACTAGCAACATTATAAATGAAAATAAAAAATAAGTACTTGTACGTTTCATAAGCTAACTGACAGAATAAAGTAAAAATTCGAGCAAAAAATAACACAAAATCACATTAAAAATTATAAAGCTATTAAGAAGCACCTTACGGCTACACAAGATAACCTGAGAATCTCATGCTGTACTTTGTGTAAACCCGTAACTCTGTAAAGCTACATGTTCGCAATTGTTTTTGCAATTAATGACTTGCTGCTAGTTTTTGTGCAACTCCGAAAGTTTAAAACTTACTGGTAGGAATGATACGTAAACTGTAATGTTATGTTGTCACATATACAATACATATGTATGCCCCGTAAAAGTTTAACATAATTCATGTGCACGCTAGTTAGCAACTTGTAAAGATGTAGAAACGAACGGTGAACGCGACAAAAAGAAAAGTTAACACGTACGTTGAAAAAAAGCAAAAGCTGTTGATATAACTTTTGAGAGTGGAGTGTTGAAAAGCAAAATACACTATTTACGGCACACCAGAGATTCAATCATATTGGGAGTAGTAGGTCATAACTTCTTCTAAGAGCCCGTAGTAGTTTTCCTCATTGATCTCCACAAACTGTTTCTTTTGCCTACTGAAGTAATAAATATCCCCGGTGTAAATATCGAACCACATAGCATGGATAAAAGTTTTCCCTTGCATCAAAATATCTCGCATAAACCCATAACTAGCAATATTCTGAAGCTGTTGCAAACAGTTAACCTGCGAAAAAAGAATACATTATAAAATAAAAACCCAATGATTATGAAAGTAAACAACAAGTTCGCTCCCTCGAGAGAATAGTTAGAATGTTAAAGAGCTCACCTGACTCAGTTTATCCTCAATGGTAAACTTGTTTTCCGGATCAATATAAGCAACGAATTTCCTCAGGGGCGTTTCCCCTTCGAAGAGCAGCGGCTGGTCAAATCCATTTTCTTGCAAAGTTACAAGTTTTTCTAAGGAAGACAACCCATGGTTACAGAGCCAACCTGTCAAAGCAGACCGTTTCTGACTTACAGGACAAGTAAGGGCTTCATCTTTAAGCGTATACAACAAATTCATTGCCTGAAACACAAAAAAGAAAAGCTTCCAGTTAGTTTAATACCATCACTGAAAAACTTCCAAACCCAGCTGCTACTAGCCACAATACAATAGTAATTTTCCAAACACTACAAAATCAGCGGAACATACCTACTTTGCAGTCGGAGTGGCCGCACACAACAACATGTTGGATTTTGTTTATGACACATCCTAATTCCAGGGCAGCGGGCTCAGTGGTGGTGTTCTCCGCCACAAAAAACTTGGAGTGCGGAACTAAATTCCCAGCGTTTCGAACTATAAACATGTCCCCGACATGAGTTTGAGTAAACCGAGTTGGTATCATCCTACTGTCCATGCAGGTAAAGAACACTGCTTTCGGCTAGAAATTATTAATATATATATATATATATATTATACATGAAACTTTTCAAACTTTTCATTTCGAAAAAACTAAAATTGAATCAGAGTCACACACAAACATTGAACTACACACGCACATTCATAACATAGTTCATAATTCATAACAACGGTAGTAATAATCTTACATCCGGGTGATCTCTCACAGCCGAAAACTCTTGAACCATCCCTTGACGTATCGCCTCCCGGTATTTCATAACTCCATGAATTATCCTGAACATCTCAGTAGTTACTTCCGCTACACCGTACACTGGCCAAAAAGGACCTAAAATCATTCACAAAAAATCATTACTTTACAGAACCTTCTTTCAAGACATTATAATTATTTACCCACCAATGATCACAAATAAAATTACTTCACAACCTTCTTATTTTCAAATACTGTTAGGTTAAGATGAATGAAATATGTTTTTCCATGCAATAATTTAAGAATCATTTTAAAGTACAATTTAGCCTGCGAGCTAAATCATTAAAGTTTATTATTTGCTGACTGTATCCAGTCAGCGGCCTTGGTAACTTCCGTTACCCATTTATCATGTATGTATTAATTTTAGAATTTAGTAATCATTAGGACTAGTAAATCTAGTCCAGAAAAATTGTAAGAAGATATTTTTAGTCTTGTTCTGGTCTTCGGATCTATCCAATCAATCATTTAATCTTTCTTTAATTTCCCTTTCAGCTTTCTTTGATTTCATAAATAAATCAATTTTATTTTAATCTTATCTTTAATCACAAATCAGCTTTTACGGTTTAATTCATTAGTTGGCTTATTATTTTGATTCTCACAATAATTAATTGTGTCTCATATTTATTCATTACTCATATATTTTGGCATTCACATTTGTCTCAATTCATTACACGCCAACATAAACCAAAATGGTGGCCCATGAAAACTTTATATCCCAATTCCAAACAAGACTCCCCGGGTGCGCGCTATTTTAAGAAATTGATTTGATAAAGCAGGTTTGATTAATAGTGCACATATCCCCCTTGATTTTGAGTTTGAATATAGAAATCCAGATTGAAGATTAAAGCAGCTGCCAGGAACGGAGGCAATGAACGTAATATTGCTCGCCTTCCTCATTTTGATGTGACCTGACTAGAGGCACCAGTGAAGACATTCCCCATTGTACTAAAGGTAATTACAAGTGTTATGGATAAAAATCCCCTACCTCAGGTTTTGCAACAGTCAACCCTGTGAGTAAGAGTGGATAACTGGATTAAAAAGGTACGTACAAAGATTACATGCATTATTCCCCAATGACATATGTCAGATAAGAAGCCCAAGAAGGCGATTCCCTCAACATTACCCCAACCACAAAGTAGACAGACTCGCTCTAATTCTCAACCTGAGCTCGATGCTCAGGCGTTAGATAAGTTATTAAAGTTGCGTGCAGACAAACGAAAAAGAAAACCCTCAGACCCTACAAGTGAATCTGAAGCAGCGAAGTTAAAGATAATTTTACCACCGATTCCTCCCCCTTTAGGTAAACTTTCGACTCCCACCCCATTTGTACTACATAGCGCCCTAGATTTTCATAGTCAGATTTTGAACGGTAAAACATTCCTAAAGACTCCCGAACCCGATCTTTTAGGTTTTTGGGATTTTGTAGATAATATCCCGATTACACCAGGACCTCCACCCTTCCCATTAATTCCTCCTAAGCCTTTAAAGCCTAGAAATTTTAATCCCCTTTCTTTTAATTTAAAAATCAGATTTGCCAGTCAAAATTTACGCAAGATCATGACTACTACGGCCACAACTACCGTGGTTGTCAACACAGCTCCCATCCATTCTATTGTGCAATTTAAAAAATTAAGTCAGTTTGACCCCACCTGTCATGATATCAATGATTTCGTACTTGACATTGAACGAGTCGTCGCCCAATATTCTTGGGATTGGAAGACTCTTCAAGGTCATATGCCCAATTTATTGGTTCGTGACCCCTATATTTGGTATCAAGCCGAGATCGCCAAACAACCCCCCACCATCACAGATATTGCGTCATTTTTCAGAGTTTTTAAGGACCGTTATGCGAAAGACCGCACGGTTTACCTGAATCAATTAAAAACTCGCTCCCAAAAAGAAGGCGAAAGTTGTGCGAAATTTTTATATGACATTGATTATATTTGCACACGTTACAACCCCAGTATGTCAAATGAAGACAAAGTTGCATGGGGCATTGAGGGACTACTCCCTCAAATGAAAGCCCAAGCCGCTGGATATAGTTATACCAGCATGGCTGCATTAGTTCGTTTTTGCGAACAAAAAGAATTCGCTGCCGTATCTGCCCCTGCTAATACGGCTGAAACAAAAATTCAGGCTCTTGAAGAAAAAATTGCGAAACTTGGCATTAGTGACGCTCCTAATGCTCAAGTAAGCTTTGCAAACAATCGTGGTAGAGGAGGTCGTGGCCGAGGCCGTGGCGCTCCTTCTCACTCAAATAATCAGGCCCAACAAGCCCACGGAAATTTTCAACCCTCTCGCGGGGGTGGAAACTTCCGTCCTAATAATAACTATAATAATAATGCTTCTGGAAACCAACCCCAAAATCGTTCCATCCAATGTTACAATTGTGGCCGTCAAGGTCACATTGCTCGAGAGTGTCGATCGGGAAACGCTGCAAGGGGCTCTTACCATCAGGGTCAGGGCCCCCGGCAACAAAACTATTACCAGAATCCGAATCGATTTCAAAACAATCGACCCCCTCCCTTAATGCCTCAAAATTACAATCAATCCAACAACCGCCGAGGCGGGTACTCCAATCATCCCCGCTCGAACGTTCAACGTCTAGAGATTTCCCTCACCCCTCCCCAACAGCAAGCCCCAGTTCAAACCCAACAACAACCTCAACAAGCCTACCCTTTGATAACCTTTCCACAATAAATGTCTCCGACCCATCTCATTGCCCCTACGTACTCTGCTCCTTTAATGATGTAATTATAGACGCCCTTATTGATACAGGCGCCTCTCATAATTTAATTCATACATTAAGTGTCCCTCCTAATTCCACGCTCATTCCTTGCCCTCCCCGTTATATTTTAACAGCAGATAGGAATCATCTATGTACGCGTTTTACTGTTATGTTACGTTTTCATATTGATAATGTACCGTATTCAGCACAGGCTCAAGTTTTGGATATCCTCACACCCTCATTCATATTAGGTTGCACTTTCCTTTCCGAGTATAAACTTACTGTCGACGTTTATCATCACTCCCTCTTCAACTCCACGCATTCTCATTATATACGTAGGCATGCTTATACAGCCCCTTGTACTTCGCATTGTGGTTGTTCTGTACCTATAAAATCTCTCTTCACTCTCCAACTTCCTCCGCGTCGTCAATTCTATGTTCCAACTACACCCATTTTTACATCTCCATCACATTGTTTTGTCGCTAACTCATCCATCTCCACACAGTACAATATTTTTCTCCCAGCTCTCGTCAATATGCCGCCCCGTCATGTACTTGTGTGTAACATGTCTAATAAAGTTCAGACCTTACCAGCAGGCACAACTTTAGGCACGTTAAATACATATGAGGCCGTTGCTCCATTAACTCTCCCTCCCGACATTCCTACAAATATTTCTCCACTTACTCCAGCTCAACTTCAACACATTCATATAAACTCTCAACTTACCCCTAAACAAAAATCTCAAATCATTACCCTTCTGAACAAATTTTCCTACTTATTCGCATGGTCTTTACATGATTTAAAAATCTGCACCTTTCCCCCAATGCGTATTCGTTTATATTCTTCCGTCCCCGTTCAGGCTAAGCCTTATAGACTTAGTTCTGCTGAACGTGACTATCTCAAAACTGAACTTGACAAATTAATTGACGCTGGTATTCTTGTTCCCTGCGATAATTCCAACTATTCCACTCCCGTTTTTCTTGTCAAACAAAAGACAAAATGGCGTTTAGTTTGTGATTTCAAGAAATTAAATAAAATTACTGTTGATGAACTTTTCCCTCTCCCTCGTATTGATGATCTATTATTTCAATTACGCCATGCTGCTTATTTTTCCCCTTTGGATTTATTTAGCGGTTATTATCAAGCCGCTATTCATCCCGATGACCAACACTATACGGCAATCATTACAGAATTCGGTCTATATATGTATCTCCGTGTTTGTTTTGGACTTAAAAATGCTCCCGCATATTTTCAACGCTTAGCTATGAAAACCTTGGGTAATCTTCGGTTTACCCATGCTGTTTCATACATTGATGATATCATTCCATATAGCAAAGATTTCCCATCCCATTTAACTGCCCTCGATTTAGTTCTCACAGCCCTCTCTTTAGCTAATTTACGACTCAATCCAGCCAAATGTAATTTTGCCATGCAAGAACATGCCCTTTTTGGATATTTTCTTTCCCAACAAGGTCTTTCCACAGAATCTGCTAAAGTTGCTGCGATAATGCAACAAAACCGTCCCCATAATATTGACTCCCTCCGAAAATTTTTAGGGACTATAGGTTATTATAGACGTTTTATTTCTGGTTTTGCTCAAAAAGCTGCTCCTTTACAACAATTATTAAAAAAGCATTCTCTTTATCATTGGTCCCCCGATTGTCAAAAATCCTTCGATGAATTGAAAAATGCCCTTTGTACCGCCCCTGTACTTCGTCATTATGATGAAACTAAGCCTTGTATTTTATATACGGATGCCAGTAATGCAGGGTTAGCAGGTATACTCCATCAGGTATTTGAAGATGGAGAACACCCTATTTTTTATGTATCACGCTCTCTCACTCCGGCTGAAAAGAACTGGAGTATAACTGAAAAAGAATGCTTAGCTGTTGTTTTTGCTGTCAAAAAGTTTCGTGAATTTCTTTATTTGCACCCTTTTACTATTGTCTCTGATCATCATGCCTTATGTTATTTAAAATGCCAGAGAGATCCATCTGCCCGTCTCACTCGTATGAGTATAATTTTACAGGAGTATCGTTATGTTATTAAATATAAAAAAGGCTCCCTCCACCGCAACGTGGATGGCGTCTCCCGATGCCCCTACGCCCTTGCAACTTCCACAGATACGGATGCGGATTTACACATCCCTGGGCTGGTTGCACTTGAATCATCCCCCTCAGTCCCTCTCATTGACCCCACTAATCTTCTTGATGCCCAAAAACTTGACCCGACAATTTCCCGTATAATAGTTAAAAAAACGTTCGAAATTATTACAAAATGAAAATGGAATTTATTTTATTCAATTCAACCCCCGCGCTCCCAAATTACTTCTTGTTCCAAAGGCTTTAATTCCAACCCTCTTACACAACGCACATAATCATCCCCTTTCTGGTCATTTAAATTTTAAACGAACTTTAGCCCGTATACGTCCTTACTATTGGTGGCGTGCAATGACAGCCGATACCTTTCGTCATTGTACTCAATGCGGTGATTGTCAAAGTCGCCAGCACTTAACCAAACTCCGAATGGATAGCCTTAAACCCATTACAGTCAAGACTCCAGGCAGTACATATGCCATGGATTTACTTGGTCCATTCCGTGAAACCGTCCGTGGAAACATTTACATTTTTGTCCTTACAGATTTATTTACTAAATGGGTGCACTCAGCACTTTTACCGTGCCGAGAATCATCCCATATAGCTATGCAACTAGAATCTTTTATTCTTGCATTCCCTGGAATGTCCACACTCATTTCCGACGGAGCTGCAGAATTTAAGTCTTCAGCAGTTTCTTCCCTTCTCCAGCGTTTTAATATTACCCATAATGTAAGCATGCCGCATCATCCCCGTTCTCATGGTTCAGTTGAGCGACTCAACCAAACCATTGCAATTATGCTTAGCAAATTTGTATCTGATAATCAGCAAGATTGGGATATTTTTACTCCCTATGTCATTGCTGCTTATAATACATCAGCCCATTCGGTAACTAAAATTTCTCCCTTCGAGGCATTTTTCGGCCGAGCTCCTCCAGCTCCTCTTCTTAATTCCATTCCCAACAATCTTATGTCCTTCCAGCAATTATCTCCCAGTAAGGTGCAAGCCTTGCATCATCGTATTTCACAACTCATCAAAAGTGCTCAAGCTCAGGCCAAAGCACGTTTTGATTCCATGTATAATGCCCTCGACTTTAAAATCGGTTCTCATGTGAGATACTTCCTCCCCCAACGCAAAATAGGCTTATCTGACAAACTTCTTTGTCGATGGATAGGTCCTTATACTATAACTTATATAGACAAATCCAATAATGCTGACCTCGTATTAACATTTCCTTCCCATAAACTCCGTCCGGTCATAAAATGTCACCTCTCTCAACTTAAGCTTGTAAACATAGACATGGGTGATGGTATTATTCACCCTGAGTACATATATACAACTGATGATCAAGATGAATTTCAAGCCTGGCAGGATTTCATGCATTCTTCACCCTCCAATTCCCTCTCACAGTCGTCCGATAGCCATTCAACCAAAACTTCTTCTTCCACTACTTCTCCTCAAGTTGTTAAACCCCGTTCAAAAGTTCACCCTGTGTCTCATCCCCATCTACGTCGTTCTGCTCGCATACAAGCGCAAGTTCAACGTACATAACTACTCAATATTTGTTATCTCATCCGTCACTTCTTGTGTTTTCCAAGTTATTGTTTTAACTTACAATTGTTTCAGTTATTTCCAAGTGCCGTTCAAATTTTCTGTAGACCCCCGTTTTTGTGCTTATCTTCTGTTTAAATTCCCTAATGCCTTCGGATCATGTCAAGCTTTCATCCTCCCACGAATCCACTCCTCCCGTCGTATCCAACAATACCGGGAGTCCAAAAGTTCTCCTCAACTCTAGCAATTCGGACCTCAATTCTACTGGGCGAAAATCCATGGATAGAGCTCATTCCCGTTCAACTTCCGGGTCTTCCCCAGACACCGATATATTGTCCAGTGGCCGAGGCCACAGTTCGGATCTTCCCCTTTCAGTACACCAACCTACAGGGTCAGATGATGACTCACTCGGATCCTCTTATTCCAATTTACCATCGGACTTTTCGTCATGTGGCGGCGGGGTTACTCCTCCCCTCCACAATTCCCCCGTTAATGGAACAACTACGAGCAACATATTGCTCAGCAAGCTACTCTTATGCAGTACAATCCCGGAATCTACTCCAGGAGATGAGGGATCCACCTCCTCTTCATCTGAGTGTAGTTCCAGTAATCCAGGTGGACGCGCAGATTGTCATCTCAACATTCCTGAAGGAGGATCTGATGAAAATGGACCTCTTGACCAGGCAGAGGAAACAGTCAAAGAAGCTCTTCGGCAAGCCCAAGCATACGATTCTAGCGGTGAAATCTCCTCCCCAGACGTCCGAGGAAATAGCCATCGGTCTCACCCCGTTCCACAATGCCCCCAATATACATCCATTGGCAAGTTTTCAACTAACCCTCACAAATCCCGCGGAGCATTCCGACCCCCTCAAACGGTGCGAAATGCTCCTCAACCAACCCCAGAACGAATTCCCAGGTATCGTGATTACCCAATCTACGCCGACGGTGCCCCCGTGCCTCAACACGTCGTCACTGCTCCGAACTCCTCCCGCAAGCCCAAGGGTCGTCAGCAATTCCAGACGCAAGGACGACCGTTCATTACAAACCCCAGATTTCCTATCGCCCGAAAATCACCTTCATTCCGACCCACTCCTGCAAATAACACCGTCACTACTACCATCCACACATCTCTACCCCCAGCTACTTCTAAACGAGGCCGGTCAGTTCATCGGTTCTCGTTTACATACACAACATTCCTCATCTGTTTGTTCCTCTTCGTCTTCGCCTCCGGACTTGACGCTGCTCCAAAACCCGGCGGTTGGGGAAGCCTCCCCAATCTCGCACAATTAATGGGATCCAACAAGAAAACAACTCCATTGAAGCACGCATCATCAGCCAACTCCCGTCTTCCTTTACAACCCCTTCAAAACTCCGTCAGTATCCACACTCTTCCGGACACCACTTTGTACGATAAGTCTGATAATTTTAATTTTGATAAACATTCTAAAAATACTGTAGCTAAGAAAAATTCCGGTGTAAAAATGTTAGCTGCTGGCACTGGACTTATGGTTGCGGCTCCTGTTGTGACCAAAATCTTAGACTACATTCCCTCCCCATCTAATTCCTTTCCAGAAACTCCTTCCTCTACTAATTCGAACTTGACCATTCGTCATGAGTATGTCATGGCAACAGTCCCTCCACCTCTAATTGATACGACACCTTCCTATGTCACCACCATTGATGACGGAATTTCCTCTGAAATTCCCTCAACAATGTTACCCATGGTTCTCAAACAGGTACAACCGCCAGTACCCACTTCACCTCCATCCACCCCCCCTTTGGAGTTTGAAATAAATTCTGGCCCTTGGACTTTTCTTTTCCATATTTTTTCAGTCCTAGGTTTTCTTATGACATTTTTAATTGGAATAGGCCTCTTTTGCTACGGCGGCTGTCGAATTTTCTTGGCCCGCCGTATCACAGGAAGGCGAAATCATGCTCTTCCAGCATTCTTTACTAGCGACCCGTCCACTGGGACGCAGGTTATGCTCCCTCTAAACCCCTCTTGTCAGGTTACTACCCTCTCCAAAGCGGTAGATCATCTTGCCCAATAAAGTAAAAATTTTTTTTAAATTTTATTTTATTTTATTATTGTCTGTTTTATTTTCAGTTACTTCTAGTTTGTTAGTCACAATTGTGCATTTATTGCTAACACTTGGTACATTCACCTTTTACTTAACTAACTCATTTTTAGTTTGTTAACTTTAGCAACAATTTTTTTCTTCATCTTACTATTTACATTTTTTTTTTTTTGGGGATTGTTATATACTTCGTACAAAATTTGAGGCCAAATTTTCTGTTTACGGCCCGGGATGTTAGGTTAAGATGAATGAAATATGTTTTTCCATGCAATAATTTAAGAATCATTTTAAAGTACAATTTAGCCTGCGAGCTAAATCATTAAAGTTTATTATTTGCTGACTGTATCCAGTCAGCGGCCTTGGTAACTTCCGTTACCCATTTATCATGTATGTATTAATTTTAGAATTTAGTAATCATTAGGACTAGTAAATCTAGTCCAGAAAAATTGTAAGAAGATATTTTTAGTCTTGTTCTGGTCTTCGGATCTATCCAATCAATCATTTAATCTTTCTTTAATTTCCCTTTCAGCTTTCTTTGATTTCATAAATAAATCAATTTTATTTTAATCTTATCTTTAATCACAAATCAGCTTTTACGGTTTAATTCATTAGTTGGCTTATTATTTTGATTCTCACAATAATTAATTGTGTCTCATATTTATTCATTACTCATATATTTTGGCATTCACATTTGTCTCAATTCATTACACGCCAACATAAACCAAAAATACTACTCTCAACACTCACGGAGAAGTTGCAACTTCGAGGAACGCACGGGGAAGTCTCCGAATGTTGATATTAGTTTCCCAATAATTTGGAATGATCCCCTGGGATTGAAGTATGAACAATAGAAGTTCTTAAATTTTGGAAATTGGGAATGGAAAGCTTCTTAGACTTGTTTATTAAAATTTAACAAATAAATAATCTTTACAAGTTTATTCTGTCTTAAGGAACATCTGTATAAGTAGGTTCACCAAGGCTGACTGCTTCAGCTTGAAGGTCGACCAATTACATCACAAAAACTATTTTAATAACTAAAGCACTTTCTTTCAGTACATAAAACTAATTGTGCCTCTCACAGACTCACAAATTGAACAATCTGATTTAATGTTCACTTTACGAAGATAATTTAACTATTTGTTAAAGTACTAAATCCTAAATGTAAATATAATTAAGCACACATTATAACCTACAACAGGAACAAGGCATACTGCTATGTAGTCATGCAAGCACAGACGTAGACAGAACTAACTATTTGTAACTCCAACATCTGATGTTGTCTTCCCGCGTGTTCTTTCAAGCGAGCTCTTGATGTTTTAAAAGTCAAGCCAATGATTCTGGGTTTTTCGGAGCAGGAATAGTTTTAGTACTTTTAGTGTGTACTTGTATTTGCCAGTCCTGCCTGTGCTTATACATACATACTTTGACTTACTGTACTTATCAAACTTATCCACTTAATTTCCTTTATTACAAAGGGTAATAATTTATATTCCGAATAATATTAAATACATTTTTTATTATTATATTATTTTATATATTTGAATAAAAGGTGAAATACAGGACAGGTATGGACATTATTTTGGCCGGCGTAGTTTATTTTTTGACATCAATAACAACTAGCAATAAGGGCAATAAATAATTAGAATGGTAGGGAATGCAGTTTAATAGATGGTAATGGATGTGGCTTAAATGGGGAAATACAAAAAATGTTTACAAGCTCCGGGTTTAATGCATAATTTTCGTGTCATTTTTGTATTTAGAGTTAAATGACTCGGAAATACTGGGTTGTGACTTGTGACTTGTGACATGGGAATCCAGCCCCTTTAAATTTCTCACTTTGCCCCTGTTCCGGAATTTATCAAACCATTACGCCATTATGGAATTGCGTACCGATGCCAGCATGTAATTACATGCAATGAGTCATAAATAGGAACTTTTGCATACATGCTTATGTGCAGTTGATGAATTTTAATATAAATGGTTCATTATGGATTTATTATTGTGTTGTGGCCTGACATATTTTTTCGATTGGGCCAATAAGTCCTTACAAGTACCCCTTTTTATACTAGAGAAGCAAGCAGGAGCTTTTAAGTTTATTATGTGTTATTTTAATATTTGCACCTGAAATTGAATGACAAGTTATTACAGAAATTATTGCAATGGTATTAAAATTGAGAATAATTATTCTTATGCTTTTAAATTAATACACCACAAATTATTTGTACGGGAAAGGTATATATACTTATATGCTGCAATTATTTCCGCACAAATCAGACTTTTTGAATATGTAGAACACGGGTCAAATATAAAAATAGTTGATGAAAATGTCATGAAAAATTAATATCCCAAAATGTGACCTTATCATATCACCGACCAGAAATTATACATTCAGCTTTAGACGTTTATTTTCTAAAAAGTGTACATATTAAGCAAACTGAATGAATCTGTCGTTGTTGCATATACTAAATTCCATTAATATTTAAATAATGGTTCTGTTCTAAACATTGCTTCCAAACAGTAGTAGTTCCAATTCCATCTTTTCAATCAACCTGAGTGAATACTCAGTCCTAGAGACAAGAACCACATGTGCGCTGTCGGGGCGAAGGGATTACACTTAAACTGTTAAATCAATAATTTTTTCTTGAATAAAAACATTCTGCTGTATTGCCGCTGTATTCCCCCAACAACGGAGAATTAAAATTAATCAACGGAAATAATAAATTTCATGGCGTGTAATTTGGACTAAAATTAAAGTTTCACAGAAAAGTGAGTAAACTAGATATTGTGACTTGTCGAACCTAGAACGGCAAGAGTCTTTGCCGAACCTGGGTAAAATTCATTTGTGTCCTGTGTCTTCTAACAAAAATTAAGTACAAACTAATTGAGTGGAAGCAATCTGCTACTTGCAAAGAGTCGCCCTTCACATCCACACTTCCATAATGTCTCGAAGTAAGTTCACGTGTTTACTTCTACTACAACAAATTATACATAAAGCATTAAACAGGGAGCCCACATTAGTAAAAAGTATAATTGGGAATTGTTTTCTGAACCCTCTGTAGTCACGATAGAATTACTCCGAAAACGTGTAGAGCACAATGAAGGAGAAATTCAGACAGTGGAGGAGCTGGCACTCCATCAAGAGAAGATAGAAAAACTTGAAAATCTGGACAAGTGGTGTCGAAAGCTGAAAATTCTTCTACTTCAAAATAATCTGATTTCAAAAATAGGTAAACTGTTGGGGCGAATTGGTCCCGCTTTTAAAAAATATTAAATAGGCAATGGAGTGCTACATTTAATTAATACACGTTGTACGTACAATTTCCTGAGAACCTAAATGAATGTACAGTGCACTCTCATATAAGAACGCCCCAAAATTGTAAATGTTGATTCTTGTGTGAGCTTTTTTAAGGTTATAAACTATAGCGTTGCGGCAAATGAGAATCTGTACAAATATTTTAGTTCTTACAGAAAAAATTCTCATGTATGGGTGTGAATGGGTGTCTTTTAGCGAGATCGTACGGCATCAAAAGGAAAAATACAATATCATCACAATGTTATTCTTAAATTATATAAACCTTTGCTTACGCAGAAAATGTAAGCCGACTGAAACAACTGGAATACATAAACCTAGCATTGAACAACATTGAAAAAATTGAGAACTTGGAAGGCTGTGAATCCCTAAGGAAGTTAGACCTGACCTTAAACTTCATCGGGGAAATAACATCGGTTTTAAATTTGCAGCATAATCATAACTTGGAGAATTTGTACCTGACTGGTAATCCATGTTCGGAGTACCCTGGTTACAGGAAATATGTCATAAATTGCTTGACGCAGCTGAAATCCTTAGATGGGGCCGATGTCACCATGACGGAGAAATTGGTAGCACGTCAAGAATTCGAGTCGGTCAGAAGAGACATACTATTTGCTGAAGCAGAGTATAAAGGTATTACTGTCTAATTACAATAAAACAAAATATCGATTTAAGGATGCTATTTCTAAAATATGTCAATCAAAATATGTCTATGAATTTGTAGTAATGTGTGTATATGTGTGAAAATAAAATGAGTGTGTATTTATGTTTGCTGATTTAATTCCAGCTCAACGTGAAATACAGAAACAGAGCTATATAGAAGATCTGGGCAGCTCGGATGACGAAACATGCAACAAGTAAATCAAACCATAGTAATATGTTGTACTTGCAAATTACAATCGTAAAATGATGAGCTGCAAAAATGTGAATTATTATTATTAGTCTTTATTAGTCAATGTGTCAAAGGAGTCAATATAAATATTGGTTTTCACCCCAGACAAATGATGTGACAGTCTTTTATAGTAACGGTTAAAATGTTTTAAACCAGCGACGAATACTGGAATAAACTCACCCCAAACACTCCTGAAGTTAGGAAAGAGATGACATTAAGATCGATGAAGCTTGAAGAAAAATCTAAAGAAGCTAAGGGCAGTATGAATCCTCAAAAGAAAAAACCAAAGGAGCTATCCCTATTTTACTCAGACGGCCGACCGAAGAATATAAATCAGGCGAAAGTTGCTTTCTCTTTACAAGATCAACAAGAAAATATTCTAACTCTGGATGTATCTTTACCTAAGTAATTGTAATTCCATATTATAACTTCCTGATTTTTTGTTCATATGGCTTTAAATTTTCTAACATGCTGTTCATTACATTAGGTACATGGATAGCTCATTGATTGTCGCCGACGTTCAACCAACTTACGCCAAAATTGTCATAAAAGGGAAGATTTTTCAAATCGTTCTTCCTGATGAAGTCAAACCTGATGCTTCTACTGCTCAGAGATCTAAAACGACGGGACATTTGTTAATTACAATGCCGAAGGTACGTAATGTCTAAAATCCCTTGGTTATTTAAGGGAATGACAGTGCAATCACTATTATTGGTACTCATACTGTTGCATAAGTAATTGCAATTATTTTTATTTTATACAAAACGATAAATCAGTTGCCCATTGACTAATTACGATAGTTCATTCGATTTCGAGTTATGTATGAAATGATTGCAATTTATAACCACAGTTGCAGCAATCCAGCGAAAGCAAAAAAGGCTCTGTAGTTGAGAAAACATTCCGAACCATAAACAATGCAGTAGATCCCTCACGTCTTCTTAGCAAAGTCTCAAATCTAAAAGAACCCGGTAAGGTTGCTTCAAAGAATCCTGACTGGAGGAATATAGTTCCAGAGAAAAAAGGGGAAAGTTATGAAATGGACAGCAAAAGTGATCCTACTCTACTGGGGAAAGGAGACGGGTAAACAAAATATGGAACTTGTAATTATGTATGCATAAAGTGTTAGTTGTGAAAACAAGGTTAATATTTAATTTTTTTGGGAAAATAATTTCACAGGGATAAAGACTTTTCCGAACATAGCAATAAAGGTTACTCCAAAGGCAGTCCACAGAGCGAGTTTATTGATGATCCAGATGTTCCACCTCTTATTTAACTATATAATAATTCAAATCGTTTCTCAAAATATATCTAAATACAGAAATTACAAATTATACTTTTAAGTTATAATTCTGTGAGTAGATAATATTAAAGTAAACAAAACTTTTCATGTACGTTTCGAGTGGGGCCGATTTTAGCAAGCAATAGGATTACACTTGTGCATATATAACTTGTTCAACTTGATTTATTCACTGATAGACCTAACACATCTAGATTGCGTCAGACAAAAGACTATAACATTTAACGGGCTATGCTAATCCAACCAACTGTCCACATTTTGTTATGCTAGAGTACAGGATGGACGTGGGGACGTATTTGATAAAATCAACGGCACAATTACGAGCTATAGCCGTACAGCTGGACCCGTTCACTTCGTTAAAGGAGGCAAAAATTCTTGCATTAATTCGTGTTTCCATAACTGCCCACAGCTGAGGGTTTTCATCCATAAAAGAAGCATTGAGAGTTGCCTTGAGGAATGAGAGCTGGGACTGTAATTCCAAAATTGTCCTTTCTTGATTTAATTGCACCATAAAACAATAGCTAATGGCTACAGAATATACAATGAGAAAGAAAATCCAACTGGCATTGGGAACTGCGGCTACAATTGTGTTGACATTTGTCTTCACATTTTCGTTCACAGGTTTCCTTCTTCCAGAGTGTGTGATGTTCGCTACGCTATCCCCGGATTCTGGATTTTCCATTTGAGTTTAAAGTTGGGCACAGTATGAGCATCAAGAGGCCTTCAAATATTCAATCCTAGCTTTCCGAGAATAGTAATATTCAACCTGTTTGAAATTTGTAACATTGCAAGTACAAATGAAAGGTTCAAGGTCAAATAATTAATTTGTACAGCTATAAAGATTCCTTCAAGTTTAGATTCAATTCATTGTGTAACTTTCTTTTATTTCTCATTCATTTCTTTCGCTTTGTACCTATTATATATTCCTCTTCTGCCTAATGTCATTGGTCATTTAACTTTTGATGATAATTATTATTGAAGTTAACCTTTTAAAAGGCAAATTAGATTTCTTACTCAATGATTTTTGAAATTGTGAGAATTCGATAGAAATCAATAATACAATGATGATACAACTACTGCATAATGTGTTGCTAATACAATTAAAATCTCTTTATGTATCTCTTATGTATCTATTAACTCTAGCGTAGACCTCGTTTACATCTGGATTTTTGTGCACTGAAATTTATTGAACAATGCTAATTATTATTAAATGATCCGATCCATTGCAATTCCCAATGCATTCAATAAACACTGAAATACAACGTGTGTGTAGTGTATAGTTTATTTAAAAGTTCGTATAAATAAATAATTTCAACATATAACCGAAGGTGAAACCCGACAGGCAGCTCAAATAAAAGTTTTATGCACGGTCTTTATGCAAATGTATCGGTACCAGAAACCCAATGGGAAACTACTTCAGCAACCTATGCCTTCGGATTTTGACGCATCAAGTTTAGATCTGATTCCATCATGTCTTTCACGAGATTCTGTACATAAACACGTTACATTTTAGATTTAGTATGTCACTCCTCTTGAGATAAAAGAGGGAAACATTAAATGAATAAATTGTAATACCAGGAAATTGATTTTAGGTTGCCACCCAAATTTTTCCTTTGCTTTAGTCGAGTCTCCCAGGAGAAAGTCCTTGAGTTCAGAGAGAGTAGGAATTTTAATCATACAAATTAGTATCGTATTGTAAAGAAATAAACACCTAAATAAACTATCACAGTGTCAATAATTTTCTGTTATAGACAAAATTTGAGACACGCAAGTCACTTACGACTTCAGTGGGTCGATGGTACTTGGGATTTACTTTCACTCGAACAACTTGGGTATCTTTTTCTTTGCCGACTTCACTCAAGCCGTCACCTTCCCAAACTATAGACTTGCCAATACATTTGAAAGACTCCTCAACGAATTCTCGGACACTGTGAACTTCCCCTGTAGATATCACAAAATCTTCTGGCATGTCTTGCTGTAGCATCAGCCACATAGCCTAGCAATTTTATAAAAAGATACACAAAATATATCCTATCACAGGAAGAAAAGATGAATAGATGATGACAACATCAAAATCTATAAAACTATATTACTTCAACGTAGTCTTTTGCATGTCCCCAATCTCTTTTAGCATCCAAGTTGCCAAGCTCAAAGTAATCCATCTGTCCTAAGGAAATCTTAGCAACAGACCTCGTGATTTTACGGGTCACGAAATTTTCCCCACGACGAGGACTTTCATGATTGAAAAGAATCCCGTTACAAGCGTACATATTATAAGCTTCTCTATAGTTAGTCACAATCCAGTACGCAAACAACTTCGCACATCCTAAATAAACAACAATGAAAATGACTTCTCAAAATCAAAACTTGCATATCCTTTCCATATATACTTATTCCTTGAAAAAGAAACCAAACAAGTACCATAAGGTGACCGTGGATAGAAAGGAGTGGTTTCTTTCTGAGGAACTTCTTGAACTTTTCCATACAGTTCGGAAGTACTAGCCTGATAGAAACGAACCTCCTTATCCATACCACAAGTTCGAATGGCATCCAGTATCCTCAAAGTCCCCACTCCATCCACCTCCGTTGTGTACTCACTGAGCTCGAACGAAACCTACTTTAACAATAATATACATACATACTTCACACCCAAAAATTCACTTCTCAACTGGCAAAATGTCTGTAGACACACCACGACTGACAAGTCTACCTTCCTCGCTATTGACAATTACCTTAACATGACTCTGAGCAGCCAAATTATAAATTTCAGTTGGACGGACTTTAGCGATGATTTTGACCAAGCAGCTACTGTCAGTCATGTCACCGTAATGTAATTTCATATTTTCTTGCCTATGCGACTGCGGATCGGCATAAAGATGACTGATACGCCCTGTATTAAAGCTACTTGACCGGCGGATTATCCCATGGATTTGGTAACCTTTCTCCAGGAGGAACTCCGCCAGATAGGAACCATCCTGTGTAGCCAGCAAACCCAAAATGAATTAATCAAGCCCAAAAGCTCAAACATCCCAAGCACCACAATTCCAAAATCAATAAACTCACCTGTCCAGTTATCCCCGTTATCAACGCCACTTTCCTTCCAGATCTTTGATTAGAATCCCCTTCCATAATGCCCCTTTAATTTCTATTAAAAATACTAATACTTTCCCAAAAAAACAAGCTTAAACTTATTTAATCCAGACTCCACTCTTTGGCTACAGGGTCTCATATACCGGTAACTTCCACGTCCTTCACTCTTACAATTAGGTATACAATACTAGTACAGCACCTACTATGAATACACACAAGAAACAGAATAATACAAAATCTTTTCTCGAATAACAGCCAACAATTATTGAATATCAGCTGGGGACAGATAACATCGGTAATGTTTTCCCATTTGAACAATATTGGAATGATTGTGTTCAGGTCTGGTAAACGATGTCTTGAATGACACTGATTTACTATATTGTAAATTCCGCTTCTAGTATTCGCTTGGAAACATCAGGGTCTAATTATACTATTCGTTAATATTCATACTTATTATACACTGACACGTTTGACAATACTTCCGGTGGAACTTGCAAGTGTTAATTCCTTGTGCTCCTTGATTTATTATGGGTTGCAAATTTTTTAAATAAATACATGTAATGTATTTATGTAATGTAACCTAAAATTCAATGACTGTAGGAAACAACTCCACAAATTGACTTTATTTTGAAGTAGGATTAAAATAGATTCAAACTTTCCTTTCCTTCCAAAATAAAATTTAGTATTAAGTTGTAGTAATTAATTGTCAATATTTAAAGTTTAGTTTAGTACACTACAGATATAATATTCTGTTTGCGCTAATGGTTCGGGATAAGTTTATCGCCTGTCAATAACTTCAACGTCTGCATCACTGTATGTAAATAAGTGTCACTGCAGTTTGGATGAGCTGCAACTGAACATCACTTCCCTATAATGTAACATTAGTGTACATACGAAAGACAAGGTTTAATTGCTTATACTGTGGGCCTGTACATTGTGAATTGGAGTTGAGCTTACGGGGAAGGCGCGAGGATACAAATTCTTTCGTGTGATCAGGTGATGTCAAATATCGGGAGTCGGGAGGAGACAATATTTGCGAACGAAGTATTTATTAGAAAAAATATTAAGATTGGAAGAAAACAAATAGTTGAGTAAGAAAAATAAAATTATTTAAAATAATTATTACTTAAATTTATTGTGTAAATTCAAGTACTTGCTTTGTAAGTCACTGGTGTTAACACGTGTCCGTAAATTCTGTAGTAAGTACTTAACAAGCAGTTAGTTTCAATTTTTAAATACTTTTAGTTAAATTTACTGTACTGAAGGATATTTTGAGTTTCAAAACGTCTTGTATGATTGTTGGCAGCTGGCACATTTGGATTTCAATGCTCACTTGAAGCTCCAGCAATTTTTATGCATATAAAAATGGAATACTGGAATTCAGAAATGACGGGACTGTGTTGGAGTTGAGGGAAGAAACTGGTTTCAAAAGAAAATTGAAGTTTTGAAGAGATCCGGGGTTTAAGAAGACTGGGATTTGTTGGTGCTAAAATTGGTGGAAGTACATTGTGTAGGTGAGTTCTTTTCAATGTGTGTTGAGGTTGTAAAGGTAATGGCAACGATTTTGCTAATCATTAATGGGTATGGTAGCGTTCAGGGTGTATACTATGCCTTGGCTGTGAGAAAGTTTTTAAAGTTGATAATTCTAAATATTTATTGTGTTTGGTTTCAGCTGGAACATAGTCTAGGATGGTGCTTCGACTCCTGATGAGGTTCATCCTCAATGAGAAAACCATAGATAAGTTGGCAAACTCATACCCGATACGACGAGCAGCTCAGTGGACAGTTTACTTTTTCCTGAAAAGTAAATCGGCTGCGGAGGGGGAAGCGGGACAAAAAGCCTTGAAGTTCAAAGATAAATTTGTGGATGAGTTTAAAAAGGAATGGAGTAAAACAAAAGGCGGGGGCAATAATTTAAAATAAGCAATTTTATTGAATAACTTCAACGCAGTGATGATCAATTGAGATATTTTAGCGGTAAGCCGAGATTCGTGTACAGTAAAAAGAATCTTATCAGATTATTAAAATAAATTCATAGAATCAATGTGGTTATACTCGCGTAATGATTTTCTTTTAAAGTTTAAATTTCTACATGGTATCGTAACTCCGATTCATAAAGTAAGGAAATTTTGGGAGTGCAAGAACGTTCAACTTAAGTATGTACAAAAGCATATACGTATGAATGACTGATTTCGATACCGTAGATAATTACATAATTTTCATGCCATTACAAAATCACTATACTTAAATGGAGCTTGTCGAATGGTACGTAGTACATAATTGTAAGTACATGTATTGCTTGATGAATCAATTCATAATGAAATAGCAATAAAAAATAGCCGTTGGTCCGAAAAAAAACCACCAAAGTTGTTACGCGTATCTAAGGGGTTTCCGAAGTTACAAACCCGTGTGCAAAATTCAAGAAAATATTTTTGGATTTCCGAAAACGGAATACATATTAATATTTATCTTCAAAAAGAAATTCTTGGGAACCAAAGATCAGGAAAGTCCACGACGAAATTTATTTTACTTAAAAAACCCGGGTAACCTTGTAAACAATTAAAATTAGGGTACCGTTGAAAAGTATATGAACAAATTCCGGATGGCAAAAATAGTGCATATATTGGCGAGGATAAGAAAATAAAATGCAGCACAAATATTTGCTTTAGATCTGTTGTACAAATATTCAAATTAAGGGGACACGTCCAAACATACAAGCAAAACAGACACCCCAACATTCGCAATGATGACTCTACTTCATTTCGCCCCAATAAAACATCTGACTACCACTAAAGTGCAAAGTTGCCACGGGTGTGAACGAACTGAAGCGACATATGTGTGTTCATATTGTAAAAACGTCCTTAAATGTTTTTTTCAGCGACCTGTGTACCTCCGGCCAGTGGTCGGATTTTTGTAAATCTCCCTTGAAGTTCATTTTTGAACGCTGCTGAATATTATGTCCATGGAGGGAGGTCCCCAAAGATTTCAAAAATCCCAGCTGAAAAAAGATCAACGAATTTTAAAATTCCTTTTTACCTTCTCCAAGATTACCTTCCCTTTGGGATTCTCCCTGCTAGAAATGTGTTTTCCCTGGGAAGAATCTTCGTCATCCCACAAAAATCATTATGAGTATTAGTGCATCTCGGGTGGTTAAAATTTACGGGTAAGCCCGCAAAAAGCCCGGCCCGCACGGGCTTCAAGCGTGTACGGGTAAAAATTATTACGTTTGACGGGTTACTGGCGGGTACGGTCTTTTCATCGCGGTTAAAAAAGACCGTAAAAGCCCGTAAAAGCCCGTGAGAAATTCCATTAGTTGTGAATGCAGGAGCAGCGGTTGTGAATGTACATACTGTACATAGACTTGAACGAATTTCAGACGTTTGCAATGTTAGCTTTCAAACAAACTAAGGCTTGGTGTACGACGAGTATTATTCATACATACCAAAATGCGTTTCAGGGCAATGCGATACTTAACATCAAGACTTAACCTACAGACCTGTCGTATCCCTGGGCCTTTCCGCGATCAATTTCTTGTGTGAGTAGTGTTTTCTAGTTTGATGATTTTATTATAATAATTATTTAAGATCACTCCATTTAACAGAAACAATTACATACAGAGGAGCTGTGTATCAGTGCCAGAGGTGTCCATTTGAAATCACCTTCGTTCATCCTTCAGAAGGGGACCCGTTTCCAATTACCCGTTCCTTCATCCTTCAGTAAAATGAAGCCTTCTGAATATTTACCCTTCCTTCGCCCTTCCTTCATTCAAATCCTACTATAATCCTTCCTTCAGACTTCAAAAATATTTAAATACCCTTCATACGTTACCTTCCTTCCATGTTCATTCAACACAAGTCCCAAAATCAGAGCTTTAAAATTCAAACTGCTTACCGATGAAAAACTAATAATTAGTTTACAATTAATTGCAATTATTGTAGAGTATCAGTATTACTTAATGTACAGTGAAGGGATTAGAATGCTTACATGCTCCGGGTATCACGCTGCCATTGTGAGATAAATATTTCTAGAATAAAATTAAGCAGGTCCGCCAGAAAAATGTTTTTCAGTTGAGTAACGGTGTACGCATACGTACATTTTAGTTACGGAAGGATTTTGGCTAAAATATAGGATGGGATTACAAGTTCCAACGGCGTTCGAAGGCTGTAAAATTAACATGTTCCTTCATATTCCATTATTTCTGCAAAGAGCAGAGGCCTTCGTTCAGCCTTCGTTTCCTTTCCAGCCTTCCTTCCTTCCCTGCCAAAGCTGACGCTTAATTCGTTCAAAGAAGCCTTCTTTGAAGGAAATCCTTCGAAGGATGAACACCTCTGATCAGTACACTGTACTGAACCGGTGAATTTTGACAAAAACTAATTGCGTTTATTTCCGAAACAAGATTTTCTTGACCATTTCAACTTACACATGCACCCCGTTTCAATCAAATTCAAGCTTGTAAAGCAAATTACCCAGTAACTAAAAATGTTCAAAACAGATTTTGCAGCATAACTTAATAACGTTTCGAGATTATCTGTGCTTTTATTCAAGCCATGAAACTCGATTCCAACTTTTAATTTTCTAACATTGTGGGTTATTATTTACACACATCGAATAAAAAACTTACAACAAAGACCAGGGTACAGGTCCAGGCCCAGGTAAAGAGAAGTACGTATACCCACGGGTTCAATTTTCAGGTACAGATATATTTCAGGTACCGGTACCATAATTTAAAATCAATATCAGGTATACAGTCAACTCTTGCTATAAAAGATGCTTAAGGGACTGAAAAAATTTATCCCTTATACATATTATCCCTTGTAAGCATAATCTTTTAAATTGAGTAAATAGGAATTGGGACTGCAAACCCTAATCCTTAAGGAAGACAATCTTGATATTGCTGGAGCATGTCAAGAAATGGTGAGACAAAGTTCAATATTATAGTTTTGACATTTCGGATAGCTTTAAAATTGGAAAATGTACACAAAAGAATTTTTCCCTAACATTTCATTTTTGATTTTATTTCATTACAACAACTGCTGATTTTATTGCTACTTTTATTGTGATAAGTGGTAATAGTATCCGCATATTTTGTCCCAGAGATACATACATTCTTTCTGAGGGCTGTATTTGTCGTCATCCGTCCCCATTTGCTATTAATACTTTTGCAGTAAGCTGCATTTAGAAATACACGATTTGAGTATTACTGGGTTACTTATTAACAGATAACATGGAAATGTGTTATATAGAAATATGCTTTTGGCACTTCAATGGAAAAAATGAAAATAAGCAGCATTATTATAACTTGATTGAGAAAATCAGATTTGCTCGAAGGGGCCAAATGTGTATAAATATTTACTTGTTTTGTATTACAGCTTTCTTGGACAGTACCTAAGTTTTGCATTGAATATCTTTCTTTATTTTCTTTCAGGTCTTGCCTATAACAATCTGCTAGTTTTTATATTGCATGTTATTCCATTTTATTGATTGGGACGCAGCCCGTTTAACTTAACCTAATACAACTTGGAGCCATTCCGGCTCACTAGCTATAAGTTCTGCAACAGCTAAAAATATGAACCATTTCTTGTAAACCAATTTAACCTGTTCTGTTCTGCAATGTAAAACTGATCTTGAGTAACTAAAGAAAGAAGGCTGAAAATAATTCCGAACATTTTGCGGTTGTTTTAATCTGAAGACACATTATGTACCCAATGTTGAAACCACTTGTAGCGCAGCTTACTAAAAATCTGTACTCAATATTGTAATATCGGAATTAGAACTGAAAAATGTGTCTGCATTCAATTACTTTCTCACATTTCATTTCATTCCAATATCTGCTGAAGCTATTAGCTTATTACTATTTTGATTGTATTAATGATTTCCATATAATTATGTATTTTGTCAAGGACATGGACATGGTTTCCTTATGGAGAATGAATTCGTCGTCACTCGTCACCATTAGCCTAATGTTTGGTTACAATAAGAAACTTTTAGGAATACCCAGTTTGCATGTCATTGTTACTTACTACTGCTAGCAGGTTACATAGTCAGTACATGAGTGCTGTAGAGACTCTTTAAGGAAAAACATAAATACCCAGGATTATTATAAGATTGTGGAAATCCAATTTGCTACGATAAGTCCAAAAGTTTAAATATTTACTTGTATAGTTTTACTGCTTTGCTGAACAGTTTTTCCGCTGTAGTATATTATTACCCTTATGATTTGCTTACTCGAAATGTACAAATAATTTAATCCCAAGTTTATTACCAAAGTAATATCAAGTTTTACAGCAGCCTTCAAGGCATGAATGTATCATTATAATATTTAACGATTTTGTTCGGAAGTGCAAAAGGCGCTGTATTTAACTGCGTGTTCAGAACTATATATTGAAGTACTAGTAGAAAGCCCTGCTCAGCAGGGAGAATTGCTCAAGTGTAAGGCAACATTCAAACTGCAAAACGATGTTTTTTGAATGATGTTTTCTGCTTGATGAGTTTTATTTACAAAACAGAAAACAAACCCTGTAAAATATCATGGTTGAGCGCACTTGGGAACTTCCCACCAAGGCCCTGCCCATGCCCCATGTTTGATCCGTAGATCGCGGCTGGGAGTTAGTCCCGCATTAATTTATAAATGTGTTAAGTTATCGATTAAAAACTTCCTTAAATACAACGTTTGTTGTAAATGTTTCATTTCTGCCATCAATTATCTTTCCTTGATGTTCAGTATCAACTATTTTTATTTTAACTTTTCTTCCTGATGTTGCTCTTGAAAATGCAACATATAATTGGCCGTGTGTAAAAACAGGTGACGGTAAATATATTCCCAAGCGATCAAATGTTTGTCCCTGACTTTTATTAATAGTCATTACAAAACTTACTCTTATAGGAAACTGTCGTCTTTTGAGTGTAAATGGAATGTCCGGGTCAGACGGAATCAAGTCAATTCGAGGTATGAATACTATATCGCCTTGGGCACTTCCTGTTAGAATTTGTGCATGAATGACATTATTCGCCAAATTCTTAACTATGAGCCTTGTACCATTACATAATCCTTTCCTGGTATTTAAATTTCTCAAAAGCATAATAATTGCTCCAACTTTTAAAATAAGTCTATGTGGAGGCATTCCTGTCGGCGTAAGCGAATGCAGAAACTCCTGCGGAAAGTTTAATTGTTCTTGTTCATCATCTGATACCAAACTGTCAATACTATAGTATGTTTTTGGATCACCATTTAATCTACCTAAGACATCTTCATTAAGTCTTATGGTATCATCATTCTTAGAACATAAAATTGCTCTTTTGGTGAATTCAGTTGCATCCACGGCACTAAAACTTGCACCAAATATCTCTTCTACCAATGATCCTACACAAATAAAGTCCTCAGGTATTTCAACTTTCTCCTCGGGTAAACCGAAAGAATTTAAAACCTCGCCATTACCAAGCTTCAACAGCCAGTTTGAAAATGAAATCTGATCAGGTTCGGTCCTCATATTTTGTGTGAGCTTTATTTGTTTGAATAATGTCCATACGCGGCTATTTATTAAACATGATTCTATTATAGAAACTCTATTTCCATGCTTAACAACATTTAAACATTGCCTCCAGTCACCACCTAAAAGAATGACTTTACCACCAAATGGTTTATCTGATTGCATCAGTTCTTTAAGATATCTATCCATTTTATTTAGAATAAGATTAGACAACATGGTAACTTCATCAATAAGAATCAATTTTGCAGCTTTAAGGATCTTAGCATCATAAGATGCGCCCCTAATGTTAGAAACTGAAGTTTCCACAAACGGGACCGGTAATTTGAACATGGAATGTACAGTTCTACCACCCTTTAATAAATTAGCAGAAATGCCTGTACTTGAACATGGAAGAGCAATATCACCCCTGCCTCTCAATTTGTTCAGGAGAACGTTAAAAGTAAAGGATTTTCCGGCTCCGCCAACCCCATCCCAATAAAAACAACGTTGCTGACTACCGTCATCATCGATTGCAGACATTACTAAATCAAAAGCATGCTTCTGCATCTCATTCAATTTTGCATAATCTATCTCCCCCTGTTGTCGTTCAATTTCACAATCAAAATCGTATAAACTCTGTTCCAATCTTACAGGTTTAGGTAATGAATAATACTCATTATTTTTTCCATGAAGGAGAAGGACCTGTTCTATATCTGCCAGGGCAGCATTTTCTGACTTGTAAACATCTAATGATAGGACAAAATCCTCTGTCAAGGCCTGTTTAAACCCTTCCCAAAGTTGCAACGCGTTTTCAGGGTTTCCAAATATGCAAATATAGGCGAAGAGTTGGCGCATTGAGGAAGGCATTGCATACACTGCTGCATCCCGCAGAGCTTTTTCCCATTCACTGTCATCGGCTAACAAACCCAACATTTTCGTTGTTTCTTTAAATGTGCTGTAGGTAACACCATTTACAGTTCGCAAGTTTTCATAACTTGTGGCTCCACGAACATTAAGTAATAGCATTCTGAGAAAATATCTCTCCTGGTCTGAAGGACTAACTGAGTACATTCTTGCTATGACTCCATCATAATTCTTTTGTCGAAGTTCCCATTTCTTGTGTTTAGAAAACACAAAATTATTTGGTATTTCAGGGTATAAAAATTGTCTTGCATGTAGACACCTTTCATTTAAATGGAAGTAATCTGTTAAAGTTGTTTCGGTCTTACTTTGCAAAGCGTTTTCTTCTTCGCCGTCTTTAAAGTAAACATTGTGAAAATTCTCCAAATGTACTTGTAATCTGATTATAGCGTGCGATTTATCGTGCATCTTAAAACCAAATAATCTCCACAGTGCTTCTGGGGCACAAACATACCTTGAATCTAAAAATGATTTAATTTCATCATGGTTTAAATAATCTTGTCCATTTACTGTGTCAACAATTTCAATGTTTGCGCAGTCATATCCTTTGTAGACATACTTAAATAGGTATTTTATACTGTTCACGCTCGCACAAATTTCGAGATTAATGTGACAGTTAAACCTCAACAGCAAATACGCATTATATGGTACTACCCAACGATTATCGATTGGCTTATCATTCACAATTAGTGGTGTTCCCTCTCTTCTACGGTATACAGGGTAACCATCCTTGTTAGCAATCGTATCGTTGCAAAATGACTTAGGAAATTGTTTTATACATTTGTCATTGTCCATACATGGAGAGCGTTGATTAAGATTTCCACACGGACCATGAATCATGTGCTTTATTACGTTGTCGAACAGTCGAGGGTTCGTTTCTTTGTCAGGTATTTCTGCAGAGACGTATTTATTAATCAACTCTGTTGATTTTGGTTTGTAGTCTTCATGCAATATTATAAGCATATGAATGTGCGGGAGTGATCTTTTTTGATACTCAATTGTATAAACATAGGCAACAACAGCACCTAGAATATTATCATTTTTAATTTCTTTCAACAATTCGTTAACTTTCATGTTGAAAACCCTTGCAATTAAATCAGGGCGATCACTGGCAATTTGTCCTGGGAGCAAATTTTCAGTTATTTCTTTCCACTTAGGGTTTGTTGTCATTGTTAGAAATAAGTCTGGTTTGCCATATTTTCTAACTATTGCCATTGCGTCCTGGTATAACTGCTGCATATTTCTTGGACTTCCCAAGAAACTACTGGGCAGTATTACAGCTTTTCCCGCTTTTATTCCTTCACTACTGGCTCTATTTTCCATATGATCAAGTAGCCCCGTGTACAAATCAACACGAAGGTCCTTCTGATGCGTCCGAATCCATTGCAATCGACTTGCTTCAGCTTTAGAGTATGCGTCAACTACTATTTGCTGAGTTAGCTTTCCACCCATTAAAAATGGGTTGAACTCATTTCGAATGGAAAATCTGTAGGAGTAGTACTCCATAAGTGTGACATTCATTAGCTTAGCAAGCGGAATGTTGTTTTTACTAATTCCTACTTTCCAACCTTTGTCACCGTATGGGAATAATATGGGGTATACCATTGGGTCTACGTCTTCATTGCATATGGCCTGCCGTATTGGAATGCATTTGCTAGTTGTTCTGCTGTAAACTCTGATGTCTCGTTCAAACGGTGGTTCACCATCAATGTTAGTGAACACAACTGCGACTTCATTAAAACGTGGAGCATTATATCTCCGTTGGTCATCATTTCTGTTCGTACAAATAGACATGGTAATCTCTCTTGGAGTTACACCTTCTCGCAAGGCTCTGTCGTTTTCTTCACGTTCTACTTCAAACATCATTTTGTAAGCATGTGCATAATTATTTACTGTTGACAATAAGTTCGCCAATAGTTTCATCAAATCTGGATTGCAGTCCCTGTTAGCATCTACGCTCATTCTAGCTCTAAATGCCTCTTCGGGATCCAGTATATAAAGCTGGGCATATTTTGGCGCTTCGCCTTGAACTGGGTGCAAAGGAGATGCAGAATGATAAACTTGTCCATGAATTTTGTAAACATATGGACCACGACCGTGATTCATCCGCGAATCTATTTTTGCCCCCATGGAGGCCAGTGCAAGAGCACTATTAAAACATCGTATGTTTTGAAAAAAGTTCTTTGAATGTTCATGAGCATTTGTAAATAAATTTAGTAACAATTCGGGAGGTGATTTAATCTTCTCCAGTATGACCGTGCCTTGCTTACAGCAAGCTGTGAATTTGTTGGTTGTGTTTAATTCAAGCGAAAAATACTTGGCACCGCAGAACTCGCAACTATTAGCAAGTGTATCGCAGCTATGCTCGTCAACTTGATTTTCAGCTAATTGTTCAACTGCAGCGTTATACAACTGGTGATTGTTCCGAAATCTATTTGTAGTAGCCGCTCGTTGCCTATCGCGACGTTCTTCGTATGTTTCATTTTCCACCAAAGAAACATTTTTTCTGACAGCTCTACGCGCGGTAAGCCTTATGTTTCTATCTTCTAAAGTTTCTGTAATTCTCGAAACACGTTGCCTTTCGGCTGTCTTTCTTAGTCTCTCATTTCTCTGTGTTAATGTTTCGTTAGCTCTTGAAACTCGCATTCCGGCCGCCTTTCTTCGCCGCTCAGCATCTATCATTGTTTGCAATGGCTCATCAGTCGTATAATTTCTCGAACTTCCCTGCTGACTTTCATTTTGATCTATTTCGAAAATGATTGCAGATTCCAAAACCGTATTGATTGGAAACGACTGTTTTCTGCTTTTTTTGAAGCATTATTATTTGCCATGTTTAATTCTAAATTAACAGGTTCTCTCTTTCGGTTGAAACAATAGGCCAACTCAGTTCTACTTCTTTAGGATGACCAATGGATCGGAACTAATTTTCACCTGTGGTCAAACCAACATGTGAACTCAACTCGGATTCAGTTGAACAAACTGGTGGCAACCAATTTCCACCTGTGCTAAAACAACAGGTCAACTCAACTCACATTCGGTTGAGCCAGTGGGTCAAAACAACCATCCACCCTTGGTAAAACCAATGGGTGTATCAAATGTTTCACCCTTAGTAAACCAATGGGTCTCCACCACTTTCCACCTGCGATAAACCTATAGGTCAACTCAACTCGCCAACCCCAATGGGTCTCAACCACTTTGCACCTGTGGTAAACCAACAGGTCAACTTAACTCCCCAACAACAATGGGTCTCAACCACTTTCCACCTGTGTTAAACCAACAGGTCAACTTAACTCCCCAACAACAATGGGTCTCAACCACTTTCCACCTGTGTTAAACCAACAGGTCAACTTAACTCCCCAACAACAGTGGGTCTCAACCACTTTCCACCTGTGGTAAACCAACAGGTCAACTCAACTCCCCAACAACAATGGGTCTCAACCACTTTCCACCTGTGGTAAACCAACAGGTCAACTCAACTCCCCAACAACAATGGGTCTCAACCACGTTCCACCTGTGGTAAACCAACAGGTCAACTCAACTTGCCAACCCCAATGGGTCTCAACAACTTTCCACCTGTGGTAAACCAACAGGTCAACTCAACTTGCCAACCCCAATGGGTCTCAACCACTTTCCACCTGTGGTAAACCAACAGGTCAACTCAACTTGCCAACCCCAATGGGTCTCAACCACTTTCCACCTGTGGTAAACCAACAGGTCAACTCAACTTGCCAACCCCAATGGGTCTCAACCACTCTCCACCCTTGGTAAAACCAAAGGGTCTCCCCAGCTCTCCAACTGCGGTAAATACCAGCAGATCAACGCAACTCGTTGGTTTGGTTCAATACCGTCACTCGTACTCTGAAATATAAAAAATATAAACAATTACAAATTTTATTTACCCGATATTCATTCCAAAACTCCGAGTACATATCGTATCCGTCCCAAAATTGAAACAACACATAATTTGTGTTAATCTTATTATATTAACACAAATTTAATAAATGCAAACGGCAAAATAGAAACAAAACCAAAAATATCTTACCTAAAAAGGATTGGAGACGTGGGAATGTTGAAAACTTCAGTAAAAGTTCGAATGGATCGGTCATCGGTCGGTAAGGTCGTTATGAGAATGGTGAATGGCGTGGAAAAAAACAGGAGTGAAGTTTTCCGATTCAAGCATATATACGATGCACGATGTGGTGTAATTAATTGTAAGAGGATTGCTCATTGCTCTATGTAGTATACCATTTCACTTTTCACTATATAGCGACGCACGCCGGTGGTATAGTATAAAGCAAGCAAGAGCAAGCCGCTGCCGCTAGAAGCACAGCGAGCTGAAAAAGCTCTCTTCTGCAATAGAGTTTCAGCTCAGCTCGCTGTGCTGCTGTGCTTCTCTTCTCGGCTTGCTTGCTGTATACCACCGACTTGCTTGGCTATAGTGAAATAATATAGTAATGGCCTGGATACATTGTATTCCTAAATCTTGCGTGCTGATCTTAAGAGTAGAGCGCGAAAGTTTAATAGCCACAAACTCCATCCCTAGGTCATTAATTTATAAGGATGACAATACCCTGACAATGAAATGAGCAAAACCTTTCCTCTCGTAATGATTTTACACACATAGATATGCTGGTGATAATAATAATTAATGTCCAAGAGAAAACTCCAATGTCATTATATAAAACCACATATGCATATCCATAGTTTGCTTCCACAGAGAAGATTGCCTCTTCGGAGTGATCTAGCATTGAGAAAAAATTAGTATTTATGGTTGGCTAAAAGATCATATGCATATAAAATACAGTACTTTGCAAGTTCTCCTTATTTACCGAAATTTGACGCTTACACACAAGGAGCTACCAGCCAGAGAAACAGTTAAGTTGTTGTAAATATATGACTAAGCCCTTAAAAGTCCAAAAATATGAATTTCTTGTTTTTGGTAACAAAGCATTGTCATAAAAGATAAATGCTTATGCACCTGAAAAGTAGGAATTGCTATTTCAAGAGTATTTATGACCAAAGTCTTGTAGGTTATACCATTTGTGAAACAATTTTTCCGTGAAATTATTACATATTCGATGACACTTGGAGATTGGAACCCTCTTGAATTTTGCTTTTAATTAAAACTAAATGAGGCTATTAAAATGTATTACGTGGTATCAGGTATGTAGAACATGAACTATTTACTTAGTGTTTATTATTAATTTTGGGGGATTAAATGATGACAAATCATGTAGAAGTTATTATTATTTGTGTTAGTAAATGCATATTTAGTCCAAATATGGGTTCTAAATTACTGCTGAAATTTGTTTCGTGTATTCTGCAGTAAGGCTTCAACGGATGAATCATATTGTTGAAGCGAGCTGGGTTAATTCTACAGATAGAAATCGAGCTTGCCGTTTTGGGAATTGAAAAAGTTATGGTATTGAGTTTACAATAATGTCACTGTGCCAATCCTTTGTGACAAACCCTTATTGGTACTTGCCTTAGCTATAAAAATTGACAAACAATAGTAAAAAATATTTAATGACAATATTTTGTCGTACAAACGACGCGTTCAAACCATCAAGAAATAGAGTATACTACGAAAGTTTATGCTATATCCAACCTGATCTTTAAGTTTGTCAAAATGAACCAATCCAACTATTGCAGGTTTATCGTTTTTGTTCTGGGTCTCATTATAAATCCAATTAATTTACTAAAAGTTTCAAATGTCATTGCCGGAGATGAAATTCTTTCTTCCGAACTGAAATCATTCTACACAAACAATAAACACGCTGATATAACAGTTACATTTAAAATCCGACCAAAAGACTTCATGAAAACTCTGTCTCAAAAGTTGAAATCCGCCCAGGATAGAGTCCAAAAACTGTCGCTACTCTCAGATGAGTTAGAAAATCTTGCAATATCTTCCCAGAAGTCTGTCCTCGAACTCGTGAAGAAAGAAAAGTCGGTAATACGTTTTCATCAATTGTGGATATCCAATCAGCTGTCCGTCAGTGGAGCGTCTTTAGAATTTGTGGAAAAACTGGTTTCCATCCCTGAGGTGATCAAAATCAAACAAGTGAACATTTTGACCATGTCCTCTCAAGACATCAGTGAAAATAAAACTGCAGAAAATCAAACAAAACCTTTAGAGGCCAATATATCTTGGTCAGAAAAACACTTAGGGATTGACGATTACGAACCCCATCAATGGGGAGTGAAACGAGTTCAAGCGCCAGAAGTTTGGGAACTCGGGTATGATGGGACAGGCGTCCGCGTGGGAATTATAGATACTGGAGTTCGATGGAGCCAGGATTCTCTTCAAGATTCCTATGTCGGAACAGACAACTACGGCTGGTTTGATCCACAAAACTTGACGAATAGGCCAAGAGACCTTAATAGTTTGGGGCATGGAACTCCTTGCTTGGGTCCAATGGTCGGTAATTATGGTCTTGGCGTGGCTCCTGGAGCGAAATGGATGGCATGTCTAGCAACTGAGTATACAAAATATCGAGAAGACTGGTTATTGCTCTGCCTCCAGTTTATGATATGCCCAACTGATTATCAAGGGAAGAATAAGGACTGCTCAAAAGCACCCCGTGTTGTTAATAATAGTTGGTATTACCTTATGTGGGAAGATGACACTATAATGAGAGAAGTGACCCCTATACTAGTTGAATCAGGTATCAATTTTATATTCTGCATTGGGAATATGGGTGAGGTCGATTGCAAAACTGCCGGAGCTCCAGGGAGTTACGATGAGTTTATAGGCGTCGGGTGTACTAACCATGAGGACGAAGTGGTGGAAATGTCTAGCGCAGGTCCAGGTCCGTCCGGTGTTATCAAACCTGACCTTGTTGCACCTGGTCGGCACCTGATAGTTCCCGAATCAAACTCGGATTCGTACTATAAACAAGGTAGTGGAACTAGTGTTGCTACACCGATTGTGGCTGGAATAATTGCTCTAATGTTGGAAAAAAATCCGACCTTGACGCAAGAAGAAATCAGGAACATCTTAATTAGATCAACTGAACCAGCCACAGCTATCATGGGGATGTGTGGAGATATTCCGAACACACAGTTTCCAAACAACAGAGCCGGTCATGGTATCATTAATGCTTTAAAAGCCATCAACAATGTTCCTTTTTTGAAGAAATAGTGAATGTGTATATTTACTTGATCTTATATTATATTATTACATTATTTACACTTATTGTATCGGTTTAAGAGGTGGGTGCAGTATCAGTTTCCAATAGTATGCAGACATTTACAATTAATAAAATTAAGAAATTAACAAAATTCGAACAAGATATTTCAACACAACAGTGCATACAAATGTTCATCACATGGTTGACATATGCTTTCATTTTGTCTCAACAGCTGATTTCGCCACCACATTTCTTCGATTCATTATTCTAGCCCTTTTAGCCTCTTTTGACGCAAATATGCACTTTTAATAAAATCTAAACTCAAGAGAAGTAAAAAGACTACGTTCTAATACACTCGTGGGGAGGGTAGCTGTAGTAGTCTAGAGCGCGAGGAGTTTACTGCCCACGTAAAACACGGGCAGCGCCTTAGATGTATGTAAATACAAAGCGTGTTCGGAGAAAACTCCGCTGGGGATTTTTACGCCGAGATTTGTACGCCCCGAAAACTCCGCGGGAGTTACGTACGCCCGGGTGGAGATTATTACACGGAGAAAATTCCGCCGGAGATTTTTATTCCACGTGAGAGAAATTTAAGCGGAGATTAATATCTTTCGGACATTATTATTAGTGGCCGGAACAGTTCAGTTTTTCCCAATCCAGTGCAATGCACCGTGTTCGGAGAAAACTCCGCTGGGGTTTTTTACGCCGAGATTTGTACGCCGTGAAAACTCCGCGGGAGTTATTTACGCCCGGGTGGAGATTATTACGCGGAGAAAATTCCGCAGGAGATTTTTACGCCACGTCAGAGAACTTTACGCGGAGAAAATTCCGCCGGAGATTATTATTCTGCATTCTTAACTACATCCAGAAAAACCAATTGAACTGCCATGGGTAATATTTTCAGTAGAATATTGTGGGACACAGCCAGTACATATGGTGGTAGTGAATTCTGAAATGCCAAGTGAGAGAAAATTCGGCACGAGATTTTTACGCGAAGTAATTATTATCTGTAACACATGAATTTTATTCTTATACAAACGTCTTTTCAAAACAGTAGTCATAAAATGCATTTGGTAACATACAACCAAACGCATGATGACAGCATCCATAAATCACCAAAGGAAGGTAATGTGAATTATGCGGGAAAGAGTGACAAAGAATTTTATTTATAAAGAATCTGCTATGCGGGTTTCAATTGTCGGCGTTGTACCGCATTTATTGATTTGCGTTAATCAGTGACAATATGTGTAGTAACGAGTCGATAAATGCACTATTGGGCTGAAATTTAATTTGTTGAAGTCACCTCATCTTTGACCTCATTTTCATGACATTTATTCATAGTGGTACCCAATCATTATGGTTGGCATTATGAATTTACTGCACAGTTTGTACTGGTAGTGTCTCACAATATTCTACTGAAAATATTAGCCTTGGCAGTTCAATTGTTTTTTCCGGATATAGTTTAAAATGTAGCATAATAATTTCCAGTGGAATTTTCTCCGAGTAAACTATCAAGTGGCGTAAAAATCTCCGGCGGAATTTTCTCCGCGTAATAATCTCCACCCGGGCGTAGTAATCTCCCGCGGAGTTTTCTCTGCGTAAATAACTCCGCGTAAAAATCCCCGGCGGAGTTTTCTCGTAACTCCCAATGCACATGCTGAACTGAATTGAAACTATTTTCGATTCAATTCAATAAAAACCAATTTAATTCAGCCCAGCTCCAAATTTTGAACTGAACTGAACTGAATCGAAAACCAATGGTTTCCGCAGATGCAGCTACATCCGGAAAAAATAATTTAACTGCCATGGGTAATATTTTCAGTGGAATATTGTGAGGCACCGCCAGTACAAATTGTGCTAGCGAATTCTGAAATGCCGAGTGAGAGAAAATTCTGCAAGAGATTTTTACACGGAGTAATTATTATCTGTAACACATGCATTTTATTCTCATACGAATGTGTTTTCCAAACAGTAGTCATAAAATGCACTTGGTAACATACAACCACGCGCACGATGACAGCATCCATAAATCACTATAGGAAGGCATTGTGGATTAGGGTGCTGGGAAGAGTGACAAAGAATTGTATTTATTAAAGAAACTGCTATGCTTATTTCGTGCATTTGTCAATACAGTAAAACCTGTATATGTATGAGTTGTAGATAGCCCGAAGATGAACACAGTTGTTGTTCGAAAGCTTGCTATTTATAATAAAAATGGATTCCACTGAAACCAATTTAAATGTGAAAAACTGTATATAGTGGTTTCTCTATGGAACCTAATATTTGACCACTATGTACAATGACCACTATATAGGGTGCATATGTTAAATGAATATTTTAACGCGTTTAAGAAGACATAATTGAAACGGTCGCATTTTTTTACACATCACTAATTTTTGACCGTTTAAAATTTTTCAACTTGTGTTGAGCAAGATATCCTGTACATATAACGGTAATTCTATATAGTAATTCTACATATTGTTTTTAAATACTACTTGAAATAGCTACCAACTATCGTAAAATTACTTTATTATTGACGCCGGCAGATTCTCCGCAAATATAATTTAAACAAATATAATGTTTCTTCTTCGAAGATTCAATCCAACCATTGCTTGCTGGCAATCCTGCCTACCACTTTCATATTGAAATTTTCCAATAATTCTAATATTCTCTATTTTTTCGAAATGGAAATCAAAGTGTTTTTGAACTGTGCGTGGTATGAAGGTATGGTACCGGGAATATGCTTTATTTAAGAAATCGTAATCTAGAATAATCTTAGAAATCTATAGAAATTATGAGCGACGATTTCGTGTGCACATGGTTTTTAATGCTGACCACTGTATTCAGAGTTCGAAGCATGCATTTCGTAATGAATGGGCATAAGCCCAGGTCCACTATTGACAGGGGACCACTATAGAGAAAACCACTGTATACAGGGTTAACGTAATGTTAAAACATAGGGCGCATGACGAGGACATACGATACTGGCCACTGTGAACAGGAGACCACTGTATAGGTGGTCACTATATACAGGTTTTACTGTATTAATTAATCATTGTCTTTATTAATTTATGTTAACCAATAAAAATATGTATAGAAAGTGACGAGTCGATAAATGAATCCCCTGGACTGAAATTTAATTTGTTGAAATCACCTTCTCATCTTCATGACATTTATTTATAGTGGTACCCAATCATTATGGTTGGCATAATGAGTTTAAAGAATTTGCTGTCACAATTTGTAATGGAAGTCTCTAACAATATTCTACTGAAAATATTAACCTTGGCAGTTAAATTTTTTTTTGTAAGTTGTTTTTTTGTGTGTAATTTAAAATGAAGCGTAATAATCTCCGAAGAATTTTCTCCGCGTAAATTTCCCTCACGTGACGTAAAAATCTCCGGGGAATTTTCTCCGCGTAAGAACCTCCACCCAGGCGTTGTAACCTCCCGCGGAGTTTTCTCGTAACTCCATACAAAGACCTAACACGCACCATTCCTTGGGACCGTGCCGCAGCTCAACTAGTTCCAAATTTACATTTTTATGATCCAGAAAATGTTTCACTATGGGAATGGCCGTTTTAAAAAACCGACTCAAATGACAAACTTGATTGCTAGGATTAATCCAGCTCGGCCCAACAATGTGCTTCATCCGTAGAAGCCTTATTTCGGAATACAAAAATTAAAATGTAAACTTACTAATCTGGACTGTGGAAATTGGAGATTCGTGTCCGAAATACATATTACATAATAAGTACTAATAAAGCGATGAAAATATTTGTGATATTCACTTTCCTTTAGCCCTCGGTATGTGGACTAAATGTACATATAGATAAGTACTTCTCAAAGATTTGTCGTCGCATTTAGTCTCCCAATCAGAGGTATCCATTTGAAATCGCCTTCGTTCATCCTTCAGAAGGGTGACCGTTTCCAATTATCAGTTCCTTCATCGTTCCGTAAAATGAAGCCTTCTCAATATTTATCTTTCCTTCGCCCTTCCATCATTCAAATCCTGCAATAATCCGGAGTTACGAGAAAACTCCGCCGGGGATTTTTACGCGGAGATATTTACGCAGAGAAAACTCCGCGGGAGATTATTACGCCCGGGTGGAGATTATTACGCGGAGGAAATTCCGCCGGAGATTTTTACGCCACGTGAGAGAAATTTAAGCGGAGAGAATTCCTTCGGAGATTATTAATATTTTCTGTAGAATATTGTGAGACACTGCCAGTACGAATTACGCCAGTGAATTCTTTAAATTCATAATGCTAACCATAATGATTGGGCACAACTATAAGTATATGTCATGAAGATGAGATGGTCAAAGATGAGGTGATTTCAACAAATTAAATTTCAGTCCAGGGCTGCATTTATTGACTCGTTATTTTCTATACATATTGTCATTGATTAACGCAAATCAATAAATGCAGTACAACGATGACAAATGCATGAAACCAGCATAGCAGATTCTTAATAAATAAAACAATTTGTCACTCTTCCCAGCAGCATAATTCACAATGTCTTCGTCTAGTGCTTTGTGGATGCTGTCATTATGCTTTAATGCTGTTGTATGTTACCAAGTGCATTTTAAGACTACTGTTTTGAAAAAAAAACACTTGTATAAGAATAAAAATCATGTTTTACAGATAATTACTCCGCGTAAAAATCTCGTGCCGAATTTTCTCTCACTTGGCATTTCAGAATTCGCTAGCACAATTTGTACTGACAGTGTCTCACAATATTCTACTGAAATATTACCCTTGGCATCTAAATTGTTTTTTTCCGGATGTAGTTTAAAATGCAGCATAATAATCTTCGAAGGAATTTTCTCCATGTAATTTTCTCTCACGTGGCGTAAAAATCTCCGGCGGAATTTTCTCCGCGTAAGAATCCCCGCGTAATAATCTCCGCCCGGGCGTGAGAATCTCCCGCGGAGTTTTCGCGGCGTACAAATCTCGGCGTAAAAATCCCCAGCGGAGTTTTCTCCGAACACGAATAATCCTTCCTTCAGCCTTCAAAAAATATTTAAATATCCTTCATGCGTTAGATTCCTTCCATGTTCATGTATTTATCCCAAATCTTTTAAAACAATTCACAACGTCAGAGCTTTAAACTTACAACTGCGTAACTCTGAAAAACTAATAATTAGTTTGTAATTAATTACAATTATTGTAGATTATTATGCACATATGTACAGTGAAGGGAATAAAATGCTTACATGCTCCGGGTATCATTCTGCCATTGTGAGATAAATGTTTCTACAATAACATTAAGCAGACCCGCCAGAATAATGTTTTTCAGTTGAGTAACGGTGTACTTACGTACATTTTTTAGTTTACAACTTTAGTTACGGAAGGATTTTACCTAAAATATAGTAGATGGGATTGTAAGTTCGAACGGCGTTCGAAGGCTGTAAAATTAACATGTTCCTTCACATTCCATTATTTCTGCAAAGAACAGAGGCCTTCGTTTCCTTTCCAGCCTTCCTTCCGTTCCCTTCAAAATTGCCACACCTAACGCTTAATTCGTTCAAAGAAGCCTTCTTTGAAGGAAATCCTTCGAAGGATGGACACCTCTGCTCCCAATACTAATAATAAAAATTACGTAAATAGTTCATGTTCGTCAAGCTTGATTATATATGTAATACAATTTTATAGTCTCATTTACTTTTAGTTAAAAGCAAAGTTCTGGGGGGTTCCAATCTCCAGGTGTCATCAAATATGTATGAATTTCACGGAAAAATGGTGTTTCACATTTAGGATATTCTACAAATCTGTGATCATAATCACTCTTGAAAGACGAATATTACTTTTCAGGCGCATACATATTTTTCTTGACGACAGCGTTATTTTTCCCAAGAATAAGAAATTCAAATTTTGGGGCTTTGAGGCGTGCCTAAGTACTTTTAGTCATTGCTTTTCTTGTTACTAAAATTAATTTGAAAGAAGCCATATTTTTACCATAACTTAAATGCATATCTGGCTTGTAGCTCCTTTTATGTACGAGTCAAATTTCGGGGATCTTAAAAAAGCTCTTGTTAACAAGGTGAACTTGCTAACTAGTTGAATTTTGTATGCATAGGATCTTATATTCTCAATACTAGCTCACTATGAAGAGGGGGTCTTGTGTAAGTAAACAAACTACTATATAGATAATTATATGTATGTGTGTTTATTCTAATTACAGTGGAGTTTTCCACGATACTAATAATTATTTGTGTCACCAGAACATCCATGTACAATCATTAGGAGAGGTAAGGTTTTGATCATTTCATTGTCAGGGTTAACTTCTATTAAACGCCCTGAGCATGCATGTAAATACAGCATTTCAGAACACAATCACTAAATATTAAAATGATATATTCCTGATTTTGAAGGCTGCTGTAACTATTACTAACTTGCTTTGCTAACTTAATATTACTTGTTACTATGTTTCCTGTTAATAAGTAACACAGTAATATGCAATTTGTTGCGTTTTTTTTAATGTTACTTCTTGCAAAAATATTAAAGGTTAATGGTTACGGGTGACCAAGAATTCACTCCCCTCAAAAACATATTTCTGGGACAAAATATGTGGATATTATTACCACAATAAAAATAGTAATAACATAAGCAGGTGTTGTAATGAAATAAAATCTATGCTGGGAAAAAATTCTTATGTATAATTACATTTAATAATTTTAAGGCATGTGCAGGCTTCAATTCGCTTAAAAGTTCGTTTTGACATAAGAATAATTGCAAAATTATTCTATTTTAGTATGTATTTATTTGATTTGACTTTAGCATTTTTCCAACTGGAGCAGACTGGTTCAAATGATTTACAGGAAATGCTTCGTATTTTTGCCTGCTACAAAACTTTATATTCCTTCGGTAATAAACTTGGGAATAAACTACATGTATATTTAGAGTAATAAAATCAGGATGGCAAGGGCGGAACATCCAGGTGAAAACGGAGCGGAAAAACTTCAACAAAGCAGTAAAACTAAAAAGGTAAATATTAGCACGTTTGGACCCAACGTAGCAAATTGGACTTTCACAATCTTATAATAACCCTGCTCATTTAATTGTTTCCTTAAACTATCGCTATAGCACTCAGATACCTACTATGTAACCTGCGAGTTTGTTCCAATAATATGCAAATTGTGGATTCCCAAATGTTCCTTTTGTTTGCATAAATATTAAAGCGAATGGTGACAGCAAATTCATCTTCCACAAAGAATGTATTTCCGGGACTAAAGACATGGATATCATTACCACAATAAAAATAGTAATAACAACGGCAGGTGTTGTAGTGACATCAAATCTATGTTGGAATAAAAATTTTATGTGTAATTACATATTTCAATTTTAAAGCTATCCAAAAATGACGAAATTTTAATATTGAGTTCAGTTTCTTTATTAAGCTCTACAAATTGTTTCTGCATGGAGCACATAATGTTTCCTTTCAGATAAAAGTATCCTCAAAGAGTTGGAAATTATTATTAGACTGCGCTCTTTACTTACGATAAGTCGTCCCTACAGTCATTTTGGCTTGCAACAATCATCAACTGAATCATGAAGATTTTCCTTGTCGCGTACCTATTGCCGTGCGTATTTACAGGTACAGTGTGTTGAATAAATTATTTTACAGCTTAATTGAATTAACCAACACATAGACTTCAAATCGCTTACAAGTTCGATTTGTCGCAAGATTTTTATATTTGTCAAGTTTTCATTTGGCTTTTTTATAGATTTTATCAACTGATGTTTCTTTTTCTGTTTCAGCCTTCTCAGATGCGACTCCAGAAGGAACTTCTCACCGTCAAAGGGGCCCAAAAGGCCGAATGACCCCAATGCAGTCAAAGGAAGCAGCCCCACTAGTTGTAGGTGGTAGACAAGCCGATCAAAACGAATTCTCCTACCAAATCTCCCTTCAAGTCATATACGAAGAGAAGTGGCGCCAGATGTGCGGGGGTGTACTAGTTGCTGAGGACAAAGTTGTCACTGCTGCTCACTGCATTAATCCCTCAAATCTCCCTAACATACGAGTTGTTGCCGGAGAACACAATCTGGCTAAAACCGAAGGAACGGAGCAAGTTTCTGGAATTGATGCTGCCATCTTGCATCCAAAATACGATCGGTAAGAATAATTTTGTCGGTCAATAAAATAATTATTGGATCCTGCTAGCTCTGTAGTTTCTTCCTGGATTTAAACGGTGTGAGATTAAATTTATTCATTTCCCAGACGTACTATGGACTATGACTACGGAGTTCTACGACTCTCACACAATTTAACATTCAATAAATACGTGAGTGGAATTCCTCTAGCAGCTGAGGACTTTCAGTGGTCTGGACTTTGCGACATTAACGGTTGGGGAAACATCCTTAGTAACGGGAGCTGGCTCATCCCTGATATTTTATACACTGCTGAACTGCCTATTGTTCCTCGCTTTATTTGCTCGGATTTGTTCGAAGGAGTTGGAACTGTTACCGAAAGAATGATGTGTGCCGGTGGCGCAGCGCTGGGTGGCTGTCTTGTTAGTTCTCGTATATTATTTTACAATTTACATTTTTTTCCGGTCAAGTTAAATTTATTTACAATATCTTATTTTCGATTCCTTGCTTCAAGTGGTGGTCCTTTGGTCTGCAATGGAAGCCTTACAGGAATTTTGTCTTGGGGCGAGTTTGGATGTGCCGAAGGCAAATTGCCAAACGTATTTGCCAGCGTCGGGGCTGAACGAGCTTGGATAAATTCACAGTGAAAGGTGTCATAGCCGGATTGTAATTTACAATAGCTTACTAATTATTTTTTGTTAACATGTAAGTTTCTCCTTTATTGATTCTTTCGTCCATCTTTTTGGTGATGGGATGTGTTTTAGGTGTATTTAAATTAGTAAAAGCGGGCTTCATTTTGATTTGGTAATGTGAAATTCAGAATCATTTTTTTCGATAATTAAAGACTACGCATTTTTGAATGTCATGGCCTTTGATAAACATTCTAGTGTACCTTAAATAAATCCTTGAAACATGAAATGAATATAAAGTTGTATTTTATCAGTTTTGCATATATCATTTCTTATGATACTGATTGTGCTCCAGTGAGAGTAGCGTAGTTTAATTTATCCGTCAAAAGTGATGCGAAACTATCCGTGGTCTTAAAACTGGAAGGCTTACATAAAACTCGTTCTTTTTTTGGACAAAAGCACATCCTGACCATTGAAGGAAGAAAACACTGATAACTGTCATTTATTAAACTTTGATGTGCCGATGGTTTGAGGAAAATGTTTGATGGAAGGTCAGATAATTAGGGGCACCAGTGTCTCGTTAAAAGCCGGCAACCAATCCCCGAACCTTGTAGTATTTTCCACGATCGTTTTCGCCCAATTCAATCCGTGTTGGAACTGAAAACCCGTGAAGAATTGTCAAATAGCTACCTGAAATACAATGTCAAATGTTTCTAAAACCAGATGATCATGGCTGTATGAAACGGATTTTTTATTCCTCCAGAATATTATCCATAAATATTAAATATGCAGTAGAGATATAAGCCCTGAGGAGAAACTTCCTGCAAGCATTTGAATCAAATCATCATTTCATTTAGTGTTGACCGCTTTGAAAATGCCAAGGCTTTTCGAGATCTTTGGGCAGGTAGTTTGAACATTTTCAGGACATTTTGGGCATGTGTAAATTTTTATCATTTTCTTGGCATTTTGAGCACTTTCGGTAATTTCTGTGAATATTTTTAGGAAACTTTGGGAATATTCGATATGTGCGCGTAAAAGACAAGGTAGTTAAATGTCGAAAGCATATGATTGTAAGTGAATTTCGTGTTTAGGGGTTTCCTCCTACAATTAGGCATCATTCCCTTTACATATCCATGGTTCAATTTCCTCTTGGATTACGTTATATGGCAAAGAAATATAGTCTCTATGCATTCGCATGTATTTCGCCATGTATTGGGAACAACTATATAGAAAATTCACAATATCCAGATGGAGGGTTACGAGGAAGTTAATTTTTGAATTATTTACAGTATATCAGTGTTTCAAACGCTGATATAGTTTCGTACATATTATATGACTTGTACTTAGGGATTTTTAGCTGTAGTGTTCTTCCAGTTAGTAGAAATATCCAAAATTATATTTGTGAGTCTCAGGGTTAGACACGTATGTATTTTGTAAATTTATTTTAGGTAATTTCTTAATTTTAACAAGACTGAGGCATTTATTCACGTGTAGTATAAGTCTGCATCTGGTTTGAAATTGATTTCATACTTCGTATTGTCTCAACGTGCACTTCCAACTAAGCCAAAATGCCCAAAGTACTCCGCATTTTTAATTTTGGATATGAGGATGGCATAGCGGGCGCTTTTTCCGGGGCATTTTGAAAATGTCAACACTCAATGTACTTATTGCTATTTTTGGAAAAGGAAATATATATATAATTTATGGAGGTCAAAAAACATTTCTACATATTTTTCAACGGTTTCCACAAAATTATTTTCATTCCAATAATTATTTTTATTATTTTAAATTATGTAAATACAATATTTCTTAAGAAGGATTTTACTTAAAATGATTTCTAATTCTTTCCTGCCCTGTCTGAATTTTGTTACATTTTAGATTTTGCTCCCTTATTGTGCCGACATATTGTGAGGACAATGCTTATATTCTGTTCGTGATCACTACGGAACATAAAAGCAGTCCTTGCCTAAATCTCATAATATAGCTTCACTGAACATAAAAAAAATGTACCTACGACTAGTGAATGTCGATTGAAAATGCCCTCGAATATATGCCAGCCAAGTTCAATATGCCCAAAATGCCCGCCAATGTGCCATATATTTGGGCATATTGGCATATTGGGAAAATGCCCTGAATTTGGGCATTTTTAACAGGGCATATTCAGCATTTTCAGTCGGGATTATTCAGCATTTCTGGTAGGTAAAACGCAGCAATACAATCAAGCCAAAAACGCCACTATTCACTACTAAAATAAAATCCTCAAACTTTAATAAAAAAGGCCTACATATGGCAATTTTGCTCAAATGTATTTTATTTCAAGAGATACTCGATGTGTATCATACAATATCTAGCTTTATTACAACAATTTATTACAAATTTATTTATTAATTTACAATTTATGATAGAGATAAATAGGATAGTAAATAAGAATTTCGAATTTAGGATAAGTAAACTAATGTAAAATAAATTAAGAAAAATGAAAGCAAAGTTGTAAGGGCCAATGGCCACAGAACGACTGAATAAATTATTATTAATATTTTACAGTAGCTTTACATTGAATTGACGAATGCAATTCTGTTTCATTTTGTATAAAGTTATTCATAAGGGCATTTAGGGTAGGCGCTGCCCAATATGCCATGGCATTTTCAAATTGACAATCCCTACCTACGGCTAGCGAATACACTTTTTGTTACAACTTGCTTTATCTTTTGATTCCTGAACCCATTTCCAATCCAATTCTGAGATTTTAGTAAAGGACGAGAGGCTCTGACCTCCACATAATTTGGGATTCTTATAGTCCTGGATGTAGTGGCTCGAAAGTGCGTAAATGTAGTCAACGTTATTGTCCGAACAGATCAGAGGAGCACCGCTGTCTTGCTATTAAAATCACAACTATAGTATAATGGCAATAAAAATCCATTCATCGTCTAATCTAAAGCCAATAAACCATTAAGAAGAGGTCTAAAATCAAAGAGCCTTACACGCCCGCAGAGCAACGGAGGAGTACAAATATGAGTTTTGGGAAATCCCGCTTTTTGACACACATCATCCGGTAAAATCCGCACCGAAGCTTCCATTAAATCTGTTGTGTAGAGATATAATCCCTTTGCGACATTGTATTTAGTCCATGAAGCGTATCTACAAGGTCCTTTGATTTCTTGACCTGGTTGGGCAAATTTCATGGGTTTAATACTTTCACCGAGGAGAATATGCTTAGCGAAGTGAACTATCCCAAAATTGTAGGAGTAATCCTCCCTGTAGAACGCGAATGATGATGAGCTGATTATATTTTCCGTCTAAATAATATGAAAGAAAAGTTCTATTAATTAACTAACTTATCCCATTTCGGATGAGCCTCTTGTTGGCACCAACGTGCCTCGGTTTTCGTTATTTTCCGATCGCTTCCGCCCATTTTAAATCTCACGTAATCTTCAATAAGATTCCAACGACCATCAAAAAGACTTGATGCAGATGTAAGGACAGTAACGTTGTCGAGTAAAACCCCGAGGCCTTGAAATAGGAATATGTATATATCCCAAGGCGCCTTTTCCAAACCCACAAGACATTGGTAAGTATACTCGTCAACAGGGTGCCTCACAATGCGCTCGTAGTCGCCTCCTATTAAATTAATAACATAAGTTCCTTTGTTGTAGCTCATTATACAGATATTACAATTATTTCGGATCAGCCATTGTTTTTTTTTCAAAGCAATCGATAATAATTTACAGGAAGTATGAGCGATTTAGTAAAATAAAGCATAAAATAAATGGAGAAGAGAAACAAGAGAGACTTCTCCTTCCACAAGAATACAGAACATTTTTCTTTTAATCAGACAGTCAGGATATATGATAATGTGATTTTATGGTAATGGATGGAGCAAAGCAAGGTGTTTGCAACTATGCTGGTGGGATAAATTCTTACTATTTGATTCCACTGGTCAATCCTCAAAACAATGTCATTTGGGACTGAGGAAAGAACACAGGATCAGACAGCATTGAAAGATTCTCTCTATAATTATTGTAAGATTGAAATGTTATCTCGTCTTTATCGTAAAGGAATCAATTTGGTGATTTATATGTACATGTAGCGTAGGGACAAAACTGGGAGGGTGTTTATGGTCGAAATGTCATCCTGTGACACAGAATGATTCCACTCTTGACAAATCCCGATAAAATCTTTGACCTACAACCATGACCGTGTTCCTTGCAAGAAAGCAAAAGCAACACAAAAACCTCTGCTACATAGACAATGGAATTGGCTTTTTCGGTAATTCAGAATGGCTGGAAACAGCTCCCCATATTTAAATCCATATGAGCAAATAATACTAGGCAGCTTTAAATCTAACGTCAATCGTATTCTGACTCTGAAATGCCACTATGTCCTGCTAAATGTAAAATGTTGCTTACATTCTATGTTTTTCGGTGGACTGTGGTACAAAGCTAATAATAAATACTTTTGCTTAAAATAATCCAAACTTGAGATCCGGGAACGAGGAAGTGACTTACATGGTTTTGACAATCCAGGCTTAATACAGACCAATTTTATAAATTCGTGTTTGCCATTCTTCCCCACATCATACAATTATTACTGCTATGCTATACAATAGGTATACAATATATTCCAGAAAAATCAATGTAAACAGTCCATGTATTTTCACGTAATATTTTTACACCTGCAATTTTTACCTCGACACCAGTACAAGCTAATTTTATGCCAAATGTCACTATATTCATGTACCCAAAAATTCCTATCGTGAGTGAGCATACCTTTAAAAATGCATAAATTTAGGGGTATGTTATATACAATGAAAGTAAAGGGAAAATACATACCTTCAAAGAGGAAACAACTACATGGGAAAATCACTTTAAAAATATCAATATAAAAATTGACGACCTCATCTTGCTTTGTTTCTTTGAATCGTTTCTCCTATTCCGAATAAAATTCCCGTTATTATTCTACGAATATCTATATACGATACCCTCATAATAATAATTACACAGAGTAATTGCTAGTTCATTCCCAGTTAGCGAATTCTCTCATCGGTTAATAAGTAATAAAGTACAGTCAGAGCAGGGTAAATGTACATACATCCAAAAACGTAAGGTGTTTGTAATCTCCGAATCATACTCTCAGTTCTGACGGAGCTGTAAACTGTATTTTAGCTTTTATAGTATAATTACTGCAACTGTTTGATTTGTTATTATGTATCAGTGCATCCAGGAAACAATAAACATTATAATGTAAAGATTAATGTCTAAAATCATTACGAGCTATTGGGAGGCCTGCTTTCGCAGCCTGACAAAGCCCGAGACTTAATACTGATATGTGCATGAAAAAATATGTATAAATGACAAAGTTCAGCGGCGTGAAGTAAAAGCTATTTTCTTACCAGGTGGTCCTGCATTTACGTGTAACCTAAAAGGTGAACATTTTCCAGGAGGATCTGTATAAAATGAAAATCCAGCATTCCATAAGTTCGGGAGTGCAGTCATTATAGTCATTAAAGTAATTAGTTATATTAAATATTTTTACATCCAGGGATACCACCTTAGGCGGCAGGGTAAAAAATGTAAAGCAGGCCCATAAAATCATCCATGAATTAAATTTTAAAGATTCTATAGATATATCTTCTTCCGGCATTAAACTTAATTACTTAAAACGCGACTGCTTTATTCCAAGGTCGTTTATGAACTTGAATGAATTGCGTAAGCTTAGAATCGTCATGAAAATTAAATTCTGTGAGACCAAAAGAGAGCTAAATGACGGTGACATTTTCATGCAAACTCTAAATGACTCCAAATTACACAACAATTTCACCAAAATTTGTAAAAATTCATACACTCGGTTAAATTTGCGATTGATATTTCAATTTCAGTAGCTGCATTTTTGAGCTTTTGGAGCTTTGCTTAGAATTTCAACCTTTAAGTCCTTTGACAGTATGAATATTCAATAATACCACTATTTTGTTACGTACAGTGTGCATGGCGCTTGATATCCGTTATATATGATATATGACGTATGTATAATTATGTATATCATCCGTAATATTTGATTCCACCGGTCTTGGGATTATTTCAGAATATTGTTTGTGACAAATTAGAATTCCTTTGAGTCTAACACTGTCTTTCCAATGCACCATTAAGATTAAAATGTCAGACAAGGTTTATGAATTGATTTAAAAAGTAAGGTTTTTTTTATTTGTTGCAATATTGAATTACTAAATTGGTTCAAGACAGTTCTGAGAGAAAATTTTTACTTGGAAAAACGAACTAGAACTCAAATGAATCCCCATTAATTGTACTACAGAGGCAGCCTTTCGAAATATTATTCAGAAAGACAGACGGACAGACCACCGTCCATGAAAAATACATAACAAGTTTGGAAACTCTCCTTACTCCCGCTCCTCAAAATGAGTTTCTCCAACCTTGCTATGTTTCTGTTCTTACATACCGTAACCGCAATGCTCAACGTAAGGACTGTGGGGGCCACCTGTAAAATCCATATTATCTCAAAGTAAAAGGAAATGTATAAATTTTTGCAGAAATAAACAACAAAAATTCCCGCCTGTGGTACACAGACCTGGCTCCTGTGACCGCAAAAATGGACTGAAACCAATGAAATAAATGTTCGAAATTCTGGACAAGAAATTGCAACAAACTAGGAGAATCGAATATTTTATGAATTACTCCTTTATACATATACGGGTTAGGGGCGGGAAAAACGATGAAACACCCGGTTATTCTATTTAACCAAGTATTTCCTCCAAAACTAAATTTCAATCAGGAAATTCAGAATACGAAACAAAATAACTGATAAGATTCATCCTGTAAAAACGAATTAATATAATCTCTACGACGACGGGAATCGAAAGCTGCGAGTAAGACCTGTGGATGTGGAATGAAGGTATAGGGTCATCCCAAACTCGGTAAAATGTTTACGACCTGGTTAACAATAAGTTAAAATAAATCATAATTGCGCCCAATTACATGCATTAATTAAGTGTGAGCTAATTCCTGGGACATAATACTGAGATGAGAAAACAAAGCTTTGGCGTTTATGCAAGTATGCCAAGAGGGTGCGGTAAGTAAAAATTTATACACGTAGATAATATCTGTAACAGTGTATGTATATGTAGCAAAGTTTCTATTTCCACATTTGCACTCAACCAGTTTGAGATGAGAGACAAATCCAGCAAGAACTTATTCTCTGTATCACAACCAAGCGATCATGCCTTTTGATCGTTTTTCTTTTTTCTCATTCCATCCGCAAAGAGCAAGGCTGTAAAAGTATAGATATAATAGTAACCCAGGACGCGGGTATCGCTGTATATTCCCTGTATATCTTTAAACAAATGATGACCCATTTATTTGAAGAACGCAAAGCCCGTTGAATCCGGACATCTCCCAGAATGTAACTACATTTGCATGAAGGGAAGTGCCCTTCTAAAGATTGCAAGTGAGCGAAGAATCCACCAATGAATGAAAAAGCATTTACATACCACATCTTGCCCATCGTAATTCAACATCCAAGTTCTTGCTAGGTCCTAAAGCTGGTTTACTTGAAGATTGTGGCACTAATTTACTAGCATTGAATTCCGAGTATTGCCGGCACAGCTCATTGGACAGACCAAGAGAAATTCTTCCAACCTTGACCAGACCCCAACATGGATTTGAACCTTGTTAAGAAAAATATTTATTTATTTTTAGTGTCTCAAATTGGTTACGGGCTTAGATTTGAGCGTTTAATAAATTTACGAATAAACTATGGAGCTGGAATTTATTGTCTTCTGGCCATATTTACGTTTATATGTACTTCAAATGTTTAAGCCTCAAAACATAATCGAACAATTATGGCCCCTTAGCCTCGACAAGAAGATTCATATTTAATGAATTGCATAATTCGTCGGCAAAAACGTGTATATCTCACACAGTAACTTTAATTATTGTTAATGCACCATAATAACACTATGGGTGGTTTTGACCAGACCACAAGTAATTTTTTATAGATATATGTATAATATATTTATTTTTATATAATTTAGTTTAGTATTTTTTTTAAAATACCAGTTTTCGTATTTAAAAAAATTACATAATTATTATAAATAACGCATATTTTACCTGCAAGGACATACAATAAAATAACATTATACAAATAAAACATGTTTATAATAATTATTACAGATCAAAATGATTCGAGTATGAAGTGGAAATCATCTGAAGGATGACATGAAACAAACGTTATTGCAATAGTACTTCACATTTTGTTGACGTAATAATTGTAAGTCGTGATAACAACGATTGTTTACATTTACAATTCGTAAAACAGATATATTCGGACAATACAATGAATTGTTGTACAAGAATTGATAGCATTGACTTGGTAATAAAATCGACCAGAATAATGGAACATTGTTTTCTGAATCAAGGCAAGGAAAATTCTGAAACAAAATGAGGTTGTAAAAAACCAAAACGAAGATGCTTTTACGATTCTAAAAAGTGAAAAACTAGCATTTGAGTCTGTTTTTTTGAGAACGGCCATTCCCATAGTGAAACATTTTTTTGGAATCCTTTATTATTAAAGGCACTGCTGCCCGTCGGGCTACCTAGTCAAGTCTAGTCTTTAAAGTTTAGAGCCGCAACTAGTCAAGTCTAGTCAAGTCAGCTGTATGTTTAAGTAGCAATAGTCAAGTCCAGTGCTGCGGACAAGTTCAAGTAATACTTGAGTTTTCAAGTCAAGTTCAAGTTCGGGTCAAGTTCAAGTAGGTCAATGTTTTTACTTGAATCTTTCGGGTCAAGTTCAAGTACGTACTCGTCTTGACCATGAAATTCTAAGACAAGTCAGGTTCAAGTACAAGTAAGAGAAATTGACTTGAATCTCAAGTCAAGTTCAGGGTCAAGTAATGGAAAGAAAAAACTTGACCATGAACTTGAGATTTCATGGTCAAGTTCAAGTAATTTTACATTGCGTATGCCATAAAGGACGGAAGGAATCTCAAAATCACAATCCAATTTCATATCGTGTCCAGGGAATATTGTTTGCGTATGCCATAAATCAATGGACAAAATTCAAAATCAGAGTCCGTTTTATAAAGGTCTTGTTTACCAGGCCATGCTCATTGTTAGTTGTTGCAGCGGCATTTCCATGAAATGAAAGAATTATCTTGATAATTCATATTGTTGCTTAGAATTATTAGTTTCAACTTGTGTAAATAAATTCCAATATAAATTGAGCTTGGATAGCTCTTTACAAAAAGCGTTTAATAAATAAGTAAATACTAGTTTATTAAATTTTAAATTAAGAGTACTGGTAATTCTCAAATAGGTATATGTATATATACATATATAAACATTAAATAAAACTTGACACCATGTAAAACTCGTCAGATATACAGTGAAAGTCCGTTATAAGGGCTCAGCTTATAAGGAATGTATCGATATCAGGGATGCATTTGTTTGACACCAACTTTCATTTACACAATCCTTTAGACGTTTTGTATAAGGGAAATTCCTTTATAAATTATATAGTCCCTTATATCGAACTTTTACTTTACTGTATTCAGTATACGCTAAAAGTTGTCCTCGAATGGTTTTAAATAAAAAGTAGCAGTAAAATTATTTTCTGAATGCATTTTGGTTTTCAGTCTGAAGGAAATAATTTGCTGCAGGAAGTTCGACAAGTTATTGTGGCCATGTTTAATTTTTTGAGATAATTAACTTGAATTATCAAGTTCAAGTCGCGTTCAAGTCATGGTCAAGTCAAGTTCAAGTCAAGTTTGGAAATTTAACTACTTGATCAAGTTCGGGTCTTACAAAAGTTACTTGATTACTTGAACTTGACAAGTCAAGTAATTACACGAACGCGAGTTATCAAGTTCAGGTTATGTCTTGAAAATTACTTGAAGTTTCGTGGTCAAGTCAAGTTCATGGTCAAGTTTTGAAATTACTTGACCCGATCGCAGCACTGGTCAAGTCTAGTCCTAGTCTTGATTCTGCAGCTGGTTCCCTAGTCAAGTCTAGTCAATTCCCCTAGTCACATTGTATTTTTTATAATAATTCCTTCGTTTTGATTAGCAACATTTACTTATTTTCAAAAACTTGAGTATCGTTGAGTTCAAATATTTTAGATTTGAACGAACACCTCTAAACACTAGGTCATTTTTATTTACATCAAACGACGTACAAATGAGAAACAACACGTGTAGTTTACAATATCAATAATACAATAATAATGTTCAGTAAGATTTTTGAACAATCAACAATTTTCAGTAGGGGTGGATTTATGGGCTGCCCTACCTGGCCCGACCATGCTAACAAATTTAGTGCCAAGGTAAAAAAAATCAACAAGGCCCTCAGATTGCATATGTAAAGGCCCAAAAATCTATTTTAAGGGTTATGGTCATGGTACAAATTATTTTATTAATCCACTCCTGATTGTCTGTAGTTATTTGCAAGCAGATAGTTTTTGCAACTTTAGTAGTAAGTTTGGAATCAAATTTAGAAAATAATACAGAAAATAGGGCTTTATAGCAAATTATGGTTGAACTGTATTATCTGGTATATAGGAATTTTACACTGGAATATTATTTATATGATTATTATATTTATATTATCTATATGAAATTTTCACTGGGACGCACAAGGAGAACTACCAGGTACAAGTTATGGAATTTGTAGTAGGTTGTACCCCGGGACCGGATTTTTGTAACTCTCACTGGAAAATCATTTCCGAATTTCCCTGCTGAATCTTACATTCTCAAAAAAGAATCCCTTACTTTGTGATTTTCTCTCCCAGAAATATTTTTATCCTGGGAAGAATTTTCGCGTCCAGTACAAAGATAACAATTAACATTGTTAAAGAGCACATTAGAAAGGCTGGTTCTTTTGTTTGGGGCGGGGTTTTGGTCTAAAGGAAGAAGTACCAGGTATTTAATTGACATTAATTGAAGGCAAATTGGTATGGTGGGGACAATGACAATACCAGTTCGACCAGGCGAATGTACCAGGCGGACTAATTTTTCTGAAACTGGTGCTGACAACAAGGAATCACGACTTGATTCCACTGGAATCAAACTTGGTATTAATTGACGAAAACCTCTCTGACATTGAGCAACTCCGTAAGCTACGCGTAGTTTGTTTTAAAGAAACCAGGAATTTATACTGTATTAATACCAGTTGACATGTTTTGAATGAGTAAACAGACATTAAAATGTTGGAGGTGAATTAGAATTTGGGGAATTGAAAATCTAAACCGTCGTTTCGGCGTTCAGGTTGGGTTATTTCAACTGGAGAGGAGTGCAAATATCACTGCGCTCTGCGATGGTCCCTTGAGGCCTAGCAGCACCAACTGTATTCGGGATTCAACAAGTGCCTGGTGCAATGTTAGGTACCAGATACTTTTTCTGGTATAAAAAAGATTTGTGTTGTGTGAATCAACATTATCACACCAGGTATATATTCAAGGGTCTCTACCAGGAAGGATAATATTTCACAAATAATTGTTTTAATTTTAGTTGCAATTTGAAAAGTATTAACAGAAAATTCTTTTGAAAAAATCACTACTTTTAAATACAGAAATTATTGTGGGAAATGTATTCTAGTTTTCATTATCATGATTCAGCTATGATCAATTCTCTCTGATTACAGTTTTAAGCATTAAATTGTAACTAAGGACTAGATTTTTCCTAAACCTTTCTTCGCACCCAGTAGACAATTGCATGTTTTGATCCTTCGAGACGAAACCATATAATTACTTAAGGATACCAAACAGTGCTGACATTAAGCATTACGTCATACTGGAATTTCACGTTGGCTTACTGGCTTTGATTTTCAGCTACACGAGGGAGCCCCAAGTAATTGTGAATTGATTAGTTTTTGCATGAAGCGACGCAAGTCAAGTCTAGTCAAGTCCTATGTTTTTACAAGTTGCCCTAGTCTATTCTAGTCAAGTCGCATAATAGTATCACCAAGGGTATCAAGTCAAGTCTATTCTTTTACGTCCATTTTGCCTCCTAGTCTAGTCAAGTATAGACTTTCCTAGTGAAGTCTGACTAGACTAGGGCAGCAATGGGCCACACTAATAATAAAAGGAACCGTTATACAATTTCCCGGGAAGAGCTACGAGCGATCCTTTACGCCTTACGCGTATTTAGTCCCAGTCTGTGGTAGACGTTTAAGACATTTGTCTTGATCAAAGATTTTAATTGAGAGTGCAGGATCTTTGATTTGTATGAAAATAATTATTCCAATGTCCATTGGTCAAGGCCAGAGACAAGTTTGTGGCAACATAAAGGTGGTCGGCGCTAATGTTATCCCTGGTATTTGTTTCCATAACAATAGTCCCTCTTAAGGTAAAAATTACAGCACACTATCTTGCTAGGGACGTTTGAAAACCTTGAGTTAAGGCTAACGCCGCTTACATGTGTTTTGAGGAAATCTTGAAGGTGTTTGGCCATGGCGATCTGACTTTTCCTGTACTACTCGGTTCACAGTGGATTATCCCAGAGAATTGTAAGAGGTCATCGGGGTAACTTATTAAATACTCACATCGCATAAACTTCCTACGTCACATAATGCTCAATTCCTTAAATTTTATGCGTTTCGTTTACTGCAGTACCAAATTTTTTTATCAAAGGGGTTCAAATGCAATGGCTTCAGAAAAATTTGAAAAAGGAATGTAAACTGACGGTCCCAGAAAAATACCCGCAGACAGTTTTTCTTAAAAAGTAAACTCCGTTTTCACATTAAAAAAACTTGGTTAACACGATGAAAACGAGAAAAACAAATACTTTTCCCAGTTTTACCTATTCGAAATAATAGTTCAAACACAGTCGAAATTATGGTAAACACCCTTGTAAAATGGTTAATAATAACGTATCACCAGTTTACAATAATATTAAATGTAAGTTATTCTACAAAAATCTGGGTGGATTAAATACCGTTTCTACATAACCAGGAGCTTATAATTTTCACTGCTGGCTAACAATACGTGAAAGTGTAGGAAGAGGTACTGTCATAATAAATCGAAACCGGTAGATTGCTTGCAAACCTGTAGAGAATCATAATTTCCAGAACTCTAATTAATTGAGTTAGCACCCTTAACAGCTAAAGCAACGAATAACAATAATTGAGAATGGAACTAATGAATCGCTTTTCGCAGCTTTTTCATCTACAAACAAGTATTTGTCCCCATTCAACATAATGCAAACGTTTTGCTGATAATAAGCTGCCATTTCTTTGTTTGCTCAAAAACGCTTGGATGTGTGTTGTACTGCAATTTGTCAATCAAAGTACAAGAGAATGGTAGCGGAAGCTTATCCCTGCTAATTTCATTGATAGAATAATTGTAATGGAAACCGAGCTGCGTTCGGTGTCAAGTAAATTCAGGATCCGAACTTCAACTTAACCTGCACTTGAACTAGCAAGTATAAATTTGCATGGACACGCACTTGATGTTATGAATCTTATGAAGTACTTGACCGTTCAAGTAATTTTAACCAAGTATATTATGAGGTACCTGAACTTTAAATAGTACCTGCAATTCGATTCCAAAATTGTGTAATCCGAACTTGAACCCGAACTTGAATTTCAGGTATTACAAGTAATTTTTTAAAATATAAAACTTCATGCCATAATTTCTGTAACACAACGAAAATTACATTTTACGAAACAAGTTGTGGTGAATACAGTCAACTTGCTACAAGGGATACCCTTATAAGGGATTTCTCGATATGTAAGGGATCAGGATTTGCGGTACCGATTCCCATTTATACAATGTATAACAGTATGCTTATAAGACATTAGTGTTTATAAAGGACAGATTTTGCCGGTCCCTTGAGCATCCCTTATAGCCAGAGTTTACTGCATTTTAATAATACAAAAAATTGACGCTATGAAGTTACAGTACCGATGCATATGCAAAAGCACGGAAATGTTTTCAGTTTGCAATATTCAAAATGAAGTGGATACAATGTTAAGTAGGATGTGCAATGTGAAAAAAATATTAGTGGATTAGATATTTGAAGTAATTAGTGAACACCGTTTATAAAAAATCCAATAATTAAAAATTATTGGAGTACTTACTTGCAGTAATTACATTCATAGTGATTCTCTCCTTCCAATAATGTAAAATGTTAATGGGCAATTGAACGTTTCCTCTCAATCTCCGGTTTTGCAGAATAACAATTTTCTGTTAAATCTACAGTTTCTGGGCAGGAGGAACTCATTTGTATATAAAAAATAATTCCACATACAATGCCGGTACTATGAAGTGTGAATCCGAAAACAAACGGAACCCTCGCCTGTAGTCCTTATTTATCCTCCAAAAATGTTGGTGTGCGTAATGCGTGTGCTTAATGAGTTGGTAACGTTTTCATTATGAGCGCGAAATCAGCTCGTTCTCATTACACGTTCGGGTGCAGGTATTTCATGAGCTCAGATCCGCACTCGCAAGATATTTGGCTGCAAGTATAATTTCTCTACCCTATGTATCACGTACATTTAAAAGTTCAACCCGACCTTGACCCGACTTGGTATTTGTCAAGTAATACTTGTACTTGAGCGCAGCTCTGAATGGAAAGCAGAAGTTATTACTTATTGAATTATTAAATTGAAAACCTGCCAGTTCTACCAATTTAAGCAAATATCTACATCATTCACACATTATCTACATTATTCACAATTCAGTATCATTGGATGTGGGTAATTTCAATCATTTTGGTCAATTGTCAAATCTTTATTGGATAAAAAATGTATAACGGACTGACTCGCTCAAAACCTCAATGTACAAGAAGAAACGATTACCCCCCTCCCTAGTCCACATAAGGGGCAACGTCAAAAAAATATTCAACTCCCCCATAATTTAGCAAAACGTTTTCCAAATTTTTATTAGCTGAAAAAATTCTGGAAACAGCGGTCCAGGCAGTGGATAAGAGTTGGGATTGTTCGTATAAAGTAATATTTTGGAAGTTCTTTCCGGCCCACATTTTTTTTCAAAATAAATTTTGACACTGGTTTGTAGAAATTTTCATTGGCTAATATCAGCTTCAGTGATAATGCAAGACAAGATTGAAGCAAACACTCAGATATTAATTCTTTAAATCAATTCTTAAACCGTGCCACACATTATCATAGTTCCTGAGACCGCAATATTGGTCTTGGAAATAGGGCTTCTACTGGGGATAATTTTTTTGTCCCGCAGACAATTCCGTCCCGTCCCGAAATTCTCGGGGCAAATAAATTTGTTCCGATTCCGTCCCTCAAACACCTCGGCAAAATCCCGATCTTAAAAGAAATGCTTCAAATTCCACTATTTCTATTAGAGGGTATTCACGAATTAAAAGGTATTCACGTTTAGAATAACAAATTTTAAACGGAACAATTCCCACACATATTCATTTTTACAGCAATAGCACACTGTACAGGTATTTTGTTCTGTCCCGATCTATTGTTCCGTCCCGTCCCGTATTCTTCGGGACAAAAACGTTCGTCCCTACTCCGTCCAGAAATAACATGGGGACAAAAGTTTTCTACCAAAACTGTCTCGTCCCGATCCCGCCCCGAACAGAAGCTCTATAGCTTTGAGTATTAGTAATTCAGGATGAGTTCCTCGGAACTTTTAAATACCCAATGCTCTCTCGCTCTCTATGGTTCAATTCCTGCACCATAAATTTCTTAGCTTTAGCAAGAAGGCAATTTGGTCCTTGAGTGTAGTCAATATTTAAACCATTACAAAAAATGACACACTCTTGTTAAAGTTTCTACTCTATAGCAAGTAACTAACGATGGATATTCAAGATGCTTCAGAAACAATAATTAATATAATGCATTTCCCCTTCCTGATTACTCCACTACTTATCTGTAAAGGATGCTGATGTTCCACGAATTAACCCAATAAGAATGAGGATATGCACTTGCAAGGTACAAAAAGAATGCTGCATGTATGTATAAAATAATTTATTCGTTCCCATAGGATGAACTAAGAAGCAATGAAAAAATATAAATTGGTTCACTATATCCTTAATAAATATGGAAACATTCTACGCAATTCCGTGGTATTCACGCATGGTAATTACTCTTGATGAAGGAGAGATGGTTCTATTATTTAGTGGTGGAGGTAAGCACCAGGGTGGGCATAGGCGGCGGCAGGGGAAGCGTAGTGAGCATAAGCTGGTTGAGCGTAGGTCTTGACAACAGGGGTAGCGACGTGCTTCAAAGCTGGGACAGCCACAGGAACACGGGCAACGGCGGGGATGGCGGTCTTGAAGAGGGTTGGCTGGTTGACAGCAACACGTTGGATTTTGGTGGCGGGTTCCTGTACCTCAACTTCTTGGACGGTTTCAATTGGACGAGTAACGACGATACGGCGGGTAGTGATTCTCTCACCTCCTTGAAGTTGGGGATCTCCGAGAGCATCAGCAACTTGAAGAACGGAAGCAGAGTCAGCAGGGGATCCATTCTCGTTGAGGATCTCGGTAACGGTACCTCCCTTGGCAGAGAGAAGATCCAAAAGTCTCTGTTGAAGTTCAACGGGCATGTTGGGGGTGATCAATCCACGTCCTTGTGGTTGAGGTTGTTGTTGCTCTTGTTGTTGCTGTTGTTGTTGTTGTTGTTGCTCTTGTTGTTCTTGAGGTTGTTGCTGAGGTGGGCCTATGTATGACATTTATTTATTAAAATGAGGAATTCCGTGTTATGGAATCAGGAAACCTTAGATACTGAAAAATCATTATTTAATTGATTAATTTCGGAAATAAGTTCGAACCTTGTGGTTGTTGTTGAGCTTGTTGAGCATCATCAGCTTGAACAACGTCGGTATCAGCATCACGTGGGGATGGGCCTTGTTGTTGTTGTTGTTGCTGTCTTTGCTGTTGTTGTTGTTGTTGTTGTTGCTGTTGTTGTTGCTGTTGTTGAGGTTGTTGTTGAGCTCTAGCTCTGGGTTGAGCTTGAGCTGGGGCTGGGGCAGCGGCGGAAGGTCCGGCTCTTGGGGAAGCGGATCTCTGAAGTTCAGGAACTGGACCACCCTCACCATCAACGATGAGACGGCTAGTTCCGTAACGGACAACTGGAGCGGTGTGGACGAACTTGGTTGGGGTGAGGACAGTTGGTCCCTGTAATTGAAGTAAAACATGATTTCACTGATCTCCATCTCTGACTTTTCCTTTTTTTATTATCATTTTAGAATAAGCCTCCTATTGGTAAAGGATAGTTGGCAAAAGTGCAACTGCGGTTACGTCACAGCCCCAATAAATCCCAACTGCATTTAATGACATGTAATTGTAGCGGACGTGTCATATATATATATGAGCAAACTGTAATAGAGCATTGCTCAAGAGCATACTACAGTTTACAAATTACCGACAAAGGAATTTATTGAGGTGTAAAAGAAAGAATCGACACTCCTCAAGAAGAAGAAAGTAACCCAGCCACTTGCTTACCTTGAGCATTCACGCTTGTCATCTTTATCACAATCACCGTTACTTTACCTGACAACCTCAGTTCCCCTTTAACGTATCCCTACTACATATTTCTCTTATATTACAAAACCACTTTCTTCTTTCGACTTACCTTTTGGACTTTAGAGATGGGTTGACTCAATTCCAAAGTAGCGGAGCCGGCGGGGCGGACGATGACGCGGTGTTCAATGTCGTAGAATTCCTTGCGGAGAGCTGGACGACGAACCTTGACCTTACGGGTGGTCACAGCTGGATGAGCCACATCCACCAACTTTTGAGTAACTCCGTGAGTGTAAGCCAATTTGGTGACTGGCACATCAGCAACTCCTTGGACCTTGGTCAAGACGGGAGTGGCAGCATATCCGACCTGCCCAAAACCAAACAGGTTGTTACAATCTACCCCATAACTTTATTGACAAATATCATGCAATGTAATTACTCCAAGTTTCACTTCCGACTTTCTTTCTTTCTTATTATTATTATTTTTTTTTTTGGTCAAAATCTTTGAGCATTCTCAACTTGGAGTTTCCATCGCTTCCTGCTTATGCTGTGATTTAATCGCTCGCCTAAGCAGTCATTCTTACACTTTGTTGTTGTACTCCAAATAGACCAGGATATCCGTAACTTACCTTTTGGTGGACAGCAAGGGCAGGGGCAGCAGCGACGGCTGGAGCGTAAGCAAGGTGACCAGCAGCAGCAAGAGCTGGAGCAGCGTAGGCGTGTTGAGCATAAGCTGGGTAAGCTGGGTTAGCAGCATAGGCAGCTTGGACAGCATGGGCACCGTAAGGGATAGCTGGAGGAGGTCCAGCGGGAAGAGCAGCAGCAGCTTGGACAGCAACCTCTTGTTGTTGATCAGCTTGACGTTGAAGTTGAGCTTGATCGTTGGCTTGTTGTTGGAGTTGAGCTTGCTCATTGGCTTGCTGTTGAAGTTGAGCTTGCTCATTGGCTTGCTGTTGAAGTTGAGCTTGATCGTTAGCTTGCTGTTGGAGTTGAGCTTGCTCATTGGCTTGCTGTTGAAGTTGAGCTTGCTCATTGGCTTGCTGTTGAAGTTGAGCTTGTTGATCAGCCTGTTGTTGCTCAGCTTGTTGTTGGAGTTGTTGTTGGAACTGAGCTTGTTGATCAGCTTGTTGTTGAAGTTGGAGTTGTTCATCAGCGGCATTCAATGGTTGGGCTTGTTGGAGAGCAGGACCAGCAGCCAATGGTTGACCAGTTCGTTGAATCTAAAAACACACACACGAACCAATTATAATCCACTGTTTTCAAAAACGTCCAAATATCACTCAAATTTCCACGGAATTGATTCAAGTAATTGCTGAAATTTTGAACTGCTTTTGTGAATCTGTTTTTTAAAAAATTGGGATACTTTTATTTATTTTTTTTTTGCTTTAAATTCTACTATATTTTGTATATACTTGGAAGTTTGGTTGTTCATATCCAGCTCCGGTGAGAGTAACTCCGGCAGGGCTATTGAAAGCAAGTCTCACTTGGACTTGGGCACTGGCAGCCGTAGCAAGGGCCAAAAAACCCAACAACACTGCACACTTCATTTTCGAAAATTCAAAGAAATAGAGAGAGAGAGGAGAATTCGATGTTGAGTGTATGAAAAGTTGTCCAATACTGAAGTAACTCTGCTGGGTCACTATTGCATTTATATGAGCGGTCAAAAAATAAGTCATTGGGTGTTTCTCTGAGCTGATTTCATGTCATAAAGGATCTCTCTCTACATATATATGAAGCGTGTGGATGAAGGAAGGGATCCTATGAAAAATAATCGGTCGGTGGTATGGTATGGTTGTTGTAGTAGTAGTGGTGGTTGATTTACTTTATTATTGCAATCACCTGAAAGGATACCAGAGAGAAGTCACCTAATCATGTAGCTCTGTGTTGGACGTAAGTTCTCCTCCAGTTATATTACATTCTCATGCAATTCATCGACACCCACTCTACCTTCAAGAAGTCATAGTCTCTATACTCCTATTATATTTTTCCAACGTGCATACAAAGATCTGTTCATATGCTCAGTCCGACACACATACATACATACATACCCCAGTCACATAGCCCTTTACCCAATGCAATCTCAATGGCCAACACCCATTCACCAACTAATAATAACAGTAATAATACTTCAGGGAGACCTATTATACAATAAACAACGTTAAATCAATTCCATAAACATTCTCGCATTGGCTTCAGTCTTCTTACTTCGTTGTAACATGTCATAAGCCATTCCCATTACAAAAACACACACATACACACACACACACACACACACAAACACACATGCTCACACAAACATCTCTCTACGCACAACAATTACACACAAAATTTTTTTATCCTCCATTTAGTACCCTAAATGCACCTATGGTCTCTGCTGTAGGTACCCACGTCCACGGAACCAGCCCCATGGTACATACCATTTGGGGGTACTTATACTAGCATATTACTCCGCAGCTTAAAAGACTCAAGTACTTAACCACCGCCATCATCTGTCAATATCAATCATTCCGTCTTTTATTTATTTCCTTTTAATTATACCTTTTCCCCCTCCTAGACAAATATTTTGTTCCAAATCCTTGCCATCCTTTGAATTGCGACTAAATCAATTTCCCCCTGCCTTTTTTCAACTGCTCCAACTTAATGAAGCAATAAATTTGGGAAATTCCAACTGTGTGCACGCGTCATTTCCATCAAGCTTCCCTCCTATAATAAATATCCACTTGCTGAATGCCACGGTTCCCAGCTCAAGTCCATACACCCCTTATGAGTGTTGCTGATTGTTTCGGTTGCTCCCATGAAATTTTGCTATCTCCTCTGTAGAGGAGATAGCAAATTGCTGTAACGAGGAGTAGTTTATGTGTCTGTCTTTACATTTGAGAGAGAATTCTGGTTCTGCTCAAGATAGCATTACAGATGGTGCATAATTAGCAGATCTTTATAGGATGTATTAGTAAATTGCGTGTGGAGGGTTTATAGGAATCATATACATACATGTAGGCAATACACGCAGATAATAACACATCCATATGGAATCTACATTCTAATCAATTTGACTATTCACACTTAATTTGCAGACCGAATCCATCCCTAAAGTATATGTATTATTGGGAGGTAAAAAATTCCACGAGTAGATACTGTATAATATGTTCTTGAACCGAAGACTCTCACGAAGATCAGGTATAATAATTATTGGAGGTGCACAAATTAAATAGTTATCTTTACTGAACAGCAGCCCCATATAGACGGATGCCTTGCTGCATTCCATTCCATTCATCCATTCCACTGCACCTCTTTTGGCTGATTAGGTTAATGCTTGATTAATAATTTTTATCGATTCCACGCGACGCATAATTAATATAAAAGCTCAAGTCAGCCAGACTCAAATCCTCACCATGACTAATACGGTATTGATTAATGAGATGCATTGATTTATGAATATATCATTTGCTCATTTCCCTTTCCTTACTCAATGCCAATTATGTAGCAATCCTGCAATTAATTATGTCAATTCGGCACTGTCCTGTCCATCCCAGTTTAACTAACTTGATGCAAGTACACACAAAAGGCGTATGTATATTATTATAATAAGTATACTCAGCCCACACTTTGCAGTCAGTCATGCACGCATTCTCTCTCTCTCTCTGTCTCTGTCTCTCTCTCTCTCTCTCCGCAATTCTCCCGGCAATCAACATTACCATTTATAATTCGAATAAGGTTAGAACTTAATCAAAAGTCTAAATATGTGCACAAACAGTATTATAAACCATAAAGTCTCCACGAATTTTGTTACTCTATAGAGAACTGCTGATGCATCTGTATAGAATGCCTGATGCAATTTTCCTCACCTTCTTTTTCACTCGAAACTGCCCACAAACTTGAAAATCTCTTGTATTTATGCATAATAATGGACGTGGGTAAATGCAGTTATTGTGAGGAAAAAATAGCTTCTGATTGCATTTTGGAGGTTAACAGCATAAATCACCGAAGGGTACAATTTCCCAAGAGAACAGAAGCTATATTCTTAAAAGGGGAATATCACGAGCCCATATTTCATGGGGAAAATGACGGAAGGAAGGATTTCTATGAAAAGCCCTATAATTTTCTATACCGGATTATTAGAATTGAGTCTAAAAAAGTAATAACTGTAATGATGAAATGGAATGAGTCAAACCGGTAAATAACAGTTATTCAAAAAAAAAAAGGAACTTTAAAAAAATCCATTAGTGAATTAAAAAAAAGGTGGAGAGGTGGTTCAAATAATAAAACCTGTTGTCTTCAATGGAGTGATTTAAAGGTGTACGTCCATGATGAAGCTGTAGGGTGAGTAGTGAGACAGTAGACGTATACTATGTACATACATATGTAGTATGTATGTACCTCTCATGAACCTCTCCCCTATTGGCCTCGCTCAAGACATCTACATGTATTAATTTATAGAGGTAGGATATCTAGATAAACAAATCATTGTTACAATCGTTATATTGAAATTTTCTCTGAAACTAACTAAATCAATACAGTCCTGACGGAGACAACTAAGTTTCTCTTAAATGTAGGTACATAGCTCGATGATTGAGACAGGCAGCCTGAGAAATTATCACCATTTGGAAATTGGGATTTGCCTTGCCGAAAACCAAATCCTTAATAATTAGTGTACCCATGTATGCTCCTTGTATGGTTCCTATTATGGGATTGATTGTATAGCTCTTAGTGTTGGCAAGTGGACGGATCAACTGGGAAAAATCTGGGTGGATTTCAATTTTCATTTAAAACTAGGGTATATCTGTATGAAGGAAATTTTTTTGTGTTCCCCATTAAAAAATATAAAAAAGCCCATACTACTACTACTTGACTACTACATCACCACTCTCTACCTCCAGATGTATATAACCTTAACAGGTAAAAAGGTATTGTGTCAAATATTTAATTGTATCCCGCAATAACTTAATCATTCTAATTGCATCATTTTTTTGCACGACAGCTGCATTCTTTTTTCAGGTTCCAATTAAGTTTCTAATCACCTCTGGGCTCCATTCCAATCCAAAAATCTTTTTTCACACCGAAGTCACATTATTTCTGAAACAATGACATGCATAATCTCAATCAAAAATGGCTTTATCAATAATCTCAAACCTTTTAGAATGTGAAATAAAATTCAGAACTCACAGAGAAAAAGATAACACTGTGCTGCTCTTAAATGGTTGAAGTGTAGGAAAAGGGTTACGAGGAGAGGAAACAATGCTCAATGTGTAAGAAGGCTCTGAAGCCCTGATAAGTAGTTTTGTAGGTACAGAGAGTGTAAGGAAATGAGGATGAGATAAGATTTTAATATACAAAGTAAATTCTCGTGTCCGAGGAGTAAATTGACAAATATACGCAATAAATATGGGACAATTAGGGGATAACCTTTGGTATGTCTCGGCGGAGTCTGGCTACGTGTGTGCTACGTGATCTTGTGATCCATTGCAGACGTGCACAATTTTTACAGGTTAGACAGATATCCCCAGTCCCTCATGGAAATGTATAGGAGCTTATACTTAGATACTACAAACATATAGGCACAAACATACCCATGCTTTTTAGTCATGCTTTACTCATATGCAGAGTACAAGGAATTGCTGATTAATAGCCGTAGAAAAGGAAAGTAAAGCGCCCATGCTGAGCATCACTTAACTGACTGTTCAAAATCAAATCTGCATCTACTCCCCAACTTGAGATTAATATCAAGTTGTAATAAGCCATACAATTATACGCTATGGATATAAAGTTATACAATTGATAATAATAATTATTATAATCATGGCAAGTGTAATAAAACCCTTTGCAAATATAATTGTATAAATGCTAATATAATGCTGTAATGTAGTGTCAGTATCAATGTTACTGTGTTTTTTTCCCTGCATTCCTATATACTTATGATTCCCACCCTGGTACATGGTTTGAAGGTATATGCCCTCACTTCTTGATAACTATTATTATCGTTCTTCTCACACACATGAATGACTTCCACATGCAAATCACAAAGGGTTCCTCATATAGATACACTATTGGGATAGAAGTCCAAGTAAAAATATAAAACGAGGTTGAACAGAGGGAAGTCAACAATGCTCAAGTGTCTGAAGGCTTCAAAAAAGATAAATCAAGGTGATCCCTATGTGCACAGACTCGGAGGCATAACCCAAATATGAGTCTTCTCAGGGAGTCCCTCTACAATAGACACTATATACCCATAGACTCTTATATTAGAGACTTGTCTATGCATAGAGAGATCCAACTGCACAAAAACAGTTGGACAAGATTGATTGATTTATGCATCTCAATCTGACAAGTCCGCCTGGGCACAGTCATTAGGCTGACACTCTGAAAAGGGACGACAAGAACCTAAACAAAATATAACGGTCAAGTGCAATCACGAAAAAGACTTTTGAACGGCCCACACACTCCAAGAATAAAATAGCACTGCTGATACTCTGACAGTTGAGATCATTTGCCTTGTTTGTCAATTGATTTGGAAACAAAACTGCAACAAGTGATATTCTCTCTTTTTTCCCCCTTTTCTTTTATTACAATTATTACCACTACCACCATTCTCAAATACAGTCAAGTTGATGTACTACTGAATACAACACACCTGTCAAAATCGTCTAGAACCTCCGGGCCCTGCAAGGCTGGAAAATGCAAACTGCATTTCAGTCACATTAGATCACTCACATGAGTGCTAATCAAGAGAAGACAGGTGGAACAGAAGGGATGATTGACTACTTTATGTAATTACTATGACCGATGATTTACTAGAGATTATCTAACCAAATATTATTTTTGCATTCTACACAGGAATCCACGTTGAATTTTTATGACCAATTATGGCCCGCTGGACTGCTTCTCATTTGCTACTGTCTATGAGCCTCATAGGCTTCATCTCATACAAATATAAATATACAAGGGTCAGTAGCTCCTGCTATACGTAGGGAAACACTAGTAGATACTACTATGGTACTATTACACGAGACATGGAAATAAACAAATGTTTATTATGCTAGAACATTATTGAGCAGATTTAATAGTAGGAGAAGAGAACCTCGGGGAGATTATTACTTTTAATTTTTGAAGGAAGGCCTGATGTTTCACCAGATAAATGGATTGACATCCTAAGGTTTTGTGTTGCACTTGAGTAATTATAATGTTTACACACAATATGGGATGGAATGTGTACATGAGCATTTGAGTCTATTATAACATGCTTGAATTCTACGTGTAGATGTTCGAAGTTTCTCAAAGAGTGAGACAAGACATTATATAATGGTTTGTACATTGCCATTTGCCATCAGTTCCCAACGACGCATTTTTCTTGAACTCCTACTTGCTCGGAAAGATTGAAAAGAATATATGAAGGAGATAGGGAGATGGCTGATCCAAATAAAATGTGAGTTATGAAGTAATCTCAAGGCTTCTTTAATTAAAAATTAAATCCGTCTATCGAGCTACCTACTCCATTAGCGATTTGCGATTTGGAGCTATAAAAATGATGTTGTATGCCGAGCCAGGAGTGACATGTTGTCACAGAGTCTGTGTATGCACGTTCCTATCTGTCCAGCTGACAATGAGCTAATTGTAACAAGAGTAACAAAGAGTTGTTTTCCGTGATTTCCGTTCAATTTACTGGGTACACGTTGGTTGCCTCACACTTTTTCACACGTAACCATTTTTTTGACTCGTAATTGCATGGGTTAGAGACAAGAGTAGAATTAAAGATGAAGGTAAAGGCTCGATCCTGATCAAGATTGTGGTTTTACTTCAATTTGAGTCCACAGTTTAGCCCAATTTAGTCAGTGTTTTACTCTCATTCTGTCTCTTCTCTTCTCACATAATCAGGGGGTTTGGAGCCTCACGACAAAATTGCCGTCTCCTCCTTAAAACATTCATATTTCTTTTTTTATCATTTCATTATTGTCGGTGGAATATTTGCTCCTTCGGTTGCTTTTTTTTGCACTATATATCGATACACAAGGCACGTTTCCGCAGAGTAAGAATTAAACGTCAAGGATACTTGTCCCTCTGTGACTTCAAATATTATGCTAATAAGCATACATTCCTGCCTTGCCGAACCGCACACGAACTCTAATCATCATTAGTGTCATGAGGAAAAAGGAAAAAAAGGATTTTCATCAAGAAATTTCAATTTAGCAGATGAGTAATGTGTCTAGTTGGAAAAACAATCAGGGAACCCAAAAGTGTGAATGGTTTCCGCATCGGGTCTTCAAATATTCATATATGCTCAAATCTGAGCCAAAGAATTAGCACATATATATCCCCCTGGTTTGGAAGGAAAGTGAAAAGCGTGATGTGCATTTACACAGGAATATGATACTGAGGATATGAGAGATGAAAAGATTATAACACGTTTAATTTTAAAAAGTGAACAATAATAATTACAATCTACAAATAGTTGCTGTTAATAATATAGGAAAGATTGTGGGTTACTTGATTGCTTGCACACGATAAGAGTTAATTTTAATGCCGGACCTGTATTTAACTGTACAAATATACATACCGCTGCTGAATAAATTTCATATTTTTTCTAAGACATGGATGGAAAAATTTTACATACATAATAATATGTACATCTCCTATTTACTTGTGTAGTATATGGTAGGAATACAAAATGTGAGAGACAATGTAGTCACATATGTATACACAATGTTTGTATGAGTGTAGTCTGTTTATAATTAATACTACATCTTATGTTTTCTGTTTACACTTACGTATGCACGTCTGGAGGTACATACATTACATACATACTCTACATAAGTATAGGTAATTACTTACACAGGAATGACAGGAAATATTGCCTCAAGGGATTCAACAGTGATTTCAAGCTACTTACATGACACAGTAGCGAGGTACATCACTGTTGACCATGTGAAATGATGTTGGCTGCTTGGATTGATAAAAAGTGATTGATTTGAAATAATTGGATCAATTAATTCCTTTTAACCAACACTGCTCGAGTGAAGGTGACATTTTTTTGGCTCAGCTCTACTTTTAGGAATAACACTGATTTTATTGGGAATTGTAGACAAGGTAATTGCAAAGCTCCAGACGGACTACATCATCGTGTGATTACTTCAAGATGAAGCCACTTTCTGGTATAAATGTGAAGTGTGTGTGTGTGTGTGTAATGTGGCCCGATGCCATCCAGAAATTATGGTATTCCAAAAGTGCTAATCGAGCCAATCAATTATCATTATTAAGCAAGAGATGAAAAAATTAAGGCAGAGTATAATACAGAGAGGTGTTCACACTTGCATTAATGCGGATTTGCTAATATGGTCCTTGCACTTGTTTTTAACTCCATATGAAACTATCCCAACTGAGGAAAGATATACATAAAAGTCTTCATGTGTGTTCGCCGCGAGACGGACGACTCGACGACAACATAAAATATGTTTGTTTATTTCCATTGGAACAATGTGACCGATTGGGAGAAGGTATATATTTGACGCTGGGAGCCCTATTATAATTCATGAGAAGGAATACATTACAGAGGGTCCGTCATCCGTATAGAAGACATATGGCATGTGTATACCTAGAGATTGGGCTGGTTGTATTGAGTCTCGATAATGGGATTCAATCAGATAATTTAATTTCATTAAATGGGCTATCTCCTGAGATTTTTCTTTTTCAATTATTTCATTTACACTTTGACTTGGTCAGAGAGGTTGGGATAGCAGGGCTAAGATTAATTGGGAGTTCATACCAAGGGGTCTGGGAGCATGAGTAATGTCAGGTCGTAAATATTGTGCCGCAATCAATTAGGTCTCCACACCATATTTAATTTACTCGGAGCTCTTGACATTTAAATACTTGCTTACTCTTAAGAATCACCTTGCTGTCATTGTTCCATGATTGTGCATTGTCTCATTGCAACACTCTCGACAATAGGGTTGTGTTGGGGATACTTAACTCCATACGTCTATTGTCCTGCTCCCTGCATGCAGATCCACTACTGTAATATAAACATTTACTATATTATACAGTATTTGTTTGTTGATATCATTCCTTCCCCCCTCTGGTATAAAAAAAACGTCAAGAGTCACAGAGCACCATACCGTTCACGAGAGAGGTGTTCTTGAGAGAAAATGAAATCCTACTCAGGTGGAAAGAAACATGATCAACTTTTTAGCACTTATTTATACAATTATTATTATAATACGAGTAACATAGAGCATGTGTGTGCGTATGTATAATCCAAGAATAATTAAAACCTATCCTTGTGCATGGTAATTATAAGCGACGAAGGTGTTATTAGTCTATATTTATGATTTTACATCTTTATGAGGTCAGGATGCATAATTTATACTTTAATTTCAAAAATGTCATACAATACTTCTCAGCTCCATTTCAACGAGATTAATTTACTGGTTGGAATTACACTCCGAAAGACCATGAATACCAGTGGGAAAATTACAAGTAGATATGTAATGGGAGGGATCGTATCATCTCAATTTGGTAAAAAGGTTTTGTGAAACTATAGCAACTTTTTTTTTTTTACTCTTGCTCTGTAGATTCTTATGGTGGATTTTTATTACAGTACTTTATACACACATACATACATACATACATACGTATGTACTCCCAATATGTATTCTTAGTATCTATATTACGAGGACTGTTCAGGGATTAGAATTGCAAAAATTAAGATTATCTGCTGAAGCAGCGTGAATTCTCCCTCCTGAATTGATCTGCTTTACAGTAATGACGACACTACCATGTACTTACATGCTCTATCCTCATGATAACAGATGTCAAATAAAAATTGCACATTAGTGTAGATCCATACATAAAATATGTAACTTTCAAGTTGGGATTGGAGTGAAGGTGCTACCGTGAGAATACCTGTGGGACGGAGCATAGACCTGAAGTTACAGAAATGATAATCAGTTCAAATTTTTATTGTTACTTGTTATTACTGATACGCGCAACTAGAAAATGATTGTCGACTGAGTATGACTCCGTTGAGCCATCCTACAACAATTACAACATTTTTCACAGCTAAATCAGCCTATGTATGTATACCTGACTAAATACACAAGTCTCCATACACCATGCAGTCCTTTGCTCATCAAGAGTCAGCAAACAAATAATAATTGAACAAAACTTGGGTTACCAATAAAAGTAAGTAAGTATACTCCGAGGGTAATTGACGGTAACATGTATACTGTAATAGTACTTAATGCCAATGCTGGTACTCATAGAAAAAGTGTAAGCAATTGTTGGGCTATACCTATAGCTTTTCCTCCTTGGTTGGTGCCAATGAGCCAGAACTCGTTGAGCTATTTAGGTTTCTGTGAAGTAAAGCAGCAGCAGCAGTAGTGTACAGTAGTGTGGCTCTGAATGAAAATGAATTTACACAGAGAAAATGACCAGGACAAGTTGTAATGTTATAATTAAATATGATTTGAGGTGAGCAAAAAGCTAGGATAGACACAAAACACTCTAATTGACAGCTGCATTTAATGGTAACAACAATCTACTCCTAAAGACAAGAATACATTCGAGAAAGGCCGGTTGAGCAACAATAAAATTAAGGATTTACAAGACATTAGACAAGTAACTTTACAGTGTCATAAAACTGATTCACATCTCCACCTTGTAATGCTCCAACCTGCACTGACTTCATGTAAAAAAACTGCTACTACTACTACTACTACCATTTAACTCTCAAAAATACATAATCACAGGCTCGTGGTCCTCCCTTTATTGTAAATCTGAACTCACGACGGAAAAATGAATCCAAACTTTTTTTTTCTTCTTAATCAGGTTATTTACTTGAAATCTGCCCTAAGTGTAATGTTCCATATTGTTCAGTCTGCTTTTGCTCGTGTCGGACACTATTGCCCAAAGCCCTCAGCAATTATTTCATTTCAGTTTATACACATACATTACAGCACGCTCTACGTTACACAGTAGGTTTACCAGCTAAATCCTGAGCATTTATGATCTCCATTGTCTGAGTCCGAGCCCGCACCTCCATATCCTTCCACATATGTACATACATTCCTAAATTTACATTAATAACACGCTATTACAGAAAGTATTAGTATTGCCAAATAATTCATATCACAAGCGTTTGTAACGATCCTATAATGCATACCTACACAGAACACTTTCATTTTCATAACACATTTTCCTATCCTAGAGCATACATACATGCATAATTTTAGTAAGTAAAAATTATTACAGTAGTACATATTACATACATACAGGCCAGCTATGAATGAGCGGCAGTATAACCGGACTGTAGACCCTTTAACCGGCGGAAGTTGGACGGAACATTTGCCCATAGGAAAACAAATGGTCATTAAAAAATCTTCATTGAAGAAAGCTCCAAGACACTGAAATTATGTATGAAATTCTATTATAATTTATTAGTCCATTTACACATGCATACACTGGTAGTCTGAACAGTACAGTAGTGGAACTACCTGTTCATTGTTTTCCCCTCTCATCGCTGACTGCTCCTACATGAAGATAAAACGATGCACATTAGAAATTGGAGTAGTCAGCAGTGCAGTGGATTAAATGAGCCCACGATGACACATATGACGTGACTGATGATGATGAACAAAGGCCGATTGTGTTCTGTAGACCGATGACGACAATGATAACAATCGATGAAAATCATTCCCTGATCAGTTGGTTCTATTGATTTATTAATTACAAGAGAAGTACACCCTTGTCACGTCATGTGCGAGCTACGAGTGTAGTGATGAAAAATCCAATCTGAGGGCAATATTGTGTAGGGAAAAGATTGACCCTATGTCTTGTACATAAATTGTGAGTGCATTATTATTATTATTGTTATTATACAATATAATGATAAGTACTCTTTCTAGCTCCCAACCTGGTAACACTCCAATGCTCATGGATATACAGAGTCATAATTATATGAGCTCATATATTTTTTACCGTAATGTTTAGATGTATAAAAAAAGTGAGTACCAGTATACATAGGTCCATACACATGGGATGGAACAAGTCTTTAGCCTCCCGCTTGGAAATCATGTAAAGTACAAACTGTTAAAAGGCGGAATGAAACTAGCAAGCTGTTATAATCGTTGGAAATATGGATTGGAAGGATTTTATTTCTTTATTCCGAGTCACTCTCTAGATAGCAAATGATTCATTAAAGAATCAGGTAATTCATCAGGAATAGCTATGCTATCTACAAATAAAAATACCTTTGCTATTCGTTTGCTATTATTATGTCTTTATTATTATGAATATTTATGTACATACTCACTCAGAGTCAAATAGGAGCATGGGGTGTTCTCACTTTCTTTATTTTTACAAATCAATTCATTTCTTTAGTCGTAATTTTTTATAAATCTGACTCCGCATGTATCTACATGTCCATACTTATGACTGATTGGGTTTCGTTGTTCAATCAAAATTAGAAGTGGAGTAGTTTATTCGGAGAGAAGGAATAGGAGTAAGGCCTGAGACAGTTCAATCTATGTACAAGCTCAAAAGTATTTTGAAAGAATTTTTTACCTGTACTTAGATAGATACAGACAGTGTGTGTGTGTGGAAATAATCAATAGTAGAAATCAATCGCTCAGATATACGTCAACAATCAGATATTTAATGGTTCAAGTTAAACCGGTATATTTTTGTGCTTATCGACAGAGCAGAAATCCAAGTACAAGAGATGCACGCTTATCCCTCGACATCTGACAACCATTGAACAAATGCAGGTTTTTTTTTAATGTTGCTCTGTAATTAATTACACTATAATTTTAAGTAAATGATTACAAATTGGTTATCAGCTATCAGCACAGTCCTTTGGGAATGGACGTACATATCTATGTATCTGTGGACAAGACCCGAGCGTGTAATTCACTTGTAATTTATCTCCTCACTAATTCCAGGGTACTCACTTTTTTGCAGACAGGGCAAAAAGGCAACCACATTCTTGACAATGGACTCTCATCAGGAGTGTTATGCTATTAAAATGTGGCCGTAGTGGAAGGATAATCACCGTAAAAAATTGCTGAAATGTCAACAAATATTCGCTCAAGTTTGACCTACACAATAAAGTGCTCATAGTTTCTGGTACCTGTTAGCTACTACAATCATTCAACTTGCTACAGTTACATGAATGTATGAGTATCTACCATAGTGGATCTATATATCTTTAATGTGTACTTACCAGCACTATTTACTGATTCGAGGCTAATTTACATGAAAAATGTATTAGAGTGATGGAGAGATACGTGCTATTAAGGTGTGCACAGGATTTGGGCATATATATTGTAGAGCAAGTGCAGCCCCATATATATTTTTACTCAGAAATTGTAAAATCACCTGAGAAAAAAGGGAGTGATATGTGATGCTACTATATGTTGAATGGTGAATGTCATGTTTGAGTAGAATAAAAATACGAAGAGCAATTATATACTCATTTGAAGGATGCAGATTTTGAATTTGGTATTGACTTGAGCTTGGAGTGGAGTTGGAGTTGACAGAAAGGAAAAACTAGAGATTTTTGTAATATTATTTACGACTGTCGGCAACAATATCAAAAGGTGCTATTGTTATGTCTTACCATCAAATTATACTATATTGTACACTAAGTGTAAGTACATACACTCCGTACTAATTTATGTTTTGAGACTGGCCAACTCTTACCCTCTGGTATTTTTTATGATGGAGTAATAATAAGCATTGTGTATTACTGAGCCACTTTGTTTATTTTAGAGGCCACGGAGAGCAGAATATTCGAAAAGGTGGTGATATGTTGAACTGCTTTTAGCACCGCCAAAAATCCCACTTACTAGCTCAAATGCATATTCATGTCCTTATCATTTTTGGCCTTATACACAAATCCATTGAAGCACACATCTGATGCCTTTTGTTACATATATTTTAGAACCTGAACCAAAGGATTTTGAATTGTACATTGGCAATAATGATTTGACATTTTTATGGGATCTGTCTCTGGCTCTCGTGTACTGGCCCAATCTGACAAATTACCAAAGGACTGAAGGCTCAGAAACTTTATGTATTGGAACTTGAACCATGATCTCATATTTCTTTGAAGGAATAGCTAGGCCCCATGGGGTCAGTGCGGTGCCCCAACTATGGATAATAAGACTTGTTCATATGAAACTGTGTTGTCCCTCCACGAAACAGTTTGCTAGCGTCATTCAAGCAAACAAAAATCACTGTGTAGGGATATTATTATTATGAAGGGTACTTATACATCTACTATATTTATGTTAAGCTACGAGTGTATGTACATAACCTTTTGGTTTTGCTTATGCGTAAACCTGAGAGGAACTAGCTGACATGGGGAGTCACGTTATTGGGAACGGGAATCCGACAATAAAGTGAATCTGACATATGTATCTGTAATGGATTCAGTATAGATAAGTACATAGATACATTATTATTATTATAACGGTGAGTACACACACACACACACACGCACTAATACAATAACAGCTATTATAGTTTTGATATGCAGAAAGTGAGAGTCCTTCTTGTTACATCTCTCCGTCTACTCCTTTAGTTGTTTGACTAAACGTGTGCGTTTATGTAACCAAATTGAAGTTTATGTATGATTACTTTGACGGGATGGGAGAGAGACTGAATTTGTAAGAAAAACACTCTCAAGCATAAGGTATCTCCTTTCCAATGCCTGAACACAAGAGATAACTTGGGTTTTTGTCTCCCTTGGGAGCAATACAACCACGCCCGTCATTTAATCTCGAACGTGTAAGTACACCTGAGAGAGTCAAGGAGTCCACATTAAATAATATGCATACACAACAGCACCAATCATCCCAACAAGTGTTCCATCATCCAAGTAAAAATCTACATGTTAACTAATACTAAAAGCCCTAGTATCCTTAAAAAATCCTATGTATTTCACAGAGTCCGCAACCCACGTGTGTGCCGTATGATTTTTGTAGAGTAACTACAGTCAGACTTCCATCCCAGAGAGCTGATCACACACCTACAACAACAATTCAATTGACTGTGAAACTCCACAAGATTTCCAAGCTATAATATCCAATTCTCTCAACTTCCTATACAGCATTTATAATTTAACCTAAAAATTATTATGGTCCACCCTTCATCCTCAAAATTATTACTTCTCCCTTTTAGCCCTATTGATCTCATTGCAGATACATACATATACAAGCAAATGCTCAAAAATTCCCAAATTGCATTAACATTCTGATGTTCACTTCTCTATAGGTACAATATCCCCTCAAGTAGAATCACTCTCCATAGGGAAGAGTGTATGTACATATTCGTTAAATAAATTCCGTGTGTTTGAAATTGCGTAATAAGTGCGTTGGAAAAACGTGGGCAGGCCTTCGAATGGAAATAATATGGAAGAAAATGTTCTTGCTGGGAGCACCGTAATTAATTTTAGACATTTTAAAATCTTTTTGATTTAATCTTGATTTCCTTTAACCTTTGGGAACCATTTATGATCATATAAGAAAATGTACAAAGATCCAAATCTAGATGAAAAATGCTAAACGTTTCCAACCTTTTCCACCTTTCAGACATAACGACTCCAAAGGTAAAATAATGTCGGAATTGAGACTGGCTAGTGGTAGTACCTATGTGCATATTACGTATGTATGTATGTATGTACCGCCACACATACCTTGTTCAAGCTCCAAGCTTTCGCGGAGCACCTTTCAGAACTGATATGTTGTAGGATGCTACACTTACAGTCATTCTATCAGCACTTTTAAACCATTTCACATAATTATGAGGATTGTACATACATGCATAAATTGGTAGAGTGTGAAGAAACCAACGACCGGTTTGGACTATTCCTGCATCCTACAGAGTGTAATGCCTTCATGTAGTAAACATACACGTTTTATTTAAAATCTCTTGTGAGTGAAATAGTTATTCATCGATTTGAGTTTGTCATGTTGCTAAAAGAAATTGGGTCAATATGCCAGAAAAAATCTTTGGATAAAAAATTTGATCCCTCATAATTTTTTCCCGTTTTCACCTGCAATCTGTATATACAGTATTCTATATCTATGTGGAACAAATCGTTTCAATTTCGCTCCAAGATATTTTCTGTAACTTGAATATCAATAGTAGCAATAATTTTTAAAAGTGTGAGGAGGAATAACCATATAGTTATACAGGTATGATTCAGGCCAGAGGTGGTGGAGACATTGTACCAGTGACAAGATGATGTGCATAATGCTATGACCATTAATGGAGACTTTCCTAATTCAAGTGACCATATTTAACATTCGATCAGATGTAATTTAAGCTCTTGTTTTTATTACCTTGTACGAGTTTTTCAATAATAATTACCTCAATACTCTCCATCTCCATCCATAATAATTACGTACATAAATTTTTAGCTATTCATTATTCAAAACATGTGTCAGAAGATATCTTATCTCTGGCTTTGGCTCAAAGGTAACATGTACATATACATGTGTATAGTATCCTATAACCCTTTGATGTCATAAAAACTGGATCGGAGGTTATTCACTTACCGTATAAATTAGTTTATTAATTTAAATTCATGTACTAATTAAGAATTTTCAAAAAACTCAGTTTTTCCTTTAAATAAATTGCAACAAGAGGGTACTCTTATGAAACATACGTGCTCACTGTGAAGTGTCATAATTATGAGAGAATGATCTTTTCTTACTGGTCGAACTCTAATAATTACAATCAAGTTCATATGTACCATTTGTCTCTCAAGTTTGAGTGTGTGTGTGTGTACAATCCAGCCGGGGCAGTTAATTAAATTGAGTGGAAAAGCAACTTCGCATGTTTATTTTCTGTAGTGCCGATGTAAATTAACAATAAGCTCTCCTATTATTTCCCTCCTTGCCCGTTGGGAAATGAACATACTGCTGATTTTTAATTAAAGTGCATTTCACTGACGGAGCCAGTTTAAGTGTAAAATTTTCAGCTCAATCATAACAATGATAACGTTGTCAGTGTATAAAGTAAAGATTACTTGTAACTATAGAATGGAATTCAATTCACATCCCCCCTCCATACATATGTATTGAAATATAAGCATACATTTCACCTTCAAAGATCATTTTTCTGATGTAATCAACCCAAGACTTGACGTAAATATTGCTACATTGTTTGAAACTTTCTTAATTAGCAAGTGACAACTCCCTCGCCCAGATTCAATGCTTTTCCGTGTTCTTCAAACTATTCCTGTCTTTTTTTGTAAAAATTAGTATCTCTCCTTTTTCATGTGAAATCCCTCCAACCCACATTGACTGTATAGTATGTCCCAGAGCGGATAGTCATTGGTTTGAGGCAGACATGTTTACAATTTACAACTAAAAATCAATTCAAGTCAAGGACGGGCTATTTGACAAGGGACTTTTTTCGTCCTGTTCTTTATTTGTAGATTTGGGTGCCAATACATTTAATCTGTCAGTTCTGGAAAAAACTGTGAGAAAAAAATCCACATTCCTGTCTGAGTCACATCACAGTCCACTGCACACTCGGAATTACAAGCTACAATGGACAAATTACATGCATAATTGGAGATACAGACGTTAGCAATGACAGAACTCACATTTCGGAATTGGTCTTGATTGTTCTTGGATTGGAGAATTATTATTGCATGGCATGTAATTGTAATGTGGGTTTTTGTAATATTCTTGTTTTGAATATCTAACATTTTTGACAAGTAGATGAGATATGCAGTTTGTAAACTTACATCATAATCTTGATTCTCAGGAACGATTAACTTTTCAATATCTCATTCATAAACATGAAGACATCATCGCCTCCCTATATACGATAATCTTGTTTTTCCATGCCGTTCGTTGTGTCTTGTCTACATCTTGGATCTTAAAACTGAAAGGAGAATGTCTCGGAAATATGAAATAAAAACATGTCGAGTTCTCTGGCTTTTGTGTCAATCTTTTTGTATCCAACGTTTTCACATGTTAATAAGGTCAGTTCAAAGCCCATCGGACGGAGTGATATTTATTCAATTTGAATGGTGTTCTCCTATAAGCATGAATGCTAAAATGTAACTATTTGTATGCAAATCAAGGGGGTAACTTTGGAATTAAAAGTGCATTTTATTGCAAATGTATAATTAGTAGTATCATTAAGGATCATTAAATGATCTCACTCAAAACATGGCAGAGGAATTAATAAAACATTTTTATTAAATTTAGCTCTGCAGACAGATAGATACAGATACTACATGTACACAATACATTGTTGCAAAAGTCTTGAAAACTTGACTGGGCTCATTGGAGCAACTCTACAGAAAAAATGACATTGAAACAATGATTGTTACTGCAATAGGGAAATCAACTCTTCGGATTGTTCTTGTATCGAAAAGGTCTGCAGGGTTTGCTCGAGGTTCTGTATATACGCAATAAATTAATTTTATATTAATCAATAGTAATAATTATTTTATATTTACAGCACTCATGTTTACAACTAAAAATTATAAAGTGTGTAACGCTCAAATTAATCCTTGTAACAGACACTAGATATTACAATTCTGATGTACAGTCCGATCACACATGCTATATCTGTATGTGAGAAGGCATCAACATTGCCCCAGTAATATATGCATTTGTAATGCAAGACGTCAGCAATTCTGGATGTCACTGCCATTGGATACACAATGAGTGATAACTTTGAAGAAAGGAACCAGGGGGCATGGAAATTATTGAATTATCATTTTTCAATTCATGACTTTTTTATTACTTGTAATGATGATTAATGGATTTACTGAAAGACCCTTTATGCATGGGTCTCAATGATCAAATGCAAATTAGAGGCACCAAGGGGTGGTACAATGCAATGGGAAAAATGAGATGAGAGGAATTAAAAGAAATAGTTTCATTGCTTTACAACTGCCGGCCTGCTCTTTAATATTCGTCTCAGACTCAAAACCAATATGATAGCCAGTTGCTAAATGTTAGGTAAACTCTTATGACATATGTTAATAAACCTCTCGGCACATATTACTATTATCGTTGATGGAGTAGATAAATGTAGGGCCTCTGCCAGGGACTAAAATGATAGAAGTTGACATCTGGATGCGACATTAGCATACTAAGCATATATATTGCAGGGGTTTCAAAACAATTCAATTAGTTTACGGTAATTAGGCCATGGGATGGATAATTAACTTGCCAAGAGTCATTTACTTCAGTTGTTTTCAAATAAACGGAAAAACATTGTTATTGTGTGGGATGGTAATGGTAAGGTGGCAGGTCAGTATCGTAAATAAGATTCTCAAAATTCCTATTTTAGAATGACGGTGTCCACATGAAGGGGCTGATGACTGAATAAGGAATCTCAGTCGAATTTGGTTTGGGATGATTGCACATAAATATAGAAATAACAACGTGTCATCCGTCACACTGTTTAATTATACGTGCCTAGATTACAAGATGCATATCTCCATCTCGGGATATCCAAAATCAGTCTACATTCAAAACGTTCTGCTCTCCAGAAAAAGTTTTTCATTTCAAGGGATCAAATTGAAGCTCGAATCGCAATTTAATAATCGGTCCTAATTACATAATTATGACCCAAACCTGTACCACCAGTCAGGTCATGTAAGGGAGTGATTGTCGGTGTAAAGTACAAAGCAGAGTCAAATCAAAGCAGTGTGTGCTAATCCTTGATCAGTAAATGAGTGGAGAGGGAGTTAATAGCTCGATTTTTTAATTGGATTAAATTTATTCCATTGAGCAATTACACGTAAATAAGCGATTAAAATAATTGCAGGGCAACAAATTGATGCTGTTAAATGATGCCAAGATTGTTTAGAGTTCTTGCAATTTTTGCAACGTGATAATATTTATGGTGAAGGAGGTATTTGCTCATCTCTCAGTACACATTGCGGCATTTGTGCAAAGTACATTTGCTGTATGCTCGATCATTTAGGAGCTAAAATCATGTCCAAGTAATAATTAAAACTTGCACCCATTTTGTAAAATTCCTTATTTTAAAGACAATTCACAGAATTCTGGAATAATTATTATTACGTACCTGCTGCAGCAGCTGGGGCTTCCGCTTCCTTGGAGTCTCCAGAACCAAACCAAGTGAATGGATTCCACCAACTCCGTGTCTCTGCATTGAGCAATTAAAATATTGACTGTGGGTATTTGTTTGACATTTAAATTCCTATTTTAGACTAAAAGCTCACTAATCATTTGATTTTACTTCGGACCATGAAGATTTGTATGAATCAGAGCTCATGCACATATATGTATGCGAAGCTTGTAAATATATAATACCCATAATAGGGTTGATTCCTCTTTAAGTGTCATGCTTACCCCGTGATCTCAAGTCAATTTTTTTCGCTCCCCTTTTATCAACTTCTTTAACGTCTCTGTTATCTACAGTTTAAAAACAATCAGAATTTAAAGTATAATAGTAATAATTAATGCTTTTACAGTTGTTGGAAATTTAGTACTAATTTGAAATAATTTCATTAGTACTAATTGTGAGTATCCTTACCGACATGACGTTTGACATCTTCAGTGATCTTAACTTCTCGGGCATCTACTGCTCGTTCTTTTCCAGCAACTGGACTGGCACTGTTGACTGTAATCAAGGTTATAAAAATAAGGAGACCTGTTATCAGTCTGATACTTACTTCCTGATATGATGAATGAAATGAATGGGAAATTTAGCATGATCAGTTAACGTAACATAAGTCATTTGTAGAAGTATTTTGAAAATCTTACCCCAAACAGCTGCTAAGACCAGCACAAAAATAAGAAAGATCTTCATTGTTGAAAGCAGAATAAGATGTTTTCAAAATACAATGAGAGCTACTACTTGGAGGAGTCGAAAAATGGGAATTAGGTAAAAGTTAAATTCAGTTGTTAGTTGTGGAATGCTTGTGAAGCTTGCTCTGAGACAATTGTGGTATGTGACTGATCCGCCCCAATTTATATATTATACCCAATATCGTTATCATTTTTCGGGAAATCGTGGGAGGGGAATGTGTATCATTAATTTACGTATTTAATATTTAATTAAGGTAATTAGACTAGTGTTGTATGGGACTGTGACTGTGTATGTAATTTGGTTGACGAAAACAATATTCCCAGGTAATGTCCCAATCCCAATGTCAGGCAATTAAATGATTTCAATTGCGGGTGCTTTGTTCAGAATTTTAATGAGATTAAGGTTAACCGTAATTTACATGATTGCGTTGGATCTTTATATTCCTGACGGCGAACCTCTGACAGTTGCCGACATCATCCTCTTCTCGTCATCATCCTTATAGAAGTTCCTCGAACGTACCGTTACTACATATGTATATTGTAGGACTCTGATTGCTCATAATCTCACTCTCACGACTGTCTGTGTCTGTTTGTCTGACACAGTCGTAGGTTAGTTTACGCAGGTGATAAGTTTAATGAAGTATTATTTCCCTTATTCGTTTGCCCTTCAATTTTACTTTTAAAGTGCCAAGAAGACTGCATAAGTGTCTGGAATATTATTGTTTACAAGGTGCGCATTAGCATTCGAAGATTTCATCTTCATTAGTGCTAATGCCAAGGGAATAGTACGCTCTGAGCATATCAATTTCTTCCGCACTGATGCTACGTTGTGTTATTATTTTGAAGTAAAATTATTTCCCTGAAATTATACAAGCATAAAAGAACTCGGCTCCGATGTATTTATTATCTCTGATTTGTGGAGGTAATGTTAGTGTAAGTATACATTGAAGATAGATATTAGCCTACATTTAAGTGGTTCATTTTGTTGGTAGATGGTAGCACTGAAAATAGTTTTTAGGGGCAGTGCAGTAAAACTGAAATAAAATTTTTGTTAAAATAAATACTGTGACATTATGGATGTTGCTATTAAATGGATCGTTTGTTCAGAAATAATAGCTTGCAAAGAAATCACACGTAGGTAATTACAAATATGCGACTACGGAGTTGTGCTGAAACAACTTATACCCTGATGTTAGATAGCACGAAGCATTTCAATATTTTCTTTATTCAGTTATTTCGAAGCAAAAACTAAGGGGGAAGAATTTGGTTAGTTATTTTTTCGAGATATTGTTGTATACAATTTTATGAGTTTTCCGAGGGGATAAACTGAAATTGCTAAATTTAGAATTATGAACGTGGGAAACAAACATTCGAAGGAAGGTTCGGAAACAGAAATCAATCAGAACTGACTTTGCTTCACTTCTATGGCTGTTAAGGGAAGAATTAGTAAGAAAATTGCTTAAAAAATAGACGAATTGAATAGTTTTTACCATCATAGACGGTTAGAGGAGAGGGAGAAAAGTAATTTGGTGTGGCCTGTGTGGGGTTCCTAGAAACGTTTGTCCTCCTCTAACCTGCATGAAACAATGACTCATATGATATTTGATTCTTCTAGTTTGGTGTAAATTTTATTCCAGACATTCTAAATTGTGTTCATGTGCAGAATGAGAAATTCTGTCCTCGCCATGTTTTGATAGAAAATCCGGTCATTGTAAAATATTTCAACACTGTGTGCTTGTAGCAAATTTCAGATGGAATCATTGGAATTTAACTCCACGACAATTACCGACGTGCATAAGAACCTATCAGAGCTCTCCAGATACCCCTTAAAATTTCCTACAAAAATGCAAGTCAAAACATGTTCCTAAAACGTTCTGCGGAAATTTAAAAAAAACCATTAATTTATAAAACCCTTCAAAAGTTTTACTTTGCTTTATGCTTGTGCCCAGGGAAATCCCAAAAATTAACCTAGAGCAATGACAATTTAAAAAAAATCTGTAACAAAATTTGCTTCAAACTAATTACGTATAGGGCATTAAAATATTATGAGCCCCTTCCTTAAGTGTGATAGAGGGGACAATTATTTCTGGACTCTCCTGACCTTCATTCGTCGTATAAAAATATTTAAATGAAATAATAATAATTTTTGCCTGAAGTTAATTTTAGTAACTTTGGAAGACCATTTTCTGGGAAGACTGTGGTACTGGGTAATATTTGCTCCGTTCCTTGGTTACATGGATGAGTAAAGAGAAATATAATTTATAAACCGGTGTGTCTTTCGTTTCCTTTCCTTGCGAAAAGAGCTTCAATGAGATTCCAGAAAATAATTCAACAATAAAGTTTCAAGTATTTCATTTGTTTTCTACAATGCTCTGGAAACCTGCAGTAATGCTAAACAGCTCCTCGGATGTTAGGGGAACTATAAACGTTATAAGTTGTTGTGGTAACACGGTCATATAATTACCAATGATTCAAAAATTTTAATATCCCTAAATAATTGAAACTCTTACGCAAACTTGACCCTTTGTAATTTTTTTTTTGGGTGTAGGTACAACTAGTCTTGTTAATTATAAATAAGTCAGAATGTTATTGCCACCATAATAACTTACAAGGTGTTTTGTATTAGTACTGTAAAATATGAATGTGATTGTATAACAAGTTGTACATTTTAATGTATGTAAATTAAGTATTTTCGCATCATAGTACTGTCGCAGGAAATTAAAATATTAAGTGCCATTTTTAGCTCTACGAAAAGGCTCGACAGCTTGACGTGGTTTGGAGCAACAACGTTAAAAACATAACGTTGACTCATAATCATTGAAGGCTGTTAAGTATGCATATGAGAGAAATTTTCTAAATGTACTCTTCGGATTATGCAATGCAAAAAATGAATTTTAATCAACAAACAATGATTAATATTAGCAGTGCAAATAAGATTGGCCGAATCTTCCTATTTTATAGGGACGGTGTACATGTACACATGCGATGGAATGCCTTACTGAGTAAGAACTCAACAGTTTAGCTTGAAGATAATAAAGTTACATTTATTCCGAATATTAGCGTGTCATCCGTAACATTATTTACGTACATATGCATTCGGAATGTTGCGTAAAATATCTACTAGATACCTTGGAATGCCGACACCAATATTAAATTCAACCCATGAGGATCTCCAGAAGAGTCCCTTAATCAGAGAATTCAGTTTGGAGACTCATGAATGTTAATTTCGAATCAGTAATAACAAAATCCATAATTGCGTCCCGAACTTCTTGCACTAGTCAGGTATGCATGCATTTAGTGGGGATTGTCGGTGTGAAACACAATCAAATCAAAGTATGCTAATCCTTAATAAGTAAGTGGAGGGAGGCCAGTAATTTTGTAATGATCCAGCAATACTGTATCACGTTAATGAAGCATTTGAATTGAATGAGTGCACAGAGTTAATAGGATTTTAATCGGATTAAATTAATTCCATTGAGCAATTACACGTAAATAAGCAATTAAAATAATTGCAAGGCTAGTAACTGATGCTGTTGACTGATGCCCAGATATTGTTTAAGCATCCTACAATTTGCAACGTGATAGAATACATGGTGAAGGAGATTATTACTCATCTTTCAGTGCGGCATTTTATCAATGTATATTTCTACTCGATCATTTAGGACCTAAAATCATGTAAAAGTTATAATAATTATAACTTTTACATGATAATAATAATAATAATAATAAGTTTTAATAATTAAATAGTTTTAATTATTAAAACTTGCACCCATTATTTTAAATCCCTTTTTTAAAGCTAATTCGTAGAACTCTACAATTACAAACCTGGAGCAGCAGGAGCAGCTGGGGCTTCCGCTCCCTTGGAGTTTCCAGAACCAAACCAAGTGAATGGATTCCACCAACTCCCGTGTCTCTGCATTGAGCAATTAAAATAGTGAGTGTGGGTGTTTGTTTGACATTTAAATACATATTTTAGACTAAAAGCTCACTAACCATTTGATTTTACTTCAGACTATGAAGATTTGTATGAATCAGAGCTCATGCACATATATGTAATTATGCGAAGCTTGTAAATACATAATACTCATAATAGATGATAATAATTCCTCTTTTACTGTCAAACTTACCCCGTGATCTTAAATCAATTTCTTATGCTCCCCATTTACCAGCTTCTTCAGAGTCTCTGTAATTTACTGTTTAAAAACAGCCATAATTTAAAGTATAATAGTAATAATTAATGCTTTTACAGTTGTAGGAAATTTAGTAATTTGATATAATTTCATTAGTACTCATTGTGAGTATACTTACAGGCACTACGTTTGACATCTTCAGTTAACATATCAGATCGGGCAGGTACTGCTCGTTCTTTTCCATCAACTGGACTGGCGCTGTTGACTGTACGCAATAACGTTGTAAAAATATGGAGAAATTTTTGTATGAGTCTGATACTTACTTCCTGATATGATGAATGAAATAAATGGGATAGTGAGCATGATCAGTTAAGGTTGCATGTCATTTGAAGAAATATTTTGAAAATCTTACCCCAAACAGCTGCTAAAACCATCATAAAAATAGCAACGATATGCATTGTTGAATGCAGGATAAAATGTTTTCAAAATACAATGAATGTTACTACTTTGAGGAGTCGAAGTGGGAATTAGCTAAAAGTTAGTAGGAGTTGCTCACGTAGCTGTGAAATTCCTCTAGAGAGAGCCTTGTGTGAGAACTGAACTATGTATGTACATATGACTGATCCGTCCTTTTGATCCTCTCCTCTGACTTTTATTATATAACACTCAAAATCGTTTTCATTTTTCAGGTAATCTCGGGACTCAATCTGAGCTACTTGCTGTCAATTAATGCGTTTAACATATAACGGAAGTAAATTCAATTTCCAGTGCATCCATATGCAATAGTATAATTGAACTGAGACATAATATTCCCAAGTAATATAATGTAATTGAATTGAATTATTTCAGCAGCAATATGAGTACCAACTGACTTGATACATATTTTATGAGTTTACGGTTAGCAGTAATTTGCATGATTACGTTTTATTTTTGTATTATTCATAACAGCGAGCTTTAATCTTATTCTGTACATTTGCCAGCATCACCTTCTGGTCGATATAATTCTATTTTTCCTAATGTCAGTTGCATAAGTCTGATATCTCGCTATAACGATATATGTTTGTAAGCTCACAATGAATCCCGGGTATAGCCCGCACCAACACTCAACAAATATAGTAAAATTAGTGCAGTACTAATGTCAGAGGAACATTACTGTTCCTGCTGTTAAGGCTGTACTAATTACTAATAGAGAGTAGGTTGTGCCAGAAATGTCACAGGAATGAGATTTATAAAACCCATCGCCAATTAGCATTAAGGTGCTTCCTTACTCAAAATCAGGAGCGCAGTGCTGTAACCTCCGCGTCACATTTTTGACTTCCGCGACCGCAAATTTTGTGTTGGCCCGATGATGCCAGATGTGACTTATTTCCGGCAAATACACTAATGGACACATTACTGAATAAGTAGAGCCAAAGTTCAGTTGTATAAAATGTCATGTAAATTTATAGCAGTTATTAACATGTCATAGACGTCACCCTATTGAAATACCTGCATGCGAATCTTGGTAGAAGATATTCAATACATTGGGATGTCGCAAATAGTGTTACATTAAAACCTCGTGGTTCTCCAGAAATTTCCTTTTAATCAGAGAAATCAGCTTGAAACTCATGAAAGCCAATTTCCCATCAGAAATTTCATTACACCTCAAAATCAAGTCAGATGCAGGTGTGATTGTCGGTGTGAAACCACGAATAAATCAAATCAAAGTATGCTAATCCCGCCTGTATGCAATGATGGGAGACCAATTATTTTGTAATGATCCAGCAATACTGTAACACGTTAATGAAGTTTTTGAATTCTGAATTTAATGAGTGCAGAGTTAATAGGAATTTAATTGGATTAAATTTATTCCATTGAGCAATTACACATACATACATATTCCATTAAAATAATTGCAGGGCAACAAATTGAAGCTTTTGAATGATGCCAAGTTACTGTTTCAACTTCATTCAATTTCCAATGTGATAATGCATACGGTGAGGAGATTATTGTTGATCTATCAATACACGTTGCGCCATTTTATGAATGCGCATGTCTGCTTAAACGTTTAAGACCTAAGATCATGCTAAAGGAGTAATTAAAATTTAATTACATTTAGCCCATATTTTAAATTTACTATTTTAAAGTGATGTAATTCATGGGGCACTGTAATTATTATTACATACCTGATGTAGCACCAGGAGGAGCAGGGGCTTATTCTACCTTGAATTCTGCAGAACTAAACTAAACGAAAGAATTCCACCAAGTCCGAATCCATTTTGAGCAATATAGTACACATTCATAGTCTCACAATGTTTTACACAAAATTATACAGAGGTAAGGAAGGTATACAAAGAAAGTGCAATTTATGTAAATAGTTATGATATTATTGGTTCGACTCCTTCTCAGTCTCGTATAATTACCTATACTTGCTCTGTAATTTTCAGATACTTTTATCCAATTCTTCCGCGTTTCTTTGCAATTCTTCACATTCGTTGTCGTTCTTCAGCCTTTGTTTCAGAATAAGGATTGATCTAACTTTATGCAATCCTAATATTCTAAAATACGAAATTCCGCCGTAGTGTTTTCAACAATATTTACATGTGAGAATTTCTGGATTTCCTGGAATTGAAATAATTGTGTAATCAATGGATAATAAATGCGGCATATTGTGGGATTGCATAAAGTTAATTTATAGTGCTGCTACTCACAATCAGCTACTTTATGGTAACTATAAACTATACACATATCGTAGCGTTGCTTTTCGTCGCTTCAAGCGTTTTCATCATTTTCAGTAACAGAATATTGATTTCTTTGACAAACCCAACCAGAAAACTTGTTTTTAACTTCTGAGGGCGCAAAAGCAACTTCTGTTTTAGCTTTTTTTTAGCTATTAATTTATTGCTGAAAATGATTAGTGGGTTAATTTTTGCTTGGGATTTTAAGCTTATGTACAAGATAGTGCAGACAGATTTGGGTCCCCGTAAATTTGTACTCACAAATAGTTGAGAACAAAATGATGAGGGTTTGTCACAAATTTAAAGATATGTTTAGCCACAATAAATAAGTGAAATCATCTTCATAAGTATTTTTAAAAAATTTACCGTACCAGTTCATATGCAATACCTGTCCTTACCCGATGTGAACACTACAAAAATAGACATTAAAATTCTTTGTCATCAAACAGTGTTGCTTTCTTGTATTTATTTACTTACAGATACAACCAATAAGACAATTTCAAGAATAATTTTTATCAGAAATGTTTGAGTTATAGAAAGTTGTTGAAAGTTCGGGATCTGAGTTTCAGGAGTTTTCAGAAATATGTATGTCCATCGGGCATAGTCCTTCTTGGTATCATTTTCATTTCCCCAATACATTTTGCACTGTAATAACAAAAAGTAATAGAAGAATTATGCCATAAAAATATTTTTAAGTGAGAAATAAAAACCTTCGAGTTAGCTTACCGCTTGTGCTCAATGAATCGACAGTTTGCCCAAAGCTGTCAGTTACGTGCCCTATAAGGGAGTGCCTGAAATATTAAAATGCAATAATTTTAACATAATTATAGACACAAAAATAGAAGAACACTATCTGAGTATACAAAAGTAGCTTACTCGTCTGAAGATTCTTCTGATGGAATTCCGAGTTCCCCAGAATCATTATCATATTGATGGGGGAGATTTCTGGAATTAAAAAATGTACAAAAAGACAAATGTAGGAAATTAATGGAATATTTTTTCAATTTGGTATACAAGATTCAGAAACATGATCTTGCAAAAATTCATGTAGTGACGTACCCATTATGATCAAAGTCTGGTCCGTTATTGTGGCCTAGTCCATGATTGTTGTATAGATCCCATAGATTCTGGTACTGTCTACAAGGTTACAAATGTTTTACGTTTAATATGCTGCTAACACTAAATCGTTTATATACATACGTAAGTAGGAAAAAATAAGTTTCAAATGTGATACCCGTCCAACGATCCAAATGACGGATGTGAATCTCCGGAACCTAGATAATCATAACCTGACGATGGGCTATACCTTTATATAAAAATGGCGTCTTATAGCACATACCATTTCGATTTGTTTCGTTAAATTAGTGTTGTTTCAAAAATCGTATAAAGAAAAAAAATGTTTACGAACCCATTTGAGCTGGGTCCAAACTGGGAATAATCTCCCCATGAATAAGCGTCGTTTCTAAAAGGTCACAGAGGTTGTAAGCTTAAAATACGGTTAAATTGCATAACGGAAAACTACCATTCCTGTGCTAATTGTAAGAGTAGTAATTACATGTGTATGAAAGGACAAAATAATTACCCAAAATCTTGTGTTGGCGCCGTTGGGTTGTTATAATTTGGCGAGAGCACAGTATAAACACCTGAAGACGGATTGAACCCAGTATAGGCTATTTGCCTAATTGTCACTTCCGGTTCTAAAAATAATTTAAATTTTTTTATCACCACAACTGAGGTATTCATAGATTCCGAATCAATTTACGTAAATAAATAGGAGATGCATAAATGGAAGACGAATTGCTCATTCTGGGCTTGATTAACGTATGCTACATATTTTGCAACCCTTTCTCTACAGTTTATCAAAAATCCTTTGGAAAATAGTTAATTTGAGAAATCAATATCCCTCGTCCTTGAAACTTCCCATTGTAACAATGGGCGTTGTAAATATTAAAAATACGGAAAAAATGAAGAGTTTGTAAAAATTTTGGAATTTTCATTTTAATAATAAATTGTTTCACTCGCAGGAGAATAAAAACAAGTACTAAAATTAGAAATAATTTGAGGACTCATAATTATTGAAGTAACTCTTTCAAAAATCAAATCTTACCCAATTTGCTTTTCTCTTCAACAGAACGCTTGTACCATTTGGGTGGCCGTACAGCCTCCGTACCAACGACTGAAATATTTTTGATTTACAAATAGTTACACATAATACTTTATTTTCAAAAGGTTGTAATGATTTCTTTCAAAACAAGAAATAATTTGAAATTCATACCAAGTCGTTCGAATATAGACACGGTGAGAACAATCCCAACAAAAGTTAAAAGCTTCATTCTGTGACAGAGCCAAAGTCTAGTTGTTGCAGTCTAGAAAAGGTTTTGTATGTTGAATGTCTTTCTCGGAAATCATTCACGCTTTTATACCTAAAATATTTACCAACCTGAATAATTTTCGATTAGGCAGTTTGTCTTATCTGATAAGCTTAACAGGGCTAGAGACGAAACAAAATCTGAGATAGCTTGTGTCAATACAGTATACCATAAATTAGAGTTTCAAAAATTCAAGTTTAAATTAGGAACAGATTACAGACTGTTTTCAGCTTTTTCTTTTATTGTTAAACTTTGTGTTTAGAACTTCGGATTTCCTCATTTACCAACTCTGGAATTCCCCACCCTCTGATAAATTCGGGTCTTGTAAAATTAGTACACATTCAAGGATTTGGTGATAGTGGGGTTCGATATGTCCTGCATTTATTCCCGAGTTTCAAGTAATTATAATTCATATATAGTTGATAATTGCATATTTTATTTTTGGATCCCTGATCGTTGCTTTGCTTACTACAGTTTCAGTATGATCAGGTCAAAATATTTGAATTTATGTACATGTGGGTATATGTACACTCGTATAAATAAATTCTCACAACGAATCCCCGTCTGTGAAGATGAATACGTTCTGGTGTTGCAGGGGTTTCATTCAGAGCTTCTGCCGGGGACAGGGACGTCCCGTCGGGACACTGGACGGACCGGGACGGGTCGTCCCCGGGGACAAAATAATTGTCCCCATGTCGTATTCGGGACGGGACGGGGACAAAACAAATTGTCCCCATTGTATTCGGGACGGTATGGGGACAACAAAAATTGTGTTTTTTATGTTTTTGGACAAATATTTTTTGAACGAAGTTTTCCTCATGTTCCGATTTTTGGTAAGAGAATGTCTACAACTGTTTTTAGTAATTTTCGGGACGGAACAAGAATTTTGTTCACATGCCCCGGACCGGGGACAACGTTTTTTTAAACTTTTGGGGACGGGACGGGGACACGGTTTTTGTCCCCATGTCCCGACTTTCGGGACGGGACAGGGGACAACGATTTTTGCAGTTTTTGGGGACGGGACGGGGACATGGATTTTGTCACCGTGTCCCGATTGTCGGGACGGGACTGGGGACAAAGGTTTTGAAAAAATATCGGGACGGGACGGGGACGGGACAGGAATTTTGTCCCCAACAGAAGCTCTGGTTTCATTCTATGCGTGGTACGGAGAACTTGTTTTGTGCTGCCTGCTTTATAGGTAAACATTAAGTCAATAATTACTATATATTATTTTACATTTTTAGTTATTTTCAGCCACAAACCCTTTTCATCCACTCTAGCTGTATGAGATGCAATGATAAAAAATATTTGATGTTCACCTCTATAGAACTAGGATTGTAGGACATGGGGTTTTTTAGTGAAAGCAAATAGTGATTGCATAAACGAATTATGTTTTTTTTTCGAAATTTGTTTTATTTTATTTCAATATAAATGACAGCAAAGCAAGGACCATTTAATTGTAGGTTGTAATAAATTACTTATAATTACTAATAAAGGCCAACCTTTTAGGATTGAGAAATTTTCATTTTCTAGTGTAAAAGTTTTACATATTTGACTTACACTGTTTTACATCTGAGGATTTAATCCTCAATTAGTATCTTTTATATATGTGTTCGACGAGCTAGACCATCCTGACCAAACATTCTGGTTAGTGCTTTCGTCTCCATAAGGTTGAGGCATTCTAAAATGAAAAACGTTTCAAATTTTAAACATAGTGAATATGTACATACATGTAAGTACATACATACATGCACCAGAGCCTGGTTTGGCCGATTTAAATGGTGAAAATGCTTTTACCGTTTTAAACTTTCACATAGAATATTATAAATATATTTTACCCATTTCCATCTGCTGGAACTGTAATAGGGTTAAGATTGTAAGACTGACCAGGATTTAAGGGATTTCTGAAATTAAAATACACAAACATACCCAGTCACTCGAAATGTATAGGATCCTACATGTAAAATCTATAGGATAAAAGTATCAGATCTGCGGACGATATCTCAAACGATTTTCTTACAGGATCCTATACTATCCCATAGTTACTAATCCCAACCTCGCATGGGATTTTCTCTAGCTTGTCCTATAGTTGAAAATTTATTATTATCTTATGCGCTTCTCTACTTCTACTCCATTTTCCTCCAAAATTAAAACTACATAACCATCTTTACTACAGTTAGCTTAATTTTTAGACAATTGTAAATATTCTAAATATTTACAATTGTCTAAACAATTAAGCTAACTGCCATTAACGTTTTCATACATATACATTTCCTCAAATTGTCAATAGTAATACACCCTACACTGCAGTTCTATGTAGAAATAACATGTAACACTAGAAAATAAAATTGCAGCCACAAGTAAATAATTTCACGTATAAATTGAAAAAAAGAACAATAACAATCACACACTGGTTATATTTTCCGCTTGTCTTACTATTACTAATTGTAAGTTAAAATTGAAACAATCTAAAGAACAGGTAAGTCGATTTGGTGTTCATCACAACCAAAGAACACGTGAATGACAACTGCTGTTGATTAAGTATGGCGAATTTGGCGGTTATAATATATGTCTTGTACAAACGATGAGGAGCGCAGAATCCTTGTCAAAGCAAGTACAGGATTTTTCTAAAAATGTCCTATGGTACCCGAAACCATAGGATTTTTCTGAAAATGTCCTATAGAACTCGAACTTGCTGGATATGCGGCACCCAACTTATAGGATTTCTTTAAAAACTTCCTATGGTACCCTCAGCTTATGGGATTTTTCTGAAAACTTCCTATGGTACTATATCTTATAAGAATCGCGTGCCAGTTTCTGACGAGCTGAATGATTTCTATAAGATCCTATATGGCTTGTGGGATTTCTGGTACATTTTCTCACAGAAATTGCATCCTATAGGAATCCCATACAGTTTGAAGTGACTGGGTACATCCCGTAAATAAAATACCGTCTTCTTATGTATTTATGTATGCCTTCCGAAGATTCAAAATAGGATTATAATTATTATGATTCAACGATCTCTAAAAATTTCGTCAATATTTTACTCATTAAAATTATTGTTTCCATTGGGTGAATAATCTGATGGGTAGCCGGAGTTCCATGACGGAGTTTGGGTTGCACTACAGAATTAAATTGGAGGTCAGTGCAAAATCTAAAACATGTTTTTGAAGGTACGATTAAATATTTAATTACAAATATTTTTTTTACCCATTCCAATCCAACGGAGCTCCAGAAATGAATGGAATATTATTAAGAGTAGGGAAGTACACAGAATAAAACCCTGTTTCGGGTTTATAACCAGCGTAAACTACCTGCCTAGATTCTGATTCAGACTTTGGTGTATAGTTGAAGTTCCCAGTTTCATCTGAGTCACGAACATCATCAATCCCTGTGCGTTTTTCTGATACAAATGTATAGAAGTAATCCAGAACATGATTACAAAAACGTATCTATTTCAACTCCTTGTCAGTGTATAAACGACAAAATTTGTGCAAAAATTACACGGAATGTTCAAATTGGTATGTTGTTATCTTGCATAATCACCTATTTTTGCGGTCTGTGGAGTATTCTGAGAGTCTTCCTGGAAAATCTCCTGCCGACGTTTTCCCAGTGATGGTTGCACTACTGATCAAAGAAATAAGGAGGAATTAATGCAAGGGTTAATACCTATTTGAACACAATTGAATGATTATCTATGTATGTTGATAGACATTTTTACAGGGATACACGAAGTTCCCAGGACCTGTGCTGACTAAAGATCTGCCTAATTGTAACTGACCACTGCGACCACTGGAATAATCTTGACTGGAATCACTGTTGGTGTCTGGATTTAATTTTTGTGAAGAGATGTCGCTATTTTTTGGATCTCCTGGAACGATAAAATTAATAATTTCAGTATCAAAAATGTCTTTTCAAATAATTTACTGTAATATGACAGAATAATTTCTTACTTCTTGCTAATGTGACTGCAGCAATGCAAGTAAAGAAAATAATTATTTTCATGATGTCTAAAATCTTGGAAGCTTATTTATATTGCCTTCCGTATGTGAAGGGAGTATAAATGTGAAGGAGTGACTTTCTTTGAATTTATGGTGACTTTTATACCCACAAACTCACATTATTAGTGTTTACTCCTGCCAGCATGCATGACAGTATAAATTCAGGAAACATTAAGGTAGTTAATGCTACGACGAGTCGTTGCAGGAAGTCCTGTTATCTTAACATTTTTTCGGGTTAGTCACAAGATTCTATTGATTTAAAACGATAATAACACCAGACCGTAAGGTCTATGTATTTAGTGCTAGAAATAAATAATGAATTTATTATCTGATATTTAAATCATGATCTTGTGTGTTGATTTATGCAGGACTGCAAATTAGTATGCAATAGCAAGTACTATTCAGAAAATATCACATGTATTCCGTAACGACAGATGATGTACTGAGACTTGACCCAAATAAATAGGTAACAATTTCCGGCGGAGTAAGAATGATTGTGAGAAGGCAGAAGCTATTCAATTGACATATCTTAAAATAAATTGTTTACCCTCATTTATTATATATATAAATACGACATAAAGAATATACAAGATAGAGAATAATATAAACACCATGATTAAATATATGAATTTAAAACATCTTGATTTCTTTAAGTGGATAAAAACTCTGTATTCTTGTTTTAACATTAGCTCCCTTGCTGTGCCCTTCCAGCTGTGTACAAAATAATGATGTTCGAATGATCTGACACACAACGCCATGTAATGATGCTTGCTTTATTAAAGTCTACGTAAAGATAACCAATTAATTATTATAAAATACAAAGAATGAAATTTAGCAGTGAAAATTAAAAACATTGAAAATGTTGAAAAATTCAGGAGCTCCAGACATCGATCAATCGTTTTCTGTAGAAGTTCTAGTAATTGCCGGTTAGTTACGCGAATCTACAAAATTTTAAATAGCTCATCTACAGAATTAGCAGCATTTACGGTTTGTTCTTACGAAATGGTTCCACAATAGCTATAACAATTTTACCAGTTTATTGTATGTATCTCTGTGTGTATGAACGCATGTGCATTTATTGTGTTCTTGAGTCAACTCATGCACAAGCTCAGAATTCCAATATAAATATAATTACATATTTTCAGATTCGACACATTTTTACAAGTTTATTGTCGACATTGTGTATGTAAAAATACATTACCATTTCATTTACTCATAAGGAGCCAAGTTAACTACGAGAGTATGCGGAGTCCATTCATTTTAAAGAAGACAAAAAATAAATAAGCACTAAACTATCCGAACTATCAACATCTTCCTCCCGAATGGAACAACTTATCAAGACAGTCAAGAGCTATTTAATGAGCAATTTTAATGAAACTCCCACTCAGAGCTACTTATACCAATGGGTATGGATTCGCGTTTGTCCCAACGAAAGCTAACCATCCTAAGGTACCGTATTATTGACTTTGTTCACTAATTTAAACCAATCAAAAATGGAGACAAAATATATAAATCATAGATGCACATCCCAGTCCAAATCAGTACAGTCGATCCTATTCTGTCATTCCTCCGGGGAAATATTTTTTTGCGACAAGAACCACATTTTGAAACATATTTTAAGACCCCAATGTTGTATCTTACAACATCAAGTTTTCTAATTTATTATAAGATATGAAAGATTCATCATTACTCATACTCTTCCGATCCAGTTGGAATTACTACATAATCAGGACTTGGGATAACTTCTTCCCTGAAATTAATCGAATAACTAATCATAAATCCGTACAGGGGAATAGGATACTTTGTAAATTTTAAAATAATTCATAGTTATAATCAAAAATATTAAATGTTGCCCTTAAAATTATGTATTACTGGAATAATTCGGGTTCAAGTACTTCGTCATCAATATCATCCACCAATGAACTCAAGCTTGGTCTGAAAGCGAAAATATTTTGAGGTAACAATTAACAATATACCCATTTGGGAAAAGCACATTTGTTTCAATAAAAAATCTTTGGCTTAAAATAACAATAAAAATTACTCTCGGAAACTCGTTGGACCACCGAACAGGAACTGAGATGAGCCTAGTCCTGGAAAGTAGGCATTATAATATCCTGTGTTGGTATTGTAACCCGTGAAAGCTATTTGCCGAGAACTCTTTGCTAAATTAAAATTTTACTTACTGTAAATAAACAGACAAATACTATCAAAGCCCAAAAACAGACTCCCACTGGAATCAAATATGTTTACTTTAAGACTGTGCGTTGTAACTGGACGAAAGGTACTTACTCTGTTGGTCAATTCTACTGTCTTCCTCATTAGGGTCCGAAATCTCCGCGTCTGATCGTAGAACTGTAGGTATTCAAGAAAGCATACTTTATGAAGACTGCCCTACCTATGTAATGTAATAAATCTTTATGTTTGTTGTAAAAGCATTAAAAGGGCATAATTACATACATATAATACGGCCACCGTTTTGAACAATCTGAGGATGGTGCTTATCTGGAAAAACTTTAAGATGAAAATCGGAGAATGTATAGTTTTAAAAGCGATTCAACAAAAACTAGACTTCCTTGCTGCTATAAATTACCAGTTGTTTTTTTGTAATAGAATATTTTTTTTTTGTATTTCAACACTGAAATTTTCTGTATATTAAAATGTATATCATCTAATTATATTTATATTTATTCCCTTTATTATCAGACTAACTTTCCTTTCAGTTTAACAAACATTAGCTTGGGTAAATGAACAAGTTTTACTTTGAAAATTTGCTACAAAATACTTTCTAACATTACGTCCTTTATAAGTTCTATAGGCTAGAGGGAGTGACGTTTCCCTGCCCAATCTAATTGGGTGTTATTTATACATTAACCCATTTCTATTGGTCCTCTAACCGGGACAATGTTTATGACGCAGGTCTCATTTCCAATTAAGTAAAAATACATAACGTTTACTAATATTATATTTGTAAGTGCTTTATGAATTCTATATGTATTTAAGTTTCCAATTTGCACTCTACCTTCTTGTAGGGCAGTTTTACAGTTACTCAAAAGACCTCTGCAGTCTGCCAGTTGGTTCCCTAACTCTACTTTCCCGTCGTCCCAGGATGTGGGGTAAAAAGTCTGTTCATCTTCATAACAAAGTTATGGGGGAAATTAGAGAAAATGTCCCTATACGATCAAGTAAGTTACTTATACAATTTATGTTTTAAATTGAACCATCCGAAGTGTCATTCCGGCGGAACTGAATTACTTTCTAAGGTGATCATTGTTAATATTATTTAAAATAACAATGAGGCCTTACCAGAAGTATCTTCCGACTGAGCAAGGTAGTTCAAATAGTTCGAATAGCTAGACTGTGGCCAATTATCATCATCATATGGGAATCCCTGTCCAGACTGCGAGCCGTAGTAGTTTTGAGAAGGTATCGCCAAGCTTTTACCAGTAACTGTAACGGTTATTATAAAACGAAATATGCGTAGAGCGCCAAAAATATTAACTGATTCAAGTTTGTGGAATTAAGTTATTAAGTATATATTTTGGGAATTCTTACCAAATAGGCTAGCTATGAACACTGCCCAAAGAAAAATAAAGATGAAGATCTTCATGACTTGTAATCGTGTGGATATAACTATTATAAAAGCAAGAAGCAGGTTTCTGAAGGGTTTCTGTAAAGAATGCTCGTCTTGGAAAGCCTGTAAGCTTTTATATCTACCTAACATTTGTCCCATGCACGCATAAATTTTTGAAAACTAGACTTGCTGAAGTGCTATCGGTACGGTGGATAAAACAAAAATAAACGTTAGGCTAGTTTATTCTATACTGTAATAATTAGACTATCAATGATACACAATTAAGGGAACATTGAGATAAAAACGTACTAATTGATTTTGAATCATAATATATTGCTTGGGTTTTCCCAAGTTTTCAATTTTATCATTCAATTTATGTAAGTTGATAAACCTTCTTTTAGAATGCAACCTCAAATTGCTTCTTGCTTTTGCTTATTAACTGCTTATGTTTACTTCTGTAGTTCTTGGATGTAGAAAATATAGACAAAAAGTATTAGAGTAACTGACAGCGCTTGCAGTTTTATTGTTAATTATGTGTTTATTGTTTCGCAATGCACTTCTAGTTATTTTACCTTTTTACTAGCACTGCACAGCCAGCTATTACTGGCTTCGAAAGGCTTCATAGATAGTTGGTCCAGTCGCATAGCACATATTACAGAAATAGCTGACTGTGCAGTGCTAGTAAATATATATAAACATTAACTTACGACACAGAAAGGGCTAATGGCCTAATCGGTTAGTATTAAAATATTCTAGACAAAATGTTGCGGATAATGATAAACAGACTTGTGCCAATTGTTTTATGCACACTACACACCACAAATAAACTGGGTAGTTATTTAAGGTAATTGGTACTCTCAATCGCAAACAAGGATGGGAAATCCGAAAAATATGAATTCTAATTCGAATTAAAATATTCAAGGCGAAGAATTCCGATTTAAAATACCTATAGCAATACTGAAAAATACGAATTCTACAGATAATACGGATTTAAATATCCTCGAGTATTCGTTCATTGTGAACTCCGATTTGAATATTTATTTGAATACTCCTAGTATACTGAAAATACAAAGAATTTAATTACGGAAAAAGTTCAACCTTAGAAACATGATATCATCAATGTTTTGGGAAGCTAGTTTCCCCCGCAGGTCATTAAGTATAATTTTAAGAGCTGAAAAAACACATTCAACTGATATTTGAACTCCAACATTACTAATTTTCTTTCGGCCCATTTTTAGGTACCTATAAAAATTTTAGTATCAACGATTTGCATTACTTGAGTAATTACCTTGCAAGCCTTTGACAAGTGCTAATAATTCGACTCTATTTTACATAGAATGCGGAAGCATGTTCATTTCGGAGGAAGAAAACGTTGGCCAATGCTCTTTGATTAACTTTACCTTTTAAGCAAAAAATTGCGACAATTTTAAACTTATATTTAAATATGTACACTTGATGTAATATACCATTGAAAACAATACTTTATTTTAATCGGAATTCAGTAAAAAATATTTGAATACCAATTCCGATTCCAAAAAAATTTTTGAATGCGATTTTGAATTAAAATACTTTTTTGGAATTATTTGTCCAATATGAATTAAAATCCTCAAATTTTCGAGTATAATTCCGATTCCGATTCCGATTCCGATTCCCATCCTTGATCGCAAATCAATAGGAGTTTTTGCCCTTTATAAGGGAGAGCGAAGATTTAGTTTTCATCATCGTCAAATTATGTTATCAGATAACGGATCAAACCACTGCCTGCGTCCGTGGATAGCCACAATTTTCCAATAACAGCACCGACGCAGTATAGTTGCTTGATACGCCAGTATTAAAATTCTGTTGCCGAAATAATATATTTTTCAAATCAAATACTTTTTTAAGTAATGACGCTTGTTTCTGAAATACAATTTCGTATGTTATAATCTAATGGTACCTACAGAACTTCTTTAAATACACAAACTGTAATTTGTACTTGCGAACCAATAGAGAGCGCGTTTAGGTGAGATTAGCCAATAGCCTTAGTAAAACTTTTTTAATTACTCCAATATATTATAGTAATTAAAAATCCAACAATTTACAAACATCTTCTAAAATCACAACTACTTGTGTATGCATTTTATTTGTACTCGCGAACCTATAAAGCGCGTTTAGTAGAGAGAGCGAAAGTTTAACATTCTTTTTTTTGTAAACTTAGACTTATTTCATGTAAATACATACGAAGAGATTAGAACCAAACCAGTCTAATTCAATTTTTTTTTAAATTCGATTTATTTGATAATTATTATTAAGCACCTCAGAGCAAGGCCCATATCCATGAGTAAAATCCTATTGGTAAAGGATTATCCAAGTAGGTAGAATAATTATTACATATCATAATTGTATAACAGCACAACGCTCAACATGATGACGATACCTGGAGTTATTATAATATTAAAATAATATTATAAAAATATATGCATAGCATATGTATCTGTGTCTCACATATGCTCTCATTGTAAAATAATACCATGTCGTAATGTTGTGATTAAATTATCTTTTATTATGTGTACAACGTTATTAGAACATACAGATAGTTGGTATAAAATTTCGAGCATTGGATAGTTCACTACTTCAATGTTTTAAATGGCTAAAAACTAATGAAACCATTACTTTGATTAGCGTTTTGGTTCAAAAGGGGATGTCCAATCTTTTTCTAAAACTAGAATTTTTGTTTCCAGTGGTCGTTTTGGTTCTACGCTCTTCGTATGTACATGCAAGATGCGTCATGATTTAAAACATTAAAACAAAGAAATAAATGTCCTTGATGAGATTAGGAGAAATATTCAAACATTATTCTGGTGCACCGGCCACTGCAATAAAGTCGGGGTTAGTTAATTCCAGAAAATTATTTCCTAAAAATGGTAAAATTGCATAATATTTCATGTCACACATTCAAAATGCTCATTGTTAATATTTGAATGATTTGAGAAAACAATATTTCTTGAATCTTTGTATATGCCAATATAAATGAAGGAAAGCAAGCTTACATTCACGCATTAACCATGCGATTCAATGAATTTTTAAAGAAATATAATACAGTGCTTTCATAAGCACTCTTACAAACAATAAAAATTCTTGGGTTAATACATCTGATTTGATACGTAAGTGCGAGATGGTAAAATTTTGATGAATCACAAATACATCATTCTTATTTACACAAGTGATGCAGAATTTTATGCATTGATCAAATTTTATACATAATTAGAAATATCCTCGGGTTTGGTCCATTCAGTTGTAGACTACAAATAAATGTAATGTAGAAGTAGTTGCTTCTTGCAAAGAACAAAAACCGGATGTTTGTATAAGTAGATGGCTTCACATTGTAAAATAATTGGAACATTGGGAACGCGTTATTGTATAATTATTAGAATTAGTGATATTGGTGCTAGATATATAATTACTTATCAACGTAATTAAGCACGTGTTTACGAGCAAGTTATCGTAATTGTTTTCTATTGCACACGCAAGTACATCAGAAGAAACCTGACTACATTATGGACCAATTGACGTAATATGGGATCTAATTGAAGTACAAACAAGGCATGGGAATGTGAGCAGAACCTTCTACACATTTATTTGTGTACAGTTTATACATACATATTTACATATCTTAATATCTTTACATAGGTATCTGTACAAAGGTCTGGAATACATTTGACAACGCCCCAGTCTCACTTATCTCCTTTTCTCAAACCAGCAAATAAGAGGACAATCTACCACTAATGCTAGTGGTAACGTGGTAAGTATCGCATCCATATATTAATGAAGAGTACTATTTACTAATTTATGCCATCGCGCATCCGTCTAAAAATGCGAGAAGATGAAAAGATGAGGGTCAAACTAACGTTCTAATGTTACACAAGACAATATTCTCTGCGTTCTAACATGGAGTTAGAAAATGGTTTAACTAGCTTACTTGTCTGAAAAATAGTTATACTTCATGTATCCTTAATGAACGAATGAGTTTAAACACAAAAACATTTAATGATGCTTGCTTTATTGCTCTACGTAAAGATAACCAATTATAAAATACAATTTCATCAGTTAATTTTATCAGTGAAAACTACATTCATTGAAGAATTGAAAAGTTGGGAACATCCATAAATCGGTCCGTACTGGCATTATTCTGTAATTGTCGGTTAGCTCCAGGGAATCTAAAACCACATACAATACTAAATCGCCTTTCATCTTATGAACTTATAAAATAGTTAATGAAGTATAAAAAAGTCTTCGTTATGATCATAACCTAACTATTCATTGACATCATCGGGCGAGAGACTGAACTAACAATAAGCCAATACGTATGGGATTAGGCTAAAAAAATATCTCATTGCATTTTCAAGTAAGAATGAAGTTAGCCATGTATGTATTTTTAATTGCAATAAATTATTGCAGTATTGTATTGTTAGTTAATTTTGTCCCTTCATTATCGCCATGCATTACCTTTTGACTTCCTATTTAAAATCAGATTCCTCGGTCTCTTCGTCAATAGTCCTGTAATTTCAAACCAATCAAAAATGTACAGAACGATCCAAAATTTTTATATAATTTACTCACTAAGCAGATTGAGCAGTAAAGAGACTGTAGTAGGTTATTTTACTCCAAATCATCTGTAAGTGGTTCAACAGCTGTGGCACCGTCCAATCCCGGAGTGACAATAGGCCTGGAAATTCAAAACCCACCATATGAAAGTCATTACTCTGTCAACAACAATATTATGCTGCTCATCCTAAACAATTTTAAGCAATTCTACAAGCACTAAATTATGAAACGACCAGCCTGGCGCAAAACATATTTTACATATTATCTTTTGAGACCACAGGTTAAAACCAAACGTCAAGCTCTCCATTTTGCTATAAACGAAAGATTCATTACTTTTTGACTACGGATGAAGCAGGAACTAAAACATAATCAGTTTGGTCTGGGGTAATTTCTCCCCTGAAATTAATTAATTAATTATCAATAAGTGCACAAAATTCGAACACAGTCACTGCACCGCATGTATGTATGTATGTAGTACGTTCTGCGCCACATAGTTTGCAATATAACACGAAGCTCTCTATTTTACTATAATTTCAGAAAAAATCATTACACATCCTCTGCCGATGTAGATGGTATTAGGACATCATCAGGTTGAACTGGAATAATTTCTTCCCTGAAATTAATTAATTAGTATGCATAAAGTACAAAAATTTCAGAATAGAAAGACTCAGCGCCGTTCCTGTCTTTATGCAGGATTAAAATCCGAATAATATTAAACGCTGTGGAATTATTACTCGATCGATTCAACAACGAGTTCACTTGCATCTACTGCCCCAGGGAAGATGGGCCTGCAAAGACAAACAACTTAAATTACCAATGGACTTTTCTTACCAATACTCCGAAATAATGGTTTAAAAAAATGAATTCTTAAAGCACTTAAATGAATTGTATTGGCTAAAAGTAGCTGGCGAGTATAAAAAATGTTCTTACTCTTGGAAACCATTGAGACTGCCAAGAAGAGGAGCTGTGTTCAAAGTTGGAAGATAAGCAGAATAATATCCTGTGTTGGTGTTGAAACCACCGATTACTGCTTGCCGAGCAAATACATTCCTGTTAGTGAGACTATTGTGCGGAACTGCACCACTCTTGTCTATCAACAAGCCATAATTTCAATTAATCAATAATGTGTTAATCTTAAATCCTACATGAAAAATACACACCGGAATCACAAATGTGCATTGCGAAGTCAAAATACAGGGTAGTTCTCATGGGATATGGTTATGGTTGACGTATATGGTTAACGTTATGGTGATGATATATTAAACATACTTATACAACGAATTTCAATTCGTTCAAAATGTTAAAAATAACCTGCCTAAAACATATTTTTGCCAATGATTCCGTTTGCATTAGTAGCAAATAAAATCGCGGCATCTACCGGCGGTGACACTTGTAAAAATAGTTAAGATTACAGCAGCCATTTTCTATCCATAAGGGACAGTATTATGTTTGTAACCTGATTTTTGTCAAATCCTGTTTCAACCAAAGTTGTAATAATTGTAACAAGTCATAATTATTTTGTTTTTGTACATGTTAAGAGAAACTCACCACATGAATATTTTTGGAAAGTAATGTTCTCGCGAATTCAGAATATCAGTATACTGATTAAATCTGACGTTAACAGAAAGTCTGTCAATTTATCTGTTGTAATTTGAGGAAGAAGACATACCAGGAATATTTACATCAGGAAATTCCGCTGTTATTGGACTACGTTGTTCAATTTGTTTGTTGTCCCTCCGGAAATGGCACCCGCAGTTTCCTAAAGCTGTCCGCACATTAAGAATAGAATTTTATATCAAGAACGTCCTTACAATTTGATTCTTTTATAACAAATCAGAAATTATAACTATTTCAAAATTCTTACGAATAAGCTCAGCTAAAAACGACGCAGCAACGAAAGCCAGACAAGTTACGACCTTCATGATGGGCACAATAATTGTTGCAGTTCTATTGATGATTGAGTACGTTTTAGCGGAAGTTGAGAAGTAACTTTCTTGGAAAAAGCTCAAGCTTTTATACCTCAAATTGTCTTTGATTGCCTCCGTAAATCCTTGATGATTTTCTTTGCTTATCTGGTATCTAGTATCATATTGACTTGATATTTCTGAGACACAGCAGGTTGAACGTTGAGTGCATCTCCTTATCCTGAAAATAGATGATTACTGTAGACATTCGAATTTAAATTATTAAGGAAAGGTCGAGGCAAATACTCTATTAGCTTTGTATGTGATAACATTTTCCGTTTGGTTTCACGTCACTACTGATTTATTCCCGGATTTTCCAAAATTCTCAGCTCACTATCACCGAATAATTTGGATGAAATAGACGCGCTGCTAACTGCATTTGCAGTGTTAAATAACCATTGCCTCCGAGGTTCTCTAAAATTATTCTCTCAATTTTGTAAGATCTGATGCAATTTGTAGAAGGTATTTTTTGAACATAATTTCTTTGCGAATGTGAAAAAATAATTCATAGCAATCCGTCACAAAAGTAGCTGCGGCCGGGAAACAATAAGAACGCTCCTGAATCAAACTCATTTGCGCACTGGGGAGCCTAACTTGACCTGCAACGTCGATTTTGTCCTGAATAAAAAATTTCCGGCAACGACGCCAAAATAAGTCCCTTGTACGAATCTATAATTCAGGTGCTGAAAGACATGACATATGACACTGATGAATTCGAGAAGCTCTTTTGGTCATATCCACGAAGCCTGGACGAAGTTTGGGATGTTTATGAATCCCATACGTCTTGCGACATTAAATGCCCAAGGTTTCTTTCCTGTCCATAACGTTTAAAATTTATTGTTGACCGATTGCTTTGCATTATTTTTTGCCAATGTGTACATTACGCTGTACAAAAAATACCTAAGATAATTGTGTAGCTCGATTAGAGCTTGGAGAAACTAGGAGAGCAAATGTTATTAACTACCATGTACTCACATTTAAAGTTGCAAAAACATTTGAAGCACAAGGTGTCTCATTTCGTTTTCCTCGCCCCATCCATTTCCAGGTATATTCTGCTCCATTATTTTGAAATCTGTTTCGCCGACGTAGGGGTCTGTTTTTTTTCAATACAGCCAATCCCATAGTGACACATTTTTTTGTATGTGTGTGTATACATATAATTTACATAAATACAATTGAAATAGTGAGGGTAGTGCTGAGACCAAATATGATTGTTCTACAAATCACCAATCCGAAATTATTAAAAAAATAATTTGGGACTATTTGAGCTGCGGGACGGTTCCAAGGAATCGAGCGTGATAGGGGCTTTCTATTTACATGGAAGGCGTTCCCCATGTATTACGTTTGGAGGACACTCCTCTCCTCGTCCACTACAGTAAGCGCTGTATGTATGTACATGCAAACTCTGCTTAAACGCAACAGATCCACAACGCCTTGTATGTATTTTAGGGGTTCCCTCTCAACAGAGAGAGAGAGAGAGATACTGCTCAGGCCAGAGATGCGCAGCCTTCGAAGGCTAGCCTTCCAAGAAGGCTTACTTGAAGGCGGAAAGGTAACTTTCTTAACGTTGCAGTAGGAATGGAAGGATGGGGATACTTTTTTCTGGAGGCTGAAGGAAGCCTTCACAAAAACTATCAATGAAGGATTGTGAAGGAAGGCTTCCTAAATATTAGCCCTCAAAGGGCGTGAAGGCTTCCAGGTACACGACATATCTATAACGTGTAAGCATAGCATATGAAACGACGTTTTGCTGCTCGCGCAACAATGCAGTCAATTCGTGAACTCACAACTGACAATGTGTGCCCGCTCTCTTCACTGCACTGAATCCTGCTGGTGCAAAACGTTTTTAAGCGGGTTGTAGTTTAGAATTGAAGGAAGGCTATTTTTAAAAAGAAGGCTGAAGGCAAAAACGAGTGTAAATATTTTGGAAGGAAGGGTGAAGGAAGGCAGATTTTTTAGAGGGCTTCATTCTAGGATATGTTGAAGGGGAAATTTTTACTGAATTTTCGCCTTCGAAGGCTTGAAGGAAGGCTATTTATTTTGCGCATCTCTGGCTCAGGCCGTCAAGTGGGCCCATTGCAGATATCCATAACGCACTACGCAGATATGTATACAAATTACCCGTTTCGGATTTCCCCCGATTTGACTGCGGCACACGCAAGTCCGTACTTTTTAACAATTTTAAAATGTAAGCTTCGTGCTTCCCTTGTGTTTAGAGTTTTTAAAAAGTGCGGACTTGAGTGTGCCGGTAATCAAAAAATTCCGAAATTTCGAAATTGTCAATGAGATTTTTTGCAAAAATCCGCAATTTTGATTCAACGATACCAAAATAATCATGAGTGTAGTAGTTGGTTAGCCAATGTGTTTGAGATAGCCCAATTTTTAATATTCAAATCGGTATAGCTACAATAAATTATTGAAGTTTTCCTGTGTTTTCGGTTTTTTAGCCATCCTAGTTGGATTTACGGAAAAAATGTGTGGATATTTTTTTAATAAACTTTTCATCTAGTGGGCCCTATAAATGTGTTTTAAAAATAATCGGGTGGCCGTTTTCAAAAAACAGACCCGTAGGTCAAAAATTAGTCAAATCGTAAAAAATGAGAAGGAAATTCGAGATTTATTCATGATTATTGGCCTTACAAAATTTGTCCATATATATTTCTAATTTTGAAACATTGTTTTGTCAACTTCCTAATAACGAGCACTGCACAGCCAGCAATTGCTGGCTCAGCGAGGCAAATGTAAAAAGGGTAGACAGTAAATAATAGTTGTATGCAATAGCTAGCCGCACAGCCCTAGTAAAAGTGTAGACTAACGTACGGTAACATGATTTTTTAATTTAAGTTTGCTTTAATAATTTTTTTTTTAAATATATTCTCTCTCCTAATTTGAAAGAGTGGGCCGTGTTGGTGGTTGACGGCTGCCCGTTCAATGTCGCCGCCCTTGCTATGCATGGTGTAATGCTTTAATATTTTTTCTTAATTTTTTTAAAAAAATTGCAATAATTTATTCAGCAAGCTATTGCTGGCTCAACAAAAATATTAAAAAGCGCGCGTAAATTTGAAACTCAAGTCCATAAAATTATAAGATTTTTAATAATTTCGAATTATTTTTAACGTCCTTCTTTTTCCATTTGAATGAAATTTTATAGATAATAATATAATTAAATAATAATAATTTTATTATTTTTTAAAAAATATATTTTATTAACAATTTTTAATAATCATTCCAAAAAATCCGATGCCTATCTAACATCGATCCATTGTCTCTGTTACATCGATCCGATGCCTATCTTACATCGATCCATTGTCTCTGTTGCACCGATCCGATGCCTATCTTACATCGATCCATTGTCTCTGTTACACCGATCCGATGCCTGGCTTACATCGATTCGATGTCTCTGTTACATCGATCCGATGCCTGACGTACATCGATTCGATGTCTGTTACATCGATCCGATGCCTGACTTACATCGATCCGATGCCTGACTTACATCGATTCGATGTCTCTGTTACATCGATCCGATGCCTGACTTACATCGATTCGATGTCTGTGTTACATCGATCCATTGTCTGTGTTACATCGATCCATTGTCTGTGTTACATCGATCCATTGTCTGTGTTACATCGATCCATTGTCTGTGTTACATCGATCCATTGTCTCTGTTACATCGATCCATTGTCTCTGTTACATCGATCCGATGCCTGACTTACATCGATTCGATGTCTCTGTTACATGTATTCGATGTCTCTGTTACATGTATTCGATGTCTCTGTTGCATCGATCCGATGCCTGACTTACATCGATCCGATGTCTCTGTTGCATCGATCCGATGCCTGACTTACATCGATCCGATGTCTCTGTTGCATCGATCCGATGCCTGACATCGATTCGATGTCTCTGTTACATCGATTTGATATCTGTGCTTCATCGATTTGATATTTGTGCTACATCGATTTGATGTCTGTACTACATCGATCAGATACCTATCTTACATCGGCTGCTAAAATTAAACTTGACTATGTTGACATGATTTAATTTCGTGTAGACGGATTTCTCGTTTCCCCAATGTTTATGAATCCTTCAACGAAGGGATGTGGCCAAGCATTTCCAAATTGTCAAAACTTTCGCCCACATTGTAATAATATACGAAAAATATTTAGTTTTTACGATTAACAAAAAACCTTGGCCACACATTTCGAAACTAACAAAGACTTTGCTAACTTTTTAATATTTCATAAACAATAATTATTTTGAAATTGAAAAAAAAACATTCATTGAATTCTTATAATTAACAAAAATCATATGTCCGCGATTATTTAAGGGTGTAGCGTACGGTGGCGTCAGCTACGGTCATCTCTCCTTAATCCCTCTATTTTATTATGTTGTCGTATTTCAAAACGTCACATTACAAATTTAAAAATAAAAACATGAAGCACTTTCAAAAATGTTTTGATAAAACAGTGTTATTAGTACGGACTGGCATGTGTGTATAAAAGTTTCATTAAAATCGATGAAACAGTTTGTTAGAAAATAAAGATTTTATTCGTTTTTATTTTTTTACGTATACGGACACGTGGACCGATGTCAATCAACAACAAACTCATGCGAGAAGTGGCCTTAGAAAGCTGACGCCGCCCTAAAAAAATTGACCAAGTTTTCATTCTGCTAAATTGTTGTAATTGTCAAAAATATCAACCCATTTGATTTACGTCCACCTTCTCGTTATTTTGATTTTTTTAACTACTACTCCGACTATTATGACCCGTTATTTTACAAATTTATATTTTAGTCACTATTAGTTGACAAGTATTTCAGAACTCACAAGAAATATTTCGCCAAGTCTATAGTCTACTTTCTAGTATTTGACTCTAATGTGGAAAATTATTTAGGTATTAAAAAAATGCCTTTACAGATTTCTAATATTTCCTGCAATATTTCGCCATTTATTTAGTAACCTGTCAAAATACTTAGCCGAGTCTTTCGTAACTTTAAAATATATTTTTACAATTTTTAATTGTTCAAGGTTCAAATTTTATAAATAGGAAGGATATAGGATAGGCTGAGTCATTTGGGCACCTTTGGTGTGCACATTTAAGTCACAGCCCTCCAAATTTTTTAAAAAATCGTTTCTATCTTTTCCCTCTAATCCCTTCGCTTCCATCTCTGCCCGGGAGCGCAGTGTTGTTTTTCAATATATTTTATTGAATAAAATTTCATTTACAGTAATATAATCAAATCATGTGCATACGTGTGTATGTAAGTATAAAATTGATAAAATAACTTTTTCCATAATTTACTAGCTCTAGCGTTTTTTATAAGAGATTCATTACGAATTAGTGGGATTTTTGAAACCTTTTATAGTTTCGGAGATTTGTGAATCAATGGGTGACATACATAATGGGCCACATTGCATATATAATACACAATGTACAAATAAGATCCCCTTTCATCCGTAACCTTTCAAGTCTCGTTCCTGCGAGTTTTAATTTTCTGTAATAATAATTGTAAATGTTAACATCATATTTAGTGATACTTAATAATTTTGGTAGGGAATATCTCCGTTGGAGGGATAATTTTTGGAGGGGGATTTCCCCCCCCCCCAACGGAACATTTCCGACCACGCAGATAACGCTTGAGTTCTTCGTAGCTTCACAATGTTTTGGGCTACCCTGTATTCTACCCACAGGTTCAGGAACATAATCAGGTGCATTTATCAACTCAGAATCAGGTAGCTTTCCAGATTTTGTGGAAAGACGACGATATTTGTGCAAAAAACAAGTGCACTTGAATACCCCGAAATTTTGTTCAAAGTCAAAATGTCTATCGGATTCAATTGATTGATTCGATTGTAGACCATTTCAGAACTTTTCAAATGAGGTACTAACTTCCGAGTTATTGATTATACTAGACAAACGTTATTGTAGTTTTTCGAAAATCAAGATGACTCCTAAATTCAATTTTTCAAAGCTTCATTTTTTTGAGCCTCAACTCGAAAGCTTGCATGTTTCCGTCATACTGGAGTTCAAAAAAGGCAAAAATTCAGTTCTTTGGGTTTGAACATTGCTTATTATGAAATTAACAATTCGGACTATACAGAAAGTGTGCAGTTCGTCCAGAATCATTTGGAAGACTTTCATCTACAAAACGTAAACCCTGAAAAGGAAATAATTTATGTTGGTAGAATTTGTTTTTTTCAAATATTTAACTATAAATTAGCAAACTATTTCTGAAATGAAAAGTGAAAATATTTTTGAGGTAGATAATTTTGGGTGTCCTTCCGAAGTGAAAAAACTTCAGATGTCAATTATGTTTCGTTTGACGCAATTAGTTTCTTTGCTTTGAAACAAAAATACCCAATGATTCCTTGGAATTTATACTATTTTAAATCTTTTTGCCTGTACAATTATGTTAAAGATGCATTAAATAGGTTGGGGTCATTGAATATATTTTCTGACCATAAGATTTTTGAAGATGAACAGGGTATTACAGATATAGGCAGTAGCGCATTAAGTAGTCATTTTTCAAAATCTAAATTTGCTCCTGCCTAAATTGTTGTCAAAATATGTTGTGGCACTTTATGTTAGCATCTTTCATGGATTTTCAGGGGACCTATCACAGAACTCCTTCCGTTGACTATAGCGGGCACAGTACACGTAAGAACAGAGAGAGGAAGATTTCAATAGGAAATATCAAGGAGATTCGTTTCAGGCTAACATTACCTCAACAAGTCTACAAAGGATGGTTTGGGTAAATGAACTTGTGAGGCCAGGCTTACAAATTAAGGGATGTTTTCTATAATAACCCAAGTATTAAGTTGGGATCATCTAAACGGATTCTGGATTCGGAATGTTTAAAACAGACTGTAGTGGTTAATAACGATAACGATAAATATTTTCATGAGTACTAGGTTTTGTTAATTTTGCATCTGGATTTGAATTTTTTATAAGGTCCCCAAAAGGAGCATCACTGGAAAGTCCGGCAAGATTTACAAATTTCGGAGGTCTCTGAAATTCCATGCGGCTACGAAAAAAGGTTAGATTCCTTCAGAAGGCTGTTGGTTGCTCGTTCAGGATGGCCAGTGAATTTTTCACAGAGGAGGATTCCCACGGATTCACAAAATATTCCGCCCAATACGTTGGAGTTGAGACAAGAATTGGGCAGCTTGAGTTGATCAAAATAATTTATCGGAACTTCTAGGAATTAACAAAACGAATTTGCAGGCTGCCTATAATTGGCACAGATATGTATAACATATTATGTATTTGGTTAAATCCACAGAAATTATTGTTGAAAATATTTTTCGGAATTTAGTGGAACTGACAAAATATGAGAGTTCTATTTATTCTACCGAAATACAGGTATTACTTTAATGTTTCGAGCTTTGCGTCAAGGATTACAACTGTCTTAAAATGGAAATTTCGCAGACATTGCATACTAGGCATATTCCATAGAATTAGTATAAATATTTAACCGCCATCCGTGGCATTGAGAAAATGTTTCGGTGACTCGCCACATATATAATAAAATCATTTAAACTTTTAAGACAGACTTTGATTTGAAAAAAATAATTTTAACTAGCTTTTAAAATGTATACGATAATAATTCACGAAATACCTAATATAAAAATAATAGTGTTACCAACATCAGCAAAACGAAAAATCATCGGTGATCAGCACAACGTGCCAAGTCACTAACAATAAGGGGCGAAGCGCCACCATAGGACGTAAAAGCATAAACTAGTAACCCCTATAAATACTCGTCTAAATATAATAATCTTTTTTTATTGGCCTTGGTACACCTTCGTGCACCTTCATTGATTACATGACCTCACTTAATGGGGTTGCAAATAGTAATATGACCTAAGATTGAACACAGCCCTAGCCGAATGAATGGCGAAATGAATGGCAGAAATTATACTTAAGTGCACATATATACCACTTTGCCTCTTCAGCAAAGTCTTATTCCAGTCAATCTAATCTGAGAAGAATTTTAAGCTCACAAATACCTCACATTGACCGGGAAGCGAAAAATATTTATTAAACAAATAACCCTATAGCTGAATTTCCAGTCAGCTAACTTGTAATAATAGACTGTTGCAAAATTTAAATTAGAGCCACACTAGAGCCACCAATTACCCACTTTGCTTCAGGGGCTACAACTTAATTCAAATGGAAATTTCATGGAAATAAAAGAAACTCACAATTAGCTGTCCGGTGACTTCGGATTCAAATACTTGAGAGGGGTCTTGGTTGTAGCCATTCCATTCCGTTGGTCAAATTTTGAATGTAGCTTTTTAGTTTTTCATGTGAGTAATGAAAATTGATCGTTGGTTGAAAGGATCGTGTTGTCTACCTTATATTTAGTTAGAAAGTAAGTCTGCTGTAAAAATTGCAGCCTCAAACAACCATTTTGGTCTAAGGGAGTGGTTTTTTGAAAACGCGAAATTGAATAGAAACGAATAAGACTTGCAATTAGCTGCTGGTGATTTCGGGTGCAAGAGAGATTCCTGTTCCGATTCCTTTGCCTGTTCTTGGTCTTCGTCTTCGGAGTGGTCGTATCCATAACTAACAATAAGCCATGCTATTGCTTTGGTAGGATCAACTAAACGTTTATTCCAACACAACACTGAGACAGTGTTTAACACGAACGATCGACAGCTGCACATCGGCTCAAATGGAAAAGTAAACTAAGACCCCACTGTTACAGCATCTCTGAGTGGGAAAAGTGAAAGGAAACTTTTTAATGTTTTGGGACACATCTAAAGCGTCCATGAGTTCTACTCAGACATTTTCTACCATTGAGATTTCCAGAAGAAGTCGTAATAATTACATGTATGCACTCTCGATCGAGACATATCCTGCCTTACACTTCACTTAAGGTGTGGTTTTCAGCTGCTTAGAGAGTAATTACGTATAACCTGTAAATTAATAATTATTCATTTTAAAAACATTTTCCAACTACAAACGCTTCCATTCAACAAACTGCGAAAAAATTCAGGCTGATGACAAAGTAATGACTATGGGGTTACATTATAGGAATGTTGAATGGAATATTTATTTGATATTCAGGTCTTACAGGCCTCCAGTTACGATAATATGACCCGTAAAATAACAAAAAAAAATCAAACAAATTGATCTAAAAAGTATTAAATTTGGACTCAAAGAACAGGAAAAAAAAAAGCAACGTTAAATTCTCAAGAACCTTCCAAGTGGATACTGTTAAATATTGTCGAGGCTACAAGTATCACTGGTGTAAATGGGATTATGTCCAAATGCTTTTGACATTTTCAGAGAAATAATCCAAGGTTTGTAACGAGCAAAACGCTTCGTGACCTCAAAATCATCTCATTGGGTAACAAACGGTCCTATGACCTCAGTTTGCCCTAAATTCAACTTTATATATTTATTTTCAATTTTTGGATTGATGAAGTTCAAATTTTATTTTCTGTCTAAATCTTGCCCTTTTACGAAATTTTTCGAAACTACTCAATGCATGGCTCGTTTGAAAGTCCAATAAATTTTATTTTTATTTTGTATGCTTGTGAAAATACTCTGCTTTGGACCATGTACAGGGAGAAGGCTAAAATGATTTAAAAATTATTATTATTATTCAGATTTTTTTTACTAACTGCCAAAATATTAATTTTTTGGGAACATGTCCAAAATATTTGACCAACTTCCTCGAAACTGATTAAAATAACTTGCCAAGTCTTTACGTGCAGTAATTCTTTTGAGAATATGTTTAGACACTCGTTACGAATTGTATTTTTCGGACAGATAATTGACTGAGGAGGAGACAAGAACCAAAATTCGAGAACGAGGTGAGTAGCGGAAGAAAATGTGGAGGAGATCGAGATTTGTGATAATTTTGTGATGGACGACAGGGCTATGATAAAAATATTCGAAAGCACTTGGATTCCCAACTAAATTCAACCATCTACCTGGGAATGGACAAAAATTCACGTATTCAGGTACACGCTTTTGCCTGAATCGATATTATTTAATTAAATCTGTAAACATTTTGAAAAAACATTACCAAATTGTATAGAAAATTGCTTGTGTTATCGGAAATTTTACTAACCTATATTGGTCAATGTCTGGAATTTTCTGAACTGATCTGGTTCCCTACCATGAGTTGAAATTGTCTATGTCGTTTCCCAAATCCCCAGGAATTGAGGAACAGCTTCTCCCAACTCTCCTGAGGGGACAAAATACACTGACTTTGGCGGAAATACCCAGAAGTCTACACAAATATTTCCTTTAAATATATACATACCTTACAATAGTTATAATTTACAAAACTAGTTGCTCAACTTCAGTGTTTTGAAGAAAACGTTTCCGTTAACTACCTAGAATAGATCGTTTATTATTTAGATTGCGATTACACAATGATCTCATGTTCCTTTCGTTTGAAAGCCAGTGAAATATTCTACGAAAGTGTCACATTTTTATTTTATTTCTAAATTTGAGTACACGGTTAAAGCGTTTTAAAATTTAAGTTTATTCATACATTTATTCCCTACAAAACTATTTTACCAACCACTCAGGAATAGTCGAACCTGTGAATCTAAAAATTCAATTACATTCCTTCAGATGGCTACTGATTGCTCGCTCAGGGTGTCCAAATGTATGTCCCTCCAAGGGTGTATAAATGTGGAATTATGCTTCAGTTTTCAGAAATCCTCGCAAATTAAACGAATTTGAAATATTAAAATGCTAATGCTGTCGGGGATTTACATTTTTCAAATCCAGATAGCAATTAGATTTTTTTATACCAATTAGATTGACTCAGAAGAGTAAAGGGTATTGTGCTATCCGGGCCCCCATATGACCAATGAAGTAATATTTTTCAAAGCCGGAAATTCTGAAAAATAACGATAAAATCACAGAAACATTGTTGCCGAAATTTGTTTTACTTGATAATAAATTTCTCCAGTGCAAGAGTGCTGCAACGAGAATGAATTCCTAGAGTCCTTGTACGCCCATTTTTACCAAATAAAATGCTGTTGTGCTTAAAATCAAATCCCGAATCTAATTTTGGTATTAAATGTTTAACCCCGGTATCAGAAGCGGGTACCATTATGCCCGAAATTACCAGGCGTTTGAAATTTGTACCAAATCAATGCATTTTCTATTTTGAAGTATGGTTTCCATATCAATGTGCTACTATGGATGTGCCAATATGACTGTACTAGGATGGTTATGGAACAAACGTTCCAATTATATAACCAATCATTAAAACTCCTGATGAATATGTTTGCATTGTTACATTTTTACAAAGTATTGGTTTTGACCCCATGTTACTTCCTTTGACCTCTAGGGGTCACCCGGATGGTCATAGGATAAAAATTCCCATTTGAACCCATAATCAAAAATCCTGACAAGTATGTCTGTTTTGTTTTTTTTGCTGTATGATACTTTTTGTGATGGTTGGTTTGGTTTAAACCAAGTGATTTAAACCATGGTTTAAACCAAGTGATTTAAACCATGGCTTAAACCATGGTTTAAACCAAACGTTTTTTTTATAAAAACCAATGGTTTATACCAAACACATAAAATTTTAATATTTTCAATCCAAAATGCTTATATTTCGTCGTGCACAAAACTTGTGCGGTTACTGTGATATTGTGTAGTTAAACTTTAGTGAAGTAAATAATACTATTAGCTTTTAGTCTTGTACATTTAGAAATTCGGAATCGTTTGTAAAATGAAAAATGCCAAACTTGTATATATGCTGTAAAGTTATCGTTAAAATTATATCTAAATTATTAAATATTTTATGCTTTGTGATATTTACTGAGTTTGGGAAATAAGTAAATTTGTTCAAATTCACATGTTTTTGCATATTAATGAATGTTTTGGATTGAAAATTTGTTTAAACCAAAAAAAACTGGTTGTTTGGTTTTTTTGAAAAAAAAACAAAAAAAAAATCCAATCCTGCTTTTTGTTGATCTTGTGTTATGTTCTGTGACTTCTAGAGGTCACCCGGATCCTCATGTGTCAAAAGTGTCAATCAAGTGCCTGTCATCTCGTATAGCTTTGAAATAGTGTAAATAATTTTTTTTACTTTTGTCAACTATTGGGATTGAACCCGGGGTAAGGTATGTGACCTGTGTTTATCTAGTTGACCTCACCCATTTGGCTGGAAGTTGTCATAACTTATTATTTTAGAACGTTGACAGACTATATCACATCATTTACACCGCTTTTAGGCATTTGAAATGTTATGCTTTAAGTAGTTTATGTTGGGCCTCAGTATAATCCTAAAGCATTTGGTAGTCCCTGTCAAAACTTGAGCATTAAATCGAGCTTTTTTGCTGGCTTCAGAATAAATGTAAGGGTTATTTGAAAATCTCCTTAACGTTTGGTGTATGTACAATGTACATACAAACAAATCTCTTGGTCGTTAGTAGCTCGTTTATATGCTTGAAATGTATAATTAATGTCATGTTTGTATATTATATTTTATTAAATATACATAAGTTGCTAATTTATTAGAAATTTATCATTTTCATGTTTTTTAAACGAATGAGCCTTATTTTATTGGATATAATCATTTCTTTGACAGCTACATTATTGTTTATCCCCATTGATAAACCAAATAGTAGAGTACGTTACTTGCAATTAGAAAAACCAAGATTTTTGTACCTTCGTGTGGTTTAGGAAATGTTATAGCTTACAAGATTTCGTATATACAAAATGAGCTAATATAAAAAACCTTTTAATGATGTTTGCTTTATTAATCTCGGTAAAGATAACCAATTACGAAATCCAATTTCATCCGTTAATTTTATCAGTGAAAATTGCAATCATTAAAGATATCTAGAAGATGAGAAATTCCATAAATTAATCCATCTTATTGGGCATTATCGATAAATTATCGTTAACTCGAGGAAATATACAGCCACAAATACAATACCAAATCACCCTTGAAAGTAAAAATTACAGTTTGAAAATTCACATGCAAACTATGAAATGTCATGCATGTTTGTGGGAAAATAACCTCAATCAGTATATGTTGGATTAAAATAAAAAATATCCCACTACAATATCAATCAAGTCAAACTTAAATAAGCTGTGTATTTTAAATTACAATTGCAGGAATGTATAGTTAGTTCATCTTAGCTCCTTTATTATATTATAGCCATGTATTACTGTTCTACTTCCTAAGGAAAATCAAGTTCCTCAGGCTCATTGGGAATAATGGGGCTCCTGTATTTTCAAACCAATCAAAAATATATAGAACGAGCCAAAATTTTGAAATAATTTATTCACACTGAAGACTGAGCATTAATGAAACTGTAGTCTGTTGCCTTACTCCAAATCATCCAATTCAGCTGCAATTGGCGTATTGATAGTGCCGCTGTTCACTCCCGGAGTTATGATAGGTCTGCAAATGCAAAATAACAGATAACCATACGAAAATCATTAGAATCTCAACTACTGTAAAATTAGGTAATTCTACAAGCACTAAATTTTGAAACCACTAGTCTGGTACCAAGCAAAATTTACGGATTATGTTCTATGTACGCTCAACAGGTTATAAGCGGTAATCTAACACGAAGCTCTCCCTTTTACTATAATATAAGAAAAATTCATTACACATCATCTGCTGGTGTAGATGGAATTAGGACACCATCAGGTTGAACTGGAATAATTTCTTCCCTGAAATTGATTAGTTAGTATGCAACAAGTACACAAATTTCAGAATAGAAAGACACTGCGCCGTTTCTATCTTTATGCAGTATAAAAAATCCGAAAAATATTATTCACTGTGGCATTATTACTCGATTGATTCAACAACGACTTCACTTTCATCTACGACCCCAGGGAAGATTGGCCTACAAAGACAAACAACTTAAATTGTCAATGGTCTTTTCTTACGAATACACCGAAATAATGTTTCAAAAAAGGGAATTCTTAAAGCATTTAAATACATGGCACTGGCTAATAGTAGCTGGCGAGTATTAAAAATATTTTTACTCTTGGAAACCGTTGAGACTGCCAAGGAGAGGAGCTGTGTCCAAAGTTGGAAGATACGCAGAATAATATCCTGTATTGGTGTTGAAACCACCGATTACTGCTTGTCGAATAAAAAACCCCCTTTCAGCCTTAGCCTTGTAATCATGCGGATCTGCACCACGCTTGTCTATAAATAAGAGAACATTGCAATTAATCGTCACTACATCCTTAAATCATGCATAAAAAATACACACCGGAGTCACATGTACATATGTTTGTGCTTCATCTACTAATCTCTACATCACATGGTTCCGCTCCATTTAATTTATCGAAATGTTTATTCAAAACCCAATGTAGTGATATAAAATGCCGGAACTGCATTGATTCTATTTTTGCTTTCCTGTAAATGTCAGTGAATAGTATTTTCTTCACAATGGATCGACAAGGAATGACATCGAAGACCATTGGTAAAAATTAATTCTGACCACCTTGAATTACACCACTCCTTCTAATCTATCTTTCTTGAAAGCACCAAGTTCGGAGAGGTCATATTATTTGGTATGATAACTAGTAACATTAGGTATTTCATAAAGAATGGATACCAGGAATATTCTGTTCACGAACTCCAAGCTTCGATAGACGGCGCTCTGGTCCGATGCTCCTGAAGTATTTATAGGCCGTGCCGCTTCCCATGGCTGTACGGGTTTTAAGAATCGAGTTTGATATTAGAAAAATCTTCATATTTTACTTAATTTATACCAAATTCTAAATTCAAAACAATTTCAAAATTCTTACGGATCAACTCAGCTAAACAAGCCACGAAAACGAAAGCAAAACAAGTTACTGCCCTCATGATGCGTATATAGAATTGTTTCAATTTGAAGTACTGGTGAGTTAGTTGTGGAGGAAGATGGTGAATGACCTTCTCGGAAATAGTTCCAGCTTTTATACCTCAAGTTTCTTTGAATTTGTCCATAAATCCTTGATTGTTTCCATTGCTTATCAGGGTTGGAATTGTATTAATTTGATATTTATGAGTGACATCAAAACGAGCGATGAGTTAGCATCTCGTTAACATGTAGTTAGATGATTAGACATTGGGTTTAAATTACTATGGGAAGATCAAGGCTAATAGATAGCTCTTTCAGCCTTGAATTTAATTTCCCGTTTGGATACTTTTGACTAGTTTAGGTTGAATAGGGATTGGGTTTCGGATTTCCCAAAGTTTTCAGGTTCTACTATCATCTTATATTTTGAATTATTGCTCCTGTATTTATAGACCGTGCCGCTTCCCATGACTGTACAGATTTAAAGAATAGAATTTTAAGTGAATAACAGCTACATATTTTTGCTTAGTTTAACTCAAATTAACGAATTACAAATATTTAAAATTCTTTACGGATCAGATCAACCAAAAACGCCACGAAAACGAAAGCAAAACAAGTTACTGCCCTCATGATGCGTATATAGAATTGTTGCAGTTTGAAGTACTGTAGAATTCGTCCTATTGATGATTGAGTAAGTTTTTGAGGAAGGTGAATAGTAAGTTTCTCGAAAATAGTCTGGCTTTTATACATCACATTATATTCAACTGTATTCGTAAAAATCCTTGATAGTTTCGTTTGCTTGTCAAGTTTCTAATTATATTAAGTTGATATTTGTGACGTGAGTGACACCAGGATGAGTGTTGAGTGAGTATTTCAGTATCATGAAATTAGATTACTACAATAGAAATTCGAATTAAAATGATTACGGAAATTCAATCCAGGCTAATAATAATTGAGTATTGGTCTTGTATTTGGCGATATTTGGTTATTCATGGTTTCAGCAGACTACTAATTTGTTTTTGGGGTTTTCCAAATTTTCCCATTACTATCATCGAATAATTTGAATTGAGCAGCAGACGTACTGCATGTAATTAATACTAGCATTCTATAATAGTGCTCGGAATTCAGATGCCTTTAAAAATGTACATTTTAGACCAGGAACCTATATGTATATTTGGGACATTTTAAGAGAAAGCGCACCTGGGTCCAAATTTTCGACAAACCGAGTTCGAAATTTGGAATTGGAGCTGATTTTATTTTGCAGAGCATTACAGCTATTTATACTTCAAAAGTTATGACGATTTTCAGAAGTTCCAAATTCTGAACTCGGGTTTTCGAAACTTTGAGCCCAGATGCGGTTTGTCTTAAAATATCCCAAATATACACATGCTCCTGGTCTAATATGTAAATTGTTAAATGCACCCGAATTCCAGACTTTTATTCCGGACTATATACAGATTTTATCAATTTTTAATATAATTCATATGCGTTTGTTTTATCTACTATTGCATTTCTTTCCTGGAAATCTTGGTTATAATTTCTCTATTGTCAGTACGCTTAATTGAGATTTGTAAAAACGCTACGTGGTTACAATCCTCTTATTTGGTGTCATAGAGGGTGAAATGCTTGAAATGTGTAAAATACAATAATTTATTTTGCACTATTCTTTTTACTGAATGGTAGGGAAGTACAGAGGAAGTACAAGGGAAATGAAGCGAAGTTTCAAAAATGGAAATTAGCTACTATTTATCTACTTTCAACTTCTATCTGGATTGCTATGCCTGTAGAGTACTTACTGTTGGATGTTTAAGTTTTCAATAGTTCAGAGAAGGTACAGCCGTAATTCATTCATTTATTTATTACAGAGACGAACTCTGTAAGACCCTCAGCCCTCAGGTAAATCGGAGTATAAACCTCACATAATTTATAATTTTAGGGGGACGGTCCTTGGACCAATTTTCGGTGACATATGACCGACCATTGCCCTAATATGACCATCAATTAGATGTGGCCGATGGGCCCACAGATTCTGTCTCTGTAATCTGTGACGAGTCAGGATAGACTCATCACGTAGATGAAGCTCAATTTTGTTTTGTATTGTAACATTTTATTGTAACAAGATATTTACAGATACTGTAACTTCATCCATTACTGTCAGACTTTGGAGTATAACAACGGTATGTGACGACAAGTTATCTTAATCTGAAGCCAAAAGTATTATAATTATAAAGGTGCGAAGTCTCATATTATAAATGAATAAAATAATATGAATCCTTCTGGGCGAAAAAATGTTCAAATTTTGGTCAAAGAATCGTTTCGGTTGTGTAAACACGAATTGTTTGCGACGAGGATGGGTGGATCCCAAATATTTCATTTTGCTGAGATATTTTGCAAATGCACCGTCAAGTGGTTCTGAGAAATTGAGGAAAAGAAATAGGTCATAAATAATTGCAAATTTACAAATGAGCGTGGGGAGCTGGCTGGTGTTGGGAAGAAATGATTTACTTCGTATAATTATGAGCGAATGAGCAGAAACACAAAATAATTTAATTATGCTTGCTTTATTACTCTACAAAAGATAATCAATTTTGAAATCTAATTTTATCAGTTAATTTTATCAGTTAATTTTATCAGTGAAAACTACAATCATTGAAGGTATTGAGGAGTTGAGAAAATCTTTAAATCGGTCCGCTGTGATTGGCCATTCATCTGTTCATTTTCTGTTGACTCGAGGGAATCTAAAACCACAAAAAATTTTAAAACACCCTTCAAAGTCCCATCTTGTATGGTTAAAAAATAGCTAGTAAGCAATTCAAATCCATGTGTCATGTTGACAACATAGTTTTTCATCGACATTCATCGGGCGAGGAACAAAATGAACACAATTCACTATCAGTATACGTATACATACAAATATGAGATATTTTTTAAATTTACATAAAAAACATTGCATTCTCAAGTAAAATTCAAATGAACGACGTGTTTTTAATTTCAAAAGCATTTATTGTTAGTTCATTTTGCATTACCATTTGATATCCTAAGGAAAAACGGTCCCCATCTGCAAGGAGGTCCCACATATCACTCCGTCACATCTACATGATGACCTCAATATGCAATAATTTAAGTTAGTCAACAACAATGAAATAACTTTACAACTTTATATCCAGGGGTGGATTGACGGGGTGGCCAACCCTGGTCTGACCTCTGGTAACTGACTTATTTATTGAATATATGTATGTACATATATTCATGATATGCATCCTTACTTTTCTGGTGTCGAACTGGTCGAACTACAGGTCGGGCTAAACCTCCTGCACCGTTAGTTCCTGTTGCAAATCATTTAATTAATAATATTTGTATTCACACGATTGAATCAAAATGTTCAATATATCCTGCCTAAAAATAGTATACTTACCAATGATTCCATTTGCTACGTTAGCAACTAAGTTCGCCACATTTACCGGCGGTGACCCTTGTAAAAAAAGTTAGGATTAGAGCAGCCATTTTTCTTGTGCAACCAACAATGAAATGTCACATTATTTTTATCAATTTCCGGAAGTCTCGTATTTAAAGAGCACGCCCCATCTCAAAGTTTACGATGGTGTTAAACCGTAATAATTAGTTTGCTTTTTAACACGTTAATAAAAAGTCTCGGGGAATGAATTTTGTAGATTGAAAATGTTCAAAAGATTATATGTAGATACTATATTGAGTATTAAGGCTTGTAAACTATATAAATATGTACATACATACATTTACATTTCTAATCTCTACATTGCATGGACCCACTATGCTTAACTCATTGAACTTTTCAAAGCATAAATCAAAACATTTAATATGCGGGATTTCGCAGCTAATTCCTTTAAATCTGTGTTTCTAACACGATCGTTAAATTGTTTTTTTCTAGTCTTTTGATCGATAATCAATTGGTGCATATTCTAACTATACCTCAACCTTTATCATACTAGATGATAATTTAAAACCATCTCGCATATTGTCACTCATTCTAATCTTTCTTCCTTGAAAGCGTCAAGTTAGGACAGTTCATATAATCTGGTGAGGTAATTAGTGCTAGTACGTATTTTAGGAAGAAGTGGTACCTGGAATATTCTCTTCAGGAATTGCAGGCGTTGATAGACCACTATCCAATACTGAAATCGAAGATCATTTGTAAAATTAATTCTGACCACCTGGAAAATAGCCACTCCTTCTAATCCATCTTTCTTGAAAGTTTCAAGTTAGGACAGGCCACTAGTAATATTAGGTATTTAATAAAGAATGGATACCAGGAATATTCTGTTCACGAACTCCAAGCTTCGATAGACGGCGCTCTGGTCCGATGCTCCTGAAGTATTTATAGGCCGTGCCGCTTCCCATGGCTGTACGGGTTTTAAGAATCGAGTTTGATATTAGAAAAATCTTCATATTTTACTTAATTGATACCAAATTCTAAATTCAAAACAATTTCAAAATTCTTACGGATCAACTCAGCTAAACAAGCCACGAAAACGAAAGCAAAACAAGTTACTGCCCTCATGATGCGTATATAGAATTGTTTCAATTTGAAGTACTGGTGAGTTAGTTGTGGAGGAAGATGGTGAATGACCTTCTCGGAAATAGTTCCAGCTTTTATACCTCAAGTTTCTTTGAATTTGTCCATAAATCCTTGATTGTTTCCTTTGCTTATCAGGGTTGGAATTGTATTAATTTGATATTTATGAGTGACATCAAAACGAGCGATGAGTTAGCATCTCGTTAACATGTAGTTAGATGATTAGACATTGGGTTTAAATTACTGTGGGAAGATCGAGGCTAATGGATAACTATCAGCCAAGAATTTAATAATAAAATTTCCCGTTTGGATACTTTTGACTAGTTTAGGTTGAATAGTGATTGGTTTTCGGATTTCCCAAAGTTTTCAGGTTCTACTATCATCGTATATTTTGAATTAATCAAGAGTGTGCATTGTGCATTTGTTTAACTTTAGTGAGCTACATGTGTGTATGAGTATGCATGTAGTTACGTACAGTACAAGCAACCGTTGATGAGTTTTCATGTGTTATAGCTTATAGTATAGGGTGTCCCAAATTCTTTTTATCCACCGTAGTGACCGGTGATATAAGGGACAACGACAAAGCGTATGCGGTTCCCCCAATTATGAAACAATTCTTTTCGAGTTTTTCAAAAATGTTCGCATCGATCTAGGTCAAAAATTGCGGTCACAATCGCAGAGAACGTAAAGCAAAGTTAAGAGTTTTTGAGGATTGTCGGATCGTACAAATTTTTGTTCACAGACCTTTTTTCTGACGTTTCTTTTGACACTCGTTGTAGGTAATTGTACATACATATTAGCTTATTGAAGGTATGGTTAAATAAATATTGTTCAAAATGTCATTACAAACGTTTGGGTTATACATACATAATTCCAGCAACGAAATTTGAATCAACATTTTTTATTTGATAGTTCATAAATAAGGTCAATTGTGAGACTATTTCTCAAATGTTTTTATATATTACGGGTATTTATGGTTATTATGTAGATGCATTATCAGCGTTTGCAGCATGCGTATTCTAGCACTTGCAAGAGCACTTCCGTAGAGTAATTATTACAATTATAACAATATTTTGTAACTATACCTCCTTGAGATGTTTCAATAGCGATCATAATAGGCGTGACTCGTGTGAATAATTTCCCTTGACTTATACTTTTTGAAGAGCAGAGATATTATCACACGAGTGATGTTGCGATCTACCTGCTTTTGCAGCATTATAAAATGTAGAGTGAAGTAAGAATTGCATTGAAGGTTCAGTGCAATTTATATTAATAAAATATTCTACCAGAAACATTGGTATCTATTGCAAAATACATAAATGTATTATACATGGTGTGGAAAAAACATTTACCTCCCCACCAGACCAAATAAGGGACAATGACGCCGAACATGTAATGATCCATATTTAAGGAAATTCTGTTCTAGATTTTCTAAACTTTGTGCCGTTAATAGGTTGACAGTAATTATTCCTGTCCCAGAGGTCGTTGTTGTGAAGCAATGTCGGAATATCAGAAATCACAACTTATTCGAATCTGTTTGAATAGAAGAAATAACACTACAAGACAACTTAAATGCGAAATAAAATTTATTGTGTAATATAATTATTGCAAAATTACATTTTGATTTATTTACTATTTTTGTACTACTATATTTTAAATATTCAGGTCATATACATACAATTGAATAAACGATTTCCAAAGATGGACAATGGATATATTATACTAATAAATAAAATTAAAATTTTTATTGACATATGTAATTATGTCACAGCAAATTATTGTCAAATAATTTTTACTTCATATCACGGAAGAGCTTCCCTAAAACCAAATCCATTCAGTTAAATTCAATGATAAATTCACAAAATGGGATTGGTTTCATATTTGGATAATAATTTTTTTGGTAATTCATTTTTCGCAATAAAAATTCGAGGGAATTAGGGATCTATTCAAGTACAAAACTGTGACATCGAACTACGCATGTACATGTAATAGTTTACAGCATACTCATGTATAATATTTTTTCATTTTAATTCTGTTTCCCAGGGTTGTAATTAGGATAGTAAACAGCATAAAGGCCTTTTGTGGGATGGTAACCAGTGTAAGCTAGCTGTCTAACACTAGCATAAATGTCCGAGGCAGATTTGGTGTTAGGAGCATCATCTCCAGGTATAATGTGGCCATCAAATATGCGTATTTCTGCGTTGTATATATTTTAAACATTAAACCACCCACACCATGCAAAGACAGTTTCTATATTGGTGCATATACATAATTATATACTTAAACGCTTATATATTCAACATATGATTTGTTCAACGTCAGCGAAAATTTACTCTAAAAACAGGAATCTAATTTTTCCAACTTCCTTGCTTGTGTGAGCTGAAGAGGGAAGTTTTTTGTAGTCTAATTGCTAACAGATATCCGTTTTATTGCAAGCTCATTTTTGCCTGGGCATTAAGCTACGTTATTTCTTAATTACAATATCGATATGGTAATGATGGCAAAATATTATGAAAATTTCTGTCCACCTTAATACACTATATAACTCCTAATAACATATACCTCTGGTTCCGCAGCATGGTACGTTCGATCGTGAATTGGATTTAACCCACTATTCAAAGCATTGAAAGTAAACAATTAATACAAAAGTAATAAAGCGGCTCAAATTGTATTTACCAGGATTCGCAATGTAATTCGATTCAATGCAGAATGGAAAACTGAGGTACGTTATAGTAGCAGTAATCTCAGTTATATCAACGGAATCTGTATTTGCATTAGGAACTGTGTTTATAGTTCGGGCCAAGTTTTCCGGTGCACCTGAAATTGTTAAAAAGTGTACATTCTCTTTGAGTAAATATAATAATCCTGTCGTCCAAAACACTCAAACTATAGTGCCACTTTAATAAAGTCCACAGCACACTCAACCCGCGCGGAAACAGTAGTAAACATTTCTTTGTGTTGAGTATTCTCAATCTAAAATTTGGGCAGTTCGAATTTATGGGCAGGATTTTGGCTAAAAATATAAAAATCGAAAAAAATCAACTCCTTAGAAATTCCAGTGACGTCTTACCTAAAATACTGTTTATGCTGCTCAGAGAATTACCCACTGCAACAACATCATGGTTCACCGTACGATATTCTGGTTTAAAAACATTATCACATTAGTCCAATGTACACACATATCCAATTGGCAAAAGAAAAATGTTTTTATTAGATTTTTAATTTTGTAATATTTAATTGCAAGCTTCTATTTTCACATTCTTATTTTGTGAAGGTTTTGGAGAAGAAATTATTCGGTCATTTAGTGTTTTTGGCCAGGATTATTTTCTTTAATATTCTTTAAAGAATCTTTAAAATTTCTTCCGAAAATGAGTGCAGTTCATAGTAAAATAAAAGGAAAATAATTTTTTAGGCTAAGTATTTGAATTGAAATAGTCGTCAATATTTAATTATAAAATTACGAAATCCGAATAAATAAATCCGAACAACAACAATGACTACAATATCAGAAGATATACAAAATTATATATTCTTATATATCTGTATGTATCTTTTGCAATTTGTTACCATCGGATTGATGAGCTCGTGTCACAGTGAGCATAAAAGCCACAAATATGAAAGTCTTCATGCTAAAGATAAATTCGGACTACCTAACGTTGGGTACTAAAATTCTGATTTTATGTAAATTGTGAAGTGATGCTAACTTTTATACCTTTGTTGTTAAATGTTCTTCGTGTTTATCTCAGTTTCCAGAAAATCGTGAAATAAATGTAGCACAGCTATTCATGTTTATAATTACAAAGTAATACACATGGACATTTGCATAGACACATAAACAAGACAGTAATATAGATCACATTGTGTTGAGATGAAACAAATTTACGTTTAACCTTTCAGGTTCTTTATCTGATGATGTGAACAAAATTCAAAACCAAGACGAGAAAACAATATTTAATGTCGAGCTTAATGGAAAATCCGTAACCAAACTCTCATAGTATCAGGAAATCTCGTACCAATAATGTAGTTTATTTATGCAGATTAGAAAATTATGGATAATACCGTGACAAAATTTAGATAGTAACTAATTCTTCAGATTATTACCAGTACTAATATTGTATGCATTCCCGCCAGTTATGATAATCCTACTGACACATACCTGACAAAAATTCTCAAAATTCACAAAAATATTAGGAGAAAACGTTAGACAAATGCAATCATATAAATTATATTCTCATGAATGTTCTGTTAACAGGTTTTGTTCGATCAAAGAATGTACACAGATTTCAACAAATTTCATGAATTACTAAATTTAAGAACAAGTATGAGCACAGTCGACTGCCCCTTTAAGGGTACATAGGAACGTCCTCGAGAGAGTCTTTAGTTTTTTAAAACCAGAGTATATGGCTTCACCCCCTATAAAGTCATTTTCAAAGTAATTAATTCGGGTAGACGAGTGGCAATATGAGCTAGTATACTATATTATCTATTTTTAAGCTTTATTTGGCCTTTGGAGAAAAGAAAGCTGTATGTTAGAAACGAGTTCTTTCCTACAATTTTTTTATAAAATACTGGGACAGGGGTCGGATTTTTGTGAGAAGACGGGAAGAATCTTCCCGTCTAAAAATAAGGAAATCTAAGGAAAAAGTATTTCTGGCAGGGAGAATCTCAAAGGGAAATGTAACGTTTTTGCGAACAGGAATTTTGAAAATCGTTGACCTTTTTTCAGCAGGAATTTTTGAAATCGTTAAAGACCTCCCTGCAGTGACATAAGATTAAGCAGGGAAATTCAGAAATGATCGTCCAGGGAGATTTACAAAAATCCTACCCTTGGCCAGGTGCACTTCCGGCACTTAACCTTTTTTTGGTAATCATTCAATTTGTTTTGAAAATTGAGATTTATAATTTAAATCTGATTTTTGGAATAAGAAATTTACAAGACCCATTTATTATGAAACTGGTAGCGTTCATTAATTGTTTGTTCCTCTATTGAGGCCTTATTTATTTTGCGTAAGAAGCGTTTAAATTCCTTTGCTACCACTTTAGCTCTATCCTAATCAAAATAATACTATGCTGTCTATCGCTGTGAAAATGCTTTGCTACGATTGATTTTTTTTGTTGGTTTTAAGTTTTACTTGGCTAACATGATCGTCAAGCTGGTTTTCACTTCTGGGAATATTTTACATTATGGTAAATACGTGAGCCTGTTCTTCTTTAACTTCGGTGAGCAAGCTTTTCATTTTTTACTGGTGAACATAACCTTTAATACCTCCGAAACTACACGTTAGAATGCAGTCATCCCCAAATTTAGTTGTTGATTATCAGCGATATACAACGTGCGTTTATTAATAAATAACAAAAGTATGACAGAAGGAGGAGTACAAAAAATTATTATTATTTTCACAGTAGAAACTAAAATAACAGGAATTGTTCAAACATACAAAAACTCCGCAAGCTGTCCAATAGTTAACTCTAGATGCTATTTTCTTCAATCGAGAGCTCGGAAGTTTCTAGAATATTGTTTAAAAAACAGTACATAGCATAGTTAGCATATTTTGGATCCCTGTCACTTTAATTAGGAAAATTTTTGATTTTGTACGAAAACTTAGACTTATATTTTTAAACTTATGCATACTCCCTGCAAGGGTATGGTTCATATATTGGCTTGTACGTATGTATGTATGTGTTTGATAGCATAAATCATAAATGCACGTACAATCTGATGCAAAAAGGTTGGTATGCGCAATACAAACTAGCGTTTGTGGTACCAGGAGGAGTATCAATAAATACTATATGATGTAGATCATTGTTCCAGCCTTTTGCTTTACCATGAATACGGCATCGAGTTGCACCTAGATAGCGATTTCCTATAGAGCTGTTAGTGGTAAGTGATAAACACGAACAACTAAAAAACTCATTGACAACAGCAAGTTCATATCTATAAGTTGCTATTTCAATGAAATATGTATTGTACATGCTTACTCTTGGTAGCAAAAAGCGAAATCATCATAACTCATAACCTACCAGCTATATCTATACCTGATGCTTCTTCCTGTTCTTCAAAAGATCACTCTAAAACTATCGTTCTCATTTTCCTTTTAACGTTGTTCTTTTCTGGAAGATTAACAATTAAAAATGTCTTGTACAAATACTGTGCACCATAGACCTGCCAGTTATAATCTTAATGCGCAACAGCATGTATTATCAGGTACAGGTAGATACCTATATAACATTGAAATTTCTATATAATCTACCAGCTATCCTTCCCATACTAACAATAAGTGTACCAGGTAACAACTGTATCCACCTTTATTTCCTGCATATTTTGAAGTGCATGCAATAGCATTACAGATTTTCACATATTAATTACGGAATTTCTGTTTAAGTTACTCATACCTCTGTCATCAGTGGGGACAGCCAGTCCATTCGCATGTGTAGGTGTGACCATGACAGCCTCACTGGGACTTGGCGAATTTTTTCGCTTTCTTAAGGTTGGGTCCAAAATATCGGATTTTTGACCTTCAGCTAGAAAAAAATTCATGTACATAAACAGAGGATTAATAACTTTTTAAATTTTTCGGAAATAAAGAAACTGGAATTAATACAATTGAGTTTTAAACAAATGCAAATAATATCAACTTAATTCATTAGCATGATTGCAGAAACTTACATCCAAAGTGCACAACTACATCATAAAAAAAAGGACGACGGATTGTGCGATTAATTTCTGATCCAGACCGCTCAATTGCCAGTATTCTATTTTCCCCAATAGCTGTAGTAGATAATTGTAATCGGTACGAAAATAACAATTTTAGACAAAATTTTCAAACAAAATGTACCCTTTTTGGTAATTATTACCGTTCCGGTATAATTATATACATACATGTTACGAGGTTTCGCTATTTTTTTTAAATTGCTCGGTAAAAATGGAATTACCTAACCGCTGGGATAAAGGTACGACGAGAATACAAGTAAAGAATGCTAACGCCTTCATAGCGAGGCGTATATATGATCGAGGCAGTTTTGTGTATTTGTGATGTAATTGTAAATGTATTGGCCAAGTAATTGTACATTTCTGTGAAATGGTTTCATCTTTTATACAAGGAAATTGTTATTATCGGGGAAATTTCTTGAACGTCTGAATGGTTTATCTGACTAATAATTATGCAAATATGCGTAACTACATTTCGTTCATTGTTGAAGCGGATCAGTATAACGATGTCTATTATTGTTGGTTTCCAACAAGAGGTCCCTAGATCAGAGAATAAATTAAATTTGGGACACATCAAGATTATTAAGTAATAGTTTTGATCGGTCCGGAGTTTCCACGTTTTCTAGGTTAATCACCCCATAATGTAATGCAGCGAGTAGCGAGCAAGATGCCGCAGGAATGTTAATATTAATGGCAGTTATCTCTGACTGAATTTTTTTGTGTGCCCTTATGGGTGATCATGAGAGGTCTCATTCATAAATTAAAATACTAGTTTAGGTTTAGAGAATAATTGTCCATTGGTGAAGGCAGTTTATTGAACCTGACAATGTGAGCAGGGCTTTTAAATAAATGAGTTTGCAATGTGCCAGTTAATTATTAAACTTATAGAGCAATAAAAAGTACCAAATTATCATGACTGACTTGTTATTGCTTTCCTAAGAAAATAATTATCTCCCACACCATCGTCGAAGTATAAGAAAGTATGGAAAAATATTATGGTACTTATGGTTTGAGGTAATAATTATTATACTTTCTCATGTTAGGTATTAACACTTAAGAGTATTGCGTCCTAGAAGTACTGGGCTCATATTTTGAAGTTCTCTTGAAACTTATACTAGACCCGTTTTACTCATATCTCGGGGAAGTACAACAATAACTAAGGGTGCATACCGGAACTACAGTGTGATGCTGCAGAATGTAATACTCGGGGAATACCGTACTCCTGTGCATCAAGAGTTAGTATACTTATGGACGGAACTAGTGTGATATGCTTCATTTATTCTTTTACTGAAGACATGCTTATGAGTAGGCCTAATGAACATACTTCCTTTATGCTCCTTGAAATTATGGTCAAGATCCTTTTCTCCCCAGTCACTCCAAACAATTAGTACTCGGACCAGTTCAGTTCAAAACCAAAAAATTCCGATTCGGTTCAGTTCAGTTCAGTTTGATTCACTATAAATAGAGTTCAGTTCAGCTGTTGAACTGAACTGAACAGTTCGATTCAGTATTTGAATCGAACTGAACCATATAATGCAAACTGCAGTTCAAACGGTGTGCAAACGGGCTCCTTGCTGGAAATGTCTCCACCAACTTACATTCTTATATGCCATTCCCATGTATAGTTATTTAATAAATAATGAAGTTTATTTATTACTTTATTATTTATAAAAATCTTTTAATAATTCTATGGGACATTGCTGTTGCCGGACCAAGCATGTGGCTAAAGAAGTTGCATTTCGCACTATTTTCTTTAAAACTTCAACAGCTATACTTAAAATTCTGGTGTGATTACGGAGTTAAAAATTAAAATTTATACGAATCCTAAGGAAAACGCAGATACTGAATTCGCCCAAATCTGTAATGCTAAAAAAAGCAATGGATTACTAAGCGTTGATTCTGAAACAGGGCCATTCCAGAGTACATTACCATCATCGAGAACATATCATTTGTACATTATCGAGTGCACTGATTGCTATGGCGAATGCGATTAGGAACAGGTTAAGAGCAAAAAGAAATCAGTTTTTTCGGGGATTGACTCGGATGACCAAATTCGGAGCTCTACGTGTGCACATACGCAATTATTATTGTTTACCAAACACTGCGACTGAATTGTTTGATTCACCGATTCAGTTCAGTTCATCGGGTAAAACTGAACTGAACTGAACTGTTTTTGCTTGAACTGAACCGAAACCGAATTTTTGTTTCAGTTCACTGCTCAAACTGAACTGAACTGCAAATTTTGAATCGAACTGAACTGTTCCGGGTTGTACTACGATATCCGTCCCCAAAATCGAATGTTCCGAATTACGATATCCGTCCCCGAATTACGATAACCGTCCTCAAAATCAAATGTTCCGAATTACGATATCCGTCCCCAACTTCCGAATTACGATAACTGTCCCCGAAGCCGAAAACACTGTAGTATCCGTCCCCAACAAAGCAATTCGGCGTACTTGACACGTAGTGCCAAGTTAATACATAATTATAATACCATAATAATAATAAGAAATCCCATGATAAAACCCTATATACCAGATAGGAAAGAATAAGCCTGCTCACTTACAGTCCCTACCAACTTGACGAGCTTATTGAACACACCGGCTGAATCTCTTATTTGTATTTCGTATTACAATCACTTCAATAAAACGTTAAAATACAGCTTATTTCAGCACAACGCTCACACTCATTTCGCTAATTTCAATCCTTCTTAACCATCTCGTCCTCCCAAGCGTTGATTCTGTGTGGTAGTCGTTGAGGACAGTGAGGGTTAGGTTAGTTTAGGCTGTAAAGGGGTGCCGAGACTACGATGGCCCCGCAGGGGCCTTCGTAGTCCGGCTTACGTTAACCGTCCCCGGATCGTAATCCGGGGACGGTTATCGTAATTCGGAATTTGGGGACGGTTATGGTAATTCGGAAGTTGGGGACGGTTATCGTAATTCGGAACTTTGCCTTTCCTTCCCCTGAATCCTAACCCTTCCCCCAAAGGGCCATCCTTTCCCCCGGCCCTTAGGTTTGTTCATCTACTTGGGACAGTTATCGTAATCCGGGGACGGTTATCGTAATTCGGAAGTTTGGGACGGTTATCGTAATTCGGGGACGGTTATCGTAATTCGGGGACGGTTATCGTAATTCGGGGACGGTTATCGTAATTCGGAACATTCGATTTTGGGGACAGATATCGTAGTTGCCCCCTGTTCCGAGTACTACTCCAAACTGTATGGGATTCCTACAGGATGCAAGTTCTGTGAGAAAATGTACCAGAAATCCAACAAGCCATGTAGGACCTTATAGAAATCATTCAGCTTGTCAGAAGCTGGCACACGATTCTTATAAGAGAGGGTACCATAGGAAGTTTTTGGAAAAATCCTATAAGTTGGGTAGCACAAATATTGCAAGTGCGAGGACCATAAGAGTTTTCAGAAAAATCCTATAAGCTGGGGGTACCATAGGAAGTTTTTTAACATGTATGTAGATATATGCTACTGGAACATATAATTTTCAATTAATGACATGGAACGGGTATCACAAAAATTATCGAATAGCCTTCCCCTGAGATTGTATGTTTTATCGTTTGTATAGAAAGTGAAAATTTTGTGCCATTTCGTCTTGATATTCGCTGAAACCTCACCGAAATTAAAAGTTCTAAATATTCGGTAAAGTGGAAAGGCTGCATCGACCACTTGAGTGAATATTTACGTTTGAACGCAATTCGAATTTCAAACAGGAGTTCCTACGAGCTGCATAAGTTTTCAGTAAGCTAATGGATTTCGCTTGTCACAATTGAGTTGTTTTCCTGACATTGGAAAATGTTTCTTGTGGTACTTAATTGTCGGTAGCGAAAAGTATAGTTACAGATGTAGGAAGAATGTGGAATACGTTGAGATTATTTGTCAATGAAATGTAGGCTTATATGTAGGCTTGGTGTTCCCCAAATAAGGAGGCTATAGGATAGGTTGATCTATTCGGCCGTTTAAATGTAGGCATATACATATCTAGGCTCGGTCCCAATATTAAATATAGGAAGGATACAGGATACGCTGAAACATTTGGACACCTTTGATGCAGTCTTTGAAGTGATTAGTTGGTGGATAATATGGCGCTGTCCTGCGTTAAGTTTCACTATATGCTGGGAAGGTACATGTATGCCTTCCAGTGTGAGTTCCTATGAAAGTCATGGTCATACAGATGATAATGGTACCTTTCTTCGCTTTAAAAATATGTTTTAAGGACCCTCTTTCTACTTAATACACCAATACTCGAAATTAGCGACCGAAACGTATTTCTGAAGTATAATCTTATTTAGGTATACCTGTAAAAATAAAATGGAAGTATTTACATTCATCTAATAATTCCCAGGCGCAAAGAAAATCACTAATCACCAGCACGGATACTTTTTCAATATCCATATGCTGGGACGATGGCGTGGGAGTGCAATAAACAAGTTTTGCAATGTACAAATTGCATCCTAGATTTATGCATACGAATTTTTGTATGAGGAAATATTAGCAAACACTCCAGCCTACAACTTCTATGCCTCTACTCCATTCAAATACTACGAACATAGTGAATTGTAAGAGATCAGCCATACGAACATTTTCTCGACATAATAGAAAAAATAAATGAACAATTATTTTGACACGTGAAGGTAATCCACTTGTTTTTCACAAAACAGAATCTATCTTTCCGTGGCAAGGTACAAACTTTTCCCATGCAACGTGGAAAAATCATAGTGATTGTCAACAAAACCGGGGTTTAGTTTTCACAATACAACAACGAAAAAACGAACTAATGATTTCCAGCAATCTTATTCAAAGGATTGCTTTAATTTAAACAATTATTATACAGGAAAATGCCATGAAGTAGCATTCCACCTCTGAATCATTAAATTATATAATCTGGGAAATATTAATTTCTCCAACTGAGGAGAGATTATTCATCCAAATATTTTGCAATTTTATTCTATGCAGCTAGGTTAATTGCCACCCACTCATTGGTCAAAGAGGCATGGTAACTATACTGACGTACACGTGTAAATATTTTTTTGGAAAAAGAAATCAAACTTTTATATTTGATATAGTTGATTTTCTGGTCTATAGCAGGATAGACCAGTCTTAGACTGATGCTGAAGGACTGACTGCAAATTGAGTGACTGACTGATGACTGACTGAGACTGCGACTGATAAATCTAACTGCAGCTCAAGACTTTGACTGACTTAGACTTATTTCTGAATCATCGGGACTGACTGAGACTGAGACGAACGCTTAAAACAATGTAGGAATCAAGAAAATCATAAAGCGTACACAACGTACCTAGCGGAGCAAAAATCTACATTGAAAATATTGGAGATTTTCGTAGTATTTTACAAAAGCAGATTCCAGGTCATCAATCGTATTGAAATGCAGCACAAGAAAATTACAAAAAATAGGTATTTTTGAAATTTTCACATTGTCCTCTGAGACTGTGACTTATTCGAGTGACTCTTATAATGACTGTGACTGACTGAGACTCATAGGAAACTGCAAACAGACTTAAGGACTGACTGACTGATCAGGAACTTAAGACTGATTTTGACTTGGACTGAAAAAGGTAGGGACTGGTGGATCCTGGTCTATAGTACACTGTATAGTATATTGTAACGACATAATGCTATTGTCACTCTAACACCGATCTGAAATTGTACTGTAAAATGTACAAGCTAATCAAGTATTGTTTGTTATGAGAATATCCAAAATATTTGATGTTATTTAATAATGTAATATTATATGCTTAGTCTGAATGATTACAATTATATATGAACGACAGTGAACTTGCATGAAAGATGAGAGATTCTAATCCCTGATAATAAAGCAAACTCTTGTATGAGAACAAGCTACTGTGCGGATGAGTATTTGACTCATCTATCGCCTTAAGTTACTCATTTGATCCCTCGCATTTGACAACTTACAACCAGCGAGTTCCCCGTCATTTAAATAAGTTTCACCAAAGCCACGACCATAATCATAACATTTTATATACTATATTTATAGATATATAAAGTCCGTGACAGGAGAAACAACTTTAAGTTAGTATTTCCGGATCAGTAACTTCAGTGCCTCTGTATACTGACCATACTGTCCCTACGGGGATATTTGGGTATGGTTTGATGCTGTTGTTAAAAATGTATATGTAACCATTACATATTAAGGTATTTTAAGTTCGTGTACATTATTTTGCATCAAGTGTATATATATTAAGTTCCTGTAATTACTTTCCATAGTTGAAACGTTTTTTCAGTAAAATTTTAAAATTCTCATAGGAAGAAGTTCTTTAAGTACATATTGTTGTGCGCACGGAAGAAATAAAAATGTCGAGATCTTCGATCGAAGTGTAAATTCTTGAAGTTTTATTCCTAAATTGTATTTTTATGGTAAATGCTATTTACAATAAGGATTTTGTAATAAAACTATTATTGTTGCACATAGTATCAAATCTGGCTAACAATGCGAGAACCATTTAAACTATGAAAAACTAAACGTAATTCTGCGTTTGTTCCAGGAAATAACCGAAAAAGATTTCTGTAGATCTTCAAAGTCAATCAACAATTCAGACACGGAATAAATTCCTCGAAATTCGACAGTAGAGCTAATTGCCATTGAAATAATCATTGTCATATATTAGATTTATCTTGTTTCTAATTGCGCGCATATTACTGTTCTTATTCAAATTGTATTTACTTGTGTACTTGTTCCGAAGTGAGTGCTGTTTTTCCTTAAACGTGCTCCCTGATATTAAATTAATAGATGTAAAATACCTTGATAAAGTAACTAAGGCACAGCACAAATAACTTCATTATTTCAGGCATTGAGCCTGTAATCTGCATTTTCTAAATGCTCCAATCTGATTTAATAATGTCCGACCCCAATTCTGCTATCATTATTATTGGAGCATTTAAATTACCGGATGTAATATGTGGCATTATGGATGCATCAATTACTCGGAGATTCTTCGTCCCGATTACTCTCAGCTTTGAATCCACGACTGCATTCGGAGAATCCCGATTCCCCATCGCACAAGTCCCACAAGGATGATACAAAGGTAACGTGAAATGCTTGTGATAACATTCCCAATAAGCGTCACTTCGAAATGGAACGTGTTCACAACCCGGAAAAGATATGTTGTGAAGCCTCGCATTCATTGTTTTAAACGTTGGAGAATTCTCAACTAGATTCAGAGCTCTCTTGGCCCCTTCCACGACCACTTTCACGTCCAGATCATTTTCGAAGTAATTTGGGTAAAATAATGGGGGTTTGAACGGATCCGAACTATTAAGTTTGAGCTCGCCTTTGGAGAATGGATGACTGAGAAGGTTTGCGATCTGGAATGAGTTCTGTCCCATTATGCCTTTGAAAAATGTTTTCAGCACTTCTAGGGGCAAATTTTGAGAAATGGAGATATAATCTCGGAGACTTTCAAAGATATTCGCACTAATCAAAAAATATTGGATATCTGGCCAATCACTTTGTCCCATACTCTTTGCAACTTCTGAAACCAAATACGCTGATGCTTGTAAAAATGATGTTGTCAGAATTCCTTCGCCGAACTTTATAAATTTTTTAATTTCTTGTGGATCCAGGTCAGCTTCAAGATTTAATGTAATTGGCTGATCAACGACAAATGGTCCCAACAGTGAAAAAACATGATCCTGCAGGTTTTTCCCAACGGGTAAATCAGCTATTATAGGTATCTACAAATTGTATACATAATTTCAAATACGGGTTTTAAATTTAATACGATTACAATATTGCATATCCTTATATACAAAATATATTCCTTCTGAAACAAATGTATAAATACCCCAAAGGAACGCAGATGCTCATTGGGACCCACACCAGATAACATCAGAATTTGTGGGGAATTGAGGGCTCCGGCAGATAATATGACCTCTTTTGAAGCAAATGCCCGTTTTGTCACTCCATGACGAACATATTCAACACCAACTGCGAGATTTTCAGGTCCCTCAAATAAAACCTGAATGTTATAAAATAAGCGTTTTCGAATATCGTCACCAGTAAATTATTGAAGTAACAACATTTCAGACATTGTAATATGTTTGCTTTGTAGTTTCATCTATTATATCTTAACACTATGACCATAAATGAACACTAAAAAAATTATTGAATTAGTTGCATGCACAAGGTACTTCGTATCATTTTTATCCCCTCTAGCCCACATAATATACGAGTAACAACTCATCAACGGTTAGTATTTTTGGTCACAGGGATCACGGGCGTGAGCTAGCGTTGGAATTTTTGAAGGATTTTATATTCAAAATTGTTTATTTTAACACAAAATGCTTCTGAAATATAGTTTAATTTTGATTGTAGAAAATTTTATGGACTTCCCAAGAAGCTATCCGACAGGATTCAACGTTGAGAATTATGGGCGTGACTGGTAAGAAAAAAGGCAGAGGTTGGGGACTTTTAGCTTAAGGGGCGGAAGTGACAACCTGTGGGTGGATGATATTACGCTCAAATGAATCCCCATAAAATTTACTACTATTACGATATTAGGAAACATTGTTATGTATGTACAGCGTGAAAAATAATTGATACACAATTTTGTGCCGAAATGATCGAATGTGCGTGTCCTGTGTGATCGCAAACATTTACCAACGTCAATGAAACAAATTTTGGAAAGTCTGGAAAAGAATTTGTTACAAACTGTGAGGAATCAAATATTTTATTAGTTACCACCTAATGAGGGCTAGTCGGGAGAAAAAGGACACGAAGCATCCGTGTAGTAGGTTGTTAAATCTCCAAAACTCACCTTGGTGACGTGGGAATACTTGCGAATACGAAAATTACGACGTTGTTTGATAGGCTTTAAAAATGCATGGTAAGTACCTAATCTTTTGCCACGTTTTTGCGTTAAGTATACAGGCGAGCAACCTTCACATAACCCCAGTCAATGTTAGGGATGTTCACACTAAAACATAATCAATTTGATTGTGCACTGTTACTATACAATTTTGAGCCATACCTTCAATAAACTCTGCATTCAGATCCGTCGTAGGTATTCCAACTTCCTCTGCAGCTTTGCAAAACACATCCGCCATTCCTTTATACGGCGGTTGACCAACTCTAAGGTTGCCTCCATGGGAATGGTAGCGGTCTGGTGAATTCAGTTCCAAAAGTTATTGTCTAGATTAAATATAGTAAGATGACAAAATGTTAACAAATTAGTCATTCGTACCGTTATCCCATTCTCCGTGATAATCCTCTGACTTTTTAAAATATTTGAGGACGTTCTCATATCGCCACCTGGCGTCGCCGGTAATGTTAGCCCAGCTTTCGTAATCGTTCTTGTGCCCTCTAATGTATGCCATAAAGTTGAGGTTGCTACTGCCACCTAAGGATTTCCCTCTTGGCCAGGAACATTTCTATTTGAAAGTAAACCTGTTAAAAAGTTGTGATCGAATGCTTATGCTATTTGATGGAGTTTAAAATTGTCTTGAGCAAATCACCCCTTTGTTCATTGCCAGACAGGCATTTTCTTGAGGTTCGGTGTAATACCCCCAGTCTGCATAAGGTTTTTGAAGAAGAAACATGGCCAAGAGAGGAATTCTGTGCAATGGATTAGGCTCTCCACCCGCCTCCAACAGCAAAACTTTGTAATTCTCGGATAATCTATTGGCCACCACAGCACCCGCTGACCCTGCCCCAACTTTTTATGATGTACAAATAATTATGCACATGTAGATTAATTATAAAGTACTAATTTCTTTACTCAATCAATGTGTGCATTTGAACTACTACTAGTTTTAAATAATAAATCTTTACCTATTATAAAGTCAAATTTATCTTCCACATCCCATTGAGAGCTCATTTGATCCTGGAAATTGTCGAAACTATAAAATGCTACAAAAAATGTACTTATGATTGTGAGCATTGAGGACGCCGGAGAGAGAAATATTGGCGCTAGAGGGTTAAATACTGTACGAATTGCCATTACGAACTATTAGTTCTACATAGGATGTTCACACAATAAAATTAGAACTAACACACTGGTTAAGTTGTAAATTTACTACTGATTTTAATGTGATGTCACAAGCAGTATATTGAATTCATTGCTCGTGCATTTCTATAACTTTTTCTGTGTTGAGACGTATTTATGACTGTAATCCGAAACTTCAACTTCCACGTTCACAGTACTTGTGCATATTCCAGCGTATGGAAAAGAAATTCCAGTTAAGTTAAGTAAATATTTTTCAGGTTGCTAATGTAATACACAGAGTAATTTATAGTAACCTTCCTTGAGGTGCAGGTATTTAGATTGTAGGACGTGATAATTGAGGAACGTGTGGGAAATGTCCCTTGTCTTGTACTTCAGTTTTCTCTACCTGTTATTGATGTATTCTACACTCAATAATGTGAATAATCAGGAGTCGCTACATTTTGCATTTTTTTTACTACCAGAAAAGCAACGTGGGATGCAATTGCAAAATAACAGCATTATACAAAATCCAACAAACAAATTCCCTTCACCCTATCCCATCAAAGGCATGCGATCCCTTTCATTTTCAAGACATTTCTCTTCCAGGTTTTCAAAAATCTGAGTCATTAACCTAGATTAATAATTATTACGGTCACAGTAGTCCTAACCGTGAAGGAATGCGGGATCTTTTAAGGATTTCCGAAATTACAATATTTTTATTCCCTGCAAAAATTCGGTTGCAATATCTTTCAATGCTAGATTCTAGGACTGAGTCAGCTTTTTGACACGCCTCGAGGTTTATAACAAAATTGTAATGACGGGTGTAAGTAATAAAAATATGTCAATCTTTAAGGATTTTTTTGGGCTGAGCCCAAATCGGACTTACATTACAATGTGTGAACTAACCGAGAACTTTATACTGGCACTCGTCCGGTGGCCAAGCAAACTTGTGTAGTGTATGATGCACTTATTATTGAGGCGAGTGGAATGTTTCTGTATGAATTAATATGAACAGCTTTAGGTATCTATTGTTTAGAGTACACTGTTGTAAAGTCCTGTTGTGAAGGGTATACTGTGACCAAGATCCACATATGTAGATGTATTAAATAAATAAACAATGAATATAATTGATTTCTGCTTTGCCCACCCAGGTTAACTTTAATAAAGCAACAAATTTATATGCAAACTTTCGACAGCTACCAGATTGTCATCATCAGGCACTGACAAGTAAGTGATGGATAATTTTCATAATTAATATACTATTTTTAAAAACAATTAATACAATAATACAAGTAAATATATTTGCTGATAAATGATTATTACAACCTCAGGTACGTGTTGATTCAATGGCTTGATAAAGAGTATATTTTTTCCAAAAAAATTATCTGTCTGTTGTTAATTTCAAGGGAAACTACTTCAGTACTGACAGCTTTAAAATAATGTGCAAAACACCGATACAATTATCAGGCTTATGATCAATATTTTTCTCACAATTTTCACAGCTACTAACAAATGGATATTTCATAAGTTTGGATTATCAACATCTGAAATGGTGACAGCCTTAACATTACTGCCAGTATCATTCCCAATAAGCAATATCTGGGTGCAGCCAAGGTTGCATAGCGGTCATTGCAGTTAGTAGTTACTACAGCAATATTGAAACCTACGGTAACATCCTTGGGAAGTCTCTCCGAGGTGAATAACTACGCAATAATTGGTAGTAATCATAGTAATCGATTATTTTTAGCAGAAAAACTCAAAGATCGAGGTTAAAATGGAGAAGACGCAATTCGTTGTGTAGATCTAAATGGATCCAACATTAGAGTTGATCTTCTAGCATACGACCCAATAAAGAGATAAGGATGCATAGTAGATACGAATATTCACACGGAACAAGACTTTTATCAACCAGAAAAAATGAAGTTAGAAAAGTATTTAGGCATTCCATTCTTTCCTGAAATATTAAATTTAAGTGAAATACGTAGAAACAATTTATACTTGGGCTAGAGTTTCCTTCGAAAATTTGAAATTCCTATGTATCAAAAACATAATGTTTCTAGGTTTAATAAATAGGTCTCTAGTAATAGGAAAGACTGCCTTGACATTTAGCAATAATTTCATTAACTTCGATACATTTAATCACTGTATTGAAATACTTCTATATAAAGGCTACTTCTAACGAGAAACACTTGCAAAAAAGCCTTATGCAAGTACCATAAAATGGAGATATGGGAAGTCAATCTCAAAAGATCTCCTCCTATCTGTAACGTATAAAACTCAAATCACAAAATACACCCGCAGTCGTTTAGGCATACAGGGCTTCCATTATCCGTAACCAAAGGTGGGCGCCTCCCCTACATGTAGGGCCTACAAGTAGGCAAAATATAGGCTGCAAAAAAAATCTCATGTTAATTGTAGGCATTATAGGATAGGGGGATAACTTGTTGTGTAGATTGCCTATAAAATGTGTTGGGCATAATAACTTATTCATATAAATGTAGGCTAAATGTAGGCGCACATTTTACATGCATTTATATGTTAGGTAGATGTACTTACTATGCTGTGGACATTTTCTACTGTTTAAATAGTGCTTCCTTACATTTTTTTACTAAAATTTATGAATAGCTAGGAAAGTCATGTTGTTTCTAAGTGCAGTTATAATTAAAAATTTGTTAAATTTTCACGAAGTATTCAAATTAGTTATCCTGAGGGTGCATACATGGGGTTATGTATATTTTCTAAGGAAAAGAACACTTCAAAAGTCTTGCAGTAAGTTCCCTAATAGTGATAAATAATGTTATTATGTTTCTTAAAAAGTTAAAGTTTTCCCAGGTAATGTCAAGGGCGGAGGGGAACTACAAACAAATCTATATATTGGCGCTATCATAAATACTATATATAACTCTCTTATTGTTAGTGGAGGTACTTCAATTATGTATGATATACGACCTAAGTTTGGGATGAATTAATAAAACGTATAACGCCGGGAGATAACCAATTTGACATAGGGGAAATCCTTGTAGGGAGACAACTCAGGCGTTCCTATATCAGCACAGATTCCCTATAAACTGTTACATATTACTCACAGGCGCAAATATAGGCTACAATTATGTAGGCGTAAATGTAGGCTGTGGATTTTTTTAAGAATATGCAGGCGTATATGTAGGCTATAGTTTTCTTTTTAAAAAAGTAGACAACTAGGTAGGCTTGCGAATAATCCTTCCGTATATGTCGGTGTATTTGTTTTAGCGACATTAATGTAGGCAGGATCGGGTATTAAAAATATATGTAGGATATAGGCGAGGCAAACTATTTTGCCCACCTTTGTCCGTAACCTATGAAGTAAGATACTTCCCAAACTTAAATAGTCCGCTAACAACTCTTACAGGCGCATGAAGATCCCCTTATATCTAACCTGAGAGTATGCACATATTACGTTTAATTTTTTCTACACTTTTGGACCCTACCCCCTAACGTCATTCCAACGTCAGTATTCCTTGACCCCCCCTTCCCTGTATACGTCGTCAAAGCAAAAACACAAAATTAAATCAAGTTTGATACGTAGCATTTTTATTAATATTATTAGTAAAAAATTAACATTAAACGTCAGTTTAGGATTCTGGATTCATAACAAAGACGCTATGAATCCAGTCAGCCACATTTTCAATTACTTCCATCGGTGTGTCCGACGAATCCTCCACTACAGATGCTGTGGACAACTGCATTTGATGCCTTTGAACAACAGATTCAATGCCTTTCAAGATGTTTTCTAACAAATGTCTAGGTACAGCTCCTTTGTGGGATTCATATACAATTTTGCTAACAAAATAGTGACTGCAAAAATGGCAGGTTTGGCTTACAATGTTGCCTTAAATGCTGGGACAGTAGTAAACATAGGGGATAGTTACCAGTTTTATGTCAACTGCATTTAAAATGACACGATGCGTCAAACCGTCAGAGTAGGTAGTTGAATCTTCCGGTATACAAATACGAACTTCAGAAACCTACTTCAGAACAAAGGTGTCCAAATGACTCAGCCTATCCTATATCCTTCCTGTTTATAAAATTTGAACCGAGCCAACATATAAGCCTACATTTTAACCGCTGAATAGGTCAGCCTATCCTACATCCTTCTTACACGGGGATTACCAAGCCTACTTATTAGCCTACATTTCATTAACAAATTAGCTCGACGAATTCTACATCATTCCTACATCTTGTATGCTTTTCGTTACTGACAGACTATTTAAGACATTCAGCTCTAAGAAATTAAAAACACTGTCTTATTTCAATGTAATCGGAATAAAATAGTTTGAGCTAAGTCACCTTGGCCAAAGTCCCTAAGAGCAGAACAGTCTCGATCTCGCCATGGTTTGCGCCGGAATAGTACCCAAATTTTACAACGTTGGTCAAAAGGGATCATGATAACGGAAATCTATAGCTGACTGACAACATATCTCATAGTAAATCCTGTTTGAAATTTAAACTGTGATCAAACGCACATTTTCATTTCAGTGTTCGAGTTGATGCAGTTTTCACTTTACCGAATATTTAGAAGTGTTAATTTTGGTGAGGTTTTAGAGGATATGAAGGCGAGATAGCACCAACTTTTCATGTTTGAACCAGAGATGTTCACCCGTCGACGGGTAACCTTCAAAGAAGCCTTCCTTCAGGGAAGGATGCGCTTCTTTCGAAAGAAATGAAGGGAAGGGAAGGAAGGGTGAAAAAATTACGAAGGAACAAGTAAGGCTTCAGCGCATTAATGAAAAAATTGAAGTTGACGGAAGGGTGCTTCCCAATCACCCTTCGCGTGCCGAATGTACCTTTCATTAGAACTAACTCTATTGCTGTCAATACGCGCTTTCATTCACATGTAACGTACCAGGATACATATAATACGATGGAAGATCGATTTCTGGCGGGTACTGTAATTTTTGTATCTTGACTTTGTTGTATCATATATGAAAATAAAATATTACGGAAGACGGAATTTGGTGAGGGAAGAATATTACTGAAGGCTTAAGGAAGGATCTCAATAAAACAACTTCGAAGGAAGGGTGAAGGAAGGAATTTTGTTTCCAAGCCTTCAATCTAAAGAGGTCTGAAGCAAGGAAATGAATCAATTTTTTTTGTTGCATTCGAAGGATTGAAGGAAGGGAAAATCATTTGAACATCTCTGGTTTGAACCGCACCATGAAACATGCAATCTGCAGGTACCAGGTGCGGATTTCAATTGGCCAGTTCCATATGCCATTAAATGAAATTTACGTGTTTCAATAGCCTACTTATCTGCCTATATTTCTAAGACGGGTGAACCTACCTATTTTGTAGGCTAGGTTTTAAGTGTATATTCTTGCATCCTATTTTGCCTTCAAGCCTATTTAATAAAATCCTTGCACCCAAAACATAGCCTACAAATAGGCCTATAAGTAGGATAGGCGAACACCTTTGCTTCAGAAATCTACAGAAAGAACACCGGAGCCGGGAGAAACTTCTATATTAAAACTTTGTCCAAGTTGCTTCGTTAAGGAAGACAACAACTGGGATCATGACAACGAATTATTTTCAAAACATAATGAGATTGAAGGATATGATATTTTGTCAACTCCTGCGTAAGCCAAGAGTTTTCGGAAGAGATTGTCATTGAGATTAGGACTAATTTATGAATTATGTATGTTTATAAAATGCATCAGTGGTCTTTCAACAATACAATTTTGCTACAGAAAACATTGAGTCTACAAGTAAGCCCGGTTTATTCCTTACATTTTTGTGAGAATCGGCGAAACATCATCAGAAAGTATACCCCCCACCCCCTCCCTTGGTATGCACAAAATCATCCTCTTCAAGACCCCCGCCCTTCCCCAAAAGTCAAACGTAATATGTGCATGCTTCCTAACCCAAAAAGGTGTCTCTGTTTGTAACCCAAACAATGACTCCAGACGGGAAAAATAGTCTGACGGACGCACGATCGTCACCATCATAGCAGAATAATAAAGGTGGAATACCGGAAAAACAAGAAGGATATTGCTGGCTGCTTCCCACACAACACAATTTAGCACGTACCTGTTTATTAATGTACAAATGCTGATAATAAGGTTTATATCAATAATCAGGTTTTTTGGTCCCACGCGTGCTTAAGTTTAGTAGCTGTTATCCATTCGATCAGTTTTGCACACCGTAAAAATAAATAATGCTATTAAGTCATTTTTTGTACTTCCGTAAATTATTATTTATTCATGTCTCAAGCGTAGAAAAATAATGCTGAAACACAATAGCGCAAGAGGTGATAAATTGAGGCATTATACAAACAATTTCATTGTATGCACATATAAGTACATACATATGTCAAGCTATGAGGGCTTGACCTTATGCGTTTTATAAATACTCCAGTCTGATTTAATAGTGTCCAATTCCATTTCTGCTGTGGTTACCGTTGAGGCATTTAAATTGCCGGTTGTAGCATTTGACATTATGGATACGTCAATCACTCGAAGATTCTTCGTTCCGATTGTACTCTCAGCTTTGAATCCAGGACCGCATCTGGAGAATCCAGCTTACCCAGCACACAAGTCCCACAAGGACGATACAACGGTAACCTGAAATGTTTGTGATAACATTCTCAATAAATGTCACTTCGAATCGAAAAATACATTTAACCATTAAGAGTTTATTTTATCCTGGACAGATTTTATGTATCGTTCACATTGCACTTCTATAACAGGCTGAATGTGTAGTGGTCGCTTCATGCAAACAAATGAACCTTTGCAGGAGATTAGAAGTTTGTACAGGTAAGTTGAAGTATGTGTGAGTACTCAATTCTTTATTGATATTCAAACTCAAAAATTGAAAAATTCCAAGCATAACAGTTACTAGTTGCCTCGGTAACCCTGTTTCAGAAATTTTTAAAAAAACAAGACAGGGGCTTGTAGCGAATTTTACGGTGATTCATTTGCAGTTGTATTCATAATATTATATCTTCATCGTAATTGTATAACATAGTCCACAGGAACCAAAATGTGATACGAGGTTCTGAATTTTTTAAAATAGCTTACATCAGAAAAATATTTGTGCTTTTTTAAGACGTATTCTCTCCGATCTATGGAGAGAATATTATAGATCTATACAATATATGTAATTATATGGAAAGTTTTGCTGTAATGCGATCTTATCGAGCGGCATGCAAATCTTGAATAATAATAAAATAAATAAATACCGGAGGCAGATATTTATCTGCAAATGGCAAGCTCACAAGTAGATAGACTTAATTTTTGTATTGATTAACAGGCACACTAAAAAAAATTTATAATTCTTCCGAAACATCGCTGTAAAATCCGTGGTAAAAAAGATACCTATTGAAATTAAGTGCAATGTGTAAGCACAATGGTTTTCAAGCTTTTCTTATCATTATTACACACTGGAAAAAAGACAAATAACAAGAACGCCGTCCAAGGCTGTTTCACACGTTCATACAGCTAAAACATTCCAAAAGTATATACTTACAATTAGTAGCATATGCATACTCTAGTGAAGTTTATTGTACTCAAAAATATTTTATTTTTAGTCTCACGCAGCTCAATTATAGCAGCTGCTTCTAGTTTCAATAGTTTTGCAGTTTTATCAAGCAAAGTCACATTAGCACATTAAGAATAGCAGGTTATATTACTCATTCCAAGTAGATTTAATAATATCAGCTCCCATTTCAGCTATCATAATTGTTGGGGCATGGATGTTCCCCGTGGTAAGATGAGGCATTATAGATGCATCAATCACTCGGAGATTCTTCGTTCCGATCACTCGAAGTTGTGAATCCACGACTGCATCTGGAGAATCCGTCTTGCCCATGGCACAAGTTCCACAAGGGTGGTGAACAGTAAGGGAATAATGCCGGTGGTAGCACTCCCAGTAGTCATCGCTTCGAAATGAGAAATGTTCACAACCAGGAAAAGCAATTTTATGCAGTCTTCCATTCAATGCTTGAAATGTTGGAGAATTCTCAACCAAATCCACAGCCCTCTTTGCTCCTTCTACGAGGACATTCAGGTCTAGGCCATTCTCAAAATAGTTCGGGTCAAGATGAGGTGATCTCAGCGGATCCGTCCCGTCAAGCTTGATCTGGCCTTTTGAAAATGGTCGAGCTAGGATATTCATAATTTGGAAAGAGTGTTTCCCTTTCGCTTCCTTCAAGAATTTTTCCATCACTTCCAACCGAGTATTGTAGTTTCGGGAGTATTGTACATCAGCTTGTCTATTTACACTTTTGCCCAATAACATATGTTGAATATCAGGCCAGTCACTCTGGTTCCTACTTTTGGCCACCTCAGATACTAAAAATGAAGTTGCTTGTATTCCTGACGAGCTGAGAATTCCCTCTCCACGCTTTGCGAAGCTGAGTACTGCGGATACTGTCAAGTTCTTGTCCAAGTCAACTGATATCGGTTCATCGACAATGAATGGACCTATCAATGATGAGACATGATCTTGTAAATTTTTCCCAACGGGACGATCCGCCAAAACTTTAATCTAAAATTACATAAAAATTAAAAGTTATAATAATTAGTACATAAAAGTAATTATCATTTATTACCACATGTCATATGTACAACCAAGGTTTTGCTTGATCTTATGTAATAATTCCGTCACCTGTAAAGACTCCAGATCTTCTTTAGGACCAACCCCAGAAAGCATTAGAATCTGTGGGGAGTTAATGGCTCCTGCTGATAATATAATTTCGTTTGCAGCGAACGCAAATTCCTTTTTACCATGTCGAATGTACTCCACACCAACAGCATAATTTTGGGCACCTTGGAATAATATCTAGAACGAAGCATATGTATAATTATTATAATATGTAATTATATGTACAAGACAAAAATTAACATTCTGCTTCTTGCTCGTGGAAGAAATACATTAAATTTCCCGAATTTAAGCACTTGATTACAGATACATATATTTATGTCTATTTCCTACAAATATGGTTAAAATACAGAATAATTAGTCACGGCAAATGTTTTACAAGAATCAGAATGACACTTTAATTGTTAATGTAATATATTAGTACTAGTACTAACTCTACCTATGTAGAACCATTACCTTCGTTACATGAGAATATTTCCGAATGAAAAGATTCTGCCTATCCTGTATAGGCTTCAGAAATGCATGGTACGTGTCATACCGTCTACCATTTTTTTGAGTGTAGTAAATAGGCGAGCAACCTATTTTGCAAACAAGAATTTTGTTAGCCATTTTGCCATAATGTCAGGCTCAATCTTTTTCCAACTGTATATAAATAAATTATTACCCTCCATAAACTCTGCATTTAAATCCAGCCTGGGAACACCAACTTCTTCAGCAGCCTTACAATAAGTTTCTTCCATTCCCTTATAGGAGGGTTGTTCTACTTCCAGATAACCTCCATGTGCATGAAATCGCTCTGAAATTATTATAGTTACTATTGTTACTAGTTGGCAACACATGCACACAGTTAGACGAAAGGAAGTATAAGAAATTGACAGCCCAGTACCATTATCCCACTCTCCATGGTAGTTCTCAGATTTTTTAAAGAATTCTAGAACGTTCTCATAGCTCCATCTGGGGTCGTCACTAATATTAGCCCAACTTGCGTAGTCATGCTTGTGTCCTCTCATATAAACCATAAAGTTCAAGTTACTGCTGCCACCTAGTGATCGTCCTCTTGGCCATGAAGATTTCTATAATTTTACAAATAGAATTTATATTCTTGAATTTATTCAGAGGTTTTTGCCCCAGTAGATAAAATGCTCTTATAATGATACACTAATGTTAGTGCTTTTTTCAATCTGTAAATAACAAGAATATTTGTTGTTGACACATTTTGTTACTAACCTGAGATTTCATCGCTAGGCAAGCATTCTTTTGTGAGACTGTGTAATAACCCCAGTCAGAATAAGGCAACTGAAGTAGGAATAGTGACAACAGTGGTATCCTATGCAATGGATTTGGCTCCCCACCGGCTTCCAAAAGTAAGACCTTGAAGTTTTCTGATAATCTGTTAGCAACCACGGAGCCGGCGGATCCAGCTCCAACTGAAATCCCATTGAATTAAATTAAAACCTTTCAGTCCATAAAAAATTTTGTATCCAAACCATAACAAAATGTAGTAAGTTGAAATGAAAACAGCTCTAACTATATTATTATTCTAGCCCGAAGAATTTCTTTACCGATAATAAAATCAAACGTATCCTCCACATCCCACGCTGACTTGATGCGGTCCTGGAAGGAGTCAAAAGTATAAAATGCAACAAAAACAATACTGGTAATTGCAAAAACTTGTGCAACCGGAACAAATAAAACTAGTGACATTAAATTAGATTGGTGCTGGAACAAACGAATCAACAGATTTTTGAGGCTCATAATTGCCAAAAATGTACGAATACTGTATTATATCTACACTTTAAAATTACACTGAAATCGTAAACCATAAGGAAGAAACACCGGGTTTGCACTTTACCCCAATGTTAGATGACAGGACACTGACACTACGAGCCTTCCCGAAAGTGTTGTCTGTTCTAGTCGTCTCCACCTCTTCTTTGAATTATTGTCGTAATACGGCGGAACAAAATTTGTTCATTATGATGATACCAGAAATGTTCTGAATTTAGATTTTCTTCGTATAATTAAGAGCTACTACTTATTGTTAGCTAATCTTATTACGACATTGTACAGCCTTACATAAAATCTAAGAAATTACAAAAATATTATCTTATAGTTCAAACAGTTGCCCACAACCCAATTTAACTTCCTTTGTAGCAATACACTTATAGTTCCATTGGCCCAAATGAATGTAGAGAAATTTTGACAAAGGTACATACATACAAAAACAGTAAAGCTTGTGTGTGTAATTTTTTCATAACTTTCCCTGCTCAGCAATGAAAATTCCATTCATTCATAATATCCTTGACTTGTAATTCTTATAACTAATTTCTCATATTAACCTACTACCAAAATTAAACACAAGTATAGGACTTTTCTTTATATCACATCTATAATAAATTATTGCATAACAATTAAATGCATCACCGGCCAAGTGTTTTGAGCTTGTGAATCCGAGATGGGAATCCGAGGTGTGTATAAATTAGGACAACTTTTTATGTATGGTCAGTTTTTCCGTTTCCTCCACAAATATTTTCATGCTCTTCCTTCAATTCAGACAGTGTATCACTTCCCAACAAGCAAATAATTACACAAATGTAATAAAATTCTGCCTCCTCATATGCGTGTTTGTCTTTGTGGGAAAAACTGACGATGAATTCTACAATGTTAAAAAGGGATGCCAGCCTGTGTTTTTAGTAAATACTGTAAGCATATGGGAATGTGATTACATTTAATTATGTACTGCACCAAAGTCTCTGTCTGTACCTATATGTCCTTGAATATAACCCCTTTAATATTGTCACCACAGCGTGTGCCCACACTATAATAGAATAGTTTTAAAAAATCAGGAGACAAAACTATAATGCCATGCGCAGGTATGTATGTAAGCATGCATGTAGTAATTACATGAAAACTGAAATGCATGAAAGTATGGAAACCGCAAGGAATTAATAAGTGAATAAACCATCCGCCACTTGAAGTTTATTCAAGAGATACTTAGTACCAATTATCATAGCTCCACCATGGGATGTACATTGATTGGAAAATAGCAGCAAGATAAAAGTTTAGAGTGCTATTCTTGTAATTAAATTACAATTATTTACAGATATTTACATGAGTATATGTACAGTAGGCCAATTTGAAGAGACAAGTATCGATCACTCACTTCTCGCAAAATTACGTGAGACATTTAACTTGATTTTCGCTTTTTACAATTCCTAAAAACTTGTGGATATTTTCTTGTAGATTTTTATTACGACCTAACTTAGCGTTTCCCTCCCCATGGATTGAAGCTGGCCCGACTTTTGATGGGTAAGTCATTTTTGATAGCACGGACATTAGTGGACTCTGTGTTGGTCAATTGTCGTTTCCCTCCCCAAGGGTTGAAGCCTCCTCTCTTCCCACCCCATGGGTTGAAGTTTCGTTTGGGAAGAGCAGCGTAGAAATTACGACACAGGGTCGGTAAATCCTCAGGTCGGAAGGTTGTGTCCAAGTCCATGTCATTTCCTCCGAATATGGTTATGTCGTCTTCGGGGTCACTCTTGAGATTCAGTATTCGCTCGTATGTATCTTCCTTCGCTGCCCAGACGCTGCTTGAAAATATTTGGATGATATTAATCACGGCGATGATTGTCAGCACAAGGCCTGGGAAACTTGCCATTCCTATGCTTGTAATGCTCAGTGAGCCCTTTCTGTTCCTCTACTTTTAAATTTATTACAGGGTGGGTGAGATTTATCCGTATATAGAATTTTACTTGAAAAAATCCCCCCTCACCAGAATTTCACCTGGACGGTCACTCTCTTTGCGGCTTTGTGGTGTTGGAAAGTTGACCGGAGTAAAGATGAGTCAGAAGTGACACTCTCTCTGAAATTTTGTCCTTTTATATACAAACGAATTACGGATCTAAATTACTGTAATGAGATGTTCATACGTGCTAATTGTCAAAAGGGCGTTACATTACATTAGGTTATTTGAGCTCGGGGCGAGATGGACCGCATTTTGAGAATAATCTTATTTCCGGACGGATTCAAGCATTCTAACTACATTCCTCATACTTTTACTTTGATCTTATTCGTGGCCTGGGAGCTTTACACACTTCATCCTCTCACAATCAGTGGGACTATGTATAGGTATGTATATCCACGTAATAACAAATTAAGTCCAACGGGTATTCCCCGTCTGCGGAAGGAAATGGGAGAACTAGAGTGTGTGGGATGTTCCATTAGAGCTATTATCACAAGAGCCTCGGAAGGTGTTTTGTGGCATTGTTAATATTCATTAGCAATTAGCCTTTTCCTTGGAAATTCAGTTAGAGGACACGGAGAATGGAAAAGTTCAACTGCGAAGTTTTAATGCATTATTCAAGGAATATGTGACTACGCTCTCAACATCCTAAAGCCGTTTTTTTATTAATATCACGTAATTAATTAATGTCAGTTCAAAGGGGGTTTTATTCAAGCTTATTTACAGTCTGAATGTACATACGCGGGTATTTATCTACGTGAAGGCACTTTCTCGGGAAATCCTAGAAGGCAGTTTTCACTCTTTTTTAGAGTCTGTAGAGTTTTAGCTGAAGTTACAACTTTCTCTGTTTCCTCGTTATGACATCTCGAACATTCGGGATCACATACTACATATTTAATCGTTTATAGCTCATCAAGTTAGGCACAAGACAACACATGGTTTGTTAATTCTCAAATTTAAATACCAGATTCTGATTATGACAACGGGGTAGTAGTAATAATCTCTTTTGTGTGTGTCCACGCGCCCTAATAATTAATTACATGTTAAAAATACTCTCGGGATTCTATACAGACAAATTTAGTGATTGTGGTCGTTTTTGGGGAGTAAGATCCTTCTGACTTGGTGGTGAATTTCAGGAACGCTTTCGGGTTAAAATTTCCGTCATTGATTGTACATATTGTAGTTTTAATTTCTCATAAACATATTTATTAATAAACATACGTGTGAAAAATGCGGATTGGGAGAGGTAGAGAAAAGGTCGGAAGGAGAAAGAAAATATCTATCAAACAAAAGAAAATTAACAAAAGAAGTACAGATTTGCTTACCTCTGTCTATTCAAATATTATTGCTTAATTGATGTAAAAGCATTATTTATAAAGTTTGTGTTTTTGTGGAAGACTATCAAATGTGCCAAGATTGTCTTGTTTTTATAAATTAAATACGTCAGCATCTTATTTTGAGTTATCATCCACAACTAATACTTCCATAATTCAATGCAAGAGTGTCTCCTACGAATTTGTTTCCGGGTATTTACAATGACCTAGAACTCAAAATAGTGACGCATATACATACATATGACCACAAACTTGTATCTCGACTGAGGCAAAACAACTTTGAAACATTCACGTTCAACATCAGTACGCAAAAATGGGAGGTCAAGTGAGAGTTCTACTCCAGAATTGTTGGAACTCCTTGAGACTCACAATCAGAGCTCTCTTCACTTCAATCCTAGCCATTAACACAGGCATTATATAAGGTAGACCGACACACACATGCATGAGCTGATATTTGAGATGAAGTTGTAGTTGGGTTGAGATTGAGAATTCATAGAATTCACAATTCACACAAGGGCAATCCCCTTTATTTCAAAAATCGTAACAGTCTGTACCGAAGAATGTGTGTAATGTGCGTAAAATTCCCTGTACCTTAACATATTGCCAAATTTCATTTATGAATAAATCTTGAAAACATTATGAGAAAGAAAGAACTCATTAAATAATTTGAATAAAATTTTTGACTGTTATTAATTTTTGTGCAATCTGATTTCCTATATGCTTGCAAATCGAGGGTGAAGGCTCTGTATGCCTTTTTTATTATTAGCATCGCCAATGGTCACAGTGCGGAAATCGTCGCTGTTACAACCCCATGTATGTAAGTTAAACATTATGCTTCCAAACGCTTTTACCATCTTTGGAATACAAATTTGCTGTAGACGTAAAATACGTTTACCAATTTTCAGGTTACGGCGGTATTATAGTGTCCTGGTCCGGGTTAGTTCATTTGATTAAATGTGGTTGACATACATAATTAAATTTTTTTATGCTGTCTATTGGACACTTCCTCTGAGTTTTCATCCCTGGTTTATGGTAACGTCTTGTTGCTGCCGATGTCAGGCTTATTGTTAGTTTTATTAGGCGCTGGGTTAACAAAAATTGAATTGTTAACGATTGGTTCTTTTTTGGCCACAGCTGCCGGGTTAGCTCCGACGTCGACATTTTCGGTAGTTTGTGTACGTAGTTTGTCGACAGAGTTGCCAGACCCGTAATATGAATAGCTGTAGGAACTTGTCACCTTTTTCACATCTTTCCCTTCGGAGGTTTTTTTAGCAACTTTATCATTTGCTTCGGCTTTCGGTTCTTCAGGATTCATTGAGGTATTAGCAGTAGGCAGATTCGTAGAGTTTAGATTCTCCTGCTCGTTTACCATTACGGTAGATTGTGTAGGTGCTTTTGAGTCGGAGTATTCATACGAGTAGTACGGAACGTTGTATGAATAGTAAGAATTTGAATCTTTTTTCTTAGCCTTCTCTCCTGCGGGCTTTTTATCTGGAATTTTATCATCTGCTTTGGATATCGGTTCTTCAGTTGTAGTATTATTGGTAAGCACCGGGTTAACAGGACCTCCATTGTTATCTATTGGTTGTTTTTTGTCCGCATCTTCCGGTTTACCTCTATGTTTGGTAGATTTTGTTACTGGTTTCCCCTCCGCGTTCAACATTTGCTGCTCAGTAGGAACTGGTTCATTGGTTTTGTCCCCAGCTGCCGGTTTACCTCTATGTTTGGTAGATTTTGTAACTGGCTTCCCATCCTCGTTCAACATTTGCTGCTCAGTAGGAACTGGTTCAATGGTTTTGTCCCCAGTGGCCGGTTTACCTCTACGTTTGGTAGTTTTGGTAACTGGTTTCCCCTCCTCGTTCAACATTTGCTGCTCAGTAGGAACTGGTTCAATGGTTTTGTCCCCAGCTGGCGGTTTACCTTTACTGAGATGTTTGGTAGATTTTGTAAGTGGTTTCTCCTCCCCGTTCAACATTTGCTGCTCAGTTGGAACTGGTTCAATGGTTTTGTCCCCAGCTGCCGGTTTACTTCTACTGAGATGTTTGTTAGTTTTTGAGTGTGGTTTCTCTTTCTGGTTAGTAGGAACTGTTTTAATGGGTTTGCCTTCGTCTTTTTTACTTACCACTTCAAACTCATTTTTGTCAGTCAATGTCAGCATTTTGGGATGATCACTGGACTTAATTGGTTTCTTTTGAGTTTTATTCGTTCCAGGTGTATTATTTTCAGCGGGTTCTGTACCTTCACTGGAAGATGTTTGCTCACTTGATTTTGTTCTAGGAGTTGTGTTGCTTGATGGCGTAGATGGGAAATTCTGAGATTGTTTTTCACGATATTTTTTCTCCTTTCGGTCGATTTTCCCTCCTTTGAACAAATGTTTATTTTCCTTGCTATCATAACTGTGATAAACCAAATCATCGTCACATGTTCTGGTCTGGGGACAAGGTTCCTTTATGCTGTTTGAGATGTCTTGGGTAGTTCGATAGTATGAGAAGTACTTCCTGCCCGTGCATTTGTCTCGATGAAGAGTGCATCGGTCATGGATTGGCTTCGTTTTGCATCGCTCGGGTGGGAAGGGCCAAGACTTTGTTTTATCTTCCGTAATTCGGAAGCGACATCTATTTTCGAACGTGAGGTCGTAATTACAATCCGGGAAATCTGGATTAAATTCACATGAGTCTTCACTTTCTGATGTTTCCAAGAAATTTTCGTTAGGTTCATCGAATGTGTCTTGAGCAACTGACGTCAGCTCTTGACTGGTTTCGAATTCGGTTTTAGAACCGTCTAATCTCATCGAAGAGGCGGAGTTATTGAATGTCGTTCCTGCGGTTGCTCCAGCTGAGGAATTTGTAGGAGTCTTCTTTAATGAGCTCTTGGATTTAAGGTAATCTTTAATGGATGCATTAAAGGCCATTTTTATTGTTTCGATGAAATGAAGTTGGGTATAACCGTACTACTAGCAAATGCAAATTTTATGAGTTTGGGATTTTTTAAGACTATTATATGCAAAACTCCATTGCACGTAATAGTGACCAATATAGAATAGGATTATATTCAGAGAACCAATTTGTACTCGTTGGTCAAAATTATATAAAAATATGGCGTCGATTTTAATCTTCTTTTTGGAATAATAAAATTATTACTTTTACATTTTTAAAGCTGCGTTGCGTTGTTAATACAAATATTATTTATCCCTAATTACTTATGCATTATTCACTCGTAGTCAGTCTGGGTGCTTGTGCATTGACTCAAAGGATTTTCCAGTTTTAAGATAAATTTAGACTTATCAACTGTATCCCGGATTAAACTTTTTGTAGGGGCCGTGCACACTAATGTGTCAGTACGAGATGAGACAGTCACAATTTGATGAGTGTCGTTAAGAGGCTTCAAATCCAGCATTCTTTGACCCACCTGAAAGGATTTTTGTTACGTGTAAGGGGTTAAAAAGTAATTTATAAAATCATTTGTGATTACGCAACTTACGGTGATGGTAGTTGGAGCTGCCTGAAGTTGGCGGCATCTTGTGATGGTCAACATCATGGCGAAGAATAGGAATAAAATGCCAAGGTTTTTCATGTTGGGAATGAACTGCTGACACGTCGGCAGTACGAGGGTAACTACCTTTTAATTATTTATATGTATTTTGTCTACGGTCCTTTAGTGAAAGGCAAAAGTTGATCTAGAAGTTTCAGCTTGGGATGAGAATTTTTAAGACGAAACAAGGTAATGTAGATGTTTTAAAACCCCTAATATAATGTTTCTGTGAATTACTAGAGGAACTGGAAATCGAATATTTGTCGCCAAGGCAAACGGGTGCATTTTTGTGAAGGACATGAATTAATTCCTTAATGGATATGTGGAGTGTGGTTCCAATAAAAAGTCAATGGAATGTAAGAAGAAATGTCATTTTATTACAAGGTGAATTTGAGTGGTTAAAACTCAATGTACCATTGCATAACCGCTTTCTGTGCGTCAAAATTGGTACTAATTGGTTCGGATTTAATATTTTAATCAAAGGTTTAGGGGTGAATCGCATCAAAAGCCCCAGTTATGTATGTTGGATTTTCTTCTTTGCAAATAATGCAGTGCTTTTGACGGATACGGTGTCTTGTACTGGGCCTACGACAATTATGAGTGATCACATATAAAGATCTACAGATATATGCATATGCAGAAGAAGGAGGAAGTTCATCATATATATCATCTAGTTGGGAAAAATAATTTAAGTACAATGTTTTGCGATTGCTACCATGTCATCCAAGTAGATGTCGCACAAACTGAAATTCAGTATGAGCTGGCTGAAGCCACGTTGACTTTGTAGAGTTGTTGCAGCGAAAATAATTTCCGGGTTCTCCAAACATCGGCCACATGCGGTTGACTTGCCACATCACTATATTATGCTTCATTTTTCAACAATAAGCAGTGCATTGGACAATTTCAGAAATATTTTTCTTATTTTCAAGAATTTGGGGGGGGGGGAATTCAAATTAAGCGCATTTAAAAAAAATTATTTCTTACGTGTCCATTTGAAAAACAGTTTTTAAACAGTATAATTTCCATTCATGATTCCCCTGCACTCATTACTATTTAATTCTGAGTTTTGATTTGATTACTTGTTTTAAATTAAAAATACCAATAAATAATATAAATAATAAACATTTGACATAAATTCCATCAAATTTATTTCAACGGAAATCCTAGTATCCTATAGTGACCCATTGTTTCTTTTGCTGACAAACGCTTTTGACCATTTTACCCGTGAGATATTGCCATGATATTTTCAGATCAACTGCAAAAATTTGCAAATAATTATTATTGTTTTACTGTATTTCACGATTCTGCCCAAAATGCCCAATTTTGCAATGTCCAATGTGCAAAAATGCACATTGGACAGGCGTGACGCCCAAAAGGTCATAAATTTTCAAAACATCAAACCCAATATTAAAATCATAGTTTGTTACGGAAAATATAATTTCCCAATATAATTTCATAATATAATAATATAATTTTAATAACATTTTCCCTTTAATTCAGACCCCAAATAAGGTTTTCTTACATATCATAATATCAGATTGTTCAATTCAGTGTATTTTGTAAAATTCTTCACAAAATCCGCAATACAATAAAAATTCTAGATACAGTAATGGGCAGCAGGGAATTTTGCCAAAAGTCCCACTGGTTGAATTTGTGTACAATTTGATGAAACTATGACTAGATTTCAGATAAATATTTCCGAGGATATGCTGTAGTTTTTAAATCCATATGCATTTTTACCCATTAAATATTTCCCGTTTGTAAAAATTTGTACGTAATTATTATTGCACAGAGTCACTATTTAGCCCAAATATTTCAGAGGCGATAAATTTTTTAAGCCCATATAAATTACCTGTGAAGCACATATTTGCCTTTTGCCCAGTTCCTGGCTCGCCTAAACATAAAGAGACATGGTTTGGAGTCAAATACAATGTGTTGAATCCTTGGAAGACAGTAATCCACGTCGAAAGCCCGCTTTGTTTCAAAAGGTAATTATTTAATCCTCCCTTGGCGTTTTTGTTAAAATATTCTATAAGCTGTTCACCTCTTCACAGATAAGTCATCCTTCTCCCAAACCCCATTTAAATAGCAACAGCTCCCACCCACTCCCCAACCAATTCGGTCACCACTCCAATTTTTAGCCCTAAATCTATTTTGTTGTTATTCTGTCACCGGTTTCTTTTTCAGGAATCGATCATCCGTCTAGAAATTTATCACATACTTCAATAGGGTTGACCATATTGAGTGACACAGATTTCCCTTTTAAATTATTCATACTTGATCTCAACAGATTAAGCTGTGCTCTTCCTGCATACTACACACTACACAGTTGATTACACGGTGCACCAGTACAAGATCAAGGGATCTGGGACATTTTTGCCCCATTTGTCCTAAAAATTTTTACCCACATATTTCACAAATTTTTCCCAATAAAATTTTTTGCACTAAAATTTCCCCCCTTAATTTAATATGGCCCGGTGCCGACGGAATTAAAAATAAGGAACTTGGCTCTTTCAGCGTTTTTCAAACGGAAAATGTTTTCAGACGCAGGCATATTTTTGTCCTAAAGCCAGACTATAAAAAGTGTAAATAGGCTGAAAAATTATATCTACAGACATTTTTAAAGTGCCATTATTATTGACGTAGCAATAATTATTGTTATTGTTATAATAAAAAATAAAATAAAATAGTCCCGAAGCTGAAAAAAAAGGATACTCTGAAATTGTAAATAGATCTTTGTTAGAGGTTATTTAGGAACCATGGATTCTGCAACGTACGAAAATCTCCGAAATTTAACCCTCCTGTTCTTTATTGAGAAGTTGATAGAGAAGCCATGTAGGTCATTGCACGATCTGAGCTGTCAGTTCGGCTCCAAAGGATTTTCTAGAGAAATGCGACAAATTGCAGGAGGGAGTCAGTCCGGCCTTAAAAAATTCCTATCCTCATACCCCTCAATTTTTACCCTTGACAATGACAATGTCACCTACACCTCCACGTCAATTATTAAAGAGAAGCGTAATATGGACTATAACAGCCAGGCTGTGGAGTACTTCCGGTCCAGACTCATCCAGTACGGTATTGGTGTCCAAGTTCCTGTCAAATCCTTGCTGGGTCATCGGTCTCAAGCCAGCCCTCAAGTTCGTCATATATCCGGACAACATATCAAGGAGTTTACGTCCTTTCTGGCCTCAAACCCAGTTGTATTCAAGATAATTGGGGAGTCCGTGGTTCTGGTGGAATTTGAAACGGAGCTGCCCGCAAGAGAGTTCAAAGAAATTGATGTCCGCGTGGACAAGAGCATCATTTGCAAATATATCCAATTTTTCGGGGATATCCTGGAAAAAAATGGACCCCTTCTAGTAGACCAGTTACTCGTGGGCATTGGCAATCAATTCCCTGAGTGTGGCGAACTCTTCAAATCCGTTCAGGACCTCACGGTCTTCCTCAAATTTCATCCCCAATGTTTCCAGGTGACATTTTTATTTACACTTGTATGATCAAATATCTTAATTTTTACTTATTTTCAGTGATATGATTTTTTGTAGTGTGAATTATTCCAGGGGTTATGTCCACTGTCGTGTGTAGCTTGAATATTAGGATTGACATATGTAGCCGAGTCAAAGGTCAAGTAGTGCTCGGGAAGAATGAAGCCAAGTCTGGATTTTAATTATGTTTAACTTTACTAGATTCTTTTTTAATTTTTGGGGGGAGGGGGGTTAAAAGGAAAAATGAGATGAGGGTACCGAACCAGGAGCTTCAAGTTCAGGGTGGGTTCAAGTAATCATAGTCTTGACGTGTATGGAGCTATGATATTGTAGTGGGTAGTTACTTAAAAAAGGTTAATTAATTTTAAGGTTTGCTTAATATTTGGTTCTTGGAATTGTCCGCAGGTCCACAGTAACTTGGTCACCATAACTGACAGTTATCACATTGCTTTGGAGCATTTGCAGCGGCAGGCTGTGGAAGCTACGGACCATGAGTCAACGTCAACGGGAGGTGAAAAGTCAGAGTCCGGAGACACAGAGACCGACAGAGTCAATGCCCAACCTCAACTTGCATTTGTTCCTGATAGTTCCTCAAAGCCATCCTCAGTTACAGAAAAGCCTCTGGGAGTACTGCCGCCCGTGGGGAAGTCATCCGGGGAAACCATCACAAGAGTCAGTTCGACTGACAGCGAGATTTCAAGACCAAGTCCTCCGGGTGCCAAGTCCAATGAGATTAGTCCTACAAAAACGGAGAGTAGTGGGACTATAGCTCCACAGTCTCCACCCAAACCCCTTGTGAAGAAAGAGTCTTCATTGAGCCAGCGTTTAAATTCTATTGTGATGAAAACTCTTACAGAGAATGTATCGCGTGATTACAATTTAAAAACCAAAGAAGTTGTCAACAACGAAAACGTGCTGGATATCATGAGCTTATGCAACCAAGCCGCCACAGAAGTCAATTTAGATTCCCTTAAAAACTACATAGTGAATAAAACGACAATCGTGGCTAATGTTCGGAAATGTAGAACTATTGTGGATGAAATGATTTCCACGGGAAACCATGTAAGTGTCGACTGCGAGGGTGTGAATTTGGGACAAAATGGTACTGTAACTTTGCTCCAGCTCTGCAATATCAGGGGCAGCGTATTCATTTTTGACCTCATGAGTGAACCTCGTATGGCTACTGTTATTCAAGAACTCCTGACTAGTGAAGCAGTTGTGAAGGTAATTCAGATTCATTTTTTGTAGTCATTGATGATGTTTTTTTGGTAACATTGAAATCCTAATACATATTATTGTTTGACCATAGATCATGCACGACTGCAGAAATGATAGCGTTAACCTGTACAATCAGTTCGGAATACAACTGCAAAATGTCTTCGACACACAAGTAAGTGGAGGGTTTTCGGATTTTTCATCTAACATCAAATTAATTTAAGTATTTATGGATTGATACTTACTCTTGGGAGTCGAGGAACTGTATTATTATTTATTATTGTTATTACATATTATACTATTTCTATTATTACTAATTGTATTGACGTTGTAATGGAATCAATAGGCAGCTCATGTTGTAGTCGAAATGAGTGAAGGAAACGGGAAAACGGAGTCAAAAGTGAAGAATACAAGTTTGAGTGGTCTCTGTCAAGTCTACGAAGTTCCTTACAATCCATTCAAAGATAAAGTCAAGGTGAGGAAAAATTAGCTGTTTATTTGTGTAGTATTACAGAATTTTCCAATTTAGTTTTGCCCGTATGTTTTTAACTTTCCTATGTGGTTTCAATGAGTCAATTACTTCAATTCAAATTGCTGTAGGAGAAAAGCATTAAGAATATTATGGTATTGATTTCTTTGAATATGTGGGAAAGGTAAAATACCACAGGGATTAGAATACCCAGTGACCTGTGTGTCAAAAGCATAATTGTGTGGCTACAGTAAACCAATAAACTTTCTCTGTAATGTCAAACTTAAATTATTTAAATATTTAGGTTATTGTGGTTCAATTTAAAATAAACAAGAGCAATTTATTAGATTTGACTTTTTTATCTGTATGTACGGTTCCATTGATTGGGACTTTTAAGTAAATTGGGTTTGCAATTAGGTGTTACATTTTTAAAATACCTCAGATGAATGTGTATTTTTGGGGAATTGTAGTGAGTAAAATAAGTAGCTTAGTGCCTGCCGCATTGTAAACATTACATTGAAATTTCGTAATGATTATATATATGGGGTAACTGCCTGTCGTCATAGAAAGATTCGACTACAAGTTTTTGTAAGCTTCCTAAATGAGACCTTAAAATTATCTTTGAATATTAAGAAATGTAATGTGTACAGCCGCCGGACCTGATGGCCAATACCGTAAAGTGCTCGCAGAATTATTTTTTGTGAATTATATCTGAATTTAAACCTGATTCTTCAGACTTTTGCAATTTTTTAATGCGATTTGTACTTTCCAAAGCATTAGAGGTGGATTTTTTCTAAAAATTGAATGGTCTGATGCTGTATTTATGACAGTTCAGTAAAGCAAATTTGTGGTTTGATTTAATGTAGTGTGTACGAGTTTGTCAATATTGCATGCCACAATTGGTACTGGCCTTTTGCTTACGTGTGTGTTGTTTTTCAGAGTGTTTACCGTCACGATCAAAAGTACTGGTCCAGGCGTCCGCTCAACAAGCAAATGATTGCGTATGCCGCGTGTGACGTTCTAATTCTTCCAATAATATACTCAAAATTAGATGGAAAGGTTAAGAGCAGAAATGACCTTTTTGTCGACCTTTGCAATGAAAACATAATGTGTCACATCAGCGCAGATGAAATAAAGTCCAAACGACGAATGCGAAAAAATAACGCGGATTTGATGGAATTACGAGCAAAGCTGGACTCCGCTTCCCCATCCAACCTTGTGTTGTCTAATCGAGAAATGAGACTATTGAAGTGAGTTATCATTAGCATTTAATTCGTGTTGTAGGAATCTGTCCTCTCTGAATTACAATTTATATCCGTAATTATAAACATTTTCTCTGACTTTCAGACATTTGGAATTGAGTGCCTCAGACAAGGAGAAACTATCCTCGTCGATTAAAGTTGCCCGCAAGCTGGAGAAATTGTCCTCAAAGTTCGAGTCATCGTCAGAATCAAACGAATCAAATCCTCCCAGTCTAGATGTCACCAACTCAACTGATGATTGTGGCAAACTCAGCTTGGGCTCGTTGGATGCAATGGTGTCTTACTTTGTCAGTTCGGAAGCATCAACCCAAACAGTTATTACAATGGACTTACTCGAAAAACTAAACCTTCCAAAGATTTAATCGTACCATTAAACAGCCTTGCAAGAATCTCTTCACTCCCTACATGCCGCTAAGTTAAAGTTGTTAATCGTTAATCGCTACGTTATTTACGACATGCACCCAGCAGTCGAATGATCAATCGCATATGTTAACTGAAGCTAAAAAAAAGATTATGATGATAACAATTCAACATAGCTTTACTAATATTACCATGCAAGCAAAACTAAAACCTCCGTAAGCTTCAATATTTACAGTAATAATTTGTGATAGTGTTGGAATAGGTATCATATAGACTAACCACAGCAAGAATAACATTTAAGTTTTAATTAGAATTGTAAACGAAGAATCAAGGCATTTCACATTTGATTCTGAAAAACGAAAAATTGTAAGAATTTCCATTGTGAAGAAAATCACCCTTGGCTCTTCCATGTAAGAGTTACTAACTAAGGTAGTGGTTTGTTATCCCATGGTTCAGCTAATAATCTATCATTGTAAAATCTATCCGTCCATAAAAAAGAGTGCTTTAGTGCTGTGCTGTTTTAAACAATAAAAGTGCCATTATTGGTTCCATTTTACTGCATAATGTTTTTTCTTCCATTCTACGAATTTTCTGAGCATTCGGTTAGGATTATATCTACGTTTTCAGGACGCATCGAGCTTATATATATTTTTACCTTAGATTTTTACCTGATTTCTTCGTATTATTATTATTAGTATTTAAATCCCTGAAACTTTTGGGTTCATTTTTTGCTTTCACGGATACGGGATATGACTTTTTATATTATCAATAGTATTAATATGTATTATAAACCATTTCTCCTCCAGTTGTCAGACCGAGCCACCCTACCCGACGATCTGGCGAGTAAAATATTCTAGTAATGCAAGCTTCCCCGTAAATACAAAATGTCTGAATGAATTTCCGGGCCCAGCATGAGATAACGGATACTAGCAGTATTACTGCAATATGTAAATATATTTTTAAATTAAAAATAATAAAATTAATTACTTAACAAGAATCCGAAAATACGATACTACTAGCCAAGTACATTATCAGCACACTCGCTATTACCGATTCTATTTACCGTAAGTATGGTCAATAAATACGGAACATAATTTAGGTTAGATAATAAATCCGGCTTATAATCCCATTAAATTGGAAACAAATTCATATCAACATTTTGGTTGTATATACATTCATAGTAAGTACTTGAATGTTTTGGCAACTTCGAGAGGATGTAAACAATTTTAACTACAAATTTCCTAGTAAATTTCCTGGCGTTCCTTATTAGTCTCCACTGAAGCCAGAAAGATGGTTTATGAGCTAATTATACTGTAAGTAGGCTAGAATTTAACCATTAAAATTTAAAAATTAATAACTAAAAACTATATAAACACTTTTGTTTTACTGAAATATGATTGATTATTTTATTATGATTAGTCAATTATTAGTTCTTGCTAATAGTATGGATAATTCTCCTGCAACTTCAGCCAAACCTCCCACCACAATAAACCTAAGGTTTAGCCAGCTAGGGAAAACATGCAATATTTTATGCCACAATACGAGCATTTCCTTCTGCTTAAGCGTAGGTAAAACAAAATTGCTTTAAATTTCATGAAACAAATCGTTCACCTCACTACTGTGCTCAATGTAAAATAATTTTAGACACTCTACCAAACGAATTAGCCAGAAATGGGAAATGGGCGTTTAAGCCCGTTTTTATACGAACATTAAAAATTTGGGGAAGAAATAAGTCCTTCTAGCATTTATATGGACTCATAGTGTTAGTGTGCTATTCGGGCATTCACTGGTACAAGATAAGTGTGTGTATTCGCACTTGACTGCAAGCTAAATAAAATGAATAAAGTATTGACGTAAAATAATGACCACCCATATTAACTAGAAACCCACACTAAGTCATTTTCTCCGAACTTCTAGGTAGTTTCTAGGTATGCTCGAGTGGTTAAGAAGGCGCAGACTGAAATCCTAACCGAGATAGAAACCCCTTCCCAAGAAGTCCTTCAAAGCGATAGGAAATTCGTTGAGTATAAATAAAAGAATGTACTCTCAAATCCCCATAATTTCGTTCTACAGTAAAAATTTTCAGTTCGTTGTACAAGGTTCGATTTCCAAATTGAAGAACAATGGTAGACAATTCCCTGACAGTGTTCCTGTTTCTCTTGGCTTGCATTCAGTCTGCCTATTGTGAAATTGACAGAACCCTAGAGACCGAAGCATATGGCGAGGATGTGGTGGACGCAGTCATATCCAAAATTGGATTATTATTCGGCAACGATCATCATTTTCTCAAAAGGCTAGCCTTAGTTGACACCCAATTTGGAAACTTATCTGCGGACAACTTGGATGGTGGTATTTGGAAAGTAACTGAGGAGGATTTTACGTCTACCAAAGTCAGGACGGATCTTGAACACCTGTATTCCCGTATCAATACTGAATTTGGAATTCAGTGGCGGAAACATACCTTTTGGTCCGACTTAAGAAAACCCCTGTTTTCCGCGTTGGCTCGTCACTTATACCTTTATATTAAACATAAATCGATCCTGCGTAAAGGCCACCCAAAATCAATAGAACAGCAAGCGAAGTTTCGTTCAACATATCTGATTCAAAGGGATTCAAAATATCCGAGCGAACATGAATTTGTCAGCCTGGTAAAGCAATTTGAAGGGGAAAAGGCAAAGCAAAGCAGCAACGCGAAGGTGGATTTGGTTGTTGTACTCCATGCATCGCCTGGTATTGAAGATTATATTTACAGACGTGCGTTAAAAGGCATATCTCAAATATTTGAGCTGTTCCCTCAGGATCTTGGGACCACCAGACTCGGATTCATTGTTTTCAGCGACCATGCTGAAGTACGCCTCAGTCTTGATGACACTGCTACGGCTGATAAGATCAGAAACAACCTGGTCGGAATCGACACCAGTCGCCCCAAAAGCTATACTAAATCAAACACTAACTCGGGAATCCAAGCTGCATACGAAGTATTCCGCGCAGCGGCCCCCAGACCCGAAGCGCGCAAAATCATGGTAGTTATCACAAACGGGCATGTCAATCGAGGTGGACACAGGGGCGATGGAAGTGGTATCGCAGCAGCAGCAAACGCCAGCGCGGAGGGTGTAACAATCTACGCAATTGGATTTACTCAGCATCCCATACAGTCGGGATTATTGGAAATCACTGGAGGAAGACAAGATCATGTGATTAATCTTGAACATGGCCACAGATTTGAAAAAGCGCTTCATTTCTTCAGCGCCCTCCACAGAAAATTTGATTCGGAGCCTAGGGATCTTCCGCGGGGACTAATTACGAATGAAATATTGGGAAGTCAGGAGCACCGGCTTTATCGGTACCCCTGGGGGGACAAGAACTTCCGCATCAACTTGAGGCCAAAGTCTGGACGCGTAGAAGCTTACTATGGTCACCGAGGAGAACTCAATAAGGCCTGGAATGACGGTGAATTGATTGGGGGAGCAAATTATGTTCACAATCCGAAAACAAAACCGAGGGAAAATGTAGAATTTGCGAGCGAACATGTGTCGGGAGCATATTCGACGGACACCGACTACGATAATGTCCCAGATGATTACTATAGCGAAGATAACGCTAACAATTCGCAAACTGGGCTTGACAAAAACATGTCTTTATACATCCTGGTAATTGGAACAGATCCAACCAACAATTTCGACATTGATGTACAGGAGGTTGATGTAATTCCTGCCACACCTCCATCAACTTAAATAAGGAAGGATTTTTTTAAATATCCTGTTTCTCTGGAAATACTATTTCTGGGCACCGTCCCAACCCTAACCGTTGTAATTGTGGTTATGATAATTATCAACTATTGAACCAATGTACTTACTCCTTTGTTCCATTCCTATTAAACTAATGAACAGCCCAGAGACCAGCTTCTTATGGCTCTAACCTCAAATCTCATTAATACAGTTTCTCGAAATAAATATTAACGATGTTGTCGGGATTACTCATACGATTGTAACGCGAACACTTCATAAAGTTCATAGTTAATAAATCCGGTGGAAACTTTTAAAAGCCAACGTTTGTTATTGCGTAAAATGTTTCAAACTAAAATCATTTTAGTTATAGCATATATTAGAGATATACACAATTATGTATTCTATCCATGCAACTATGTATATTGAATAGCGCAATAATTACTGCATGCATATATCTGTAATTTATTGAATTCAAACAAATTCACCGGATATCCTCCGTACTTAAAACACGTCTACTACACGATCATACAAGAGTAAATGTAATTATGACATAATCAATTCTCACAAATACCCAGAGGAACGAACGAATGAACTTAAATGTAATATTTCATGGATCATGAGGGCAAAAATTAGTTTTTGATCATAAAATTCCTGACACGCACGTATATCTACTGATATATGTATGCATGTATGAACTTATTATTATTAAATGTTCCAAAAGCAGTCTTTTGAAAGGAGCAAAATTTCACTTGTGATGAGAAGCTCTTATAAGGAGAACAAATTACAACAATTGTTTCAAATGAAAGTATAGCCTTAAATCTTTTTGCTTCAATAGAGCTCTAACAGAGACAGTGAATATTGTACACATTACACATGCCGGAATAGTCAACACCCGTTGATAAATATTTCTACCAATATTTCCTTCTCCCTCTATGGATACCCCAGTGTTCAATAGAGCTGTTAGCAGAAACCTAAGCAATTTTCTCAGAAATATTCCTGCGTTAGTATGCTGTATAATCACCCACTCAAAGACAAAGCATTTTGAGCACACCCCTAATAAAACAGTTCTCGGTTCTATAGGTACCTTGAAAATTTTCTACATAATAGAAGAAAATATCAAGACTCGCTAACGTAATTCTAAAGAACCCAAGTGTAACTTAAATTTGTACAACCAATTAGTATAATCATTAATTAGCATAATCAATAGTAAATTGATCCGTTAATTTCCTTCTTAGATGAAATCAGCTTCAAGGAAAAACAATGCTTTTTGTCATATTGAGTTAATAAACGAATATAAATGTACATATACACATAACCCAATGCTACTTTCTTGTCAGTTACATTTTAGGACCTCATAAGAAAAAGTAGTGAGTTGCCTGAAGCCATTCGAATAATGGGTCCTTCAGGTTTTCTCCAGGCATTGGTACTAGTGCTGACTTTGTCAACACTTCCGTCAACATTTTGTGTAGTTGACAAAACTCTTGAGGATGACGCCAAAGGAGAAGAAGTAGTTGATGCTGTCATTGCAAAAATTGGGTCTCTATTCGGCAAAGACTATGGATTCTTCAAAAGATTGGCTTACGTGGATACCCGATTCGACACCAAGACCATTTCTGCTCAAATGTTCACGGGCGGCATTTGGTATAATACTGAGAAAATGTTTAATACCACGAAAATAAGCAAAACACTGGACACTATGTACAGAAAAATTTACCAACTCTTTGGAATCAAATGGAGAGGGGAAATCAGCTGGGAAGATCTGCGTAAGCCACTTTATTCAGCTTTGGCCCTTCATTTGTACTTATTCGAGAAGGATCCGTCAACTGAGCAGAAAGGTTTCCCTCAAACCATAGCCGAGCAAGCAAATTATCGAAAGCATAATTTAGGGATGGACTATATACAATATGTTCAAATACAAACTGGAGATGAGTTCGTTCATTTAGTTACAACATTCGAAGAAGCCAAAATAAGTTGTAATGGAAAGATGGACCTTGTCGTTGTGCTGGACGGCTCCGGAAGCGTTAGATCTGAAAATTTCGAAAAGTCAAAGAACTTTGTGGCCAAATTGTTTGCACAATATTCTATTGATACAACTCGGTTGGGGTTCATTGTTTACGCAACAGGTGTAAAAGTAGAACTCGCTTTAGGTAGTGGCAATACAGCCAAAAATATACAAAATATTGTTGAAGAAGCGTTCTTCCCGTCCGGCGGAACAAATACAAATGGGGCTATCAAAGTTGCTCTGAATTTATTCAAAACCGCAAAACCAAGACCTGGTGTTCCAAAAGTCCTGGCAGTCTTTACTGATGGGGAATCTAATAAGGGTGGACTGCATGACAAAGGTGGTGTACCAGATATTCAACAAGCCCGTGCTGATGGAGTAACCACATATGCAGTTGGAATCGGACCTCTGATAATACTTTCGGAATTAATGGAAATCGCACAAGGTCAATCTGGTCGAGTATTCAGTCTTCGAGATTTCAACGCTCTATTGCAATTCTTCCGGAACCTACATCAGCAAACTTGCGGCGAATCCCAGCAACCGTCGTTTGGACAAGGCACTGGAGATACGTTGAAATTTAATGAACATAGATTGTATCGCTTTACGTGGGGTGAAGTCACTCGGAGCTTTCGTATTACCTTGAAAACGACACAAGGTCTCATTGAAGTTTACCACGGGCGAAACCGTGGGGTGAACCGAGCTTGGTACGACGGCCAGCTCTTCGATGGAGAAAATTACATTGAACATCCCGACCTATATAAGCAGCAGGACCACAACGTGAGACGTGACGATGAAATCATATCTGAATTCAATATTGACAAGGCTTACGAAGACTACGAAGAGGTCCCAGATGAATTCTATAATTCTGATGATAGGACTGCAACCACCTCGCCGCAACGTTTCCTTTTCTTATATGTCCTGGGCTTGGAATCAATCAACAATTACACTATTCTTGTTGAAGAAGTTGACTTACTCCCTATGACAACAACTTTGCCAATAATAATTACAACAACTACTGCACCTACAAGTCCAACGACTACTACTTCACCTTTCACCACCACAGAAATACCTACTACAATTTCCATAGAATCTACAACATTTGCAATGACACCTGCACCAAGCTTTTTCTTGGACTCTAGTCTAGGATTATTTAAAAGTAGTAGTGCATGCAACTGCGCTTTTGTAAAATGGAACGTTTTAATGGTTCTTGGAGTCAATTTTGCTTTCGTCTTGTTTTCATAATAATATCCGTAATATTCCGCAGAAAAGATATCTAATATCATCACTGTAATAAGGGCATTAAGCAAAAAATAAACGCCCAGAAAGCATTTTGAAATAGCAATATTTACTGTTAAGATGCTAAATTTTGACAAACTAAGAATGAACATTATATATAATTTAATAAATCAAATACCCAAGGCTACTTTAATACAGTATTAAAGTAGCCTTGCAAATACCCTTAATTCTACAAAACTTTCCATAAATACATCAAAAGATTTACTGTCAAAAACTTCAAAAAAGCAGATGTTCAATTTTGTTTTTGTGGCTGAAATTATGCTGAAGATTAAAATGAAACCCACAAGATTATTTGCGACCTTTACGCGTAAGCTGAAATTCATCTTGTATGTATGTATATTTATTGTGTCTTCGAGAGTGCTCATACACAAGGTTTACAGATTTTTCGTAGAAAGAAAAAAAGAAAAAAATACATAACAGAACCGGGAAATAATATTTAGGAACTGTTTTGTAATCTACTTATTTGTTAATTTTAAATTACATATCTCAATCACGTAATTATATATATAGCGTTTAATTTACTAATATTTGACGCACACAAGAGTTCTGAGTACTTCCGCTCGACCTGTTGATTGTTGTCAGGAAAACTACCTAAAGAGCGTTTTACATTCCACAAGCAAATGTACCCACGTTTCCTGCGCAGAATAGCAGAAATTACACTTAATGACAGGGTATTTCTAGGTAATGATTACGACACCATACTTTAGATTCTTAAATAGAAGCAAGCCTAAATTGAGCTATGATTTTAATTTTACTGATAAGAATATTTAAAATAAGATAATTAGGTAGGACTGTGCCTCGGAGCAAGAATTTATAACAAGGATTTTGATCTGAATTCATCTTGTGTCTTAAATCTATTAAAGACACAAGATTCTCTGTTGTGTAAGTGCTATGGGAAGGTGTTTATAGGGGAAGGTTGCATTTATTATTAATTATATTTACTTCGTATATAAATATTGATGTAAACTAGTTGGTAAAGTGTACTGCTGAATATAGAAATTGAAGAGATGGGAGATGCTTTTTAATGGATAAAGATTATTATGACCTTTTGAGTGTGAATGAATCAACGGGGATATTGTTGTTAATAAAGCCAGTTCATTTTCTATTAATTTTCTTTACTAAAATTCTTGTACTTTCATTCATCCGGGTAGTCTCGTCATTGAGGTTGCAACAGGCATAATGTACTTCATCAAAGTATTAGTTTGTATTCGGGGCAGTATTTTGTACTTTGTATTTTCTGCAAATGTATTCTGTACAGAGTTTATATATGACGCGTTTCTTGAGTATCTGTAATTTGTATTTATTTACTATTGTAACCTGTATGAAATTCTAAATTGAATGGATTTAAATTAAATGGCTACTACAAATACTTTTCAATAAGATTTTCAGCTGAAATCATTTACACAACGCACACAGCATAATGCACAATTGCACAGTACTCTATATAGGTTCAGAATTAAATTGTTTGTTTGACATTGCATGATATACACATATGTATGTATGTATATTTGCACACATCCTCATGCATCCTTTAAATCCCTCACGTGGGCCCCTCAACTAGGGTGCCCAGTAGTCCTGCTGTGATAAGGTATGTATGTATGTCTTGATCCGATGAAATGATAAACTTGGGCTTTCATTAGATTTCATAGAAGCTGGAAAAAATATCACTATTTATTTCAAATTGAGACAAACTGATTAAATTTCACCATAACTTTTTATGATTCACTGTGCCCCAATAACATTGATTGATAGTATACTCATGGAGCGTAATGCTACCGTATTCTACATTAAAATATTTTATTTTAATTACTTATTCAAATAGCGGTAGAATGGTTGTCGCTACGATCGGATGGGGGAAAGGAATGCAATTTCATTAAATGAAGCAGGAAAGGAGACATGTATTTTTGGTGTAATATCTGGAGATTTGATGCGAGTTGTTTGAAGAATTTAAAGAAGTACATACCGAATGATAATCTTGAAAACGCTACGTCCGTGAGTCAAGGCTTATGCGTGCTAAGCCTTCTAAAAACAAAGTGATCACAAAATCATTTGCCAGAATTACCTCTGGTGTTTCATGGAGCCTTAAAGGATCCGCAGTCCTTCAGGAAGTTCGGAATACCTTTCTGGTTTAGTGAGACAAATAATCCAAGAATCAAGCCTTTATTGACACTACTTTTCAACAGAAGAAACCATTAATGACTCAATATACTTATTATTATTCAAATTAACAAACTATTATCAATTAATTAAATTATTATCAAATTAACATACAAAAGTTACATTGCGTCAGTTTAATTCAGGAAAAATGATACCAGATGATCCATATCTACTGAGACAACACGAATAAAATGCATTGGAGAAAATTATTTGGTGAAATATCTAGTGGCGTCATCTAATGATAAAATTCTGCTTGATGAAGAAAAATTAAATCAAAAATTTAGATGTCAATTTAAATTGAAAGGCCTGTTTCATCACCTTTCCTAAACTCCTATTGGGAAGGAAATTAATATAACTCATTTTAAATTTCCCACTTTAACATAATCTAGTGCCAATAACCAAAATCTCTAACAAATTTTTAAAAAACAATGATAGAGTTTTGAAAAGTTCTACAGAACGGATACTACAAACACCAACATCTATGTATATCAGATTTTATGGTTTATTCCAAAAAAGTAACAGGACTTGGACTGATAAAACCAGTTGGGAAGAACATATTCAATCATTTAACGCCAGTGATCATTTACCAAAAATCTGGTAAAATACTGTAAGAAATTTTCCTTAAGAAAAGCAACACTTTCTTTCAAAATTAAACTTAGCTAATAATCAAAAATAGCGAAGAAAATGAGCACGCCTTGTATACATTTGAAGAATCAGACTCGATTACATTATTTAATGCAAACTCTCAGCAAACAAGCCTCAATAATGCAAAATGATTATAGGAATTAATTGAAACAATTAAATACAAAAAATGGCGCGATCTAATAGATAAAGTATCACAAATTATGGAGTGCTGTGTTCTATTATTTCTATTATCTGGAATATCAACATCTTATTGGGTAAACGTATTTAAAATGACTGCAAATGTTCTACCGAGTGGATCAAATCCTGGGTCTAGTCAAGAAAATATCCGTTGCCGTCATTGCAATGAGTCTGAAATCTTGGAACATAGTCTTGACGTATACCCTAGAGGAAAATTATTGAGAAATAATAGATATTTGAAATTATGACTAAAATTATATACAATATTATGTAAATACCTTAAATAGAAGACTGAGTGTAATGCATGACTCCTTCTGTTGAGAAGCAGTAAATAAAGTCTTTTTTACAAGTTTCTATGAATATAACAATTTTGTTTCCGTAATATATATTTCTATTATGTAATATTATAACGGTGAATGCTAAAATGTAAAGCAATTACTTTTCAATACAATACACGCTATTTCTTCTATAATTTTCATGGATAAACCAAATTGTTTCAAGTTTACAAAAACTCTTGAATTGTTCCGCCTGCTCCTATACACATATAGATGGTTTCAACTAATCCTATATTCTTGTTTTAGAATTATGGGATACGATACAACTGTCATACGGACTTCAAATCCACACCAGAGGATTTGGCTTTGCCATTTCATGCAACTAGTGTCATTCTTATTTAGCATTAACTTTACATCTCGCAAAGCTGAGGCTGAAAGTATATTTTACTTAATGCTGATTTGGACCCCACAAAAATAAATTTAAAATATTAATAAACTTGTAATTATAAATTATCATAGGTAGAGCTGCTGGTCGTTATGAATTATCAAAACCAAATATTTTCTCAAATGTACAACAACAATGTTGTTGTAAACAAACGATCATTGACAGCTACTACATCATTTAAAAAAGTGGCTACATCGGATGCTAAAATTTTCGAATACGCAACCATGCAAAACATATGTTGACACAAAATGTTACCTAGAAATGAGAATGTGTTTTTTGAGTCTTCATTTTTTGAGAATTTGGTAATCTGTGCGCCCTATCCTCAACAGACAGACTTCAAAAGACACTACAGTGGTGTATTTACTGGTACGCCGCCTTAGCCCGGACCAGGCTAACACGTTTTAGCACAGGCAAACGTGGATGCTGGTTGTAATTGTTGATACAGTTGGATAATGTTATTTTTACAGTTTGGCCCAGCAATATGTAAATCAATTTCAACGGACAGGGAGAATAGCTGTGCCGATAATTCCGTCAACAATGGAGAAATATTCCGTGAATTCCACAGTATCGTGGAAATCTTTACAGAATCACACAAGAGCCGCGAAATGCAATATAATATGTAGTATGAATGCGCACCTGATGTATTGGGTATTTACAGATTATTATAATTTATAGTTAAATAATTTTAATGGGGTGGCGATCAAGGCCTGAAGAAATTTTGCAAAAAAATGTTTCCTTTTTATACAGAAGGGCATTGCAACCAATTACTAACTATTACATGGTAACTATAAACACAAGTGGTGAAAACAGCAAGTATTTATATATCCGGTAGTTGGAACAGATTCAACCGTCAATTTCGGCATTTATGCAGAGGAGGCTGATGTGATTCCTAACCCTCCTCCAGCAACCTAAATAAGGAAGGAAGAGAAAAATTAAATATAATGCCGCTCTGAAAATATTATTTCTGGGCACGGTCAACCATAACAGCTGTAATTGTGGTTATGGTAACTATTGAACCAATGTACTTACTCCTTTATTCCATTCCAATTAAACTAATGAACAGCCCAGAGACCACCTTCTTATGGCTCCAACCTCAGACCTCATTAATGTCATTTCTCTAAATAAATACTAATGATGCTTTCCGGAACAGTCATACGATTGGAACGCGAACATTTCATAACTAATAAATTCAGTTTAACATTTCAACCCAGCGTTTTTTAGTGCCCAAAATGTTTAAAACCAAAACCAATATAGTCATAAAATGATATTGGAGACAAATAATTATGATTCATTCCATGAAACTAGAATTGCACAATAGTCAACGATTAGTCAACTCTCCCTGCGAGGGTTGCTCATGGGACTGGCAAAATTTAACCCTTATAAACATTAATCCAATAAGCATAGAGCATAGTTTATACACTGTGCAAATGGGATTCGGGTCTGCAAATCCCTTATAAGCGTATCCCTTACAGCAAGAGTTCATTGTAACACGCATTTTTTTAATGATGACATAATAATTTAATGAATCCAAAACCATTCCCTGAATATCCTCCATGATTGAGGCATCTCAACTAGGCGATCATATGTACATATGTCTAATTACGACATAATCAATAATCAATCATCCTAAATACGCAGAGTAACGAACAGAGCTGCGTTCTAGTCAAAATATTTTGGTTTACTTGACTTGAACTTGAAAAATGGTCTAAACGAGATATCCGCACTTGTACTTGATGAATCAAGTTTCTCAAGCAACTTGAGTATTCAAGTACCCGATTTTCAAGTTCATTTGGTAGAACTTGAACTTGAATAGAACTTGACGTTCAAGTTGGACACATAACTTGTCTTGAACGTGAACTTGTACTTGAACTTGATTATTCAAGTATTTTTTTCGTAAATGAATAAACCATACTAGAAATTGCGTCCACAATTATATTATTACAGCAGATCATATTTAGGCCGTAACTAGGATAAACAAAACGGCATGCGGACGATATTCTATACTTTAAAATTGCTACAAAGTTTAAGATACATGGTCAAATAAATGTAAGCATTGTAGTCTAATTTACTAATTGCTATAGTTAACAGGTTAGCAATCATATTATTGCCCTGTTCACATTATGTTGACTCGTTTGGTGAGTTTAACCACCAGCTATAATCATGAATATTTGTCGTCGCTAATTTTGCTTGAACAATATTTATTTATAAGATTGTTTGTTGCTCATCTGCGCCATCATGTTTAATATCAGCAAAAATCATTCTTTCAGGGAATAATAAATTGCTTTTAAACTTCTTCTTAGCTTCAGAACAGGTGCACTAACCAATCACTTCATTTTTATAATGGAACAAAGAACCCCGAGAATCAAAAACAATCTTCTAAAAAAATTAGTTGGGACTTTTAAGTATTCAAAGTATGGAAACGGGACACAAGAATTATTCTCGATCTCCACCACTGGGCTTCGTGGAGGCGACTTCAATGCCGATGGAATAAAAACAAACACAAATATGTTCTTATTGCGATGATTCCCATTCAATATTATTTTTAGTGGGATGCAAAGGTGCCACTAATTACGCAATGCTTACATTGCTTTTCAGTGACAAAAATCCAAGCTATACTCAAGTTTTATTCAAGTACTCCCATTCAGTGTACTTGAACTTGACTTGATTTTGCTATCAAGTAATAAATTATTAACTTGAACTTGATTGAACTTGAACTTGAAAATTCAAGTTAAAATAACAATTATACTTGAACTTGATTTTCAAGTTTCAAGTTATCAAATTGCCCGCACTTGAACTTTTCAAGTTATACTCGAACTTGAACGCAGCTCTGGTAACGAAGGAATGAACACACATATGTTATATATGTATGTTCGTTTACGTATGTGCATATACATACATACGTAGTTTAAATGGAAATTATCATATGAGCAAAACATTAGCCTGTTCTTAAAACTTTCTGACATGTACATACCTGTACATGAATTAAACTTCGCTCCAGCAAAAACAGTACGTTTGAAAGGAGCAAATTTTGACTTGATGAGAAGCTCTTATATGAAGAACAATTAGCATTGTTTTAAACGGAAATACGTTCTTAAATAGTTTTGCTTATACGCTGCAGGGTAGTCTGCACGTCGGAAAACTCATCACACCGTTGATAAATACATCTACCACTATTTTCTTCCCCTTCTATCAACGCCCCAGTGTTCAATAGAGCTATCAACAAAAACTTAAGAAATTGCAAGTAAAATATATCTTCTCTGAATTATGTGGTGGAAAACATGAAGAAAGCAAATATCTCAGGAATTTTACACACCCAACCAAACAGTTCCCAGTTTCATAAGTTCTAGATTACACCGGACTTCTGAGGAACCCAAGTTGGACATTTTTTACGAATAAAAACGATTATTCATTTTTATCAGTTTCTTTAGACTTGGGCTTAATTTTAGTAAATTGCTCCGTTAATTTCGTTCTTAGATGAAATCAGCTTCAAGGAAAAACATGCCTTTTTTCATACTGAGTTAATAGACGAATATAAATATATACGCATAACCCAATGCTACTTTCCTGTCAGTTACAACTTAGGACCTCATAAGAAAAAGTAGTGAGTTGCCTGAAGCCATTGGAATAATGGGTCCTTCAGGTTTTCTCCAGGCATTGATACTAGTGCTGACTTTGTCACTACTTCCGTCAACATTTTCTGTAGTTGACAAAACTCTTGAGAATGACGCCAATGGAGAAGAAGTAGTTGATGCTGTCATTGCAAAAATTGGGTCTTTGTTTGGCAAAGATTATGGATTCTTCAAAAGATTGGCTTACGTGGATACCCGATTCGGCACCGAGACAATTTCTACTCGAACCTTCACGGGCGGCATTTGGTATAATACTGAGAAAATGTTTAATACCACAAAAGTAAGCAAAACACTGGACACTATGTACGGAAAAATTTACCATCTCTTTGGAATCAAATGGAGAGAAGAAATTAGCTGGGATGATCTGCGTAAACCACTTTATTCAGCTTTGGCCCTCCATTTGTACTTGTTCGAGAAGGATCCGTCAACTGAGCAGAAAGGTTTCTCTCAAACCATAGCCGAGCAAGCAAATTATCGAAAACATAATTTAGGGATGGACTATAGACATGTTCAAATACCTAAGGCAGATGAGTTCGTCAATTTGGTTACAAAATTCGAAGAAGCCAAAATAAGTTGTAATGCAAAGATGGACCTTGTCGTTGTGCTGGATGGCTCCGGAAGTGTTAGACCTGAAAATTTCGAAAAGTCAAAGAACTTTGTGGCCAAATTGTTTGCACAATATTCTATTGATACAACTCGACTGGGGTTCATTGTTTACGCAACATATGTAAAAGTAGAACTCCCTTTAGATAGTGGCAATACAGCCCATCAAATACAAAATATTGTTGAAGAAGCGTTCTTCCCGTCCGGCGGAACAAATACAAATGGGGCTATCAAAGTTGCTCTGAATTTATTCAAAACCGCGAAACCAAGACCTGGTGTTCCAAAAGTCCTGGCAGTATTTACTGATGGGGAATCTAATCAGGGTGGACTGCATGGCTATGGTGGTGTACCGGATATTCAACAAGCCCGTACTGATGGAGTGACCACATATGCAGTTGGAATAGGGAGTCACACAAAACAATCGGAATTAATGGAAATCGCACAAGGTCAATCTGGTCGAGTATTCAGTCTTCAAGATTTCGATGCTCTATTGCAATTCTTCCGGAACCTACATCAGCAAACTTGCGGCGAATCCCAACAACCGTCGTTTGGACAAGTCACTGGAGATACGTTGAAATCTAATGAACATAGATTGTATCGCTTTAAGTGGGGTGAAGTCACTCGGAGTTTTCGTATTACCTTGAAAACAACACAAGGTCTCATTGAAGTTTACCACGGGCGAAATCGTGGGGTGAACCGAGCTTGGTACGACGACCAGCTCTGGGATGGAGAGAACTACATTGAACATCCCGATCTATATAAGCAGCAGGACAACAACATGAGACGTAGACGTGACGATGAAATCATATCTGAATTCAATATTGACAAGGCTTACGAAGACTACGAAGAGGCCCCAGATGAATTCTATAATTCTGGTGATGGGACTGCAACCGCCTCCTCGCAACGATTCCTTTTCGTATATGTTCTGGGTTTGGATTTAGTCAACAAATACACCATTCTTGTTGAAGAAGTTGACTTACTTCCAACAACAACAACTACTACTACTACAACCACTACTACAACAACTACAACTCCATTGACTACTACAACTACAACACCAATCCCAACGACTACTACAACTACCACTACGACAACTACACCTTCCACCACAACAGAAGCACCTACTACAATTTCCATAGAATCTACAAAATTTGCAACAACATCTGTACCGAGCTCTTTCTTGGATTCTACGCTAGGATTATTTAGAAGTGGTGCATGCAACTGCGCTTTTGCTAAATGGAACGTTTTAATGGTTCTTGGAGTCAATTTTGCTTTTGCCTTGTTTTCACAATAAAATCCTTAATATTCAGCAGAAAAAGTAACTATACCCTCGGCACTGTAATAATTGCAATAAGCAAAAAATAAACGCTCGGAAAACATTTTGAAATAACAATATATATTTACTGCTAATATGCTAAATTTTGACAAACTAAGTATGAACATCAGAAATAATTTAACAAATCAAGATTTCCCCAATTCTACTAAGCTTTCCATACATGCAACGATTTCCATTTATTAAACGTTACCAAATGTTCAATTTTGTTTTTGTAACTAAAGTTATGCTGAAATTATGTTGTAATAATTTTTGTGACTCATAAGATTATTATCTTCGTTTGCACATGAACTCAAGTTCATTTTGGAGCTTAAACCTATGTATCATAAAATTAATGGTGTATAGGCATATAATTAGGATAATTGTTTATTTGTTAAATTATATGAATAACCAATAATAATTGCTGGCATGGAAGTTATTATGCGCATCGGGTAGTCATCCTTTTGCAATTAGTATTAACTGTGTTTTAATTATGAAGGATTTCTTGAGTAATTAGAATAATCAGTTATGTGTATAATTCTTTTAAATAAATTGGTTAGAGTTAAATGTCAATATCAAATACTTCTTAATTTTCAGCAAAAATTTATCACAAAAGTGACACCGCAAAATACGTACTACTGCAATTATTATGTCAGAACGGTATTGTTTAATTGACATTACATTATACCTACATAAATGTACATACATGTATTCTCGTCCTTCCCATAATTTCCCCTGACAATGGTTTGAGGTTCCACTGCTGGTTTCATCAGAAATTTCTCTATCCACAATTTCCTGGAATAAGATGCATAAACGTCAGGAACTTTCCTGGATTCCATATTCAAGGAAAGACAAGAGACCCCACCCAAGCCTACTGCAACCAATTTTTACAGCTAAATGTTTTACAAACAATTCGGAATCTCCCAACGAATATCATTAGGGAATTACTGTAACTGCCCAAAAGTGTTCTAGACTGCTGTAATAATTATAATAGTCCATATAAACAGGTAAAATGGTCGCATTTCTACGCATTGTCACGCTTGCAATAATTATCTGCGTTAACCTTACTTCCTGTCAAATTGATAAAAGCATCCAGGATGACTCTAAAGGTAAAGAGGTCGTGGACGTTGTAATATCCAAAATTGGGAACTTATTTGGCCAAGATCATGGATTCTTTAAGCGACTGGCCTACGTCAATGAAGAGTTTGGGACGAAACGGACTGCAAATAATTTCATCGGAGGTATTTGGCACGTTACCCAGGACATGTATGAAATTACCAAAACAGATTCTCTTCGTGAATTACATGCCAAAATATCCAATGAGTTCGGTATCTCATGGGTTCAGACTTCGTGGACAGATCTGAAAAAACCCCTGTACTCTGCATTGGCCCTCCACTTGTTCCTGTACAGCAAAGATCCAGCATCATTAAATAATGGGTACCCTCGAAATTTGGAGGACCAAGCAAATTACAGATCCCAGTATCTACTACAAGGAGTGGGAATTACCTCGCCGAATCAAACGGAATTCAAACGTATGGTTACTGAGTTTGAATTAAAGAAGCATTGCAACGCAAAAGTAGACCTCGTGGTTGTTCTTGATGGATCTAACAAAGTAAGTCCGAGAGATTTTCAAACATCGCTTCAGTTTGTGGCTGAACTATTTCAACGATATTCCCCGAAAACTTCCAGACTTGGCCTCGTTGTTTTTTCGACTCAAGTACAAACTCATATAGTTTTGGACAGCGCCAAAGATGCCAGCCAGATCCAGAGCATTGTGGCATCCATACCATTTCCCAATGGCGAGTCAAATATTAACTGTGGCATCCAAGCTGCTCTCACATTATTCCATAACGCCGCACCGAAACAAGGGGTCCCTCAGGTCCTGGTCTTTCTTACATATGGGGAGACCAATCCGGACGATGCACTGGGTATGTCTCAAGTCGAATCGGAGGAAATAAGTACTTACGTGGTTGGAATTGGCTCACAACCCAAATCACCAGTCTTACTTCAACTTGCTTTGATGGACCCTCAACGCGTATTCGATTTTAGTAGTAACATCAGTCCTAATCATCTAGCTAGCAACATACATCAACAAACTTGTTTTGAACCTCAGACTCTTTCACCTGGAGAATATGTCTCTGATATTTTGACAAATGATGTAAGCGGATTGTTTGGAGCAGCAGGGACAGTTCTGCCCACGATGGCACCAACAAGTGGAAGTACATCCCATGATCCTCAACAGACAGACGTTGTTGACACAAGGTCTAGCATCACTACGAAAAGTACTTTAACAACGGATAATAACGAAAATGAGGACATCACTAGTACTACAACTACCTTCAAAAGTAGGCCAGAAACAGGAACTGAGCCCATCGCTGCCACTAATGTCTACGCGCCATCTACTCCAACAACAACGCCTGAAGTTAAAAACCAAGTCCTGGACCCCGCGCCAGTGTCGCACTCTGGTTCTTTTGGCATTCCTGGAACAGGGAGTTCAGTTGTTGGCTGTTGGAGAATCTTTGCAATTGTTCCAATATTAACATGGTCTTTATTTTGACCTTCAGTAAATTATATTACAATCCCATCATATAATGTGTCAAGTCCAAATGGCTCACAAACTATTCATTTCCTCATTGATTAATGTAGTTGTTACCGTTCATTTCCCTTATAATCCTTGAACGTAGATCTTAATCACTGATTTTTGTATAATCGAATTATTTGTCATTAATGAGATCTAGCTATAAAGGGAAATACACTCAAAAAATGTAGGTAACTTTATAATATCTTAGAACTAGAATATATAATGTCCTTCAAAGGGTGTTATGTACATTTGTAAATATCGCATATAAAAAAATTGTAAATCGTTTAAAATTTTTCTTTACTTAAGGTGCTAATTCCATATTCGGCATGTCCAGTCAACAATTGATGCGAATTTTAATGCTCGAAATTTACTTTGTGCATGATGGACCGTGTAATTAAAATAAGACAGTAGTTACACATACAAAATAATATAATAATATAATCATAATTTTTCTCGATTTGCTATTGATAATAGTTGTACCCATTTATCTCAAAATCTTGAAAACACTTTCTGAATTTGTCTTGTTATTAGAAGTTTCTGCGAGATGGGAAATATAAATGTTAAATGTAACACAAATCACATGCTATTGTTGCTTGTGGTTGATTTTTTTTTTTTAAAGAAGCACCTTCTCATCAAATCATTAACGTACAACATCTTAAAGAACTTTAAACTTTCCTTATAAGAAATAATATTGGTGATTTGATTGAGTTTATAAGCTCATATTGTCAGAAATTAAATTTCAAATTGAACTGCATTTTTATTTATTTATAAGAGTATAGAAAAACTTGATGATTTGGAAAATTACAAATAGATATTCATTATTTTGCTTGAAATTCATTGAAATTTTTAAAGAAGGAAATTATATTTTTTTTAGTAATACTGCATTATACGCCTGTTTTAGCCTGAAACTTTCAGGTCCAGCCCATATAACCACACCTATTGGCGAGGCAGCACCTTTACAGTTAAGTCTAAACTAAAATACTAAATTACAATCCATGAGTTTCACATCTGATATATTTTACTTTCAAGGTTATGTTTCTGGATATAGTGTATGTATGTATGTATATCTTTAGTAATTACAATTCTTAGATTTGTTAAAAAGATCCCAATTAGTGTCCTCCAGCCATCACAAACCCACTGGCACTAGCTCCACCTAAATCCGTTGATGCTAGCAAAGACTCCTGAGCTGTATTAACTCGGACACCTGAAATTTAGTTTAAAAAAATTATTATCAGTTTTTTAAATCAGTATTTTGTAGAAGCATCGAACACTCACCGTCTCCAGAAACTATTGATCCACTTGATGAAGCACTGGAAATATAACGTTTTTCTAAAAAAAATAAAATCCCTTCACATTAAATACATTTCGATTGTGTCATACACTAATAATGTATTGCAAGATTCAGTTACCTCGAACAGCTGTAGCTGATCCAACTGCGGAAACCGGACCGTTAGCACTTGTTGCTATTGAATCCTGTTGTGCCGAAGACCCAACGAAGGGATCAGGAACAACTACGGGAGCCACACCCACATCATCTGTGCAAAACAATTGAGTCATTTTTATGCACCAGGTTCAAGCATTTACTCCGTTATTTTTAGTGCAAATTGTATGGAGACAAATCACTTACATACGACAAGGGTCCGCTTTACTAAAAAATTAAAAATATACATGAGCATTAATAGTGATAATTTATTTTATATAACATAGCTGCGATTTAGGGAAGCATTTAAATGGCTGCATTAATAATAAATTTGTATATCACCTCGTCCGGCGGTAGCCGACCCACTTGAAGTGGCAACGCCGCTGTTACCAGCTTCGGCATTGGAAATTTGTTTAGCGACGTTAGCACCACCTGGTTGCAGCGAACCTATTAAATAAAATTTGATTACAGCTGCCATCAACATTATAACTTTACTGATTTATTGATTTTGCCAAGGTCATACCATGCTCGCCAGCTGTTGCCGAACCACTAGACACGGCAACACCTTGATCTCCTGCCACGGAGTTTGATTGTTGTTTAGCGGCGTTAATTTTCCTGTCAGGGTTTCCACGGTAGTCATACTGTCCTTGGTCCCTGTCGTACCCAAGATTCCCTTGGTCCCTATTGTACCCAAAATTCCCTTGGTCCCTGTGGTACCCAGAATTCCCTTGGTCCCCGAAATTCCCTTGGTCCCCATGGTAACCGCTTTGACCTTGGTCCCTTTGGATATCGTAGGACGAATGCTCCCTTTGGTATTCGTACTGCCCTCTGTCTCGTTCATACCCACCTGATCGATTCCAATCATCTGAAACAGGCAAAAATTATTTCAACCAAAACCAATCATGAGCATACATAAACTTACATATTGTGAATGGGTAACAGTGTTGCAGCACCTACAAATAAATTGCATGTACAGTATTTTTATACTTTGCAAGCATTAAGAGAACCTCATAAAGGTTGCCTTAAGAACATACCTTAAAAAGCAAATATTTCCGTTTAAATCCAGAAAATACATTCCTCTACTTTATTTGCATTGATTTTATAATAATGGCTCAAGCTCTGATAGCATGTGGTATGGGATTCAAATTTCAAATAATTATACATATATTTTATTCGTATCTTTCTTTCTCTCTGTCAGTGACGTTCGTGAGCCTGTTTCCCGTTTCAATTGGAGACAGTTTTTTTTGTTGTAGCTATGGATTTTTTTTTGTTACGAATAGGTCTTCTATCCGCCAGGGTTAGCGGAAACGTCATATCTACATACGTTAGGGATAGTTTATATGGGAATTATGCGCTAAATATAAGGGGAGCTTTAGGGATATGGGGAACATTTTGCAGTAGTAACTGGGGAACTTAATGCGTTAGGACTCTTTTAAGTTATGGATGGATCTTTTAGTTTAAGGTAGTGGAAACTTTTTAATTAAGTTACGGATAGGGATGATTTTACGGTTACGGATAGGGGTAGCTGTTTAGGTTAGAGATTATGACAAGATTTTAACAGGCAGAGTAAACTAGCCTTTTGATCTTCACGTCTTATTTGTCTATTTATTTTTAAATCAGTGGTGTCTACTGGTTTCTAAATGATTTGAAGTTCGGGTTTGGTGTATGTATATGTCAGGGTCGGGTCGTATTATACTTGAGGTTCGACGTGTTTTGAGCTTCATCAATGTACAATCAAATTTTAAAAGCTCTAATGGTATGGGAAACCCGGAATACATTAGCTTTAAAATTATAGTCCGTTTAAGTCAATTTAATTTGTTCAGGATCCCGAACTTCAGTACTTTCCGGAATTCGCAAATTTAAGTTTGAATACTTTATGTACTTATATCTGGTCTTTGATAAATGAGTAACTGATTTGAACTTATGATCTGAAAATTTCAATTTCATTAATTTGCAGTCCAAGGTACTTTATAGCGTATGCTGAATACATACTTTCTTCGGCTATAAAGCTTATAAAAAAATTCAGTGGGGTATTTTTCACCAGATTCAGTAATTAAATAATTTTCTCGTCAGAAAAGGGAATTGCCAAATTTTCAAACATTTGATGACGTAATGAAGAAGCATGATGTCAAAATATACCGATGACTGGATATATATGATTGACTATATATAGATGACTGATAACAGAAAAATATTATTACCCGAGTATGGCACTCCAGAGACCGCCGCCAGGCAGCAGGCTAGAAGGACACAAACCTTCATAATGTGGGACCCGTATTTAGCCTGAATAAATTACTCTTCTTTAATGAGATGGAAATGGAGATGCACAAAATTGACTATATACGAAACTACATTTGAACGCTTTATATACGTCCAAATGTCCTCCTATCTTTTTTGACAAAGTTGTTTTTAATGACACTAGCTAATACTCTCCGTAGTTAGTTTATTAGTTGTCCTTATGACATTACCAGAACTATCTAAATGGTTCCAACGTTCCCCCAAGGCATATCATTCTGTCCATTAGCTAATATTTTCCAGTGTTTTCTAAAATATGGCATGACTCATATTAATGCGCTCAGGCGGTTACTTTGTGAAACCAATTATTCCCACTTTGATGCGCTTCCATCATACAGTAATGGGACTGAAAAGTCCCACATTATCGGTATAAGAGCACCCCAATACAGGAAGTAAAATGTTACTTTTATAATGAGGTTTTATACACGTCATTACATTGTCATATCATTTGTTCATACACAGGACATCTATGGGGTCATGTAGGGGAAACCTTAGAGACATAGGATGGATATCATGGATGGAAATGAACAGTTTTGGGAGCTTGAATTCTGGCCAATATTTTTTGCCTCTACAGATGCGACTATCGACTTCACCTCTAAACGCTTAAAAGCTAAGTACATTCTTTTACTAAAATTTGGAAGACAATTTCTTACATAATGGGAGAGTTGGATGATTCCTAGGTCAATCCATCAAATATGAACCATCCTAAAATGTAGGACGTGCATTTAAAGATTCACTTACAGACTTTATTTTTCCAAACTTTGCATTATTTTAGGGCGTTTTCCACTTTTTCAAACGAGGCTCCGTAAAAGGTTCCTTTAAAACAAAATTCCGTCCTAGCTCCACCCAAATATTTTCCAGTTTTGACAATTTTCATTTTCGAAGGAAAGGGAAACGTCGGAGACAGAGCTGCGTTCAAGTCAAATTATTTTAGATAACTTGACTTGAACTTGAAAAATTGTCTAAACGAGGTATCCGCACTTGTACTTGATGAATCAAGTTTCTCAAACAACTTGAGTATTCAAGTACACGATTTTCAAGTTCATTTTGTAGAACTTGAACTTGATTAGAACTTGAAGTTCAAGTTGGACACATAACTTGACTTGAAGGCGAACTTGAACTTGTACTTGAACTTGATTATTCAAGTAACTTTTTCGTAAATGAATAAACCATACTAGAAATTTCGTCCACAATTATTATAGCTGATAATGGTTAGGCCGTAAAATTAGGATAAACTAAACGACATGCGGACTATATTCTTTACTTTAAAATTACTAAAATGTTTAAAATACATGATCAAATAAATGTTAGCATTGTAGTCTAATTTACTCATTACTATAGTTAACAGGTTAGCAATCATATTATTGTCTTGTTCACATTATGTTGACTCGTTTGGTGAGTTTCACCAGCAGTTATAATCATGAATATTTTTCGTCGTTAATTTTGCTTGACCAATATTTATTTATAAGATTGTTTGTTGTTCCTCTGCGCCATCATGTTTAATATCAGCAAAAATCATTCTTTCAGGGAATAATAAATTGCTCTTAAACTTCTTCTTAGCTTCAGAACAGGTGAACTAACCAATAACTTCGTTTTTATAATGGAACAAGAACCTTGAGTATCAAGAACATCCTTATAAAACAATAAGTCGGGACTTTTAATTATTCAAAGTATGGAAACAGGACACAAGAATTATTCTCGATCACGACCACTGGACTTCGTGGATGCGACTTTAATGCCGATGGAGTAAAAATAAACACAAAGATGTTATTATTGTGATGATTCGCATTCAATACTATTTTTAGTGGGATGCAAAGATGCCACTAATTCCGAAATGCTTACATTGCTTTTCGGTGACAAAAACCCAAGTTATATTCAAGTTTTATTCAAGTACTTCCATTCAGTGTACTTGAACTTGACTTGGTTTTGCTATCAAGTAATAAATAATTAACTTGAACTTGATCGAACTTGAACTTGAAAATTCAAGTTAAAATTACAATTTCACTTGAACTTGATGTTCAAGTTTCAAGTTACAAAATTGTCTGCACTTGACTTGACTTGAACTTGATACGGACTTGAACTTTTCAAGTTATACTTGAACTTGAACGCAGCTCTGGTCGGAGATAATCTTGATCTCTCTAAAGGAACTGCAATTTTTACATTGCCTTATCACGTTTATACTATACCCATTCTTGAAATGAAAATTATGCCGACGAGTTTAAAAAAATATTACTGTTGACTCCCATACTATAGAACTTGTTTATTGACTAGACTTTCATCGCATATTTACTGTACTGACGATACCGTGAAACGGTAGGTATTAAATCATGAGAAGCGCTAATGAAATCAGAAGCTAAACAAAAGTTCTCCTTGTAAGTAAATACCACCTAATATCAACTTAAACTTCTGTCACAAATAGCAAGTGGTTCTCTTAATTGTATTTGTAAAGATTTCCATTGGGATAAGTGTATTAATTAAAATTGTAAATTTCATATATTTTTTTACAGGAACATGTTTGTGTGTGTAAAGTTGAAATGTGGCAGTCCTAACGTCAAAATGATTATATGCAAATAGCGTTTCTATATGGTCACTACCAAAGCTAATTAAGCCATTGCTGCTTTTACCTGTTGTTATCGCCGGGCATTCACTGAGGATAAGCTGCACATACAATCAACAAAGTGTCACGTTTGCAAACGCAAACAAAGTAATTAAGACCCGCATGAATGTCTTTTTTTAGGCGAATTTACCTTAACTAACGTCATTATCTTAAAATATTAATCCTGATGACAACCTCTGCTTTTTCCTTATTTTGCACGCTATTGGTCAATTAGCAGAATATAAAATTACCTTTTGGAATTTTACTGTCGTCACGCTATTTCAAGTTGCCTTTAATAGAAAATATTGTAAATAATCCATATGTAATTATGCACTTAGGATGATATCATGAGTAGTAAAGTTAATGACACGAACAAGAGGTTAAATTGCCCTTGAAATCAAGCTCATGACAAGAAATTTTATTTCGAATAACAGCTCCTTTTTGAGAAGATTGGATACACAAACATACACTAAACCAAGGTAATTCTGTACTTTCAGCCAGTATGAAATTCACAATAACTAAATTGTGCAGTATGGGTCCCCTTTGACAAACAACGGGTCTTCTGCAAATATTGCAGGAAAAAAATTTTGGTATGAAAAGTCCAGATAATTAAACAAGCTATAATTAGTGTGTTAGGAAATACTAATACAGCTTATTATACGCACGATTTAACAAAATTTTGTGAAAAAACTAGTGTGGCGATGAGTTCATATGTAATCATCGTCAGTCGGAATCCGTTTCTTTTGCAATAAACATATTACAATACAATATCATAATATAGCAAGGGATCTGAAATAAAAACCACAACGTATTAAATAAATCAGCTCAGAATCAGTCAATCAATTTCCTTGTCATAGCATTTTCCAAAGAAGTAACTTCCAGCAGTTTCATTTCCAATTAACTAATGCTGAAATATTGTTTTACTACTTGCTGACTGATTATATTTACAGTTGATACAAAATCATACCTTTAATTTACTTCTGCAGTTCCACTGGCGATACTGATCTTTCCACTGCTTCCTGCAGGCTTTACAATTTTTACGGTATCACGTTTCTCTGAAAAAAAATTAAATAAGAGGGACCGTTACTATTTAATGGCAATTAAGTAATATTACAGAAAGGTAACTACAGTATTGTAGGATGAAATAAAGCATTTTCTCACCTCTCACACTCACAGCACTTGCAGACCCGATCGCAGCAGCCGGACCATTTAAACTGACAGCTTTCGAAATCTGTTTCGCTGAGTTAATAGCGGGGACAGATGAATATACCACAGGAACTACGGGGGGTACACCGTCGTTATCTGTTGAAATTTAAAAAAAAAATTAATTTCGAAAAAACCAAATTACCAGATGGATCTCATGATCAATACAAATTATTTACTTACACACAACCACGGTTCTCTTCACTATAAAATAAAAAAAGAGCAAGCATTATTATTTAATACATGAATTAAAAATTAATATAATATTACAATCAGAGACAAAATGGTGCCTCACCCCGTCCAGCATTGGCAGACCCACTCGAGGTAGCCACACCGTTGTTACCCGTCTCGGAGAAGGAATGTTGTTTAGCGGAGTTAATATCACCTCTGCCTAGTGGCCCTATTTAATAGAACGTTATTATAGTACTGTGAGCCATATTAATTAATCAGGATTTCCTTGGTACTAAGAACCATACTATGTTGGCCAGCAGATGCTTGTCCAGAGGAAATGGAAACCCCGTTGTCTCCTGAGATGGCTTTTGAATCTTGTTTGGCTGCGTTCACTCTTCCACCAGGACGTCGTCGATTTCCACGTCTTCCATAATCTTTGGTGGCATTACAGAGATACAATATATTTAGTCAAACATAAATGATACCAGTATTTTTAGACTAGATTGTACTGTGATATTCAAGGCGTCCCTGTTATTTACCTTTAGCTACACTGTACAAATAAAAATGAAACCAAAATTTGCCCAGTTAAATTTAACATTGAAAGTTTAAAGCGTTACTAGAGAGCTTTCCTTTAATATTACTTATTGCTATAATATTGCTGAAGTAATTACCATTGTAGGGTGTGGCTGAAGCCACAACCAAACCACAAACTAACAGGACCAAAAACTTCATACTGTTTCCCCGTATAAACTTTTACTTCACGAACTTGTACCGGGAAGGACTGGTGAGTGAAAACGTTCTGATGAGAAATGCCTGTTGAATATGCTTTTATACAGCCATTCTTCTACTGTAGATATCTGTTTTGACAAATTTGTTTTTAATGACACTATGGTCACTAGTATTGATTTTCTGTGAATTTACGTACGTACTACTTGATGTTGCAATCTCACAAGACGAAGATGCTCGTAACGTTAATGTATTTCTAAATACAATCATATAAACAGGTAGGGTTGAGCTTGATTGAATTTAAATCTGCTTATACATATGTCCGTATATTTCGTCTCGGAACTTCCCGAATGGATAATTGATCATATTTACTTAGAATTTGAGCTTATGTGATTCTACATCAATATTAAGTAATTACTTTGGGAGTTTATCATTTATACTGTATAATGTCCACAAACTGAACTAATCCAGTAGATTGTTACACTCTCTTAATATTCCTCTTCCCAGTTGGAAATGGAAAGCTGTACAATTTTAAATAGTGATAATTCGTCGGAAGTATTAAAAAGTAAATTATTACTCCTACACCACAGGATGATGGCAGTGTGCATTGGAGGGGATAGTATCAGGAATGGCATCTTACCATCAAAGATTACTATAGAATAAATGACTGAGACGTTTGTCCCAAATGCATATATGTACATACATGAGTTCAAATTATTCCCTGTGTGTACAATTTGTGGCAGCTGCCAAAAGATTTCCAAGAATTTAAATAGGCCAAAATCCTCCGTCACACTACACTATAGAAGTAGAGTATTAAGAGAAAAAATCCAGAAAAAAAAATAACATTGATTTTATTATATATTTACGACCCACACATTATGATGTTATAGTACCAATAGTCATTACGATTAATTATTGCTACATATATATGATGAATGGTAATAAATATTGCTATAAGTACATAGATACATTCGGTATACATATTGAGAGAGACATGGCTGTTATTGTAATTATTGTAGAGATTATTATTTTACACATAGCATTACATGATCATAATTAACACTTAGTCCTACAATTAGAGCAATAGTAGATTAAGTCATTTTGCCGAGGAGGGTGGGGGTGGGGGAGGGAGGACGAGACATTGAACATTTTAAATGTATCCGTGATGACTGGCAGGATTCCAGTTGTCGATGAAGGCACCTGGTGGGAAATACTGTTGGTATGAGTGATCACTCATGTACAATGGACCATTAGGTGATGTGTAGTCACTCGTGGACATTTGCCCGCCGCTGGCGTAATGAATGGGATTTGTGTAGTGCATCACTGGACTACTTCCGGCTGCCTCACTTTTAAGGTCATGAGGACTTGATTGGGCAGCAGCGGCAGCGGCCGCTGCTGCGGCTGCCGCCGCAGCCACTACAGAGGGACTGTCCTGACCAAAAGCCCCACTTGAGTGAAGACTTGTGGGCACGGCTAGATTATTTGCATAACTAGGATGATGATGATGGTGGTGATGATGATGTCCTGCTGGGTGATGATGTCCACGGACATAGTCCCAGTCTTGAAGTCCTAAGCTGGATGTCTCTTGTTGGCACGAACTGGCAGAAGACACTGACGTCTTGTTCCGTTTCTTGGACGGCGTAGTCACCGTCGGCTTCTCAAGAGCTTTCGGTGTCGGTGGTGTGGGGGTTGGTGAGCATTCTTCCAAGTCTGGCGTTTTTACAGATCTGAATAGATAAATAAAAGTCCCATGGAAATAATCTGTGTCATTACCGGCACATTTGCAACCGTGCTCTTCCCATGTCTGTGTTTAAAATGACTCTTGCAAAGGAAGCTGTCTACAACAGTAGTTCTAAAAATTACTGAGACTTTAAGGTGTCAAAAACAACAAGTAATATGTGAAAGCGCGGGTGTTACTTTTGACCTATGCAGTCGTCGTCAGCATCAGCTCCCCCATCAAATTCTTTTGTAAAAGTTACAAATCATAAATTGCATGTAAGTAATTTAAAAGGAACATTTGTACATATGATTGGCCTATAATCAAACATACAAATGCACAAGTACAGACAAATTCTCACGGAACAATACTCAAACTTTTGACATATGCCTACTACAGATACTTTTTTGGGAGCTGAAACTCATACGTGTGACTTGAGCTTATAAATTGTATGAATATTTTCTCCAACTGTGTTTATTATTGTTAAATGGCGGGGCCGAAATAATAAATCTATCCCAAATAGGGCTAGTGTTATGTTAGGAAGGAGAAATGCGGAAGATGCTGATCATTGTACTACTGTACGGTGGACGTGCAGTTCACAAGTTCAGACACACACACACACACGTCACACAATCGTAGGATGAACAACTGGTTCTTACCTAAAGACAACAGAAGAGTTGCTTGATTTGTCCACATGACACCGTTGTTTTCGTCTTCGGGGCTGATACTTGTAGTCCGGGTGTTGTCTCTTGTGCTCTGATCGAAGTCTCTCAGCTTCCAAAATAAACGGCCTCTTCTCCTCTTCCGTCAGCAATCTACGTACATAAGGAATCAGACACATTCAATTCATTGATATCAGACGTTCAATTGAAATCCCAACTTAAACCTCTTCAGACCCTTGGCATTATTCGTTTACTTAATGGGCAGAGAGACTTTCTATTCTTCTCTTTTTATTATTAGCATATAGATACTCACTCCTGTGTCAATCATGCATTTATAAACCTTTGATAAGCTATTATCTCCCAATCTGTCTCGTTCCTTTTACGCTAGCCTTACATTTATTGTAATTACTTCCAAGCGTAATTGTGTATCTAGATAAATCAGAAAATATAGTTTTGGGGAGCTGTCTCTTAAAAATGAGACTTCCGAATCTTTTAATATTTTTGGGAAAGAAATATGAGGATAATAAAATAGGGAGGATAGGAAATAGGCCCGGGTTCCTGTGTATACACAATTCTCAAGGATTGTATTTCTAAGTTGAGGCTGAAACAGTGCTGGGTCTGTATATTTAATGAAGTAATTAATGATGAGATGGTTTATTGGCGTTGAAAATAGTTGAGATCCCGTGTGTATGTTATAGAGGTTCCCGGAGGAGAACTGTGTATCTCTACAAGGAGGATTTTTAAGGAAGGTTTCACTCCCGAGATGAAGAGGAGTTGGGGAAAATCATAAAGTGCTTCTGTTCAATGTTTTCTTACGGGTTTCCTGGTGCTCATCATTCAACACGTTCATTCGGCCAACTGTTTAGCCTCAACCTCACATATTTTGCTTAAATCATATACAACCGTCATATAACCCTTCTAATAGTCACATTTTACCCGCTATTTAACTCTAACAAGATCAAGTATCTATACTTCAATGCTTCATCTCCGTTTACTATGCACACAACACAACCTGAGTCGTCGAAACATTCAGATGATCATATGTATGTGTATCTACATCAGGGTAACTTCGAGTCAGGCCCAGGAGCAGGGATATAGCCCGAAATACATAGGGTAACAAAAAAAATGCATATACAAGGAAAAGAATCTCACTAAAAAGTTTATTAGTGGGACTAGTTAGTTTTATGAGCTTTATGGCTCGTCCATGTTTAGATTCCAGTTTTATGTTGTCTCATGTTCACACTTGCTATTCTCCTCAACCGCAAATGCTATTGTTCATTGTCCCTTCACTTCTCTCATTGTTAACGTTATACCTAAATACATAAACATTTCACCTGTAACTTCCCCTTTACTTTTCCATAATAATCATCTCATTCCTGGTTTTTGCTATTTTTAAAAATTTAACTTCTCATTGGAATCATGTGTGTGTGTGTGTTGTGTGTGTGTGTGTGTTGTATGCGTGGGCCTGCCTCGTTACGAAATTTACGTAGAGCCAATATGATATTTTACTACTTCCAGGAGAGAAAAACTGACTTCCTTTAAGACAGGGACTCTGCCGTGAAGGCTTGACCTGCCGAATGGTAACTTGAATTTTACAAAGTCATCACGTCAGACAGTTTGATTTAGTATTGTTTTAAGGGCTCTTCTGGGAAAGGATGACCACCCATTGATCTACCTTTCCTATCCCTTACTACTTATATGCCCTGAGTGACTCATCCCTCTCCTGGTCACTTGCTCTCCTTCCGTCTTCCTCTTCCCCATCTCCAAGTCTCTCGGTTTAATGACCCTTCACACACGCGAGGTTAACAACATTTATTACCCAACTCAATGCCAACACTTGGAGGTCCGAGAAGTGCGACAGAGTCCAGCTGCAGACCTACCCTTGCACAGACTTAAGCTATTTTTAAATGATCCTTCGGCTGTACGTGCATAAGCATGTGAGCCCACTGAGTACTTTAAGAGTACTGCTGTAAAAATCGTTTTTTTTTTAAATATTTTTTAAATATCAATAAACCTCCAGCATAGATATCTCTTCCGTTTCGTAAGGTCCCCTTAATAGTAGCTAATTAAGACAACACAGATACAAATGATACGTATGCTTTAGATTTACTTGAGGACGTGTAGGAAGCATTAGGCTCGTTTGCAAACCCAATTACAGACAGTCCATGTCACTTGTTATGTATTTAAATAGAGATTCTCTCATCACTTAATGCGTGTTCATCTTGGAAGACGCTTATCCACATAGCTTGTTATTTTCAGCATTTTTTAAAATAAATTGCAGTTAATGCAATTTTATAAACTAAATTCTATATCTGTACTGTAATACACTCTGATATTCTATTTACTTGCAATTTGTAATGTTCTTAAGAAGCGGAATTTCTTTGAAGACATTATCTTGCTAAAAGGAAAATAGACAGTGCAACGTCAAATGACCTATACCTACCCTGAGTTTTCCCAAGAATTTTTTTAAGAACATGCATAAACGTTTTCTTCATCTTGAAGAGTTAATTCTGTCCCCAGCAAATATATTTCCTCTGATCGGAAAAAACTAGTGAATGAACTTGTCCTCGTAGTTGAGCATTCACAACGGACATGAGATTCATATGTAGGGAGTGTATTGAGCAATCTTGGTCGTTTTTTTTTCTGTCTCTTTTACAACCTTGTTGTACCTATATTTCCGACAGAGCCTTATTTTAGTCCCAGGTCTTGTACTCACAAGCGGGTTCAAAGCCTTGAGTGTATGGAGAGTATCTGCGTATCTATTTGAACTGAACCCTGTGGTAATATCTGTCTGGTACTACTACAAGACAAACAGGGGAGCGTAGATAATTTTATAAGTGTACATATCTATATATACATACGGTGAGCAAACATTGACCGTAGGACCCCCTTCCATAAACCTTGGTTACTGATAACAATTTATTATTATAAGACACTCTTCAAGTTCAATGTGAAGCTTTATAGAGTCCTATATTTGTCACGGGAGATTGTACCTATTGTGTTCCACCTATTCAAGTTGTATTTAGTCTTGAGTTAAGCACTGATTAAAAACCTTGAGTAAATAATTTACTTTTTGACACTATCTGTATCACAACTATGTGCCTTTCTGAGGTATTTTGGGGCAGTATAATTCCAAGAGTAAATACAGACTCAGGTTGTTGCAAGTGTTCATTTAGCTTTCCTGATTTCCTAACCTCCTCTTAATCGTTTTATCAAGGGAACTCATTAACGCTATCAGCTCTCTTTACATGCGTTTCATTCAGAGAAACCTGATTTAAAATAGATGCTGTAACTCAAATATCTACCTTTGGGTCAACTGCTTAATCTTGTCGTATCTCCATCAATGCACACATCTTCAATGACCCTCGAGTACAAAAACACAGCTGTATTTCCTTATTTTGGTGAAAGGTATCGGCGTATTATTTTTTTGAACCTGAATTAAATTGACTTTGGTGTCGATACATTGTTGACAATAGATTAGTTTTTAACGTATAGGGAGAAATACATAAGGTACGGAGAATTTCTTATCTGCCACGAAGCTTTTCCAACATACGTTTCTGCATTTGAACTTACAATAAAAGTAAACTAAAATTGACCTAAATTTCTGGGTCCCTTATTTTACGACGCGATTCAGATATGCAGTTAATTTTCCATCCAATAAATTCAAAATGTTCTTTCGAGCTAATTTCTGGACAATAAATATTAAAGGCGAAATATGTTGTGTGGAGTTCTCTCTCTCTCTCTTTCTCTCTCTTTTGTTCTCTCTCTCTCCTGCAATTGTCAGGAGACAGAGATTTAGTTTGCCTCTGAACCCGTTGAAAAAGAAAGTGTCTTTCTTACACCTGCCTTCCACTTTTTTTGACTAACTCTGAACTATACAGTGAGGAGAAAAAGTCTCAGGTGAAAACTAATCCTTACCTCCAAAGTTTTCCCAAGCTTTTGCTCAGCTCTGCATTATGAAGCTGTGGGTACTGCTCAGCCAATCGACGACGTGCGGCTTTCGCCCAAACCATAAAAGCATTCATGGGACGCTTGACATGATCGTTCTTGGATCCATTTTGCGGGGATCTGCATTACAAATAAACAATTCTTATTAGTACAAAAAATTATCCATAATTACATCTATTTTTCAAACCAATGTCCTACGGAATCATTCTTAGGATTTTACATAGGATTTTACATAGGATTTTACATAGGATTTTTTCACGTGTTCAATTATATACCAAGGACAAATCAAATCTTAGCAAAAGATCTCTTATACAGCTGCTACAGGAAAAATCTAAACCAATTAGGAATTTAGTACAACAGACACAGGAAACGGATTTGAGTGGAAATTTTAGACCCATACGATCTTCAAAGAGAATAATCTAAAGAAACAATGTTGACTCAAGTGTTTACACTTTTAAAATCGTATCTCACAACACCCCTGGATTACAACCTGGATGGAACAGATAAGGTCACTACTACTACGACGCGCTCATGCAATCAAGCTACTGTTCAAGATAAGGAATGATAGTGTGGCAAAAGTGACTCTCCACAACAGGGGAAAAAAATGATTCCAGTGAAAACATATGTTTGGGGCAGTGACACACACTACACAGAAAAAGGAGCAAAGATGATGAGGAAACCACTGAATAAAATCAATGTGTTTGTAAGATTAATGGGAGTGAGTAAATTTATTTGTGTGTGTGTATATAGATATAGATATATATAAAGTAAAACAAACTTTTTATTGTTGGAGACAAGTGACCAGTCATAGCCTTGAAGAACTTTAGCAGCCGCCTTATCGATTTCTGCCAGATTCTCTAATTCGTCCGAAGCCATTTCCACAAGAAGCACGATCAAGAGAGGATGATGGGAATAGTAATAATAACAATAACAATAATAATTATTATAATTCGACGAAATAAATCAATCCTTGATATTTTTTTTCCCCTCCTCCCGTATTACAGTCAACTGGTATTAATGGGTTTTTGTGTGTGTGTGTGTGTGTGTGTGTGTGTGTGTGTGTGTTTGAGTGCGTGTGTGAGTGCGAGAGTATTTAGATAATGTGTAAAGTGTATATGGATTTGAATAATGTCAACTGTGTTTGTATTTATGAATGAAGTTTGTGGTAAGGATAGAAACAATGTGTGAGTGTCTCCTTGTAATTGGCACCGACTGATTGAAGAGTATAACGAGTTGTGTTGTTTGCGTGGAAAGAAAGCCAGCCTTTGTCCCAAGCTGGGGAATTCGTCACGCTCAATTGTGTTGATAGGCGAGTATTTTTTTTCGGGGTGAAAGAAGAACTTGTTGCTTACTTGGAGGTGGACAAATAAGCGATCTCATTGATTCCTCCGTATGAATGAACTAACTTGAATGAATCTAATTACCACACAAGATAAAACTTCTCTCAAACTCCCTAAAACTCCCAAAGTTACACACACAAGACTAACTCCAAATCTAACTTCAACACCAAAAAGACCTTTCTTTTCTTGAGGTGACGCCTTCTCCAACTCTCCAACCAGCCCCTCAAACATCTTCAGCCAGTCGAATACTTGAGAATCTCTCATGACCTTTTCCTATACACAATCCTCCTATACTAGATACAGTCGTACACCAGTATAACACGCACCCAGTCACTTCTTCACACGTTCTTCCACATTGAAGCACCCAAGAATAATCTACCCATATCCCTACCACTACTGTAACCTATACTTACTTACTCCTCTGTAGTAGTAGTATCTATGTAATTATATCTAAATATATCCACAGTAACATTTATATGTAAACAGAAAAATCAACCCTTGATAGCCACTCAACCCTCACGTAGATATTACTCCAAGTCTTTTAACGCGCAGATAATAGTTACCATCTATTTGATTGAAAATCCTTTGGACAAAAAAAAAATCCGATCCCCTATTAAAATCATCACCATTCCATGATTTCTGTCGCAAAACCATTTGCTACTACTGTACTTACTATTTGCTCTAGAATTTTTTCCTCCTTTTATCAATTATTCGTCCCTCCGCAAAAGTCATTTTGAACTTCAATCCTCAAAAACTCATAAACGCATCTTTCATCGACCCCCATCACATTCATCATGTAAAGTGATCATATCGGAAAACATCCCTATTACGAAGGCGGACACTGTATCTATGCCCCGAGCAAACATTAAGATTACCTCCAAAGTCATATATCACTGGCTATTAGTAATTATATATGTAGATCCAGGGAATTATATACATAGAAGTAGGAGAAACATATTTACTTTTAGTATGAGATCCCTCAACTGCTTTGTAATCAATTATATTTTTCCTAGCTAAAGGAAACGATTGAAATAGACATAGAAATGTAGATAGAAAGTTTTACCGATTGCCAGAACATTAATCCTTGTTAAATGTAAACAATAGTTAAATTGTTAGCATTCCCTCGTGTAGCACACCCGAATCACTGTCAATGCAATTATTTGTATTAGTGACAGTCCTCGTAGGAACCGTTCACGGATTTTAGCTCCTTTTGGTATCAAACTTATTTTTTTCCCCTGGCCATAGTACAGATAGTAGATATGCTTAATTCCGTGTAATGTTATCACCCCGGCTCAATGGGAATAAAAATACTTGGGATTGTTTAACAACCTAATAGTACTATGTATTAAGATTGTCAGCAGGTACACAAACAGACAGACGAGAGGACACAGACGGAGCAAAACGGCGAAAGATGAAAGGGGGATTTTGCCAATTCATTCATCCAGAGTGATGAGGCAATTATGAACAATGAGTTGATGGTTTGGCGCGTGGAAAAAATTTTTTCCCACCGGTAGGGGTTGCAGGTCAAGAGAAAAACTTGGAGAGCTTTTTTTTTTACAAAACCGCAAATCATCCCTACATTTTCATTCTAGGGAATTCTATTTAATGACAGTATACGTGCTCTCTCGGCTGTGGTCACTATAGGACCCTTGGAGTTTCAATTTAAACTGCACGTACATATACACATATACATACGTACATATTATACCTAATTATTTATTGACCAGCTGCCAGACTGTAATACAGCCAGTGTGTAATATTCCTGTAATAAATTCCCTTACAAGGGCATTTTCTCTAAATGAGAAAAACTATTCGGATACAGTCCTATTTATCCTCATGTTAATTTTTCTACGAGAATTGCTTTTACATCTGCAGAGATATACACGAGTCAGATTTTGCTTCTCTTAAGGGTACTCCGACAGAGAAGATCTATGTATGTTGTATCGGGTTTTTGTTTTGTTAGTTTATTATTACTTCTTTATGGTCTGCACTGAAGCCTTTTTTTTAACTCATTGTACATAAACCGTAGGCTTGTGGGGTGCGATTTTTGGTCTGTTATGTATGTGTGCAGTCTTAATTTTTATTAAGAGGACGACGTCGGGGAAACCTATGAAGCAATTAGTAGAAGGACATTGTGAATGAACCGATGCATCCCGATCTGACGTAAAATCCACTCAAGAGGAACGACGACGGTGGGCTATGTCTACGGGACAGGGTCGGACCTATCAATTTCCCAAGTCTCCTCCAACTCATATGGCTAAAATACTACAGGGAGAGGAAGGTAGACTTGAAACGCCGACAAATCGGTTCCTTTCCCAAACCCATGAACCATGGACTTCCCGACGATCCGTGACCTTTTAAGTGGATACTGTGGTGATAATTGACAACTCTCCTTGCGGGCTATTCCCTTGCATCTCACTCCGGATGAGGGATGATTCTTTTAATAATTGTACAAATAACTCCATGTTATTCCTACAATATGCCCCTCCACGTGGTAATACATATACAAGACGCCCACACTGTGAAGGAATACATACATACTCCATACGCCTAAACTCATAAGATAATCAGGAGCGGAGCAGGTTGTTGTCTGAAAATAGAGAGGGTTAGTTGACTAGAGGATCACTGCAGTTTTTAATTAATGTCAAAAACTTTTAACTTTCCTCCCTCTCGGTTGCATTCAAAGTCGTAGTTATTTTTTTGTGTGTGATCATGATCCTAAGTACATAAACTTGGAAAATACTATAGATACACTGGGGGTCACACGGGATCATTCTATTTTTTTTTTGAATAAAACTGAGCATAATATCAGAATTATCTCTCCAGATTGTGTATACTGTATGTACAGGACATGAACTGACTCCAAGAGGAAAAAACGGAGGGGATTGGGAAGAACTCAAGGCAATGTAAGTTTAAGGTGGATATGAAAAAAAAAAGATTAAAAATCATATTCAATGAAGGCATGAAGCAAGTGTGATTGAGTTGGCTATGTTGTTTTTATTACGTTGATAGACTCATCCTCAAGTTATCGTTGGGGATGTCATGAATGAACCCGTGGACTGGCAAGGAAGAGAAACTCTTACTTAAGTATATTTTTACATTTATAATTCCTCAGGTTCTGACTTATTTCAAGATGTAACTGTAAATACTTGGACGGGGCTTGTACAGTAGAAGGCAGTTTACACATATTCATACTTGTACTTATAGATATACCTAGAGAGAGCCCCTACGTATAATTTTTCTCCCCGAGATAACACAAAAGTCGCCATAAGAACAAAATCGACGAACACCTCTGACCTTTTTATCTCTCCCAAATTTGAAAAGGCCAACAAATCTAGGGTAAATATAAACTTAAGTGATAACGGAGGAGACCTGTAGATAGTTTAGGAGCATATGTATATACAACTTACAATGCCAAGTAAGCTTACAATTAGATATGTACAAGTATATCCACTCATATGCAAACATACATACATGAAACTTGAACATCCACCAGACTTCTGCTAGTTTTCCACCCTCTCTCTCTCTCTTTCTCTCTCTCTGGCTCTCTCTCTCTCTCTCTTGAAACATATATTCAAAACTAAGAAAGATACAAGTGCCAAAGATGCAGGGACATAAACTGTCACAAGTACAATTCTCAGGGGATCGGTGTATATAGCCTCCAGAGCTGTCAATAATTGTCTCATGACTCCCGAATTTTTACAGGGACATATATTCTGAGAGCAGTAACTTTGTCTCTCTCAATAAATTGCTGATTTTAAGACTAACCTCAAAAATTGAATTTTTGTAGAAATCTTCGAAGGTAAAGACTGTCCCGGGTAATAATTTCCTACAGATTGCATCATATCAGAAATTAATAGCTTATTTTTACCCGGAGATGCAGAACTCGGAGAAGACGGAGAGTTGTTGAAAGGCACGTTGGTCGCGTTTCGTACCGTTTTTGTCAGGTTTGAGTTGGCAAGATGAAGATGTATGGTTCAATTGGGGATTTATTAGTTTAGCTCCATCAGATTTGAATGTGGGTAAGATGGGAAAAGACGTTTGTAGAATGCCGAAAGATCAAAGGGCTGGTGGAGCCGCCGTTGGTAGTCGGCATGAAAACATGTTAAATAAACTTTCTAGATGTGAAGATAGTTACGCAGATGCGAGGTTTTCTCCCTTGTAGTTACATATAACCCTGCAAGAGTCCGTCCATCAGGCAAATCGTGGGGAAACTCCTTTGCCTTGACGACGTGTGCTCCACGCAAAATTTAACCTGGAATTTGTCGCAATTAAAATCCTACCAACTTCCTCCACATTCCTTTTTCCCTCCTCCGTCCGTACACCACTCATCATCAGTCCCTACTTTAGTACTCTGGGAGCGTCATATAATGCCTAATAATTACTCTGTATTATAGCATATCAGTCGTTGCGAGACTGAATAGGTCTCTTCACAAATCTCACTCCAAAAGTTGTTACTCCAAAGGATTTATAGTTCGGGAGCGCTTCTTTTCCCTTCAAGCGAACCCCTTCTCTTTTTCTCTCTCTCTCTCTCTCTCTCTCTCTCTCTCTCTCTCTTTCGGACTTAAGTAAACAATAATTATTGGAGGAAAAAAAAATCCACTGGGATTTAAATCAACCTTGGCTGTAACTAATTTGAATTAGAGTACATACATAAACAATTATACAACATTGGTGTATTAAGACGGGATCAGACGGCTCCAGTATAGTAATAATAATAATTAGAGGAATTACTATATACATAGTGTGCTTCTTCATACAGACTTGCAAAATCTTTCCCATTCCTTCTCGGATTCAGTGCATTATTTTTGACTCCTTATTATATTTTATTAAAAGAACACAAATCTGGGTTATAGGATTTTTTTTTTTTTTTGAGAGAGAGAGAGAGAGAGTCAGAGATGCTTTCTCTGACTTTATTGCATGGGAGGAAGTGAAGAGTTGCTAATGACTCCCGGCCTACCGCGCACAAAACTAATAAATCACACAACTGTCCCTCCATGGAGTTTAGAGCATCATCCAACGTTAGAGAGGATCATCATCCCACTGCATCATCTGTGCAAGGTACTACAGATATTTATAGTTTCCTTTTGAGCAGACGAGGCTCTTCATATCAGATGAATATCAAATGATGTATGTACTCCTATGGACATGCATATACAGAGGGATCTACTCTATTTGTGTAGAGTTTAAAAGAGTGTATCTGTCATATCACCCCAAAAGATGTGCAACAAGTCCGTTTGATTTCTATACAGACTATCAAATCCCTGTTGTTTTTTTTTCTCACAATATGTGGAAGATAGGAGAGGTATAAGGGTTGACGGGATGTCGCTTATATTCCTTGATCGTCATTAGTTTCGATGACTGGAAGTCAAGAGTCATGCCAAGATCCGACAGTTGTTAAATTATAAAGTAAATAAAACCAGCTTCTCCCTTTATTTTCAACGGGGAACAAAAAATAAATAATGCCATGAGTACTTCATAAATTAACTTTGTCAGATTAAGTTACTTTATCTCTGGAGGAGACTCTAATTGTGGGTTGGTTTCTGCTCCTACACACTCGGATTGCCCATATGAAATTGGGCTGCTCTTCAGTATTTTCATAATATTATCTACACTTTGAATAATTAATTATATTTTAGTTCACATAGGTATGTACATGTGTATGGGGAGCACTTTGAGGAAACTTTCCTCCGTTCTTCCAACCGTGACAGAGTAAATATAAATTAGAGCCAAGGAAAAGATAGTCTGGAAATGATAGGAATGAGTCGAAATTTTAATGACACTTACTTGACTCAGCGCTTACCAAAGAGTCCATTAGCTCTTCAAATCATGCAAAATTAAGGGAGTAATTAGTTCTTGCAGATCTGGAATTCACTGCAATTAAGTCGGGCTGAGGACAGATACGGGAAAGGTAATTAACATTCGTGGATTTTTCCTTCAATGCCTGATTCCTTCAATCTTATGTCGTTTACTTTCTGTTTGACCTTTGAGCAGTATTTGAGGATTCATAGTGTCTAATTCCTGTTTTGCAAAAGAATCTTAATTTTTAAAAAAACAGCCTTTTCACTGTAATTCCAAGACGCCATGAATATCGCCAAAGTAATATTTACTGTTTTTTTCGTCCTGGCTACAGTTGCTGGAGTAAGCTGTGGTACGTATCATAAAATAACTTTTGATATACTTAGATTTGCGTACATTTGCACTAATATTTGTTCATGTAATGTATTTACTACACAGACCTTGACATTGTATTTTCATTTGATAGCGAAACTCGAAATTAAATCAAAACTGTCACCAGGTACCAAGGTAAGTGGAGCTTATACAGTAGAACCTGGGAAATTGCATACTAAAGAAGTCCTGTGCAATTTTCGATTATTAAAGTGATCTTTAAATGGGAAATACAATTTCGTAAAATATATTTACTCCGTAGACCCTTGTTAGACGTCAAGCAGATGCAGAAGAAATCATCAACAACGTTAGCAATACCATAGAGGATATGAGCAGAGATCCGTCCGTCAAAAAGAACTTGGTTTCCTTGTCGGTCACTAAAATCGAGGGTCATCCAGGATATGTGAAGTATTCTCTTATCAAGACTAACAATAACAAAAAGACACACTAATAATTACTTACTGATGCTGATTGTTTTAACTGATTTACTGATAATTATTATAAAATCAGATGTTAAAGCCGATGCACTTAAAACACTTGAATTATCTGAAAGAAGAAAGTTTGTGTATTGATTCAGCACCTTCATTTAGGTTCCCATACAACCCTTGCATTAGAAATGGATCCTGTGATTTATTAACGCGTAACGTTTCCGTTGACAGTTGAAACTAACATTGGTTTTTTAATTGGCCGTAGCCAAAGTGTTACGATTAGTAGGTAATTTGCCATGCATTTGAAGGAATTTGTATTTGAAGAGTTGAGAAGAGTTGAGAATATGGGGGTAGTTGAGAAGTTGAGATCACCGAGCCCCATACACTATTCTGACAAGGAGGGTTAAAAAAAAATCCTATGAGGAACGGTTAGATGAGGCTCTGCTTACTCCGGTGAAGCGTAGAATATGGAGCAAAGGAATAAGGTATGAGGATTCTGGCAGGATTTGCGTAAAGATGATCGATAAAGTATACATGTTTCGAAAAGTCGGATGATACGTAAGTGGAATGAAGACGTATTTAGAGCATTCATAAGAGCCAGAGATCGGTCGGAGTAAGTGTGAATTGATGGATGGGACAGGGAAGGAAGTTGTGGAAGATGCTGTAGGCGGGCATTTCGGAGAGTTGAAAGGAAGAGAATAAAGCGGTGATTGCCTTGTCGGCATGTTAGATCATCAAACACTCTCTTACCTCCGACGTAACAGCTACAACTTCCTCTTTCAGCTTCCTAACCACTTGTCACTCACAAGTCACACAAACCGTTTAACCTTCATCCACACTTCACACTCTCACATCTCAACAGGCAAGCAATTCATCCCTGGCCAAGTGACAATTCTCCGTGCTAACTTCCTCTAATTAACATTCCTCCATCCTAAAGTCTATCAAGCTTGACAGTCCTTTGTAATCCTTATACACCCCGAGCACCCATCACAAAACTGGGGTTCTTAAAATTGAAAACAGATCATTTTTTGATATCCCACTGCAAAAATATTTCTTATGCAATTCAATTATATGGATCATGTAAACATAATATTGATAACATTCACAGCACTATTCCAAAAAGTCTCTACTTTTAAAATGCATCTTTAAATTACCCAACTTTGGAATATTACTATAGTTACTTTCAAAGCATATATGACTCATTCCTTTCCCCTTTATTGTCAAAAGAAAGTTTGCAGGGGCACAAAGGCTTAATATAAAACTTTTGCCTTCAAGAAAAGTGAACCCTTCAGTAATAATTCCCTGTCTGAGCCCTTTGCGGTACTTTCATCACTCCCGTAATACCTTCCATATTCCATTTGGGCACACACTTTCGAGAATGAGTCACGACTACGACCTGGTCCTAGGGCTTTCACACCTTGTGGGCTGGATACGTGAGTCATTATTGTTATTTACCTGACAATAAGTCTAATAATTACACCTACCACATTACACCTGTCACTTTCAATTATCCTGACCATACGAACATAATTTATGAAACCACAATAGCTTTAACCCTCACCCTCAGACCAACTGTACTACCTGAGTCGGGCTGAGTGAGTCATTTGAGGGAACCTTTTAAAACTGTCACATACTCTAGGAATACTTTTACACTATTATTGGGCAAGGTTATGCAACTTGCCACAAATGCAAAAATAACATTTCACATTGTAAACATTCCGTACCAGTTAGAAGTAATTATTACTAACATGGATATATTATGAACCTGCAGAGTATGACATTCTGGTACTACTCCTGAATATTCTTAAAAATGAGAGTCGAAAATAATAAAATTCAGGGAACAATCCAATCACAAAATCTCAAGTACCACTAGTAGCAATAGTGTTAGATTTATGCAATACATAATTATAGTACATTCGGATCGTGGATGAAAGCCTACAAGAGCTTAAATAAATAAAAATAATTATTGTAGGTATGCACAATAGTGTTTTTTTGCAACAATTATACAGAATGGAATCGTTGTTCACAAACAAACACTTCCAGTATAAACAAAGAACGAGAAAAAGATCCTGGTTCAAATCCGCTTTGGTAGATAGCGCTTAGGACTTGAGAGTTTATTTGTCTGCCGGTGTTAAAATTAGAATCAAATTCATTCCGGAAACGTCAGTCATGGAAATGGAACTGACTGTAGTTTTTGCCTTATTTTTCTCCTGTTAGATTACTCCTTCCCTGGTTATGAAATTACTGATTATGAGAATTAGCAGGAATAAATGCCCAATACAATTTGAAGACAGAGCTATGCTTACTATATGAATGGATGAGGAATAAGAATAAGCATGCAGTTATGCAAAAATATTTTTTAAAAAAACTCTTCATGATTGACTGTAAAGGCAGTAATTTACTCATGTTTTAATATCCGATTGACAACAGGGGTCCGATTTGGTTCAAGCTGGACCTCACGTTCTCAAATTCAGTAATACTAGCACACAAAGTAGATATACAAAGCCTGAAATGGAATGAACTTTGGTACAAGATGGATGGAAAGTGTAGAAGGGATTTAAATGCTGACATTTAATAATTATTATAGGAAAACAATGCATAGCTACACTGCATTGATACTTTGTAACAATAATTTACAAGTTGAATTTTTGCAAGGTTGATGATTTGATTTCCACAAGAATTTAGTATTAATTAACATTAAATTGGCACCTCGAATGAGTAATTACAAGTTCGTGATTGTTCTACATGTGTGTATGTAAACCTGTGAGGGACTCACACCAGCAGTAGAAATAGTAAAGCTTAACAGAGAGACTCGAGGTATATATATCATTAATGCAGGTAATTACTGTTGGGTGTGTATAATAAATAACATGGTATATAAAGTGTACATAAATTACATACATGGTTCGAGAGAGAATAAATTAGGGTGTCTAAACTGTCTCTATATACTCTACACATTTAGCAACAAGTTCACATATAGTACTGACCACTGCTCTAGTAGTAGGTACCAGATCTTATCTAAACAAAAAAAAATTGAAATTACACATTAGTATTGACATGTTTTTTCCTTTGGAGTTTGGGTGAATACTAAAAAAAATGACCCGTTTCTATTGAGAATAGGTGAGTAAAATACAACATTGCTGACTTGTTTTAAGGAGCATTTAAAATACTGTCTGAGCTTCCATTATTTTAACAACATAGTGGAATAAATTTCATGAAAGAAGAACGTATAAGTATTTTTTTGTCGTGACTTTATCTCCAATATCAATGGGTTGAGCAAAAACCTTAGAAGCAAGTGTATTGCACAAAATTACTCCCACCAAAAAAAAATGTGCGCTTTCATGTAGAAACTCTGTAGTGTGAAAGTAATTTGTAGTAATTACTTTGTAAAAAAAAATTCTAGATCTTCCGCTTGTACAGATCCATCAAACCCGTTACTTCAATTCGAGTAAAGAAACTTATCACATCCTTCGAGACAATTTGCGGGACTTGGAAAGCTGCGAAGTGACCTCCTACTTCTAATGACCTGTAACTCATCAGCTGGGGATACTTGTCCACCAGAAGAGCCTCAGCTTGTCCAAGGTATTCATGAGGACTGGTCTGACAGGCAGACGGGACGTAGGTTGGCACCCTGTAATTAAAATCCATATTTTAATATATAGTCCAAGCCTGCTACAGTATATCAACGAATAATTAATTTAAGCCTTAGAGCAGTCCCAAACAAAAACAATCCGATTGAATAAGTAATTACAAAAGTCATTAAATTACTGAATGGAATTATTTTGACAAAATCTAATATAAATAATTATCAATAACAACTCTATTAATCCTTGGCTTCAGCAATTGCCATATATGCAAGAATGAAGACTTTTCAATCATGAGGAGCCCCATGATCTCTGTATAATTTTGGATGAATAATTTTGGCAAGGATAATTAATTTGATTCTCATCATCTGACGTTATGGTTAAAAAATCAAAGGAAAATTCTCAAGACTTACTTAGTCATTCCATAAGCCGCTTGTCTGTCACTTAAAGCCTCCTTGTACAACCTCATGGAGGTTCCAATGGAATTAGTAACCCAGTAGATCATCACATTATCCAGCAACTCATCCAAGGTGAAGCTCTCACTCAGCCCTCCATCCTCCTTCTTCACATTCTCACTATGAGTCCAGACGCCGAATTTCTCCAGGATGTAGCTTGCAAGACCGAGGGGAGAGTTGGACAGGGCCGGTCCTGTGAACATTTTGTCAAGAAGGGAAATCATTCAAGAGACATGTAAACGTAAACAAACAATAAATTATTGTCGAACCTCCGGCTTCTGAGGCTCAACGGAAATCAGAGCCGATATGCTACAACTATATAAATGTCATTAATTGAAACACGACAGGAACATGAGAGGTGTACGTGTTGAGTCACATATTACGCAAAAGGGTTAACATGTAATCATCGGTGTCACTCCGTAAATACCCGTGTGCTGTTCCAACTTGAAAGCATAACAAGAACCACGGAGTTCATTACTTACAGTCGAGGAGACAAATCGCTCCATCTACAGCAATGTATGTCCCATGCTGACAGCTCCTACCAGTTAGCATAGTAGTCTGTCAACGTTGCGGATTGTAACTGCAAGAGGAACTTTTGTTTCGGTTCATTTCATTTTGTATATTTCAATGTTGGAACAAACAGCATCAAGGTTTGCCTGTACAGCAATCTCCTGCACGCACAGTAATATATCCTAACTAAGCAGTAGATTCACAAGCACAAGGCATTTCTCTCTCAGTCTGTGTAGCAGGACCTGTCTCCTCCAATTTGCAATTCAAAACAGGTTAAAGATCGCCTGAGCTGCATTAGATTTCATGTAAATTGCAGTACACAGGCGCATTTCCAGAGGACATCATCATCTATCTACACGCGCGTATACAATCCCAGTACATTGTAGGTAGATCCTCAATTTCACAGATATACACACAATAATAGGGCATAACTCGGGGTTCCTTTGAACGTGATCATTTAAATGTTTGAGCACTTTCAATCAACATTCATTACCAATTGTGTCGGGTTTAGTAGCTTGGAAATGGAGGTAACCACTGTGTTCCCACAGATTAATCAGAGGTTTTGTTGGGGGAAGCAATCTTGCCGTCTCTTCACTGGAGTAAAATAGGGGGAAGAATAGTGAGTACGCGATGTAGCGCAAGAAGAACCGAGGATGTTGACTAATGCAGAGGTTCACATGGATGGAGATCACACTGAAAGAGATAAATTAAGATAATTGAATTTAATACCAGGGGTAAAAAAAAAATCGATTTCAGATAGAGTGTAATAAATTACAGTTATACATAGATAGATATAACAATAATTAATAATTTAAACCTATACAAATTATTACTTTGTGTGGTATAAAGCAGCCATGCTTGTTGCAATGATAGCTCCCCAGTCACCTCCTTGAACGTAGAATCTCTCATAGCCTATCCTATGCATGAGCTTCAGAAAGAGTTGAGAAGCTTCAACAGGTCCGAATCCGGGTTTGCTGGGTGCTTCAGAGAAGCCGAATCCAGGAATTGAAGGGATTACGAGCTGAAAGTAGTCCAAAAATAAATCTCAATAATCCTTTGAAATTAACCCTGAATCTCCGTACTCTCTATGGATTGCTCCAATCAGTACTACAACAAGTAACGTTATTAAGAATATCTATACATATATGAACTAGAATAAAATCTCATTCGCATTCTCCATAAGCGGTCAGGAATAAGTTACTAATACCTTTTTATACATGTCAGTAATTAGATTTTATATCCTAAGTACACATTCAGCTACCTGGAATTAAGTACATGTCCTATTGTACAGGTACCTTTTCTGAGGAGGAAGACAGGGAAATCTTACCTCAAAATTAATGTTATCCTCCTTGGGATCAGTGAGGAGCGGGATGATTTTCTGGAGCTCCACGAAACTTCCCGGCCATCCATGGAGGAGGAGGAGGGGTCTTGTGACATTATATTTAGCATTATTAGCACTTTTAATATGGACGTAGTGAATGTCCAAGCCTGCAATGGTAGTTTTGAACTGCGGGTGTTTATTGAGGAGCTTCTCCCGTGCTCGCCAGTCATACTTGTTGAGCCAGTAGTCCCCGACTTTTTTGAGGTAATTGGAATTAAAACCGTACTGGAACCCTTGACCGGCGATAGGCTCCGTGAGGCGGTTCCCTTCCGGGGAGGTCTCCAGTTTCAGACGCTTCCTCAAATCCTCCAGGACTTTCTCCTCCACCTTAATCTGGAAGGGTCTTATGGACTTGTCATCCTTACTCCCATCGCCCTTCTTGCCCCAGTAGAAGTCCGGGAGCTCAGGGACATTATTATCACCGAAGAGTGTTAATGACAGGAAGGCAATGAAAATTGCGAGGGCAATGGAGAATAGCACTGAACCCTTGCCCATTTCGTTTCTCAAGAGAGGAAATCCTTAAGTAATGAGAGAGGAACGACTCTTGTAGCAATACTGGACAGGGCACTTGTAAAGGAGGATGCCGAAGATGAGACTGGGGTTTGTTGGCAGAAGGAGAGGAAAGCCCAAAAAGCTGGGCTATACAGAACAATGATGGTATGTGAACTGTGTGAGCTCAAGTAATAATGTGAGTGCACACTAACCGGTCCTCCGTCTGATACAATGCAAATGCACAAAAAAACTTGACTTGGTTTGGACACGCATAATACACTCCTCACCTAAAAAGAAGCTCAAGACTTTGGGCAGTTTCAACCACAAAATGCTTCCAACTGTTTTACTTACAACTGCCGTCAGGTCAACAATATCCCTTGAGATGGTGTATACTCTCCAACTCCCTGTCCCCACACAGCTATGTACATCTGAATCAGTCAGGAGTATTCTGTTTTTTTTTCTCTTACCCAAACTCCTTATGTGAGGAGTTCGTACCTTGTACAATATCTGTACATTCATCCATGCAAACATTCTCACTTCAGCAATCCCCATCTTTCTGCCTTTCCTCCTGATAGGTTTCTCTATAAGTAATGCTTTATCGCTTAAAACTCTGTTCAAGTATCTACTACATTGCTCCCAGCTCGTACATATACATATATGGAGTTGCACAACACTATGTATATGAGGCAAGATAATAATGTGGAAGGCATCACAGGCGTAAAACTCTACATTAGGAGCATTATCAGGTGTATGATATTGTATGTAAGATAGCATACGAGGGTGCTGGGATAAGATGAAATGTTCTGTATGCACTGAGAACCTTCTTCAGTCCAGATACTAGAAAGAGATGTGTGGAAACGCTGAAAAAAATTGACCTTCCCCTAAGCTGAATCACTACCTCTCAGCTTAACCTGCCGTCTTCATTTGAGAAGATTCACCCAAGTCTCCCTCCCATGAGCTTCAATTTTTACATCAAGCATCCCAGGCAGCTCACTCAATGAATGAACTCGAGTTAACTTTGATCTGCCTCACCTGGACGGAATATGAGTATGAGTAGTATATAGGGAACTCCAACCCTCGCAGTAGTCCACGTCAGCTCCCTCAATTTCAATGAAATCAACAACTTGACTTAGAGCGAAGTGTTGCCCTAGGATTTAACGTTCAAGTGTTTTAGAGGATGGTGTTGATAGGTGCATTCTCCAACTTATTTTTTCCCTGACTGCATGGATACTTTCATGAAACAGTTGAATATTTGTATCTCTGTCATTATTTTTTCTTTCAGAATTATGTTCTTTACCACTTGTCCCGCAACACTTACAACAATTAGTGAATGTCAGATGTGCTACTTCAGTTCAACTCACAGTCAGGTGAGAGGCAGAAGAACGCAACGGAGCATACCATCAAATATCAGATGATGTACTGTGGTCCACAGTACTTGTAAAACCGTACCATTCGTAATATTGTTGTTGTCCTGGTATCATATAAATTGCAATAAACTTGACGGACTATGATTGCTATGGGAGTTCGCAGGTCTATGTGGATGAGCAGTGTATGTTATGTTTTCAAGATTGAACGTGTAGCTTGTGCTTTGCAAAAATGTAGAAACGAAATATGCAGTGCAATAGCCAGATAGCTTCATGCATTCCTATGTTAACAGGGTTAGGACTTATTTGAACATTTGAGTAGGAATAAATATTTGTAGATTTTCATGAACATTTTCTGTGCATCAGCGTATGTTGGAGAAGGTACAAAGTGATATTACTTCAAGTATTGCATGTAACATTTGGAGAGTACACTACTTGAAATGAGCAGATTATGTATGCAGACAATGTTTCTGATCCGACAAGGTTTCCCATAAACATGGCGATGAACTTTTGTTAATTTAAATATCCTGAGATAAAAACTCAAATGATATGTGCTGCACTCTGTATAACCATTTGCTTTTCGTTTGTGCCTCAAAACCAAAGTATTGCAAGGAAGATTCAACAGAGAAGTTTTGCATGACGTGTCATATGAATAATTACTGTAAGGTAGCTAAGCTGAGCCTCGAAGATAATCCGGAGACTGCCAGCGTAATGTGTAAATTAGACAGGGTGGACTGCCTTAATGTAATTAATTTCATCAGCATGACAAGAGATAAGGATCCACTTACTCCATCTCCACATTTTCACCATGATTTATTATTGGAGCCAAACAATAGATTTTGACAGAATAAATCAACAATTTTCTTCACTTGAAGTATTGCAGAGCAAAATAATCTACTTACAGTATTATTAGGTACTAAATACTTGGTGAACTTAATTAATTACATTATGTCTGTGTCTAGAGCAGACAAAAAGGAATGAATTAAATCCAAAGCGACTGAGAGTGCTAAACAGTTGTCTAGGATATTATCACGGAAATACAACTAACTAAATAAAAACTAATGCATAAATACAAGTTGTTTAACTCCCCATGCAACAATAACAATAGTAACAAACGAATGACTACGACAAAAAAATGGAAAGTCCAGAAAATAACCCACCCTCTTTAGTTTTGTTAGGCTTGTACAGTTGACACGCATTTTTGATAATATTTTTCTATACTTATTCATAAGTAGTACTTACACATGTATGCAGTTTTTTTTAGCAGTACGCAGAATGTAGAATGCAAGTTTTTACCATTACATATACGATAACGTTGTCTTCTTCTAGCGAAATAATGAGAATATGTTTTGAATTTTCTTTTCATATATTTTTAAAAAGCATAAATGGGAGCGTATAGATTGGGACAAAAGTTTCCTCCACTAAACATCTATGGACTTAATCATATAATTATGTATCATCATGTACGTTAAACAAACATTATTAAAATATTGATTAATCTACATACAAGGTTATACACGTGCACATTCTAGGATAGTTTTTCCCTCGATTTAGTATACGTAAGGTACTTTATTAATAATAATGATTTTATTATTTTCGTCTTTCAAAACTTATTCTTATTATTATTATCGATCAAGAAATCATTTTCCTTGGGGAATAGGTTACTTCTCCACATCTTCACAACATTTCCAATTTACCTGGATTTTGTGTCACATGGTGAATCCCATCAATATAGCCGGAACAAATATAGCAATAATAATAATAGTTCTGCGAGAACTCTGTTTCAAACAAATGGCTCCATTCAAGTTACATACAAGCACGTACATATTATGCATACACGAAACTTGTCCTTAATATTATTATTGATGTTTCTGATGGATAATGATGATAGACATTATACACATCCATTGATTATTTCAGGCTAATAATAACAATAGCAATCCTTTTCGATATCGTTTCCTTTTCCTCTCCAAAGACCACTGCCTTTATCCATAGTCTGCCTACGATAGTTTTAAACTAATAACTTCATATTCGGGTATAAACTGGTCACAAATACCACAATATAGGTTATAGGTTACACGTGCATTCCTCAAGTTATTTTTTTTCTTTTATAATTTTCAAATTTGATTGTGTAGTTGCATTGTTTCCAATAATTTCCAAAGTAACCCCTAACATGATTAAGATATTTTTTTATGTATTTTAATGTATATCCACATCGTTGCATTTCCTCCAGAGGCTTCTTTTTTGATTAATATTATTTTTTTGCACTTTTATCATTCAAGGAAGAAAAAACAACTCTTTATTTTCATGAGTATAGTTAAAGGTCAGGACCAGGACCAGATCAAAAACTTTCAATATTGCCAGACGAAAAAAAAATTGGGGTAGGGGGGGGGTATTATCATCTACACAGTAACAATTATTATTATTAACAGAGCAATTAGCTGGGAGGGATAAGCGAATCAATACGTCCTTCTCCTTACATTCTACGGTAATACAATTTATAATACAGTAGCAATAATTATACGTACGAGTTGGGTCAAATATTAATAATATTCCACATTATATTTCTTGATGATTGCAGATTTATAGAATAAATCCTTCAGTATAGCAGTAGTAGTAGTATCTTGATTCGACGAATTTTACGTAATTTTTTTCCCTCTTTCTTTCCTCCTAACATTCCATTTTAAATCCGCTTCCGATTAGACTGCATTTACGACAGTGGCTTTTCTTGCTCTGCTACAGGAGTAGCAGCTGGCGTAGGAGTTCCGTTAGGTCTTGTACCATCAGGGTTGTTCCCTTGATTTGCAGTAGCTTCACGTAGTGCTTCATCAAAACTTTGCACAGAGCCCGAGCGGGACCCTCCCATCCGTGTCTGCAAAGCAAACCATGAACTTTCATTAGACTTCATCATTATCATCATTGCTAGGCTCCATATGGACAAAACTATTATATAGCGCAAATAAAATTTATCCTACTATTCAATTAGTAAAGGGAAAATTGGCAGTCACTTAGAACATCATTACTCGAAAATACTTCTGTTTTTCTATTCAATTTATAAAATAAATTTATACTATCCATACGAGGAAACTACTTCGCACTCGTATTTACAATGCTCTCTAAAAAGATGCACGTCCCAAACATTTATGCACTCACATGGCTAAACCCGTACCACGGATCGAATTACAAAGGTATAATTATACGAGGCCAGGACCTGAACCAACATCCCTTAGTATTAGTATAAGTATATTACATTTGCTCAACTTACATAAAGGATAGATACTACATATTCAGAAACATACCAAAAACACGAGTTCGGGTTTGAAAATATGGTCACAGAGGAACAACAAAAGGAAGGCGGCAGAATGTGAATAATTATTATTTGTCACTGAACATTTATTCCGAAATTCCTCTCAACTACACATGTATCATTTCAATGCCTCTAATCCAAAGCCCAACTAAAAGTTCGCGTCCCATCAACCTAATATCAAAACTAAAACCGAAAAAAAAACTTGCTTTTAGTAAACCCTGAGTAAGTCGGCAAAACTATCAACACCAAGTTATGCATCCATGCTATTTCTGTAACTCCCGACTAATCAGAATTTATCTAATTACTTTGACTCTGTACAGTTGCACGCACTCCATCTCTAATTTCATTATCACCAAAAAACAATCTCATTATTTCCTTGCTCCTGGATATACTTGCTTTTCATTCAGTCACAACAGACACTCCTTTGGCACATCCCTTAGTATACATACATACAGTACAGTAGGTATGTAAACCCCTATATTGCCCCAGCTTCGTATTTAGTTTCGAGTAAATTCATTATCCATATTAACAAAACCATAATTACGTAGATCCCAGCCTTCTGGTCGCCGTTAATATACAGTAGATTTGAGGGAAAATTCCATCAGTGCACAGTTTGCTCCCCCCATTATTCCAAGCGTTTTAATATCCTCACAAGGTGTGTACCTATGTATCTCTAGATAGTCGATATACATTATGTGTTCATTCTACATATACGTACATACATACAAAAATATATTGTTTAATAATGGATACACACCGAATCCGAGAATTTCAGGCTCGTGCGCACTTCCAACATTTAAATATTAATAATTACCTAAACGCACCAACCCACACAGGCATGACACACTTTCTCACAATTTCCCAGTCCCCTGAGTGTCCGTACATTTCAGATAAAGTATCGCGTAACTGCTCCTGTGTGAACACCTTGTCCTGTCACAAATAGTACCTCATAGAACTTCTAAATCCTACCAGAACATAATAATAATAATAATTACAGCAAGGTGTAATCATTTGAAACGATAAATTCCTTATACTAAAACATACTCCACTAAATATGACATTTCCAAGTTATCTTTGTCCCTCGAACAAGTTCCTTCCAAAATTTCAGAACAACTAAACAATAACTAGTAGTCCCTGAGACTGACATCCATGAAATGCAAACAGAAACCCAATGAAAATACTTCGCATAGGCAAGAACGAGCCAACTTTTGACACTATAGGTACAACTACACAGTATTCCTACTACCCGACTGTCATTTCCCACACTCCGACTCTAACAGGAGACCTTTTAACTTGACTTACGAATTCACATATTTTAATTTCATCCCACTAAATTAATCCAACTCAACACAGTCCTTCAGGAGGAAACATCCGAGGAATTTAATCAGATTTCCCAAGAATCCATCTGAATAGAAACCAACCAGCCTCTACAAAATTAGGCATATTAAAGAGAACATGACAGAAAAGTATTCCACCAACTTTTAAGGAAAACCTCAAAAAAAAACCTACACATTCATTTCCCATATGCTACACAATATACATACATACCTAACCAAGAAGGATATAAAGACATACTGTTGTAATCATCCTTTCCAGAAAATATACATAAGTACATACATACCTAGAATACAAAATCCATTTCTATTATCTGCCCTTCCGGAAGATTTATTTGGACCTTTCGAACTCGCTATTCTCTCACTTTATATAAAACGCGTTAAAAGTGACAAATAGTGTTAAATGTGCCCGCCTCACCGTCATGAATACTGAGGTGGTAGATTTACCATACATATAGATTTACATAGAGAGGTACTTGAGAGGATTCCATGTGCAGGAATATTTCAACCATATTATTTCCCATACACTTTAGTTCAATTTCTCTACACATATGTATAGATATACATACATACATATGTAAGATACTTTTCCTAAAGCAACCAATCAATATTTTCATTCGGTACATTGTGGGCTAGACGCTTCAAGGGAAGGGATAAGAGTCATTTTGGTCGTTAAAAGCGAAACCAATCCAAACCTGTTCCTCCATATCATCAACTAACCCAGCTATATTTACCTTTCAATATCTAACTGCTAGCTAGTAATTCCAATAGAGAGAGAGAGAGAGGGGGGGGGGAAAGAGAGAAATGGCTCCCGCGTCCAAATCCCACTGAAGTACTGAGTGAGTGAGTAACTATAAACCCCACAAATAAACAAACACAAAGGTATTTACAAGTACTAGTACTATCCTTTGTAGTGGGTTTCAAGTAAAATAATCCTAAAAACAAATCGGAGCAATGTATTCGTAACCCACATACTTACTACACTTACACATAGCTAGCTAGCCCTCTCTACCTTTCTTCTACAATCCCTCTCTCTCTCTCGCTCTCTCTCTCTCGTCCCACTCTCCACTTTTTCAAGTGTAGTGCTAATACTACTAAGAGAGCAATCAATTCTGGAAATCGGTGCAAGTGGCACTACCGTAGTAACCTGGAGTAGCACTACATGTGTATGATACATGTACAGATAAGACTACATACTACAAACAAACACTCATGCTATGTACACGGCATGGAGACGATACTACGGAGCGGAAATGAACATGCCCTTGCATAAGTTCACATGGAACTCTCATTAAATCATTAAAATCCCATCCATTCTGTACATTAGTCGTACGTGGTGTGGACTTTTGTCCCAGCTTTTACATTTCATGTAAATAAATTATCACATGCTACGTTTACTTCGCACATAATTATCCGTACATAGTTAAATTCCTCAAATATATCTAACTTTTACAGGATTCCGAATTACAACACAGCCAGCTACTGTACCCTTTTACGCAATTCATACCCAACTTCAGCAATCCAGGGTTAGAGTTTAAGTAGCCGTACATACATTAAATTATTATCAAAACACCCATGTCCTCCCACACATTTCAACATCAATCCGTTTCCAGAAAACAAGTAAGTACATATTTATAGGCCTGGTACACTCACTCTTGCAAATATATTACCTGACTGTGGTAAATTAAACATGAAAGTAGGTATTTTAGGAATACTTACATGTACATAAGTATATGATTAGGTCATTATGTGTACATAAACAGTACAGTTCAGGAACCTTTTAATGGCGGATATACCTTTTAAACAATTAAAATCTTACAATACCTCTATGTGAAACAACAACTGTAATAATTAGTAGGTGGGCTTCTCTTTGCTTCATGTAAACATTTCAACCACTCAACAATGAACTAAATTGTAACAATTATCTCGTCCACAGAATATACACACTAACGGCAGGCAGGTTGAAAAACAAAATGTACCCAAGGCTTGAGCTGGAACCATCGAATAACATTGAATTCGACATGTTTTTCTTGGATCTCATATTATATATCCCCATAGAGAATCAACCGTGCGAGACAGGCTGAGAGAATGAGTAACGGAGAAAGAAAGAGAGAGAGAGAGAGGGCGAGAGAGGGAGAGAAAGCGAAAGAGACAGGGAGAGTCAGAGACAGAGTGAAAGAGAGGGAATTCCCATGTACAAGGAAAAGTATTGGAAAACGTATTTTGACATTGTGTGATTTCCCACTTTCAATTTCACATGACTGTGAGAGAGTAAATTTTCAGAAGTTGAACTTTTCCCTATGGCCTTCAGTTATTTACAGAGTCAGAAGTAAGGATTCAACTATGTATACTAGTCTGGTGCAGGGGGGTTCATGTGCACAATTCTTCGCCAGGTTAGCCTTTATAAACAAGTAATGAAAAAAGTAGATACTAGTACACTCATATAACTTACAGGTACGGCTCTAAATGTATCTATTTATGTACATACTATACTATACACTTCTGATTTATACATAAGTAGGTTTAACTCAAACAGAAAGTATCTACTATGTTTCTATCTGTTGTGCAGCAGTATCATATACATACATACTAGTCGCACTAGATACCTGTACAAAAGTAAACATAGTATCAAACTCCCACTCTAAAATTCTGCCAAACCTTTTTCATACTTCTAGGAAAGTCATATTTCAAATTTTCTACATTTGTACAAACATAGAAATATGTACATATATGGAGGAAATATAAAAAGGCCAAGATTGCAATTTGTAATAAAAAAATAAATACTGGACCAACCTGAGTCATAATTGATTTCATTTCATCTAAATTCCACTACAAGTAGTTGGAAAATTTCATTTAAGTAAGTTTCATTTCAATCCGATAGTAAATCCTATCCTTCCATTTGAGATAACTACACTAAAAATCCAAATCTTAAAAGGCAGAGGGAGAAAAAGGGAGAGAGAGAGAGGGATAGATACATAGATATGTATGGAGAGGGAGAGATGTAGAAAAAGGTGGACTGGCCCCATAAGAAAATCTCCAGCCTTCCCTTTTCAAACTTTGATTACAGACAGGACTCGGAAGCCTCGGACCGTTATATTAACATACCACGAGAACCACGGAGATTCCCAACCATGGAACTTAAAAGCTGCACTAACTCCGAAATAATTAATAAGGCTAGTAAAGTAAGTAAGAAAGGCACTGGGAAAATCAATATGAGCACACATCTATGGCTAAAATGTTCCAATGCTCCACTAACAGTTCTTTCGAAGAACTTATCCCTTTCCTCCCCTATATTTACACATTATACCCACATACATACATACATACATAGTTACATAATATATCCACACTCCAACTAGCTTTCCCAAGCTTTCCATAATCATCAAATCATCTCACAAATATACCACACTTCCAGGGAAAACCTAGGATTGAAGGGGGATATATATTTATATGGTCGGTGAAGATGTAAAATGAATTACAGATTACATTATCGATTACAAGTAGTAACGACTATAAAATGATCTGTCTACATCCCATTTTCAATGATTGACAGCAAAATGACCTATAGATACAAATTAAAAGATACGGTAGATACACATATACAGTAGATCTTTTTTAAGTGAATCTCAATGAAAATCATTTTTGCTTTAACGTTGAACCCTCTAGATCAATTTGCTTCTTCACGGACGATATAGAGAACTGTATAACATAAATTCAATTTACAACGTTTCAAAAAAGACGAATTGGAAGATGAAGAAAAGGACATGCGAGAGGAGCTATAGATATATAAGGAGACTCATCTCAGATTTCCTTTTAAGATATCTTATATATCTTGAAGTGCCTTTCCTCCATCACAGAGAGAGAGGGAGAGAGGGAGAGAGAGAGAAAGAGAGATATGGATGCAAAATAATACAGAAAGAGAGGAAGAGTGAGAGAAGAAGAAAGAGAGGAAGAGCGTGCCAACCTTCCAGAAATGGATCAAGTTTATTGACAAGAGAATGTCTGCATATGAGATATGATGAACTGATGGGACGCTCGAAGAATATGCCATACAATACAGGACTTATGGGAGGGGAGAAGTAAAACTACAGCTCCCATTACTCAACATGATGAAGAAGGAGCGTTTCAGTTTTAGGAGTCAATCTACTATCACAAATTAAGTTATTCTTGGACCAGGGACACGGATCCATGAATTACACAGATACATGCTCATGTCTACGAAAATATGATAAACATAGGATTTTATAAAGACATTTCACTAAAGATACAAGCATACATATAAAAGATGGAAGAAAGAAGAGTGAAGAAAATAGTTTTGTGTTTTTCCTTACATGCACCTTGACGGTGGACACCGCCGATGACACACGCTCCTCCATTGACCGAAAAGATTCCGTATTTTTCAGAGCACCTATTTTCTGACTCACTGCCGAACCTAGGCCACCCAACAGAGAAGTTGTTCTCTCAGCTGTCGCCTTAATCGCAGATTCAGTCTTCTGGTACCTGCACAACAACCAAAGAATCCCAAAATTGAATATTAAATCAATACTCATCAAAATACAGTTCCAAAAAAAATACATACCTATAACTATCAAACAACTGGAAGGAAAACTTATGCATAATACTCCTTCCATCATTTTCTCAGAACCCGTATCATTTCTTTCATATGTGTGTGTGTAAAAAAAACGAAAGAAATTGCACTCAAAAATACAATAAAACTTCCAAAAGTAACTTTCTCCAAAATATAAAATCCACCTTCGACAAATCCATACAAATCCATGATTTTATTCCCCAATGTATGGAACATACTATAATTTTGTAACCAAGGAGCAGATATTTATTTCTGGAACTAGTATAGCCCAAAGCGAGAAGCTATCTGACTACACATACAGTAAGTACAGTGTTGTATACAATCCGATACACAAATTTTTCCCATTCAAATTTATATTCTAGAACATAACATCCTCCATATTTATCAGGATTAGCTCACAACAGAAGCAGCGGGGAGGGGGTTCAACGAATGGATAGTTGCTCATTGAATAGTGAGAAAGCTCCACATCACACACTCACTGAGTAATAATAATAAAAATAATAATAACATTTCCAACCCACGTTCCCATGTCCAAACCCGTAGCCTCGTACATACATAATATGCAGATACATCAAATACCACTTATGTTTTCGACATATAGTGTTGCAGATCAGACCAAAGAAAATTCGCAAAATTTTTTCAAGGATCCCCTCTCTCTCTTCTTCAATACACCCGCTAACAGCATATGTTATCCATCCAAACTAGAATTTGTATAGGGAGACATAAAAAATTACAGCATGCAATTCAATACATTTGAATCCCCATCGTCTGTTTAACACTATCATCCTCCTACTCTTCCCCATCATGTAACATCCTCCTATCATCCTATTACAAAGTAAACGCGGAGGAGGAAAATCTCCACCGCTTTCTTTAACACGCTCCACTTTTGCAAAGCACATTCACAGTAAGCACACTCCCTCAGTCATAGATAATGCATACATCCTACTTATTACAACTCGTTAAATCCCTCCCCTCGCCAGGCGTGATAGAGACACACTCGCAATGAGATTACAGTCGACGGAGGGAGGGAGAGAAACAGAGAGAGAGGAGAGAGAGAGAGAGACTGGAGTGAGAGTGAAAGCGACCGCACACAGGGAGAAAGAGGGAGGATAATGCAGGGAGACAGTACGAAAGAAAAACCTATATAAGCCGAATACCGCCCGATCCTACATAAAAGAGGAGGAAACTGAAGAATAATTATTTTCCTACCAATAATTACAAACCGACATTTACTGCCGTCCCATACAATAAGAGCACAACAGTTTTCAACAATAGGGGATTCCCTGAATCCTTACACGTACCTACATATATGTATATATACTATGCTGACCCCCATCAAGGCATGCCAACATCCTTCAAGACATTCTTCCTCTAAAACACATTCTTTGCACACTTCCCCCCTGCACATATGCATCTACATATGTATGTAGGTACGTTTATGTCCATACAAATGTACTACAGTAGATTCATAAGTACTGTCTGTATGTAATGTACCCTTGACTCGAGAATTACCCCAAACTTCTATTCAGACCTGTAACTATATCCCCAGAAAAGGTGTAAAAACAAGAGGACTCTAACTTTCAGGAACAGAACCTACCAAGAAGAACAACAACAACAAAAAAAACCCAAATGCAATATGTCCTTTGTTATGTATCTGCATTGGCACTCATTAATACTTATCAAATACAACAAACCTTTACTGTAAGGACAGAGACACTACAGGAATGAATTCAAACACCCGAGCTTATAGTAATAAATTTAGCTTTCCCAAGTCCAACCCATGACTTCACCCGGCATTAAAGTTAAGGCAAAAGAAAAATAGGAAAAAGTCACAAGGTTAGGACAGATGGATCCCTCACCGCAGACAGACACCCGAACAAATCCAGCAGAGATGTGGAGCAAAGTAAAAGAAGGAACTTTAAGGACATCTCAACCAGCTGCCAACCTACCCATCCCACCAAAAACAGACTTAATGCCTGGTACTGGATAGAGTAAACAGGGACGTAAAGTACCAGCAATATAAACAGAGTCAGCCATAACCAACAGCCCCCTGTTTCCTTCCCCGAAATCCCATTCCTGTCATCCAAGCATCATCAGAACGGAAAAAGTTGACAATATCCCTCACTTTCACTTCTACACACGTCAAACTGACTCCTAAAATTCTCCTACATACTAGTAGTAGTTGTATGTCACCTCATTGAACACACGTCCGTGAACACACAAAATTCTTCTGTCTGTAGATATTCAACACAATCTTATATCTACATACATAATTACATAGATATCTATAGTAGTATTCCCTCAAAAATATATCTTCATCATTCAAACTCAAGCCCATATCTATACATAAATACATATAGTCTCGTTTCTCCCCCCCCCCTCCCCGAAAATAAAGTGTCGTCAAATTCGATCCCAAGATAACAATACTAGGGGCGCAGAGCACGCAATTACCTAATTGCATACATGATATATAGGGCACATCTAAAGGACAAAAGTCACTCAAATCTATGTATGCCTTGACCTATAGAAAAACAAGTTCATTGACAAATGTGTTAAGAATGCACAGGAGGAAATTTTCCACTTCATCAACCGCCCAGACACTCTTCCCTTCCGCTCGCTCCAAATGCATCCCTTTCATATCATATAATACGACGGAGAGAGAAAAACTGGGAGCGAGCATAGAAAACTACCGATTGAAGGGAATTGTTCCGAACCGAAATGTAGAACGAGATGGAGACGATGGCGATTTGTCTTGAATAATGGAAAAGCATGGAGTGAGCTGGATAATAAATGGCGGTTAAAATGGAGTGGACAATAGCGAGTAGTAGTTGATTTGACTGCTAAATCTTGTACAAAGCAAATCTGGAAATTGCAAGTTGAGGGTTATATTCATGTATGTAGGTGCCTGTACTGTCCGTTGGAACGCAGTCTCCCTGTCATTATTAGTACAGAGAGAGAGAGAGAGAGAGAGAGAGAGAGAGAGAGAGAGAGAGAGAGAGAGAGAGAGAGAGACAGAGACAGAGAGCGAGAGGAGGTGCACAGAGTTGAGCTATGTACAGATAAATGGACATATGTACGAACACAGATATCTCCATAATTACATATTTACCCGCACCCGTGCATACAGTAGTATTGGGCCATTTCAAGGGAAATCTGCCCAATCGGGATGGGTTGAACAAACACACAAAATACGTTTACACTTAGATACTTCCATACATACGTCAAGGTAATAATATAACTAAACATACCTAGCTAAAATAATGCTACCATCACTAATATTTGCTTTCACCAGAGAGTTCCACAGAGCCCAGTGAATTCTCAGTAGAGAACATGAATGCTTAATGTACAAAAAAGAAAAGGAAATTCCTCTATATCATAGGATTGGCACAATTCTATGTATATTTGTACAAACGTAGATATGTATGTGTAGGGAGCAAAATTTTGTTATATACATAATTATATAGAGTATCGTATAATAGACATTACTCCAAAGCCATCTGAACGACCGTATTTTCTACGCCCATATCTATATTTAAATATCTTTGGGTCTCTATCTACATACATAAATACACATTCCCTAGGATTCTAGGGAAAATAGGGAAAGGACGGGCTCAAATGGGCTCTAGCCACCGACACAAAGATTATTGATCGGATGATTCCCAAAAGTGAAATGGGTCTTCTTTATTCCTGTACACAAACTCACACACACACACACACACACACACAAACACACAAGACGTATCATCTATCCATTTATAGTACGTATGTACATAGATACCTACCCATCGATCTATATAGGTAGAGGTCGGAGACAACCAAGATAAATGTATCGGAATAAAAGAATCAAAACTTGCATACACAACTGGGACACTGTGTGATTTCCCGAGCTTGACTCACATACCAAAGCCCAGCCAAGCCACAGAATGCCCCCATCAAACCATCCTGGTTTTCCTTAGTTCAATTAACAACACTAGACCCATCCATACATGCATATTTGTAAAATCATACATAAGTATCTCCTCCTGCCCCTGCCAAAATATATTTATCTATCAACATAAACAGAGCATACATAATTACATACGATTCCAGCCGTCGACTGCAGCTCCAAAAAAAACAAGGACTCATTATACAGGCCTAACTTTTAGCTCCCAACTCGCTTGCATACAGGCAGGAGAGGAGTCCCGCGAGCTTATGTATATTTAAAAAAAAGAGACGAGCCAATATAATAATAAAAGTAATATACATGGATGCTGTTCTAAAAGTCAAATGTTTTCCCATCCAGAAACAGAAAGACCTACATCCATAAACAAAACTAATGCTGCTTAATACCGCAACAAATCTGACCATTACTTTCGATTGTCTCCACATTGCTATTTCCTCTCCCGACAAGGGATAACAGCAACAGCCCTGACCTTCAACTTTCAACATATTACAGTCAGGCTCAAGTCCTTTCTATATCTACATCTATAATAATTACCTGTGCATACATACAAACTTCACCAAATTTTATCAAATGGTTCCATCAAAAATCCTAACAATAAGCCTAGTATGTACGAAATGCAATTATTTATATGCAATCAAATTACTGATTTTCTCCTCCACCGCCCCAATCACAAACGCATAATAGAAAATGCATATTATCTGAACAAAACAGAAGTCCACAAAAACAAGGATTGTAACAAATATACCTATAAAATTAAATCTCATTTGGAAAAACAACAACAACCGTAAGCTATTATAGCAAAACACTCCAGCTACCCTACACCCTATACAAGTCTAATGCTGAGGGTAAAATAATATTTATTGTTAGTTATATAAATACTTATGGCTATATAATAATTATACATATAAGTACATACATACATATATCTACAGAAGCCAACAACCCATCCACCTACAAAGATACAGACTTGACTTCTGCTCTGAATCACTTTCATTCATATCAAACCTTCACGGCTAGCAATTTAGACAACTGGATGGCGGCGAGTCGATTGGCATTGTCTAAACAGTCCAAGCTTATTACTTCCACAAGAGTGAAATAAAGAATAGTGAACTGGATTTTCCCGAGAATTTCAAAGCCCTCCCGACCCCCACAACCAACTGAGTCAGAATTTCCCAGCAATGATTTAACTTGATTCAGAGAGGAATGGAGGACTCAGGGAAAGAAGAGAGAAGAAAGGAAAAGGGAGGAGGCGGTAGATACAGAGAGAGAAAGTAAAAGAGAAAGAGAGAGAGAGAGAGAGAGAGAGAGGAGTAAAAACGAGGGCAAGCTTTTCAAATTTTAAAAACCTCATCAAGAATGAATGATTTTTCGAAGAAGAAATAAGGAAGCAAGAGGGGAGAAAAACCGATTAGAGAGCAAAACAAAAAAGCTCCGCTTCAAACTATCAAGTTATTTGAGAGTATTGCTCCCTATAATAATACTATTTGTACATAGCGGAGTAGTGGGTAGAGAAAGAGAGAGAGAGAGAGAGAGAAAGAGAGACAGAAATTGAGAGAGCGAAAAGAGAGTTGAAGGAAAAGCATGGAAAACCTGGAAGAGTGGGTAGAAAGTTGTGAGAGAATTTGTCAAGTCAAAACTATCCTTCAATAATAAATACACAGGTACTGATAGTTATAGATACCTACCTATATCCATCACAGAGTTAGGTTTAAATGCATATTTATGCATATACATACATATATAGATATACAGGGTTAAACAGTAAGGAAATTCCATTATAGATTTCCCCCAACAAGACTCCTTCAATGCACAAATTGTGAGCCTTATTCAATTCCTCCCATCAATTCCATTTGTGTTTGATGAATAGAAAATAACACATAAATCCTGGCTCTGATCCTATCCCCCCAAAATATAGGTATCTACAGATACATACCACTCCAGACCTTTCCGTTCCTCTTCTATTTCTTCTTCTTCTTCTTCTTCTTCCAACTACAATGAAAATACAATGTCCTGTCCCTAGTCCCTATATATGCACTTACTGTATGACCCACTTCCCTCCCATGTGTACTAGTCTCCATTCACACCTCTTAGGTTATTATTTCCTTTCTTGTAGGAAGAAGTGCCTATAATAACAACTGGAATACTTTTATATATCTAAAATTACATACATATATCCGAATCCCTCCCACACAGACTCCCTACAACTCGCAACTAACCTTCCCCAGAAAGTTACACGCACCCTTTCACAAAGTCCAGATTAGACAAGGGTCCCAGTCTTCAAACATTCTTTTATGCCCTTCCTTCCCACAATGAAGAAATCTCCTTTTAAAATAAAATCATGATTAACAAAATCAAATTACTTGCTAGAAGAAGAGAAAAGAAAGGGAGACTGAGCAGATGAATCACCCCTCAATTAAGTCATGCCATTCGCTTTGTTGCTCTTTTCCGTGGGCGGACTCCCCCCGTCTGTTTTCATACATACTAATTCCTTCCAAGCATACAATACAACTCTAGCCAATTCTAATGGAACTTCTACATTTCTAGTCCTTTAAACAGAGTCATGTACAACAACTTTCCCCCAACACTGTCAAACTATTGACTCACTAAACTCTGGAAAGGCTGCGACCTCCTAAAAGCTCTAAAGAGAGACAGAGAGAGAGTTAGAGAGAGAGCGAGAGAGAGAGAGAGACAGACAGAGACAGAAAGCTAAACGCTGCCAGGGTATTCTGGGGTAAGAAAATAACCCCAGCAAAAGTTATCTCTTGCTCAATTAGATTCCCTCGTCTATACCAATTCTCAACAACTTGCTCTCCAATTTAAATCAATTAAATCCCCACCCGAAACGCCTCTCAATATTTATCTGGTTTCCTCTATATCCTTTCTCTTCCTCCTAATCAAATTTCCCCAAGTTTACTTTCCCATACACACTGTCCAATTTCAATTCACACGCAGGACCTCAGCTCTTACCTCACAACTATACCTTCTTGGGGACGTGGTTGTTACCTCATTAGTAGTAGCAGCAGCCGTGTAGCACTATCTTCATTGAAACTTATGTATAGTCTGTCCATACGGAGCTAACTCAAAGGAATGAGTCATATGTCACTCCCTTCAATCCTTTTCTCAACTAATTATTATTCTTATAGAGATACTAGATACGTTTCTTAAATTATTACTAGCATTCCTTGTCCCTCCACTTCCTCCTCCTCCTCCTCCTCCTCAGTTCATAAAGCCAATGAAGATTATAAAAACATACGTATAAATGATGATATGAGTTCTGTAGGAGAAAACTAGCACATTTTTATGTCTCAAATACGAAATTGATATTTCCCCATAAAAACAGGTTCGTGCACGACATGACAAGCGTGTGTGTACTGTCTACATATATAGTATACAGAGTCAAGCGTCGTCCATGCTCTGAACATTAAAAAGCTATAGTAAGAGAGAGAGAGAGAGCGAGAGAGAGAGAGAGAGAGAGAGAGAGCGAGAGAGAGGGTTCGAGGAGCATTAAATATCAAAGTTTAGCCGTATCAACATTCATGTCAGTGAGGGCTATTAAATACTAGAATTTATGACTTGAGCATGTCGTAGATGACGAGATAGTTCGCAGGATGATAAAAGACCTGGTATTTCTATATCTATCATAATCCTCATCATCGTATGAAGGAAAAAAATGCAACACCCCCCCCCCCCTCCGTCCCCATCACAACCCCAAGCACTAACTTCCTTCAAGGGTACATGAACGTGCTTACTGTATCTGTAGATATAAAAATGTGCACAACACACAATCTCAAAAATGGGGGAAAAACATCCATAACTTTCATAGAGTTCAAACAAAATAACAACTGAGTACAATACTACTATAGTATGTACGAAGCAGAATATAAATATAATAATTAAGGTACTTATAGAAATTTTTATCTTCCCATATGTAGTCCTCTTTTTTTGTATGTCTCAGTAATAATTATTTCTGGGCTCCCAGACAAGTACCAGGAAATTACTACACCAAAAAAGAGAAATAATAGTAAGAGCGGGGGCATAGGGAAAGACAACTTCTGAGAGAAATCATGAAGAGAGAGAGAGAGAGAGAAAAAAAATAGTACAAGGGAGACAAAAAAATTACAACTCAAGTCCAAGTCTTAGGAACCAGGACAAAAATCCCTTCGTAATACGTATACGTAATATGTACGTACATAGATAGTAACAACACAAGCTCATACATACAAAAAAAAATTACTTTCAAGCTGTACAAGAAAGTCAACGAGTGGTAAAAAAAACATCTTTTTGGAGGATTAGGAACGTCCAGTGCCAGTGATACATACGGCTACTACTGTAAGTAATGACACTAAATGAACCGAAATATCCTCTTGTGGCGGAATTCCCCTCTTCTCTCCTTTTCCCTCTTTATCTCTCTCCCTCTCTCTCTCTCTCACTTTTTCTCTCCTTCTTCACAACTCCCGAAAGAAAGAAAGGAAGCAAGAAAGAAAGAAAGGAAGAAGGGGGAAAAAAAGACGAGTTGGAGGAAAAAGCGAAAAAATCTCATAAACATTTACGACGAAAACGTAAATGTCTTGTATGCCCACACGCTCACAATAATACAAAACATTATCTATACAATAATGAGTTTACGGAGCATTCATGAGTGAGTAATCGGGAATCCAGACAGGGGAAACCACCACACAAAGCGTAAGTTACATCAACGTTTAAGGACTTTTCAAAAGTAATTTCAAACCCTAGTCAATTTTTCTTTAAGTACCACAACAAAAAATAACACCAAGGGACATATAACTATAAAGATTTGAGATAAAATCCTTACACATCCTTGGCGACATCCATGATGATTCGTTGCTTTAAGTATATACACAATTTAGTGTAGTAGTAACAAGATTTATTTATTTTTTTCCCGGGAACAAAATTTCAATTGAAATTTTTAACACTTGGACGATTACAGTAGTATACTGTAGTAGTAATAATACTGTAAATTGATTTTTTTTATCACCACAGTTGAGTTCTCAATGTTTTAATAGGAATTTTATTTTCCCGTTTACGTTTGTTTTTAAGTAAATATATATTTTAATTAGTTGAAGAAGATATGCATAGGAGACAGACAGATATGGTACAATTCCTTCCCTTTCCAATGAATACTCAAGTGACGAAGACTTGAAGTGAGAGGATAATAAAGGACGACGAAATTTATATTGCCAGAGTATGTGTGCGAGAAATAGAGAGAGAGAGAGAGTGAGAAAGTGAGACAGAGGGGTACAAAGATACAGCTGTATTATCAAGTTCTTAAGAGGTGGTGGATACTGATGAGAAATCCCAAGTACAGGTATTTTTCACACACCACACACAAGAAGTTATTTAAGGAAAAAAAATATAGAGCTTTATGCAAAACTTATTGTGGAGACTCCGAGGGCCTCACGTAAATAAGTAAATTCCAAATAGAGACAAGAGACAAAGGAGAAAGAATGCGTGTGTATGTGTGTCTGTGTTCTTCCCGGAGAGACAGAGAAAAAGTTGAACTTGTTGAAAGGAGGTTCGTAGGAGTGTGAATGCTGTCTGTGGTGGTAGAGATGGTAAGCCTAGGCTTGGAGAGAAAATCACCAAGCTTCCATCCCACCAAATGATTTTCGGCAAGAGCAAGAGGGCCAAACCCTATATGCCTATGTGTATGTGGAGATATGCTCATATGCCTTACAGCAACTTACGAACAAATGTACCCTTCACTTTTGTAACATGTACATATATGTAGATACAAAAACTACAATAATATAAATGTAGATACATATGTGGATATGTATCAGATATGTATATATATATAATTATATATCTATATGTTCCTCTATGCCTATGCATTGAGCTTGTATCTGCCTATACACGCAGACAGATACATTACATACATATAAATAATTACATATCCATATACATAGATACTTATGTAGGTACAGACAATGGATATATCTTCCACCTATTTACCAACACGTTTACCCGAGTTCCACATTCAACTCTCCATTCCATTCTCACATTTCCCTTCTAACCCACATCAGTATATCAATATACATGCGGAAATACCCGGAATGTATACATACCCTCACAGATAGATACATATGTAGTAGCCATGTACATTCATACTTTCAAATTTATTTCATGCGCACATACCATTTGATACTACCTATGTATGTGCACTGTAGGTTTGAGCTACATATACAGATAGGTATTCGTACTCCCCTTGCACACTATTTCACGAGGGCACAGTATCACACAAATATACAATAAGTATATAGAAAAACGTAGTATGTGTATATAGGAGATACATACACATATATACAATAATTACATACATATATACATAGATACATACATAAATAAGCACAAACACAATCCCCGAGCTCTCCCTTTATAGAAACTCAACAGTATTTTAGGCATTAACATTAGGATAGGACATAGACATATTCTAGTACGAGACTACAGGTAAGATATAAGTAGATATATATATATAATTATTATATATTGGTATTATTCCATAGCACTGTAGAACCCCAGGAGTACCAAACATAGGGCCTACGGTCCACAAGCTATAGATATATGGACACATGGGGAAGAGAGTAAGTAGAGTAGTCACTCAACATAGGATTTCACACATAAAAAATACGTACACCTATAGGAGAGACAACGCTTAACCAAAAAGAGGCCAAAAGAAGAAGACGAAGAGAACACGCCAGCGTCGTGGTATCGATCAGCGTCTTTCCTATCCTGACTATTATACATCCTATTCCTGCTGCTCACATATCCGAAGGAGAGAGAGAGAGAGAGGGGGAATGCTACTGCCCGCTACTGTAGGTACACAAGTAGTGAGCAAAGTCATGAGTCTCTATATACATTCCTATTATTTCCTTATGCTATTCAGACTTCTCCACCATTATCCAAGCCAGGACTCTCTCATACCTCCAGCCAGGTTTTATGTACATTGTCCAACTGTGCCCCAATCTCTTTCACTTTCTCCCTCTCTCTCTCTCTTGCTCTCTCTCTCTCCCTTTTTTTGCTAACTCTAGCCCATTCATTCCACGAACACTTGGCTCAGGAAACAATCAACATTTTCAATTCATATCCCATCTTTCCCACCTTCTCCCAACACTTTCTCTACAAAGCTCTCCACAGAAACTAAACTTTCACGAGTGTTACAAGTGACTTCATGAGAAATTCCAGAGCGAGGGAAAGAAAGTGATAGAGATTAGAGATAACGAGATCGAAAAGGAAGAAAAAAGGATAGTGAGGAACGCAGAAATAGAGGAGAGAGAGAGAGAGAGAGAGAGAGAGAGAGAGAGAGTGGAAACTCTCCTTCCCGAAGGTACCCCCGTAACCTAAATTATTTCACATGAGACGGGTTGTTGGTAACCGCTTCAAAATATTTCTAGCTTAAAAATCCATAAAATGATGAAATCCTTTTCACACATCGAAAACAAAAGTCACATTGTTTCAAACAAGTTTACATACGAGAGAATAAGAAAGAGAGAGAGAGAGAGAGACCGAGAGGTTGCTAGAGTGAGGAGGGAATATTTTAATCTAAACATAAAATTTACATGCAAGCAAAACGTATATGATTTCTACGTACCTTTGGTGCCCGTAACAATTCAGAATACTGATGCCCGTCGAGGAACATACCAGTATCCACATCATTTGTGAACATCTATGCTCATAAATCTACATGACACTTACATGTTCAACTCCCTACATTTATTAACTCGCTGGAAGCATGAGCCGGAAGTTCGTGTATTACATTACGGGGTAATATACGGGAGGATTCCCTTCATCTTTTGTAATCCATGCAATGCACCTGCTGTGACTCATGCACTCTAAAAACCTAACTCCCAATCCTTTGTTCACAATCTACACACTCAATGAGGCTGAAACTAAAGAAAAATGAGTGGAGAGGAGATACAGGGAAAGGAGAAAGAAAGTCACGAAATTAACAACAGGGTACTTCCCCATGTACGGATACATATGTATCTACACATACATATATAATTAGACATATGTACATGTACACACATATACACGACCGTACATGCGATTACATAAACACCTTTCCCATTCAACTCCATAGATACACGTCCACATACATAAACCGCTTTAAAATGGGGACCCAGAAGGTACGAGAGAACAATTTCACCTTTTAATAATGTAGGGACGGATGAGATAGTGAGAGAGAGAGAGAGGGAGAGAGGGGGAGAGAGAGAGAGAGAGAGAGGGAGAAAGACAACAAATGAGGAAACTGCTAGAGAAAACCAAGCGTGAGAGAGAAGTTAAAACTTTGGCAGAAGGCGGGAGGCTGACAAGGTCAGTGAATTCACTCGTGGCTTTCCCAATTCCTCATCTGGAGAAAGACAGAGAAAGAGGGAGAGAGAGAGAGTGTGTGTGTGTGTGTACAAACGTACCTATGTATGTATATCTTCTTCTTGCCTTCATTTTGTTCATTTCAATTCTACGTAGGATGCCGTTAGAATTTAAGCCAAGGAAAAGACGACGACTAGTGAAAGTAACCATTAGGCATGGAACCAAGACTCACATTAGCAGATGAAACGACATCATATCAAGTAAATGAAAAAGATGTAAGTTGGATTCAAACCTGTGCTAACGGTCCCTTTTGTATCCAACTTACATACACTTCACAGTACCTCTTCCTCTTCAACTTTTTTTTTACGACTATCAGAGTTCGGTCAAAATGTGTGGCTGGCTGGAGTTGTGTGTAGAGCTCACAAAGTGAGGAAATGTCTCTATCATTCTCACTTTCTCCCTATGTCTTTCCGCTTTGTATGTCTACCTCGCACTCTCTCCCCTCCCTACTACCTCCCTTCTATGGAACTTCTTTTCCCTACCTCTTTCAACTACATCGCCGAATTAAACCCACAAGACCAAAAAAAAATATCCATCTTGAGAGAGAGAGAGAGAGAGAGAGAGAGAGAGACCGCAATTTATAATTCTTCAGGATGAGGGGGCTAGGCTCCCAAGTTTAAAAATAAAATGTTGGAAGGAAATCAGTAAGAGTTGGAACTAGATAATCACACCTGGAGACGACTAACAAGGGAGTCAGTGGATGTGAAAAGTAGGACGTTTTTTTTCTTTTGTCTAACACCTTCCAAAAATTTCCCCACAACCTTAGGCACAATTGGCAAATTTCAATGCTGGAAGGAGCAGGGGAAAGGACTTTAAAAATCCAAGAGACCCACGTAAGAGACCAAAGAATATTTGTACATACATACACATACATAGAATAGGGAGGGAAGTAAAGGAGAGTGAGAGAAAAAACACGGAGTTTCCAAAAAAAATCCTTCTAGAGAGCTCAAACGAGCTTGCGTTTTATTTCCTCCTCGCACTTTACTAGACACAAGTATCTGTATATATAAACGTATACCTACATATATACATAAATATCCACACCTACCAATCCTTGTACATACATACATACATACTTAAATAGATACCCTTCCTGGAAATTTAACCTTCAAGTGTTTTCCTTGAGCTCAATGCCACTCTTTTCATTCCTTCGAAAATGTGTGAAACACTAATGCTTTTCTCATCGGAGTGAGACGAACGACGCATAAAAACTATAACAGTCAAAGGGCGAAAGTGAGTGAAGAAGACACGGAGACATAAAAAAAATCTAGGATCTTCACACATCAAGACACAAAATTCAGAGGAAAAATCTACAAACATTTTTTTATGTCCATACTCAAAAAAAAAAAAAAAATCATGCCACAATCTCTTCAGGGTTTCCTTTTCCTCCCTCTTGTTTACAATTTCTTGTCCCACTCCTAGCACTAGCGTTTTTAAGTTTGTTCATGTCCATTTCATGGGACGGGGGGAGAAAGCGGTAAGTACAGAGGTATAAATATATATATGCATATATATGCACATACATAATACATAGTACTACAGGAACTTCCTTACAGAAATTGCTGTCGCTTCTTTTTATTTTGGAAACACAAAGTTAATGACAATATGTACTCAAGGAATGAAAGCGAGGTGGAACAAGGATATGGTTGGGAGGAAAGGTGGTAAGTAAGTGGAGAAAGGAGGGAGCAAACGACACATAAAAAAATGGGATGCTTGTATGTAGATCCGCATTTAAGTCGAGTCCTCCTATCTCACTCCAATGTAACATGGAAAGGTAAGTAAGTACACAGTCACCCTCATTTACCATAATATAAGTATCCTGAAGTGGCATCGAATAATACAGCAGCGTTCCGTTACAGTGGAAACGAGTGGATAGTCCCTCATGAATTCTCTTACAAGTTTCATGATTACAATGTATTTACATTTTATGCAAACTGAATTTAAATAACTTTCCTCTATAGGTCCTCTGGCTTGAATTTTGAAAAAAAAACCAACTTCATATACCATGTAAGTATCTATACTAATAGAGAAGGACGTGGGGAAATTCTATTGCGATTATGTTCCCAATATGCTAACAAAACTTCTCTCAGACTATCCCTCCTGTCCTGCTTTAATATTCAAATGAAAACACATTTTATTCCAACAAGGAACAAGTCAAAGTTTTAGCATAAAACTCCTACCTTATGTACATACCTACATATATATTTCCGAGCAGATCAAGAACATAGAACATATGCAAAGGAATAGGTACTCATGTGGATGGATACATCCTACATACATATATACAAACATAGGTAGGTACACATAAGTGGTAGTAAAGCTTGCTTCACGGAAATAAAATACGTATAGATAGATACAGATAGATAGATACTGCTGGTGAAAGTTGACATCTAAAATAAACTAGCTACATACATTTAAGTCCATTGTTCCTTGACACTTACACCCAACCTTATTTCCTCGTGTATACACTGAGGAACTGAAATAACTGATTGTGAGTAATTCTAAAGTGAGGGAGAGAGAGAGAGCGAGAGAGAGAGCGAGAGAGACAGACAGAGGCAGAGAAAAAAATAAGTTATCATTACTGAATGCAAGTATAAATTTATGACTACGTATAGATAGTCATATTCCAGAAATTATATTCTAAAGAAAGCCGTCTAAAAAACTAACAAGAAAGTTTTTCCCTCTCCAGATGGATGAATAGAGCACAGAAAAAAACTTGGTTCAAAAGGAGGATGACAGTTCCAGAACAAAATCAAATTAGACAAAAGACAGCTGAATTTTCACAAACGCTCAGTGACTTAACTTCACCTAATTACGTGTAACTATATCAAAGTATACCATGTCTGGAAACCCAAGAGGGATACCTAGGGAAGGTAAATGTGCAAAGTCGTGAGAGGAAAATCAAGAGAGAAAACTTTCAATGGGTTGTCCTCATACCTATCAACATCTTTTGAGGTAAGAAACTTAAAGCTAGGAGAGAGAGAGAGAGAGAGAGTGAGAGAGAGAGAAAAGGAGAAAGAGAGAGGGAGAGCGAGAAAATGAAATTATACGGAGATCTTATTGTTATTACTTAGACTCCGCTTAGTAGTACATGCCAATTCTAAAGGAGGTAAGAAAGGAGACAGGTATCCCTTCATAATTACAATACCAAGAAATTAAACATACCCTCAAGACAAGTATATAGTTGCACAAGCATGCCTATTAAATAGATATGAAATTTCAAAATCTGACGTCAAAATTTCCTTTTCAGTAATAATGGCATATAACCTTAATGCCAGTTTATAGCCTCGCCTGGAAAAATTCTCCGAAACTTAAATTAAGGGTTGGTTCGGTAGGTTTAATATATCTGCATGTACATTTGAATGATTACTACTGCACGTTCCTATTCAATCCTATGCTTCTGTGGAGTGCCCAATACTAAGAGAATCTGTAGGGGAAATTGAAGTCGCGAGAGATTGTATTTGTATCTCTCATTAATTACATGATCTAACCTCTACCACTTCTCTCGTTTCTCAATTACTCCGAACATCCCACCTCTATTATTAGGAATCAGCAGAGGTTAGGTTTCAGTATAAACACACTTCACTGTGCAGTAGTAATTACAGCGTCTATCAAGTCTCCCACAACTGCCGGTGCTGCTTTTAGTAGTAATTATTACTAAAAGAGTATGTATCAAATAAAAAAAGCTCCTCAACTCCTTCAACCCTCGGCTAATAAATAGTACCCCCCTCCAAAAAAAAATATGTAATATAATATCCTCAAGGAATCAAAGGGTCTTACCGTCAAAAAATATTCAATATCTTTTTAGTAGTTTGTAAGAATAGAATAGCCACACACTTCACAGCAAAGTGCACAGAATAGTAAGCTTATTTTCAGCCTAATCTCCTTTGATCTTTTTTCATCCCTTGGGTTCTTAAACATATAGTCTTTTGTGCTTTTTTTTCTCTAGGAAACTTGACTATTTATGCAACTACTGCTGGGAACACAGTCAACCTCAACAGTTTTGACAATATGGTTAGTTCCAAAAGAAATACCTTCGGATGCGGGTGTAACATCATTATTTACAATTCAGAGGGCTTAAGAAAACTATTTTAGTAGAGCAAGCGTTCTCAATTCCTTGGTGCCTTCAGTAGATACATCTACATACACATGAAAAGAACATCCTTTGAAGAAGACGCTTATGGACATATAGATATACATTCCCCTTCGAGGGTGGTATTCAGGATGTGTTTATCTTCAAAGATTATGACACCTATGAAGCTACGAACTACTGTTCATATAAGTACAGGAGTGAACTTTAGAAGAATGTGTAAGGAGAAGAGCAACAGTAATAATCACAGCACAAAAGCTTGAGGCTCAATAATGCATAAGAGGATAGAGGAAAGGCTAAGCCCTTTGATTCCCTTCACTGTGGTTATTGTGGTTGCAACTTCACACACATGCACAGACAGACACACACACACACACACACACACACACACACACACATTGCAAACAATCAAAATAGCGAAATACCTATATACAAAAAAAATCTTTTTCAATACAAGAGTAAAAAATAGAAAATGATCCTCTGAAACTGAAAGGAATCGCACAGCCTGGAACTTTTTCAAAAACGACATATATACATGGAAATATATGTACAGGCATACAGGCATACCAACCCCATACAGTTTGAAAGAAACGGTTCTGGTTCTGGAAACTAAAAATTAAATAAACGAGAAAAGCAGCTCCAAGAAAGAAATAAAATCTGATTTGGATACAAGGTTACTTCATTAAATATGTATGTAGAGAAAGAAGTAATTGCCAGAAGTCAAACGTATCTACAAAACCATCATTTCAGTTCAAATCAGCTTTGTAGCATTAACTTTGTTAGTTATTAGTTCTTGGGATGACAGATGAGACCATCTCATTTCCCATTCACAAAGGTAGAGTATACACATATGACTATGTATGACTTTTAGAACATGAGTCGGAAATTGCATCAAGCAAAAATCTTATCAAACGCAGACTCTGGATTTGAAATTTACTTACAGAGGAGCGCTTGTGACAGCATCTTGAATCCCTCCTATAGTTTCTTCAATTTTCTGGACGCTTTTATTGGATGCAGGCATTGCATTTACACATGTTTTCGAGATTATTCGTGCCAAATTAACAATTTATCCGGGACAATTACAGCCCAAAGTCCATCAAAGCGTACATTCGTGTGTTCCAAAACATAATCGCAAACAAAAAGAGCCGACAATTGAGCAGGGTGTGATGTGGCAGGCAGGGCGTGGTATAAACCGTAAAAATAATAACAGAATAAAAAGGTATAAGTGAAAGTATAAGTCTAACAGTATTAATTAATGTTCCAAGAAATAATGATTTAGTAAATAAATTACACACTACCGTTTTAAATTAAACACTACTGGGTGCTCTCCTATTTTTAAAAACTACGGGTTAGGGGTTAAAATTTACTGTTTTAATTTGCAAGTAAAATTCTAGGCCAGAAATTAAAGGTAGCGAAGTATATTCTATAGGACTCAATGAGTAATCAGGCATGTAAAGTGATCAACTTAGCCTTCTAATTGGTAGGCAAAACTTTACACTAATTATAAATAACCTAACAATGATTCAAAAAGTTACGGTAGGAGTTTGCAATAAGCCAAGTGACATAACTTAGGGATTACGTTTATTGAATAATAGAGGCATGTGTGTGCAGAATTAATTAAAATTGTAAATTATACGAGCGTTAGTAAAGAACGGTATGAAGCTTATAATAAGTGCAAATGCTTCCCATATTGCTTCATTTACATTAACTAGATGCCTGTACAAATCCTTACAAAGGTCCGGCCATAAAAGATTAGCTTCTCTCCTAATACTACTCCTCTCTGCAACGAATGCAAATTTGAGAGATATTTCAAAACACCCAAAGACGTAAAACTTCGATATTTTTCTTGATCATAACATCAACTGCACATATGCTCCCAATAAGACCTACCCGGGGATAAAAGCCAATGATAATGGCCCTTTCCTTTACACGCAACATATTAGTTTCTCAGAAACGTTCCTAATGGTTTTTAGTATTCCTTCCAAGGGCTAAATTATTAAAACATTCAGCCATCAGGTTGATGTTCTCGCCATGCAGTCTCATCATTCTGGCTCAAGTCAATGCATAACATTACTGAGTTGTGAGAAGACAAAGTTTATAAATGTATGAGCAAATGCAACATCGGCTGAACTTGTAGTGAGATAGGCAGACTTACGCATTAGATTCTCGGACGTTTTTGATTCCCTGGCCCATGTCTTGAGTGAATTCACCCCATGCCGTAACTCCAAGTTTCTTTTTTAATTCATAGGCTCTCCTGGTCTTGGCATTAAGAACCTATAAAATATTCAAAAGGCAATTACAGGGTTACATCGAAACTAGATTATTAAATTAAATGTCAATATCGGAGGCGGTTCAGTTCAATAAGTATATAGTTTTGAGTTGCTGTGTGAAAATGTTTACGAACCGTCTCAGACAGTGGTACTGTCATGCTAAATGAATTAGTAAATTAAGAAAAGTAACATTACTTGTTTTAAAGTCAGGATTTCATCTTCAATTTGGTTGAGTTCCGCTTGCCATTCACTTCTAGCGATTTCTAATTCCTCAGCTGTCATTCCTAATTCAATTGCTGAACCAATATCATTGATAGAATTCGAGTTGCTCACGGCTCCAACGGATCCACCAATTGAGTTGGTTTCTGTGAAAATAAAACAGGTCAAAATAAAATCGGAGCTAACGTAGATGTAAATAACAGAAAACCATCAATAGTTACAGCTATCTATTACTAAATTTAAAAACTTGGATAAGCATGATATTAAAATACATAGCAAAAGAGATTTTTAGTTGCAGTCATTGAATATTAGTATGATTCAAACCTTGACCCAGGGTTAGAAATTTCTTGAAATGTTGTGAAGGACTAACTTTCGCACTATATGGTTTGTCAAGATTCTGGTAGAGAACACGAATATTTTTTTGTAATTTATTCCTACGTTTCCCAACAATTCCCTTGACACTCGATGCAACTTTTTCCGCCCTCTCTCTTACACGTTGTTTCAATTTAGTTCCACTGCCACTGGCAACAGGTACAACTGCATCAGTGTCATAAGATTTATGTAAATCCCTCCTATCATCACAAGGATCCAGCTCAACTGAAACCTTTTCATTCTCAGGTAAATCCGTGCAACTACCACTATTGTGACATAATTTTGAGTAGGAATCCAGCCTATGCTCCCCATCCAGATCACTGGCAACATCGAAAAATTCCAGGTCGGATCCAGAATCAGAATAAATCTCATTATCTTCTTCATCCTCATCATCACTTGTATTTGTACTTATTTCAAAATCCTCCAAAACAAATTCCTGCTCAAAGCACGCCGTTAAATCTGGCTCAGGTTCCTCAGCTATTCTTAAACTCCCAACTAAATCCGGCAAGGGATCATCTAAATACTCATCCTTTGGATCCGGTTGAAATTCCAAGGAGTTTGGAGCACTGCTCTCTGTTTCCTCATCATTAATAATATCTGTCTCTGCCGTACATGAATGTTCTGGCGAGGGTCTCAGGTTGCTCATTTTGTAACTTCACACGGACAGCTATTACCGTTGTAATGAAACTATACACTCAAGCTATAACCGTCTATGTAACTGTACGTGGAAATATTTAACTCGTAATTTATTACTAATTCGCGTGCATTAAGAACAAACGCACACAATAGCGCAAGTGTCTAACACACACACACACACAAACAAACAAACACAAGTAAACACAATAGCAAAATATTTTTATACACAGCACTGCAATAAATTGAGACTAGCATGAAAGGTTTAGAGGAACAAGTTTCTTCTGTCGGTTACAACTGGCTAACTACTTCCCCGCAATACTACATGTCTAATCTAAAACACATTGTAATAATACTAAAAACACGGCAGGATTAAATTATTGCACGCTTGTACATTTCCCTAATTAAGTATTGGAGCTAATGTGAGTCCTGGGTGAATAGAGCTTAGAGCGGAGCAACAGCGGTCCAACAATAATAGCCTTGCAGGAGTATGCAAGGGAAAAATGAAACGGAGATACTCAAAAAACGAACGGGATAGTTGTGTAATAAGTAGCTATGCATGTAAATAGTCTAAAGTAAAATGAGCAAAGTATCCAGAGAAAAACTAGCTCCTATACATGATTATAATAGAATAATCATGCGGAGAGAGATCTATCTAATGATAACTTTGACTGTAGCAGTGTGGTTTTAAGTATGTTTATACTTTTGGACACTGTGATGATGTAAAATGTTGTAACATTGTTGAAGAGAGAGAGGCCAGTTCACAGTAAAGTATAGAAGGACAGGAAAGGACTGAAAGTTGGGCAACAGGTGGAAGCTGTGCAAAAGACTAGTAAGTAAGTAGCAACTGTGAGAGACTCATCACCACCGCCAGTAACTTTAACAACCCTGTACAATAGATGTGCTATATTCTACACTCGAGAGATTCAATGAATGTCCCACATTTAGAGCAAAAAGTTCCTGAGATTCTGTTTTTTTTTGGTAAGGAATTGTATCCTCCTGTCGTCGTTGTACCCATAAAATCTGCAAAAGGAAAACTAGTCAAGGTAGGTACATATGTATTACTTGAAAAAATGTGTACATTATGTTTGAACGTATATTGATATACGTACAAATAGCATTGGCTCTCTCAGGAGAAATGGAATGAATAAAACGGATAAAATGAATGTACAAAGACATTTTAAAAGCAACTTACAGCTATTCTGTTCTTCCCTTCTTCCCAAGCGAGAAGATCATTGCAATATAATAATAGAGAAAAGAGAGTGGTAGGTAAGTATGTATATCCCTGCACTGCAATAAATAGAACCAGAGGAAACACAGGGATGCAAAATTTTCATCCATCCGTTACAAGTTGTAACTTAACGAGTGGTAAGTTCCAACTCTCCCTCTACCATGTCTTGTGCTCAAGTAAAAGGTACTTTGAAGGTACACCAACATTATCAACCGTGGAACAATTCACGACAATAATGACTACCACAAATTGAACCGCTCAGCTCTTTACACAACCCTTCTCTCAACGATTTCAACCCTCTTGAAGAACCAGCGCCGTAAGCGTAACAGGCAAAAATGCATGAGATAAGCGCAAAAAAATATGTTAAAACCAGTATTCATTACGAGCACTTCAATACTGCCTGTATGTATAAACACGAGAGGATTTATAGTGGGTACAGGTATGAGCGTTTACATGGGACAGGTATGGTAGAAAATGGTTCGTTCACCTCAAAGTACATTGAAAGAGAAAAAATTGGCATGATGAAAACCCTCCCACACCAATTTCTTCCAACCTTAAAATCCTCCAGGGTATAAAATGTCACGGCCCACAAACCATACCACCACAATATTCCGTCTCAACCATCTAGCTACCAGCTACGTACTGTCAACTGTACGTCAGTATTGAATGAAGGTAAATATTTGGAAGAGGGATATACTCCAAATGGATCTGCAATAATTCTTGTACCTAATTAATCAACTGTTAAAGCGCATTAGGAACTCTCAAATAAAAATTTTCGTATCTACAGTAATGACACACGCTTATTTACTACCATTAATTATATGCACATATAGCTCAATTTTACCTTTCATCTTAGTGCTAAGTGTAAACAACATATTTTTTTTTGTACGGATAAGACTATGAATCATACTTTTATTCAAGACACTCACAACTACACGGAATACATTAGTAAATTTACGACAAAACTGTATTCGTTACCGTTAGTAAATAAATTCCAACTACAGAAAACTCACCCGATGCAGATTGATGAAGGCTCATGGTGACTTCCGAAAGAAATTGGACGAAAGGCGCTTGACTATATTGCAGTGGTAAAGTAAGTACTTAAAAGGTATTAACCCTGTGAAGTTGGTCGAGGAGGATGCTGACGACTGTGCTTATAGCTGCAAATAAATAAGAAAAATATTGTTAAATCAAATCAACTATATAGAGCTGACCAGGAGAAGCAACTTTTTTAATTCGTACATTCACACCAATAAAATCCTGCTCTATTAACCTATTACACCATCCTATTTCCCTGTTGCTTCAATATTACTAAAAGATTAGTTCTATCGAGACCTCAATATTCCATTCCCATATAGACACTGATACCACGGGAGAGTGAGTCATGACTTAATACCGTTTGGGTGTGCACAAATGCATAATCGAACCCAATTATTTGTAATTGCTCAACGTGTAACCACAATTTCTTTCCCTCAATCCCAGATACAATTGACTGCTCCAAATAAGCAAGTATCCACACACAAGATGTTCCAGCCCTCACTCCACTAATATTTGTCAAGTATGCATGGCCTAGAACTTGATTGCTCCCTACATACTCAGATACACAACAGTTCCTATTGTGACACTCGAACCCCACCATAATTACACTTAACTAATCTTTTGTTTTCAAACATATTTCTGGTCAATCGGCGTGTCTCATTGGAATTTCAACAGCCCTATTGTTCATTTTAAATCTACTATATATGCTTTCCTTAGTAAACACTGTTGCCCTTCCATTTAACAATCTACACCTCCTACCATCATTATCATCATCATCATCCAACGAAATAACAAGTCAATGCCACATCAATACCAAAACTCAAAAGGTTCCTCCAGAGCAAGGCAATAGCTAATGAAATTATTTCTACATCATATCATAACCTCAAAAACAAAAATTACATTACCACACTAAAATACTAATTAGTACATACTAATCCCTCAAAGAAACAAAAATCCCAATAAAAACTATCCCTCAGAAAATACATCGAATCGCCCAGTACTTCTCAAAACGAATGTCCTTCTTTCCTAATAGCCCAAACGTGGTGGCCAATCTCCCTAAGCAATCGAATTCCAAAAAAAATCCTATGATTCCTCGAAAGTATTTGTAATCCCAGGGCCAACAATATTTCTACAAAGGAAAGTAGTCACACAAATTATGAGTAATTATATACATACATTAAAAATTAAACTCCAACTTAAAAGTCAACACCCAATACTTTTGTAAGAACTCAGACCATTTCAGTCTTGACGACACAATTTCAAAACAAAAACTTATGCATATAATGACAATAAACGTCAACTGCACTTTTACGAACACACTCTCCCCAAGACTTCTGTCTCAACAGAGTTTAGTACATCATCTGCATAAGTACAGAAATTTAAAACGCAGAACAGTTAACTTACAAAGTATTGGATTTCTAATTCCAAATAGAGTGGACTTACATTGTATGACAAAAATACAAGTTGTCGGAATTCCAAACGAGTTACTCTCCTTGAAGGTAGTAGCACATGTAAAGTGGCCAAGTCTTTTAAAAAAATCTATAGATGAGATGAGTACGAATGATGATGCACTGTTGAATCCTGGAATGCCACGTCGTGGACGGGTGTCCTGTACTCATGTAATAAATGTTATGTCCTGTTTAATATAAATGAGGATCCCGAGCGTTCTTTCCTTTCGATCAAGTCAAAATATTCGAAATACAAACTTCCAGTTCCAATTTGACTGGATGTCCCTGTGGTTTACTAGAACAGGCAATAACAGACCTCCAGACAGTTATAGTGTATATGAGGAGAAATTATATCAGTCTCTCTACAGATGACAGCTGAAGATGAGTCATTCGGTGAAGAACTTCGAACAGTCAGTTTTTCCTAACGTTAACGAAGACGAAACCATGGACCGCAATATTATGAGAATACGAATACTCAAAACCTGACTACTACTTGGGTTGTTTCTTGCAACACAGTCGAGCCAGTGCTTGGCAGTGGCTAAGCTCCGTCCCAGGTCTTCCCCCGTACCTTAGAACTATCTAGAGCTGCGTTTGAAGAATTAAAAAAGTCGGGCACTCCACGGGTGGTCTGGATGGGTGGTGGTAGTGGTCGAAAATTAGACTATTTTGAGAGAACTTCAGTATAAGTAAAAATCAAGGACAAATTATTCCATTATATTTCAGGTTTTTCACAAATCCTCGGGTGAGGAGCAAAAGTAATATTATCTCTCCAGGGGTTATTTAAAAAAATAAGAAAGCAAAACACACAAGTGCTCATTAGAGTCTCAGTGAGATGGCCTTCAATTTTAAATGTCTCATTATTTTAAATCTGCTTTTACCCATAACTGAGTGGCAGGTACTGGAATTTCTCAAAAAAAAAAGAACTATTACTTTAAAGCGATGTTGACCGACGGAAGTGGGGATAGGCTATTAAATCGTAAAATAGTTTCATAATGTGATGTTATGAAATCGATCCATGAAATTTATTTTAAATAAATAGGGAAAGTAAATAGAGGAAAGTGTAACAAGCAAAAGGACCCTTCTGAAATGTAAAAAGAAAGGGGAAATCTACCGTTATTTATATTTACGATGCTCTAGATATAATTTCCTGTGTACTTGTTACCGTCCTGTCGAATGGACTTTCAAGCCTTTACTTTTGATTCAGAGCATTTATTTTTGAGTTATTCTGTTGTGATACGATATATAAAATTATCGAATGTAAACCCTTTAAGGATTGTCCTAGCGTCAGGAAATCTTGAAAATGAGAAACTTACTTAGATTTCAAGAACGAGAAATTCCGACATTATATCCCTTCACATTTTTCTAAAAACCCCAAGCAGTGTTTCAGTGTTCACTGAAAATAGCAAAACTTCCGGAAATAAGGAAGACCAATGAAGGAATGTTCATGACACCGGTTGTAATCGGAGCCAGGAGCTACTACTATAATAACAATATTATCCTTCTCAAACGACAGAAACTAACATCATAAACTAAAGGATATGTCCAAATGCCTTTGCCCTCAATAAGCAAAATATTCTGAATTAAGGGCATATTCTTGACATTAAACATTACTTACGCTACACCCAACAGTACTGAGTAAGCTATATAAATTAAATATGGCTCTAAAATACTTTTAAAAAGCATCTTACAAAGAGAAACAAATCAGAATGAACGTCATTCTCTCTAAATATTTACACTCTTCGCTTACACACCACCTTAAATAACAGTCTCTTATAAAGAAAGCGAAATGACACTCTTTAGATGATCTGACAGCGTCTAAAACATTCCGTAGGGTCCACGCAATTCCCCAAAGTCAGAGCATTCCTTGTATGTATGAAACCAACGGTGTTAAACATTGACTTCAAAACTGCTACTACTTTTGAAGAAAAAGTGTTCGCTATATATCGAAGATTTTAAGACACTTATATATTTACACTCAAAATGTAAATATATTATACTATATAAGCTTCATAAAAATACTGGGTTGTAACATTATTGAAGTGTTGTCATGTCATGCGGGTACTTGTACTGTGAGTCGCTCAGTGACTGTGTAGTACTGTGTATGTTGTCGCATGGAACGTGCATACTAGTATGTTGAGGGCTGAAGAGATAGGATTTCTAGCTCGTGGCACACGAAGCAGCACCTCCTAGCAAATAGTACATTTAGACGTGAAGTCCCTCTACACATTATCCTTCGGACGTTCAGACCCGTGAATTGTTTTTTTTTTGCAGGGCTTTTTTAACGCTAATGTAACAACAGAGAGGTTAAAATCGATACTAATTTAGGTCAACAATTTTGCAGCAAAATCAAGGAAATACTGCAATTTAACAGCAACAGTTCCCGCAGCATTGGATATTATATCCTGTATGCGTTTTTTGTGACCTGTAAGAAGACTTGTGTTCGAACTTCAGAAGGTTGCAGGAAGATAATTCAGACGGTAAGTGACTATTTTGTGTCAATTGAATGTAAGTAAATTAATAGATTTGTTTTTTTTCGTAGATATTTGGAGGAATGGATTTTGGACTTGATTATTATTTTTTGATGCTTTGTTTGAAGGATTTTTGTTTGCGTTAATTTTTTTTTAGTTGGTTTGTTCATTTGATGCAATGCGGTATTTTTATACAACACACCGGACGTCGTAGATGTTGTTTGATGATGAACATTTTTTAAAAGGATTATCAAAAATTGAGGAATTCAGTCTTGGGATACTTTATAGTGCAAACTTTTGTTTGGTGTCGAAGATAGAGTAGGAAGTTTTAGGGAATTCGGACAGTTGACGAAGATTAGATATCCTGTAAATGTTGAGTTCAGTGGGATGAATGGGAGCAGCCCGAGATTAAGTATAGAAGATTGTTCTGTATGAGATTTAGTTTTGGTCGAGCTATTTTTGATTGACGTTTTTGAAGTGACAGGTTTTTTTGTTCCCTTTATAGAGAAATGTCTGTATTTCGAAGACATGGACTTGTTAACCGGCCAGGAGGGGTGGTTCATTTCCTTGGTCAGCAACTTAAGCTTGTAGATTTAAGACCCGTGAAGAGAATCACGTATAAGTTTGACCCTTTCCATCCGAATACCAAGGATTTCAGGAAATTAATGTTTTTAATGTCCAGTACGAAGATCAGAGACACTAATTACAATTGTGAGTTCAAAACTGAAGTACTCTCGAACATGTCCGAACCCGAGATTCTCTGTAAATTAGGTATACGTACATCCTTACCTCAAGGGATTTTTTTTTAATTATTTTTCTGCTTATATATTTTGACTAGTCCGTTTTTTTAAGCTTGCCACTGTGAGTAACTAGTTTTTCTTGAGAATAAATAATTATTAGGTGGGGGAAAGTAAAATGATTGTTTTTATTTGTAGAAAACGGGAACCAAATCAAATTCGAAGCAGTCAATTTAACAAATTTGGAGATCCTTCAAGCCTTCAACCGTATCGTTCTGCCGTTACTACCACCCCCGGAGGAATTAACGGAGACGGTCCAAAGGAAGACCAAAAGTACGAAGAAGAAATAATTTGGTGTTGATTTTCATTTCTGGTTAGTACAAGTCCGGACTTGTGTAGTTCTTTGTAAGACTAAGGGGTGTAAATAAACTGCTACAAAATTGAAATCATGAAGGGGAGCGAAAAATCGGCGGCTTTTAAAGCCATCGATGAGATTTACAATGGTTTGCCATCATTCACGGACGTCTTCGACGAAGAGACATTCTACATGTTTGCCTTTGGTTTTACGTGCTGCACTGTTCTAGTTGCCTTTATCCTCTCTCGGTTTATCACACTGAAAGAGGCTTTCTGATGGAAATTCTTTTGTTGTCTTTATTTATCTAATAATTCCTTTGAATGCAAAGGATTGCATTTCCTCTCATGTATTTAATTGTAAACCGCCAAGATGTTCTTATTATAAACCAAGTGTTTGCTTACTGTTAGTTGTTTTGAGTTCCCATTTTACAAAACACTCCCTTGTTAAGGAATTTGAAGAATGACATGTTTAAACGTTTCTACATCAAAGAATATGTGTAATGAAAGCACAGGTAAAAGTCAAGGTTTGCAAAAGGTATTAACAACATCTACTAGTCATGAAAAACCTTTATTCAACATCTCAAAATTAGATTGTTATCAACGTTAAGTTTTGTACGTACTGAAAAACACTTACATCGTTGTTCTTAAATATTACTTTGAACAAACGAGATGACCAAAAGAATTCTTTAAATTAATTCTGCTCGAATTTACTAGTCGATTACGTCACATTGGTGAATGATTGATTAGAAGTACCGATAATGTTTCGTGTGCATGGACAGAATTTTGTGAATAATTGTTATCTGACAGCGTCTTGATGCTAATTCCTCAAGTGTTGTATTGTTCAACTGGAGTTAAATAAAATAATTTGAAAAAGTACAAAATTTTAGCAACATTGAAATTCACCCCTCACTTCGACAGCATCTTGAGTTTAAAATAGAATGTAAGTACAATTAATAGTAACAACTAATACGTGTAAAGTAAGGTCTAACGTAAAAGTAAAAACTACCAAATAAGTCTATAATCTTGCTACAACAAGTGGGAGTGGAGCAGAGCGTATTATTTTGGAATTTCAGCAGTCTTCGTCATAGCAATTTTTAACGTTCCGGCCTCGAAGTGGTTTTGGGAGAAAGAGTTTATTTTTAAGTCGAAACCCCAGGTCAAAAATACATCCTTGAAAGCCAGTGTGTAATGGGATATCATGCGGGAGTCCCTCAAACCGTGGGATCTCATGACCTCCTACGAACAAATCCGACAGGGCATCGAGTCTTAAATAACGTCCAGGAGATTTCCCAGTGATGTTCCTCATTCCATCTACTTTGAGCCAAGCCTGCCTCCCATTCCGTCCCGCAAATAGAGTGTGAACATTGATTCTATTATCGATTCGACTTGGTGTTGTAATTCTCTGAGTACCCGAGCCGAGATTCCATGTTAATGCAATAAATCCCTGCAGGAAACTAATGGAAAAGAAATCCATAGCTTGTACACTGTCTTGTACTTGAACCGGGGGAGACTCCAAATTTTGTCGAGATACCCTCTCAGTCTCTGACCCCGAAAACATGAGGAGAGCTATTTGACTCATGTTATGCGTGATGAAATGGAATTTTAATTGCATCCAATCAGCGAATCTTGGAATGGAGTCGTAAGCCAGGAATGACGAGTAATCCGGAGTTCCATGGAAAGAAGGCTTCTTTACATTTATTTCTGATTGGCACAAATTACCAGTGAATCCCAGAGGGCAGAGACATTTCCAAGTTACTGATTGATTGCCACCATTCGCACTCACGGCATTCTGCACTGATGTACATGTTGCTCCTTTTTTGCAAGGATTCACACTACATGCCCGTATGTTACAGCGGACCCCAGCAAACCTATCCAGAATAATTACAGAAACGTTGGAAAAATATTTACTTTCAGAAATTACTCCTCCTTATATATGTATGTACCTACACATTCAAAATTATTAGTATCCGTGTATGGAAGTCACGCCACAACTTCATCAGGGAAAGTATACAGCAAAAAAAAAGTCATCTAATTATTAACTTACCCCGGCGGACAAATGCACTCCCAAAATGGATATTTAATTGAAGACACGCAGCGTGAATTCCCAACACAGGGATTGACCACACATCCGAAAGTGGAACACTCCGAGATCTCCCGTCCATCTTTAGCATCCTCAAACATTGACACGAGCTCTTGATTAACTTTCAGATGATACACGCATCCTCGGAATCCCGGAGTAATGCGGATTATGTCATCATTAGAGTACGAGTCCGGATTGTCCAGACCCCCTAGAAAGACTCTTTTTATGGGTTGTTCCATGACTGAGAGTGCATGAATATCCACGGTCTGCTCCCCTCTCATGCTGTAACTCTCATTCAAGCTAACTTCCCCGGTACAACGAAGCTCCCCATTTTCTTCTAAAGTATTCTGCAAGCGGAAACTTAATGTGAAATTATACCCATTGTCGACCCGGGTTCGAGTCTCTACAAAGTGCATGGACTGAGCTCCACAGGAGAAATGAAGCGTTACTAAACCATCTTGAATATAAATCAAAGCATAGATTTTCCCAATAGCTGAGTACATCAAAATTCCTTCAGGAACCACCGTCGCCATTTGGGAAGATATATCTATGATGTTCGCCGAAGCTCGAGGCAGTTCATACTTGAGGAAAGAATTTCCGGAGAAGGACGGAATGTTCACTTTCTCCTGCACTTGCTCGCACCTCTCCCCCATGTTCCTAAACTGACAAATACATATAGGCTCAATTGTTGTCGATATACATTTGGCATTATTATGGCAGTAATTCTCGCAAGGATCTGTCAGGTTGGGTGCTCCCGTGGCTTTCGGGATCGACTGGGTGGGGACGGGCGTGGGCATCACAATGATCTCCTCCACGGTTGAAGTAGTAGCTTTAATTGATTCTGAAGGTACGGGTGTTGTTACTACAGGTGTATCATATATCCTAGAAGTCATTCTCCCATCAAATTCAGAAGGACTGACTGTCGGCTCCAAGAAACTTTTTACAGGAGATGTTGCCAGCGGTGCTGTTCCTACAGGAAAGATTGCCCCAATGCTGGAGTCAGGAACGGTAGGAGTAGGGAAGCTTGCTGCCAATCCCATGGTACTACTGAATGCTTCCTGTTGATAAGACGAACTATCCGGACTCAAAGATTCCAATCTCGGTTCGCCCTGACTCCCAATGATAATAGAGGGTGAGCTAAGGACTAAGGTTGACGAAGCCATCCCCGGAGGCAACGTAGGTGACTCCAACTGTGCCGAAAGGCTCTCAGACGGGTATAACAAACTGGAGCTGTCTATTAAAAATAGAGTGGAGGCATCATAATAGCTACTGTATGAGTCAGGCACTTCCCATAGTTCGGAGCTGAATGAGGCCGTGGGAATAGGTCCTAATAAGGTTGGGGTTGGGGTTACCATGTCAGGAGGAAATTCGGATATAAGCTCATTAGGATCTATGGAACTGATAGAAATTGTTGACGAGGCGTCTCCTAAGCCACTTGAAAATAAATCAGATACGGGGAATTCAAGAGAGACGATGACACTGCTACTCCAACCAATGCTCGGTGACATGCTCGACCAACTCATTAATTCCTCCCTTGTAGTTGTCACTGCTACTTCCGGAGTAAAACTAGCCGACTCATCAATCGACAGTGAAGGGCAGGGATCGTAAGTATCAGTTTTATCTACATCAGCGGTGTCCTCCACAAAAGTTGTAATTACGGGGGAAAGAGTCGGGCTTGGCACAGGAGGGATCCCTAAACCCATGGTGGTCGTGCTCGACGAGTCATCCTCATCATAACCGGGACTAATTGAGGACGAAAGGCTAGGGGAAATAATTGATGCTGAGTCTCCTCCCGGGTCGTAAGGTGAGTCCGAGGACATTAGCAATGACGAACTGAAGGGGATCGGCAGCGGTGTGACACCCAATGGGACATAGCGTGAGGATACTGCATGAGGCTCGGATATAGTAACCACCGTAGAGCTGTATTCCATCGTGGGCAATATGCTCAAATCATTTGTATCTTCAGGAGGAGGAGTTGAAACAGTTTGATTTTTCCCAGCGTACTCCATACATTCACTGGTGTCATTACCAGGGGTACACTGACACACAGGGCCGAAGAAGTCGGGCGGACAGGAACAAGTGAAAGTGCCAACGCCGTCAATGCAGGTTCCCCCGTTAGAACACCTGGAAAATCGACATTAGTTTAGACTTGATATAAGAAGCAATAAATCTCGGATTTAATTAGCAGTCTTCACGCTTTGTAGATTCCTCTGCGAAAAGTTTCGGAGTTTTATGGGCCCCATGGAAGCGAGAACTTATTTATGGAGAGATGAAAAGAAATATTTGGGGACCTATAATTTCCTTCCACCCTGAGGAACTTTCCTCGAGACAGACGATTATCGATTTATTTATTTTTATTTAGTACACTTTCATTCTGTCTGTAATGGAGATACATACATATATAGACGTAAGCATGAGTTACATATACACATATATTGGCAACACTACTCCTGCCAACCTCACATACATATGTACATAAGGTACTATATGTCTGTACATGACCCATGAAATTGTACCCATCTAAGCATGACCAAGTGTATGTGTAGATATATTTACATTTGTATATATAAAAAGATAGGTACTTATACACTCACGCATACAAATACTATACAATACGGAAGCAATATGGAAATGGAAACAATGTACATGTAGCCTGCCCTACCTGCACTTCCCAATGAGACTAAAGGGAGATAATAAAGAGATACTCACTTGTCCGGTGGGTCGCATTCATCGTACTGCTCTTCACAAAGTTCACCATGGAAATCGGGGACGCAATAGCAAACCCTCTTGTTTCCTTCTTGAAGGCAGAAAGCACCGTTGAGACAGGGGTTCTCCTCACAAATCTCCAACTTGGTTTCACAAGCTTTCCCCGTATAACCTACATATGTACATAGTTGAGGGAGAGTAAATCCATGGGGTAAACTTGATGATATTAAATAAGTATAAATTATGTATATTGCAAATGTTTGGTAAAAATTATATGGTTGAGCTAAACCTAATTCAGGCACAATTTCCCCCTAAGTGCACACACTTACATATAATAGCTCTACGAAGAATTATTCTTGACTACTGTACTTATCCTGTATTGACATTCCCTTAGCAATTCTTTCTAAAAAAAGCTATTGCATTTCAGACTACATTTACTCAGCTTAATGCAGCATATAAGTACGAACAGTCCAGATTCTGTGATTACTCTAATAGTAGATACTACATGTTCATTTCTGGAAATAACTCACCAAAAGGGCAGGCACAACTAAAGTCCGCAATTTTGTCCACACAGATCCCCCCATTCTGACATGGTGAGGATGTACATTCATCAACGGGCAATTCACAATGGAAACCCTCCCATCCCACGGCACACTGACAGTGGTACTTTTTCCCAATCCCGTCCACACATTTCCCTCCATTGTGACAGGCGTTCACGGTCTCATTACAAACGGACACGTCCTTCTCGCAGTGTAATCCTAAATATTATTACATGTAATATACAAAATTCCGTAGATACTTGAGACTCACTTCCTACTATTCCTCCAATTGACAATTAGTATTATCCCCAGAAGCAAAAGTATCTCATGAATAATGAATGAGCAAAGTTTGACTACCTGTAAAGCCCGGGAGGCAGTAGCACATTAAGCCGGTTTTATGAGTGGACGCTGAATTGTACGCACAAGTTCCATTATTCTGACAGGGAAAAACCTCTCCACAATTGGATAAGTTGATTTCACACAAGCGTCCTAAAAATTCAAACAAATACCTTGACACTTCCGAACAAATACAGTCCTTGAGTGCTTTCCCTCCCAAAGTGACAACTTTCCTTGAAAGTAATGCAAATAAGGAAGAGCCGACAATATGATAAGCCAAAAAAGAAAGGAAAAGTAATTTTTTTTTCAAGTATCTATTCCTGTTAACGACCACAAGTATGTAAATACACAGTATCTTGAAATAGCAATTTACCATTAATGAAGCTCAATAAAAATAAAATGACAAGAGGATTCAATTGTGGAGCTGGAAAGGACAACGAACTTGGACAGTCCATGTTTAGAAAATAAAAAGAAGTTTACGAATAGGATTTGGGTGTCTGTCCATGACTGAAACTGGAAAATGAATAAAAGGGTGCTTCAAGAATTGTCATGATTGTCTGACGCTTGGAAAAAGCCTTTCTCCGGTGGGCTCGGTCGAAGTATGGATTACGTGTGAGGTTTAAAATTATATGTATTAGGGGTAAAGGTAAGACTATGTACTTGGAGAAAGGCCGACAGTGGGCCAATACTCTCCTGATTGTTTGAGTGGGAAGCTTTTCAAACTGTTCAGTTTAAGTTAGCTTTGGATTTCCTCAGGTACCTACCTTATACCTTTATAAATGTGTATTGGAGTCCAGGCACATTATTTTTTTAGGCTCGGTCTTTCCCCCTCGCATGTACATAATTACATACATGCAGGGCTCCACAAGCTACTGTTATGCTGACAGGGAAATGTATTACAGTCAATGACATGCAGGCAGGGGACAGTACATAACAATACCAGTTGACTATAGGGGCCTATAGTTAGCATTAACTATAGTAATGATTGAAAGGAGGGAAGAAGAAAGTAGAAAATCATTAGGTTTTGTTGGTAGGAACGGCTGAGGAGGACCGGGTGACGACTCAACCAATGCTACGAACATTATCCAGGTTATTATCCATTCCCCTGTCTTTCATATGCAGGAAATAAATACATGCATTTATGCTCTTTCTCCTATATGATGCGAACATGTGCGTGCATATGTAGAGCACCTTACACACATGCTATACACCTGTACAGAATACAGTATACTTTAGAAGCTTTCCCTTCAAGTTACTTTCATTGATCAAACCAGTAACAACTCTTGGTCCGCACACGAGGATAACAAAAACTTGGGGGAAAGAATGGAACTCGTCCTATTGAGACTACCATTATGACTTTTTACACTATTATGCACCCTGCATAAAAGGACTGTTCAAAAGGACTCTTTTCATTTTATTAATAGCAGTTAGTTGTTCATTAATCCCCTAGGCAATGGTTACTACACTTACTCACCACTCCAGAGCCCTCTCCCCCTCCCTCTTCATCCTGCCCACTAATTACACTTTCGTGTGCTCAAGTCCTAGCCTGTCCTGATTTTATTAAATCTTACTACAACTCTCTACATTCAAGAGTTTTAATGGAGAAAAATGCTCTTGGAAGCTATTGTCAAGAAGTAGACCCTCCAGATTTGACATCCTTCCATTTGACATAACTCAGGGACCATTAGCTAAAATTCAGACATGTATATGTATATATGTACATTCATATGCACGCTTTGAATTAAATTCTTGGAAGCACTTTATCTAACTGAATTCAATGACAAAAACTTTCTCGGAAGCGGAAACTAAGTAAATTATGCCTGGCCATGTCAGGATCTGTGGAGTAGACAATTTCCAGCTGGACATCTATCCATATAGTATTATAGCTTTCATCAAAACCAATGATTCATCGTTATTATCTTCCCTTCATCAATTATACAAACCGAATAGGTTTCACGTGCAGAGTACTTTGGCACTCACAAGTATGTACCTGGACATGCATGTACTAACATTTCAAACCAATTTATTGCAACTTGGTGTGTACTGTGTAACTGGTATCAATATGTGTAAGCATGCTTTCTTACAGGGTACAAAAGCTCAGAGTTTATTTTTCAACTAGTTTGTCGTGCATGTAATCATCGAAACTTATAATAACAGGTTTTATTGCAATTTGAGAGTAAGTGCTAAAATTGCATGCTGCATGTTTGTTGACAACGATTTAGTTATTTAACGTATGAAAGTCAACATAAACAGAGTTACTTGTTAAGAGGTCCGGGTTAAGAAATTAGGACGAATAATTTTATGACGTTGCGTTTTCCCCTCACAATCAGACAATAATTTACTTTTCTCGTGCGGAAGACAGTTGGCAAACTTTTTCCAATAAGGATTTGATTGTTATAGTGTTTTTTTTTTCATTGAGTACATAAGAAAAGCATGCAGAAGAAAGTCAGAAAGAACTGCTTGCATGTATTTGATTTTAATTAAGGACGTGCTCAATCTGCAGAACAGCAGTGCTATACTGTAGAGGGATGAATTATTGCGTGCAAAGTGAGAGTCTGAAAAAAAGGAACTAACCTGCAAAAGGCTCGGGACATGAGCAATTAAATGAAGCTATTCCATCGAGACAAGTGCCTCCGTTGAGACAGGGGGACGGGCCCCAGGACCGACACTCGTCCCAGTTCTGCTCGCTGTAATTATTATTATCCATGAATTGCAAAATTAGTACCAGTATAATAATAGTATACTATCAGAATAATTTACGCAAAAATATTGGGATTTCGTAAGAAAATTGGAGCAATTTATATACCCAGTGTAACAATGATTCAATATTCCCAACCGCCTTTTTAATTTGATAATACATAGTAGGCCTCCCTGGTGCCCCTTAAAGCTTCAAAATTTGACTCTTACGTCATATAATCATTTTAAGAGGAATCATCGTGCCAAGGGGAATGTGTCGAAATATTTTTTGTCTTTATAGAGAGAACCCTCTTATACATATGTGAGTATCTTATAGTGTGAGTTAAGTATGTAAGAATTCGTAGATAAGTATGTATGTAATATTAAGGATTAAATTCAAACGAAATGACAAAAACAACTTACCAGCTATAACCGGTGAATCCATTTTGGCAGTAGCATTGGTGTGGCCTGTGAGACAAATTAAATCAGAGCTCATTATAGACACAAAAATAATTGATTTTTGTACATAAATCACTACAAGGGAAATCAATCCCTTTCGGAGTAGTCATTTAAGGAGGAAATGTGATCGGAATTGAGTATACTATGTACTAATGGGGAGGATATCCTGATACATAAATGAGTAACTATAGGGAAAAAAGAAGCTCAATATTTGATACATATTATGACAGGATACACGGAAATGGGGAGAGTCAAGACCAATTGATTGAATCGAGCAGGGCACGAAACGGGGCTAAGTGCTATGTGTATTCCCTTTTGTCATGAGTGTGTAAACATCCAAATTACGGTCTCCACAAATGCAAAGGGGAAATCTGTGACGGTGGAAGTAAATTAATTTACTAATGTCGTAATTTTCAAAATACCTGTTGAGATCATCGATGCAGATGCCATGGAGGCACGGATCCTTCAGACAGGCAAATCCTCCGTAGACGATCGTAATTAATACGTTGAGTAACAAAATAGTACATAGAATATTTCGAATATTATGCGATATACTCATTCTAAATTAATAAACGCTCCACCCACTCTCGCTGCCCTCCTAGCACAATTAGCTCACGTATCTCTGAGCCAGTGGAAGTTTGGAATTCCTCCAATTAAAAAAACGTTGTTTTGACATTTTTTCTCTTTATAATTGAAGCAACATAACTGTAACCACTACCTTGAGTTCTCACTTTGAAACTTTGCTCCAAGCACCTAATATGTATGGTTGATGTACCTGCCCTTATGTCACACACGTGTATTTCTTAACTTCCTGAAACTATTTTGTACTTGAAATAATTTAAAATCCGGGACAACAAAAATACTTGAAAAATTAACGTGCTGAACGGTAGCAGTTAAGGAGGTTCAGAATAAAACCAATCAATAAAAAATTAATCCTGACTGTTAATAAATGTTTACGTATTTTAATACATACAGAAAAAAAATAAGAAGGTAATAAAATTTTTTTTTACATATTATACTACGTGGAAACGTATAAATAAAGGATTACAGAAAAACGAAAAAATCTTTTGTAAAAATTACAATACCGTATACTGAAGTAATGCGGCTAACGGAGATGATTTGGCCTGGCTTAGACAAAAGCGACTAGCACGGTAAATTCCAATGTGTTTTCAGTACATGTTCGGAATAGCTACAGACCAGAACAAGTGAACCCTAAGTACAAGGAAGAGAGCATGTTATAAGAGGTACCGTCAAGAGTGTTACCTTGACAACAACTTTTGGCCCGGTGGTAAACACAAGGTTGAAATAGGTCAGTCTAACACATCAAATAGGAGCTAGGCAGTCTTTTATATGCAAGGCTCTCTCGCTCTAGGTAAATATTCCATCGAGAAGTTTTCTTGACTTTTTCCCCTGTGTAAATCTATAAAATGCATATCTCATGTGGAGATCACAAAGGAGTATGGTAGACAATGTGGGCTTATATAGACAACTCCGGGACCAGTTATTTCAGATGGACATGAGATGGTTGCATGCAGACGGTCCAATGTGGAAATAACTTCAATTTTCATTTGGAATAATGACCATCGATTCTGCGGCTAGACATCCCCACGCTTCCTCTCTTACCCCATACAAAAAAAAAACTACTTATATGAAACTAATTCCATGCTAATGGACTTCCCAGTCAAAACCAAAGTATACTTGAAAGTTGCCTTTGAAAAAAATCAGGGGACATGACATTATAATATGCAAGTCATAAAATACAGTGAGAGAGAACCAATAGCGTAAACAAAAGCCATTATAACAACTTTTCAATAGATCCTTTTCAAAACTTGGCCCCAAAAAGGAAAGTCCATAGGACGGAAATAAATCCTAGCACAAATACATGACGTGACTACTTGACAGTTCACCTCAGTGACTTTTATTATTTAATTTGTCTATCACTCATTACAACACAGAGGCTCTACGGTTGCTTAATACATTACGTTAACTTAAAAATAGGAGGAAAACGGTTGAGAGTCTTTAAATTTTTTAACGCATACTTAAGCACTTTGCAGGTTAGGGTCACCTTGAGGATTGAAACCCATAAAATTTGGATCTTGTTGCATCATCTGCATCTGTTCCTCCTGTGGACATATAATAAATAATTCCAACATCATCAAGTGCCTCTATTACAGCCCATTACATTTAAAAAAACCCCAATTTAAATACACTACTACTGCTACAACATTATCCTCTCACACAAAATTAAACCCCGATTATATTTCACATACCGGAGTTAAAGGTTTGAATTGTTCTGATGTTATCCGAGTAAACATGATTCCGACGCCTTCAATCATAGCTAGTAGAACACCTCCAATTATCGCACTCCCCAGCATAGCTCCAGGGCCACTCCGGGCTGCTAAAATTCCTCCGGTCGTCGCTCCACTTATAATAGCATTCCAAGGATCTTCCTTCCCCCTCATTTTAATTAAGGAACAGTCTATTGTTGAGAATAATCCCCCCCAAACTGCGAAATTTCCTCCTACGATCGGTCCTCGGGCTTTGATTGCAGTCAAACTGCCGGTCATTCTGTGTGTCATCCCTCTGGGAGCATTACGGAATCCTTTAATTGCATTAAATAAAGCCCCTCCAATTGCTCCCATTGTGAAAGCTCCGCCGCAGTCGTCCACTATTCTCCACGGACTATAAATAAAAAAACATTTTAATTTTCAAAACTAACGCCAAAATAAATTCCAGCTTCAAAATATCACACAAAAAACAACATTTTTATAAACTCCATTTAATACATTCCCAAATCGCAAATTCCGAAGGCCATAACCCCAACTTCAAAAATTAAATATTAACAAAAAAATATATACAAATGCAATAAAAACTTACCAAGGCTCGCGAGCGTACTCTTCCATTTTTGATAATTAAATGTGATTTATTTTAAAGATGATGAAATCGGAATCTTCCAAACAAGCCTATAAGGCTCGTCCTAAAAACTTATCCCTGTCACACGTGTCTCAATTCAGAATCAATTTAAACCCCCCAACCTTCAACATTAAACCAAAAAAAATAAATAAATTTTGATACACTGTAGTAAATTACGACTTTAATTTTTTTTTTCCAATTTACGTCTATACTATCGATTAAATTTTAACCCATGTGAAGTTGAGCTTGTGACTCGTTCGAGAAGGTTACGAAAAAGAACGTGGTTTCGTATTTGAAATCCCAGAGCGCCAACACTTTGTTCACACTTTCCGTCACTAGATGGCGTCTGTGCCCGCATTATGAAATTAATAGCAGTTTGATATCGTTTGAAATTAAATAATACTTTTTTTTTATTTCAGTAAATAATTATCTAAAAGAACTTGACTTAAAAAAAAACTTTGACTGCCCCTCATAAAACTTTAACATATTTAAGCAAATAGGCAATCGGAGGTTGAGGTTGATGGCATTATTCAAAGTCATTTTTATTGTATGGTGTAACTTGTAACTTGAGACTTGAGACTGATATAACGCTAGAGAGCATTTTAATAGTAGCATGACAAAAAAAAATGACGATAACAAAAGTAAGTAATCTAAAAATTGGCACGTCATCATTTCCTTCTCGGGAGACTTGTTGCTTGAGTCCGGCGTTGTCGTTGGTCGTTAGATAGATATATGACCTCATTTGTAAACTTGAGTCAGAGCTCAGAATCAAGATATTATCTACATGAATAGCATACTGGGAAAGAGGAGATATTCCTTAAAAAAATAAAAATCCCTCAAGTACCAAATTATCAGGTTACGTATCGTATTTTGCAACCCTTGTCAATTGTACTGACTCACGCTCAACCTTTCGTACTCAGTAGAGCTAAATGTTATCAGTTGGCTTGATGATATCTATTGATCCTTATAGAGTTAGTAACTGTGAGGTTCCCATGTTATTAGCATGAGCATAGAAATATGTAAATGGTATACAAACTTTAAGCATAGGTTAGACATTAGACAGCTCCAGATAATTACATCATAGGTATATAATTATTTATAGTATAAAAGTCAGCTCTAGAAACTATGACTCTGCCCTTATAACATGACCAATCCAGAGTAGGATTCCTGGCGGAATGATGAGGCCGCTAGGTAAGTAAGTAATAATAGCTACGATTTCTATTTCAGATCATTACCACAGCTAAACTTTGTCATTGTGAAAAGTGAAGGATCAGTGGTATAGATACTAGTCAAAAGCAAAAGCCAACTGAGTGGAATCATTCTGATGGAGATTAGATTGTGAATATACTAGTTACTTACCAAAAGCATGGACAGCATCCGGTGTGGAAGGAAACCGTACTCGAAAAAGTAACTACATGATTCAATTACGAGGAATGGATGGAGAAGGGAAAATAGATTCCGTTTGTATTACGTATGCATTGCCCGTAATTTTGCCCAAATAATGATCATGGGCTGCACTCTGCACGCGTCATGTCATTTTGATTTAATTTTGATTTTTTTTCCCCATTTCCCTGTACCATTATATATGTAGCTGGCTAGATAGGAAACTGTTTTAGAAAGAAATGGAGTTGGATGAGCAGTAAGTATTAAGGATTTACGGCACCTGCAATTGCTCGCCTGCTCTCGTTTCAAATACAAGTATCTATCTCTTATGTGAAGCAGATGCATATGTTTGGAAGTATCTTGAACTGTGTGGGCCTCCATTGTAAATAAAGATAGCCTCATTTAAGCTGGAGCGAGCTGAGCTCACCCCTTTGATGGAAGCTCGTAAAGCAGGTGTCATGAACCGAACCCCTTGACAATGGTAAAAAACAATCTTCTCTACATACATTTTGTATATATGCCATCTTAACGAAGAAAAGTGACTCTGCTTATATACATTTGAGATCCTGGTTGTAAATGAGGATTATCGTTACTTCGAAGCCCTTTCCTGATAGCGTGATGAGTTGTAGACGCCCAGCTCTCTCTCTCTCTCTCTCTCTCTCTCTCTCTCTCAGGTGTGGCTCCCGGCGATATTCTCTCTATAGGAACGGTACAGGTGAGATTGTATAACAAGTCGGGAAAGACTTATAAAGTATGTTGAAGAGTCCCCACAAATCGTGCATATTTTCTAAAGTTTTACCTTCCCTCATATGTACAAAACTATTGACTAAACTTGTAACGTTGCCTTCCTGGCAGTTTTGTGCGTTCCTTTCGTACGTGTAGGTTATTTTGTAGTGTAAGAGTAAGTACGAGGAGCGAACAGCAAAACAGAAACGAACACATTCCTCTCCTAATTTGTCTGGTGCTAAACTAATGGAGCACGACTTCCGTCCAACTTTGTCAAGACCAATTGCTCATTAAAGTGTAATTGCACGTGATTTTAAATTTAGATTTCAACGGGTTTGTCCCTAAATTTATACACAGAGGAAATCCAGATTTATACATATATATTTTTTTGTTTGGAGTCATATACTGTATGAAAGGAGCCTGTATCACCAAATGGATTTGTCTTGTACAAATATCACCTACCCCCATTAAGTACTTACTTATTGCCCCAGAACAAGTGCAGTAGACGTAAGATGCAAGAAAAACCTTTAAAAAAATAACAGTTAAAACATAGCATGTGTAATCAGACTTCCTTTACATAATAACAACTTACTATTGTGCAGAAAGTGCAGGTATCACGGAGGAACTCATCAGCACATCAGTTTTTCCCAGACAAAATAACATCTCAAGAGAGGCTTTTTGTAACGCTCAAGGAGAGACCAGCTCAACGGACAATGAGTAAAGGTTGACATGTGCGAGTGGACCAGAGGAGATACATTTAGACTTTGTCCATATAATTACTTATATCCCCAGGAATCCCACAATTTGAGGGGAATGTGACGAAAAGTGAGAAGATATGGAAAGTCATTAAGGAAGAGGAGCATCTTAACATTGAATGACACGGACACGATGTGTGCACAACAATTACGGCTCATGATTTTTAGTCCCGGTTGAGATCCTTAAGGTGTGGTAGTATCATTTCAACAAGTCTCAAAACAGTCACCTTCTTTTTTTTTAATGTCCTTTACAACTTCCGACTTTTATTCCCTTGCCCCAAAATAATCTATTCAAAGGACTAATCTTTTTAATCTCTCGTCGGACTCTGACTTGAGAAGACTTACTACTATTCTACGTGTGTAATCTCACTGAGCTGCATACGACAGGGAAACGTACACGGAATAAATTGTGGGCATAAAAATAATTAAGGATGTGTGCTTTCATCCACGCGTCTGAGACATTGGAATGGTGAAAGGAGGATCGAGAGTGAAAGTTATTTTCCAATAGATTATTACCCCTAATTGACTGTGAGCCGTGACAACACATGTGCAATAATTAAAAATCCGGATATGACAGGGCTAATTAAATTCCTACTATGGAGTTACCTGTGTCACTACTCGACTTGCCAGTATTTCGACAGTAATAGTGGAGTCAATTTGAGAGCTCATCAGACCCAACCCCCGTATGATGTTTTTACAAATAATCAGTCGTCCCACGGAGTTGAGCGGTCTGTCCAGCAAGATAATTATCGGAAAGAGTACGACACTCGCTCCGAGTCCGGACGATATTACTCCAATGGGACATACCGGGAAAAAAGCAATGTGACGGAATTCTATGATCCAAAGATCTACGGTCCGGTGGAACAATTCCAAGCGAAAGGAGTGAATGAGAACCGGAGGTTACAAAATTACGCCGCTAGTAGTTTTAGGGACGGGAGTAATTCCCGTAATAATGCCTATGACACCAATGGTTACCCCGAGAAACGCAGTGATTACAATAGTCGAAATCATGAAGACAGCTATAGAGATAAAACATATGAGGAGAGGGATCGGGATGCGACAAGGAGAGATGAGAATACGGCAGCCACTCAGCGTAGCTATCAAAATCCTCAACCTTCATACACTTCAAATTACCCGAATGGCGGAGGCTCATCCTACTATGACCGGAACTTGAATGATAACAGTCAGCCTAGGAGTTACAATGATGACACTCAGCGTCAGAATTATGATGCTCAGAATAGGAATTATAATCAAGACTCTTCAAGGAGTAGGAATTATTGGGATACCCCGGATCAAGGGGGGAATTATCAACGGCCCAGTCAGAACACAGGTGGACGAGGGGTTTTTGACCCGGGTTACCCCTTCAAAAATGTTTGGAATGAGCATTGGTCAACTACCACGGACAGACCTATTGCTCCAGGAGTGCTTGGCAAGTGGCGAACAGACTTGCAGGGACGACAGAGACCTGAGGATTTACACCACGTCCCTACCCCTGTTTATGTCACCACAAATTATGGCAGAGTTCAAGTGAGAGATTTTTTTGTCGGAAATTATATTTCCTTTTAGAATGATATGGCTTACAACAATATGTAATTATTGGGATTTTTTAAATTTGCAGGGATTTAAAGTCAAATTGTACGATGGTCCTTGGGTCCCTTTGCCAGCCCGACCTGGGGTCACGAATGTAGAGAAAGTTCAAAAGACAGTGGCAGCCTTCACTGGCATCCCTTATGCCCGTCCTCCTGTTCAGGAAGGACGGTTCAGACCACCCAGACCACACACGGGGTGGCAGCTTCACCAAGCTGTGGATTTCGGGCCGGCTTGCCCCCAACCTGTAATTAAGACAATTTATTTAAAATTCAAAAAACAAGTTGCATAATCTTGGATCATGTTTTTTGAAAGAAGAATGTCGTTTTTTAATTTTAAAATTTTGTTGATGTTATAATTTGTTTAAAAATAAATTTCAGAGTCGATTCTTTGGATATTCTGCTGGGATCATTCAAGTTGATGAGGATTGTTTGTACTTAAATGTATACTCTCCGGATGTGGGTGCTGGTGCTAAAGGTTCACCTTACCCAGTGATATTTTATATTCACGATGGTGACTTCATCCACGGAGCATCCAATCAATTTCCACCCCATCAATTGGTTGCTTGGTATGACCTGGTCGTGGTGACGGTGAATTTCCGTCTGGGAGCTATAGGATTTTTATCTACGGCAGATGAGTTCTCTCCAGGGAATTATGGGATGTTGGACTTGTCACTGGCGCTCAAATGGGTCCATGACAATATCCGGACGTTTAATGGTGACCCTGAAAGAATCAATGTTGTGGGGCTGGGGTCGGGGGCAGCGGCTGCTGGGTTATTAATGGTGAGATTATTTAAGGGAGTCATTTTATTTTTAGCAGACAAAATAATTTAAATGTGGAGAAAATATACAAATTGTTATTACATATTCTTCCATAAATTACAGTTGGCTCCAAGATCTCGACGCTATGTGAAGAATGTGGTTGCAATGGAGGGAGCCCCCCTTGCAGACTGGGCAGCAATTGTGGACAAATACAGACTTCAAAATACGACGGAATTATTTTCGATGAAGCTCGGTTGTTGGCAGCAGTATGATCGTTCTTCTTGGAAGATCATCGATTGTTTGCGCAAAAGGAGCTGGCAAGAGTTGGCAAATTTGGAATTAGAGGTACCTTCTTACATTCAATACTCAATTGTCGAGATTATCATGTATGAGTTATTTTTTTTTCATATGCTTGTATCTTGAAATTAGTATGTATAATAATATAGTCATGTTTTGATTAAATACTGACTACCCATGAAGGAATATCAACTTGAGGTAACCTCGTCAGCAGTATATATATATATGTACCAGCCATATACGATTTCATCCATAAGTATATAATTTCTTTCCCTGCTATTTCTGTATCAATGGATGTGTAAATGCTTTAAAATTGAATTGTATTTTTTCTTTGAAGCCTGATGTCGGAACGTTTCCCTGGTCCCCTGCAGTTGACAGAGAATTTAGAGTACCAAAGGATGATTTCCGGAACGACTGGAAGGAGGAAGACTGGAGATTTTTACCAGATGATCCAAAGGACTTGCTCCGACATGGGGAATATCCGTATGTCAAGTATGTCACCGGATTCTCAAGGCAGTCCGCTGCAGATCTTCTGTATGCTAACAGAACATTGGCCCCGAATTACATCGTGACTAGAGAATGGTTCGATGAAATGATTCATCTCTGGGTGAAGAAGTACAATTATACCTTAAACCCAGAAGGAGTTTACAGTGCAATACGATATTCTTATACCTACTGGCCTGACCCCTTAAACGTAACTCATCTTCGGGATGAATACATTCAGGTAATAATATTCAAAGGACAGTATTATTTTTAAAATTTGAGTATTATAAGCGTTCTTTTGCATATTTAAAAAAATTCGGGAACATTTCTAGTTTTTGTCTGACGCTCTCTACCGATCGCCCATTGATCAGACAGTGAAGGCCCTCCTGGCTCGGGGTATCCAGGTTCATCAGTACCTACTTAATTACACTCTTGAAGGATTGAGACTTCCTTTCTGGCGTGAGGTGCCCCGTGGATTGGAGTACTATTTACTTTCCGGTGCTCCGTTCATGGATCCAGAATTTTATCCAGAAAGACTTCGAGTGGATCGATCAGCATGGACGGAAGGAGATAGGAATATGAGTAATTTTTTTATGACAGCCATTGCTAATCTAGCACATTTCGGTCAACCAACTCACCACGAAATTTTGGGGATTTTCTGGGAAAAATCTACCCCATCAGATTTAAAATACCTGTCACTGAATTCTACGAACAATTCCACAATGCATAGAAATTACAGGCAGAGAGAACTAACTTTCTGGAGTGAGTACATGCCATCACTGGTCGGACGATATGTACCAACTTACCCACCAACAACGGAATACTGGTATATTTAGAACTATTAATGTTTTATTTGAGAAATATAATTACTTTCCAAATTATATGGTAACTTTCATAGCATTTATTGGTAATTACTAGTACAAATATCCTCCAATATCGTGTTGACGTGTGTGGGGCTAAAATATTTTATTGCAAAACTTTGTAGGTGGGAACCGAATGAGCCTTTGCAGATTGCCTTTTGGACCGTTAGTGGCATTTGCCTTGTATTGATAGTTATTTTAGTGGCCTGTTTTCTGCTGTGGCGAACGGCAAAAAAACAAAGGGATAGAATTTATGACGACTTAGGGCTCGCGGGCCCCATCGGGCTTGGGACAATAGGTAATATTAAGTTTTTAGTATTTACTTTCTTAATTTTTAAGTATTATATCAGAAGCCTTTAGCCACCCTAGTAACTGTCTAAAAGTTGGACAGTGAAGTTTAAAACTGAACTTCACGAATTTAAAATACCAAAACACCGGAAACCTTTTAGGAATAGTAGGCAAATCTCCAGCAATTATTGCGTTTAGACATGTCCATTTAGTCATAAAATTTACGCTGAAAAAGATCATTAATAACATTTCTGGTGTTATAAAATTGTAGTTGGGGATGAAGTGAGTGAATATGCGGAAACAGTGAAGACAGCAGATTCGATGGATTCCGGAGTTAAGTTAACCGCACATCATCACCCGAACCCTCACTCGCAAAATAGTACAAATGTGATGCTTCATCAAATGTATCCTTCCCCACCTCAGACACATCACCGGGAAAGGGATAGGTTCCCGACCCCTAGACGAAACATGCGGGACCGGGACCGGGATACACCTCAGACACAAGTCTAGGATAAATACAGTTTTAATTTCAAAATGTTGTTAAAGTTTAATGTTTCGATAATAGAATGAGGCCAGAAGCTTAAGTAGCTTCAGTTGTACAGGGCCAGAGAACGCATATTAAGTCAAAATATCGCTCAAATCCAGTGTCATTTACCAAAAACGGATTTCAGAACAGCCCCATGATGAGACGGCATTTTTGAAAGTAGCAACATTTTTCAGTTTCCCTTTTTTCGTAACCTGTCCCTTTTAACTACGATTGTTGATGTTTGAAATTTTTGTATTCTATATAGTAAGCATTTAGAAATTATTCACACGTGACAAGAAACAGCACAAAACTGTATACTTATAACATGACATATAAATATATATAGATATATTACATAAATATCCTTAGAGCCTATAGCTTACAGATCTCAAAAACGTATGCCAATACATGTGCACGAGTGAAAAACGTTGTATGTGAGGTAACCAAAATGATATATTTAGAAAATGTATGCATTCATTCTTTGTGTAAAAATGTAGGAACCAAAATATCACGAATTACACGCGCTTACCGTACTATTATAGCTTTACCAGTGAAACCCCACTTAATATCCCAAACGTGTTCATGAATACAGAAGAAGACATCTGCACTCAAATGTCCTAATCCTTGATGAATGATATGATCCAGCTAGAGCTGCACAATTGCAAAAATTGCAGTGTTTTGTTTACATAAAGGCAAGAAATATAGAGCTTCATTATTTCACAGAAAATTCGTTCTAAAATATTCATATATAACATTCATGCGCATGAATCGTTACAGTTCATTTAAATTATTTTAACTGGAAACCAAAACTTCAGTTTATTAAATTGAAAGGCTTTAAATGTGCTTAAGGGTTTTAAATTATTATAAACCATGTTTCACGGTTTCACAAAATATGTACAAAAATACTAGTTTAAATAAAAAAAATTGTTTCATACATCTTCCGTCTCAGCCAGCGGTTCTTTACACAATTATTTATAAATAACTCTTAATTGCTGAACATTTATTCCTATCGATAATGTCTTCCCCCTCCGCCGCCACTGCCACCGCCTCCGCCACCGCCACCTCCTCCACCACCCCTGAAGGACCTTCCTTGATATTCCGGAAGGCAAGGCGGGGGTAAAGCTTCGGAGGTCACCGTCTCATTATAACCAGGGTCATCCGTCGTGAACCGCTTGTTGTACTTCTTATCCAGCTGGTCCGCTTTGGCGATCAACACATCCAGAGGCTTAGCATCGACGGACTTACTCGACTTGGCTACAGGTTTGGGTATCTTCACAAACAAATATTCACACATCGAATTATTTTTCACAACATACTGACAAGTCATAGAGCATCAGTGCATGCTCCTGTACATTTTAAAAAATACTTTTAATTTAACATAACATCCTAAACAATTTGTCATTATTCTCAATTTCAAAACATTTAAATCGTTAACAGATAAGAAATGTGAATAATGAAATGTAAAACAGAAATGTAATACAAGAATGTAAATGAAATTGTGTGGCTCATTAGCTAAAAACAATAAAGAAATACATACATACAAAACATTTAAATCAATTTTGATTCAAAATTAATTATATATTACACATGCCGATTTTTTTTTAAAATAATTACTTACAACAACAGGTTTAGGTGGCAGTGCAGGAATAGGATCTTCACTCTCAGACTGAGATGATGATTCACTCAATCTTGAAACCCTCACAGACATAACTGCAAAACTTTTTTTTCAAAAATAACAAAACGAAAGATTTTTTAAATTTTTTAAACGGTGAATTAATCAATTAATCCTTCAGACGTAGACAACATTCCAAAAGACTCAAAGGATTTTAAAAGCAAAGCACAAACACTGACGGTTTGAATTTGGCGCGTTTTGTTCGCAGAGTATTGCTGTGCGTAGCGCTTAACGTAAGTACCAATTCTTCTTTTGAGCTTAATAAAAATCCGATAAAAATAGCTAGTTGTTTTTAAATTTATAGTAATTTTGTTCAGGAATACCCTATTTGTGATAAATATGATAAACAGTAAATCGTTTACTAAAGAAAAAAAATGGAAAAATTCCACAATACCATGAATTTATTATTTATATATCGTATTTTATTTAGTTAAAAATGCAAGGAACATTAATTTGATCTAAAATTTGAAAATATTTGAATAGAAATTTTAATTAAAATTGAAGATGTTTAGAATTTACGCGTATGGAAATGTATGGTGATTAATTTCATGAGCTATAGTGAATTCCACCAGAGCAAGCTACTTTACTAGAGGGCAGCACCAAGTGGATTGTATTAACACTTTGGGTTGACCCAAACCTGATTAATTGTAAAATGGAGACACATGGATATTAATGAGTTGATGTAGGAGTGGAAATTCAGGAAGGACAGTATTGTAAATTGTAATTGTAAGTAAATGGTGAAGTGTAATTATTATGCAATCAGAGAGAACAACTCCGGGAAGTAATGTGTCATTTATCCTTGATATCGATTATTTTATTTTAGACAACTTAACAGCTACTAGTACATACAGGTAGGCATGGTGCTCCTTCTCTTATTAGTTAGCATTATTCAATCTTAGATGCAAGATCTGATTTTATTGTTTCATAAAGGTACACTCCAGTAGTAGTTTAAAATTCTTTTTTTTTAAATCTTTTCCTCCGCTGTTGGGGATTTGGGACACTTAGACAACATACAGACAGCCACCAGAATCTTAAGTATGTAATTATTACAGCAAGGAAGTTAGCATTAGTTTTCAATATGCATTATCAGCTGGACAAAACTAATATATTTCAAAGGTCCTGTCATTCCGAAATGCTCAAACAACAACAGTGCAATCCAAAAGGTTATGTAACAACGTAAATGTTTCTGGTAAATGTGAAAGGAGTGTGTATTAGCTACTACAAAATCTATGCGGGTATGTGTGTGGTTGAAAATGTTATAATAATTATTTTATTATTTAATACAAAAAAAAAATCGAGACAACATTTTATATGTATACTATTTGTAGTGCTGAGGTGAATAAAAAGGGTCGGTCATGTAGCCTGACAGTAATGATATTTTAAAGTTTGTAATGGTTTATATACGGAACCTTATTGTTTTTATTCTTAACTCTGTAGAGTTTAACGGTACAATAGTTGTTCATCTTAAGAGCTATTACGACATACGATAAATTCTAATATATTTGTTGTTTTTCTAAATCTATGGATGAATAGAGAGTTATTTTTATAAACTATATACGATTTTTTCATCACGTTGTCTCTTTGTAATTGTTGCTTTCCGGGGTGGTGTCTAATTGAAGAGATTCCTATGCAAACGTCCGTGGATAAGAACGACTTCAATTTCCCCCAACCGGATCACACAAGGGAGGTGGCGGAAAGACATCTTATATGATTATTTTTCTCTATACTTCTTGTATGACTTAATTATTATTATTATAGAGCCCTAATAATAATAATAATTATCGTAATTAATATGGAACGCAAATGTTCTCAAAAGCTACATCAAGATTATATATATCACATCAACACATTCTTTCTTGCATAAATAGTCCACAAGAGACACACATGCCTTTTTCATATTACATCTCCATCAATGTCCTCCTTCTTGATCAGCGGATGACAGTGCAATGGTACAATTTTGTTTTGAACAAGCTAAAACAAAGCCTATACTGTTTGATCTATAAAAAACTATACCAAAACAAACCAACTCTTATACTCTGATGGCAGACAATACTCAAACCTCAACTTTGCCTCTTCTCTTGCGGGTAAGATCCAACAAAAACTTTATCAAGTAACATAAAATATCTAACAAATCCTTATTTCCTTGGTATAACTCTATTAAAACTAGCATGAGTAAACTAAACTTGCACACAAACTGAGATGATTTCTGCAATGTAGCAGCAACGCATAGGCTACGGAACATTGTAAAAACAACTCTGATTCAATCTTAAGACATACCCGAATGTTACTACTTTGCCATTCATATTGTCAACATATTATGCAATCAAGAACGTGTAATATTTCGTACTATTCTTAACTATTATACAGGTAATGACAAGAAATTAGAATAGCAAATATTCAAATCGATTCGTACACATTTTACAATATGAAGTAACGTCTACTAGATGTATTCTCTCCAATCAAATGACAATACTCTTGGTGAGGTTCTACAATTCTACGTACTCTTAAAATTAGGAATTAAGATTTAAAAATATTCACAGCGTACGCATGTATATGTAGATTCGTATAATCTAAAATAAAATGTAATTTGTGATACTAGTAAACAGTAGTACAGTATTCGAAAACTAATAATTTCCTTCCTCCAATAACATGAGAACTAAGCATAATAACTAAATATTAAAACTTGTATGCTCTAATCATAATTTCTTGCGCGAGAATTTGTTGATATTGGAGGGGGAACGTAGGACGAGGAACGAACATAAAAAAATATCAAAACATTGTAACTATACAAAATGTATTCTTAATATGTAAATATACATATGTATATGTATCAAAGGAAATACAATTTTTTCAAAACTAATTAACTAAGGTTAGTATAGTTGAATATGATCATTTCGGTTACCATTCATCATTCATTCAGATAACTGGATACACAAAGCCAAGAATGATAACCACTGTGACCTGGTGTGCATCCATTTATCAGAATTATTTCCCTCGGCAAAAAGATTACAATTTGACATCGTCACATACTAAAAGATTTCAGATACATAGCAGATCAATTCAATAAAATAAATTCTTTCTCTGTTCAAATGTTCATTGAACTTGGACTTTTTTAGCAAAAGACGTGCAGTAAAAGTGTAACTATACACGAATGATTAGAGATAAAGGAAAAATATATAATTACCACATATATAGCATAAGAGCGACAATCTAATCGTTACCAATGGATTTTCATATGAGTAGAATTACAAATTATATAATACTAACTAACATTATGCATAGTATCCTTAAAAATTATGCATATTTGCAACACAGGTGGATTACATTTGAGTGAAAAAATTAATATAATTATCTACATTACATGTTGAATAGGCAGAATGAAGATACAAACTGTTGTTCAAGAAAAAAAGTTCAATCCCCCACAGTGTAGCGGTCATTCATTCTAACCTACATAATGAAAATAATTGCAAGAACAACAATTACAATGAGTCTCTCCTTATTATAGCATTTATCATTTGTTTTCGAGTTTTTACATACTCTAAAAATCCTGGCATCAAAAATTTTGTACTTTAGATAATTGTGGTTTCCACTCATTATGTATTCTTTGTTAGATTGGCAGAACCAACGGATCCATTAATTATTTCGTAATTAATTCATCTCAATCAATTAAGCCAATGTACCCAGCCAACCAAGTTGACAAATTTTTGGTGGGAATTTGTTCTTGTAAATTTTACGTGCTTCATTTCTCTTTCTTCTTCATAGCAATGAAAATAATTATGATTCACATTACAGACTGATGATCCAATAAGTTCGCTATCTAACAAGTAATAGCCATTTTTGCTACTTGTAGTATAACTTTTATACTCTAAGTGTCGCCTATGAACTATTATTACTAACTAGTAATTTAAAATGTATGCCCCTTGTCACTAGTACAGGTAAATAGTAGGATAACTATAATTAATTTAATAAATCAAAAATAACCTAGGTTTTGTTTCTGATGTACTCTGTTGTTACAGCCAACATATGAAATATATCGAGGAGTTAGTTATTGAAAACATAACAGAATTTCAATTTTTCTCGATAATTACGACAAAATATTTTGACTTCAATACCATCTCATATATTACATGTATATGTTATTCGTATATATTCATTCTCAGCTACCGTTGAGCTCCAAAAAGAATTATGGTGAACACAACGAAAAAAACTCAAGGAATACATGGCAGAATCTCAAACCAGGACTGACAAATCAAGGCAAGTGTATACTCACGCCGAAGTTTTTAAACTTAAAACAATTCCAATAATTATGGTCATTATCGTCAAGTTAAAAACTATCTATCAACTTCCATTCGAGTCACCTACACATATATAGTAGTATTAATATTATTATCAATATTATGTCAACAACTGCTTCCATTCCATTTTAACTTTCGGGAACAACAAAGCAACAAAATCTGGTAGCATATAATGATTGTTTGGATAGTATCTACACAGGGAATAGCGAAGTTTCGAGAGACCGCTCTCTCGAAGGGGTTAATGGAAAAACCATTATGGTTGCATATGAGTCTTTCAGTAATCAAAAATCTATAATATTGCTTACTCCTCATTTTCTCACTGAAGACTTCGAGGAAAGTCGATTGCATATTTTGTTTTAATTACAATAATAATAGTCAACTAATTATTGAGAATAAATTTGCATCTATCTTTCTTTATGATTGAATGACTTACATTATGTTTAATAATCTGCCATTGTTACCGTATTCCTCACAAATATTTCTCGACCGATTTCGCTTTCTTAACCACGCACTTTACAATAATTCCTCTCTCCCTGCTGATTTTACTCCCCTCTTCTGTCTTCCCCTTTCTCTCTGTACAAATTTGATCTCAATGGTGTACTCTTCTTTCTCCTGCCACTTCAAGGACTGCACGTACATACACAATTCTTTTTACAACTAGACGTAATTACTTATATTGCGAAGATAATCATTTTTTTAAAGGATGGTGTTGAACTTGCTCATTTCCCCCTTCGTAAATCGGAGTAAGTAGGTTTCATTCTTCCGTATTCATTTCGGCTTAACAAGCTGTATTAGTATGATAGATAACTCGTTTTACGAATACGATTTTCATAGAAATTTTTCGATTACCTACGTGTTGTCAGAAGATATTTGCGTGTGTAAAATTATTTTATACATTGTGGTTGTGGTATATATATATAGTTGGATATATATAATATATTTATGTATATACATAGAGTAATTTTTCTTTGTGTTTTTTGGCTCAAGCTTTTTACTCTACTGAGTGACTTTGAATAGTGGCGAGTCTCACAATCAGTCACCGAAACGCGTGCAAGCTTTCTTCCATTTGCACTGCGTGCACCACTGGTCTCGACGCTCCATTCCGTACACCTGTTGTAATTTAACAGAGAGAACAAAACTTAAAATGATGAAATCAACACATACATAAGTACATCAAGTAAAAGCTTCATTTAGGGAATTACGAATGTGAAACAGTAAAGTTAGTCAATAGAGCAGAAATAAAAAGAGTGCTGGCAGAGCCGTTAAGCAGAATCCACTTACTTTGCGGCATTTCTTTGTATCACCACGAGGTCTACGAACAGGACTGGATTTCGGTGAGAGTCTCTTCTTTGGATTTAAATGAGTATTTCCATTAGGAGACTTCCTCTGCTGCTGGTTTAATTTGTACTCTGGGTCTGTAAATAACATATACAAAAATAAATACATTTTAGACTTTGCTCTAGTTTTTCAAGTCTCATTAAAAGAAAATTTGTAAACAAGAGTCAAATAACAGCCACCCTATAAAGATATACTGACTAACAATAAGTAGTCAAGATATAAAAAAATTACCTTCAGATGGTGGTCTAACCATGTCCATATGGGACAGTGTGGGAGAAAATGCCATGCTAACTCCCGAGGACCCACCAAACGATGAAGACGGTGCAGGTGAAGAGAGATCAGATACTTCCTCTTCTGTGTAATAAAACTCCTCTTCATGATCTCCAGATTCTTCATTTTTTGGCCTAGATTTCACGCACAAAATAAACCACATGAGAACTACCGTTCTGATACCTACCTGCCTATATAATTAGGCTATTTTTGGATGATGCCAAAAGACTCATCAACAGAGCCACATACATATATCTCATCATCAAAAGTAATGTGATTACCCCAAATGAGCATATCGAACATGAGCTTCAATCTCAAAGCAGCTCTCTTTGACCATCGAGCAACCAGGCCAAGTACATTTGAAGATCAACTTTGTCTTCTTTTTACGAGGTTCATCCCAATCACCGCTGTCACTCTCAATGCCATCATCACTCGATGACGGTGTCGGACTGCAATTATTATAGTGCATCTCGCCCAGAGTCCCCGAACCAGAGAGTCCAGATCCACTTCCATTATTACTCAACCAGGATGATGCACCTGAAGAGCTGGAAGAGCTCCAAGAAGAAGAGATCATTCCTGTAACAAAAGAAGTAACATGAAAAATTACAAACTTGTAAAAAAAACAAAATTACGTCATCCTCCGGAATCTTCATTCTAATCTATTCATTTCACAAAGAAAAACCTCCTGCCAACAACAAATACTTTGCATTTCCCCTTCAATCCTTACACGCCAGTACACTTTCTATTTAAAGCCGACGATAGTGTGATAAACAAGGTCAAAACAGACATCAGCTGTTTCCTAATCTCACTGGAATATTAATTATGACCAGCATTAAAAGCATTTTAAATGTCCAACGCCTTCACTTACAGATCATATTTTCATTTTCTACTTTAGAAATCCTGGCCTTATCATCAGTACACACTCCAATACACACAGTTAGCATACAGAGTACTTGCTGTACCTTTTCAATTTTTCCAGAGAGTTATCTCTGCCTAGTGTACACACATGTACCAATTTCTTTTCAAAATAAGGCATTTTCCTGCACTCCATGGATAAACATGTACAATATAATAATTATTAGCTCCTGTACATACTGTATCTGTACATCCAGGAGCTGCCAAAGTTTTACAGTAGGGAGAAGCACAGTGAAATAAAATTTAATACTATTGCCTTTTACGTTAAAACTGTAGCCGAATTACGACTTTACACTTGTGTAATCAATTTCATAAGAATAATAATTACAGCCACTAATTGTAAGTACTAGGCTTTGAAGATAAGGAAATGAACTGGAACTAATCAACATTTTTCGCTCGCACTCCATTTTCGTCCACACACAAAAATTATGATTGACTAACGACGCCCTACTTTAATTAATATGCATACATAGTTCCTCCTTGAAGTGTAACCACGAAATAATGCTCTTGTTTGTTTCGATACTGTCCCAACAGTTTACAAATCCTTCCAAGAAAAATTAGTACAGAGGAGAAAATATTGTTTCTACTGGAAAAAGAACCATTATTATCACATCCATTTAGGAGTAGTATTCCTGGATCGGATTTAGTGTAATTATTAATAGCACGGAACAAAATAGAGCACTATCACAATCCTCTCGCCATCCAGCGAGCTGTCCTATGCCTAAGCATATCAGCTCATACTTAGATACACACAATACTAAACAAGTGCACGACGCTGATATCACGTTTACACAAAAGAGTATCATCACGTCATTTTTATTGTAAATGTACATCAACTTAATTTCTCTCCATAAAGATAATTACAAAAAGCCATCTCTGTTGTGTTTAAACCAGATACAACTATTCCTCTCTGAATTATTCGAAGCATGTATAATACAGATACGTAATACCTATGAGCACATCAGTATGAGTTCAATCATTATCTCTTCTTTCTTGGAAGATAAACTTTCAATTCAAGAAGATAAACCTTCCAAAAGGGAAAATTTTCCGCCGAGTCTGTTCCTCACAGAGGAACCTCCCCCTTTTCAAACTCACACTTTTCCTGATCGTTAATAAATAACGATAGGGAACAATCTAGGATTTACGTCATGCTTTTCAGCTGTTTTACATTTTATGACAAAGCTGTAATTAAAAAACAGGACATCCCTTTAGAACACACATGTTCGAGGTTAACTACGCAAATAATCAATTCACAATTGCACAATTGCAAACTCACCCTTGCGACTAACATACACACAAATGCAGCAAGTGCCAATTGGGGAAGCAGAAGTAAGTAGCATGCAGGAGAGCATCAGCATCAGCATCACCAGAAGCAACTTCATCTAATTATGTACGTATGTATGGACATGTGTAAATTGGGGCTCTCATTTACACACCGGCTTATGCAAACTCTTGTCTTTTCAAGAGCAAAAAAACTACATGATAAAGTGCAAGTGGAATTCATCAAGTGTGTGTTTGTCAGGACAGGAACGGTTGCAAAACTGCATATTATTAACATGTATTGAGTCAACTCACAATTCATGCAGAGTGGTAAGTATTAAGTATAACATATGAGTACAATACATACTTAGCGTACACAAGCTTCCATGTCAGATACATTTTGGTAGGAGATCCACTTTTTTAAAAAAAAAAAACCTTTGTGTGTAGTACCGATACAACTACACTGCTTTGTGCTGTTACAACAACTGCTCCTTTCTCACAAAATCTCTGCACGTACTATCTGCATAGAACACCGGCCTGGTCTGTAACAACAACTACTCTTTCGTGTGCTCCTTTACATAATGTTCATTTCCATTTTAATAAATAGCGGCAGTAATAATTGTTATAGGATGAATAATTAAAGGATGTACATGGAGAGGGAGAGAGAGAGAGACAGAGAGACAGAGAAAGAGAGAAAGACCTGTCGTCTCATGACTACTCACTAAATGCAGTGTACCGGATAATTGCCTATTGAGAAGGTAAAGGATAGAGATGATGAGAGGTTATAGAGAGACTACTACCACCACCAAAGGTTGTCCAATAGCCTAGAAAATATTCTGTTCAACTCGACCTTTGAGCAGAAGACCAAGTGCAAGAGGTGAATGACACGGCCAACATACTCATCATCATCATCATCATCAACATCACCGCATTATCATCAACACAAGTGTGAGTGATTGAGTGTGTGGCACAAAGCCCTTTTATTCCGTTCGTTTATATAAAGCACAATAAGATAACCCCGGTGCTGATGAAATATATAAGCATTCAAGTTAAATGGATCACAACTATTAGCAAATCCTTCATTTGCTCCCTGCATGTTTAACATAATCATCTCAATTCTAAACATCCTACTAATTCATGATTTAATAATTCTGTCCCCTCATCATTATCATCAGCAGTATTGGAACACTCTTCTTCTCTCTGCTGTCCTATCAACTCCTATTATTCATTCTGTCATGTCCATATGCCAATAAGTCCAAATTCTGATTGTGAGTATCCCTGTAAGCATGTACCTCTCTTCGGTATCTATTTCTTTTTACATACATACAGAGGTACATCCTCCTCCGGGATTTTCTTTGCTCAAACCATTGTGAGGTCCAAGTGTAGAGATACTTATAAGTATAAAGCTCGATAACACGCGAGCCAGGGGAATAACTTCAAGATAACAAAATCCCACATTTTAATTTTATGCGCATTGGGTAAGGCCTTTATTATTATTCATCTACAAAAGTCAGCCGCACCGCAGCCGCACGACATTCCATCCGTGTCATTGTACAACATTTTCTCAATGCTAACGGCAGTATCCCTGACTCCTCTTCCATATATATACCTATATATATATATTATATATATACTCAGTTAAAGCACAATTATTTATTCCATTATCCATATGCAACCACAACTTCCACATCCCTACAAATAATATCGGCACCTAAATACGCAGACACATACACACACACACACACACACACTCACACACATACACACCTGAAATAGTATAAAAATAATCATGACGGATCCTGTCAATAACGCTACAGATTAATTCACTCCCCCTAAAAAAAATATGCATACAGCACACACTTTTCCAGTACTATTGTTTAGACAAGAAAATATCTGGAAGTGACCCAGGTGTCATTTATTAACTTTCACACATTTTATCGTCAATAACTAACTCAATTAAATTGGCATTCCCACAGACAGACGCACGTAGCTGAGTAAGCTGAGCACGTCACTTTTTTTTTGTCTTTCAGGAGGATTCACAAAAAAATATACATATATATGACTACCCCCAGTGTATACGTACATATGTAATTATCCTCATCCATCATCCCGTATATCTACTTATAATTCCACATTATGATAGAACCACTCACTCCCACCAACACGTTTCAATCATAATAAGAGAGATCCGCGTGCTGGGCTTTTCGTCACAACAAACACACTGGTGGTGGTGCTCCATTAAAAAAATATAATACACACACAATATTTTATGTTAAAAACTAAACACGAGCATTTTTTTTACGTCCCTATGAACTAATAAATCTCAACTGGAAACAATACTCCGTCGTAATAATAATGCTAATTGTGTGTATCCTAAAGGTCAACCCATTAATATATTTTTCTCCGTCTATATTACAAAAGAACAAACCAGTGTATATAAAAAATACTCACGATATCACCCCCACTATATATTCATATAAGTATATGTATATGTATCTAGACCTAATAACTATTTCCCTATCACCACTTGTGTGGCAAAAGTATTAAATAAAGTGCATTCGAATAATAATTAATACTGCATTTTCAATTCATAAATGGGCAAAATAATTTCAATTCTCAGTCTCATCATAATGCATACTATATAGCTCCTGAATGCAAGTTTTCATTTCTAAAGCATTTCTAATTCCTACTTACACTCCTCCAGTCACACATGCCTCCATTTGGTTATAGTATTTATGATTCCTGCTCGTGAGTCTGTAATTTTCTGAATATGGCATGATTACAGTAAAAATAATAATAATAATTATCACACTCAAGAATTTAATAAAATTTAAAAAAAAAACTAATTTCATTCCAGATATTATGAATGACACATTCAATTAAAAATTTTATTTAGTATTGCGTAGTTTCCTTTAAATTTTGTTTTAATCATTTTTAAATATTCGGAGTAGCCAAGCAATTTTCGAAAGCCCATTTCATTGTAATTTAAGCGTATGCCCACAACAAAATACATTTCCATTGGAAAATAAAATTAAGGGCAATAATTTAAAATTTGATAGTCACATGTAAAAATGGGATTCTATTGAAACCTCTTAACAACACTTCCATACTCCTTCTTTGTCCTCCCCAGACGCAACTTCAACATCATCGTCATCATTATCATCATCCTCTCACAAAAGATGCTTATTACTTCAAGTACACACACACACAGAGAGAAACCTACATATATATATACATACATCCACACACAGAGTGAGTTTTAAAAAAGGCAATGTATTTTATTGTTTCTCTAACCTTGACCTCGCTTGTACCTCAACGGATACATGCAAGAACCGGAGACAAAGAGTCTGTGTGAGTATGAATGCTGCCTTTGTAACTGCTCTTGAAACCGAAGTACTTATCTACGAGCGAATCATTAATATTTTCAAGTTATTAATATCTCTAGCCCCCTCTCTATATACCAAGTATACATTGTAAATGCACACATCCAGGCTATTGCTTATACACATACATACATACATACATACATACAGACATACATACATACAGATGAACATTTGTGAGTTATACGTTTGCGGTAGCAACCACATTAGTATACCCTGTAAAATTGCAAACCATGAAATAGACTACAAAAATATGTATTTCCAGAGAAATTCTCCAAGCCTAGAGTCATACTATGCACATTGTGAAACATGAGTTCAATATTGCAACTCTCTTGAAAGTATGCTTGCAGTTGTTGAGCGCAAGCGGTGAGTAAACCAGCCAGAAACGTAAAATAAAATATCGCAATCATCATTAGCCATATACTTAAAACTCAGCGAAATACCGACGGCAGCAAAACAAGTGCAGGAAAAAAAAAACAACAGACACAAAGTCGGCAAAAAAATATGTAGATAATGTTCACTCATTATTACTCATGGAGATACATCCATAATTACATATCCATACTCTTTCCTGCAGGTTATGAGAGTAAAGTTTGTCATCGCTCAAAAATTCTTGTCAAATCCACTCGAGCACACACATATATAAATATCACGTGTATTTTCATATGTATACTTACATTTAAATTAACTATACATAGATATATAAAAATATCTACCTACAAAACCATCGTCTCTTTTCAAACAGAAGGGAAATCAAAACCCAGGAGCCATACCGTACATATCAACCCGCACACTATTAACCCAGAGCGAATAGTAGGTTTAGTAGCAACATGTGACGGAATCAAGATCGAGGCATCATCATCCATCTTCAATTGTCATTCCATGTTACCCCTTTCAGTTATTTAGTTAGTTAGTTAGGTAGTGTTTCTGTTCTAATTTCATTACTTGAATGAATACATACGTACATTGATATGCAGACGAGTAGATAGTTATCTGCACGTAGATACATCAACGTCGGTGCACGTACGTACGACATGCATAGTTCAGCTCCAGCTCTTACAAAAATATACTTACATACCATTGATTTGCACTAGTACTACTGTAACTCAATTGCCTGTCCTATCCGTAGAGTTTCATACCGTTTAAAACAGGGTATACACAACACAGGCAGAGTCAGTGTAAGTATACATACGGTAGAACAGTAGGACAGGAACGGCTTCCATCCAGAAATACATACATACATACGAAATACAGATACTTATAGAGGAGCATGCTTCAAAATCCTCCATTTCAGAGAGACTCAGAGAGACTCAGAGAGCACGGTGGTACGACAGTAATCTGAATTCTGTGTCAATCGTCATTAATTTGATCCCCTTGTTTTTCCCGTATTCCCATTACATGAACCTTGCAAATACACATTCAAATAAATACTTCAACCATTCTCCTACTGTGGACATCTAGATACATACATAAGTATATATAAGTAATGTTGCCACAGGACTCATCCGCTACAAGCTTCATGAATCATTTCGGTCTAATCTTATTAAAAAAAACACGGACTTTTTATTTTTGTTTCCTATTTTTCTCCAACTATCCAATATGCCCAGTAAAATGACAACATTGACTTTATCCTCTTTCCAAATTAACTCAACATCCATACATATATATATATACACCAAGCCCAGAGAGCCAAGTGCATACGCAAAAGTTTATATGTATGTACATAGAGCCTGCAAATAAAAAAAATACAGACAAGGCTAGCAATAAACTGCCCTCACAACACTAACAGTTTTATGTACTTAAATTAACTGCGAACTTCCAGTTTAGCATGAATATTGGTACAGAACTACGACTTCCCTCAAACGTACCAACAGAGCCCACATACATAAGTACACACAATGACACAATTATACTTAAGAGAGCTAATAGCTACATATAGGTATGCACATTAAATTGAATTACTCAAGTGCACACACATGTCGCATTTATTATGAAGCAGCACGTTGAAAGAAGATCCGAGCTTTATTTTTTTAAGAGAAAGAGAGCGAGCGAGAGAGAAAGAGAGAGAGAGAGAGAGAGAAGAGAGATACACACACACATTCACATTCACAGGGACAACATCTAAAGCGTAGTACTGTTTCAAATGTGTAAATAGATACGTACGTGCCATATAATAATGGGACAGTTTAAAAACAGTTTCTATGTAAATTTTGCACAAGTCACTTTGCTTTTGCTTACGCAAAAAAAAAAGTGAGTTTAAATGTGTGCCTGATATTTTTACAAGGGTGAGGTTTCAATGAGCGATTGCGAGGGTGTATCATAGTATAATATATAGTTTCTGCAAAAGTAGTACGAACATCACCAGAACCACCACCACCATCAGCAATAACAACAACAACAACAGGTAAGTAAGACCAATGCAATCATTTCAAGGTTCCTTTCATTAAGTACCGCTTCGATTGTTTTGCTACGTAGTAGTAGTAGTAGTACTGTAGTAAGTAGAGAGAAGCACGAGTAGTATCTGTAGTAAGGATTATTATAAACACAGTTCGCGAATACTACTTATAAATTACGCAGTTCAATCTAGTGTCAGTGTGTTCTCTTCCATTACTTTATACAGAAGACATACAGGAATAAATCCGCAAATTTTTCCTCTCTCTCTCTCTCTCTCTCTCTCTCGCATCTTACAACCATGCTTATTCGTGATAAATATTTCGTTTCAAATTCTATTCATGATTTGTTAAAATGCGCAATGAGCTAGATACAGACTGTATCATACAGTGTACGACGACGGGCGGCGACGACGACGATGGTGATGATGATGATGATGATCACTGCGATGCTGTGAATGAAAGCTTTACACTTACTATGAAATGTACTTCCATTATAAGTACATTATAAGATATGAGTTTGTGAGGGATAGACCAAAATAATTGCATTCTCAACGATGACGCAATTCATTGCCTCGTGTGTTCGGTACATACCATCGCTCTCTCTCTCTCTCTCTCTAACTTTTGCAACCCGACCTCTTTTTAGTTTCGTATTTAAGTAATCCTACATTATAAACGCTCTCACATCCATATAGTCACTCAATATAAAGCCACACTCTATTAACAGTCCACACACAATAAAATATCTGAAACATCTATCTATACATTCACACACTTCTATACATACATACACAGCCCGACGAAGGAGAGACAAATGGAGAGAGAGAGCGAGAGAGAGAGAGAGAAAGAGCCACCCAGCATGTATATAAACATACCTACAGTCACCTTTTGTCACCTACATATACTCCCAGAGTAACTCATATGTACACAATACAGTCTAAGTCAATGGATAATAAAAAAACTGGAAGAAATCCTACATGTGCTACACGCATGTAAGCATCACACATATGTATGTTCACCTGTACATTTCTGCATTTGCTGAAATCCTACCTTCTTGACACAATACCGTGTACAGTCGAGGTAGACAATAGTAGAAATTAAAATCCACTTCTCTCCCTCAACAAATTTCAGGGTTGGTCTTATGTACCTTCTAATAAATGGCTTTTTAAACTTTATTTAAAAAAAAAATCATAACATGCTTATACATACAGACATACATACCCATATACACACAGGCAGACTCTCACACACTCATACACACTAACTAACAATAAGACTCATGGTAACAACTTAACTTAGTGTGTAATAACAACAACACACATACACAAGATCACATTTATGTATGAGTGCATGTAGATAGATATGTGTGACCTGCAGGACATGACAGAGATCCCAGGGAAGAATTCCCTAACCGCACCAAACACACACACATATCACTAAAGTTTCTAGAACGAATGAATGTATACCCCCTCCCTCGCTCATAAATATCCATTAGTAAACAATTCAGTTTAAATATACTGAACAATAACAAAAGTGTGCATATGGGATGCAAGTGAGAAGAATTCAAGGCCTTCTTTATCCTTTTTTTTCCCAAAAAAAAATCTATATATGCATATATATAAAGGTTTTACTCTAGAATAGTAATTGTGTTTGAAAAGATGCAAGTTGTTCAAGGATCTCCAATATAATTACATGTACATTCATAGATATATATCCATAAAATATTCCAACACGTTTTAAATGCACACAAACGTGAGCATAGGAGATTATAGCAGCAGTGTAGTAGTAGTTAAAGTTGTAGGAACAGCAAGTGAACTAACCCACCCTAAGGCTTGCATCTGATCATGTGCTTGTAATGACATACATATACCTATATAATTATTATATTTGACTAAAAATACTAAATCCCATACTATGCTAAATAAATACATGACACGTTTACTCCTTTAATAGCAATAATTACACTCGGTCCAAGAACTTACTACAGTTACCAGAACAGAGAAGTGCATGCACACTTGTTCGAGAGAGAGCAACAAGGATACAAAAAATTATGAGGAAAATGCATAGGAGCGTGCAACGTACAACATCACTAGTCCTAAACGGATGATCGTCATTAAAATGGACAGAGTTGACTGGGAACTCCAAGAACAACCCACGTAGTATATAGTATCCTATGTTTTGATGTACAAAATATGTTTTTATTTATTTTTGTTGCTCCTATGACGACTCTCACTTGACAGAGCTTCATTTCATATCATATGGGTAAATAAATGAAGAGCGAACCAGGAACTATCCCTAGTTAGTAAACCAGTATAAGTGGTTAGTTATGTAATGTGTATATGTGTGTGTGTGTTTAAAACCTAAAGAAGACCAACAGAGTAGGAGGAAATCACCTCTGAATCAAATACAAGTTCCAGGAGTAACTTATCTTTTACACCACACACACACAATTACATCAAGACAATAATAATTATTATTATTATTACCGTAAGTTCCTACACATATAACATATCACTCATCATCATCATCCCCACACTTATCTATCGAATAGTCAAATCCAATCTCCAATCTAGCCTTCCTTTCATAACAAGCTATCCAGCAGGAGTGACTGAGTGAGTGAGTGAATGAGAGAGAGAGAGAGAGAGAGAGAGGTGAGTTTTTACCCAGAAAACCAACAAAATCAAAAGAAAAAAAAACCAGAAATGATGTACGACCTAGGAAGAATTGACACACAATCCTATCCTTCCAAGGCTGTTTATACATATGTATGTCGGTGTACTTATACACGTCATACAAATTAAAAAATCTCAGCGTATTATTACACAGGCTTGATAATAATTCTACCAGCAGTCATAATCATCAAATGATACCTCCTCTCAAAAAAGCACCTCTTGACAAAGTCAAGTATCTACTTTTATATAACTTTTCACAGTCACTTGCATATACATCAAATGTATTTTTATTACAATATGAGTTACAAGTCACAGCTCAACTATAGTAACTCCGCTCAAACTTCATACTACTATGTGTGCTATTATGAAAATACATATCTTACACACGGATCAAGTTGAAATTCTACAGATGTTCAACCCATTTGAAAAGTAGTTCTCTTCCCTACAGAAAGCTCTCATTATATTAACATATACATATATATTTCCACTTCGTACGGGTACGTGTGTATACACATACATATATACATATACAGGTAAGTACATGTATGTGTAAGTATACAAACTTGGTCAGGGTTTGTACAAGTCCATTCCTTCAATTTACAAGGAAACGGAAAAACTGGAATCTATATGTATACCTAGGTAGGGAGGTACACATTATTACTAAGGAAATTACTAAAGGCGGTAGTAGTTGAAACCAGAGATAAGTCCAACATAAGTGGAGAGTTTTAAATTGTGGTAAGTATTATTATATAGGGAAACACATGTGGTCCTAAAAGATAAGTAACTAATAACCAAAGCCGTAACTACTGGGCTAATGCATCTCCTTGATATATGTATGTATGCACTACTACTACTACTACTACTACTAGATATGTATATTGTATATAATACAAGATTTAAATTATCAAGGAGTGGCTCCTTTTTTCCTTTGCATGTCCCACAGAAGCAGAGGCAGCTACTAGAGCCTATGTATATAGATACATGTAGAGAGAGAGAGTATGAAACGCATTCAACCTACCTACGTACTGCCTATTATACACCAGGGCTTTTTCTTACATTTTAACAGGAATACCTAATGAAATGATGACGTATTACGGAAGAACCACGTAACCTTTCTGCACACCAGCTAGTTTCCATCAAGGACTTTGTCATGCACAAGGATCTTTTTCTCACACAAGTAAGTATAATATGAAGTATGTATGTATACATATATTTATGTATATGAGAATAGGGTAGGGACAACATCTACACTCTCGGCATAAAGCTACTACCTTCAACATCACAAGAAGGAAAGAAATACTTATAACCTCCTCCTTCACATTCAAATATTTATATATCTCTTTTCCCAATGTTACAGTAAGCTCAAGCTCTAGTCATGCACTATTCACGCATAGGAGAGATAGATAGAGAAACACATAGAGATAGATATACATAGATAGATACATCATACAGTCATAACAACGATCCTCATCCACATAGCACATAACCTACAAACATAAATAGAACGACACACACTCACACACACACCTGTGCAGAAGATGTATGTATGTATGTAAGCATTCAAAAAAAACGCATGCCAACATAAAACAACTCTTTTTTAAAAGGTAATTCCAAATCATTGGCACAATTATAAAAAGTACACTAGCACACAACAAGAGCATGGGAGAGAGAGAGAGAGAGAGAGAGAGAGAGAGAGAGAGAGAGAGAGAGAGAGAGAGAGAGAGAGAGGGGAAGCCATTACCGGCCGGCTTCACCAACATCACACATATCTATCTAATATACCTATCTATCCTTCAGTCACCTGCCAACGAATGCAAGGTCGTAAACAAACACCAATTTAACCTCCCTCTCCTTCTCTCTCGTTACTCGCTATCGTCGTTGTGGGTTTAGCTAATACTAAAAATTCACTCTCTTCTCGTTACTTTTCCCTTCGACAAGGCACAAGTATTACAACATAAGTACATCAGTGGGTATAGTGCATACAGGACAAACTCCAAGCATACAAATTATCTGCTTCTATATACATAATAATATACACAGAGAGATGTACCTGCTGTAGGTTCACACTATGAGAACGATACCATGGAAATATTTTTAGGGAATCTGTACATATACATATAATGTATCACTAAAAACCCACAAACATACCGCTGCCAAGAGGAACATCCTTTACGCATTTATTCTATCAACAAAGATTTGCATATATTTATATTTACATATATACTTACTAGATGTAGATACACTAAAAAAACGAAGCCATTCCTAACCACATCCAACTTCTCGGTACAAAAATACTTACTTACTTACGTAGTAGTACTTTACTAAGCAGCATGTCAGAGAAACGACCAACAGAAACAGAACAAGCTCAAAACACAAGCCCTGTGAAACTTTTATCAACGAAAATATAAATCCCAAACCCCAAATATATATATAATTTGAGGGATGTCCCCACATGTAATTATGCAAATGTTATGTTTTTGAACAGTTACAAGTTGACATGCATAAAAGTCACTACCATATGTACATACAGACTTTAGTAGCCTCATCATCACGAGTACAAAGTTCTTTAACTCTTTTTATTTTTACTTCATATACCTCTCTCTATATACTTCAATCATCCACATCCTCATCACGTGAACAAGTATCTATGTATACCTATATTCAAACACACACACACACACACACACACACATACAAAATAAAATAAGTGAGCAGGAAAAGCTTTCAATAAGACAAGAATCCAACCAGAAGAACAGTGTCAAGAGTACTCAATTCAATTATGTACACCACCAAATATATTAGATATATAAAAAGTAGTACTTATTGCACTGCAGATTGCATTTACAAAAAAAAAAAAAAAACCTCAAGCCTTCCATGAATTTTTTTTCTTGGAAGAATAGCACATGCAATAATTACACTACAACACTTTCCGCCCTCTGTGTACATATATGTATCTGCATAAACAAATATCTCCCTTTAAATTTACAACACACCCTTCTTCAAGATCCAAGCTTGTGTGTATGTACTACTAGTTGGCTACGTATATGTAGATACATGCGTATGAACGTCTGATCTACTAGTCAAAATCCTGAGAGGGGAAATCCAATGCAAGCAACAAAACTTTGGGCTATATTTTTATTCTTATAATATTTTGATTACTACGATCCCATGGATATGAAAGCATGGATGGATAATAATACAAAGTAGCCCCCAACATACACATACACACACACACATACACACACACACACACACACACACACAAACTCAAGACCGCATCTATCCATCCATAGTGCTGATGTGCTTGGAGAAAAATAAAATAAAGCTTTAGCATTGTGAGCATTTCCACATGCAAATACAGGGTGTAGTAGTAGTAGCAGTAGCAGTAGTAGTAATGAGCCCAACATGAAGAGCAAGGACAACAACCACAACTATTTCGTCGACAAAAAAATATGTAGTAACATTACTGTTCCTAAAATGACGGAATTCCTTTAAAAATTTCCCTCACAATACTCAAGTACAATAATGATGCAAAAGAGTCAAAAGAGCATTCTCAATACCGCTTATTATTGGAACTAGTTAAAGTGACCATAACAATGCCCCTCCAAAGAGAATTTCCATGCACACAAAAGGCATTTAAAAAGCCATAAGAGTGTGAGTAAATAGGAAGTAGACCTTGAATCTACGGATTTTATATAGACATTCTTTCATATGCACATTTTTTTTTATACCATGCGTGTCCCTTGCATGACATATCGTCGGTGAAGAGGCAAAATGATCTAGGTGCATAATCGATTAGAATCAAAATGATCTACATAACTTTTTCCCTAAAGGCAAAATGAACTGGGTGCAAGCCTCTTTAAAAGCAAACTGGTCTACATACAATTTTCCTTAAAAGCAAAATGATCTAAGTGCTGGTCTAATTTTTTTTGTGAGAAAACTAGCATCTGTAAGGAGGACACGTGGCTTATAAGGGCTAACCATGACTGTAATTGACCTAGGGTTGTGGGTTAATATTCTCTAAAGGGTTTGCTATTACTAAGGATGATTCCGGCATTTAAAGTTAATTTCACTTATTGCATCTAATACATTTTTAGTTACGAAAACTGCAACATTCATTTGTTTTAAAATCGACGAATTAAAAGACGATTCAAAATCACAGTAAGCTCATGTGTTAGTGTGCACATTGAATTGGTTTTCCCTTTAATAATTCTCAACGTGGAGTTTTTTCAAATCGTATTCTCCGAACATCACCATTATCATAACATTCGGAATCATTTTCAAATTTTAAATCATAATTGACAACTTTTTTTTTCAATGTTACTGAAAGAAAGAAATGGAGGCATTGGGGAATTAAATGCATATATAAAAGATTTTGAATACCTCGCATTTTTGTACACCAGCATTAGAATGTGTTTACTTATATTGTTTTTATTATAATTTGTATCTAGATCATTTCGCTTTTAGGAAAAGCTGCATCTAGATCATTTTGCTTTTAAAATTCAATGCAAGTAGATCATTTTGCCTTTAGTGAAACTGCAAGTAGATCATTTTGATTCTAATCGATCATGCACCTAGATCATTTTGCCTCTTCACCGACGATATAACCTAGAGAGAAAATCAAGCGAGTGGAAAAAGGAGTGAGAGAGAATTCTGTTGAAGGTAACGTGTGTACGTGGTATGGTGTCGTACACGTATGTAAATATATTTATATATATATATAATACGTATATGGAAAAGTGGGGGCACAATACAAAGACATACACATACATACTCACACATGAATATATATATATATACATACATACCTATGTACATCAGAGAACTTATCGATTCACAAAATCCTCAAAACCTAATACTACTTACTTGAACGAATGAACCAATGAACGAACCAACCAAAGGGCATATCTTCAAAAATTCCTCCAAAAACTAAACTAGTACCTACACATGTACTTGGATAATAATAGCAAATGAACATTAACCGCAAGGAATTAACTTACAACTCAGTCAGTGCCAGCTTTTTCGCATGTATTAAGACACATCCCTACATATTACTTCATACCACTGCACTATTAACTCCAACTACTAAAGTTTAAATACACACATACATACACGTACATGTGCCTATCCAAAAGTATGTTAAAAGTAAAATGTTCCGAGGGTAGCAACCAAAACCAATAACAGCCAGAAAGTCAGCAAGAAAAAAAAATTGCATGACAATATGTTTCAACTTTATAGGAATTGTACACAACAAAAAAAAACTAATGCAATATTCACTACGGCATTTTCTATTTGCATTACTTGCCCTATAAAAAATTCCTTAACGAGGAAAATATCAATAATAATAATAATACTAATAATAATAATGAAGACTCCAAAGGAGTGCGAGTGGAGAGAGAGAGAGAGAGAGACAGAGACCAGTAAAGACCCATATACAGGATATAGGTAAAACCAATGAAGAGCAGTAGGAATGGAGAAAACAATTTAAAAGGACCTTGATCAAAAATGCAATCTATTCGTAGGCAAGGCTCAAGTATTATAGATTCTAGATATACACACATATACAGATAATTACTTACATAGCTATATAGTCAAGAACAGGGCCACGTATGGATATACATATAAAATAATAGGAGCTCACAGAGGCAGAACAGAGTCTCAGAGCCCTTTTAATTTCTCGACTACTATGTACACTCTCCTATCCTATCATCCATGGAACGCAATGAACAAACGGACCAAGGGCCAAGGAAACACGACACAATTCATTATTAATTTATGACCGTTTACTATTACTTATATGGCTCTCGCTGCAGATTACGCACTTAAAACGTACATACATATACATAGACAGATACAGTGCTTAATAGCAAATGTACATACATATACATAAGTTCACATTCGACTAGTGTACACTTCGTTGCTCATACATTTACAAGCAGCTCACGGGAAAAAAATCAAGTTAGGTCTGGTAGATACTCCTAAACGCTGTACTAGATACTCGATACAGGCATTTGTACATATATACTTTCCTGTACATTGAATAGTGCTAAGTATACTATCAATTTTATTGCCAAAAAATGATCACCCTTGTTCCCCCATTATCTAATTTTCCATGGAGATAAAAAAAAATGCTATGCTATTTAATGTATGGGATATGTAACTGCACTTTTATCAAATAGCTCTTAGTTTATTGGATACTGCTGTAGAGTGTAAAGTAACCTGTAGAAGGATGGTTGTAGCGTAGCAGTATATGGTAGCTGAGAGAGTAAATGCAAAAGCAAGAGCAAAATCGAGAGAGAGAGAGAGAGAGAGAGAGAGAGAGAGACAAAACGCAGAGAGAGAGCATCATGAAAATCCAAATTCAATTTTATTGCAAAAGTGTTTACTTATTTCATCATCACTTTCTATATTGGTATATGGCACCGTTACGTCTTGTTGCCATCCTCTCCTGACTTTGCAACACATAAACACACATACCATTTACTACCAATCCTTCGCAAGTCAAATAAAATTCCATCCTTCTTAATTCTTTTAACCATCAAACCATCATAGAATAATTATGATTCCATAATCTCAACCCTACATTTCTTGCACACAGTAAATTCCAACAACCCTCACAATGCATTAGTTATGCCTTAAAAATGATTTTGGCAAACGTTCTTAGGCCAAAACTTTATACAGTTACTACTACTGAACATCCATCCTTGCTCATTAGAATTTACAATCAAGACTCTCCGCATTCTCATATCACAGCACATCACACCACACGACAACCACTGACAAAAAAAACCCATTTCAAAAGCAAGTCTAAATTCCAAAAGAAAACTAATAATGTTAAATGTTTGAAGAGGAGAAACAACTTTTACCTCTCTCTCTCTCTCTCTCTCTCTCCCTCTATCTATCTCTCTCAAATTCTGATGGTTCCCTATACACACAACAGCGACGACTACATACACAACTCTATATATATATATATTGTATCCACAGTCTATGTACTAAATTCGAATGAAAATGATGTCTCATAAATTATTTTCATGAGGTGACAACTATTAAATAAATTATCCTTAGAGTTACCCTCGGGTTCTCTCTTTCTCTCTCTCTCCCTCTCTCTCTCTCTCTCGTTCCCTCTATCTTACTTTTGCTAGTAATATGGCCACAAGCTGATAGTGGTGACATGGTTTACCTAATATCTAAACTACCAAACTATTGCTACAGGAATGGACAATATACACAAAAAAAATTGTTTTTGCTAATGGAGCTTATACACACACACACACACCATATACTAAAAGCACAGACTATAGTAGGGTCCTAACACTCATACACCATACAGTATTAGAGGGATCCCTCCGCCTCACCACGAACAACAACAACAACAACACCTACAAGAGAATTCGCTATACACCTAATTATATATTCATACGATTCCATATAAAAAAAACTCTAAATTACTTTGTCAACCGGAGAGGAGTGTAAAGGACTCCAACACACATGCAGCACACATAGCATACTTACATATAATATCCTCTGGTCGACGACGGAACAACCAGCCAAGTCAAAGTCATTCCCTTATTATTTACACGAATATAATCATGAAATATGTCTTTGAAAATGCTGTAGTAATCATCATCCTCAACCAGTAACTCATGTAACTTGATACGCTTGTACTGTGTAGATTTATATGCTTAGAATTATTACAGTATACGTAACATGACTTACAAGCCCCTTTTTTTTTTTGTTATAATAATCTTACAATTGGCTGTAACAACAATTATTATAAACATTTGCAATATCTTGGACCATTTCTAGATAATAGATACACATGTATGTGCGTGCGGTAAGAAAGGGCTCTTTTGCCATCCCGACGAGTTGTATGAGTATGTGAGTGAGTGAGTGAGTGTGTGTGTGTGTGTGTGTGTGTAGACCGCCAACCGTTAAAAAATTCTAAGTGAAACACACACTAAAAATCTTATAATTTTCAAATTACACTCCGTTTAGTCCTGTGGTACATCATGCCAAAAACGGTTTACCAGGGCACACATAGTAGGGAACCGTTCAAAATCATACATATATAGACATAATTTGGTCTCTTATATCCATTGGGGAAATGAGTGAGTGTGTGAGAGAAAGAGAGAAAAAAAGAGAGACGAAGTTGAGCCGTGAGTTAATAATCTTATAAAGATTTATAAATCTAATCTTTATGTTTGTTGTGCGTGTAAAATGTTGACTGGATTTTAAGGTTACAGTGGAAAGTCGGAGAGCAAGGTTTGTTGATGGATGTTTATTGTGATGTGATGCGAATCAAGTGTAAATTGAACTTACCGCTGTTTTCCCACTGAGGTGAGTGAGGACTGCACGAAAGACTCATAAGAACCATTGCAGCAGCACATTCATCCATAACATCGTCACCCGCTTGCAACGACAACATCGGTTGAAATATATTACCAGAACTTGGTCTCCTCTTCCTTGACCTGCAAAACCATGACAAACATCATTTGAATTTCATTGGATTTAGTTCGTTAGTACATATAAGTATAGATACATAGTAGTACATAATAGATATAAGCATAACATTCCGACAGTCCCAACTTCCAACTCCTACAGATAGATACAGATACTCAACTTCCAACAACAGTCTTGTATCTACTAAACTCGTAACCATACGTATCCTCTCCATCTCCATATTATGATCCTCGTAACCTCCCTGATACATTAAAATACGGGCCTATGTACACATTTACTTTAACATAGTTCTACAGAGTACAAGTATCTCATCTCTCTCTCTCTCTCTCTCTCTATGCATGCCTCCCGTGAGATATTTCCATCTCGTCCCATCTGATTTTCTTACACCATTCCACGTCCTAGTATAATCCTGAACCTATGTAGCTTATTCTAACCTCTTCGTTGCAATTCAAACACTTCTCTCTCTCTCTCTCTCTCTCTCTCTCTCTGTGTGTTTCTCTCCCTCACGTCCGTGCTCACAGAAAAACACAAGCCTCAGATGAAGATGAGAGAGTTGCATATCTACATATGTATTAGAAGAGCGGAATGACGAAAACAAAGTAAGGACCCAAACATGAAAACATTCTAATCATTGCAAATGGCACACATTTTAGCTTCCCTCCCCGAAATTAAATTCATGGAATTCTCTAGATCTCCCATTATTCTCCCTCTTCCTGAGGAGCTTCTTTTTCCGAGGAGTATAATAGAAAAACGTATCTTCTAAGTAATACTTCACGCTTGTTTATAATAATAGCTGTCTTCCACAACGCTAATGTACCACCTTCTTGGTCTATAAACTCCGGTGAAAGTTAATAGCGCCAGGATAGGAGTAGAGGGGCACAGAGAGGAGACTCACACTTACAATCAGAGAGAGAGAGAGAGAGAGAGAGAGAGAGAGAGAGAGAGGTATCTTAGTAAGTAAAGTACATAAGTGAAACGATGTAGATATGTAGCATTCAATATCCTGATGATTCTTATCCAAATGCGGTTTGACAGGAAGTTACTTCCTATTGTCATAGTCTATTTAACGTCCTTACCTCTGTCTCTCCTCCTCCTACTGCTACATACAGAGTACATACAACCACCCCCCGCACACACTACCCATAACATACACATACATACGTACATGACTAGAGAGTCTAAAACACCAGAACAGCTCAACCAGTAGTTAGTATGTAGTTCCTAGCAGCACCCAGTCATAGAGATACACATAGATACTTACTTATTCTTCATGTAGGGATGGATAAGTGTAGCAGAGAGTGCCCAGAGAAGCGTGCATAAAATGTAAAATCGATTTTCATCAACGCATAATCATGCTATTACAAAGCACAAAATATAAAACCAGCTGTGCTATTGACTCTCAATGAGTCCCACAGAATTCTCATACATAAATGCATGTAAGCCCAAGCCAAAATCCTACACAAAATTGCCCCAATAACAGACTTCAAAACTCAATATATATAAGTATACTTACTAGTTCAAATCATACCTCCTACACATAAGTACAAAAGTACACATAGATAAATGTAGATACAACCACTAAAAAGATACCAAACGAAAACACAATCATCCCCATTATTGAAGTTTAGGTAAAATCCAGTGGAGCACAACCATTACAATAGTTTCAGTTACACTCTCAGTCAGTTAGTACTATTTCAAGTATCTACAAAATACACAAGTAGACATATATATATAATTATCTAGATATACATATAGATATACTGATGGCTTAAAATACCTATTACCTATAGATATACATACATTTACATCTACCAGAAAATTAGTAAAGCCCGGATACAAGCCCACCTCAAGTTTTGAATCCACCTACTTTTATCCACAATGTATTGTTCCTCATATTTTGTTTCCATTAGGAATAATAGGCTAGGGGGGTAGAGTAAGTACTACTCTGTATAGAGTAGGAAAGAAACGGAGAGGACAAGCGGAGCCATACAGATAGTAGTTAACAAAACTTGAATCATTTCCGCAACAATGGGAGAAATTTTCCCTCCTCTGTCTAGCATTTCAAACTGACTTGTCGTTAGTTCCGTTCCATGTTCCTTCATTCCGTGTAAATTAAAACGCTGGGAGTCCTGTTGTAATGTGACTACGAATGTGTAAGTACCTAATTATATATAGATGCACATAATATATAAATACATATGAAATTTAAGGGCAAACGGTAAGAATTCTCCTCGGAGTACTTACGTACGTACCACATAGCCCCAGACTTCCAGAGATATGTATCTTTCTTGTATGCAAATATCCTAAATGTCATACCTATATAAAATAAGTAGTAGCAACTTTGAGTTCAAGACTTGAAAGACAGTGAGTTACATGAGATTGAGGAAATCACATCCAAGTCCTGTTCTCTTTTGTCAAGTCACAAAGTTTACATTGTTTTTTAGCAACTATTAGGATCACCATATGAACCACACGGAAAGAGGCATTGGCCCAGTCAAATAAATGTATGTACATATACATACTTACCCATATGTACTTAAACTATTTTTCTTGAATGGAACAAACGAAAAGAATCGTTTAGAGGCATGCGTACTACTTCCGCTTGGGAACAATGCTTAAAACTTGTCCTAAACATTTCATCACAGAAGTAAAGTAAGTACTTAGATATAAAACATTATATTTGCAATTTATCATACAGTCCCAAGCGGTCATTCAATAATTACCATAGAATACAAAAATTTTAATTACACCCACCTAAAGGAAATATTTGTCGAGGCAAAAAACCTTTATCACCACTTGTTATCATTGTTCCGATACAAGCTTAATTACAATTATTACTCTCAAGGAGTCCTCCAACCATTCCAACTATCCTCCAACTCCTATGTAACGCTTTCGGCAACAACAACTCACATAGTGTAAATTACATACATACATACACACAAACACATATACTTATAAAACACAAGCATACATATACATATCTACATACATCCCTAGGACCAAACGTACGTGCACAGGAATTCTAATCAAGTTTCACATAAGTACATACTAGTACATTACACTGTAACTCTCTCAGTTAAGGAAAACAGGGCTCCTTTTGAGACGCGAAAACGACTACTACTACAACAACAACAAAAAACTAACTCACAATCAGCCCATTTCACTTAATTTACCAAGTGAGCTAAACGGTGCTAGGCAGGTATGTAGACTTCATTTAATCGCATGTACCTTAATGGAACTATTACACTTACTTGAGATAATATCGATCTGGGTTCACATGCTTATCATTTTTATATGATTTCGTTTGTAAAACAGGGAACGCTGTATTAAGTACCCAACACTTCATAAAATCATATATCTATGAATGTACTATCTATAGATGCACATGGCAATTATTCGTGTACCGTATATAATACTAACTCATTAGTAAAATCCACAGAAGGGGAAAAATCCTATCCACCTACGCCTACACAGACGTTACAAAACGTAACCAGCCTTGCATCTATAGTTATAATAATTATATATAAATATATATACCCAGACCGAGATAGTAAGTACAAAACCACTCAAGAGGATATCATCAGCTCAGCTGATTTATGTGTGCTTGTGTGTGTGTATGTGTGTGTGTACACAAAACCCTCATCTCTACAACGCAGGCATAGAGAGTTAACGTAAAATCCTACTTTAGTAATTGAACATAAGAACTACCACTGCCACACACACACACACCATGGTGTGTAATCCCGTAGATACTTATACACAATAATATGCACAATCGTACAGGCTTGGCTTAAAAAAAAGCTAAACAATAAAAACTGCATAAAAATAATCAGCTGAATGTAGTTTGGTATCAGTACAAGTAATAAAAAAAATAGTGGCTCGACAAAACACCAACAACATACATAATATTCCATAGTAGTAAACGGCTACGCTTCATGACGTTGTGTAAGGACTCTTGAGAGTCTTTTTTATCACACATTATTATAATGAGTATATAATGAATACATATTGTATATATATTATATGCATATGTACATACCTACACTCCAACGCTCTACTCTTTTCCTTCTAACAAGGTCTGTTACATATAAGTACATACAGTTTGAGCCAACATTTAACTACTAGAAGTTCTTTCCCACTGCAAAAGTGCAAATATGATGCTGACTTTTGAATAGAAAAAAATACATATCCTACCCTACTACCATCGTTGTCGACTCACTTTGTTCTATTGTACTTAACTTCTTACTTGCATTCTTCTGCATTCAGGAATAATAATAATTGCAATTTCCCATATGACTGCATTAATTCTTTCAACAAGGCAGTGAAGGCAGGCAGCCCAGCTCTCGCACGTACGTATTTCTTACACATAATATAATAATTGTACTTATTTACTTTCCTTAGGAGAAGGTACATAATTACATTATGACTCTACGTAAATTTTAAAATCCCTACATTTCACACATTTTACCTTCGTTCTTGGACGTGATTACTTCAAGTATGTCCGGCAATGCGTAACTAGTACGAACGTACATACATAAATACATACATACATGCATACATACACAGACACAATCTGTGCCTGCACCACATGTACACATATACATATGTACTAGATCTCCATATGCATGTCAAAAAGCAGTTTGAGGTGTGCATCTAGATAATCATAGTTGCATCTATGACTACAGTCATTTGTGTCCACACTCACTCCTCGTCCATATACATACATCCATATAGGAATACGCGAGGTAAAATATGAAGGAGCAGTACATGAAGACAAAAAGGTATTTTTGCGAAGGAGTTATTAAGGAGTCGTAGTCGAACGCGGAGAGTGACGTCTATATGGATTATCTCCTTGGCTTAGTTTTCACATTGGCTGCGCTCAGTCAGTCAGCAAAAATGTTGTAACATTATTAATAAATTTGCGGCTGGTACTCAAGTGTACTTCACATTTAGGTATAAATGCATTTGCACGGATACATAAACTACACCTACTACTATTCTTACACACACACATTATATATAATATGGACACATATACATACATACCTCTACACCATTGTCCTATACCTTATAACAAACAACACACACACAAAAGGGAAGGACAGGAATGCTTATGTGTGGTAGATATAGCAACTTCTTCAGATATAATTTCATATTATGTAAATACATATAAGATATAGATATAGAGAGAGAGAAAAATAATGGATACAAACTTGCGTACCTGCCTACATAGATTCATGCAGTTTACAGAATTGCACAAACCTGCATATAACTACAGAATTCCTTGCGATTTATGAGTATGACTTTTAGATGGAGGTGCTCAAAGTGAAAGTTCCATGTTTTGTGGTCTAATTGTATCATTATTATTCAATGGTCTATACAGTATAAACCACCTCCTCCATCACTCTATTCTTGTATAATGTAATGTCTAGCCGTTTCAAAAGTCTCTCTGTATCTCTCTGTCTATGTCTCTCTCTCTCTCTCTCTCTTCCCTTCTGCAGAGAGACACTAGAAAAGTGTGTATACCTATTTACTTCTATACGTATAGATTGGGTATATGTACATATGTTACTAAAACAACAAGAAAAAAAAACTTACTTTCACATCTCATCTTACTACTACTTACTACTCAGTCTACTATATGGCTGAGCATTTCTTGGGGATCTATAATAAAAGAAAAGCTGCTCTTTTTCATATTTAAGCTCGTCGTCAAGCTTCCCTTCACATTCATTCAATGATGGTTGATTATATTCTCAATGGAAGAATAAATATAATATCTAAATATAATAATAAGTATGGAAAAAAAAATTACCTTACAAAAATTTTAGTAGATATAAATACATAACTATATTATTGTTCCTGTTATAGAAAAAACTGTTTCGAGAAAAAAAAATCACAAGCCAAATTATACATACACATGCAGAGTATGGATGGTGATGGTGTGCTGCATGTGTGTTAATTATCATAATTATGAGTCTTACTCCATGATTCGCCCCTAATTATTAATACTCGCTTGTGGTACAGTTACATACATACATATATGAAACCTCGTTCTAGATCAATCCCGAGGAGAGGTTTCAAAAAAAAAGAAGCAAAAACATTATATACTACTATTACTACTACTACTGCACTACTAACAGCCATCCCTCAAATTCTAAAAGCACAGTTTTGTGGTTCACACTACCTACCTACCTACCTATCTAACCTACCTACCCATAAATATATGTATGTATATGATTGCCAAATGTGCCTCCATATTTTGTACTTGGAGCCAGCTTAGAATTACATACTAACTACGTACAGATTACTCCAATATGTTTATTAAAAGATGGTCACATTTCCAACTAGCACAAGTCTCTTCTCCTCAACGCTCACAATTGTGTAAGTGCTCAGGTAATATGCATATTCACGCATGTACATACATACTTAATACTAGTAATAATGGTAAATCCAGTTTCTAAATAAACACATGATAAAACTCATAATTGGTTATCAAGAGTCAGGATGGAGGGAAGGCTTGAGCAACTTTGGGATCGGGGCCTGAGCAATAATACTAATAATTACAAGAGTACGTGAGTGTGTGTCTGTGTGTGTGTGTGTGTGTGTAGTGTAAGAATACCTAAATTAAATCCAGAATAATGTGCTCGTTAACAGAAAAAAAAAACCTGATCGTCATTAAATATTATTTGCTAACGCTCTCTGCACTCATTTTACACATTACTACATACAGAGAGGGAATATCGCCCTATACTTGTAATACTAAATACTATATTGCGAACCTACTCACAGGAAACATTCATTACAAATTAGTTTCGATTATTCATTGGCACATATTCGCAACTCCTATGACGATGAGCGAGTCTGTCGGCCACGACCATTTGACTTTTGCAAATATAAATACGTCCATACATACATATCTATACATACATTGATATATACCTACGTTCACAAATATTACAATTCTGAATACGTAGAGTAGAGATACATCAAGTCGTGCTTCTACCCACCTCAGTTTTACTTGAGCCACTGTACACTATGCAATTACATACGAGCAAATAATTACATGCATACACACACTTCCACCACCAGTCCCTACATATACATACGTATATAACATAATTCTAAAGGCTAAAGCAACATCATCAGCTGCACGGAAAGGTCGAAAAGGATGTTTGCTCCCAGCAATAGTACTAGTGCCAATAACATACATACAGTGTGTACATATCTATGCCCTCCAATTCCAATCATATGGAATTTATTTTGGAATATGTATACACATATTACGTATACTATACTATATAAGTAGATATACCTTCTATAGATACCTACTTACATAAGGGTTTTACTATAAGTACACGCATGAATCCCTGTCCTAGCTATATCTGTACAAACTGCACATGTATGTAAGTATGTATGTAAAAGCTATCGACATAAATGTGTGCACCACGTTCGTACGCGTGCACATATGCTCCGAGCTACATTTAGAGGCTTTTTGGTGAACACCGCGCTACCATGCACACAAGTGAACGGAGTTGTGTGTGTGTGTGTGTGTGTATGAGAGAGAGAGAGAGAGAGAGAGAAGGAGAAAAACCTTACAGAATAATAAAGAATACTAAACTCAGAAAACCACTCCCAAACTCCTACTTCGGATTCTTCAGCTGCTTAAATGTAACCTTGGCCCTGATTTTACAATCATTTCTCTCTCGCTCTATCCGTCTTGTCTTTCATTTCATGACAGAACGCATTATTAATAATACAGTTTCGCAAAGCCAACATGGCAAAGTTTCAGGAGTTCCTTCTTCTTATCCTTCTTCTACTTTTGCTACAACTACTACTACTTTTTCATATTATTTCCTTCGTTTCTTTTCCTAACATATATATATAGATATAAATACAATAGTTAATGCATAGTAAAATAGTAGGAGAGCAGTATTAGTAGGGTATTAGTATTATATGCCTCCATAAAAATTCCATCTGATCGTATCACAAGACTGTACTTAAGTATATAAAACTAATCCATTTCCTAGTACACGGAGTCGTCATAAAGTTACTAAAGGGTTAAAAAAAAGCATGGGAAAAAATCGAGGCTAATGCGTGTGTACCAACCAGTGTGTGTTTGGTGGAGGAGAAAAAACCTTCAATGTAAATAAAATTCCGGGAGTTTAACTAGTGGATCACCTAGTTTTCTCTAACATGACCCATTGCACCATCAAATAGTATTTTAGTGATAGCATACGAAAGAGAGAGAGAGACAGAGATGAAAAGAGAGAGAGAGAGAGAAAAGACAGTTTCTACAGTACACATAAGATTGAAAAGGATTCACTGACTGAACACTGAACCGGCGTATAAAACCGGCAAACAAGTTTTTGCATTGCCGCATCACATGCTTTTTTAAGGGTTATTGCGTACTTGCACACATCCATACACAACTATCCTAATAACGACGACCAAGAGAGACCACAACTTGTAAGAATTATCAACCACTTGAACCTAGCTTCAAGTAAAATTAAACAGCACATTCAAACTAACTGCTAGCTACTTTCTACATGTGTACATAAAGTGGATTGAATGTGTAGCTACATATTCAAGAGCCTTACTGATAACGTTTATCTTCTAATATTTTCAAACACACAGAGATCTAGTGCAAGTTACATTAAATGTACTCTGTATATATGTATTTATGTATATTTAGATGGACTCTGACTGCAGTAGTAGGACACACATGAATCTACGTATCTCTCGACCACCACCATCATCATCACCAACAGCAGCAGCTATGTATATTGACTCATTACTCATTGCTGGAGTTACTTATTTTTATATACAGTATTCCTCTAAGTAAATAAAGTTGGGAGCATTCACAGTAAAAGTCAACATCTACAATAATTATGTATCCATGGGAGTAAGAGTAGAGACAAGGAGAACATATGATTATACATCCAATATTTTTACAGTTGAATTGTTTCAAACGTCATTCTGATTCATGATGATGTGTGTACCGAACTTTCAATTTACAATCCTATACATATATAATTATGTGTTGTTAGTTGTTGTAAAGCATACTGACTTTATCCAGCTCCGTTCAGATAGGTACGGCATTGAGAGGATATACATAATTACATACATACATACATACATAGGAAGTACTGCAAGTACACGAAGCTACTTCAAACTGGAAAGGGACAAGGTACAAGTGTGTGTAGGTATATGAACTCAATACTATTCCACCATATTACATGTAATAATAATAATTACAGTCGGAAAAACATATGAGCCATTCCATAGTCGTCATCTTTAAAAGTTCCATTCCATATGATTACGCACACTATCTTAAAATAAATATTAGTGTGTCCTTGAGAGAAACGCAGTAGAGATTCAAATGGTAAACAACCCTGTTTGCCCCTCCAGATACGCCATTCAACCCAACGTACATAACCATACACTGTGGATTTTTTTTTAAGGCACAGATATTATAAGCAAACTTAACTGCGTCAAATTAATCATCCGAGAATGCAATATCTATACCATTTTGTAGCATTGAGCTCAAGAGGAGACTTAAAAGAGAGAGAGAGAGAGAGTAGAGTAAAATTGAAAAAATCGACCAACTTTTATCAAATTATCTTTACAAAAACAACATCTGCACTCAAACAAAGAGTTAGTTAACATTACACAAACTAGAAATTAGGCTAGAAATATTCATATAAACCCTTAGTGCATGTCATTACTCTACAATTTCCCTAATGGTCCCATATGCACGTAATTTCGTGTAGTAGTAGTACCAGAGCAATGTGTGAGTTTTGTGTAACACGAGAATATTGATGTTAAAATCCCAAAAACAAAACACACAATCCACATTTACAAAATCCTCAATTTTACTACCAAATTGTAGTTCAGAGTACAATACCCTTTCTCTGAAATCTCTTGCATCAAAATGTAACCTAAGCGAGTGAGTGCGAGTCTATGTGTGTATGTGTGTGTGTGTGTGAGAAAGAGTGAGAGAGAGATTGACAATGATTGCAAAAGAGTAAAATTTCAAATTCCGCCTGTGTATGCGATTATCCACCACAGGGGACTATATTTATTACCAAGTTATTCTTATTACAATACAGCCTTGCTTTACTTCTCTCCATCTCTCTCTCTCTCTCTGTCTCTCTCTCTCTCTCTCGCTCTTCCAACTCTTTCTCTTTGCTCTGACAACATAATGACAAGAGACGGAATTTTCCATGGGGGGAAACAATGTAACAATTGATCTATTTTAACAATAATTCGGCTCATTTACCATGCATTCAGGTTGTTATGCATCCTTCATATTTCATCGCTCCTAGCTTTATATTTAGTAAACCATGTAGAGACGTGTAGTCTCCTCAAAATTGCAAATATACAATGCAAAGGTGATACACACAATCCACCATATACTTACATATCGTCTCCGAAGAGACAAAATTATCTACAACATACCATATTTTTCTATATATATAGTATTTAGATCATTTTGCCTCTTCACCCAAGATATATGTATGTACATACATAGTCTGAAGCTTCGTATACTTACAGTCGCACAAGGACCCCAAATATGACATTTGTGTCCACAAACTTAAAATATAACTCACAATTAGCGACCAGGCAAGATACTTACATATTTAGAGATAAGTACATATATGTACACTATACAGAGGGATGAGAGGAACAGGCCCATCATCTTTGTCAAAGATTCTAAAATTATCCAATGTTATTATTATTTATGCATTATCATCAAATTAACCCCGACATGCTGGCAAAAGCGTACACGCAGGCAAAAACCAACGTCAAGGATAGGTACACATAAGTATATAAGATAAAAGGGTTATCCCTTTTATCTTTCATATCCCTACTCCCTTCTATATAGAAAGATACTATACATTACACTACAGAGTCACATACACACACTACAAACAACACGTCGACCTGAACATATAATACAGATAGAGCAGATTGCTTAATCTCTTGACGAAGACGGTGATGATGCTGCACGATTTTTTATCATCCCTTGCGTGTAAACATGTATATCAAATGTACGAAACGAATGAGCCAGCAAACCGAATGGCACAACTAAACTACACATCTAGAAAAAAATAGTTTGTGTAATATTCTCTACTCGAATGGGAAAAAGGAACCAAGCGAAAACAGTAATAATAACAATAACGGCGTTGAAAGGCTCTCCTCTTGAGGGAAAGTAATAAAAATTGCTAATAGTCTAAATAATGTAATTGCAGAAGAAGAAGCAAGCGAGAGAGAGAGAGAGAGAGAGAGGAGGGAAGCTGGGAGGAGGAGGGAGAGAGAGAGAGAGAGACAAGAGCAAGAGACTTATGGTTCGCAATTGCAAATAACATGTAATCAATTGAGAGAATAAATGGAGTGAATTTTGCCGGTCGACAGATTCGAGCGTTCGTCACGTTGTTGCTCTTGTTGTTTGTTATTGTTCCTTCATCCCTGTGCTAAAACCTTGCAGTTCAGTTCTGCAATCTATCCCTTCTTCTTGATGTATCTAAAAATACCTTCTATACCTGTTAGCTACATAACATTTACAATTCATACAATGTACGCATAACACATACATAAATATATGTATGTAGATACTTCTACTGTTGTTGTGGCAGAAGCAGCACCAGAGATTACATCCTCAGTTTTTGCACATCCTCTAATATATAGATACTTAATACTGCTTTAGTACTGATCCAAGTAAGTACACAGTGTGTGTGTATAGGAGGATGCAGAAAAGATAGAGATTTGCTAGTGCTAACTGCGTACTTGCCAAGTACTTTTATAGTAGCGTATCAAAACTTTGTAAGGCTCTACTTTTCATTATATTTTCAGAATACTTTAGTTACACAGGCCAGCGATAATATTTACTAGGCCATCGCACTCATTCGTTCAAACTCACTAAAAGCCATGTAGTACTAAAACTGAAACGTATGGAGAAAAAAAAACGATACTTCATACTTCATCATGTATCTGTATCCAGATATAAGTACATACCTACAGATAGATACATTTGCAAGTGCATCTTATATATAGCTCAAAAGCTGTTATACACTACAAATTGTTCTATCCTGTGAAAGCATGTAAAAATACATGGGACTAATCCTCTAGGTACGTAGATACTGCTCAATTTCTATATAGGGAAGAAATACTACTAGAAGACACTTGGGATAGTATAAAGTTGTAAGTTTCAAGATTTATTTTACACAATCAATATGTAAAATAGATACTAAGGCACACACACATATACATATCCATACATACATGGCACCGGAGAATAAGACGAAGATGATCAAAAGTGAACCCAAATAAGAAGTTGATAGACAAGTTTCCGTCTTTTTGGCTCTACTACTACACTACAACTGCAACTACTACCATTACTGTATACTACCAGCCCAGCTATTTTGCACGCATTTAAATGTAAATCCTATAATATGTATGGATACTATATGAAACAAACACACAACATGCTATCCCAACACAACATAATTCATAACAACCTACTTGGACGAACCAGAGTTTATTCACTGAGTTTTTCAAGACTCTATCAAATTCTACGCATCCCTCTCTCTCTCTCTCTCTCTCCATATAACTTACTCTGTTCATCATCGTATCGTCGCCGTTTGCCGTCTCCAACTTCATCTGCTCCTAACTCAAATGAAATTCACAGACACACACACACTTATTCCAATATCATATATAACTAACCCTGTTACTTCAACAAACAGACTCCTCGCAGTCAAGTATTCACATCTTTATATGTCGAAACTTGTTGGCGTCTTTTGTTCCACACATTTCAACGAATGTTCAAAGCCAAAAATCAAAGATGCTATTAATCTTGGAAAGAGAGAGAGAGAGAGAGAGAGAGAGAGAGGCAGAGAGAGAGAGAGACAAGGAGAGACAGGAGACAGAGAGAGAGAAACAGAACACTTGAGATTCTGAACTTTTTAACTTCTCTCTTTTTCTGCCTTTCTAGAGTTTTACCGCAACAATATATTCAAATCAAGTCCAGCATGTTGTTCAGAAATGTTTTAAACAGCTTCTTGGTCAAATACATAAATGCTAAATAGTGTGCATAACGTCAATTGAATCACGGCTGCATAAAAGAAGAGTTCAATTGATTAAAATACCTGCTGTTCCTACAATAATACATTATATACTATAGTATGTACACACAGAGATACATACTAGACACACACTGTGTGTACACGAGCTGTCTCCTACAGTAAAAGTAGTACTGGCACTACAGACTACTAACTATTCAGATTGTGACTTTAAAAGTCGTTAAAGTTTTAACTTATGGGATAAAAAAAAATCAACAACTGCGAAAACAGATTCAACCCGTTTGATTTGGTATTGATATTTTCTTGATCTTTTCCAACCCTTCATCATGGGATCAGAAATAATACATAATACATAGTTCCTTACAAAGCTGAGGAAATAAAAAAAAATATATATAACCTTTCAGTAATGTGTCTGCAAATTGTGAATTCTCAATACTGATATGTATCTCGGCATCATCATCCAGATGATCATTCATGTCGTTTGGTGATGATGGTGATCGCTTTAAATATGCTAGAGTATTGGTTATGGTTAGTAATTTGATCTCTTGAACTGCCTTTTGCCACAACTGTCCATCACACACATGTTCCGAGAGAGTTGAACGTGCCGTTCATTCCTATATTATTATGACTGCCCTTGTGTATCTATAATAATTACAACCTATCCATTATACAATGTGTAATATAAATCCGGATATGTACGGGCGTCTCGTTGACCACATGTACATACACAGCCTGTATTTGTAACAGGGATAACTTTGATAAGCTAAATACCAATATCTATAGTTTGCAGTAGTAATGGTGGTAGTAGTTGTAGTAAGTTGTAGTAGTAGTAATAAATAGTCTGTGATGATGATGATACAGAACAGAAAGAAGACATAAAGGGAGAGAGAGAGAGCGAGAGCGAAAGAGAGAGAGAGAGAGAGAAATAGATCGAGTACCACGAATGCAAAAAATAGCAAAAATTAAAAGCGATTGAACTTTGCTCAAATAATTGTAGACCACTGACATTCGAAACGAGTAAACAACGACGATGAACGGAGGTGAGGGAGGTTTTCGTTCTGACTCAATACTTTTACAAAACCTCAGGTAGTAGACTGCAACTGACTAATGTAGCTATCAAACTAACAAAACTGCACATCCACTTGGATGCATACACAACTAAATATGCATTGCATGTCCCTCAAAAATGCAAGTATGGAAGTAAATATATATATAAATATATAAGTACATGTATATTATAATTAACTTCCAGATTACCAGGAACAATGGAGAGAATACGTCAAGTTGAACTTCGGGTAGTTACGCTTCAATTATGGGAGTAACAGTGAGCTGGCAGGAGTTAAGGTAGTATTTACTAACTCCCAGAAGCAGAGAGTTAGTTACTCCTGTACCACTACAATATTATATGATACTTACTATATAGTAGCTAGTAGCTCACTAACAGAAAAACAGAAAGTTAGTTAACAACTTACATGTTAGTATTCCTGGGAACATCGATGGAGGCAGTTTGTTGGTTACGTTTCCGGTCTGCTACATCGGCAAGCCGAGCGAAGTCAAAGTCCTGTTCCTGGAGGCGAGCGGATTTCCGGGACTCGAGCAGGCGGACCTCATCTAGTTTCTTCGTCACATCAAACGGAATCTAAAACAGGAAAAGAAGAAAAAAAAATTCATCAATACAGGCTTAGGAGGACTCCTCTTGGCTGTAGTGTGACTACTGTATAATATTTTTTTAAAAATATGTATCTATCCATACACGTACAATATAAATGCGTTCAAAACAAAATTGTTATCTTCTTATCCATATTTATATAATAGAGCTGGTCGGAGTCACCCCACAATTTATAATAAGAATACAAAAAGTTAATCATTACTTCCATCACCTCTTCTTCTCAATTCAAATCTGCTTCACCCAACCAAACTTCCTGGGTTGTTTTCAGTTAGTGAGAGAGAGAGAGACAGAGACAGAGAGAGAGACAGAAAAAGAGAGAGAACGAGAGGGACACGAATAAAAAAAAGAGATAGACATGCCAATGACACATTTCTGTATTCCACGGATGAAACCTACAATTTACTCTATTAAGTACTAAATGACAAGTAGGAGCTTCACTGGTTGCAAATAACTGCCATCTTGGCATGACATGATATGCACCAAAAATGTAGTGTATCCTAATGTTCGCATCCGTTCTCAATACCACCAACCACGTAATATATCAATAATAATTATTATTATTCCCCTAGATACATACCAGTAGATATATAGAACAATCAGGCAAGAGCCATAATAGACAAGAGGTCTTGAATCTCTGTCTAGTCTAAACAGTCACCACATAACTGCATCTCATAATGAGTGCCATGTCCGTTCTTGTTCTGGTAATATAATAAAATGGCAAAGAAGTAAACTATAAATGAAAGTTGGCTATATCATGTAATGGATCAAACCGGTCCCATTTAATTCCCATATAACTAACTAACTTCCCCAGCAAGATACAGAGCAAGATACACCAGCAGCACAACACATACATTGTTGAGAGTCTACTCACTCCTCCAACAATCAACATTGCTCACAAACAGTGGATACATATGTACATATCTACCAACACAACACATCCCATGCCAGAGACCATTGTTGCACATAAACTGCACATTCGAGCTCCTCCACTAATAAACCTAGTCTTTTATAGTAATCAACACAGCCATTGACCACACCATGATACTAATGAGTCAAGAGAGTACTTGAACATTCAGCAGAAATTACGCAGTTTGGACTTAATTTCTAAAGAGGAATAACCAGGAAAACTCCAAGAATTTCCACAGCAGATGCAATCGCACATCGCACACAATCGGCAAAACAGTAAGCATGTGACTTCTCTATATATCCACACACACACACACACACACACAAGATTTCACAATGCGACGTCCAACAGGAAAAGTCTTACCCAGGGACGACGCAATAAACACTTGTTAGTAGTCAGTGTAAAAACTGTGTGTAAACAATTCTTCTTAAGACCCTTCTTAACAGAGTATTTTTTTTTCAGTTCAGAATCTCCTCCACATACACACTCACACACACACACACACACACACACACAAACTGTCATTACATGCAATTACATACACATGTATCATATGTGAGTACTGAGTACCTAAAGGAGAAGTTAACAAGTTGTGAACATCATCATAACAAATTACTATTTCATTGCTACTTTGTGGTGTCTGTGAAGATCTATAATTTTTTTTCCTCATAACTCTCATCAACAAAAATTGAAAAAATCTAGTGGGGCTTTTATATTCCTCCTACCATAAAATGTATCTACTACATTAGACAGCTTAAAACAGCTGTAGCAGGTACAAAACTAGAAGCACACGCATGCATATAAAATACATATGGAATTATATCTATCTACATGTTAGATGTTTACGTGCCGCATTTCAACTCGGATTGGATGCAATGTCAAGGTATCCTTCCACACTCACCTCGTACTAAACACAGATATGTATAACAAATAGATACACGTGCAACCGTATTTAGATATCCTGTGTGGTACTCATCAAGTCATATGTAATTATTAGCAATTTGATGTGTACCTTCACAACAGTATTAAGCTCATCCTCAACAGTTTAAAACAGCTGGGTTATGCACTATGGAGACGGTAGTATTATGAGAAATTCTCATTTTATATTTAATTACATGTACATACTTACATAGTACAAGAGAGCAATGCAGACAGCAGACAACACAAATTGCGAGCCTTTTCACAAGAATGATACTTATAGTTAAACTAATAATAAAAAAAAATACAAAGACAAAACAATTTTTTTTTCATCATGCTACCATGCTTTCCAGCCCGAGTTGAAACATTTTCTCATCAATGACGTAGTTACACTAACTCTCTATTCCTACTTGCAATCTATAATTTATTGTTGAGTCTAAAAGTCTGGCACAGGGGTAACAAACCATAAACCTATTATTATTTTTCAGACTAATTTCCTCATCCCTTGCTAGTCCGTCCATGTATTGTCATTTCCTTGAAAGACTTTAGAGTCAATGATTGACACCACCACTTATAACAACAGAGGTTTTAAAAAATTCCTACAATGTTTAAAAAATTATTGACGCTTGAAAAGAAGTTGATATACAACACAGGAAGAGAGTGAGAGAGAGAGAGAGAGAGAGAGAGAAAGAATGAGGATGTACATAGTGTACCACGCCATTACGAAAAAAAACAACTACATGACAATTATGATTATTATTAGACCTTGGTAATAATAATATTAAGAAAGGAATCTTGTGGTTGATTGAGGAGTGCCAGGATGGAATCTACCATAGGGGCTACCTACTTGCCCAAATGACCATTAAAAATGGCCGGAGGTTTGAAGAAGAGTGAGAGAGAGAGAGAGAGAGAGAGAGAGAGAGAGAGAGAGAGAGACACACACAGAGGGAGAGACAAAAATGCCGTTGATTTGCTCATATACATACTTACTTCATACGTCGAGAATTAGATACATTTAAACACAAACACTCCCACAGATCCTATCTAATGACTCTAACCTCATCGATAGCCTTACCACCTGATATCGACAGTGCTGGATTAGTACGCGATAAGGCCAAAATTAATCAGATGATTATTATGTGTGTGTGAGCAGTAACTTAGAGCATAGTAATCGCGACCATTAATACCTAATACCAAGCCGGCCGGTCTCTTACCTCCTGCCACTACCACCATCCTCTCCTCTGTGACCATCCTTACAGCTCACTCCTTAACCGTCCGTGTTTATCATAATAATACACCCAGTCGACTCCAGATGGAAAACAAGAAATAAATGAAGAATACATTTATCCTCATCCTCATGTGTGCATAAAAATTCCACTAACAGATTTCCCTATCCTCGGTTCTATGAAAGTAACCTAGGATCTCAAAATTTTAGTATAAGTGTAGTGTTTGCTGTTTGTGTGTGTACGAGACAGAGAGAGAGAGAGAGAGAGAGAGAGAGAGATGGGGGGGGGGAAGGAGAGAGAAAAAGAGATGGAGAGAAAAAAAACCGATGTAATCATTTCCAAGAGTGTGCAAAATTACTTCTATAATTTAATATAAGAGGTAACTAAATAGCCACTCACTACTACCCTTACTTGCCTCTGACTGTACGAGCCAAAGGAAAAAAAGTAGTACATGCCGTAAAATGCGTAGTAGATATTAAGGTAAGTAAGTACAGTAAGGCGAATTGTAAAACGTCGGTGACTGCTTTACAAAGTTTGCAGTTTGCTCAAGGAAGAATGTCCCGTTAGAAGCAGATGAACGAGACGAGAGGAGCGGACTCGGTACAGCAACAGAGCCAGCCCAAGCATTATTATACAGTAAACATTCAGAGAGTCAAGACAAGACCAACAACCAAGGAAACCAAGTTCTGTGAAGAGAGCTAGAAATGTTGGAAATTTCACCAAGTGGAAACCACACGACACATTACCATTGGTTTTTGCCCTGGTGAACATTACATGGCCATAGGCTTTGGAGCCAAGGCATGTACAATACCTTACCCCTTTTTGCAACTTTTAGATTTGCAATAGTAGGAGGGATCATGTTTTACAATACTAATGCTATATACCTAACACTCAAAAAGGCATAAGCATTTATATTCCAGGAGATACATACATACATATAATCCATCCCAACGCCAACAATCCAAAGTTTTAGCTATAAAACTTCTCTAGCTTGTAGTAAATTGCATTGTTTAGCCAAAACTTACTAAAATGTAATGAAAGACAACATCCACATACTTTACATATATGCAATTTAGCTACCTTGTAGGATCGGTGTAGATAAGACATACATAGGTATGTAATTACATGTGTACTAAAAATCTGGGCTTGTTCCTCCTATATAGAGGCACAAGGTGAGTATAAGTACACTTTACAGATTAGTGCCATTTGTACTATCTCAACATCCTCACGAGCTAACTACACTCACACACACACACAGACTCACACACACACACACACTCACACATTAAATGCCTTGGTAAATAATGCACCGTGTATCTATCTAGGCCTTACACAACCTACTCTATACTACGCACTTGGTCCATGTAGTAACGAGTACGCAACTTTCGAAAAGTTCTATTTCATCAAGTTTACCAGTAAGCATGTGAAAATCTCTAGTCACACGGAGCTCGATAACAAATATTTCATTTTCTTCTTTCCTTACAATATATATTCACCTGTCCCTTCATTACAATCGACACAACTGTATGCCAAACCTGTTCAAATTCTCATCCTCTTCATGGTGCCACCTCCTTCCTCTTCTTCTTCTTCTTCATCATCATCATCATCATCAACATTTTCTTCTTCGTTTTGCTTCTCCAAAATCTATTCTTTCTATTGTACTAATATGCTCCACAAGATTAAAAGGAAAACTCCTCGAGTTTTAACAAACTAATAACTGTCTTCTCGTCATTTTTAAATTAACTCCATCCTAACTTATCATATCTCGTTTCCTTCACATTATCCCACCATTCGTCTTGCATTTCAAATGATTCATAACCAAAAATTTTCCTTCCGTGCCTGAGCATCCAACTACTATTTACATCCTTGTCGTATACAGGACAGCGGCGCCATGGCCAGAACCAGCTACCCTATTTAAAAATAGAGCACACACACACACACACACACACAAATATATATTTAATATGTATGCTCCATACAGTCCAGGAGTATTAATAAAACTCAAATTTATTTATACACACTGACTGAAACTGTTCTAACTGAAAGGGGAAACTTATATATGAATAATTGTGGCACAAGGTTCTAAAATATACACTTCACACATATAAAAGTAAAGTAAGTACACAACTGTAGGTAGAGCTTCACTATACTTACACTTTGTGTATCTAAACTTAAATATATTTCGAGTTCGTTGTGTGTGAGTGTGTGTGTGTGTAATGTACATATAGGTATACACATACATGGTAAAGTATGCAAATGAATTCCTGGGTTGCTGCTCTCCACCCAAAAAAAAAATTCTTTACGACGGGTAATTAAATTTCGAAACCAGATAATAATCTGACCTTAAAACTGTTCCATGATACACAATGTATTATCTATTTTCTATGTAAGCAATAATTCTTCCATGTAGTTGAGGTTGCAAAAATGTAGAAATGACTGCCCAAGTGGGGTCGTAAAACAATTGTCAACCACTGACTTGTTTTTTATTGGTACATTATTTGTACGAGGACATATTTGTCCCATTAAAATCATACGATTTCCAAACTTGTATCAACATACGCAGACACTAACAAGGGAGTATGTACATTTAAATAAATAAAATGCAGTAACTCTTGTTTCCTCTTTTCCTCTCGTACTGTCACACTCGCTCCGTAATTGTACATACCTAATTGTAAGGTGTGTTTCTCGCCGACTATTGTCATTCCGCTAAGCAAATAGCAAAGTGCCACAAAGCCATAAAGGATAGCACTCTATACCCTTTACCCAGTCAGTATTCAGGGGAGGACCAGATACACAGAGATACATCCTTGCTGATAACAAAGTTCACAGAATGTGACAATAATTTCAACTGGAAATATTATTACCCTGCAAAGGAAATCAGCTGACAGGCTATATATCTCAGCTGACATTCCTCGAAAAAGAAACTCAGCTTTAAAAAAAACAAAAAATTATATGTCTCTTGATACATTTGGAGATCCACCAACATACATACATACATATATAAAAATCAAGTAAATATATACTCAAATGGAATGATCAGCTGAAAGTAGTGTCTATGAAGATATTATGTATAAAGACATGAGAAAAATTTCAGCTTAAAGGTATTAGTAGTTCTTATCTCACAACAAGCACGAGCAGACTGTCGGATGCAAATACAGTAGGAACTCTCATATGTACGTATATTTATCTAAATGCTGGCACATAATGTGGTCACACAAGTAATTACATGTATTTGAAGAAATAGTTCATGGAAAAGAGCCAGCCGGTGCAATGTCAACTGTACTCTGAGCCTTCGGAAATAAGTGTCAAAACAATCCCCTAGTTTATACCATGGTTACAGTATAATAATATACAGTCAGAACAGAGAATGAGCGTTTGAGTTTTAAGATTGTCAAAGCTGTTTTAGGGAGTAGTTTCAGTATGAGGATGAGGGCATTGTTCTGCTTCACGTACTACCGGCGTTTGGGCGCGCACAGCTGAGAGCTTTTACACACACTGTTTCCTAATGTGCTTTGGTATTTTCCTCCTATCACTGTACTGTTGCTGGGGAAGAGAAAAGCGATAGAGAGAGAGAGAGAGAGGGAGAGAGAGAGAGAGAGAGAAACTGAAACTGAGAGAAAAAACGGGCAGTGCATGCAACCCATCAGATGGGCATAAGCACGTATATAGCTGTAAAGGAACTTACAGTAACTTTTGAGTTGAACCCTGAAACTCTGCTCTATTCTCTCTTATTATGGTATTTGGGAAGCTGTTTTAGCCATATGTAATCCTCAACTATGCATTTATACACGAACGAGATTACATTGCTTGAAGCTATGTTGTTGCTACCTGATGTTTCTCTCCAGGAACGGACCAACCAGTCCTTCATCCTCCATATGAGCCAGCCTGGCTTTATTTGTACATGCGCTCTTACCCTCTCTCCGAAAATGCGCACCAAAGTGGAACAAGACATAAGCCCATAGCGACAACATCCATTCATGATACAACACACGGGATTCCTCACATTCTGGTGGAAATTCGGTTCTTTCTCACTTATGTCTCCTTTTCCCCAAACGTATCAACAACTTCTTGAGCCGAGTGTAATGAACCAAAGTATGAACCCCTCTCTATGTGGGTAACAACCCCGATAGTTCAATTAGCTCTTGGAAAGACGGGGAATTTGAGGTACAGTGGCTTCATAGGAGGAGGAAACCATCCAGGGAGTATATAGGGCGACACAAGGCAAATCAACTCAGCCGGTGTCTTTGTTCTCGACATTGAACTCGTCTATGAAGGGCATGATCTGAACTATATGTACATGCACATATTTTTTTTCTATGGGATGATATTCCCCCGGAAACAAAGGAAGATAAAAAAAAAAGATTTTTTAAAAATTAAACTTCTCCAAAATATAACTCACCTCATTAGAGCCGGGACACTGTGGTAGAATATTGATGAGAACTTCGTCAATTTGTGGACGGTGGTAGACAACGGTCCCACTCACTTCCCGGCCATTGTGAGTCACGAAGGTCTTCTGACATGGCCTCAACTTGAGACTGTTGACACTGCCGAATCCCGGCCCGATAAGCTCACTTTCTGAGAACTCCCTCGTTTCCCCCGTCTCGAACCGGACCACATAGCGACTGTTCGAGGTGATGCCCGTGTGACAATTATGGAAATTGAGCTCATCTGGATTTTTTGACCCAATGATGACTCCCGGATGGTAGAGTCCATTCTCTTTGTACAACGCACACACTCGTGTTCCCACAATAGACCTCTTGGCTAATCTCTTCCCGGCTGACATGATCACGAACTTCCTTGAGACAAACTGATCCAAGGATTGTGTGTGTATACAATGTAAAATAGTCCTTTCACCCCCAAAAACTCTCAAAAATCCCCCTCCCCAAAAATATGACAGACGAAATAGTAAGTAGTACAGAAGGTGTAGATGAAGAACAAGATCAAACAAGAAGAACCCAAAAATCCTCAATAAAACTACCGTCTCTTCCCCACCCCCCTTTTCAAAAACGACTATCACTCTGGACCAATTGGTGTAGTAAATGACGACTTGTTGTCGACAACAAAATTAAAATACATATATTGCTTGATTGTTGTTTATTATTGACCAGTAACAATGAACACTAGGGCGATTGTTCCTTTTCATCAAGGACATTTACATTTCATCCCGATCCCATCGTTGACAAGAACCTACAACCACCGTCCACAAAAAAAAAAATCAAAACATTTTTCTTTTAAAATCCACCTTACATCCCACAACAAAAATTCCAATCAAGCACTTGACTCCTCAGTGTCACATCACACCTCTCCCTATCTCATCTCTCCAATACACATACACACACACACACACACACACACACACACACAAGCTCCCATTATCTGTCCCATCCTCATTGACCGTTGTAATTGCTCCCGCCTATCCATTTCCCTAAAATAATCCTCCCCATACAAATACAGTTCCTTCACTATCTCTCTCTCTCTCTCTCTCTCTCTCTCTCTCTCTCTCTCTCTCTCTCTCTCTCTCTCCATATAATTACATACACAAACACTGAAAAAATATCAAATACCCTCCGGCTTCCCCAACAACACAAATCCCAGTTTCCCAAATATTCAATGGCTCCAATCCTGTCGGCCCACAGTCACACTTTTATAAATACTTGCTTAATCCACTTCTAATTCCTCTAACTCTTATTCCCTGACACTTGTCAATAACTCCAGCCCAACTATCGCACTAGACTCTCCCTATTATACTAAAAGCAAAAAAAAACAACAACAAAAGTAACCTATCCCAAGCCCAGGATATACATATTTACTATTTTCTCCCATAACACATAAACACTCTACAATCTTACTTGATTTAAAAAAATACTTACCTGAGGAATTCTATTAGATGATGATGGGTGAGGTCAGTCATGGGTTAATTTATCCCAAAAAAAGAAAGAAAGATGGATCGTCCCTCACTCCGGTCACTCAGGGGGATTTTTAGGATTTGGGGAAAAAATTGGAATAGTAACTTTTGTCATTTTGGGGGATATATATATATATATTGCTGTTTTGTATTTGTGGGTCTGAAGAAAGAAACTGTGTAGATATTTTTCAACGTGTGTTATGTATACACGCGAGAAGAGTCTCCTCTGTTTATTTCGTACAGAGAGACTCAAAGAGTAGGGAGAGATGTGGTGGAGATGGAGAGTGGAGAGTAAGTAAATGTGTTGTAGTAGTATGTGTTTCCTATGTGTTACGTTCTGTGTGTCTGTGTGTTTCAGTTGAAAATTTTTACGTGAGTTTTGTGCTGTTCTCTCTCTCTCTCTCTAGTAGCAACAAGCGATGGCTAAGAAAGCTCAGTTTCAAGTGTACTGACTGCCGATGAAGGAAGGAGCCCGGCTCAAACTTCGCAGCTCACAGCTGGGTTGGGTTTCCCTAGTGCTCTCTTCTGCATCATGTCAAAATAGCAGTACGGGGGAAGGGGGACAGGGCATTGGTGCCAGAGTGAGGGGTCTTTTTCCTTTCATCCACAGGCTCGTCCGTTGAAAATGGCTGACGGGAGGGTCTCAACTGACAACTCTGCTCAGGAACCAACTCCTATGAGCCAACGAGGAGGGGAGAAACAGCTGATGATGGCATGACGTCACACGACGATGACCTCAATTACGTACATACAAAACAACAACCCTCCCGCAACTCTTCCCTTCTTCCCCTCCCCCCATCATAATTCCCATATACCCACAAAAATCTCAATATCTATGTATATTATTCTTGTCACAGATCTTTCTTCCTTTTTTTTATCCTTTGGTCCTCGTCTCCGGCTCGTCTTGTAGGTATATGTGTTCAATCCCTTGTGCATATGATTCCTCCGACTCTCCCATATGATCTTCTGGTCGGTCCTCAGACTCTTCTTCTTCTTCTTCCAATGCTCTGATCTTCCGGTCCTTTCACTATGAGTAGGATCCGTCCTCTTTCACTAGCTATATGATGAGTCCCGGGATCCTTCCAGTATTGTATGTAGGTGACTTGGGCTCGAGGTCTCTGTGTGGGATCTTCGGAGGAAGCTTTGCTATTGAGGAAAAATAAATAGAGATCAAGCAACCTTTTTTTCTTCAAAAAAAATTTTTTTTTAAAGGATGGCTATGATTTGAAGCTGGAGGAAGAGTTTGTATGTGGATGGATATAAATATGTGTGATTCCTTGACATGAGTGTGTAGAGAAGTCAAATTGTGAGGGAGATGGTCCTTGAGTACCTTGAGTGAGAGATGTAGATTTTGGGGTAGGAGGACTGTTGGGGAGAGTGTGTTGTTTTTGTTTGGTGTACATATTTTAACTATTTTCTGAAAAGACAAGTTGATGCGTGGCAGGGGTAGGTATTAAGATCTTGTTGTTTGGGCATAGGGTCATGTGTGTATTTTCAGTTGTATTATTTAGGTTGGAGTTAGTAGTGCTTGTAGTTGTGGGTATGAGGGCATGCTTATAGTAAATAGTTTAGGAAATATTTTTTAAGGAATAAGTAATGTGAGGAGTGTGATTGTGTGTGTGTGTGATGACTGTATGTGTGAGTGAGTGTGTAGAAGTAGCAGTTTCATATGAGTGCGTACATGTACATATGCATGCACATATGGGATCCGCACAGACCTCAACTGGTTCTGATTACAAACCCGGTTTCCTTTTCAAAATAAATCGTAAAATCAAACATTCCATGTATTTACTTAACCCGAGATCGAGTATATCCTCTGACTGGTTTCATATTTCCTTGTTCCTTGCAATATCTCTCTGGTCTCTCTCTCTCTCTCTCTCTCTCTCTCTCTCTCTCTCTCTGTGTGTGTGTGTGTGTATTAATATGTGGGAGCAATACGAGAGCAAATAAATGTTTATTGGTGGGGTAAATCCTCTGGTGTGTTATGTCTCTTTCGGGATGTTGGAAGGGAATGTGCTCCTGTGCCCTGGAAATTAACTCATGTTGAGTAATATGAACTGATGGGTCATCATTTGCGGGTCGAGTGAAGAGTGATGGAAATGTCATTGTACCAGTGTTTTACTATGTGTATGAGGGAGCAGGAGAGGGAAATAATGACGGAACATAGATAGATGACAAATTGTGCAAATGACTTTCTGACCCATTTTAATTTTTTTAATACTCTTTTCCTCTGAGTGGGGTTTTTATGACGGTTAGTATGTGCAATGACGAGGAGTGTGTGGTATGTATAGAATGCGGTTGAGGCATGATTAATTGTGACATTGTAGCTCGCGCTTTTGATTAGCAATTTGACAGGAAAGCTTTTAGAAACTGCATGTGAAAAATACCCGGAGGAGATAAGTTTAACTTGAGATTTTTTTTTATGGGAGTGCGAGTAGCACTTAATTGTGATAAGGAATCAGAAGTGTAAACATTGCTAATATTTTTTATCGTTGTTACTAACACTGTGATAAAATGTTTTTTTCTCTCTCTCTCTCTCTAGGCCCAGGACTACTAATATGTGAGGTACACATGTGAGCATATGTAAATACCCTGTAAGAGGCGAAAGCCAGACCCAGAAGGGCAAATATGGAGAGAGGGAATTTTCTATGAGGAAAAAAAAACATGAATTAAAAATGGAAACTGATAACATCCCTGACTACTGTGTGCATATGCTTATTTATTCGATTACCAAATAAAGGCTAATAACAGACTATGTGCTCCTATGAGCTACGGTATTTTATCGTAGCCATGGGTTATTAGTAACTATATAGGATATAATGATGTCAGCATATACAGATAGCTTGAGCATCAAACCATATGATCCCCATAGTGTGTTACGAAATCTTCAAAAGGAAGATGCATCAAGCTGCATACCTACTACTTATTCTTGCATATATTTTCTTGATGTCTCAGCAAAAGGGAAGTCAGCATAAATATAGAGAGCATATGAAAAAAAAGGAAGAGGAGATGTGTTTCTGTACAATTGAGCTCTTTTTTCTCTCTCTCTCTCTCTCTCTCTCTCTCTCTCTCTCCCCCTCTTTCCCATGCCGAAGATCATATATACAGGGGCGATTGACCTTGTTTACTTCCCTTCTTTCTTGCGCTCCATACGCCCCAAAGTCAGACTTGATTACATCATCCCATTACCTACTACTACACTTAAACACAACACCTCATCTCGTGCTCCTCGCATCTTTTCCAATAGATTTGAATCTCATTAGCACAAAACTAATTAACTAATTATTCTACTTACAGCTCCTGATCAGCATGCAGATTCCCTCATTGCTCAATACTATATGTGTACAATATAGATCCCAGATCCAACCCACACGGTGACAAATCTTGATCAATTTTCTAAAAAATCCTTTTTAAGTTCCTCATAAATATTATATATATATACACAATTATATCACTAACAACTCATAAATAATTTTTCCTCAAAAAATTATCACCTCCCTTTTTCCCCTTATCATCCTCCCTTCCTCTAGCTCTTATTGTGAACGTCCACATGAGGCTATGCTCTGATCGGAGAAAAAAGAGTTACGGGCTCACATATAAATGCAATCAATATCAATTTCACGAGAGCAGCATCCAAGGGAAAATTCAAATTCATGTCACATATTTTACAAGCCACATTATTATTCCAGGTATGAGTCTGGCTCGTAGGAGTACAGTAGTGTAAGTATACGCAGACAGACACGTAAAACATGATATGACAACAGCCAGCCTCCATCTCATGTACTCATCACACATATCATATTATACTAATTACGCGTGTACACACACACACATTTCTGAAAGCTAATGATAATTTTTCCATTACTTCCAAGGCATTCTCTGAGGAGAACAGATTATATGCAGGGAAGAGAAATCCTTCGTATACTGGAAACATCTCAAGAGTCTTCCGTCCCTCATATGAGCGTATACATGATAAAATAAGTACCGTAATTCATGTGAGGTTTCTCTGCAGAACGAGAGTGAGAATTCAGGTGATACTCAATAGCATTATAAAGAAGTTGCATGAGAAAAATGAGAGAGTCACAGTCCTCTCTCTCTCTCTCTCCCTCTCTCTCTCTCTCGTTCCAAGTTCGAAGAACAGAACGGCCTTGCGAATTACCATGCTATATGGAAGAGTGTGTTTGTGTATTCCAGTGCAAGACTCTCCTGAGGACTTCCAGCCTCTGGTCCGACCCCCTCCATTTCCCATCACTGATAACCCAGAAGAACCTGATATCATCAATAGGATCAAGTAGGGAAAACATCATAGGAACTGAAGTCAGTTGACTAATTACGACCTGACTAATTGTTTTTGATAAAATGTGTCCTTTATAGGGCGGTTCCCGTCACTTTCTACGGGTTAGCAACAGGGAGTGTGTTCTCAAGGCCCGATGGTTGAACGGGGCTTCGGCACGTGTCCTCACTCCTCATATTGCCGGTATACATAGTCATTCCCGTTCATGTACCTCGGAGCCAGCTGATCCTGAGCTTGCACAGTATCCACAGAGAAAACAGCTGATGAGAACAACAACCGAGCTCTGGGGTTGTTGGAAACGTCGAAAAGGGGGGTTTATATACTTGCACTCATATAGGAGTAGATACATATACATAGATACTTGTTCCTTGCAGTCCTATATGCAGTGGTCGTACCAACTATTGACGCTGTGTGTTCCACTCATTTCATTGCTTTTACTTCGTATGGAACTCCTGCTTATGCTTACACTTTTTCTTCCCGTTCTTGCTGCTTTTCTTTTATGGGGCCTGTGTTTTGCAATGCGTTGCATGGTCATTTTATTTATGGCCATGTCGCTCATACATGTATGCATATGTACGCACACTTTATTTTTTTGTGTTACTCCCTGATCTAAAACATTCAATAGATTGAAGTGTATGAAAATAAGGATACAGTATGTGTACATGTAAAGGATTCAAATAGAGGATATTCCAGCTTGTACCTCTCCTTCTTGCGCAAGTGTTTTGATGTATGTAGATACATGAGGGATGTGACTGTACATTGGAGTAATTTGAGCAGAGTAAATTTTTTCCTGGAGGTTGTTTTTAGAGGAGCACTTTAAATGTAATTACTGTAGTTACTTGAGCTCTGCCGTCATTTTATGCGTCAATGTCCGTCTCTCTCCTGAAATCCTGCGTAACAAGTGGGTACATATAATTAGATTGTGGTCGGGGCTCATGTTCCGTGCGTTGTTGTTGGGAAGTTCATGTATGTATCTACAGACTGGATTAATCAACCGAAATAGCTGTATGAGAAACTTGAGTGGGAAAATCATAAATCCTGGATTATTTTCCGAAAGGTTGAGGAGAAGACGGAGTAGTAAACTATGAGAGGAGTACCGTGTACTGTAATTAGTATGTACGTCGAGGAGATGTCAAATTGTAGCAGTAATAGTACTGTTGACCTGTAGTGCTTCCCATGGAGCATGTACTTGCTATGTCACGTGTCGGGGGAAGTATCAGAGGTGGTGGGTTTTCCATGTAAATAGTTTATGTATAGATATATAAGTACACGGTGCTGGTAAATTGGAGAAGCTAGGGTGAGTGTATTTGTATGTGTATGTGTGTGTGTGTGTCTGTGGAAATGATGGGAGAGGTATCGTTTATTACATCATCAGAACCTCTGAAGCTTTACATGAACTTTATGGAATCCTGAAAACGCTCTTAATGGTAATGGTAACCAAGGATGAGATTTAAGTGCTTTGCTTTCCTCCGTCGTCAGCTGGCACAGGGAGAGTATAAGTATAGCTGGGGGAGAGAATGAGTTTGGTTGGATGAATTGTAATTGAAAATAGGGAGATGGGAGATAAAACAGCAAGACGGAATTCAGAAGCATGACCTGATATTGAAATAGGAATTATTTTAAATAACAAGTTTCGGGTGGAGGGGATCATTATTAAGAATCTTCTCTCTTGAAGGAGCCGTATTTTAGAATCAGGACCGGGGAGGAATGACTGAAGGACCGGGACCTGGAAGGTTGGGTGGAACAGAGCATGATTACTAGTTGAGGCAAGATGAAGAGAAGTCACCAGCATTGATCCTACTTTGAAATTGAATTCATTTTGGGGCTCGTGGCAGGAGCGGGGTTTTACTTTCTGCATGAAGAGCATGGGAACTGGAAAGTCGGTGACTTTGGATAGTTTTTCAAGAGCCGTACCTCCTCCCGTTGACCCACTTTCGGATTGCTTTCCCTGGTGCATCTAACAATAAAAGTAGGCCTTTTCTCGTTACCAACATCATCATATCGGTTGGGCTTGGAGTAGTTAGGCTCGGGTGAGAGACTTGCGGGTGTGCCTGGCCCAATCGTCAGGCAAATAGTGATATCTATGAAGTTGGAATCCATTCCGTGACATCCTTTCCCGGCACAAGAATGAACCTGAGCTTTTGAAGCAAAAAGCTAGTTACTTCTCACATCACACGCAGCTCGCTCAAATCTGTACACTGGAAGAGAAGCGAGAGAAAAACCTCGATTACCATCAATCGATTACATCACAACACACAGGACATATAAAAACTCTGTCCTGACTTTACATCTTCTACAGGATCGAGTTCTGTGCATATGAGCTTGAGCAGGGAGCTTGTTGGACTTTTTATTTGATAATATTTCTCGGTAATGGTTCCCGTTGGAGGCAGAAGCGTGCAGAGCACGAACGAACAGCTGAAAAAGGGTAGTTTTTGTCTGAACAAGTCCATTCAGCTGGAACAAACACCCATACATACTTAATGTGTATAGGTATTTGATCAACTCCGGACTGTATCTGTCATGCCCAATGGTCATTTCCTAAAGAAATCGAATTGAGGTGAGAGTACTTTAATCTCCACGTGTTCCTCCCAACAAGGCGAACATAGAGAGAGGCGTTCACCGTCGCGTCTAAACTATACATGCAAAATTCAACTTTTGCTATCAATTAACTTTACAGAGACTATGATGAGTCTTGACAACCTCTTGAGTAAAGATCACGCGTACATCATTAGAAATTTAACAGTGAGGAATACATTCATCAAATTGTTTCATAAGACTCCGTGGGGTTCCGGTGAATGGCTGGATAGACATGAATTTCCTCACAAGGATTCACTCTCTGCAATGAGCCTAATCGTGTTTAAGTCATTCAAAGGGAAATGGTTCCTGCTGGAGTGCTTCATTAAATCATGCATATGAATTAAGTCCATGGAATAGGGACTTAACTATACTCCCTCAAAGTTTTCTAATAATACTCCGACTTGAGTTTTTGTATCCATAATTTGGTCTGTGTCATAAGAAACGAAAAAAGATATTACTTTAGTACGCATACTGAACTTGTCCTCGATTGACATTCCATTTGGAACTCATTAGCGGTAACACACTTTGCAATCGTGTTTCTACCTTAATCTTCAGGAATTACCCTTTGATAAAAGTTGGGACACTCTTTTAACATTTGGAACTTCCGTTTTACAAGTGCTGAGCTTCTGGTTCAACTCATTCGGGGGGCATAGTAGTTCATGCAATCATTTTAATGGTTCAAATTTTCTTCTATAACCACTTCCCTCACAGTTGATAGTTTTACTCAATTGGTTATTTAAATAATGTATTTACATAGCAACATGCAATCATTACTACATTAGTGCTATTACCATAGATTGCGAAAAAGTACGTAGGATTAGGAATATACATATTAGAAGAATTCCCTTCAGTTACGAATTCTACACAGCACAGGTGAATGTATCTTGTACTTAATAGCGTGCAAGATAGGGGATAATACCGTTCCATCCCGGAAAGGATTCACAATATGTCCTATCCTGCGTGCGACTGTTAATGCGTACGATAAAATGCATGACTGATGACTACTGCAATTTAAAATCTTGAATCAATATGAGCAACAACGCTATTCCTCTGTTGAAACTCCCGAGTTTTCCTCATCCCGATTGATGATGACCCCAAAAAGGAGCTCGAACTAGGACAACCACGTGCTTCTTCCAGAAAAGGGTCCTTGGCATCCAGAAATAGGTTACATCTCTGCTCCTCTCCCTGCACGCATTTTTCCGCTGGCGGATCCTTTTTTCAAATGCTTTGCGTGGGATATGGGATGTGACCTCACTTCACTGCTGCTCATGGAACAGCTTCCAAAAACTGAATAAGCCCGTATGCTCCATTCCTACCGCTCCTACTCCTTTTCGCACGGGTCTCTGGGTACATACAAACATCTATGAGAATAATTCCTTTTTTGTCCCCAATTAATGCCCTGATTTCGCGTGCAAAAAAATAAAGGAAAAAAGTAACGTATGAGTAACTTCAACCGAAGATAGATATATGTAATTACATGCAGTATCATATGCTGGCGCTACGCCGACTGATACTGTACACACAGAGATTACAATGTTCACAGATACAATCAGTGATATTCGTGATATTTAATCCAGCACCATTTGTAATGATTCCGTGAACTGACTGATAGGATAGCAGGCGGATTCATACAAGAGGGCTGTGCGTACATAAGGTTGATGTGAGTGCATACATTGTTCATTGGAACGATTGATTTTCTTGTCACCATTATATACGGGGAGTCGAATGACGGAAGGTGTTGTGGAAATGCGCTGGAGCATAGATATAAACTTCTTCTGTCCGACAAACTACTGGATGTTTAGCATGAAAATGAACCATTCATGACATGAAACCTTCTACTTCCATTCAGGTTCTGAGCAAGCAAAACCTGAAATCACCAGGATATCGTACCATTTACCCATCGTTGATGCTGACGATACACGCAGTAGTTCTCTTTCCACTAATAATGCATGAATCATATTAATTACGGTAGAGGAGAACGGAGACGCAGCATGGATTCTCTGTACGGTTTCCATCCAATTCTCTGAAGCTAACACTGAGAATTTGCATTGGGTAAATTGATCCTGTACTCTACTCTGTCTGATTCCTTGTAAAGTAACATTTTGTCGATCCAAGCTGCTAGAAGTATGTACATCAGCTTGCCAAATCAAAGTGTAAACTTTGTGAAGTAACCGTTGGTTTTCCTCAAATCCCTACAAGTTTCCATTTCGCAGTAACCTTCTTTTCCTAGGAAAGTCAACTATCGTTCACATGCATGTACCTCCAATATGTGGGGCTAAGTAGCTTCAAACTTCTAAGGATTTCCAAATCAAATACAATAGAGGCAAGAGTTTGCTTAAGTCCACACTTACAAATGATAAGGCAGACCGGGAAATTGTCAAATAAAGTTACGCAGATAGAAGGAAGCTGTGCTTGGAAGAAGCACACCTACCGCAAGGATTTACAATGAGAAATCAGTGACTTCCGGTTTACATGTGAAAAGCAAAGCGATGTTTGCGTATACAGTCCGCTGAAGTACGTATATAAGCCAGAGTAATTTCTCTTTAATTCGGTCCTAGAAGCGCTCCCATCCGTCCATGGCATGTCTGTTGGTCATAAAAGTGTAGAAAATGTAAGCTTCCATTATACTACTGTTAGTAATTAGTAGTTCCAATCCCTACTTACGCATTACGGAGCACATTAGTGGCTAAATTATGATTATTTAACACGTAAATTACACCCCGGCTGATTCGTGCGCTTAAACTGACTCCTAAAAAACTTATACATACATATTACGTGCGTTACCAGGGAACTCACCATTTACCACACATGATGAGGAATAAGCTCACTAGGAATATTTCATGGGAGATGGGTAACTTTAAAAGTTTACAGCTTCCTACATGTATAAGTACAAACCCAACTCGAGATCTTCCTGCCATCTAGAAGGGAGTCCGGGTAGAAAAAACAAAAACAATTTGCCTCTGAGACTTTACGCATTTCGTAAGCAGCTGAAGTACTGGGGCATTCGGCATTCGGGTGTTCTCCCCGATTTCCTACTCGTTTTTTTTTGCCTGGGAAATAAAATGTTGAGATAGGTTATACCATTAACGTGTTATTAATCCCGAGTCCTTGGAACACTATTCTATTATTAGGAATCCTTACAGTAGAAACTACCGGATGGTTGAATGATCCGGTAGTTTCTTTTTGTAAGGATTCATACACAAAAAATAAAAGTAGTAATCACCAGCAAGAAAAGTTTGTAGTCTGCAAGTAGATTTTATTGATATTACAAAAAAAATCGGAAAGTGAAACTGTAAGAAAAGTAATCATTGTATGAAGCGGTATGCAAACAGCCCGGGAAGAAACTTGTCACGTATATATATATATACTTGTTGGACTAATAAAACCGGAAAACAATTTTAAACTTTAACATACTTTGAGTTATAATTTAGGCAGAGTTGATAAATTATACTATTATATTTACACTAAATATTTATACCTATATTACTTTGTAACAGTGAGAATGCTGTGTACGTACAGTACAGGCAGTAAATTCGTCTACAAATGACAGCAGTTACTTTTTTCAAAAGCATGGAATAATAATAATTATTAACAAATATAAAAAATGGTGTGGATGTGATGATGCTAAGTACAAAGTTATAACATTTGATTATTAATTGTCACCCATCATCGTGCCGAAACCTAGTTTGTGAATCAGACTGTTGTTTATTTCCATCCTTTTCTCCATTTTTCAGCGGCAGAGTACTCAGTCATGGGCTTTCCAGAAACACCACAGGTACCGATTCCCACCCGACCGTCGACAGTTTCCGGTGATGCAAAAATACTCTTTTTCTTTTTATTAACTATTCCTTTTTTTGTCTAGAATGAAGAAAAAGCAAACAAATAAAATGAGAGGTACTTCCTATGTAATCAATTTGCTAAAACTTTTCTTACTTCTTTTACAGTACCAAAAGAAAAACTTCGGAGAACATGGTTTTACCTATTTATCTTGCATGCATGCTTTGAAGTTATTACAAGAAAAACATTTTTTGTGCGTGCAAATTAAATTAATAAAGTAGTAATGCCAAAATCTTCAATGTACAATAATGTCTTACAGAAAAGTTAAGCCATTTCTTCTTTTCCTTTTCTCTCTCGGCTTCTTGTTCTTCAATACGGGCCTGCTTCTTCTGCTTCCGCTTCTTTAAATATTCTTTCTGTTTTAGCAATGCTTGTTTTCTGGGTACGGAATAAAAAAATAAAACCTTATGCAAATCAAAATTTTAAATACCATTACTAGTTTTGACACTCCATCATTTACGAACTATGTATCGATCGGATCGACCATGTTATATCAATGTGTAGGTTGCTCAACCAGTACGCAAACACATACATACAAACTATATCCAAGTAAGTTCATAAGGCCGAATCGAAATTTATGTTCCCTACTATCAAGAGAATTATATACGCCTACGTTGATTCCGTCAAGAATATACACATCAGCAAGAAAGCGATGCCTTCAAGGCTGGAAAACGGTCGGAAAACAGCAAATGCAATTTCTCTATTTCCTTCCTGCTGCCGCTCCTTCAGTTTTCTCATACAGATACAACTAGGGGCAAAATTCTATCAGCAAGATAAATAAGTATTTTTTTATGTTTTCAGGCTGATAGCTATATCAAATATTTTATCCTTCGTTCGATTTTTCAGGGACAGTAAAGCCACAGTAACCCTGATGAAATCTACATTTTATGGCAAAACCTAACCATAAACCATAACCAACTTGGAAAAACTGCTGGAATGCAGTAAAGTGGATTTACTACAGGTATCATCTTAGGATAAGGAATCAATAATAGGAAGATATAAATTCGAAGCAAACTGTCACTTGATAGCCACTGGAGGTATAATGATTTTCCTACTTGGGCCATAATTATGCCTCATACGTTTTCAATACCAACCTATTAAGGCACAAATTATTGTTTCAGTGTAATCATGAAATGATACTAATTTCTCGCACATTGGTAAAAGCCAAATTAAAACTTCAGACAATGGTAACATTTGCGCAAGAATGAATGTATATGAACAATTTATTGATTTTTGGTGCAGAACCGGCATGAACTTATGGTTATTGGTCCTACCCTTAGCTACTTCTCCATCATTAAATAACGCAAAACTAATATACATACTATCGACCTTCAGCATACTACGATTTGACTAAGTGAGAATCTATTGGAGGTACACTCAGAAACATATTAAATCATTAATTCTATAGATGTAAATGTTCAGGTACAAGGATAGTAACGAAATCGATTTAATTTTATGCAAACGTGTGCTCCCATCACCTTGTTACACATTCGCTTTGTTTTTTGTTATCTTTATTCGACTGAGAAGAATAATTGGAACACTTCACGCAGAAACTATTATTTTACTAGTTTGGAAAAACTTAATTGCTGATTTTCACGACCCAGTAGCAAATTATTTGAGCTTGTAATATACACTGGATGACTAAGCAGTTAATACTTTCAAGGTGCTTGCATTGTAATCAAATTTTCCTAATAGCTCCTCTAATCTACCATGGATGTATTCCCGCGAATGGAAATCGATAGAATGCACAGAATCGCGTAAGTAAATCTTTAAATGCATTTCCATTCTTCTCTACCCACCTTGCCCTGAATGGATAGTGGATTGTGTTACAGAGATAAATATCATTGCATGATTCCCTTTAATACCATGAATCGAAATTTTTTAGATGAAATTCCCAAAAACTGCCAAAACTAACCAGCTTTTCCCTTAATGTGGTAATTTCATGTCGCAAATGACAATCTAACATGGAAAATTAAAGGGTTTCAGCCGAAATAAATCACACTTTCGAACAGGTCAGAGCTGGCTGTAGAATTTTGTATTCCAACCAAAACATGCTTCCACACTGTGGAAAACCGCACCAGCTTGCAATTTTACATACTTGAAATGCATTTGGTCATATTGATCCACTCCCATGAATAAAATACGAGGCAGTTCTCGGAAATTATAGTGGAACAACATGAATAGTTAGGAATAAACATGCAAAAGCGAGATAATGTGCTGGCCCAAGCATATTTTCTGTACAGTTAAAATCAAGTCCGGGAGTTTAAACTTGTTCGAAAACTACCGTGCAGCTACTACACACCGTATATCCGTACCAATCTCCTTAATTTAAGTACTTCAGTCATCAGAAAGCAACCAGAACGAATTTAAAACCAAACTGTATTGACATTGCATACAATTAAAAATTAATACTAATGACACACATTAGTAGATTCGAGATTATAGTCAGAATTTCCTTAATAGCAGTAAATGCTTCTCAGCATCTAATACAAGAACCATTGAATCCGTACTAAAATCCGAGCCCAAAACCTTATTTACTCTCTCTCTCTCTCTTGAATGACAAACTACCCAAAATCAAGGTCAAGGTGACGCAAACGATCGAAACCTCACCTTTCAGCAAGAGTTTCCTTCGGAGCTGCTCGCTTCAGTCCCGCACTGGAGGATGCCGCCTCTCCTCGGGGAGCAGATGCAGATTTAGACTTCTTAACACTAACAGTTTTCAACTGAGCAGCATCTAGTACCTCTCCATGGGAATAGCCCACAAATCCTACTGAAACCTTCCCATCCGGATGCATCTCCTCGATGATAGCTTCATAGGATTTCCCATCTTCCGTCCAAGTAGCTAAACATTTATCGCCTACCTTCCATTCCGTTTCGCTAGGACTAGGACCTTCTATTTTATACAGAATTCATTATTAAATCTACGTTCTCCTCAAGTGAGACAGCTGTAAAGGACAAAAAACACCAACTAAAGAGTAAAATATCATCTTTCATCTCAGGGTATCCATTGTATGTACTGTGACTATATATATATATCAATGCTACAATTTACCTTGAATCACTTCACTCTCCACGGGTCCACCTCCCTGATTAACTAACAATTCCTTCGTCAAATTTATAACTTCCTCCAAATCCGCCTTTAATGTCAACAGTTCTTGATTCGTCGCATCTGATGTCAGGGCTGCGTCCACCTTCATTCAAAATCACAACTTTAATTTCCTCCCATATAGTCATAGTAGACCCAGTCACAAAAACTATATACTGCTCCCATACAATTAATTACCTCCTTTCGCAATCTCTTTTTAAAATCAAATCTCATTAAAATTAAATCTCAAGAATATTATCAACTGAACTTCACATACACCATCATCAATATTTAACAAATCTCAAAATCTCAATTTATCTGAAATCAAATACTTTCACACACATACACAAACTATATAATAATAATATAATAAAAATAATAATATTAAAATTACACATCCAGAAATTCTAACGCACCTGCTGCAGCTGCAGATAATAGGAATCCAAATTACTTTGAATATCTTCCATTATTAGTTAAGAGCAGCCAATTATAAATTTTTTTCTTGTGTTGCTCTCATTAAGTCACCTAATTTAATATTTTAGTCAAAAAAAATTATTTTACAAATTCACTATTTTTCCAGTCCAACCAACTTTGAACTAGAGCGGGAATTTGTGGCTGAAGCCATGTGTTAATGCTGGAGCATTGAAGTCAATACAAACAGGCAAAGGAAGCTTTACCACGTGTTTACATTTGTGCTTTGTAGAGGGCGCTGCAAGTTACCCTTTAATTTAGCGCTTCCTTTAACACAAGACTAAAAAATCAACCCAAGCGTTATCGTGTACTCATATATGGTCCCGGATAAACTTTCCCATTAATCCTATCCTTACCAACTACGATAATAATAATTCCCAATCCTTCATATTTATAATTGCTGACAATTTTCGATGTTATAAGCACTACTTCTAAACTCAGGCATTATCTCAAGTTGGGCTTCGTTAATAGTCAAATGGAAAGGTCCAGAGGAGCGTTCCTCCCTTGATTCCTTGCTTAATTAGTAAATGCATAAAACATGTAATTAATTAAATTGATGTCATGCCCTCTCCAGAGTGATTTCCTTCAATCAGTTCTAATAAGAGTTAAGATGTGAGTAAAGGGAGAAAAAAAAAACTGAGAAAGGATCAGGTCTTCACAGCTTGTCCAACATGTTTTAATTTGCCCAAGAATTAAATCGTCACGGGAGATTTGACATCAGAGGGAGATAAAGCATGCAATTGCAGACCCATGACACACATGACAATTTATTACAGCAACTTTTAACCAAACAAGTTTAGTAATCATTTAATTACTTTTGAGTATTACTTTACAATATTCGAGACTAAACTTGGCTATACAAGTAAGTCCCTGTCAACTGACCTAACCCATAGCCCCATGTTTTCTCATCGTTTGCGTCAATGGGAACCCTCTTGACTGTCAGGGACCTTCCTTCACACTTGAATGGAATCGTTGAGTCTTTACAAGAGAAGAACCATTAATTCACTTCAATAGAGTCCTGATTATGTATGCACGCCAGTAGCAGAGTAATGTCACATGTCCCCACATTTAGTCACTTGTGAACAGCTAGGCTGTTATCCTTGATTAAATAATTATTAATTTTAATGCCCCGGAATAATTTATGAAGAAGCTACTGGAAGATCAATATATAGGGAAGAATTGGGAAATGAGCATATATTTTGAGGTAATATAATTTGAAACCATTCCACCATTTAGTAGTCAAATAATTCTTGAGTAGATATATGATCTTCTTGTAAGATATGAGAAAAGTTCTGTCTTGAAATCTTTTCGAGAAATCTTTCCGAATTGACAACTTTTACAAGAAAGTTATTGAAAATTCCAGTCTTGTTATTCAATGGAAGCTGATACTTATTATGGAGTTTATGGGTACTAAAAATGAAAAAGGTTTTTGAATGGAATCCAACCAAAATGAAGAGACATTCATTATTGGCAAATGATATCTCGGCGTCTCTGTGTGTACTTTCGTAGCTCAGGGCTGGAATAGACTGTAATAATCCTGGTCTAAGAGACGTATCTGGTTACCTCATATTTGGTCAAATCGACTGTTGCTAAAAGATAGATTCTCATCTTTACATTGCCTTTTTTCTGTCGGTTGTGAGAGAGTGGAGTATTATTATATAATGGAGAAGAGATACTATATATTTTATGAAGGGAGAAACATAGCGAGTATAAAAAGCTGTCTGGGTTGAGATGAAACTGTTAGTATTTTATAGCTTTTTTACATTTTACTTGGCAGTTCCTTCTCGTAATTAAAGACTTCAATATGACTCAATACTACCGTGATTTCCACATAGGAGAATATAGTAGCAGAGTAAAGATAGCCGCAGAGTAATTAAATGGTTTATGGGAATTTTCTCCTTCGTGTGGAATGATGAAATTCCTTTTGAAGTTTGTGACGTGTTTACATAGTGAGTTAAAAGTTGATCAAGGTGCATATAACTACTTATGTATAGATAGTGAGTTGAAAAACAAGGATTTAATTATCGAAAATGAGATCCGGTCTTTCGGGGCGTAGAAATTCATGAGTCATATTTTACCTTAATTCCATAATTTACATTCATAAGTAGCGTTTGCTTTTTTTTTTAAATTATAAAATAAACTTGAAACATGTCATGTGTGTTTAGTGCTTAGTAATGTGAGGCTACTGTCTTTTATACAGTAATATTTCCTTGATATTTGTTTGAACTTGTAATAATTATCACAAGTTCCTTGCATTGTTTTGACTGTTTCTTGTGTTTAGAATTATTTATTACTAATTTTTGTAAGAAAAAAATTTACAACACAGTATAGATAGATATAAATGATTATATTAGTTCTGGCAGTTTAATATTAGGAGTCTTTCATTGGATGACCATACTCTTTTATTGAAGGATTCCGTTGGAAAAATTCTGTCGCAATTGACATGCTGATAGGAGATAATTTAGGCATGGAAAAAATAAGATGATGGGATAATAACGGTTAAATAACTTTTAAATGGTTGAATTGGCCGAGCGGGTTGTGGAGTAGAAGTAATATAATAAGTAGTCAGTGTAATAAAAAGTTTCATGGGAGAATATTGATGAAGCTCAATAATGTGGAATATAATAGGTAGAGTATGGATGGAGAGACAGGAGGAGTTTTATTTTACGACAGCCTCATCTTTGGTGATCTCTTTATGATGGCAAATGCTATTAGTTGAAAGGCTCATTTTGGCATGCCTAATCTGGGAGTCCCACAAGTAATTCCTTTTCTGCTGAGCACAGCCTATCTTTCCCCACCCTTGGTAGGAAAATACACCGCCGACCCATGCCATAGGACTATAGTCTACCCGCTCTTCCCAAAATAATTCCCGGATCCAATCTCCCTATAGCTATTTTTTGCTCCTGCTCTCTCCATCTCCCTCCGTGCTCTCCTCTCAGCTTAGCCAGCTAGATTTCCTACATTATATTCCACCATTATTTAATTGCATCGTCGTTTTTGCTCAAACTCTAACTTAAGCTCAAAAGATTTTTTTATACTGGTACAACTATCTAATGTATATCTATGCTTACGCATACACAAAAATGAACCAGCATCTCCAATCCCTACCATACATGCATTCCTAAACGGAGAGCTTCCTCAGATAAAAAAATACAGATCACAATTTATTGCGTACACTAAACATGTGGATGCATTCAGCAGTGGATCATATAATTACTATATGCGTACTGTGACGCCCTGTGCATTTTGAAAAATACTATATTCCATAAAATAAGTTGTAATATATGTACAATACTATGTAGATATTACTATACATTGAATACTTAAATTCACAGCAGTGTTTTAGCCAGTTTTAAAATGTGTATACAGCAAGAAGACAATGATTCGAGGAAAGACGTGGAGAAAATGACGAAAAATGGTTCCCGTAATTTTAAAAGTTGCATGTATACAGATATGTAGATATGTATGCACAATTTAAAAAAATTATTATTGAAAGCTCCCTGATTCAATATGAGCTTTGTGTTTGTGTAAAAGTAGTAACGTTCATGGTTCCTGTGCCGTTGATACTACGATCCTGGAACCGGTTAGCTACCTTCATTGAAATGCGACTCCCCGCTAGGATCAACGCTTCTTCTCAACAAGCAATTCATAGAAATTTCACAGCTGATGTTATACTAAAATGTGAGTAAGTTGACGACTAACCAGCCTTTTGGTAATTTTTTTCCTATCCTTATATATGTATACCTATATATAGGACCGGGGTAGTACGTCCTAACAAAATACACACACACACCCCTTGGACTTGAGTGTATACACCTCTACCTTGTGTTTCATATCACCATCTTCATCATCATCATCATCTCGGAGTTGAAACATGTTCAGGGTAAATCTATTCATTAACTCATCTCTAATAACTACACACATCAAATCAAATCAAATATCTAATAAAACTAACACACACATCAAATCTACATGAAAATCATATTGATAAGGAATATCCAACCACTTGCTCAGCTTTTCAACTCCAAACTGCTAACAACATCATTTTGTAAGCTTTCAGAAGTTTTTCTTCTCCTCCACTTTATTCTTTCACCCATCATATATACTACTAGCCTTTTGATTTGAGTCCCTGAGCAGGGAATCTCTCTAATATTGATTCAGTCCTCCCTCTGAGCTTCCTACCTTTCAACTCTCATTTCTGTCTTGGTCATAAATCCGTTTCATTTTTTGTAGTAGTTTTGATTTCCACTTGGTAATTTTACATAGGAGCGACATGTTTTCAATTCCAGTGCCAAGGAATTATGACATCACTAAGGAATTGAAAGGTAGCTGTAGCCATTCAGACCAGAAAAGCCACTGTGCATTTGCCCAACTTGACTCCCATCACTTTTTCCTAATTTAAATCTACACAGGCTTGAGATCATCGAGAAGGTTATGGTCAAAGTTTTGATCACCAGTTTTTAACCGTACTTGTCTTCATTTACTTACTTCATATGCAGGCACAGATGATGAGCCCCAGAGTTAATGAATACCGGTTGAATCAAGTGTGCATGAAATGGTAAGTCCATGCCAGATTTAACTACACTAGAGAGTTTTTAGAGGGCTCATATTTACAGTGGGATCTAATCGAATCATGATGATGTTGATGATGACGATGATTATGCTCGGGATGAATTGCAGTGGAGATAAATAATAGCATGAGCGTTTTAGTATCTATCTCTCCCTCTATATGTATATTCAGAGCCAGGGTGTGGGTCTGTGTGTGTTTGTGTGCAATAGTAGCATTTGCAAAGGCACTCTCTACAACATATATGCAGTAAAGCCCGTAATCAGATGTAGGAGCGTTGATATGGGGAAATAGATACTGTTAATAAGGGAAGGGTTAATGGAGTAGTAATCTTGTGGAGATTGGTTATGAGAGCCAACTGTGGACCTTAATTGAAAAATAATATTTTCACAAGGAGCGAAAACCTTTCTAGTTTCCCGACACGCTTTTCAACTAAACGTATCTATATGTACCTCCCTGCTCATGTTAAGTCCTGTCTATCCGTCCGCATTATTATTATTATTATTTGAGGCGAGTTTTATAGTGTTAAGACCTCGCCTCCCTTTTATATCAAACTTGAGTCGAGCCAGGGAAGCGAGCAGAGCTAGTCAACCCTTTACGGAGATATCTACACACTATCAAGTAGATTCGGTGTGTATATATCTATTTGTAAGTCTGTATACTCTAGACACATCCCACTGTCCCTATATATTACACAGAGTCTATAGAGATACTATTAAATGGCGAAACCGCCGTACACTAAAACTACATACATACATACATAAGTAGATATGTACATAGCGTGCACAAGCACAATGTATCTCTACCCGACGTCCCATGCTCACTTCTCCATCTTCCCTCTTGTTTACTCTTGAGCATGCACCTATTTTATTACTGGAAACCATCTAATCCTTCCATCTCCTGCTTGAACCAACACGTTTTACATCTAATAGCTATTAGCAACATGAAGGAAAACGGAAAAATCAATGAAGGCTTACTCACATCTTCATACACACTACTAGACTACTACTACTGTTCCTTGAACTTACAGTGTTACAGTAGTAGTAGTATATTATATATAAATAGGTATGTATAGATACTTGTAATGTATTAAGTTACACTTCACTTGGAAATGAAACACTGTTTAAATCCTTTTCAGTATTTTTAGGTAACTTCAAGCAATTCCAGACAAGCTCATACATTTCCCTAGTATTATACAAACTGCATACTAACCTCGCTGTTTCACAGACCTGAGCGCCGCTACCTGAATACCAAACACTTTGGAAAAAAGGGCTTGTTCTTGATCAAATAATCTAGTGTTATAGTGAAATGCCATAAGAATCCCATTAAAAAATTACATTGTGGAGTGTGGAGCCCTGTTATGTACACATACACACACACACACACACACACACGTACATACATAGATACTACAACATAATACACATTCAGTGGCAAGGGAAGATACACATACCAGGCAGGGAAAACAACGCAAGCGAGAGATCAAGCGTGAGAGTGAGCCAAGAAACCGGCTAAGTTTATCGCAAAGATCAACACAAGAGACAACAACTTTTAGCAAATCAATTAAATATAATGCTACGACTTCTACTACGGTTATTAAAGTATATTAAATTCAACTCACTGACGCTTCCATATTAATTGCTTGTTAGCACTAAACATCCTCCCAACCTAGGTAGTCTGGTTTGCTATTCAATTTCATGTTGAGTTTTTTTTCCCCCTCCTAACCTCTAATGTTTAATGTCTTGTCTGGTTCTATAATGCTGCCGGATCCTTCAGTCCTGCCATTACGTTATAAGCAACAAAAATTACAGCAGTTAGTCCATTGAATGGGGAGAGGAGCTAATACATAATGGGGAGAAAAAAAAGGTGTCTTAACTAACCAAAACCATCAACTCCTGTTTAGGAGAGCACAAGCGATGGTGGTGTTAAACTTTGGACACTCACAGGTATCTACATATGTATGACTGTAATTGTACGATTGTGCGGAGGTGCGTGTAAATACATACGCGCGAAAATAATGTGTTACTTTCCTCAGGGGCAGTTATTTGTGTTGGTAATATACCAAACGTTAAATATATTTTATGTTCAAGTTTCCAAACTTTTTAGCCTCAACTAGCATTACATCTCCTTGTATTTTCACAAGGAGAAGAGAGGTAGCTTTGAGTGAATTTACATGATAGATAGTGGGGTAACCTTTTCCTTCTATATGAATTACTTCCCTAGTATATTTTATGGACTTTGAGTATCTCATATTAGAAGCTACGTTTGAGAGTATGTGTGTGTGTGTTTGTGTGTGTGTGTGTATGTGTGTGTGTGTGTGTATGTGTGTGTGTGTGTGTGTGTGTAGTGGAGAAGTTTAAAAGGTAACGTCCTTATGACAAGAGTTGAGGTTGTAGGGAACTGTAAAAGGCAGCGGGAGGAAAGAAAAAGGACCAAGAGAGTCAAATAGAGAGAGAGAAAAAAAATTATGTACGGGTGACATTTGTAAAGAGTGGCTGGCGTTATTCAAAATTAGCTAGACTATTCAGTTGTCCATGAATGGTGACCATGTTACCCGCTGCGACCCACAAAAACCATAACGAATAAATGATGGCTTAATTACATTCATAGGCTAGAGGAGACCGCCGCCATTGTCCCCATGGACACCTTCTATCACCATCCAAACAGACACATACGGACATAGACGTCCACAACAGAAATAATCTCCCTTACTCTTCCTATCTCCATGTCAACTTTGTTAATATAGTCACTTATCATCTGATAACATTATCCTCACTAGTTGTACGTAACATGCCCTCAAATAAGTACACACACACTACTGCAAGGCTTCAAGTTTACAGAAAACCCAGCCAATGGATATCTATGTTTGGCCTCAACTATACTATAGGGATATCAAACTACTTATACTATATGAGCATAATGCCTAAACCCATTTGATGTTACTGCATCTGACGCAAAGATGATCACATGTGCATGTTCCAAGCCATGAATTACTATTTGAAATTCTAAGCAGACATTTACGCTGGAGTACTATGTATATATATGTATTACTCTGTAGGATTGTTACACTGGAAAATCCTGAGTTCCTACTGCAACACTGCGAGTCAGGGTATCCATTTGAGCCGAGGTTGGGATATAAAACCATATAATATAAAATGGAATAAATGAGTAAACTTTTAGTTGATGATTTCACAGTTGTTACGACTCTTTTCAACTTAACTACCGCCTGTTGTTCTCAATGATCAAACTCTATTTACCGATATATGACGAGGGTGTTTCGAACTTGTAACGTTGTAAAAGAGAGACATTTTGATATACAAGAATTTTATGCTAGGGCCCATTCCCGCATACCATACCACATCCAGCCTCTCTCCTATGGGATCAACTGGGAGTAGGAGAGAGAGAGAGAGAGAGAGAGAGAGAGAGAGGGAAGGAGCGACACAAACAAATCGAGTAAATAGAGCGGCTGCAAAATGGTTGGCAATTTCCTCCAGTCGATTTATTCTCTCTAGCGTCTGTGTCACACTCCATTTACTCACCTCTTTATTCAGTTTTATTCACTCTTTTTCTCTATCTCTCCTCCCACTATCCCTCCCAAACTATCCGAGTTGTTGACATTCGGATTTTCCTCTGTACTCTTCCCTTGTATAAGTATATTTGCTTAACCTGGCTCTATGGGGTTAAGCGGAGCTTCCCGGGCTGGGAGGGGGGGGTGTGTGTGTACTGTACAACATAGTACTATATAGTACAGATACATATACACATGAGATCCCAGGATTGCAGGATTGTGCCAGCCCACAACTTTTTTTTATATTTCTATATATGCATTGTACTAGTTAGATAGATCTTCCCTCAAGAAATTCACACCATTTGCATTTTCTTGGTCGTCTCATCTCATAGACGATAGTGGAAGTTTCTGTTGAATTTCCCCAGCTCTACCCGTTCCCTCTCTCAGCTCATGTTTAAAGGGAACATCTCTCCAGTTATTTATTCATTGGTTCTATTTTCTGCCGAGAATCTTGATCTTATTACATGAGACATTTTATTTGCTATATACTGTGTGTAGTAGTCACAACACCTCATTCCATATATATACAGAGTACACAAGGAGACACAATCATCCTGTCAGCATATGACCAGAATCCAGGAATAGTGCAAAACCCATGGTAGACTCCTCCTATAGACGCACTTGATATTCGTTTTTTTTTTGTCTATGTCGAAATTATTGGGAAAACATTTGTAAGAAGTTGATTTCGTTTGGAATTCAATAGGTCCCTGATGTCTCGTTATATCTTGATTGCCCATGATATTATATTGCATTCTCAAAGATCCTATCTGATTTCGTCTTTGATTCCCCATCTTTTTTTATGATATTTACCACCACTAGGCATGAGGACCATTTCCATCGCTCCCATTCCATCTCATATTGGTTTCTGGTCAGGAGGAAACAATCCAATCTGTCATCAGAAATATGGGGAAAATTGCTTTTTTATTTATTCCACAACATCCATTCCATGTAATCACAACAAGGCTCCTCAGTGGCATTGCGAGGTTAAAAGTAGGTTCCTTTTTAGTAACGACTAGCGTTCCAAATACACTGCGTGTGTACCTCTATCTGTAAATGTAACATTCATAAAACCTCCAAGAGAGAGAGAGAGAGAGAGAGAGAGACTCCCCAAATTTCCATTCACAGTCTGACAAGAGACATTGGAAATGCATACTTTGACTGCTTTGAGCAACATTGTTATCGCCACTGTAATCAGCAAATTTTCAGGGTGTAGAACAATGCTAATATGTAATTATTATTTCAGGTTCAGATGATCCTTGTTACAAAAGAGTTAGGAATGAAATGGATAAAAAAGCCCCTTTCCAACACTATACAGTAGATATACGTAACTCAGAGTAACAAACAAGACTGACTGAGCTACTAATAATGGAATCTGGAAATAATTAGTATCTGTGAAAGAACTACGCTCCTTTTGATATGTACGTACTTAATTATGGAGGTTGTAATAGAGGAAATTACAGAGACTTTAGAAATATATAAAAGTAATGACATTCTTATCACCAGCAAAGTACTTGTGAACTGTTTTTGTAATTATGTATAAATATAATTATATATATGTATCTTATGTGAACACACTCTATCTGCAGACATAATATACTGTATGAGAGACTAAACAAATTATATTATGTAAAATGAAACGGAGCTCGGACAATTTTTTACACTTTGACTTTCCGCATTTATAATTTGATGTATATTTTGTATATTATTATATGGAATAGTCTATCCATCTAATTCCCAATTATGTATGGACAGTGGAGGAATTCACCTTGAAAAAACTGAAATAGTTTGTTCATTACAGAGAATTACAAGTTTTAATGAGATATTTAATTGTGTTGGAAGGAAGTGAATTTCGGGAGGCGTGTGATAATGATTACATAGTGAAACATGAGATGATGAGAATAGATAACCTCCCACGCCATTTATTTCCACACACACTTGGTTCCTTCTCTGTGTGCACTTCACTCCCCGCCTCAAACACCGTTTTAATTCAACATCAACATTTACCTTTTTTTTCCTCAACAGAGAGAGAGAGAGAAGCCTCACTCCATTCTTGTCTCGTTGTCTCCCATGCTCGTACCTCTACTATCTCCATATCCTAGTATGAAGACCCATCAACACATTATTACAGGATCTAATTCAAGCCAACAACAATTATCAACTCCTTACTCGTCTCATTGTCAGTCACATGCATCCAAGTAGTATTATATAGCGTGTAGTTAATTAGTAGAATCCCCTTGTACACAAGTACTATGAGGATATATACGCACCGGCACAGAAACACCAAAAAACACCCAAAACCCAAAGGCCCAAGAGCTATAGGAAGACATAGGGACGCTTCCAATGGTAATACTTTTGTTCTTGTACTACCCATAACTGCTTTAGACATTTTCCACACTACAAAATTATCTGCTATAACAGTTATGCCATGTAATTTTACTCATTAACTCCGAGAATCTCTTGCTTAACACCCTATCCCTTACTATAGCAATATATCTTCAATCTAATTTACGGCTATGGGTAAGTATAGTCTAGGATCTGGGATGAGGAGCTCTTAATGGTAAATACTTATTAGTTTAGTAGCACCTTGAGTAGATGTGAGTACATACTCGGTGTATATCAACCCTTTTTTCCAATACAAACATCATACTCGAAGTTGTAAAAAGCAAAAGGAGGGTTGTTCCGTTCCCTACAGCACTGACAAAGTCCGTGCCCATTCAATTAAAACATGAACGAGCTTATTTATATACAGTCATAATAAGTATTGGTTTCCCGACACATCAACTTTAATTTCCTTAGTAAATTAATTCGCCCTGCTTTTTAGACTCACCTATTAAAAAAAAATTGTTTGCATAGAGTATACTGTATACTGATCCTCGAGCCCGTCGCGTTCTGAGTTAGTGTACATAACCTCTCCCTCATTTAACAAGCTTTACCTCACACTAAAAAAAAAATGATAGACTTGGACGCGGGTCAATATTTGTTCAATTCCCTGTAGTAATATTTTAATGGCTACTTATCGTTACTTTAATGTACCCCCCATATCACCTGTAATAGGAGACTCTTGGGTAATGCGACTCTCAAGTGTGAATTTGTTATGTTTGTTTACATTACAAACGCGTCAGTCTCACTTCAAACTCCGCAAATTTATTATGGGCTGTGAATATCACTTGTAAAATGTCTCTCTTACGGTACTGTAAGTACGATGTTTGTAGTTATCTACAAATACATATGTGTAATATACAATGAAAGCTGGCTCTTTTGAATTAATGACACTGAGTCCTGATGTATAATTTGAGAATGAGTACCTTCAGGGTAGTAAATAATAAAATGCTGGGCAATTTCAATTCTCTAGGATTTTAAATCTTCCTAAATTTCAGTTTCATATTTGCTAATCGCCCAGGAATGTGTTGTGGCAATGTTGCAAATTATTTTGATGCATATATTAAGTAAATGTCCCTAGAATATATGCACCTCAAGCCTTAAAAGCCCAGATTATAAGGTTTGAATGAATGTAATAATATATGTAATGTGTTGGTATTTGAAAATATAGGGTTGTAATGTATGTTTTTTTTTTGTTGGTCAGAGACGAGATGAGCAATTTGCGGGGAGGGAAATAATGTTGAGCAAGAGCATCCACAAAAGAGAGAACATGCATATTTTGCATGTGTGTTAAAAAAGTGTTAAATAAAAAAAAAAAAGAAGGAAGGAGCCGCGTTGAGTATGACAAGGAACATTATTGTACACACGGTAGTGTTGCCGAGTGTTGAGAGGGAGACGTTCCTGGTGTAAAAATGTCTCGACTCTAACTTGACAAATGGGACAGAATATTTTGGGTAAAAAGGAGTAAGATTTGTAAAAGAGAGTTGACAAGGCACGTCAAGACAGTTGAATTTCCCCAGCGAGTTGATTGTTGTGGATTTATTGTTAGGATAATATTGTTGAATTGCACGCACATTACTTTTTTCCCAACCCTTTATCCTCTTTGGAGACAGAGCAGATATTTATGAGTAAATATCAGAGAATAAGGGGAAAGGTAAGCCCATGGAGGAGAGAAGTGCAGACAAGATGAGAAAGGAGCAGAGAGTCGAGAATGGACGAGGAGAGACTCCTCCCTAGGCCATAATCTGAGATGAGATTGAGGAGGGGAGAAAAGAGGGAATTTGGATCTTGCCAAATTGTCATTTCCGCTCTCTCTCGACTTCCTTCCTTCCGGTTCTCCCTCCTCATGTCATCATCATCTAGAAGAAAAATCCCATATAATTCCCTCATCATCATCTTCATCATGGTCCTCAAGTAGCATCCATAGAGATCCATTATTATTTCTTGTGCCAAAAAACCCAGGGAATCCTCCTCTCTCTCTCTCTCTCTCTCTCCAACATCTCTTTCCTCTGCATGACACAACCCTTTGCATTTCCCAGTTCCCTTTACATTCTCATCTCGTCCCAAAAATTCCTTTGAGTATGTCTTCCCAGCCCAAAACCTATTACTGTATTGCATTTCGGAACAATTTTTAGGAGCGGCTCTCATACATGTAATCTATGGTGGTTGGGAAATCTGAAAAATTTTCTTCTCCGAATATCAACGCAGGGTCAGGACGAGACAGCATTGTAGAGCAGCAGCAGCTGCTGCTGCTGCTACTGCTGCAGTTTCTCCACTCTTTCCACCAACTCTTCACCATGCGGTCGTCAATTGATCTTTCTCTCTGGCTTGCTAAAAAGCAGGAAAAAGATATCGATCGATATTTCTCTAATGGCCGGATCAAATGTGAAGGATAGTGTCTCTTCTTTTACACACATTTTCTCTTCCCACCAGCCTCGCTCTAAGTATCATTCCAAATGGACTAATTTATACGTACGCCTCTAAATGCATTATGTATGATAAGTGTCTATTAGAAATATGATCCTTTTATATAATAGCATCTCTTATCAAATATTCTATGTATTTGAGAGACATGGGAAGGACCACATTTTTGGAACGTGGTAGTTCCAAGTGGAGTCAGCTTTGGAACACTTTATTTTTGTGTAAATAATCAAATACGGTGAAATATTTTAAGTATGAAAATGAAGAATGGGGAGAAGAAGAGAGAGAAAAAAAAACAAGTTTTGACGCTGGAAGTGGAGGAATCCATGTAGGCCGATATTTAGTTACATACGGAGTAATAATGGCGTTTATTGGGTAAAGTTGTTTGTGTGTGCATGGATAAATGATTGGTGACACCCATTTGAGTTAACGTGTTTATTCACGGCTTCTCCCGGGCCCCTCACCTTCAATATAGTTGGGAAAAGTGGTCATGCTGTGAAACTTCTTTCATCCTCGAACTCGAAACATTTTTATATACCCCCGCTTTTGAAAAGGCCACACTCTCTCATTCTCCTCTTCTTGTTCGTTTTTCTTCATCTCTGTATCTATAACGTAATACATAGTCATACACACTCACAGCTTTTAACTTGTTCAACTGCTCACACTCTCAAAAGTTATTTATTACCTTCTATTAAAATCCTATAGGAGGAAAAACTCACTATGCTCTTCCTTTCCAGAACCTCACTCACTCACTCATACACACACACACACACACACACACATACCTAGTGCACACAGAACCGAGATAATATTTACTTTTTCAAAAATGATAAATAAGTTCCAGTGTAGCTATGTATGCATATCGGTATGATCTTTCATGTATGTCAGTGTGGGGCTACTCGTACGAACCGGAGTTATCTACTATAAGACAGTTTCATAAGTACTATAAGATCCGACGGAGTGAGGGTTCATTTATAGTGTAAATCATGACCAAATTTGGTATGGAAATAGAACCAGTCATCTCTCTTCACGATTATGAGCTCTCTTCCCATAATATTGTTGCGCCTTGGCTGTAATAGCACGCTTCTCACACATACACAACCTATCAACTTCTCCTTTGACACTCATCATTATCCTCTCAGATGAGATCAGATCGTATGAAGCCGGACGTTTCGTTTAAAAGCACCAGGCTCCAACTACTAACTACTATGTTAGATGGAATGGGAACGGGACCAGATACAATAGCACTGATGCTCCCTGTCACCATTTACCAAAACAAGTGAAGCTTCGAGAAACATGCCTAAAATACTAACAACCAAGGAGTAAGCATTACGGAGAGAGTCCCACAGCACAAACACTCTGTTGAGGAATTAAATAGTACAGTATAAGGCACTCTATACACCCCAATACCGCTTATAAACACAGGTATCTACATATATCTATAAATGCTATAGCACCTATAGTATCTTCAGAGCCCAGGTTCTAACTACTAGTAAAAAGTTACAGAGTTGATAATAGTTACGTCATCTCAAACAGTAAGTACTGTCCGTGTCAGTACTGTATCAGTGAGCGTGCTAATGAAAGTTCTGGGAGTAACCCGTATCTGCAGTGATTTAGAGCTCGTGTAGCAATCCGAATCCACTTGACTGCCACTCATCAATAGTTTCCTTCCTAATTTAATTGTGTACATGGACAGCAGTCCCAGGACTGGAGGCAATTGTGTACTCAACGCAATCCCATGGACCATTCCCGACACGTACAGAGAGTACAACCTCTATATTACTTACAAGATTCACATGGGCAGGAGCAAATGTAAAATTAGACTTGTGTGTACTACTATCTATGTTTGAGTAAATAGTTAGGAGTAGTAGTTCGTGTTATTATAACTGTGCCGACGATAATGGTAGGAATGGGACAAAAGGAGAGAATGAGTCTGAATGGGAAGAAAAGTCACTATTATGTGATTATAGAGTTGACTCCTGACTCGGGACAGTCTTGTTTGGCTTTTGTTGGGAGGAGGGGAGGGTAGCGTGGAAATTTCGAAAAAATAGACTACTGTAGAGGAGTATTTGATAGAGTCGTAGGCATTCAGAGGAGAGAATGGAATGACATGGCATGGGTGATACCCGAACTTGAATTTCAATGGGTGCTCTATGGGCATATGATCCTTCATGTATGGGTTCCTTAATAGGGAGTATAAGTATGTATTCCCTGTAGGTGCTCCCGAGGACCGTGCACCAACTGATTTTACATGGTTGGTGGTAGAGAGTCAATTGCAATATAACTGCATTCACTTGAGTTGAGCTAGTTTTGAAAAGTATATAAAATGTTCCAGGGTAGGTACATTGAAAAGAGTTCTCCTCCGACCGTCTCGAATCATTTAACACGGACAAACTCGATACGGCCAACTAATTTATTGTGACAAAACCATTTGGTTTGAAACCCTCCTCTCTCTCTCTCTCTCTCTCTTTCTCTCCGTGCGACTGTAGAACCTCTATATGAGAGTCATTTCACTCATTTATTCCTGCCATATCCATTCTTATATACCGTAACCTACAACAAATACATGAGCCGACTCATACCATTAGCTAATAATACTTACCATTAAGCTAACAACGGGCGAGAGGACTCAGATCATTCCCTCTCCGTCCTTTTGAGTGCACATTTACCCAATCGTGAGTTACCCGAAAGTTAATATACGACAGTAAAGTTAGTCTTTCTCCAAGCCCTCATTTTTCTAATCCTCATATTGTGCATGCTATAACATTGCTAACATATTATAACATAGAGAGATTGAGAGAAAGAGACAGAGGTATTGAGAGGGCATGGCTTAAAACTATTCCCAATTCATGTTTACCACCCGATTTACAAATCATAATTTGCTGTAATAAGACTCTTCCCAACAATTTATTACTTGAGATGTCCAAATGTGTACTTTTGAGTCTTATGACCAGCTCACAGTTGAAATTGCATTGAAGAAACAGCGGGAGTCAGCTCTCGACAGATGGATACCGTCTCAATTGCTTTTTTTTCCTCCACGAGCCCTATGTACCATTCACACAATCCACCTTCAGCTAAATAAGACTTTCAAACTTTTACCGTTCTAGTTGACCACTTCAACCATTTTACAGGTAGCTTCTTCCCCACTGGACCTGAGCTGAACTGAAGCATCTGCAGATTTTAAAATGGTGTAACTCGTTTTCTGATTATTCTCCCTATGAATGTAAATTTTCTTTTTGAGTTCACATTTTTTTTACGTGAAATTTGCAGCATTATAGTTAACCAATTATACTAAAGGACGTTATAAAACAAGCTTGTCCCTCAAGGTGTCAAGATAATGGACCTGGCTTAAATTGAAATATTGGAACGAGTCAGTTTTTTTTTCTAAATGTGAAATCTACTTAGGTAGCTACGCACACCATGCATACCTAATAGTAGTAGTAGTAGTAGTACACACCATGGTGTGTGTATCTCATAAACCAGAGAAAATATTGAGCCAAGAGATGAAACCTGCCCAGTTAGTGGAATAGCTCGAGAGGAAATTGTTCATTGCATTTTTGTGATGGTTTCATTATTTTTATGACTACAAGTCCCAGGTAGTATGTTAAGTCTAATTTCCAAACGAATGGATTGCAAGAATGTCAAAACTGAATGGCATTCCAAGTTTTGACGTGCTACTTGAAAGTTCCTTCAGTCAAGAGGTTGGCTATCCATAAGTAGTTGTTTGGTGGGTGCTGGGAATCACCTAATAGTGAGAGATGATAGGAGGGAATATTATTATTACGAGACAGGATGGAGGACAAATGGGAAGATATACAGTATGTATGTGTCCTTTGACATGGAAATCGTAATAGCATTCTCTGAAATGTCCTTTGAAATTTCTACGGAAAGTAAAGCGGTCGCCGACAAAAGGCTTTAAAGAGTTGTAAACATTAAGAATTAAGAACGATATGGAGTTAAATGATTGGGGATTGATTGACATTTAAATTTTTAGGATTATTAAAGTCATGGAGGTCTGTCTCACTTTCATGGAGACTAAAATCTCCAAGGTATAGTAGTAGAAAGGGTCACATGTAATTACATATGGGGGAATTGAAGGGAATAAGAAAGTAGGAGGTACATCAAGCTAGAATGTTTCATTGTGTGTTGTTTTGTTGTCTGTGTGTGTGTGTGTGTGAGTGTGTGTGTTAAAGTAATTGAGGTTTAGGTTTGAGAGAATAGAGGAGGAATGTCTATTAGATTATTTGCGGTATTTGGTGATGTGGAATGCGTTGTTGTGTGGAGGAATGTTGATTTGTCGGTATTTCCTTGTGTGTATGTGTGTCTGTGTGTGTGTGTGTGTGTGATTGTGTGTGAGTTGTGTAGAGGAAGGGTGGGAGGGCGGTTGATATCGATGACAGAGTTTTAATGATAATTGACACAGGTGAAAGAAATCCAGTTAAGTTAGCGGTCGAGGTTTTGAGTCGAGTCGAAATTGAAAGTTGACATTCTCCGTCCCATGTAAGATTGGTTCTCGTACATGTGTCCAGAACCGATAGCTTTTAGCCTACACACGTTACCTTCCCTATAATAGCTTGTCCGATGAAGTTGTTTGTTTTTCCACATAAGCCCACAACCAGCCAAAAGTATGTACATGGAATGATCGTGTGTTTGTATGTGAGTGTGTGTGTGTGTGTGTCTGTGTGTGCCTCCCTGGAATGTGGCTCACACTCCACACTCTCACCCGTCACTCCGTTTCAACTTCAACAACTACTAGCCTTCATGAGCATGAGACTCGGATGTACATAAGGGAATGGACCCTATATGTATCTATATGTAGGATGTGTCCAGAGCTATATGGGGAGTTTACAGACGTTCCAGCATTCAAAGGGACGCACATACATACATGGAGGAATAGGAAGACCATTACGGAACCTACATGTTCCAAAAGAGTGTCTTCCTTATCTGCACAGATACCAGAAACGCTTGTCCGTCCATATAATGTGCTCACCTTAAACTGAGTCGATTATAGTTACGGGAGGGCAACCATAAAAATGTCCCAGATAAACAAGAACATGCTTGGAAATTCCAAGTGAACAAACTCAACCATAAATTACAACCTAATGGCCTCATCATTACTCAGCCAACTTAATATAACTAACTAGCAACAGCAACTTACCAATTAAACTTGTATTAACGACATCTTCACAATTTATCCCTTCCAACGTTAATTTATCCCTTTTCATTAAATTCTTTTCAAATTGGTACCCCTTCATCTCCCTGCCTCAACTCAGCCCCATTACCAACACACTGCAAGCTCGAGCACCAACTCCGGCTGTCAAATTACCCAAAAACCATGTACAGATCTAAGGGCAGGAACAAAAAAAAAACATTGCATGGTCATAAAATCTCGTACAATTTCTTTCCCTTGTACAATTTCCAACTCTCTTTAAAACTATAGCATCCCCAGCTGCGAAATACCATCACAATTAGTACGACTACACAGACCAGACCCCTTTCCTCCCAATCTCGCCATTTCTTCACACACAGACACAGCCCAGTCAGCATATCTACATATAACAAAAGTAGAAACAAAATGTGGAACTCAATTTCACAAGCATGTTGTCTTGATGTGAAAAAATGTGTGATGGGGAATTCTGACTAAAATTAAAGACCCTAATAACATTGAGGATTTACGGGTGTACATTTACATGAGAACCAGGGACTTGACGCATCGAAGAGGAGCAAGAATGCTCCCGCATCACATTCTTGCCCACTCACACCGTTCCCTCGAAGCATGCTCACAGACAACCGTGCCTGAGAAGTCAAGAGGCAGCACTGGGTTAACAAGGGTGATGGTAAGTAGGAGTATAATAGGAAAATTGGAAAAACATTTTTGTTGAGATAATCCGTACTTTTGTTAATATGATTGTCGGAGGAAAATGGAAAGGTTAGGTCTCTGCTCCTTGTAAAGATTGGTCAGAAGTGGTTATTGTGGAGGGTGCGCGTGTTATTATTCCGATTGTATTCCTTTTAGATACACACTACATAGACATACCTACATGTAAGTCAACCGTGAATTTTGAGCATTACATTTTATATTGTACATAATAACGAGTCGATGGTACTATCCATATCCACGGATTGTGACTACTGTCGACATTACATGGCATAAATATCTACATATCTACATATATTGATAAGGTTCTATCTGCATAGTATGTATTACAAAAAATTATACCCTCTAATATGCTTGAATGGAAGCATTGAAGTAGTCCCATGGTACTTACCCGTGGGTCCATGACTATATCCTCTAATATGATGATGATGGTGGTGGATTTGTGATGTGATTTGGCAGCAAGAGTCCAACAATAGGACAAGGTAAAAGAGCAAGAGTAGCTCATTGTTGTTGTCTCTGCCTCAGTGACGAGTCACTGAAGAAGCTATTATAAATGAAAAGTAACAAATTGAAAAACGATAGACTTGGGCCAAAGAGTCGGAACGACCCAGGAGCCACTTCTTTCCTCGTTGACTTTTCCAAGGTCTGTCAAGTGGAAATAGACACCGGGCTACTCAAAGTCAGAAGGCTTGTGCAGTGTACATACATAGAATTAGTTGTATGTGTAGATACATACGAAAGTCTCTCCTAGGATTTACCTGGGATACATACAGGGTCATATGTATCTATATGTGCTGGGAATGATACCCATCCCTAACCTGGAGTTTTGAGCCAGGGACAATAATATGTAAAGTTCAGGAATAATACCAATCGAAAAGAATCACCAGCTTGGAAATAACTAGATTCCCTTTCTGTCATGGACAAGCCACTCTCTACATTCCCAAATATTATCTCGTAGTCATCATCATTTCCCTAGCCTACACACAGTATTTATCTTCCTACAGCGTTCCTTAGGCGAAGCCTAAATCATTTCAACGGGGCCCTCTCTGTCTCATTTTCTCATCAAAATCACCTTCGACACACCATAATTCTTCATAAAAACTTGTCAAGCTTCAGAGGGAAATCTTGCGATTCTTTCTCTTCTATCTTCCATCATACTCATCTCCCCTTTTTTTTCCCTTCCTGACTTGTGTGTCACACAAGTCAGCCTTATCAGCTCCTAATCTAATAATTCAGATCAGGGGAATTTCAGCTTTCATTAAGTGCGAGAAAGTGTAAAAAAAGCCATCAAATAAATTATGAAATTAGGATCCTCATTTAAATAAAATGCAGACCATAACTGTCAGGAATATTTGGCTCCTTTTGTCCTCATCTCATACTCATGTCCTCCTTTCTGGTCTTTCAAAGGTCCTTCCAGCCCTCCCCATAGCACACACTTTCTTCAAGCCATTATGAATTTTGTGACTTTATGAAGTACTCGGCTCAATTGTATCTTTCTATTTGTATGGACTCAAAGGCAGGGTACAAAAACTTGAGTAGGGAAATATTTCCTACTTTTGTCACTCTTGCAATGATGGCATTGTTGAACAGGTAAACTCCAGTGTTATTATTATCCCTTCGAATGGATCCGCTGTGAAAACTCGGTCTGATCTTTTGTACAAAGTAAATAGTACTCTTTCAGTCCCTAAATCAGAAAAACATTCGGGGTTTGTGAAATCATGTACATACATTTGTAACCAGGTATGTACATATATTCATTAATAGGTAGTTATGGATCTACAAGATGACTATCCTTTGATATACTAGGAATATTATAGAAATATACAACTGCCATTTTTCGTTTAGCACGTATCATGTCATGTTAGATACATATCTATAGCAGGGGGTTAAGTCCCTGTTCCTCACTGGAGGTGTCTAAACTGCAAAGTAGAAACAGATCCGTAGTGAAGGACCTTCCAAAGGGTCCTCTATTCAAACTATGGCATCAAGTCAACCGTATGATGAAGGGGGCTGGGGTAACGCTGGAAACTGACTCCTTTCCAGCCAATGATTATGACTGGAACATTTATGAATGCCACTTTGAGAATCCCATGGGAGGGAAAGCAATTGTAACTTTGACACTTTTTATCCTACCATAGGATATTATTATGAGCGTCTGTTTGGGAACCCCGTATGAATATGTACATGGGTATGGTCGAAGCATACACATAAGTAATACATAGCTTAATATGGAGTCCAGTTTTAAGCTACTCCCGAACAGTTCCTATATAGCTACTTACCTTTATTATTTCCCTTTATTATATGCTTGTCAGTCTAGAAAATCGTTACAGTTCACACATCATCTACGTTTCAATGATTTCCATCTCCACATAAAATACAAGTTTATTTTTCCAAGCCACATATATACAATGCCATTTATTGACACGATATAAAACTTAAATCCCTTGTTAAAGGCAACATCTCAGTTGTTTCCCTTTGTTTTCCCCCGTCCAGCCAACAGCCTCATCCTGGTAACTTATTGCAAGTTTACTCAAACATTTGAAGAGTGGATTTCATTCAATTACTTTTTTTTTGTTTATGGAAGATTGCAGGAGGAGACAGAGGAATTGCATGTAAATTAATTGTAAACAGCTGGATGTAAGAATTCCAATAAATACATTTGTATTGATTGGAAGTTACAAGGTGTGACTATACACATAGCTTTTTGGGCAACATGGATTTTCTGAGGGAGTGATTACATAAACTTATCAAACCTTATATAATTTTTTGAATGTTCTTGAAGTTGCTTGAGGAAACAAGTATTATGTTTATTATAGATTTGAGGAGGAAAAAATGAAATGCTTTATTGCCAGATTTGAAACTTTTGAAAGTGTCTATATTTAATTGTATATAGGTATATATGGGTGGGTTATGTACATAGAATAATACCGTCACATGAATTTTTGATCCCATGTATCTACATATGTTACGGATGGCATGGCAATTGTCTAGTCTGAAAGTATGTGTCTGAGAACCTAGTGTTTAATAAGACTTGATTAAGGAATAATAAGGTACGTGTGAACTGAAGGGATGATAATGGTAAAGCATCGGTGCATAATGTGATAATAAAGATAAAGATAAAAAAGGCAAAGAGAGGAGACAGGGATATGAAAATAAATATAGTCATGGCTGGATTATTAAAATAGTGGAGTGTGTGTGCATGATATAGATACTGGGTTCTTGGGAGGATATCTACGGACGCCTATTATGAATTTTATTTGGGCATATGTAAGTTGACAGGACGACGACTGTCATCTGCATGGATGGAAGAGAGTCGTCATGGCCACAGTAAGTGATTATGGTTTCAATGGCTGGGTCGTTTAAAATGATTAAGAAATGATGATCGCCGATAATATGACTCAAGTTGGTTGATGAAGAGATTATTGTCATGTGGTTGGATAATAAATAATGCTAATAAATAATAATCGGGCGCTTTGATCAATATGGAAGTCGTTATGTGTATGAAAAATGAGGGTAGGTAAAGTACAGAAGCTCGTGTCATTCACTGACTATTAGTTGACTTTGAGAAACTGTTTTCTTAGGTTTTTTTTACCCAACTCCGTTCTGTCTCTCGCTCTCTCTCTCTCTTCTCTCCGAGGATAATTCCTCCTTCATTTCTATATCCCTTGCTGTGCCTTGCTCCTTGTTGGTTTTCGTCGTTGGAAGATATTTAGAGAGATAGAGCCAATGACTATCTTATGGTATGGATGTAGCTATGTGTGGAGGTGGAGGGAGGGTTGAGGGGGGGGGACGGAGTTTCCTCGTTCCATCAATAATGTAGCTAATATAGTGCATAAGTACTGGACATGACCATTTATCCTACACTAGCTCCTTCCTAATCATGCTAACAGTGACTGCTTCCCTGATAAGCCATACTCACTTGTCCCATTGTCTTGTTTTTTTACTGTGGAGAAAAAATGATGATTTGCTCCAAATGTGACACAGATATTTCTACTCTCAAATCAACTGCCCATCTTGGCCAACCATCTTTCTCTTATATGTTCATGCAACGATCCTACCCTACATATGTTTATGTATACAGTGTACTTCTCTCTCACTCTCCTCTCTCTCTCTCTCTCTCTCTCTCTCTCTCTCTCTTGTCACATGATCCCATTTGATAATTCTCCCAGTTAATCTTCGTCTACCTCTTAAATGGTCCATGAAAGTGACCAGAGAAAAAACTGGGTTTCTCCTGTTCCCAAGAAAAATCCAAAAGTTTTCTCAAATTTCATTATGTGGTCTTGTTTCGCTCAGCTCGCCACTTCCTGCATTACAATACAAGTCTTGGATCAACTTTTGGATTTTATACGCTCACTTTAACTCCTCTACTCGAGGATTGTGTAACCGTATCATTTGGTTGTATCGCTATAATCATCCGGTATCACACTCCTCCTTGTGCCCACTATGACAAAAGTAAGTACATATACATAGGTACTAGAGGTGTAGTAACTTCAGAAACAGCTCATGTGCCCTTACCTTATGTAAACATACCAAAACTTTAGACACTACCTCCACTAGGCTTGTATTAGAGGGCACATTACATACTACTGTGTGAACAAGTATAAACCTACTGCTCAAACATTCGCCTGCAACCAACATTTCCGTATCATCCTATTACTTACAACACTAGCAAATTATAACTGTATTGTGTTCAAACCTATTTTTATCTCCGACCCAGGCTCCTACAACCGTAACTAGTACAGTCACAATTACATTTGTTACACAATTACTTGTGTACAAAATGCAGCATGACATTTTCCCGACCCAGTACGGTGTTTATCCGTATGCATCTGAGCTCATTAAATACACTGTAGGTACATACGGCCAGGCATAAGTACGAGGATAATACAGACTGCAAGCCTCCTTATCCTCCTCTCCACTTAAGTAGGAGGACGAGAGCGGAAAAAACTTGGACACTTATTAATTACGTTGAATAAGAACCGCTGCCTCGCTTGACAACTGTGTACTTTTCCTCAGTCTTTAACTCCGTCAGTCCCACTACTACTACTACTACTACTAACTCCTAATACTTTCTAAGCCCTATCACCCCGCATCCTTAGTTAATTGTCCAGGTCACAAGTTCAGTCTCGATCCCCCAAATGTATACAAACAACCGAGAAGAGAGTAATGCACGCTAACAGATTAGTTCCCAAAGGTTCAACAGGGGAAGAAAAGCTTGAGTGAAAAGTTCAAAGCCGCAAGGAGGTTTTATATGTGATCAGTAACTACACTTCTACTACTACTACCACTAACTAAACCTCAACGTCGTAACTAACATTTTTTGAACATATCGGAGAAGAATGGGGATGTGTGCACGAGAGATATTACCCAGATGGTTATGACTTCCCATCAACAACTCCCTGCCCGGAACGAAAATTGCAGTTGGTTTTAAAAGTCACTCAGGAATTATCACCCACACAACAACCCCACAGTTTCTCATGTATGATGATTGTTTAATTACCAGAACGCACTCAAGTCTGTAAAAACCTCTAATCTCTATCATTATTAGTCCGGAGTTTGATTTTCTCCTCAACTTACTTATCAGCTACAGGCTTAATACACTGCACGTACTATTACAGTAAACAGTCCCACTCTCCTCTGTCCTGTAGTCTTCCTCTCAAATAGTATTTCCCTCAAGTTTCCCTCCCAATAACTCCATTTATGACAGATTTCCGTACAAAGTTCAAGCATAAAAGCCGACAGCGAGGAAAAAATGAGAACAGAAACGGAGGAGAAAATTGGGGAAAAAAACATACTTTATTTATCACTATAGCTATTAACTACACTTTACATGGTCCTAATGCAGTTTCCTACAATAAATTACAACTTGGGACACACTACAGCATCGCACTTGAGCTTTGATAGTGTGTTCATGAACTGTCCCGATATATATCATACTGTCTGTACAAAAGCCTCATAATTCCTTTTAAAACATTGTGCACACAACCTTATACTGTATTCCAAAGCATTCTCTTTTTACTGTGCATGTGCAATAATGAGCCTCATAGAAAGTTAACTTTCATTAAGTAAAGAAACGTGAGGGGAAAAAACATTGGCTCATGGGTATGAGAGAGCTCTGGCTCTATGTATCTATATATCCGTACGTAAGTAATTATCTGTAGATACGTATGTGTACAAAATAGATGAGCGGAACAGAAATAGTAATTTTTTCCTCAGGATTTTGGTTGAAGAAGAAACTCAAGGAGCAATGTGTGGCACTTTACGTGTGTTTCTTGTTATTGAGAAAGATGATGATATTGTAAACATGAGGAGTAAAGGTATAGGGGAGTATCTTCGTGTGTATGTATGTATTTAATGTATGCACATCTGGTAAATCCTAGAACATTGTAGTTAGCTAAGGGGGTAGTTATTGTTGTCATAATGACTGAGAATAATGTGCCATGTAATTTCTACTTATCATTCCATCCTCGGGTTCTTTTGTTGTTCAATCAAGACTCAACAATGGATCTGCCGCTCTCATGAAGCCCTCTCTCTCTCTCTCCATAGTTCTTTCTCTCTCTCTCTCTCTCTCTCTCTCTCCCTGTACTCACTATCATCTGAGTGTTTATCTGCCTCCCTCTCTTTAGCCTTTTAAACCATTTAGCGTTTAATCATAATTGATATTATTTACTCACTTGATGTGATTATTTTCTAAGGAATTATCTTTTTAAATTGCCTGGTGGTCTTGCCCCTTGGTTTTCTTCTCCTTTTCTTCCCCTGACGTGGTCTCTCGTTTGTTCTGTTGTGATCCTCCTCTGTACTAACTACAGTAATCCGAAGGGTTATTAAGTGAAAAAATCCCGTAACAACAAAGGCTTACACTACGGAGGATTAACGTATAGTATTATGTAATAGATCCGAATTTCCTCACATGTTCTGCCATTGGTTAGGGAATTATGTTCCTCATAGAATAACTGGTTTATGGACTGGGACTGCCTGCCTGCCTGCCTGCATGCTTCGGAGAAGTTACTACACTACACAAAAATCAACATGATAGGTGAGGTAAAACTTGTATTGTTGTGGGTACAATCACATATCCAAGGGTTATGCTCACAAAAGGTAGGGCCTTCCACACTCCACGACAGGCTGCTTCATGCCTTCGATGCCTTCAGTTTCCTGGGGTATATCTATATCTGGTACTTGTTGTGTACCTCCGTATAATTCCCCCATACTTAGAGTCTCTGTAGTTTTCAAACCTAAGTATCCATGTATAGCTAGGAGTTGTAGTCCTGGTTGGTGTGTAGTAGTTGAGCTAAGCTCAGGAATGTCTATACATGAGGTAATAACATTTGTTGTTGAGTTAGGAAAAGATGAAATCAGGGATTGGAAAGGTTATGTCGTTACAAAGCCCACTTTTGTTCCAGCATTTATAATTACCACCTGTAAAGGATCCCGTGATAGTCATCTTTCCTTTTCTTCTCTCTCTCTCTCTCTCTCTCTCCCTCTCTCTCTCTCACTCACCATCTCATCTCCAGAGACTCTTAATCTTCGTATACAGTTTCCTTTGGAATTCAATTAAATATTTTCAATGAAATTCTAAACTCTTTATTTGCTTGACTTTAATTTGACCAGGATTGTAAACAAATGATGGGATAGGGTTACGTGAGGGAATTGTCTCTGTCAACTTATTGTTAACTCTGTGTAATCTAGAAGTATTGTTTAGAGTATGGTTTGTTGGAATAGATACAAAAACTTTCGTTTTTTTAAAAATATTACTGTAAGAGAGTGTTATCTTACTCACTATTAGGTTGCGTATTAGTAGATATATAACCAGACATTCTTGGTTGCTTTCGAAATACATTCAAAATATATACGCTTTTTTAAATGTAGATACATAAGTACTATCGGTATGTATCTACCGATGAACACTCAAGTATCCGAGACGTTTGGTATGTATGTTCATATATGTATATGTATGGGACTGAGCCCACATCTGACGTGAATTTGTGTAGTGAGCTGAGGTTGTTTTGGTTGGGAATTCCAACATTTTCTGTATGACTTGAAGGATGAGACTTGAGGGAGAAGGGGAATCTCGGTTGGAGAAGACTCAAAAAAGTAAAAGAGAATGCCAGCCCGGCAACTTGTGGTTAATTGACCCTTAAAAGCAAGTGTAATTGAGGGAAGCAGGCAGGAGTGTAGTTTCCATTTAACGCCTTTGCTAACACATAAAAATTTCAGGCCTCATAAAAATCCACAGATCCTTTGGTTAATTACTTGCACCATCCATTCTTCGGAAAGCTTTCCATATCTGTGTTTAAACTGCTGTTAAAAATCAGTCCGTGCAGCTCATCTGTAGCTGGTCAAGTTAGTATACATGGGACATGCAGAGAGGTACATGTACTTAGATAGGCTTCATCTCTTTGTTTCCATCTCCTCGCCTCCTCCACTACCTCCTTCCAATAGTAATCCTCCCAAAACTACACACTTTAATGAGTTTCACAGCGTAAACGATTACATGCATGAGGGATGGCAAGGGCAGTCGGCTATAGTTAAATAGAATAAAGGTACATTTACTTGTGTGTCTGTGTTTGTGTGTGTACGTATGTATAGTTTGTGTACAATTTTTTTTTTGTGTCAGTAATAATTGTTTCTAAAAGAATGAATAACATAAAGTTTAGACTCAAAACCAACCCATGGACATCCCCCATTGACTTTACATGACATATGAACAAGAACAATTATTATTAGTTTAACTTCTTCTTTCTTATTACTTCTGCTTCACTTGCTTGTCATACTACACTTTATATGTTTTAGCTGGTGTATGTACATAGATATACATAATTATGTATATCTACCTATACAAATATGTAACTCCTTACAAATGGCAACTTGATTGTATGTAGATACTCTGTACACAGGGACTCCGGCCTTATGGAATTCTGCAAGGGTAAATGGTATATCTACATATGTATGCACGTTGTAATTACTGGTGTATGTTTTTGTAGGAGTGTAAACGCACGTGCACAAATAACTTTTCTAGATTAAACTACATCTATAGAGGAGTATGGACAAGGAGACGAAAAGAAAACTGAGTTTTTTATGCCTCATAATAAAACTCACACCTGCTGCTCCCATCTTATAAGAGCCCGTGAGGACTAACAACAACTAATCGTATGCTGAAGATATATTTACAATAATAATAATGCGGTTTGGATCATGGATTGCATTTGAAGATACTTAACCCTTCGTACCTTTCCCTACGTATTTTTTTTTTGTATCCCTCTCTCATTTCCATGACTTCATCCCTCCATCCCCACTATATACTATATCGATTATGACTGAGAATTCACCCTTGTTCTTATCCATACGACATATTTCAGACCCAGAGACATTTACCATTATGACAGCACCAAGTGAATATCGTTGAGGAAAAACCAAGACATTAATTGGCCACCATTCAACAGATTCAACTCACGACTTGGAACGGCACAGCATTGAACCCAAGAAGAGTTAGGAGGAGAAATCTGACGTATACAAACAGTCTTTGTGAAGAGAGGACCTCTAATAATGCAAAAGGAAGATACAACTACAAAGATATTATGATGAAGATACGCTCCTTGTATATATTTCATTTTAACAGCGCGACTATCCCTGGTCCAGTAAACAATTATTATTGCAGGAAGGTCCTCGTGCATACGGAAATTCTATGGGGCTGGAAGGGTGAGGGAGAGTTGAAGACACACACATATTAGTTTATTACATAAGGTAAGGTTTTTATGTCCGGCACTTTATACACAGATCCCTCATATCTTCTAAGTATGGTCAGCGTATTTACAGAGATATGAAGCGAAGGTGTTCATCTCAAGAACCAATTTGAGTGAACCTTTAGCATTTGGATTTTGGTTGGTGCTCGAAGAGTAAAAAGCGATAACAATTTCATTTGACAGGCACATCTGATTGAAAAATGGCCATAGCATTATTATCCTAGCAACACCTATCTATTTACCCTCCAACCAATTTAAATATTTGCAAATAACTCTTTCACACTACCCACTTGACGGTTATTTATTGGCAAGGCTTTTATACGGCTTGTATTATTATTACTGATATTTTTCACACCCTCAACTTAACTTTTTTTCTCTCTCTCTCTCTCTCTCTCTCTGTCTCTCTCTCCTTCTCTCCCATCTTCTCTCCTCTCAAGTGCTAACTACAGGTAATAACATTACGTACATCTTTCTCTTCCTCGAATCTCTCCCTCAATTCCACCTTATTAGACGGAACGCCTGGGATCATATTTTTATTGAGGATCATCATCCCTGAAATTTATTGAAAATCAAATATATAATCGAATTTTCAAATGGGTTTCATCTCGAGAGTTCAAGCAGTAATTGTATGGATATATCCCGTATTGCTTTTTAGTGTCTACACATTATACATAGACCTTCCCTGTGATTAGGCTCGTACCTGCTTGTGATAGTCGAAAGGTAGGTTGTTACCATTAAGTATGTTGTTGGGAGATAAGAGAGCATATGTCAAAAGGTGATAATATTAAAGAGTCCATATGAAAGGAGAGAAGATGCGCTCGGACTCTCAATGACCACAAAGATATTATGTACACACTGCGGGGTGAGGGAGAGAGAGAGAGAGAGAGACACTGGGACTAAAAATCCTCGACGATTATTGATAACGAGGATAATAGTCTGATGGGTAAACAGGAGAGTGTTGTTTTTTAAATCAGGTATCTATCTCTTTACGCTGATTTGTACGGAACTACATACACGACAGTATAATACTCCTGAGGTTACTGTAGCTTTTGAGATGTTCAAGTGTCAAAGGGGTGAGTACGCTCCCTGAGTAATTACAGCTACAGTATGTGTGGAGAAAGGAGAAAATAATAATCATAATATGAAAAATGGTCTGTGAGTTTTGTAGTTTGCAATTAGCAATGAAAAATGGTGAGTGAGTTGGTTGCGTGCTGTATGTTGGTGATTATTCAGGAGGCTAATTAGTGTAAAAAGTGGTTGGGATGATGATAGCTCATTTAATCTCTCATCATGATTACTGTCAAATTTATCTCGTAACACGAGGAATTCACATGTGTATTTATTTACCTGCTGGTCCTCCCTGACTGGGGAAGATCAAGTAGGGAAGTTGTGAACGTCTATATGTACAGTGGATGTGAGTATGTAGTAGGGACGTATGTATTTACCATATGTACATGAAGATCCACAGAGATCTGGGAGTTGTACGTATAGGGATACACAACTACACATTATACCTGGTCATGTATAAATAAAGCAATAGATACTGGAGCTAAAGAGAGGAAAAAAAGGAGATTGTGTCCGAGGTAAAAATTCTTTGTTCCTCGTTAACGGCGGCTATAATGTAATAAGATGAGCAAGACGGACGGACGTAGGAAGGCCTAGCGCTGGAAGACGTTCGAGAGAGGAGAAAAACTATAAGAAAAGAAAAAGTTAAAAGAAGGCAGGTAAGTTTTAGGGCCGGCTCAACAAGAAATAAACTAACGATATATAACTTTTTCTCCCTTTCAGCCACAGTAAATAGAACTGTGTGGCTAAATGGTTCTGAAGGAAAATTATCCTGCTCACATTATATAATCTACACGAGATATTTATCCTTGCAACAAATCGTGGTGGAATATAAGTGTAGGTATAGTTGGATATAGCACTCCCTGGACATAGACTACCTACATATATACTTACATAAAGGAGCATATCCCCCTGAATACTTATTAGTTACCAGAAGAACACATGAAAAAGGTGAGTTCAGTGTATCCAGTATATTTAATATTACAAGGAACATGAAAGTAGATACCAGTATTATGCACAATGAAGGAGTATACGGGGCTTCCCATAAGTAAAGGTAAAAAGTTAAAGAATGACTTTGCATGCAAAGCAAGGAATTCCTTGTGTTAGAACTTCAGCTTAAAACGTATAGTTTTCCGAGACATCTCCGTGCTCATGTAAGTACACACTCTAAATATATAGTGTGAGTGTATACTCAGTAATGGGAAGAAGATGAAACCAAGTCCTTTTCTTCTACTCCTTCTCCTTCTTCTTCTTCTTCTTCTTCGTCTAGTAGTGATCTATCACTCTGACATTTATTGTCAACAGAAATATTTTTTCCGCAACGAAACATCCCAAGGGCTTCTTCTCTTTGGGTCTCTGACAGCAAGGAAACAAGACGAAACTCATAATATTTTCTACCCTTAGCTAATTATTGTAATTAGGCGTGAAAAAACCAATGTTCACAACCAACCTCCATAGTCATTATTCCCTTTTAACTCAACTACTCACTCAATTACATCATCAACATTTAATTATCATTATCCTCTGTATACATAAATACCTACATTTTATTGCTGCATCAGCATTCACCTAACCCTTCTCTTCTTCATCCTCGCGTCCACTCCATATGTAATTATATATAAGTATATATTGGTATAATTACATCCATCTTTATCCTTTAAAATTCAAATTACTTTTCTCATCTGTTCAACTGTAAGGAATTCTATAGCTAGTATGCACTTCTCAAATCTAAATGTCTTTGCTGGTGTTGCTTGAAATTAAATTTGAGGTGATTTTGAAGAGAGAGAGAGAGAGAGAGAGAGAGAGAAAGAGAGAGAGAGAGAGAGCCAACATCACCCATAGGGCTCATTGTTATAGCCCACTCAATAAGTAACGGACTTGATTACAACCCATTTGTTTTGAAATGGTCTGGAGTTCCAGATTGAACAGGACTAAAAATAACTCGTGTTAAAGACAATAAATAAGCTATTTAAAAAGTACGGTCCCTGCTTTAAATCAGTTTTAATGGTGATTACGTTCGTAATTTGCTTGACAACCTCTGAATGTAATTTTAGTTTTATTGGCAGCATATCAGTATGAGTGGGTCTTGGCACTCCAACTCTACCAACACAGATAGTAGCTTCTAATAGTTTGGACTTGCATATATCTACTTATAGTTGAGGTAATAAAAAAGAGAAGGAATGTGGATTTCCTGGAGTGAGGGTAAATATTTGATTTGGTAACAATTGAACAGCTCAAGTTCTGTAAGAGAGTAAGTGAGTAGTAAATAATTAGATGAAAATTGTAATAAATCCTGAAAGGAAAAACAGTTCACAAAGACAAGCCTGTGTGTTTCTTCTTCAAATGTTATTTTATTGGATGAAATATAATTTAATGGGGAAATAATCAAGATTTTGATATATATTTTTGACTCAAATACATATCTATCTACTTTTGAAGTCCTTGGATCGGCTCATATAATAATTTTACCTCTGTGGACATTGAAAAGGCTAGTTGATCCGCTTGACCCTATCATCTCTGTATGCTTCATTGTTTTCCGAGTGTCAAAACATGAAATAGAGATTTTCTCAAGTTTCACCCCCTCCCTCCGTTTCATGCGATTGGGTCAGAGAGGAAAGGTCAGCTTGAGTGGTGATTGAGGGGAGTCTGACAGAGAATTAATTCCTGGCCCCCGGAAACATCAATAACGAAAGAGGGAATAAGTGATCTATTGGAAATATGCTAATGACTTCAGTTGCACTTTACTTTATGGAAGGAAGAGAAGGCTGGTGGTATGTCTTTGAATTTGACTACGATGGAAAAAATTGAAAAGAGTTAGTCATACTCACGTAATAAATGTTGCATTATAGGATTATCATAAAAACCTAAGCTCCTATAAATATTTTCAGGGAGGAAATACGGGATGATAAGGAGCGATATATAAATATGATTGTTATTATTTTCGATATTATTATTACTATTATTATTATTACTGTGCATATCAAAAGTTGTGAGGAGTAATGGGAGGCTGAGGCTGTGCTCCAACTCCCTCGCAGGTTGTAAGTGGTAGCGTGTCTAAAGATGTTGTGTTTGTCTCGTTTTATCCATTCGAATAATAGAGTTATCAATATAATGGCGTAGACATCTCCCTATGACTTCTTCGTAGTTGGCCAGTTAATTGCGTGGATTTTGTCGGCCGGTGAATCCGCATTGAATTCAACCCATGCCGTCAACATTTTTTCTCCTCCGCACGCCGAGATGGCTTCCCGTCGCTTCTAACCGGATTCCCCGCCACACTACCAAATCTTATGTGTGTGTTTATATCTATATATATATATATGTATATATCGAGGAAAAAATTAACTTGACTCAAGTAGAGCTTAACACTCTCTCGTATCCTATCCCTCACCCCGGCACCCGCCTTCCGAGTGAAGTCTTATTTTTTTCAATACTGATCCTTCCTCTGAACCCCATATGTAGAGTTTGGGAATATAGTAGCATATCCGTCGAGACTACAACAATTATACTAAATTGCTCAGTACGTTTCACACAGTCAGAGACAAACAGAGTTGTTAGCAATCCAAATGTTAGTTCATGTTGAACTTAATGGGGGTTGACAGCAGGAGAAAGGGAGACAAGGAGAAAAAAAAATTCATGAGATGCAAACTCTAATTGCTCCACATTTATTCACTTAATTATCCACATCATAAACATGTAAGAGGAAGAACTTTGGTCCCATAACGAATGTTGGGTTATTTTTTGTCTGGTCCTCCGTCCTCTTGATGCATGGAACGACGACGAGTGGAGAAAAAGAAAGGACCTAATTGATGAAGACCCAACAACACTAATTTTAATGAAGAAAATGATTATGAGCTGAAGAAGTCTCGTGTGAAGGAAATTACTTATTAACTGACTATTCATCAATATTCATACATTGGTGTAATTATCTCATATTTATTTATTTATTTAGTCACATTATCTCCAACTCCCTTGCTCACTTGGATTGACCTCCGTCTTTTCTTCTCTGCTCGTGTGCATGTGTTCTCCGTCGGGCTGACTCTCTGTAATCCTCCTTACAGTTTCTGGATTGATTAGATTTTTTTTTTATTATAAACCGTGCAGTTCCTCTATATAATTTACAACTCCCTGACATGAGTGGTAAAATCTCACAAGATAATTATTGAGCAATAATTTACTGCTGTAGGAGTGCGAGGGATAGAGCATAAGATTGGTGTGTAGTGGTGGGGGGACGGAGATAACATGAACTTATGATTAATTAAATTAAAATAGAAATGAATTAAGCTTTTGGGCCTTGAGCTGTTAATCATTCCCTCCTAATGATTCTGCTCAATGTAAATTGTTAATGGGAATTGTGACAGATTAGAAATTATCATATTTATTGATTGAAGTCATTACGATCATCCAAATGATTAACCATTATTTTGCTCGTGGTCATTTTCCTCTTATTACAAATCCTGGCGCTTCGTGTTACAATCTGTACTTGTCTCTTATAGAGATCCGTAAGTAAATACACACACACACACACACACACTCTACACACTCCCTCTCATCTGAGCACACACTCTTATAACTAAAGTTTATAGCTCTTTTTTGTCCTCATGCACATACATACATACTCTCAACATGCCAAACAAATACCTAGGAGCCCATAACACTTGTACACTCATTATGTACCTTACCCCCGCACACTGAGAATTTACGTGAAGATATGCAATATGTGAAGTTACAACTTGCCATCAATTCGATACGAATCTCCTGTTTTCCTGTTATGTTGTTACTCTCTCTCTCTCTCTCTCTCTCTTTCTGCTCCTGCTCCTGCTACTCACTCACTCACTCTTGCAGTCAGCTCCAATGATGATTGTGTTATGTTTGGGGCTCTCGTGGAGAGTCCCTCGGAGGAGAAGTAGACAGAGTAAAAGTGTGTTGTCTTGAACTTGTGGTTGGAGCAATGGTGTTGGTGGGGGATATGCAATGAGATAGTATGGAGGATGTATGTATGTGTGCGCGAAAAGGTAGTTGACTGGTTGTTGTGGCCACGTGGGATAGTCTTGGCATTGTTGTCCAGCTAATAAAATAATCATGTTTATTACTTGTAAAGAATAAATGAGTAGGTTGGCCAGGAGTTAAATGAAGTAGTGAGGTATAAAAACTGGTCACAACTCCATTCCACTTTTTTACACATAAATGCCTATTAAAGTGTCAGCTCATAACTAGATTACCTCCTGGAACCCTACTCTCCTTTTTATTATACTTTACCAATAGAATTATACCTAAACTGAGAGAGAGAGAGAGAGAGAGTCTACTCTCCCTCAATGCTACTCACTGCATACCGTGAGCTTCCAGAGGAACTGCTGAGGAGCTGTATATAAATATACTACACACGGTATTACTAGTAGCTTGATATCATATGATACCACACTTAAATTTTTACACTGTTGTATATTATACTCCGTAACATTTTTCTTCACTGTAAAACATTCTAAACATTACTCACGGGGCAGTTACGTTCCCTATGATAGCTTCAGAGATTCCTTGTATTATTATGAATGCTCTCAATTATGTAAGTATGGTTGCAGTGGAAGTACTCATTATGCATGCACTAGTTAGTTGTAGTGCATTTGGGGCCGTCAGGTTAGGTTGGAGTAGTGGCCTGGAAGGTTGACGTACCTCAGCTCTTGTGGTCGTTTTCGCCCAGTTTATCCCCAAACAGTTTTTCCATTGCCTGTAGTGTGAAATTTTTCCAGGAGCAACCTCGCACACACACACACACATTACACATACCAAACCATATTTAGGCATGTGGACACACGGAATGAAAAGAAGAAAAAAAAACAAGTCCGTAAGTCTTGGGGTTTCGTTAATGTGAAACCACAACTACGCTACAACCATGACTTATCTGCTGACGTGTTAGCTTGTGGTGTGGCCACAGTGGACAGGATTCCAGGGAATGGCGGAAATTATGACAATAAATGATATTTTTAATGAATTGGATGTATTAATTAATTACTGGAAGATTAGTACGATAATTAGAATGCGTAAGTATATGATAATTGTGGTTGTGGAATGTAGTAATTGTCTATGTGTTGAGAATATTTAATCTAAATGGTGGGTAATCGACGAGAGTTATTAAAGTTGTTCCAATGTAGGACGTAATTGAGCAGGGGTTAATGATGGCCATTAGAAAAAGTTGATAGAGGCGTACATGAAGGAATTCCAGCAACAGCGACGACGACGACTAACAACATCTGCTCAACAACTTTTCCATCGAACATCACACATAGCTATCTATCAAAATCCTCCAAAGTACATAATCATATTCTGCTCCTGCTCTCTCTCTCTCTCTTCTCCTTATTTCCTCTCTCTCTCTCTCTCTCTCTCTCTCTCTCTCTCTCTCTCTCTCTGTAGTCCACTCTCATACTGAAACCCAGCTTTTCCTGTGCATTCGACATATTTATACATGTAATTATGAACACATAAACTGAGAAGGTATACACGCTGTGCATACTAAAATTAGTATGTGCACATGTATCATCCTAGAAGCCCAGTGCCCACAATTTTTCTTAGCAGTCCATGCAGATACCGTGAGTGTGTTTGTATGTATATGTATGTGAGGGACACAACTCTGGGAGAGATAAGGATAGGTATGTATGTACAGGATCCTTCATGTGCATCCATATGTATGTATGTATGTATGTATGTACGTGTACAGGGACAGTATGCACGTACGAGCTGGGTCTGGAGTGTAAAGGGTTTGAGAGAGCACTCTCTGCACCACGAATTTCCTTGGCTGCTCGTCCCTACTCCTATATGGAGGAGGAGGAGGATAATTATTAGTTAAACATTTATTTAGGGTGTAATTTATTTTGATCGTAATTTAAACAATTGTTAAGAGTTCTAGCTTGTCTTAAGGTGCCTTAATTTATAAATAATGCGTGGAATGGGGAGGAAAACCGGTTTTCCATGTCGGCCATCATCCCTTCCTTCCTCTTCAAGTAAACTATCTTATCCTCGTCGACTGGGAAGAACAAGATGGGAATAATTAGAGTCTGTGTGAGTGAGTGAGTGAGTGAGTGAGCCGCGAGGCACAGCTCCAACAACCACTCATAATTAAATGCTAGCCATGTAAACGCACACATAAATCAATCTCGTAAATTATTTCATGATAAGCCCAGTTTAAAAATAGGGGGAGAGAGATTTTATTACCATCCTAACTAATTACCACAACCCATCACATTATGCAAAAATCTAAACAACTTTTCCAACTTATAACTCCTCCAACTTCCACCTTAAGGAAATGCAGGATCAAATCTATGCTCCCAGAATGCACACGCGGTCTTATATCCAAACCACACATATCCATTTTAGATAGGCTGGCTGGATTGTGTAGGGTTCACTCTGTGTACCTTGTACATACAGTATGTAGATATGTATATGCATGTAGTAAGTGGTCAAAATCTGCCCTACGTCCGTCACATTCCCTTTTAGTACATTGGAACCTTTTCCATACGGAGCTTTTCCCCCATCAACAATATGTCTATTCTGAGAAACCTCTAAAACTAAAGGTACCATATTATTACACGTAGTCAAAGTGCTCCTTACTTTGGAGCTAAATGACATTTATTGGTTGTCCAATGATTCTCCATAGATAATTTGTCATTCATCGTAAAACGAAACACACATGCAATTGCTCATGAGAGAGCAAATACTAGAGAGAGAGAGAGGGAGAGAAGAAAAAGTGAAAAGAAAACAACCGTTTTACAGCACGCAGGTATAAAACATTCGGTTAACTCTTGGAATTAACATGGAAAATACAAAGATACATAACATATAAGTTCAACCCAAAATGTAAGGTAAACTTTGAGCAGACAAGGGAATATGCAGCCCAAGACAAGAAAATACGTTTACTCTTCTCGCTCTCGCCACACTCAAGTGGGTGGGAAGCCTTTTCGACAATAATGAATTGCCGATTAACTAAATTATAGGGTAATGTAAAGAGGCACATTAAAGTTTCTTCAAACTCCCCTTCCTTAGCAGTCTCTTTCTCTCTCTCTCTCTCTCTCTCTCTCTCTCTCTCTCTCTCTCTCTCCCTCATCCTTCTCCTAACGAGATCCATCACTAGTTAGTCTAATCATGTGCTGACTTTAAATAACATCTAAACAAGGGAATTAACTACAAATTATATCGAGCTTGATAGTCATACTCTTTACTAACCCAAGCAATTAGAGACTCTCGTCTAAGCACTTTAGCTAATTCGTTTCCATAATGGAAAACAGGAAGGCGGGCTTGCTTTTTAATTCCCTTGCGAACACTGCCCAAGCACATATTTCTGCACATTTGTTTTTAACGCTTCGACAAACATTTATGATTTCGTGCGTATCTCTTTAGTTTAAAGCATGTGAATGCTCAGTAGTTTTTTTTTTCCGTCCTACCTTCACAGACCCAGACGATGAGTTACATAAATGTAAACTGGAATGATACCTGTTCACGATTCTGCCTATTTGTAACAAGGAATCACACCTTGTATCATTAGCTCATCTAGACGGACACTACACACTACGTGTTGTATCTACATGTTACCTCCATTGTTATTTAAGTATACACTAGATTCAAGGGTGATATTTTGGGAACACCAAGGAAACCGAAAGTACAAACGTACAAAGTTGCTTGTAAATAGATTATATTCTATTGAAACGGTGGTTCTCTCTAGTTAAGTTACTAATTTTATCTCTTTAAATATATATATAGGAATGAGCTTGTTGGATACACAAAGTTCGCCTATACATTCAAGTTTTTGTAGGTTTTATGAACCCAGAGGATACAAGTTTGGGAAGTTGTAAAAAAAAAGTAGTGTTTATGTAAGTACGAGAACATTATGTAGAATGGTTATGTAGAATACTAGGAGTCGAAGATGAGAAAAAAAGAGTTCTTTGGAAACTTATTATCTGGACTGTTTTTGACAAGCCTGCCTTATTATGTTGGTTGTATGGTAAAATGTTGGGAGAGAGAGAGAGAGAGAGAAGGAGAGGGGGTAAAAAAGTGTTGAATCTTTCCAGTGACCCTTGACCCCTCTCAGGCCTTAAAATGATAAAGTGGCCCAAGAAAATGAAGCTCATTTAGAAGCACATAAGGGGCCAATTTATGACTCTACTTAGACCATCAGGGAAATGATGAGCTTGTTGGGAAATATTAATTCCCTTCCTCACCTCACACACCTATTCCTAATAACGAGAACGACTCCGAACCAACTAACAACTATTTAACCAATTCACTCCTTTCTATGTATTTCCCTCTCCCTCTGCCCATTGTGCATATGTACATGTACGTACTCTGTTACTGTAAGGTGCTCCGAGCCCTAGCACATTACCGAGCTCTCTCCACACACACACACCGTAATATAATCATCCGAGCGATAATTTCCATATTTCGTTTTTCAAGAGGAAAAAGAGCCTTAGAGCAATACAAAGTTGGGAATGAATAATAAAACAACGGGATGAGCTCTGGTGCAATTGTGGGTATGAAGGAGCTGATGATGAGAACATTATAGGAACAAGCAACAGCTCGTTAAGGAAAAAATGTGTAGGAAAGGCATATCTTACCCCATGTATAATTATTAATTATTACAGCTGGAGAGATATAAAAAAAATAACTTCAACACCTTTTGAGAAATGTAAGATTGTTAAATCAACATTTTGATTCTCTTTAATAATGGACACTTTGGCACAATCTACGTGTATTTACACTCATAAATAATTAATCATTCGTTCGAACACACACATACAGTCATACTTACAGGCAGGCAGACATAGTCAAATATATGCACTATGTATATCATTTTTCATATATGATCACAAGAAAGAGTAAAACTTAAAAAGTTTATTTCTTCTCTCATAAGAATATATGGGAGAAGTGAGGGGGGGGGGTTGGGGACTGTATACTAATACAGAGCCAAATTACTACTTACTTTTATACTTAAATCTCACACAATTTGGTTTGTATATAGAAAATGATCATTCAAATCGCCCAATCATCACTGGTAATAAAAGTACACATTGAATAAATACTGATAATAATTCTCTTGATCCTTATTAGTTTTTTTTTCTGTATGTTCCTTGTAGTAGGGTGTACTGTGTTGGTGTTTGTGTGTGTGTCTAGCCTCGATTAACATGTTTGATCTTTCGCATTTCCTCCACATAATTACTCTTCATCGAGAAAAAGATCAGCCAGTTACATGTATCTAAGTCTAGTTCATATTATATTATGTAGGTATAAAGCCAATGATGGTTTTACAAATTACACAGCACATCATTTAATAGTAGTTTTACAATATAATGAGAAATTGTATCGGGGAAATGCCTCTTCCACGAACTTGCCTGTAACTTGGATCTATATAGCCCTAATGTAGTAGTAGGTATAAGGTATATATAGTAATATGTAATGTTTGTAATCTTGTGAGTCATGTGTACGTACTTTTGTAAGGGACGATGTTACTTTTTTTTTTACTAAGTAGTATTTAAGAGTTTGAGTCAAAATAAATTGAATATTCCTTGTCTGTCGTCATGTTCTCATTCTATTCCCCATCCATCATTGTCAATAAATAATTTCCAGCTAATTTCACATGAGTAGTATTTAGTGTTAATTTTTTACGCCTTTTTTCTTCCCAAATCCTTTCGCCTCATTACATTCCCTCACATTATCTTCTGCATGACAGGAGTTTGCACAAGTTATCACTTGTTTATTAGCTCTTTTACTGCTGCTGCTGCTGACTTCAATATTCCCTCCTGTGTACAGTACAAATAACTGTACAGCTCTCTCTCTCTCTGCAGTCCGAGTATTGACATCCACATTGATCTTCGCCATTTCCCTCTGCCCTCTTCGCCAAGATTTTTTTTTCCCCTTCATTTCTTCGGTAATAATGTCCACCATTGGTAAAGTTACAAGTTATAGGTAGTAAAGTAGATACAGGGATGAAGTAAATAGTACAATAGGAGGAAGGTTCCGTCAGATTGATTACTTAGGCCCATGATGCATGTCCTCATCCTCATCATCGGTCAGTTCCTCATCCATGAGAATCTCCTCGTCACTACTCTCACCGTCCACGTAGTTCCTTGTGGAGGAGTCGGCCGAGATGGCTGAGGTTGAATTTCCCGATAAATTGGAACCAGACGAAGAGTTCCCATTATTGGCAGACTTATTACCCCCACCACCAGCCTCCTCCTCCTGCTGCATCCGTTTGTGCTTGGTTCTCCGATTTTGAAACCATACTTTGACCTAAAGGTTGACGACGGAAGGGGGGAAGAAAAACGGTGATTATTATGCGTAAAGTACGGATATCCAAATGCTACACGTCCACATGTATATCTAAGAGTATACCCTCATCCATATTCACTATTAAGATTCTGGACTAGATTTCCAGCCTCTTTATGTACGAGTTTAATAATAGCTACGACAGTGGAGTCTCCGCATAAAAGGGAACTACTACTCCTGGCTCATAAATATTGGTCTGCATGATTACAAAAAGATTGAGACTGTTTCATTAAAGGCCCCATAGTGACTCGTCCAAAAGGTAAGTAGTCGTAATCTACGCTATACTTAGGTGTAATGAACGAGCCCAATGAAAGGAGAGCCAGGAAAGTTAAGCTGTTTAATTAGAGGGCGATAAGAGTTGAAAGGAGTGTTGTGTGGAATCGATTAGAACCTGACATGTTGTCACTTGGTTCCGAACAACGAGATTAAAATGCTCACTTGAGTTTCGGTGAGTGAGAGAGAATTGGCAAGCTGCTTCCGCTCAGCGCCCACAACATAGTGATTTCTTTCAAATGCGTGCTCTAATTTCAAAAGTTGTGAAGGACTAAATGCCGTGCGAATCCTTTTCGGCTTCCGAAACGGTTGTAGAAGGAAACCCGGTAGTTCTGGTCCTGTTGTCAACAAAACCACCAGTCGTATCAAAAAAAACATTCAACTTATGTACACACACACTTTACACAATAAAAAAAATATCTTAGCCATAGATATATCATCCCAAATCCCCCTCTCATAGTACACTTTTAGATGCATACTACTGTATATGTAGATACATGCTCAAGGATTGACTTTTACACAATATACTACCAAATTACCAGTAATTTTAAACACATTGCTACACTTTACTACAAGCGAAGTATAGCAATCAGGGAAAATCCCAGCACAATCGTTCCCCCTTTATTTTTTATTTTTTTTTACTTCCAACATTTATTGCTACAGAATTACAAAAGAAATAAAAAAAAAGTCTCATGTTCATATCCGCACTCTATTTAGAATTTACAACTTTCCAAGCGAAATAAATCACCCTCTTTTCCAGTAACGACGCGTTCCTCAAATATGACTACTATTACTAAACCGACCCCGACAGTATCAATGCACATAAATACTATACTAGTATTGAAATATACTTGTCGTTTCATAAAAGTCAGACAAGCAAGAAGGAAAGTACTTGTAATAGGATTATATAGTAACCTCCGTGATTTTTACATGCGGCCCTTAAACGACTCGAAGGATTAACTCCCATCTGATAAGGAGGTGAAGAAAAGTGAAAGGGCTTTATTTATAAAAATCGGGGAAAGCTATCAAGGAGTGCGGGCTCCGAACACACACACACACACACACACACACACACATACAAACAAACAAATCCGCATACTATTTTTATTTCTGTAGTCAGTTCTGTTCTATTGCTTTTAAATCAACATATCTACAAGTGCGTGTGCTTTAGATATAATTACCCTGGGATTGTCATAAATGAAGCATAATGACTTACCAGGACCGAACCGGTGAGGGAAAAGTCTTGAGTGTTTTGCTAACAACCAGGGATATAAAGGATGGGCTGAAGCATGATGTGGATGATGAGGTGGAGGTGGAGGTTGCATCCATGGTAAACCGGGATGGTGATGTGCAGCCGCGGCGGCGGCTGCAGCAAAATTTAGGATACCCGGTGGATACGTTGCAAATTGGGGTAATGGCGGTGGTCCTTGAGCAGAAGCTGAGTGTGACATTTCAGGTGGGGGATGATGTGACATATGATTTGGAGGTGAGAAAACTGGGGATTTGGTTTCATGATGTGGGCTCGAGTTATTGGATGACAATCGATGACTATTTGTCCCAGAGTGAACATGATGATGATGATGATGATGGGATGCCAATTTGGTCAGTGTATCTGTGGATGATGGTTCGGGTGATAAGGGTGGAGTTGATGTCTCCGATCGACTCTTCTTCCCTCCACCGACAATTGAGTCAATGGAGAATCCGATTTTGGGACGATGAGCAGTGGGTAAATCAGTCGAAGTAGGTGCCAACGGCATCATAATAAATTTATATTGTTCTCTCTCACTCACACACCGAAGTTCTCACGGACACCACACACTCCTCCTCAACATCTACTACGTCCGCCGTGTCACTGGTGACTCCTGAGTCTGGACATCCGGAATATGGTTGAGTTATGGCAGCGGACTCCCGAACGAGAAATATACAATAATTATTATTATTATGAAATCTTTGAACAATACAAAACAAAAAATCCACAGGAGATTAGCACAATTTTTGTACTATACTGGATGATGAGGGAAAGGTGGCACGACGAACTGGCACATGCTGTTGCTTCCCGGTCCGAAATACAACTGCGAACTTCCCTCAACACGGCTCATCCGTTGAGACTTGAGACACCAAAGTTAACACGGAAATGACAACAACCACACAAGTGCAATAATGGGGATTAAGTAACGAACTTTTGCCGTAATCAAAGGGTTAAAACTTTGTAATAATTTGTGCTCACTGTCGTCCGTACTCCTTGGAGTGGGTGCATGAGGAGTAGTGAGTTGAGATCAGTATTTGATGGTGTTAATGAGAATTAAGTGAGGGTAATTTGTTTGGTAATGTGTCTGTTAGGTTGTTGATTTCGGACTGAACACTGCAAGTGGTTTGGTGCTGCTGCTATTCCTCTTTGGGAGCAGTGGTAGGAGTAGTGAGGTAATTCGACGTGGTTAGCGGTTGGTCTCCACAAGTACCTCGAGGGGGTGGCATTTCTGTTGTGGGCCTGGCCAAGGAGGAGTCTTCACCCAAGTTGACATGGATTCTGGCCAAGTTGAGTCAGGCCTTCCTCCCAATTCGGTTCCTTTCGGTTTCCACTTAATAGACTCATTCACACCTCGATGATCCTTTATACATCCCATAATGAATCTCGGTGGATTCCCACTCCTGCCCAAATTACCAAACATTTACACCTCAACAAACTCAACTCATCAATTCAATCACATTCGCTCACTAGGCTACAACCTCTTGCTGTACACACACACACACACACACACACACACTCACTCACACGGACATATGAGCAGAGTCTGAGCAAATACACAAGCTGGTATTTACAACTCATGAGTAGACAAGCATTTGCGAGGATCCGTGCTCACCTCCTCCAGGTAAATACATACATATGTAGCGGAGGTATAGTCAGTCACCTCACCCCATAGTAGTGTTTTGTGGACGGTCTCATCTCTCGGGCTTCAATTGATTGACGGCATAATTAATTTTATTGCAGAGTCAGTCCTGAACAATGGAATTACAATAGCAATTATCTAGTGTTATTTTTACCTTCTCATCATCATCCCTGTAAATAATGATCAACACAAGAGCTATCATCATCCATTTACAATTATCACCTATCTCCTCCCTTCATCTCTTCCTACTTGATCTCTTATAGTACATCGTGTTGGAGCATCAGTCGACAGTTTACATTAGTCCGTGTGATCAGGAGCATTACCACTTCACCTTATTTATTGCTTTGCATATCTACATTTGTACCCATCCCCCTACTCATACCACATGCGTTACTCCGAGAGAGCTATAATGGTTTAATTCAAGCGGGATGCGGACGGTTCGTGGGGTGCTTGATCTAAATATAGTTAAGTAGCTCTATCGTATGATCATCCCATCCTTGTGAAAAAGGATCCTTCGGAAATGGAACTAGATATGAGCACTTGAGTGAGCGGTGAATTGCGGGGATGATAGCTACATGGCATGAGATTACATTGATTCCAGTGTGTGTGGAAGCGTGAGCATTATTAAATGGAGAGGCGGGTAGAGAGACAGAGGAAGAGGCAATTTGAGGAGAGGAACCACCAGGGAATATAACTATCCATTCAGTCCCACTTGCCCCATTAGAAATGATTGGGGTCACATGAAATGTCACATCTCATCCTTACCAACTAACAACCCCATTATATTCACAATCGAATCAACTCACCCTGCAGTCTAACCTCTTAATTACTCAACTGTAGATACACACACATATCCATTCCCAGATCATCATTATCTCTTTTGATTTGAGGCTGTGCGGTTGCAGTCGATTAATCTTTGCTCTCTTTATAATATTCCTACATGTATCTATCTATCCCTCCACTATTCCTACATGGTCATGCCACTTTTGACGGAGGGATGTGAGCATACACTCGTAATTATCTGGATAGACAACAACTTGTTAAATACAACTTGGAGCAATAAAGTTCACACACCATTTTAAATCCCTGACAAGTTTGTTCCTCTATATCAATATGAGTAGACGCTGCTACAGCAATCATTTCTCCCATATTTTAAAGGCTGGGAGCAGTGTCAAAATAAAAGCTTTCAAACATGTGTAAATTCCGTGGACAATAATAAGCCAGTCAGCAATTTGGATGTATTCATTGACTCCGCCATGTGACAGTCGTTGCCAGAAGGTAGGCATGGAAAGAATGTTGTCAATCAGTGATAAGTATGTAGATACATACCTATATGTATCTACCACAAGGTCCCACCTTCCTAATAACTTGAGTCAGACAGTATAAAAATGAGCATGCAAAATATGTTCAGAATGTAAAATACTACATGGGATCATTTAATTTTTAGTGTAAATTGCAACAGCTACCATTAAGTTTCAAGTCGGTATATTATCTCAAGTTAGTATTTTTCCTACAGATACGCTACACGTATGTTTGTTAACCCTCTCCCTAAAATGCCATCGTCATTAGGCAATCTGATTTTTTTCCACTTGATATAATTATGCTAACGGTCAGGACGTGATAGGCTTTTTTACCGTTGGAAAGCGTCATCCACAACAAGCAACGTCTACTGGGTGCAATCATAATTAAGCGTATGTATACACCCCAACGTTTCGGAATAAATTGTAAATTTAAAAATATTATGGATGCTAAACAGCAATTTTCAACTTGTTACAGTCAATGATGATTAATAGCGATTAAGAGATAATGCCACGGGAGGAACTTGATTATCAAGACCAAACAAGATGCAACATGACTGGAGGACTAAATTAATTTCTGTCTTGTAGTTGGTTATATCAGTAAATGTAACTATATAGAAGACAAAAAGTAAAAGAAAGAGCTCAAAGTTCAAAGGATCATTTATGATCATCACGGGCATGAAATACAAAGCCGGTTTCACAATTTCAATCAGAATGGAAAGAGAAAATACTAAAAGACTACTGAAAAGCTAGCTCCGTGTGTTTCCAAGATTTTATTCCACGAGAAAAGTAATGTCTGAAGAAATTGTCAGAATAGAGACGGAAGTGGAGGGAGCTAAAAACTCGGAATTTAAAAATAGACGAAGTAAAAATAAGTATAAAATAACGAGGTGGGAAATTGAGTCCATGGAGTTTATACAGCTTCAAAGGAGAGAGAGAAAAAAGAAACTTATTTTATGCGCAAGCCAACTATGACATGACATGGTGTAAAAATGACTCGGTCCATTGGTAAATTTTCTCTCAAGCTTATATGTAGTAAGGACAGAAGGAAAGAGAGAGACAGAGAGAGAGAGAGAGTAAAGAAAAAAAATTCGAGATGGATTTCAACTGTGAATGAACAGACGGATTTTATGAGTGGAGCTAAACTGAAGGGTCCACTCAGTCAAACCCATCAAATCTAATCGTAAGACAGCCCAGAAAGAGAGAGAGAGAAAATGTGATGGTTTTAAAAGGAAATTCAATACTGCATACAAGCGTACGCCGAGTCGTAAAATATATTTTACTTTCCTCAACACATACTCACCTTATTAACTTGAACAAAAATCCATTTATCAATTACATCTCTCACAACTCCGTCCATTTTACACCATTAATTAACTCCATAAATGCTGAGCTTAGTGTGCATATAAAATAATCATGCTATGTACCTTTCAAACAGAAAGCACACTCGCCCCTTCAAAGTCTGTATCTTCAAGCTATCTGTAATAAATTCATAGAATAGATATAGGAAATATCTGAGCTTCCCACGTAGCATGCCCTGTAAAAAAAATATGAAATTTGAACCATGTCTCTTGTCCCGTTCAAAAGTAAGAAAAAGCACGTGTATTCCCAATGATTTCCGTAGAAAATTAAATTTAAGCATGGATTTATTCGGCTGTCTATACATGCACCGGAGTAATTTCCGTTCATGATCCACGGCATTCATCAAGGATTGTAGTACCGAGGATCATAATGTCATGCATGTAGGACCTCTTTGCATTTGAAATTTCTCATATAAATAAAAGCGATAGAAATAAGTATCTTGAAAGTACATTAGGAAACACATATGTTTACATAATTACCCTCCTTATTATTATATTTATTGGGAATATATATATAGGTATATAAAACATGGGAATTACGATTATGCAAAAAGTAATGATCTCATCCTGTGCATGAACAACACTCCCAATGTATGCAATCAGGATAATGATCGTGATTTTGCTCCTTTTAAATCCAACCCATGAAATTGATACATTGACATTGAATCCCATTAACATTATTAGTACTTCCATTATCCAGACGTTTACTCATTGCCATAAATAAAATTGCCAGCTAATAATTCTTCCGAACGTTAAATACTCCACATTTAAGTTACATCTTGTCTCTATATACTCATATCAAAGTAGTCAAAGTTTGTGATAAAATCAACCTCTATATATTGATCACTGATACGAATGTCAAGCTCGCGTTTCTGTCAATCATATAAAAAGCTTGACGTGTTGATGGCTCAAGTCTAAACACTCACTTTTTCCATTTGTGCATGTTAATAGCACTGCCATTTCCAACAAACACTGGATCATATCAACACATCTTTCTTATTAATTGAGAGAGAAATTGATCATTCAGCAGTATCCTGATTCCCTTATATGGATGATATTTACAACAACCCACACTGTCCACATGTCCATTCCGTCACCCCATCCAGTCAATTCTATTTTTTAGTCAATTCTATTTTTTTTTCCCTTCATTAATTTTTCTTAGAAATCAATTCCCAACCAGCCATACGCCTCAGAATCTACAACTTCCCCTACTAATTACAAACAAAACAGAATTTTCGGATCCATAATATGAAATAATATGAATCCATATTGAGCCCAATCATCCCCATCCCTAAAAGCTGTCAGGTTTGGATCACGATATTTATACCACTTTTTAGACCTGCAAAGAAAGGAAGCTAAAGTGATATTTCCACAACAACATCCAAAGCCAACCTACAACTACAACAGGTACATCTGCAGGTCACAATCATTAACAAAAAAAAACAACAAATCAAAAATACTAAACAGCAAACAAACTTCCGTACCTCTAATTTACTACAAATACATCTCCAATACTTTGAAGCCTACATCAACACACAAGAAAAAAAACTATTAATTATACAAGTAACAACAAGATTACCACTTGTACTACCAGCAAAAAATCTATAAAAAATCCACATTTGTCCAAAAACAAACTGTATCTTCACTGAATTAAAAAATCCCTTAAATTCCATTGAAATCCATTACATACAAACACAAGCATCGACAAATTCCAAGATTTCCAACCCATCTCCCCTCCTTACTCCCAATCATTTCCTCATTACCAACACCACCTTCATTTACTTTCCAAAGTCCCATCTGCAGTCGAGTCCTGGCCCTGGCTCTTAATCACGCAAATAACTGGACATTTCCCCGGAAATCAATTGCGGAATCAATGCAAAATATGAGTAATCACTGACTCATTAATCATCCCCTGAGTTCCTCGGAATGTCCCCTTATGGTCTCTCATATGAAGTCCAAGGAACGGTTGTCATCCTTCACAATAAAAAGGTAAGTATGAGTGTCTGTCCGTGTATACATATATACACCTCTCTCTCTCTCTCTCTCTCTCTACACATAAGTTGAATCGGGAAAGGAATCAGATGCGAAAGAAAAGTAGCTCCATATGTAATGTCAGCACAGAGGGCTTCATAAGTGGGAAAAAACTATGAGCTTTACAATGAACGATGACTGGAAACAATGAAAGAGGCGACAACGGTCATCAACAATGCTTGTTCAAGTTGTAACAATGAGAGAGAACATAATCAATGAATGTCTTAAAGTCTGCTGTGTCTGCTGAGCAGAACCAAATGGAGATGTTTCATTATATCCTCAGCGTTTAAAGTCAATGCTTAAGCAAAAGAGGCTCAAGCTTATACTGTAAACAGTAACAGAACAACAACAACAACAACAACAACAACACAAGTGCGAGCTGGGATTCTTCACATGAAATCATCATATAAGAATATAAGAAAGAGTTGAAAGAGTGAAAGCAAAAAAAAATGTCCATAATACATAGAGAGAGAGGTCTTTGTTGAGAAAGAAGATGCAGCATCAAGAAGGGCATCTTCCGTCCAGGAACCAATGTATTTCCAAGCTCTCCCTCTCTCCATTCATTCTAAAGCTCCTTTCGCTTTATGCACTACCAAAAGCCGGGCTTTGACTTCTCAGCTCAAAAATTCCGTCTCTGCACGTCCGCCGCGTATATGAATGTGCACTGCACAGCACAACAGAGCACACACACACACACACACACACAAACACACACGTACACAGTACACACATATAAGCTGCCTTCATTGATATAGTGTTCTCGTTAATAACAATTATTGTACAAACAAATATAAACCGTATCTACTTATTTAACATAAAAATATAGTTATTAGATTTAACATTTCAAGAAAATATAGGTTATTTGAGTATTTAATCCCAGTGAATTACTGTAATTATAGTTATCTAAACTTTGGAAACTATATTATTATAAAAAAAAGTTAGTGTGTACAAGTTCACATGTTAAAATCTAGCACGTGTAGTTTATTTGACAGTCTTTTTCATATTTTGTGTATAAATGCTCTTGGTATTGATAATTATGTAAAAGGATTTAATGTTGGGGAAGAGTCGTTGTACATTTTAAAAATTAAGGGATATAGTGTGTGTAACGAAAAAGCAATGAAGGGAAACTTCCAGTATTAATTGCAATGTAGGATATAAAAACAAAGGATATATTTTATAAAGGGTAATTATTTAATAATTAATCGAACTTTCGTGAGCCTCATATCTTGGGTCAATTGATATGGACGCGGAAATGCCACAGGAATTTTTGGCGACTGACACCGCCGAAATCGAAGATGTCAATGGGTACTACCCGGACGAGGAGGAAGAGGCGCAAGAATATCAGGAGGGGTATCAGAGCACTGGGGAGGAAGAAGATCCTTTCCAGGTGGGATTTGAATTTTTGATTTGAATTGTGATGTTAGTATTTGGTTTCGAAATCATGAGGTTTGATGAGATTGTTCTGCTAGTGGATTACTTTTGATGGGATGTTCGAGAGATATTGGATTGTTGGGATTTTGTTGGTGTGGGTGTGTTGGTGATAGTGGGCGAATTTGATGGTTTGGTTTTGTGTGATTTTAACTTGTTTTTGTTTGTTTGTAGGGGATTGAGGAGGGGAGCAATAATCAATCACGAGGCTACTACGATGACAGTGGAAGTAGTGAGGATAGTTGTGATACGGGTGACAGTAGGAGTCAGAGCAGCGATGAGGAGGAGTATGACGACGAGGGAGACATGCAAAATGGGATGGAGAATGGGCATGAAAATGAGGAGCATATGGAAGTTAGCAATGGTGACGATGCTCAGGAGGATGAGGAGAATCAGATTCAGGATGATGATGATGACGATACTAGCAGTAGTGATGAGACCGTGTCGACGTCGTCCTCTAGTCATAGACGCTATGTGGTGAAAAATGTGGATTATTTTGCGAAGCAGAATGTCGAGAGATATCTTAAACGGAGGGGTTTTGTAAGTGATTGTTGTCTGTCAGCTGTTCATGATTGTACAAGAAGAATGACTTGTGGGAGTTGAAGAGTGAGTATCGAAGTCTTGTGATTGCAGAATGTGTATGAAAAGCCTGTGACAACTATTGGGCTGGATCAGCTGGTGGAGGATATGAAGGCGACGCTAGGAGGGAAAGGGCAGCATAAGTTGAATGCGATTACTTTTGGTGCCAACTACGATGGTCAAAGCATGATCGATGAGATAGAAAGGTTGGTGTTAGAGATAACTTGTGTATTGAAATCGTTGCGATACAGTCTTGATACATTGTTTAAAGCTCTGTCTGTTTGGCGTGTTTCTTATCCACTTCTAATCTTTTTGTGCAGATTCTGGGAATTCTATGGACGGATGAAAGAAGAGGATTTAAATTTAAGCATGGAGCTAAAACCTATGCTAATTCCTATGTTAATTTATTTTTATAATGAATGTCTTCTGTCTGGGGTTATCGAGTATGCTGTGAAGGTATTTGTCCAGTTCGCGCAAAATTTTTACGAAGAATCTCCCTCCAAGGAAAGTAACGTCGTACTTTCACTCCTTGCAAATTTTTCTTGTACTACAAACTTTCAGGTGTGACTTTAATTTCTATTCTATCGATTTTTAAACTTTTTGCGACGATACAAAATGCTTTACATTTCGTCTTTGTCAGTGTTATTGCTAGTTAGTAGTTGTTTTCAAATTCAGTTTATAATTTTTTTTTATAGTCAGCAAATCTAGCGAATCATCCGTTTATGAAGTATCTCAAGGAGTTAGACTTCGAATTCACAGTGAATCCTTGGGTTTTCGAAAGTCTTCAAAAGTTTGTTGAAGAATCCAAACTTCCGGTGATGGCAAACTTACTTACGAATAGGTTTAATATTATTGTGCAACCTGATGATGCCGATCCTGTTGCAGAACTGACTGTAGAGAAAGAAGAAGTGAAGGAAAATACTCAAGAGTCGGCCGAAGATGAAGAATTAGTTCAAAACGAAATTCATACTGTGATAGATGATCTTCGAAGCTCTCTTCTTCCAAATTTGCCATCTGTACTGGTGTATACAACAAATGGAAGGTAATCTAGCCATTTAATTACTATATTATACCTTTCGTGTAAGTTTATAACAAAACTCGATTAAATTTAATTGGAATGCAGGGCAATATGTGGCTCCATATCTAAGCATGGCTCAATGATTGCATATGGAATGGAGAACGCTGGTATACGTATATTTGAAGCACCATTATTGCACGGAGGACTGAGAAGTTTTGTAAAGTTTCCGGCAGAAGAAGTAGGACCAGGTCATAGCGTGAAATTGTTAAATGGTCACAGTGGTGCTGTCAATGACCTTGCCTTTCATCCACGAGCCAAGTATTTGTTTTCTGTTGGCGAGGATGCCATTATGCGAATATGGGATGCTCATAATAACATATGCCGAGCTGTGTACCGGTAAGCAGCTGTAGATTTTTCTTACAATTAGACAAAATGTGAGCTGTTTATTTTACTGTACAGTAGTTTCCACGGAGGTTTTTATGCAATGAAATGTGCTAATTCTGAATTTCAGAGGACACCACTGTCCAGTTTGGACTCTCGATATTTCTGGATCTGGTAATATGATAGCTACTGGAAGCATGGATACCACTGCCCGTATCTGGGTTCCGGAAAGAACTGATTTTGTACGACTGTTAGTAGGGCATTACTTTGATGTAGACGTAAGTAAACTGTTTTCATTCTTTTTTAAAACTGGAAGTTATAAGATGTTTTTAAATTGCTCTATTTTATATGGTGTGCTGATATACTAACTTGTAATGTATTTTTAGTGTATAAAGTTCCACCCCAATGAAGCCTATGTGGCTACAGGATCGGTGGACAAATCAGTAAGACTTTGGTCAGTAGCAGATGGAAACATCGTCAGGATGTTTACTGGCTCAAAAGGTGCTGTTACATCAATAGCTTTTCACAAAAATGGCAAATTCATTGCAGCAGCAGGTACCCATTAAACAATCTGATAATAAATTTAATTTGTGTTTATTTGTTGAATGTATACCAGTATATTTCTTATTAATTTTATGTAATTACAATAAATTGTTCTAGGCGAAGACGACTTAATCAGAATGTGGGACCTTGGGGAAGGAAAATTAATTTGTCAGCTTCAGGGAGCACCAGAATGTAGAGATTTAAGTTTCCAAAACGATATGTTAGCAGCTTCCTTTGCTGATAATACAATTAGAATATGGAACACTAGGGATGCACTTTCAGGTTCTAGTATAATTGAACCAGATAATGTTGAAAATTGTGATTCTAAATTATTTGATTCTAAAACCGATTCAATAGTCAAATTGTATTACAAAAATCCTGCGAAACTGTATTGTTTAGGTTGCTCTAGAAATGTTAAAGCCGCAACTGCCAGATAATTGTTATTATTGTTTTGTATTATTTTCTATACCTTGCGCGATTTTTATGCAAATTTTAAACGTTAACGTTGATTTTTTTCTATAGTAACATACGCAATGTTTTTTATAAATAAAATTTATATATGCCATCAATATTATAGAATAACAGATTTTCATTTCTCAGTTTCCAGTACGTTTAGACTTACATTTTTGTCCCGAGGATTTTGAGACAGGACGGAATCTTCTATGAGACAAAATTGTCCCCAGCAGAAGCTCTAAGACAGAGTTTACGCTGTTTTTAAATTTGATCACCACGTTTACATTTTCATGGATTGGTGTGACAAAGGAAATATCCTGAAACATATGAAGATCAAAGGGCATTTCTCTTAAAATCGAAGTAGCAGTAACCTTTTAGTTTTAGTCTCCAATGATGTTTGCATTCATTGATGGAATAATTCTTGTTTATCAGAGATGGAAGATAAGGCAGATTATCAGCCAAACAGTTCGTACTACTTGCATTACTTTAACCCAGTAAGATTTTGACGGGTAAAACGAACCCTTGTAATATGATTTCATGGATACAGTCTCCTTTTAATATCTAAAGATATTAAAAATTACTTATTTGACGGCGACTACCACGGGAACCTGCTACACAAGGGAAGTAAAATATGGGTTATTTTTTAAAATAAAATATTCATTTTACTTTCCTTGCTGCAATACATAATTTAGCACCAGTTGTCGTAACTTGTGAACCCTTTAAAGTGCCCAACTAGTTACAGTTGATGCTGAATTATGGATAAGTTTAAAGGCGGGCGACTTCCTAAAAAACCATGTTTAAGTACCCAAACCCTGGAGTGTCCCTTATTAAACTTGACAACCTAGTTTGTGTATTCTTGATTATCTTTTGTGCAAAATTAAGTCACAATCGGTTGTTAGGAATACCATTTGTAAGAAAGTTTCCTCAGTAATGCTTATTAAATGATAGTGTAGTTATAGTAGATACTTGCCTACCAGCTGCTTAAAAGATTTGTTGGGTTGTGTAGCTATCTAAGAACCCTTTAATGTTACTCCAATGCGAAGATTCGTGTACGGGGGCGTATCTATTATAAAGGAGGATAAAGCGGTATGTGTAATTTCCCCGTATTCCAGCAAATTATTTTCCAGATTTTTTCAGGTTTTTTCATAGACCGAGGTTAAGAATTACGGTCACAGTCGTCAAAAACGAAGCATAGTTGAGATTTTTTGAAGATTTTAGACGTTCCGATTTTTTTGTTTTTGGCCAAGATTGTTTTTAAATTTCTTTAGACGTTCTGTAATAGGAAATGTGAATGGCGTTCAACATAGTCTTGTAACATGTCTCTATAAGCTAAGAATTGTGGGTATGGCCCGTAAGTTCAGTGAGGAAGATTGATGAAATTCATCATCACAGATGCGGAAAAGATAGGTTTAAAGGAGGAATGACATACCATCCCTGAAAAAGTGGCCAACTTCCCTCTGTTCTTGCGGGTCATGCCCACAATTTTCAACGTGGATACCTGTTGGATAGCTCCCCTGAAAGCCAATGAAATTCCCTACGACTTAGTGTCAAATATTATCTTGAAGAAGAAAAAGAATTTGAAATTTGAGTAAATAATTACAAACTGTTTAATTTAATCTGTAATTTTAACGTTTCATTAACCTTTCCTTAAGAAATCCTATGTTTCACTTCCTTTACCACGGTACTCGAAGTTCTTGAACTAGAGGGATGAGATAAATTTTGCTGCTAATTTGCTTGAAAATGAGGGAATCACATATTTTTTGCCATCGCCCGTAATATATGGGATAGAGGGAGACAGGATGTGAAAAAACCTGTATTACATTGACTTAGAGTACGCCCTTTATGGCTTGAAGTAGCAAATTTAATGGGGATTAATTTGAGCCGCATCGTCGTTCTAAGACAGAAATTGATGTACCAGGAACTGAAAATACGGAGTTTATAGATTATTTTTTTAAGTTTTGTTTTTTTGTTTTAATATTGCTGTATTTGTTTGGGTCTCCTGAGTTCAATTATATACTTGGAAAGATTGTAGATCTAAACTACATGAACTAGAATTTGCGTAACTGGTTGAGGGATTGCAATGATGCAGGTAAGAGTGAGTTTATGGTAACTAATAAACGGAGCAAATCGGGGTTCCTTGAGACAAAATAAGATATTTGTTTATTAGAAATGATTTAAGACAGAGGTGTGTTGTTGTAGCATTCAAGTCTCAGAGCAGAGTCTTCATTTTTTCAAATTGTGTCACAATTGATGTAAATGTAAATTATAGCTTATCGCAGGACAAAACACAAAAAGGTCAGTTTAAAAATAAAGATTAAAATAACTTAAATCTGAATTTAATAATAGGAAGAATCTGTCAAATACTTAGGATGTACATACAACGAAGAGATTTTCTTGGATGAAGATGAAATTGTTTACTAAATGCAGAAATCAAATAGAAAGATTGGTTTCAACAACTTTACTTAGCCCAGATCAAAAACTAAACATAGTCAACACGTATGTATGGCCAATATTGATCTTCCCTTTACAGCACACAATTTTAAGCAAACTAAATTCTCTAATTTTGCAAACTATTGACAAAATATTAAAAAGTGCGGTCAAAGAAATTTTACAAATCCCAATATCAACACCAGATTCCATGATTTATGCTAGTACTAAAGTGAAAGGTCTAGGCATTATAAAAACATCTTGGGAAGCTTTTATACAAGCATATCGTCGCTGAAGAGGCAAAATGGACTAAGTGCAATTTCAACTAGAAGCAAAATGGTCTACATGCCTTTTTCCTTAAAGGCAAAACGGAATAGTTGCAAGCTTTCCTGAAAGCAAAATGAACTACATGCAGTTTTCACTAAAAGCAAAATGGTCTACATGCGTGTATACTTAATGGCAATTCTGCTTTAAAGCGAAATTGTAAGTAGACCATTTTGCTTTTAGACGAAATTGCACTTAGTCCATTTTGCTTTTAAAACTTGATGCATCTATTCCATTTTGCATTTAGTAAAACTGCATGTAGACCATTTTGATTTTAATCGAAAATGCATGTATTCCATTTTGCCTCTTCAGCGACGATATAATACAAGCGAACATCTACAAAAATTTAGTGTACACGTTCTTTCACATGTTTGGGATCTGGGAATCGAAAAACAACTTTGTCTGTTAAACAATAAGCTTAATCTTTCCGAAGACTTCAAGACTGCCCTGGAAAATTTAGAACCCATGCAATCAGTTATACATAGCAAATAGATTCAATGTTTCATCCATCCCACTTCCATCTACTCAATCTCAAACAACTGCCGCTAAACAAATTAAGAAATGTAAGCTAATAAGGAATGAACTCCAACGTTTAGAATACGAAAAGTGATGTATATAAACTTCCTACTAAAGGACAAAGCGTCAAAAAATACTCAGATTATACATTGCCAATAAATTGATAAAAAGCAAAACCGACCTCTCAACATCCGAATGGATATTGAGACAATTCTCCACGCAGAAACCTGTGTGATAGCTCCCTGCAAAGCCCATAAAATTTCCTACAGATGACTGTCAAAACATGTTTTCGAAAACAATCTGTGCTGAAACAAACAGCTGCTGAACTCAAATTCCATGTAAAATTCCAAATTTGATCTACGCCCTTGACCCCTGTGACCTCAAAAATTGAACGAGGTAAATGAACAAATATAAAAAAATCTGGAAAAGAATTCGCTATAAACTCGGAGAATCAAATACTTTGTGTTACTCTCTTATGAGGGCTAGAGGGGGAGCATACCTTTAAAGAAGCCAAGTTCTGCTGCTATGAGAGGAATTCTTATAGACAGAGTTGTGTTTCAGCCTAGTCGGAGCTCTTCATCGGAGCGGGACTTCCCGAGGTTCTGTCCTGGGCGATACAGTTTTGGCACATGTTGCATTTCCACGTTACTTCAGGATGAAATCGGGAAAAACCATTTAATGTCGAGGTATTTCGGACTGGACAAAAAAATGTCCCCAGTAAAAGCCCTGGTGTGAGTGATTTCCCTTTCAATAATTATCTTGCACTATGGTAATTCAAAAACTTGTTAACCCGACCAGATTTTGCGTTATATTATGTTATCCCTCAAATCCATGCTTCTTCAATAATTCCAGCCCTCGACACGAAATTTCTCCAAACTTTACTAAGCATTTTTTTTATAGGTACACAATACGAACAATTCTCATTTCACAAACCTACCATTGAGCTATACGAAGAGTCCAAGATACATTTTTAAAAAAGTCAGATAAAGTAATGAAATAAAGCTCCACCCTTGTCTAATTGTTTTGATTTGACTGTGATTGTGTCTAATTGTAAGTCTAGGAAACAAATTCTAGAAAATCCGCAAGAATAAGTACTACAGATATAATGTGGAGACAGTCGAATATGCGTCATTGGTTGCTTCCTTACAAACGTTGGAAGGGTGGGGTCACCATGTTATGTACATATATATATATATATGTACATGTATGCACAATTTACAGAACTTTGCTCCTGCTGGTGATCGTTGTTTTACCCCTCACAACAATAATATTCATTAAAATGAAGCCAACCTTTAAGACAACTGTAATATAACTACAAATCAAGCTCTTATAACGGCATACTATGGAATAAAATAAAATCAGAATACAAATTTGAACTTCGTAGTTTTATTGTAAAACTTTTGAGTGTTTTTTTCGATGAGTAAAATCATAATTGTTATAGAAGAAATACTTGTTGGGTTTAAAATCAGTTATTAGGAGCGAGTGGTACCATAACTTTAAAACAAATACTTCCTTGTTATGTTAAAACTTATGTATAATATATACAATAATCATCCACCCACCTGTGTGAAGCCACTTCGCTAGTACAGTTTGAACGGTTAGGCTTTCTTATCTTCATTCTCTCCCAAGCTGTTCAGGTCGAAATTTATACCGTCCTACACGGGTTAAGAACTCTTCTAAGAATTCGCCTTCCAGCGTTTCATCATCAAAATCATCGGTGTAACGTCTTCATCTTCCGGCCACTTTAGAACACAAATGTTAAACAGGGACTAAATACGTACATTTTATCTGCAGCTCAACCATAGTGGTGGGGGTACAGGGGGAACATGCTGTTTCCCTTGCTCTGTCCCCAGAGGGGTACAAACATGTACTTGTGACTTGTACCCCTCAGAAAAAGTTTACATCTTAGAATACAGAAACTTAAACCTTATTCTATGCAAAAGTGCAATTATCATGCAATCCAAAACAGGTTTTATAAATTCTATCCCCAAAACGTGCGACTGTTGCAGTGATGGGCGTTTCAGCAAGCGCTATTCTATTCTACTCTATTGTATTTTTCAACAGTTGCAGCCTCTATGACACTTTACTCTACCAGCGGGTTTGGATAGAATAGAGGACCTCTACTGCTATTATGTTTAGCTGACTTGCTAGCTATTATTCTACTCTATTATGTGTTAAAGTGATTGTCGCTACTCTACCTCTACTCTACTCTGTAAATTTTTTTTGGCTCTGCTAGCTACCACTACCTCTACCAAAAAAATACAGTATTTACAGAGAAATTCATGATGTTTTAGAATAAAGTAGCAGAATGTAATGTAAACAGTAATGAAGTTAGACCCAATAGTCCTCACTTCTACCCATAATCGGAATCCAAAAAGAATTTTCGAATTCCGGTGCTGACAATACATGTAAATCGGGTTTTTAAAAAAGAATTCGAGTCGGAATTGGTATTCAAAAAATCCTCTCCAAAATTGAAAGTTTGTTTCATGAATACCTGGCTTTGTGCTGAATTTTTCCGTCGTATCTCAATAATTAAAAAAGTAGCGGTATTTAGGCCCGTGGCAGCCCTGATTTCTGCTAGTTTAACGTTAATATTTAGGCTTTATTGAATACAATAAGATCAGTACCCCATCAGTACAGCTAAAAAATTACCACAAGCTAAATTAGATAGAAGCTTAAAAACTAGCGTGTTTATAAAGGGAATGACGTGGTTATGACATTTGGTTATGTATTTCCAATTCCCTTCTATTGCATTTGCAGCTACAAAACACGTTCATGAGTTACTGTAATGATGAAGTGAAGTGAGGTTGTATATACGGACACCAGGTGTCGTTCCGAGTATTAAATTGGGTGTTCAGGGAAACGGTAAATTTATGAATTACTTCTTATTACTATGAGCTTAGTACTACAGTCAACTCTCGTTATAAGGGATGGCTTTATAAGGGAAAAGTTGCTATATGGGATGAGTTTGTCCGTCCCCACCAGATCTCTCATTAATGCAATGCTTAAGAAAAGTGCTTATAAGGGACATTCCTATAAGGGAAAACTCGCTATAGTGGAACAAATCATGGGTACCATGGAAGGATAAATAGTGCACATAAGGGATTTTAACGGATTGAAATCATGTAACCGCACTCTGTGCTCATGTTATGCAATAGTAGCTGTTAACGATTTATATCCAGCACCTTTTTTTTCACATCCATACATACTGATTCCGTAATTTTAAATGTTCGTACGGCATGGTGTTTAATGTGCAATTACTTCAACTTGTAATAATTACTTATAATATTTCATAATAAGTGCAAATCGTACACATTTGGATAAAAAATCATCGATAATATAATATCTTCTATTCAATCAGGTATACAATTTCGTAGCCAAGTGTGTAATGTAAGAAATTTTGCAAATTCAACTGTGAATAGTATCAGAAAACCCGAGTCAAAATATTAGAAAACCATTTGATGATAGACTAATATCTGAAAACAATTAGGCAGTGCGGTAATCCAGCAACTGGTGCAGTTATTTAAGTGGCGTTCTGCTCTACAAACTTCTCCAGAATAAAACTATGAATAGAAAAGGCCAAGTTAATGTTTGATTAAAAAGATGATTAAAAAGAGATAAAAAATTAAAACTAATTATTTGCTGGAATACACTATAAGGGAATTTGTCCCTTATATGCATATAAGGGAAAGTTTTTATAAGGAACAAAATATCCCAGTCCCAAGAGATTCCCTTATAACGAGAGTTGACTGTACTACTACCTCTACTCTATCATTAGAATACGATGTACTGTTCTACCTCTACTCCTACTACTGGTATCTAAATTGGGACCCTAAATAACGCTCCTCTACTCACTTAATTTTATGCTAGCCTACTATTTTCCTCTACCTCTATTATGCTAGAATTTCTGTATACCTCTACTGCACCTCCACTAATGTTTTGCTGATTTTAACGACCCTACTCTATTTCTACCACTACCTCCATTTTCAGTAGAGTAGAGGTCCCAGCACTGGACTGTTGTAACTCAGTAGTCCCATTTTTTCAGAGCTGTCCAAAATACATGCTCCCCAAATACAAACTACAAAATACATTCTTCAGGCGTCGAAAATACAAACTAAAAAATATAAAATACATACTCAAAACGCAGAAAATACAAACTACAAAATACTAAATACATTCTTCAGGCGACGAAAATACAAACTACAAAATACATACTTGATACATAGAACATCCAAAATCTGGAATTTAGATTTATGGGATGTTAAAACGATTGCATTCGTTTTACTTCATTGATGTGATTGGTTTTTGGCATAAACGGAATTTTAAAACCCAAAGAAAGTGCGCCAAAAAACACAAAGGAGCGGGTGTGTTTTTCTCAAAGCGGATAGCCAAGAAAGTCACTTTTTCGCACAGAATTTTCATATGAGTACGTAGATGCAGAGTATTGTCAAAAAAAATTTGCAGAAAACATTTTTTCATAAAACCGATTTTGAAGGTCAGAAAACTGAAAAAGCCCGAAAATTAAAATATTTTTTTACAGCCATACTGAACTACTCAAAGACAAAGTGTGTATCTCAAATTTGTTATCACAACAAAAGGCCACATCATGAATTTTTTCGGCTCCGTGACGTTAATACTTCGGGTTTTTTAAAAAAATTACAATGTAAATTTGTGTACCTTCACGATTTTTTTTCACTACGAGCCCACTCTAATGTGCACAATTTTAAAAGCTGAAATGACAAGGCTGCAATTGTACTCCAATTTGAAATTAAAAAATGTTGCACATTACAGTGGGCTCACCTTCAAAATCGAGAAAAACCGAAACGGGTATATAATTTATATACATACATAGATAAGGGTCCATGCAAGTGTGCTTCTACGTACACACGCAGGATTGTACAGTGGAGGTGAGAGGCGCGCTATCACGCAGCGTAACGATTATGGAGCCCTTACATGTACACAAACAACCGCATGGCGCAGCACCCCGTTCGTTCTTCCCTCACGAAATATAGTCCCATTTATTTTTTGTTATACTGTTTATATGGCTGGTCCTACACCAATAAAAATTGGTATGAGGGTTGACCACGGTATTTAAAATACATGTATGTACATTACATGTACATTCGAAGGAAAAAAATTCAACCTTGCACTGTCCGCTTTGAGAAAAACAAACTCGAGCTTGTATTGCCAACAATATACAAACTACAAAATACATTGCTTACTTTACTTAAGTAAGACAAAACACAAACTACAAAATACATTGCTTACTTTACTTAAGTAAGACAAAACACAAAGTACAAAATACATTGCTTACTTTACTTAAGTAAGACAAAATACAAACTACAAAATACATTGCTTACTTTACTTAAGTAAGACAAAATACAAACTACAAAATACAAAATACATTGCTTACTTTACTTAAGTAAGACAAAATACAAGCTAGAAAATACATTGCTTCGTAGGACAAAATACACACTACAAAATACATACCTAGCCACATAAATACAAAAATGTATTTGAAATACGTATTGGAAATACATGTATTTAAAATACCATGTATTTTGGACAGCTCTGCATTTTTTAAACAATCAGTAGAATATTACTTTAGAAACTGCTCTATTCTGTCTTACAGTAACCTGCATGTGCAAGAAGCACATGCAGGCCATGGACAACGATGAGAATCAGGAAAATTTATGGTTACTTATGCAGAATAAAGATTAATTAGTCCTTGATACGTACTAAATTGTAACAATAGGAACATTGGACAGTCTGTTTTTTTGAAAACGGCCACATCCCGATAGGAAGGTCAAAAACCCGAAAAATGATATAATTTATTACAACCTTACCAATTTGAATATTAAAAAATAGGCTATCTCAAATATACTGTACAACTAACTACTACACTCATGATTTTTTCCCGCATTGTAGAATCAAAAATCACATGCACATTTTTGAAATTTCGGAATTTGTTTTGATTGCCGGCAGACGCAAAAAACGCTTTTTAAACCCTAAACTTAAGAGAAGCATAAACAATGTACTGTAAAATTTTGAAAAAGTGTTTTTTTGCATCTGCCGGCAGTCAAATCAGAGGAAATACGAAGCGGGTACATACCTTTGTAAGCCGTTGTGCATATTTTAAGTTCCGAAGTATGACATTAACCCTGTTAAATCTCGGAAGGATTTGTATAAAACTAAATCAGTAGGACCCATGCGGTAAACTATGGGGGCACAAAGGGACGATTTACCCCGCATTAGTACACTCGTGTGGAGGGGTAGCTGTTGTAGACGAAAGTTGCTGCCCCGGTAATACACGGGCAGCGCCTTAGATGTAAATACAAAGCCATATAACACACCATTCCTTGGGACCGTGTCGCAACTCAACTTGTCCCAATTTTTTTTTTCAATAATTTGGGAATTGTTGGCTGTAGACCTTTCATATTTGGCCTCAATATTACCCACACTATTTACACTGTATATATGTACATATTCCAAAAAATGCTTCACTATGGGAATGGTCGTTCTGAAAAAACAGACTTGACAACTAGTTTTTGTACTAACATGAGGTATTACAGTAATTAACACTAGGGTATTTTTGGTACCGGTTTGGACGATAAACGGTCTAGACCTATAGTGGTCATTTATAAACGATTATATGTTGTTGCAGATCACAATATGTCTAAAATAGACATATACCAGTTCATACTTACGCATCAAGTAGTTTAATAAAGACCGATTCCAGTTGTGTGAATTCAACGATTCTTTAAGGTAGGAGTAGTAAAGGTCATAGCTCTATTTATACCTATGTTAACTTTGAGTCAAACTGTTCTTTCAGAAATGCTCTTAAAGAAAGGTTGCATTGTACTTATAACAGTAACAAGAATTTCCGGAGGTCATTAAAATATTTAAAATTCCAATGTTAAATATTTATTCATAAAAATGTTTAATGAATGTCTTTAAATGTGAAAACATGTACATATATTGGTAAGGCGTATAACCTGTGGCGCAAAGATGGGCAAATGAAGCGCCTAAGCCTAAAGCCTGCCTATTTTCTTTCAAAAAATACAGCCAACCTATATAGGCCAATAGGCTGTTACAACGAAAAGAGGAGCCTTAATACCAGGGGTCAGCGGGTCAGGTACTCTAACTGCCTGCCTATTAGCCTATATTTACCCTAGTATGCACTGCTTGCCTGCCTATATTTGCTGTATAGCTTGTGACAGCGCCTTTCCAGCCTATATAGGCGAAATCAAATGACGGGTCGCCTTATTTCTTCGTAATACACGTTTTATGCCAATCAAGAATTACAACAAGATACATCATTGATCATTGATTAATGATTGCAAGAAGCACTTTTATTTATGTCAAATTAATTTACACGTGAATAAAATGTAAATAAAAAGTTATAAACCATGAAATAATTAATTGTAACAAATACCAACAATTTGTCTTCCCACGGCGAATTATAGAGCTAGCTCCTCACTCCTGAATTCTCGGTAAAATAGAAAGTGTTCCAAAAGATCTGTAGCAAACCTTGCCCTTCGATTTCGGTTCAGAGAACCAGTAATAGAAAATACTCGTTCAATCGAAGAAGACAACGCTGGAAATCCCAAATTCTTTTTTGCTAGTCGGCAAAGCACAGGGAACTTTCTCTCCTGTTCAGCTTTTTTGTAGAATTCCAATGGATCACTACCAGGATCTGCCCTAGCTTCTTTCAGATAATTTTCCACCTCATCTACTGGTAACTGATCAGTGCTCGGACTGGGTACAGAAACCGTGTACCCGTACCCATACCCGAATATCGGGTACTACAAAATGCTGTACCTATACCCGTACCCATACCCGAGTACCCGGCTAAATTATTTCAGTACCCGTATCCGTACCTGAAAATACAATGTAGTACCTGTATACCCACAATTTACCCGTACCCGTAATGTACCCAAAACCTGTACCCGTACCCGAGTATCTATTGTGTGTACCCGGGTAATACTCGGGTACTGGAAGTTTGGCCGATTTAAAATCCCCGACGACATTAGCCTGCCCAGCTGAAAAATTTTAAGTTGTCAATTTTTTGACCTCCATTAAAAGTGTCCGGGATTTTGGGAATTTTCCCTAGGCGTTAAAGACATCCTATTTGAATTTTTTGAAAAAATTATTTAAGGCATTTTGGGATTTTTTTAATAAACACTGGCGAAATTCAAATCCTACTACCCCAAAATAATAACTTGCTGAATGAAATGAAATGTGTTCTCGCTTATTGGAATTGGGACGGATTCTTTAATACTAAACTCTCCATAACTTGCTTTTCAACTTGGAGAACAAGAAACAATTTTTTTCCCGGCTAATCGAACTCTGTGTATAGAAAATGTTATACGGAAAAATTGAGTTGATCATAATTTTTCCAAGTCAAATATTGCGGTTTCAGGAAATAAATGTAGGAGGCAATATTGAATATTTACTTTATATTACAGCTTTATAAAACAAACATTCGTAAACTGTCTCTCACATTTATGAAGCCCCAGACGCAGATTTTCGAAAAATGCAGACAAAATAGGACTAAAATGCAACCCCATGGAAGTTTTGAACGCCAAGTTCAGATGTCTGTCAAGTTCTTTTAACATCAAAATTATCAAGATTAATCAAAGGGATTGAAATATAAATATTGCGTGCAAGGAATGAAATTTTTCATTCTAAAATATTATAAATATTCACCTCAATAAATACTCAAAGTGTCATAAATACCCAGAATTGAAAATGCTCAAATTGCCTGCATAAAATGCCTTGGCGTTTTTAAATGAACAACCCTGGGTACTTGTAGCGTTAAGAAATGGATCTGCTAATAAATGTAAATTTATTCCGATCTTATCTCGTAATACGTCTTCAAATAATTGTAATGTTACGCTCCCAATGAAAATAATTAAATTGAATCCCAAGAACTTCCCTCTTGAAATTCTTCGTTGATGAGCTTCACTATTTAAGTCGATAAACAGATGATTTCACTGACTCTACGCTCTATTTCTTTATTAGATTCCTTGGATGAATTATTAGAAGCGTTAGATTGCAACTACCACGTAATCATAAATGAGACGAAGCCACTTGGCTCTGTCACTAACGCAAGTATCTGTATACTACGAAATAAGCAACTCCACGGTTGGTAGGTCTTATTGTTAGCTCTAGTAATCAATCCCATCAGGAACCCTTGAAGTACCCAAAAATACTCGGGTACAGCACCCACGGGTACAGGCATTTTACATAGTGATACCCGTACCCATTGGGTAATACCCGATTGCCACTGAGTGAGTACCCATACCCGTACCTGTACCCACTTTATTGCCTAAAATCAAGAGTACCTGGGTAGTACCCGCGTACTTGCGAGTACGCAACTTCTGTACCCGGGTAGTACCCATACCTGTACCCGTACCCATTTACCCGAGTATTACCCGTACCCAGTCCGAGCACTGTAACTGATGAATTAGGTTTTCCTGTGGAAGAAAACTTGAAAGAAAGTCGTTCTTGGCACGTTTTGGTTCTCTTGATTCGTCAGTCTCCAACAAAGAGCAAGAATCAACATCTCTGTTTTCGAAATTAAAAGCGTCGATTAGGACTTTCTTGGCGACATCTTGGGATGGTACGTACAGGTTTAACTTGTAAGGTTCCGGGAGGGAAACTAGTAAACAATAAATTATACACGACAATAATCATCGAATTAAACCATGCTTTCTGGAAATTAAAAACTCGTCAAATGAGGTTAATGTTGACAAGATAGCTTTTCTTAGTAAACAAGCTTACTGTCAAAAGGAGCCAATTTCCATCTGGGATCCAAAACAGTCGCTAATATATAGGCTTCATTTTCAAAAATTTTGAGCAAGCATTTTTTGGCACCACGACCACCGTAATTGTATTGTTCTTCGAACCAAAACGTGCCGACAACGCCAAACATAAACTTCCTCGTAAAGCTCGCATGTATTCGTCGCAATTAACTGAAGCAACCTCTATATAAAAGAAACATGTATTTATAAATATATCATAAACTTTAAAACGGTATATAATACATTCATGGTATATTATAAATATTTACATACTTTTGTAGCATGTTATTATTCCCAAAATAGCTCTCGATGATGTAACACCTTCGCCTTGAAGATCGTTAGTGAGATCCAAGAATGGTGTTAATAATTCACTCATAATCCCTAAATCAGCTTCCAATTCAGGCGAAATAAGATCTGGTATGCCTGTCCTGCGTCCAGCAGTGCACTTGGGTTGCTCCAACACAGTATTAATTTGATGTATAAAGTTTTCCTGCAGTGCAGTGCAATATTAGCTTATGATATAACATCAACAATCGCCATTAATTTATTTATTAACATTATAGCTTGTCACTAATATAAGCAGTACCCTCAATAATCTTTTCAAGGCCAAGAGAATTCCGTTCCAACGAGTGTCACCAATTTTAATAAGTCCAATTTTTGAAGTCTCAACAAGTTTTCCATGCCAGTACGGGGACTTGCTGAAGAATTTGGTTAATCTATTCATGTAGGCAATGATCTCACTACATCTAGGATTTTTTCTTATGCACTCCTTGATGACAAGTTCTAGGGCGTGGGTTATGCACCCTAATTGAATTAACTTGGTTTGGGTCCAATCACATATATCCTCAAAAATATCTTCGCACTGCTCATCCATATTATCCCGAGGTACATCAATTGTATCCTCCAAATCCAAAGTTCTGTAATTTTCCCAGTTGATTTCATCATCTTCATCATTACTGTCTGACAACATTACATCTTCCAATTCGTCTGCAGCATCCTGCGGTATAATGTCAAGCGATCCAAAAGCATTGATATTTTCTTGAGCATTGTCCGTCATAATAAATCCCACCTGTCACAAATATTTGCTTCATTATGACTGATGTTTACAAGCACTGCTCGGATTGGATATAAAAACCATATAACTGTACCCATACCCGAATATCTGGTACGACCAAATGATGTACCTATACCAAAGCCGTACCCTAGTACCCTGGTAAAAAATTTCAGTTCCCATACGCATACTTAAAACTAAAATTTACATGTACCCACAATTCACGCGTTCCCGTAATGTACTCATACCCGAGTACCTATTGTTTGTACCCCATTATTACGTTGGTACTGAATGGTTGGGTTATTGAAAATGCCGTACGATATTTGCCTATCCCGGAAATTGCCAAAATTGCTCATTTTGTAGTGTTTGCCCACTAATGTTAATACCCGGAATTGTGGGCATTTTTCGTAGGCATTACGGGAATCACACTTTAAATGTTAAAAAATTATTTAAAATTATTTGCGGTTACTTTCCAAAATTGGTGCTATTCAAATGCTAGAATTCCAATATAATAATCAGATGAACGAAATGAAATATGTTCTCGAAAATAAGTTATTGAATTTTAAATTTTATTGTTGTATGGTGTAAGAATAAACACTTGCTTTTAACCTTAAATCGAGAAAAATATTTTCGAAAAGTCCGTAGGAGATGAAAAGTGACTTTTCATGAAGCTTTGGGGAAAATCTCGACGTTTAGATTTGTGGGTATTAATAAAAACAGGGCGCAAGGTTATTGAAGCAGGAGAAAAGAAGGATTTTCTGTTCTTGCCATTTTTCACGATCTATTGTATTTAAAAACAATAAGTTTGAAGTATGTTTACAAAATATTATGCGGATTAAGTTTAGATGAGTATAACTGCCAAGTCAGATATTATGGTTTCAGAGCGTACATGAGGGATTCACTAATTTACGGCCTGAAACCATAATATTTGATTTGGAAAAATGACACTCCTCTCAAATTAAGCCGCATAATATTTTCTAGATTGGATATTTTATTTGTTGCCTGAAACGGCACTGTTTACCCAAAACAGGCGAAATTAGTCTCAAATTTAGCCCCATGAGGGTTTTTGAAATCAAGCACAGATGCCTCGGCTATTAACATCAAAAGTAGCACCAATAATCAAAGGCCTGAAAATCAAATGCACGAATTCCTTTGGCATTTTCAAATACCTGAACCTAGGATCTTTTAGCAATAAGAAGCGTATCTGGCATGAAACTAGAAAATGAAAATTTATTCGGAACTTATCTCGTAACTCACTAACACTAAGTCTACTAATCACTTTGTCTAAAAACCAGAGTACCCGGGTAGTACAGCTATTCCGAGTACTGTTTACAAGCACGAAGTTATGAAATCCTGAAAAAAATTAAACTGAACCTGCGAGGGTTTGATATTGTAGGATCCGGAAATCTCGTCCAGAAATGCTTTACGGATATTAGCGGCGGTCTTACGTTCTGAAAACTCGAAAAAAGCCACCGTGAACGAGTTTAGTTTCCAATTTGCATCTACAAAATGAACTTTGATTCCCATCACGTGTTTATTGCTTCTACTTTTCCACAAGTCAAATGAAAAATGGAGCGTTGATCCCACCAGCCTTTGTAGTTTGCTTCGGTTAATTTTCTTCAACCTTAAATTGTAAAGTTAACTGCACTGATTTTGGATACTGACACGAGCTTGTCGAATGCATATGAATAAAATAAATATATTTAAGCTTTAAACCTGCATCCTTCATTTCTTATCATCCTAGTCAAGTTTCGCCGGGAAATTAATCGAATCGACGAATCCAAATCTCTCACAAATTTCATAAAAACTGGATGCTCCACAATATTTAATGGGGCTCCCGCAATACATACTAGGTCCATTAAGTTACTACAGAACTTCTGCTGTTTTTGATTGTTTTTTTGATAGGCATATTTGTTGGAGAATTTCCCGATACCTTTTTTACATATCACGAATCGTGCAATGGAGGGATTACTCGGCCTTTGCGTTTGATCTTTCAAGGGGGTAGTGTCGATTTTGTGAACACGTTCCTACAAAAGCATGAACATTTTAATATTTCACCAAACAATTTTTTTCATGAAAGGTATTAAAGATTTCAATTCATCTATATTCAATTAATTCAAGTAATAAAAGTTTACCAAGTGATCAATATGACTGTTCCACCCCCTCGTTTAGTCAGAACTTTTAGTTTCGGAGTTCCGTGTTCTGATTGCAGCCATCAACAATGCACTTAATTGTAGCCGTGTTCCCATCATCACTTATTTCGACGATTTCGAAATATTTTTTTAAATCGTCACGAACCTGCAGTTTCTTTTTGGACATCTTGACAATCTTGTTTGTCCGAAATTGTCGAATATCTATGCACTTTGTTTTATGATGCTAACTTATAATTATTACGAAAGTACGAGAGAGAGAGTTTAAGAGTTTTAGGTAGTGCACGCCGTAGGCAATGATCACATGCAATTGGAATATCAATGTAGGGGTTTGATTAATGCTGTAGTAAGCTACATATATAGTATCTAGTAGGGAATAAATATGGGAAAAATTTGCAAGTACTCAAAGTACTGTGGTGTACATGTGTATATACTCTGGTAATTACTAGTATCAAAGTAATTCCCGCCTCATTGTGAGTCCGTTCTGCAAACGTTTTCCCAAAGATTGTAATCCTGTCCTAACCAATTCGTGCTTTGAGAATGTTGCGCTCACCACTAATGCCTAGCCTTTACTTGAACGAACTTGTCGCCTGCCTGAATAGCCTAGTCCCTTGTTCGGAAATATCTGAGTAGCCTAGATTTTCCCTGAGCCTATATTGTAGTAGTGATTGCCCAGCCTAGAACCTCGCCTAGATTTATATCCTAAATAGCAGCATCCTAGAGCCTTAGCCTATTATAGGGCCTAGAATCTAGGCAGGCGCCCATGTTTGCTGTGGCGTCAATTGAAGACAAGTGACGTTGTTCCCCTAGAGAATTCGACAATATTTTCTGGGAAATGAGCGGGATTACGTTGAAACAAATTTTGAACATCAGTTTCGTTGTTGCAAAAGTCGGTCCAGTCGTGAAGGTTGTGCTTGAAAAAATAAAATGTTATCTACAATAATTGATGTCAAATACTGCGAAGGTAAACAGTATAATTTTGTTTAAATACGTGATTACCGTTGCTGTCCTCTGTTGTCCCAAGATGAATTAAGTACACCTGCTGATGGCTGTAATTACTTTCTGTACTCAACGGATGTGAATACTAAACTTGCAAAATCTGCATCATCCGATGCTCATTGATTCGTGGAAGAGACAGTGTAGTATAGCGATGTGGTTTGATGATTTGATGTTATTGATATTCAGAATGCGTAAACCTTCGAGCTCATAAAAAGGTTGTAATATATGACCAGCAGACCATAAAATACATCTCGCCTGTGATTTTATACATTCGAAATAATTTTGCAAATACGTATGGAACATTTAAACTTTATTAAAATCAAGGATGGGAAATCGGAAAAATATGAATTCTAATTCGAATTAAAATATCCTCGAGTATTTGTTCATTATGAATTCCGATTTGAATATTTATTTGAATACTCCTAGTATTCTGAAAATACAAAGAATTTAATTACGGAAAAATTCAACCTTAGAAATATGATATCATCAATGTTTTGGGAAGCTAGTTTCCCCCACAGGTCATTAGGTACCTAATTTAACATTTAAGAGCTGAAAAACACGTTCAACTGATATTTGAACTCCAACATTACTAATTTTCTTTCGGGCCATTTTTAGTTACCTATAAAAATTTTAGTATCCACGATTTAAATTACTTGAGTAATTAACTTGTAGGACAATCAATAGTTTTGAGCACAACCGTTGCCTCTGACAATTCGACTCTATTTTACGTAGAATGCGGAAGCATGTTTATTTCGGATAAAGAAAACGTTCGCCAATGCTCTTTGATTAACTTTACGTTGTAAGTAAAATATTGCGTCAATTTTAAATTTATATTTAAGTATGTACCTTGGATGAAATATACCATTGAAAACAATACTTTATTTTAATCGGAATTCGGTAAAAAATATTTGAATATCAATTCCGATTCCAAAAATTTTTTGAATGCGATTTTGGATTAAAATACTTCCTGGGAATTATTTGGAATTCCAATATGAATTAAAATCCTCAAATTTTCGAATATAATTCCGATTCAGATTCCGATACCGATTCCCATCCTTGATTAAAAATAATAATAATAATTTATTCAGTCGATTTGGCCCAATCCTTTACAACATTTCTTTGTTTCTCTTACAAGATGCGCACATTTACTTACTTAATCTATGTTTTTACAACTTAAATATATTAAAGGTTAAAAGTTTAGTTAAATTAAAAGAGTTTTTTAGTCAAGTGCTGGCTGCTTCCATGTATTAAAGATACGTACTTCTGATACGCATTGCAGGTCAGAATTGGTACAATTTCGTATAATCTTCCTTACCGTTCTCTTTTCCGAACATAGCGTAAATATAATTTTCTCTTGACATTCCCCATGCGTTAAAACTTGTTAGTAGGTGTCGACCCTGAGTGTAGTGGATGCATTCCCACATAATGTGGAATTGATCTTCTATTGAGCTGGCGTTGCATAGTTCACATAGACTGCATAATTTCGTGTTGTGCCAGATATTGTAGGCTCCATTTAAAGTATAGCTTTTGTCTGTTTTTACTGTAGGAAAACCGACTCTAAGATTTTGAATTAGACATACTATATTCCAACTTAGATCAAGGCTGTAGAAGTCATTGGGGGAACATTCATTTTTATCCGGCAGAGTTGCGTCCATTTCGGGTTGTTTAGCATATTAGCCACATCTGTATTAATTGACCATAGGTAGTGCTTTGACATTACTTCTGGGAAATTTATCTTCGTGTGATCGTTCACTTTTACAGGAAATTCTTCCATCATATTTTCGTCGTCAAACATTTCTTTGATCTGTTCTATCCAGGAGAATTTTATTGCTGCGTTTTTCTCATTGCTTCATAAAAGCATGATCTGGTCAGAGATTCCTCCGTTCTGCTTAGGACAAACTTGAAGAGAAAGTTTAATGTTACCTAAAATATTATACATTTAATAATGGTCGCTCCTGTCTCTAGTCTTATTATATAGTTTGGTGTATTATTTGAGTATTTGCAAAGCTTCCTAAGGAATTGAGTTTTTGATACATATCTAATTCACTTGTATATCTTAACCCCCACACAGGGGCCACATACATTAATATTGATCAAACGAGCGAGTCAAACAAAATGACTGACAATTTTCTAATATCTCTGATTTTGGCTTTCCATAGCAGTTCGAAGAGATTTGTTTGAACAGCTATTGCTTTCGCCATGAAATGATCTTTTGCTTTAGTAAACATCCCTGTGGACTGGAACGGGATTACTAGGTATATGTAGCTCTGTAAATTTTCCATTGGCATGTTCTTCCATTTGAGTACATCAGATTTTTTTTGCCGCCCGTTCTTGCCGAAAATTATGGCTTTTGTCTTGTCCAAATTGACTTTAAGTAATTTTCGTCAAAGAATTTTACCAAGATGTTGATCCTATTTTGGAGGTCGTCTTTTGATGTTACCACTAACTTCATGTCACCAGCATATAATACAATTTTGATATTGGCTATGTGCATATTTATACCTTTGACCTTGATATTTTTCAATATTTTGACAATCTTGTCTGCATAAATAGTAAGTAAAGTCGGCTATAAAGTCTCATCCTGTAGAACCCCTTTTAATATTTTCACGAACCCCGGTAGTCCCTGCGTTCCTCTCATTTGAGTTTGTAAATGTCCTTTATGAGATCAATTAGTTGTTTGCTCAATCCTTCTTCTACGAGTCTGACCCAGAGAAGCGTATGTACAATGGAATCAAAGGCCTGGCTGAGGTCAATGAAGTGCGCATACAATTTTCCCTTGTTCATGTTTATTTGTCTACATACAATGTTGTATATCGTGAATACATGTTCAGCGCAGCACTTTCCCTTTTTGTACGCCGCTTGGTTTTCGGAACAAATATTGTTTTGATTACAGTAACTTTGGACTTAAATCGGGCAAGTTATAATACTGCCCATATAGCCCGGTATACCAGATTTCAAAACAACATTAAAAATATTTGTCAGTTGACCAAAAACATTTCATTTAAATTTTTTCAGACTTCTTTTGGGATTCCGTCACGTCCTGGCGATTTTCTGGTTGATAATGTTCTTAGCGCGGCTTTCACTTCTGAGTTAGTTATGTCACTCTCGTCCTTCAGATTTGCATTACTGCTGGCTGTATTCATGGTCATTAGGTCTGTGATTTCAAAGAGATACTTGTAGTGTTTCTCCCATTAAATGTTCGTAATATAGTTTACTATTGAATTATTTCTGTGTTTACGGAAGACTTTTATTGAGTCTTAGAAATCAGATGAATTCCTACCTTCATTTTTGGACTTTCTCATAGAATTCGCTTTTTTGTTTTCACACAGACCATTTACCATTTCACCTACCGTTTACAATGATCATATTGTTGCTCACTGAATCTCTTAAAATTTGTCTTCCCTTGCTGTTGGTTATTTTGTCCACGTTTTGTCTTGTTTTGCTAAGCTTATCCGCATATATTCCATCTCCGTGATTTTCTTTTCTATCCCGAGTCTCCCATTCATGTCATCCATTAAAGTCACCTTACTTCTTCCGCCATTTTGTTTTCATATAAGCTCGCTAATTTCAGACAGAGTTCCATGTGGAGATACGTACACAAATATTATTGTTCCTTTTTTCAGCGAAATTAATTACTGTCGACGCAAATGGGAATGAGAGCTGGCCAATTAAGGACAGGTGTGTTACGCACGCCTCTCATATCTCCAATTGGTCCATGAATTTTCAAGCTGTTCTGCGCGAAATTAAAGCACGTATGCACATGCAATGTAAATACCTTCAAGGCTGGATTAAGAAATTCAAAAGAAACCGATGGTTGTCAGTCACTCCATGGTTGGAAGTTTAAGCCAATCGGCGATACAAGAGGCGTGCGTAACACACCTGCCCTTAATTGACCAGCTCTCAATCCCATTTGCGTCGGCAGTACAAAATTATCAGTACTTTGAGAAATTAACTTATATTTATTACTTAACTCTTTCTTTACGTCGAGTATAAACCCCCCACTAGGCCTGCCACTTGTTATATATATATATATATATATATATATATCATAATCACGTAATCATTACTTCCTCAATTCCTCGTGTTTCCATCATATACCCAGCAATGAGAATATTCTCCAGACGTATCACGTAAGAACAAATCCGGTACCAATAGCAAATGCGGTAAACATTTGCAGTTCAGAGTACAAGTAAAATTTGTTCGTCCTGAACTACTAGCAACTATGCTTTTGTACTAATTTGAAATGAATATGCATCAACTGATAGGCAGCTCAGAGAAGAAGTATACAAATATATCCAGTTCGTCCGGGTAAACTGTTTTGTACCGGTTTTAGGAAAGCTTGTAGATTGTACACAACTTTGTTGTAGATATCTGCTTCACGGATAGTAATTAGTTAGATTTCCCATCTAATCCTTCGCTGAAACAAAATTTCCACCTGCAATGGAAACGTGTGCAAATTCAAAGGTTATAGACAGAAACTATGAACTATAAAATACTTTACTTATCGAATTAGCTTTATGTGTGCAAATTTTGTTGTTATTTAATTATACTTGTACTTTACCAACTTTACTTATACAGATTTGTTGAAAAAAAAAGGTGCCCGACATCATCAGTATGCTCAATAGAATATTTTCGTCGTACATTTACTCGTGATTCCATCGTACTCTGAAATACTTCTTGGAGATTTTTCAGGCAATTTTTTAGGATTTATTTAAAATATAGATTTTGTGCTGATCGCGTCCTGTAAATTAGATGAAGTAATTTCTATTCAAACGTACACGTAGACGAGGAAAAACAAAACGGTACGAATTTTATAGTTCAGATGTACCATGTTATAACGGCGTGAATATATTATGCATAAATATCATTAATTATATGTTAATTTTATAAACCACGTGTTTACCAGGAGTGTAAAATCCAAGAATCTGGTTTTAACAGAGAATTTATGAAGACGCCCAAACACGAACTAAATGCAGGAATTTGCAGGACTAGATCGAAATGCGTGGTCGAACCATTAAACCGTGTCTGCATAATGTAACATCAATATTTACAACTAACGAAACTTTGGCTTTCGAGGATTAAACCCAACGATGTGTTATTTCACATCCCGATGACAAGTTAATAAACCTATTGAAATGTTTGTCATTATAATGGTGACAGGGATTGCTTTAAAAACGTAAATATGAAGGAATTCTCCTCAATTTCGTGATTTTATATCTTTTGTCAATCGATCGGACGGAGCAGGTTTTACTAAATAATTTAAATGTAAAGAGAAATGACCATTTAATTCTTATATTTAGAGGGGGATGGAAAACACGGATATATCAAAAGGTATACATATTCTGGTGTTATGTTGTAAAAATAAGAAAATTATACAATGATTTTTTGACTGACTGCGACTTGCTTTCCGATATTTTCTTACTACAAGTGTAGCGTTACAAGTACGTTTGTTGTACCTAACGGATGAATACGAGTACGTAATGCAATAACTGCAATAATTCGAGTGGATGATCATTTAATAGTTCCGGAAATATGCACACATATCCAAAATGCACTCTAAAATCATCTAAGAAATTATCAAAAAGCTTGGTAAGATCCCCAATAATTACTATTAAACAAACTGCCCTGTAAAGATATATTAGATAAATTAGAAGTTTAAAATAATGTATCCTTGGAAGACGTGAAGGAAGGATATTTGAACTGCGTAACTATGCTACATTATGCATGGTATGTAAAGCATTTTACTTCACACACGTCGTTCAATTAAATAAAGCTGTATGTATATCGTTTCGTTACTAATATAAAACTCATGGATCATTTAGTTTCGACTATATCAGTTAACTTGCAATAAGGAATTGTAATGGTTTTTGCTCCACATATACCGAAGCGTTTTTGTCCTACCAATTACAAGTAACTTGTAGCGAACTAATAGCTGTCCAGTACAATTCAGTCTAAATTCGTTTAATACAAAAATTTAGTTCAAATTCGTAAACTCCGATGTCATTGTTGAATTTCGACGCAACCCTGGTTTTGTTGATTTTCACATAAACATCTCTGAAAATCCTCATAGTCGCTATGGCATAAACTTTGGCGTCATGGGAAGATTTTTAAATCTCTCCATTGAATTATTTCCAAACCAGTCTAGTCAACTCCATCTTTTCTTGAACAAATACACCATTCACATGATACTATGGTTGCAAAAAATGGGAGTGAAGATCGAAGTTTGAATAATTCCCGATTTTTAATCCAAGAGAGAGAAAATCGGTGGCACCTGTGCAATGAATTAGTAGTTTGTTCTTGAAAATATTCGTCACTTCATTTATCACATCCTCTGCTTCCACACCCTTCTTGAAGCCTAACGACGTATACCGAGAATCGCACACATTTTGGGATTTTAATTAACTTGGTTTGGATCGGGCCTGATATTAGCCTTGTAGAAAGTGTGAACGGCAAAATCGACAATGACCACGCTAATGCCTTGATCCATTGTATCCCAGTGAGAAATCGATAGTGTACATGTTCACAATCGAAGGCGACAATTTCTGACTTGCTGAAGTTGCGCCACCATGGCTTCTACGTAAATTTAAATAAATAAATAAATAATAGGTCATTATAATGGAAAGGAAATAGCTTGTAGACCTTAAAACAATTTCCCATCGTCAATTCTGGAGACCGCAGCTGTTGATTTAGGGGAAATCAGTCTAGTCTCACAGAAGTCCTCATGAAACATTGTACAACCCTAACGTTATGAAATATTTTTGTAATCGACAGAGTCTATAAAAAGGTGATCGGATCAGAAAGTCCCCTCCCTCGTCTTTGCTTCTAAAGTTGAATTTTCCCTTAATTACTCTAGGGTATTTACGGGTCAAGTCCATCAATTACAATTTCAAACTTACTGTTAAACCCTGCAAGCCCGAAATATTTACCACCAAATGTATAGAAATACATTTTGAATCAAATTTGAGCAAACAAGTTTGAGAAACAATTTTAAGCACCTACAGTCTGACAAATTTAAAACAGTCTAGTTGCTCAATTTCCAATACCTATTTGCAGTAATAAGTTGAAACATGGGAATTATAATTTTTTATCATCGCCCCTAATGTTAACGAAAGCTGGGTAGCATTCGTTACAGAGCTGCATACAGGTATCAAAAAATCATAATTCGCTGCTGAACCCAACCCTTACCTGAAATTTCAAGTTAAAATTATTCTACCCGAATTTGCCCAGTCGAATCCGATCAAATATTTTACTGGTATTTGTCAAGTGGTTTTCATCGAATGTATCCTGAAAAAATAACTGATGTTTGGATCCGAAGTTTACCTGAACATGAACCCACATTTGACTTTAAGGTATTTTAAGCGACTGAATTGCGTTAATCTTATTGATCGTTCTACTTGTTTGAGTAAACAGATTAAGTAGGCAACTAAGAGCTAATGCAATTAATTACACTAATTTCATTGCTACAGCTCTGCACGTAAGAACTATTTAATACCGAACTTGAACCTTAACCGTACTCAGCGCACTTATATTGCTTAGCAATATACAAGCCTATACAATTTTCACCAATTATTGTTAGTACTTTAAAAGCTAGAATTGGTTAATTGTTTTTAAAAGCTGAACGTTTTTACTTTAACTCATATACTGACTGAGGTTAATTCACAAATTACAAAATACCTAAAATAAAAACAGTAATTACTACATAAGTCTGGTTGACGATTCGCTGAAGTATTTCGGTATTGCTCGACCTCTTTATTAATCCCAACAACCCGTACCCTTCAAAATTCTGCGTGAAGATTTTAGTATTTATTCATGCGAGGTTTGAATTGTATTTGCAAAAATGAATATCTGCAACTTAACTGAAATGTAAAGTTCGGGTTCGGGTATTTCATATATTGTGACCCCAACTTGAACTCTATGAATGTTCAGGTATTTTTATTTATTTTTATTTATTTACCTGAACCTGACGACAACCCGACCCTAATTTTAAGGTGCGAATGTTGTTACTACCGGCAATCGACTTGCTAATCTGGTACTTTACTTTAGCTTCCAGGTCAATTTCTACGGTTATCCTAATGGCTTTCACGTCCCCAGCCTTTTCAAGGTATCTAGATGATCCCTTTAACAACCACGCAACGGTTGGAGCAAAGGATCTACCTCGTACGTTGAATAATATGCTATTCAAAGTTTGGTTGAAATTGAATGGCGATTTATCGAGAGCTCGCATTGACGCTATCGAATTCTCCATTACAATAACAATGACTTCTGGAATCTTACTCCCCACTCAACTCTCGGTGTTGGTAAGAAATGAAGTTTAGCTCCTACTGTCGTTTCCCCGAAATCCAGTGGACCCAATGAATACCGAAAAAGTCGAAGGTGATTTGATTTTTTCCTTGCCCGTGCAACGGTAAATATGTAACTTTGTTGAAGTCGTGGTCAACCTCTTGTATATAATCATTACTCAGTTTGAGTTCTTTGAGCAATGGAACACACATATCGTCAAACAACTGTTTTTCCACGAGATTAGAAAACACTAAGCGACGTTGGGTCTTACTGGATGGAGGGTTAGGGAACAAAGGATTAATCACTTCGTCTTCAAACTCATCTTCATATTCCTCACTTATGATTTCTCTGCGTCCCGGGTATCGCGTATGGCTTTTGAATTGAACCAACACTTGCATACCCAAATATTTATTTAACTCTGGCGGCAGTGTAATTTCAATGTCACTGGAATACTCATTTAAAACAATCTCCGTCTTCATACTAAAACTTAACGGGAGCAAGTGCGTATAGATACTCTTCAAATGTAGAGATTAGCTCCTCTAGTATATTCGGTGAACTTATACTTGGTGTTTCTTTAAATGGAAAGAAACCTTGACGTCTGCGTCACAACTTGTAAATACTGCCCTCGACAGGGGTCAACTTTTAAAACTCTTTGCTATCAAATGCAACTTTGGATTTGTATACTCCGCCAGAATAAAAATAGTCTGACGAAAATGCCAAGCACTTTACACTTTTTAATTAGAAAAACCAGATGAATATCGCGTTCGTCACCTCCTCGAGTTTGCAAATAAATGGAACATTTGTTCTCAGCATCCCAACCTAAATTATTTTTCACATTATAGTGTTGTTCAAGACGTTTCGTTGGCATGGGAACATATGATATATGATGAATTCTACAATTTTTGCACACGGCATTCACCTACGTGTCGGATGTATGCTAAGATGATTGTATCGACTGCATACATTAGTATTAAAATTGATACAGTCTCGTTTAATCTCATCCTGTTGTCTGATTCTCCTTGAAAATATGTAAATTTTCCATATTTGATGCGAATATATCCTGTTTATTTGTATCCAGCTGAGTTGCATCCGCAAGGTAGTCCAGTTTCCGCCATTCTGGCTCAAGAAAATAAGTATCACCTTGTTACCGACAACTGACGGGAACATGTTGGCATTCTAAGCCGGTAAACAAAGCGAAATAGAATTTACTGGTGATCTACTGTGTTGGAATTGAAGCGGTGAAGTGTTTGTTATTTGTAGTACATTATTGTCAATAATTACCACAAATTTGTTTTCACGATAGCATAAACGGAGATCGGCCTTTAGCTTGACATTACACTCGGTCTAACTTAAATGGTTTTCAGCGCGGGTGAGCAAGAATGCTAACCTGGGCTCGAAGGCATCTCCGGTAGAGTGAATGAACCCCGACGAGTCGCGTTGGTTTTCTGTCCCAACGTTTATGAGTCCAATAAACCCATTTTGTAACTTAACTTCGCTACAGTATAATGCATCTAACACATCTGGACATAGGTCATCATGCCGTGTCCATCTACCCGGGCTTACATTTCTTCAACCTCATACAACAAAATGTGTAACCTCATGGAGACATAATTTGAAACATTGCATGAATACGGTTCTGTACAGTATTTTCTGAATTAGATTCTCTGGTTGCTGGCAGGACAGGACGTGTAAACAAGCTCCACATTGTTTTCGGCACTGATGACCCACCGTTAAAGTTCCTCAAGGAACTAAAGGTCTCCATGACTAACCTGGAGAAGAAATTTTAGTGACACGAATGAGCTGGTAGCGTGTGAGGCATGGATCATGTCTAACCATCGGAGTTCTGTTCGTTGTCAATTAAATTCCACATCCTCATACAAAATGTTTTGGATGTTCTAATTACGCGACCAGTGTTGCCAAAACCTCCATTTTGTTCACCAAAACTATTAGTTTTGGTCGTTCATGTTATAATTTTGTAAGCGCATAATATGATTAAAGACCAAAGAATATTTTTTAAAACATTATTACAATTCCTGCATTGAAATTAGGGATGGAAACTTTTGGGGGAATCGTGTCTTGTATGTATGTCTGACGATAAACTCGTTCCCAGCGATCCTTCGTCACCGCCAAGATCTCTCGAACATCCCTTCTTATCTGCTTGAAGCCCCCGAACAATTTTTTGGTGGCCAACAAAACATTGTCGTAAATCTTTAACCTTGCTCTGTAACTTGCTATACTATTTCATCATTACTATAATCACCTATAAATACTGATAATTATTTATTAATTGTGGCACACCAGAAAAAACATTTTTACACTCGGTCGCGGTTGTGACAACTACTGTACAAAGCCCACTATATGTCTTGCCAGTATATGTCTACAGTGACGTATCGGGCCATGCTTCGGCAACCGGTAGTTTTCTACCTGGTAAAAATAGACGGAATTATGCCGCTTATTTTTGAAAGACGACAAGTCTACGAGAGGCAAAGGTGAATTCACACAAGCAAATTTGATGTTTGTCGTGACAATTTCCATTTTTTATAGAGGGTAAGTCACGATACCGCACAGAGAAGAAAATCAACATTCTCTCAAAACTTTGATATAACACGAATCATAAAATATCAATGCATATATCTACATTAACGCAATTGGACAATCCGTTTGCACTATGTGATTACGAGTGTATATATTCCCTTATCAAATGCACTTGGGACACGTTTACTCTCATTTAACATAATTTAAATGGCGGAATTTCAAGGGGTAGTTAACCTTTTGCGGGAATCGTTATATATGAACTTTGTTAGTGTCAAACATGAAAAGCTAACTATATCAACGAAAATTGACCTCAACCTTGACTGTAGGGTCAAAGACGTTTCCACGGTTGTTTTGATCTGTCGTGCGTTATCGGGAGTAATAAAAAATATAAATTTAAAAACATTTAAGTCTACAGTATTTAGGATAATCAACGAAAAACGCCCGGGTACATAAACTAACTTCCCGCCACAAGGCCAACGGGAAGACTAATCGGCAAAAATTTTATGAGGGATTTTCCCGGAAATAAGTTCGAATTCGTTAACATTACACGAAGCACTATTTGGACTCGAAGATTTCAACGGAGAACGGAAAGTCTGCTACTGCCCTAAATGAAAAGAGCGCCCTAAAAATTGTGTAAGTAGCAAGGACAACTTTTGTAGCACCTGCATGGTTGTCGCAGGATTCTGCGGTCGTTGCACGTTAGCGCTGGTCCGTGTTCCTAAAACGGTCAAAATAACCTCGGACTAACCTCGGACTAAAACATTAAGAATGTTTTGAGGTTATACTGTGAGAATTACATCCCTCTCGCTCTACCATAGTGAGTCATCAAAGGTCACACTTCACAGTGACAAGGCTACATCCCATGTGTCCAAGAAGACGCGAGCATACGAGGAGACCGTCAGAAGAATAAAGGAAGAAAAAAAATCACGGATAACAAGGACATCATAGTGAAGGATCCTGACACCAGTCCTATAAACGTTTTTGGAAAAGATGTTTACGTGGATAGCACAGATTGAAGAGGGACCGTAAAGCAAGAATGGATCAAAGTTGACCGTGCCCAGATCAATCGCGTCTACAATAATTGGAAAAGACAACTCGTACTGATGAACAAGAAGCATGGTTCTCAAATTAAAAATAGAAAGACTTCATTCGAAGTTCAAATACTAAATATTTAATATGCGATTGTCCCACGTAAACTGTTCCGCCCTTAGTATACATTGGTTCTTGCAATAAATATTCACAATTATTATGACAAGAAAAGCCATGGGCTTTAGCGAGTTAAATCTTACCATTCAGTCTGACGATAAGGTGGTAACTGATCCATGAGAAGATGCTCGTTACATAAGTGCGATGTGGAAGATGATCTGCTTGGTATCTGGACTGAGGTTGGACAGATTGAGCCCACATTACTCAAACGCAGAGATGCGCAGCCTTCGAAGGCTAGCCTTCCAAGAAGGCTAGCCTTCCAAGAAGGCTTCCTTGAAGGCAGAAAGGTAACTTTCTTACCGTTGCAGAAGGAATGGAAGGACGGGGATACTTTTTTCTGAAGGCTGAAGGAAGCCTTCACAAAAACTTGCAATGAAGGATTGTGAAGGAAGGCTTCCTAAATATTAGCCCTCTAAGGCTGTGAAGCCTTCCAGGTACGCGAAATATCTATAACGTGAAAGCATAGCATATGCAATGACGTTTTGCTGCTGGCGCAACAATGCAGCCAATTCGTGAACTCACAACTGACAATGTGTGCCCGATCTCTTCACTGCACTGAATCCTGCTGGTGCAAAACGTTTTTAAGCGGGTTGTAGTTGTAAAATTGAAGGAAGGCTATTTTTAGAAGAAGGCTGAAGGCAAAAACAAATGTATGTATTTTGGAAGGAAGGGTGAAGGAAGGCAGATTTTTTAGAGGGCTTCATTCTAGGACACGTTGAAGGGGAAATTTTTACTGTATTTTCGCCTTCGAAGGCTTGAAGGAAGGCTATTTCATTTGCGCATCTCTGCTCAAACGACAAAGCTAGGAGCTAACAATAAGAGTGCAGTAGTATATATGTACATATACAAAAAACTCAAACACTCCTCTTGCAGTTACTTTGATCGCATTGAACCAAATGGCGGAATACATCTATAGCAGGTTTTTGACGAGTTCAAAGATTTAACTCAAATAAGGGGCTTCATTCTCAACTCAGATCATTGTACGTTTTTATTGATTTGATAAAGTTCAACGTTTTCGGCGATGACTGTTTCAAGATGAAATTATTTGTGAATTAAAATATCCTCAAAGCCGTCAATAATAATAATATTATTATTCTTATTTTAGTAACATAATTGTGAGCTATTTCTTGAAATCTAAATTGACTCAGACTTGTTCCTGGAGTACTTCAATATTTGTTTCAACTTCATACTTCAATCCTGTCTTCAGCTGGAGGATTTTAGGGATGCCAAATTAAAGTGGGTTTTCGGTGAGTATCAAGATATGAGAATGCGAATGTGCAAACAAAACCTGAACACGTGGAGCAGCGTTGAGGAGGGAGTTCATTTTATATACTATGACCTTTATATATGTGACTTTTTATAAAACCGCCATCTTGTGTGGACAAAATCAAAATGCTCAAACGCCCAAAATATCCTTAAAATTACGAAAATGTCAACACAATCACTAAATTAACTTGTCAAAAATTCCTTTGTATACTCCAAAATGAACGTACTCAACATTTTGAGCCCCCAAATTACACTTCACCCAACCACCGCGTAAGAAGAGATATTTTTGATTTAAATCAGGTTTTACAAAAATCCAACCAAGCCACCCTGAAGCTGGAATGCATTCCCTAATAATACCTAGTTTTGTACTTTTGAGTGCACCCATCTTTAATACCATCTTCATTTTTGTTTTATCAAAACGATTTTTTCCTATAGTAACATGGGCATCCATGTTCGTATAAATAAAGTTTAAATGCCATCAATAATTCACAGAATAATAAGTTTCTAATCTCAACTATTAAGAATAATTTTTCTTTAAATTTTGACGTTGCGGAAAAATGCCAAAGATATTACAATTATTTCCCATGAAAAGTAAGATGAATTTCATTAATAACCAGGACCCGATGATATTATGTTATACGTAGAGTAGACATACATTTTAGTTACAAATTATCTCAATCTCATCTCCAATCTGATAGATTCAACTCATCTGCAACTTATACCTTTAGTTATTAATCCATCTCTGAAGTATTTTTTTTGTTTGTACCGTAAATGAACGCGCAACCAGTTTGGTACAGATTTGACCACAAGTTGTCCCGGGAGTAGGTTTAGACTTAAGATTACCGAAATGTCGGGTTTAGCTGGTAGTGGTAATCATAGGAAAAATCCTGCAGAGTCCTTGCCTATCGTGATACCACAATGTAGTAGCATCACAACTTACTTGCACCATCATGGCTACCGTATGGGGAAGATTATTGGTGAGGGTTCTTACTCCAAAGTCCGTCTCACCACTAGATATTTCTCGGATGGGACACCAGCTTACCGTCTGGCATCTAAGGTGAGCTCTGAGCTCTCTTCTCAAAATGCCCCAATTTCCTTCTTATCCCATATGAATAAATAATATTACTAATAGCATTCTCATAAATCCCAGATAATTAACAAGAAGAAAGCATCCGATGATTTTGTCACCAAATTTTTACCGAGGGAGCTGCAAATTGTTGCCCGGCTGGAGCATCCAAACATCGTCAGAGTGTACGATGTTGTGGAATTTGATCATCACGTTTACATTTTCATGGACTGGTGTGACAAAGGAGATCTCCTGGAATATATTAAGACCAAAGGACATATCTCGGAAAATCGAAGTCGTCAGTACTTTAAGTAAATAGCTGTTGCTATAAATTGTATAAATTCGACTAATTGATATTATCATTTGGGAACTTTTTATGACTGTGTTGTAATCATACACATTTGTTTTTTTAGACAGCTTTTATCTGCCGTACGATATTTACATAGTTTGGATCTAGCTCACAGGGACTTGAAATGTGAGAATGTGCTGTTGGCGTCCCGAGATCAAGTCCGAATATCCGATTTCGGATTTGCACGTTACTGTCGCGATACGAATGGAAAGCGTGTTTTGTCGAACACCTATTGTGGGAGCGCTGCTTATGCTGCTCCTGAAATTCTTCAAGTAATTAGGTCAAGTTAATGGATGAGAGTAGTGTGGGATTTAATATGCTTTATTTGACGACAGGGTACAAGTTACAACCCCAAACTCTACGACATGTGGTCACTCGGGTGTGTCCTCTTCATAATGCTGACTGGTCATATGCCATATGATGAATCAAACATACAAAGAATGTTGCACAACCAATTAGAGAGAATATTAACTTATCCTGCTCAAGTTGAAAATGACTTTTCGGACTCTGCTAAAAACCTTATTTGGTATGTGATGTAAAATCGTGTCTTTGAATAAGCAATTGTGGGATTTTTGGACATATGCTTAATTATATAACTCTTAAATAATTATATGTACTGTTTAGTCACTTATTGGAGCCGGACGTCACAAGAAGAGCTAATATAGAGCAAGCAATAGGTCATCTTTGGTTGAATATAGCCTCTCGGCCAGGATCTGGGACAGGAGGTGGTGATGTTCGCCATACGGAGCAAGAAGTAAAGCCAGTTCGGTATGAAGGTGCTGAGAACATCCCTTGCGAAGGCCCAATAATGAATTCAAAGCAGCCCTGCATTGGAACAGGGAAGACACATCGCCATATGATAGAGTGTCAGCTGGATCAACAAGAAGATAGAATTATTAGAAAATTGTCTCCATTGCAACCACAGCAACCTCCCCAACAAAGACATCAAGCTGCTCTGGCAGAGCTGACCAATACATTCTCACCCACTTGTCTAAGTCCACGAGAAGTTATTCCAAGGCAACGACTCTCACCACGCCAATGATTATATGAGCGATTTTTTAACTGATTTCGCTTCCCTCACTGTTGTAGTGTAACTTTTTATAGAGTCATCGGGTTGGAAAAATGATTTATACGCTTCCTTCTTAAAGAACCAGAGGAACACCAACAAAATTTCCCCGTATTTATGACTCCACCTCTCCGGCGACAACGTTTGTGTTTTTAGACGGTTTTTATGTAATCATACTACCTGATTGGATAGTGTATGGACAGTAAAGAGGCACAAAAACTCCGGAAACAAATTAACAGTTGAAGTACACAAAAAAACTTAAAAAAAAAAACAAAAAGGCTATCCATTTTATAAGTTATCAGTACATATGTAACTTTTATTGCCATCGTACATTAAAATAAATTAGCACTGAATACAACTTGTTTTTATGTGGTTTAAGTAATTCACAGTGGTGCATTAGACTATGGTACATGTATATTACTTGATTAAATAAATGTGATTTGCATAGACAGATCACCATATATGCGGAACTAAAATTATAAGTAGGTAGTGAAGTTTCGGATTGAGCACAGGAATATTTTAACTTGACAGTGAAATACTTGCTCGTATTGTATTTATATAAAAATGAATACTTATTACAATTGTTAACTGTATTCGCCTCTCGTAAGATAATAATAAGTGTAGGTCAAATTCTGTTATTAAACAATACTTGATTGTTAAAGGACCATCTGTTTCATTCTACGAACCAGGGTCTGTAAATCCCATAAAATTATCTGACCATCAATGGAAGAGGTAGACAGCTTGATAGCATTTTCCTTCGACCCGGTGTGAATCTTAAGGGCAGTTACTGCATTTTGATGCAGGGAATCTAATTCCATGTCCTAAAGAAGTTACACATAGATTCAATTGATAAAAATTTCCAAGTACAAAAAAATATAAAGAATGTTTCGCTTTTAAATATAATTTTATCAAAACTAAAGAGAACATTTTAAAATCTCACTTCATCATTAAGGACTCGGGCATGACGATCTAAAGACTGGAATTTCCTCATGGCTGACAAACCACTTTGCTCTTTACGCTGTTCCCCTTGCTCGACTTTACCCAAACTCTCTAATTTATTGCCATCGGGAGTTTTTGTGAGTCGAAACATCGTAGGTGTGAGGCAGTGACCTGCTGCAACGATTGAGTCTGGGGAGATCCAAACAACCGCTAAAAATGGTAAAAATCCCGCACGCAGTGATACCACACTCCCCGTTTCGCCGTCAGCGACGCAAATAGAAGAATCGTGGCCCACCTAGAGTAACGACGAAATAATTATTGTACAATTTATCTTTGTTATGATATTAAGTCGGTTTAAGATCTTTTGAGTTTTAGTTTTAAGTTAGACTAAAACTTTAGAAAGAAATAATATTTATTCATAGCTACACTCGAGCTGAGATCTTCTCCGGGCAAATAGCAGACTTGCTTCACGTTGCTAAAGGTGAAAGTTTACCCTTCATAATACAAAGTAGGGATTCCCTTCTTTACTTAAAAAAATTTGTTCAGAAAATTCTTAGAATCAGTAAATTGAGCTAAGCTCATAATTTTGTTAGTCATATTTAAACTAAACCCTGAAGAAGAGCACTATTCGTGTTTGAAAGCTGGGCAAAATAAAAATGATTTCTAAGTATTAACAACGTATTCCAATTATCGGGTGACACCTCTCAAACCACTATATAAATATAAGCTTTCTCAAACGAAAACTAGAGTAGTAATATAGCCTACCCAAGCAAGTTTGTGACCGTTGTGACTGAAAGATATATCGTGGACCCATCCACCTCCCCCAATAGGATTGTTGGGAAACTCTTGCATTAGTTGTCCCAATGGCATTTTCGTTCCCCAAACAGTGGGCTGGGGCTTCTCTTCTATATCTTTAATGTAAGCGGAAAATATTCTCACCTACGTAGTCAAAAACATTATCAATGATTTCCCAATACCGAAACAGCAAAATCATAAACCAAAAAAAATGACTATCACTATAAAGTAAAGTCCTACTTTAAAGTCCGTGGAACCCGCAGCCAGCAAAACATTGTTGGGATGCCAATCAATTGCCATCACAGTAGACCGAAGTGGCTTCTTTATATGTTTTGACACCCACCAATCGTTTTCTTTTTCAAAGTAACATACCTACAAGACGCATAAAAACAAAAAATACAAACATACATTCCCTAAAATACACACGATCCCACAAACTCCAACAACCCAGCACAAAATATCCAAGTAAACCATCTTCTCTCACAGAAATAAGACGTGCTCCCGACCCAACCGCGAACTTATTCTCCAGCGGTGACCATTTGACACAAGTGGCAGCCCGATTGATCCTCAATAGAACTAAAGTAGGCTTCCATTTCTGATCCGGACCGTCCTGAGTCCACACATAAGCGTTTCGATCCTGAATAAAACATTAAAAAACATCATCATATTTTGATACCTCTTCAGCAGACAAGCAACCCTCACACTTAAATCATTGACCGGACTCAGTCCTTACCGCAGCGCAAGTGACAATTCTGTTGGACTGCGGAGCCCAGTCTATTCCTGTAACTCGGAGATCATGCTGTCTCAACACGTCCAACAATACCCAATCTTGTGCAGTCTTCTTGTAAATATGAACTTCGGCACTATTCGGGGAAATTGCAATCTCTGTAAACGCACATCAAGTCATAATAAATCAGCCTTACTGTATTTCATTCAAATTTCCTCTACATTTAACAAAACATACTCCATTCGCTCCACCAACCTGTAATTGCTTATTTTTCCTCCAAACTTCTTTAATATATTATAATTATTACAAATTTAAAATACTTACGAGTCCTGTCCTTATTCCAGGCGTGACAAGTTATAGGAGCAAATCCAAAACTAAATTTATCGGTCATCCTTTCTGTTATTTTTGTTCACTTTCAACTGATCAGAATTCACTGGTCCAAATCAGAAATCTCTGGGGTATCAATGTCTTGCAGAATTTGTCGACTGCCTGAGTCAGACTACCAATAAAAATGGAAACACCTTTTTAGCAACTTCTACTCTATAAACTCCTATATACTAACCACAGTTTATTCGTTATTCTAATGTCAAAAGTTTTCTTTCTTCCGACTTTTAATCATGTATAATAATTATTGAACATATACAAGTATACATGTACGACTGTGGTCTGGTGTCTGTGGTGGTGGTGACTGACTTCAGTTTCAAGAGTACGTGATTCACTCATCAGTGTGTACCAATCTCAGAGCTGAGTCCAACCTTACGCATCAACTCGTGAGGGAAAGTTGCTGCCTTTATTATTGAGTCCCCTGCACCTGTCACCTGTCAGCGTCTGTAATTGTTTCAGGAATAATTAGGATCGTTTAACCCTTAAAGCACTAGTCTTAAGTTAAAAGTTAAAATTTGAGAATTCCGAATTAATTCTGCACTAATTACGTTTCTATTTCTCATTATAATCTTCTGCGCTACGTAAGTTTGATTCATTGTGTTTTATTATGCCGTGGATTTATTATAGAATATATTACTATGTCTTTAATTAAGGGATTGAATACATTTAGTTAAAAATTTCTTCGAGACTGGGACTCGCGAACAGTGGTATTGATGAGTCTAAATTTGGGCTATTACTTCCAGGTAACTTGTTTCGACTAGTCTTATTTTTTGTTATTTTATGGACTAGTCATATATTTCAAACATGTTTTTTTTTAAATAGGAAGTAAAATCTTGTTGCCTAGTTCAGAGGTTGATGGCTAAAGACATTTTTACAATGGCCCTAAGCAGGGGTGGTTTAATAAAATAATTTTTACCCGGGCTGTAAAAATCTCAGAATGGATTTTTATGGGCCTTTCCGCTTGCAATCTGAGGGCATTCGATGACTTCGTTTTACCCTGGCCTGGCCAGATGACAGGACATTTCTGCATGCAATCTGAGGACGTTCGTTATTTTTTGGACTTTAAAAAGTTTTTACTAACTGACCCTCAACTCTACCAGCAACCCACCCTTGAATAGGTTACAAGGACATTTTTGTTATAAGAAACGAATTTACTCAGCCCCGCTGCCCATTTATATTGTGCTGAAGAAAATGTTTGGCTATTGTTTTTATAAGGGATGACATATCCGGTCCATTGTCAATCACGTTTGTATTGATACTTTACTGCTTTTTGCAAAGACTTTAGGAATTTATTTTCAGAGAGTTAATTTTTATTTACTGGGTTTTACAGTATTGAACATCATTGACTACTCACGCATCTTTTTTATTCAAGTCCTTAATAAAATTACTGTTTAAAACAATCATCCGCAACTACCACTAATGCGCAAAGTCCCCAAGGGGCGAAGTGATATTTGCGCGACTCCTATCGGTCGACTTTGTAACAACGTCGTTAGAGGTTTTGTGCGGGGACGTTGTACCTCGCATAGCCCCACCTGCCCCGTATGTATGAGCGTATATTTAAATGTGACCCACTATAATATTCTGAGGTCAAACGGATGAGCCGATCTTCTCCAAAATCAATAGGATTCTGACACGTTAGGTCATGTGTCAGTGTCAAAAGTTTCAATTGTGTGGTGGCATTGGTTCGGCACTGTACCTGATGGCGGACAAGCAGACAAGCAGACATCAAGACGACAGCAATAGGGAACTTCGTTTCACTTTACCCCCAAAAAAAAGTCATTGGTTCAGCAATAATTGTCTTGAGTACGGACAAGTAGACACGCAGACAACAAAACATAAAATCGGTAACAGTAGGGAAATTCGACCCTATAAATTTGTGGCGGTCGAAGACGGAATGACAATTATTTGGGTTCTTGAGGAAGCCTAATAAAAAGCATTGTAGTAGTGAGAGCCCGACACGTCATAAATTCAAATAGGGGCACACACTGGCAGCGAGGTCAGTCAAAATCATAGAGTTGTTGTGCTTCGTGGGGTGTGGTAGTTCTAGTTTCTAGTGATATAGTGGTCATTAGTATTACGTCATTTCGTGTTGGTTTAGTTTGCTCTTCCGAGGCACTCAATGATTTCATTATCACCCGGGAATTTTTGAATTCGGGAAACATTCGCGGGCTTTGAATTCAAGCTTCAAACAAATCGTTCTTCGTTCAACGCTCGCATCTATCAGTTCAAAGAAAACATGTTCTAAAAAACGTGCACACGCTATAATTACTTTAATTATACTTGTGAGTTTTATATTTTGTTAATTTATATAATATCAGATTAAATCATAAGCGTAAATAAAATAAATAAATCGGAATGTTTTAATTGTTTTTAGAATCAGAAGCACTGGTGAAGAAAGCCTGCTAATTAATTGCAATGAATGAAACGGAAACCGGTAATGCAATGCTGGATTACGAGAATCAGTTGTTTTTGGACATCATTCATGAAAATGAGCTGTTTGTTTTTGCAAAAGGAGTTTTAACTGAATTGGTAAGAATCTAGAATTGAAGGGGGCTAAGGGAAGTAGCGGAATGATATGAAGGATTATTTGAAATGTAATTTGATTATTGAGGAAATTTTCTTGTGAAATATGCAGGTTCTGAAGAATGTGTTCGAAGCGTATACAACAGAAACGAGCTTGGTGTTTGTGCTTGGAGCGAGCAAGGGAGAGGAGGCTTATTTCAGAGAGAAGCTGAATAATGAGAAGGTCTACACAATCACGAGTGAGGAGTACCTGTCGAATACCCGGAAGGTTATGTACGGGAACGGTGGATTGTTTTTCATCACTGCTCGAATCCTGGTGATGGACCTACTCAAGGAAATCTTCCCGATTGATAAAGTCACGGGGATCATTCTGTTGAAAGCCCATAACATTGCGGAGAATTCTCAGGTAGGCCTTGATGATTTGTAGTAGATCGGGTTTGATTGACTGCCATGGTTAGGAGAATTGAGTATTAGGAAGTGGTGTTTATCTGGGATTGTATCTAATTTGAGTGAAACGTTTGTCTGTACAGGAAGCCTTTATTCTTCGTCTTTACCGGACAAAAAATAAGGAGGGATTCATAAAAGCATTTTCACAGACCCCGACATCCTTTCTCTTGGGATTTGCTAAATTAAACCGAGTTATGCGCTCGAGCTTTTTGGCGAACGTGTCTTTGTGGCCACGTTTCCATGCTGTGGTGAAACAGTCATTAAATTTACCTGGTGATGATTCCTTGACTCATGTGGTGGAGATACAGCTGAACTTAACGGAGGAAATGAGGGAAATCCAGACTAATTTACTGGATTTGGTCAGTTGGTCAGTGTCGGAACTGAAAAGGTTAGTTCCGGCTTTGAACGACGATGAGATCAATGCGGAAACAGCTTTAACTCACGGATTTCAAAAGATTATTGGTGCTCATATGGATGCTGAATGGAACACAATTAATAACAAAGCGAAGGAGTTACTGAATGATCTAAAAGTTTTCAGAATACTTCTAACCTATTTGACAAAATTTGATTGTGTTTCATTTTACTCGGCCTTGTGCAATTACACTTCAAGCGATATGGTATTTAAATCATCTTGGATTGTGTCAACGTCTGCGGAAAAAGTAATTGTGGCTTCGAGAGGTCGGATATTAAAGCAACCAAAGAAAACACCTAATGAACAAGCGAGTGGTGCGGGAAGCAAAAAGGCGACTTTTAAACCGGAAGTACATCCCAAGTGGTTAGCTGTTAGTGAAATACTGAATGATACTTTTAAGCAAAGTGAAAAGAGAGTGGCAGAGATAGCTACAGAGGAAATGTCTGACGATGATTCAAGTTGCGGTTTAGCAATGAAATCCCCGGATTTAAAAACTTTAATTTTTGTTGAAGATTCTCGAACATGTTCAGTCCTTAAAGATTATCTTACCGACGGTAGTCTAGAAGTTATGGGCAAGCTAGTCCATAATAGTGATAAAATAAAAATTGATTTACCGCCAGATTTAATAGCTAAATTAAACTCCAAAAGAAAAGCAGATTCAGAACCTAGTGCTAAAAGAATCAAAATTTCTAATAATAAAGATAATAGCGAAGGTGTTAGTGAAGCAGGGCCAAGTAACGATGGGTGTTCTAAGGACAAAGATGTTCAGATTACTTTGACTCAGATCCGAAGAAAGTACGAAACTGTGGAAGTATTTCCAAGTCCCGTTATGATCCGTCCTTACAATAATCCAAATGAAGAAGACGCTTTTTCAGTAAATGAGACTTTGCTATCTCTCAAACCTGACGTAATTGTAATTTTTGATCCAGGTATGTTTCCATATTTCTATTTGTTGGTTGATGTCTACCGTTACCAAACTATCAAACTACATAATAAAAATGTGAGTTTATTTTTTTGATTCCTTTTAGAGTTAGAGTTGGTCCGGCAAATAGAAATTCACCGCGCTCGTATGGCTCCGCAGCAAAATATTCGCGTGTACTTTCTAGTGTTCAGGAACTCCGTTGAAGAACAAATTTATCTCACGTCTATACAGCGAGAAAAACTTGCTTTTGAGAAGCTAATTGAAGAGAAGGCTTCCATGGTAAGTTTCCCATTTTTGCCTTCGTTTAAGCCTTTGTGATAATTTTATTAAAATTGATTTTCACTACGCTCAAATGAATAGGTGGTTCCAAATGAACGAGAAGCGAAAGATGAACTCAATCAGGACTTGTGGCGAGATCCAAGTAAAGCCAGTGATGCCATTATTAGTGCACAGTCTCATAGAAATATGGAGCAGACTACAGAAGGTATACTCAATAGTTTTATTCGGTGTATTGCTGTTTTAGTCTTGCAGTATTGAGATTTATAAGTGTTGGCTAGCTCATATTTATTTTTGTAACATTTAGGTCGAGAAATCATATTAGTTGATATTCGTGAATTCCGATCAGAACTTCCCTCATTGCTTCACAAAAGAGGAATCGATTTAGAGCCTCTTACATTAGATGTAGGAGACTACATTCTCACTCCTGATATTTGTGTTGAGAGAAAATCAATTTCGGATCTTATCGGGAGTCTCAACTGTGGAAGGTTATACAAGCAAGCGGAGGCGATGGGAAGACATTACAAGAAACCTATCCTGTTAATTGAGCACGAACAAAAGGCTCAATTGTCAACCCGATTTGGAAAAAACGGTATGTAATTCGTGAAATCCTTGAAACTGTACTTGAACGTAATATTTTTTTATTATGGCCCAAGGGTTTATTGAAATCATTTTGTTTTAATGGTTCAAAATTATTTCAGACCTAACTCAAGTAATGCCCAAGCTGCAAGTTTTAACAATGAATTTTCCTAATTTGAGATTAATTTGGTCACCTGGTTCACATTATACGTCGGAAGTATTCCAGGTATGTGCTTATATTATAAATATATTGTTTTATATATTTCAAAATCTCTAACAAGGAGATATCCCCTTTATTACTCGTGAGTCTTCGAGAGTCAACCACTGCCAATATTCCGTATCTTGTATATAGGAACTAAAGAAAGGCAAAGATCAACCCAGTCCTGAGGAAGCCATGGCGATTCAAAAAGAGTCCGTTGGAGAGCATATATCAACCAAGTACAACCCTATTCCTCACTCATTCCTCTCCAAAATGCCCGGCATTGATTCCAGAAACGTCTACTCCATTCTCAACCGGTGTGAAAGTTTACATGAATTAGCCAACCTGACCGAGAAAGACTTAGAAGAAACTCTTGAAAACTCTCACACCGCTGCTGTACTATATGCCGGATTACATTCCGAAACGTTAACTAGTGATGCACAGGCCGCGACCTCCAGTAAACTTAAGTCTGTAAAAGCTCTTATGAGCAAGCAGAAGAAACCTTTTTTCCGTGTTCGAGGTAAAGGGAATTGAACTAATTTTGAATTATCTATCGTGCATTTTTCAATAATGTATCTTATAATTTTTTTTTGCATTATGTAGTTCTTACATGTTCCGTAGCCTATATAAATTGTGCATTTTAATGTTTATTCAAGTCCTAAAGAATCGTCTGTCTTTCACCCCCAACCACGTCAGTATTACTCAGTAATCTATAGTATAATAATATTCCTTTTTATTGCCGCTAATTTCAATAAACTTTAACTTCTTGTTATCAAGTTTCACTCCAAGCTAATTGCTGATCACATACACTAATAATGTCAATGCTATCTCTCTTCCAGAATCTTCGTCATTGATAATTCTATTGAAAGACAATAATTCACTCTTCGGTTGACATTGGCCATGCAAATGTTTCGATGGAACATAGTCTCTTCGTGGTGTTGCATAACCTCAACCTACATTTTTATTAACATTTAAATGACTTTCATTCATTTTTAGTAGTGGTATCGCAGTCATCAGCAAACGCAAGCACCAATTATCAACGAAGATTCAGAAGACGGCAATGACTTGTGATATCCGGACATCCTTGGAGCAAGCGGGAATTTTTTCTGACTTGTTTCTGTCATGTATTTATTGCGACCTAGCTGCACAACTATGCTGCATATAGGAATACGGTGATGGTTTCAGATGATCCAACCGTAACGAAGGAATACATATATTATTACTTGTTTTTTTTAAGAGCGTAAAAATGTTGTGTGTACTCAAAGGTCAAAGTAGGGCAGACAAGTTTCTCTCATTAGCTCGTAATGCAATTATTATATTCTTACGCGTACATATACCCCACATTTTTTTCAAGTATTAGCAAGCTTTAATTGAATTATTCGCGTCATCATAATTATTATCGATCGAGTTTTAGTTATTTAGCAAATACTTTAATGAGATTACACAACAAAATACATACGCCCGCTCTTATTAGTAGTAGTAGTAGTGCTATTGTAATCAGCCCTAACTGTCGAGGGGAATCTGTGCTCTGTCAGATATTTAAAAGCTATTTTTAATTGAAGTATAAGTATCTACTGTACAAAATATTCCTATATTCTGTATTCTGTTACTGTATTTTTGTTAATTATTAATATAGCTTATATGATCGATTTTGAAGCTATCCTAACTGTTTGGAATTTGTCCTCTAGTAGTATCAATACCTATATATATATTTACTTAGTCTCAAAAAGTTTTAGTTGGTGACAAGTTTCCTCCATGCTCTATTTTGAAAGATATTCCTGTCTGATTTTAGACAGCTTTTGAAAGCCGGAAGCTATTTTAAATATCAGTGCTATTTACATATACAGAGCACATTTAATGTAAAGTCAATGATCCAGTAAGACTAAGTTTCTCGAGACTTATGTATTTATTGGTATAATTTACTGTACAGTTGCTCTGATAAAGATTTTTTTTGTGTAAAAGTTGGATCTGAACTCTTGCCTGTGACCAGTTGAAATTATTTTTATTGTTGTTATTATAGAGTTAAAAGGAGGAAATTGAATTTGTTAATATGACTCAGCTGAAGATAGGTTATTTATTTATCCTTCCTGATTGCACGCATGCATTGAAATAAGAGAATCACATGTTAGATATTTTTTACTACTTTCTAAATTATTATATAGAAGACACCCAGACGATAGATATCGGCAGATTCCTATTAATCTTATCTCACGTAAGGCTTCTGGACTGAAGGCGTACAAGTAGATACTCCTCCTTTGGAAAGAGATTCCATAATAATTTCTTCACTATTATCTTAACTCGTTTCGTCCGCATTTCTCAAAATTATCTATCTCCGCATATATGCAGTCAAAAGGAACTGTCCAGAGTGTAATGTAATGCTGGTTTTTGTGGGAGTGTGAGAAAAAGTGATTCTGTCGTTATTCAAATGGGTGTCACTATGTGACAGGAATTTATTTCACGTCACTTTGGGAGTCAGGCAGTGTCCAGCATTTATTAAAGTCCGTCCGTATAGAATTTGCAAGCAGAATGACTGAGCAGGATGCCTTACTAGCGAGTAATCAGAATAAAAGGTTAGATGTTCGGTGTGTCGGAATTATTTTTATTTGTGATATTATTAAAAAGTTTTAACTTTGAAATTTTGTTGTGTTGCAGGAGGCCGTATCACTACTCCAATCGTCTGGATAATACAAGTATCAACAATGCAAGTGAAGCCAGTGAGGAGTTTTGGTCGGAGAGGGCCAATTACAGCCGCTACTTGTACTACAATAGACTTCGGAGGGAGGCAGATCCGAACGATGAAGAACTACTCCTTATCCCCCCACATGTCATTCCAAGTGAATTCTTCTACCCACAGTTTATGTACTCATCTGATGGGAAGCAATCCAGTCTTGTGACAATGTAAATTTAATTTTTATACATCCGAGTTTAGCTCATACGGGTTGCTGGGATATTGTTGAGAAAGTAATTATAATTTGTGTTTGATGTAGCTTTGCCTTATGGAATACAATGATGGGTACTTCCTTACTGAGTATGCCTTGGGCACTGGAAAAATCCGGCGTGATACCGGGTGTAGTGTTAATTTGCGCCATGGCAGGCGTGTGTTTTTATACGGCTTATAGAATGCTAGAGACCTACGAAGCTCACCGTGAGTCTAGACTTTAAAGAGATTTAATTTATTATGTTTAAGGCGTGAAAAAGGGATTGTGTAACATATGTATATCTCATGTTTGAGCGAGTTATAATAGTGGATGTTGAAAATGTACTTTTACAGAAGGTCCATCTATAAATGATTTGGCCGTACTTTGTAAAAGACTGCTGGGGAGATGGGCTCAAGTTTTTGCTGTACTTTTCTCAGCTCTAACGCTACTTGGAGCCTCTATAGTGTATTGGGTTCTCATGAGTAACTTTCTGTATCATACAGTAGACTTCATACATTCGTCGTCTGACAATCAGAGTGCATTTAATACCTCAGGCGAACTGGATGGTTTGTGCTAATTGCTACTAATTCAGTTTCATCAATGAATTTTTATTGAATCTACTTACTTATTAATGGTAAAGTCAGTGAATGCAATCAAAGTCAATGTTTTTAATTTTAATGTAGTATTTTGTCCATCATACAACGATAGCGACACGGATGCTGTTGAGGATGACGATTTCCACAAATATTGGGATTTGTACCGAACTGTGCCTTTATTTCTCATTGCAATTATAGGTCCTTTGGCCTCCATTCGATCCACATCCTTTTTTACTAAGTTTAATTCTCTTGGTGAGGCTTGTTTTGCGTTTGTTATCTTATGTCAATAATTATTGCTCATTGACACACACCATTGGTTACTGATGCTATCCGGGCTATAATATTCCATGGATTGTCAGCATTTGGGTGATTATTAGGAAAGTTTGAGTAAACACTGGCTTATTTAATCTTGCAGGTACACTGTCAGTTATGTATCTACTGGTTTTCGTAATTGTCAAGTGGTCAAAGTATGGGATGAATGTCAACATGGACGATCCCACCAGCATTAATTACATGCCTTTGTACAAGTCAGGGTTTCCAGCTTTAGCTGGAATGCTATCTCTAGCCTTTTTCATTCACAACTGTATTCTGACCATTATGAGGAATAATCGTGTTCCAGAAAAGAATGTAAGATAAGACATGAGAACTGTTAGTAGAAAGGGAAAAAACTAATATATTAATTTCGTATCGTTTATACCCATTGAACTTTTTTTAAAACAGGGACGGGATCTTGGAATTGCATATCTATTTGTGGCTATGACCTACTGTATCATTGGTGGCGCGTTTTATATAATTTTTCCACTGGAGAAATCATGTATTTCTGATGTAAGTCCTTAAGCATTTATGTTTACGGTATGCTTGACAATAATCATTTTCTAACTAATATTGTTTTTCATTTCAGAATTTCTTGAATAACTTCAAGGCCTTTGATCGTTGGGCTTTCACAGCAAGAATATTTTTATTTTTCCAAATGATAACAGTTTTTCCCCTTCTAGTGTACATTCTTCGTGTACAAGTCTACTATGCCATATTTAAGAAGAATCCTAACTTTATACAGACTACATGTTTAAACATTGTGATCATAAGTGTCTGTGTTTTATTCGCTATGAAGTTACCTCAAATTGGAACCATCATACGTTTTACAGGAGCTATTTGCGGCTTTATTTACTTATTCTTCTTACCAGTTTGTTTATATCTCAGATGGCAATACCAGCTGCAGAATTTATCTGCACCCTCAATTATTGGCCATTCTTTGCTTCTCTGTTGGGGATTAACTAATCTCTTGTTACAGTTCATTGTGAAAGAAGATTAAAACGTTGTCAAATTATCATTGTTGTAGTAAGCTGCTACCCTAATCGAATTATGTGCATCGCTGATGATCTTTATTTAAAATGATATTTTGTTTATATAAATGTTATTTCAGTAGGATGAAATTAAGAAGCGTCTATTGTACGGAAAAGCCAGGAGAATTCTAGAATACTCGGCAGCTTAACCTGAAACTGACTAGTTAAAAATCCTAATATACAGATGTATGTACTCACAAGCTACTAATATAAGTTGATTTTAAAATTATTATTAGTGGAGTAAGAAATGTAGGAGTCAAGGTGTACATAATAATGTTAAATATTGCATTTATAGTTTTCCAGCTGAACGGCGAAAAAAAATTGTGTATTTATTAAGTCTATTCAAAATCATTTGGAGCAAAATACCAAACACTCGTGACTGTCATAGTAGTCAGATTCTATGTATTTTTGTAGCCGTCTTTGTTTCGGGCCGAACATCAATCCGCGTATTAAATTGTTTTAACGACTTTTTAAGATAAAACAAGCCTAAATTAAGCAAATGCAGTTTCGTTTTGTATTCTTGCATTGTTATTCAACCCGAGTTCATATTTTAAATATGTAAAAACATGTTATTTATTGAATTCACATACCGTAGCGTCGTTACAGCAGAAGGCAGCGAGCCGCGATATCTAGCCAATTATGAGACAACAACGAATGATCATTGCGTTTAACATCAGTTTATGGGCCTAGAAGGAATTATTTGTTCTTCAGGAAATGCTGCCGCTGTCAAAATACAAATAACTTTTTGACACCTCTCACAGGGTCGAGCAGGTTCCGAATAACATAAACAATGCAATTCCTTAAAAGCGTTTAGTCATATGCAGGAAAGTTACTGATAATACATAGGATCATTTTCCACAGCATAAATTATTAGAATGTATGTACATGAGCAATACGCGAATGTAATTCTCTTTACTTAGGGAAGATAAGGGTATAGGGATATAACTTAAAAAGGAACTGAATTCAGAATTCAATCTAGGGAAGCTCTGGGGTATACCAATAATTTTGTAAATGATAGTAACACTAGCATGTAATCTCGGAAAGAAACGTCAATAAAAGTAATTCGTTTTGGCAAATATATAACCCCAACCATCACGGAACGTAATGTTTTCAAAAAGTAATCGATAATCCTTCCAGACTTTAAAAATTATTGCAATATGTATTGTGGAATCTTAAAAAACGTTTGACCTATCGGCGTATGACTCCATTTGGCACGGGGTCTCTCTCATGCTGCGGATTTGGTATCTTGATCTATATATAGATAAAATTATGTGTAGTTATTTATTTAAATAAAAAAATGTGCCCTCAGCTACGAAAATTTTCATGCAAGCCACTTTACCATGTACATATATGTATGTACAGAAACTATGAATAGAGTAATATGCGCAAGATTTTGTTCCAGATAATTCAAAATTCAAGGCTACTTCAGTCGACCTGGACATATTCGCTGTATACACTTCATGTATGCACTGAATAAATGCCCCGAAATGAAGAAGGAAGGCTCCAGATTTCCGGACCTTCTTATTACTACTAGCTATATACATACATAGGATTGAAGAATAAAGTAGATGGGACATTCCGAATTTTGTGGAGAGAGAGAGAGAGAGAGAGATGTTCGAATGAATTCCTTATGCTTATATTACAAATAAAGAGCAAATTGCTTTTCTGTCTTGGATTTGTAGACATCGTCCAGGCTGCACTCCTCTTGGAATATATCCATAATTGTGTAGACGAGCGCTAATCTGTTTTCTAAAATGCAAATTCAGTCAACAGAGCATCACTCCTTTAAGGTTAGAGGCATTCACGACTGGGTAGTCAGTAAGTAACGGGGCATCTAAAGGACAAAAAGTAGTCGAATATTTATATATTTTTAGAGGCACACATTTTTTAGAGACACCTGATAACTTGATAAGTGTTTTACCAGAAAAAATTGTTTAAAATGTCCCGAAATTTCTATTTGATCGTAATTATTTCTTCAGTGTTACTCTCACTCGTTTTTTCTGAACCAGATGGATCAGATTCAAAGGCTCCATCTGGAGGTTATGAGCCTCCCATTCCCGTCACGGAACCTGGACCCGTAATTACACCTGTACCCGACCCTGGAGCTGATCCTGCCCCTCCTTTACCAGGTCCCGTTACTCCTGTACCAGGTCCGGTTCCTCCTGTACCTGGTCCAGGAGTGGGTCCTGCGGTACCTCTTGGTATTCCTGGAGGATTTTTTGGTTTCCCAGGCTTGGGACTCTCAAAACATTTAAATATAAATGCCTTCAAGGGCTACTTGCCATTCCTTGGGGCACTAGGCGGAGGTTTCGGAGGACCAGGACCACTTCCTTCACCTGTAGACGGTGAGATTGTTTTAATAATTTCACGTTGAGTTAAACAGTCGTGTAACTCATTTCAACTTATGCATTTTTTTGGTTTGAACAGAATTTATGAAAAGTAAAAATTCAAGATTTTGCGACGCGTTTTTCTTAATATATGTCATGCATAGGTTGTCTTGTCATGTAAACACCTTAATCAGAATACTGAGTCCCTGATTTATGTTAGGAAAGAGCATAAATAAAGTCTTATATGAATTTAAAACTAAATAAGGAATCTGAATTTGTGAATAGGTGCCGGACCTGTTCCACCAGGGCCTGGATTAGGAGGTCCATGGTCTGGGGGCTCTTTCTTGGGACCATCGTATATTCCTGCAACTTGGTTAGGCTCAGCAGTAGGAGCTAAAGGCGATATCTTGTTCCCCGTCGTATTATTTGCATTCTTCATTGTTGGCGTTTGGGCAGTGGTTAAGTTCCTTCTTGCCCTCATCGTCCCTCTAATAGCTGCAAAGATAGGAGTAGTAAAGCACATTGGATCTATGAAGAATATTCGTTCTGCTGAGGACGCTAACAATAATTGCCAACAAGACCAAATGGAACTTGCCGATAAAATTATAGAAGCTCTAAATAAGAAGTATTGATCATTTTTGAACTGAAACTTCCAGTCCTGATATACTCAAATGTATGGGTTTTGCATGTCGTTTCAGTATTTCTAGTCAGCTACTTGGTTTTTGTGTTTAATATGTAGAAGCTTTAAATGTTTAAGAATTTATTGAAAAGTAATTAATTGAATTTGGTACACCGCTTGTATGCAAAATAAATAGGAAATACCTCTGTACTTTGCACCAGTAGTCGTCGTAAAGTTGATTGCCGACGGTAATTTAGCTACGTATCCATGATAATAATAATTAATGCATTTCATACATTCCATAAATGTATCTCATCTGTGCCAAGACATTGACCAATATTCAGATTAGTAGGTCAGGCTTGTTTCATACACGGCTTTCAAGGTCTTCATGAAGATGAGCAAGTTAAACTAACGGATGAAGCGTGTCATGATAATTATTATTCTTTCAATTATTTACATTTTACATTTTTTACAATGAGGGTTGTAAGTGGTGGAATTCGTATTTCTTCCTGTGTTTCCATCAAAGTAGCAGTCACGCCAGCAACAACATCTTCTGGAACTCTGTACTTATCCTCCCAGGTAGCTGTTCGCCCTTATTGTTTCGTAGGGATTTTGAGCGAAGATTGAATAAAGGGGTTGTACTATTTTTCAGATTATAAAGAAGAGGATTGAGAACTTCAGCTTTCTTTTCCCACTAATTGTGAGTTTTTCCAAATGAAAGTTTCAGTTTTCTGACTTGACGCAACTTCAACCAAATCGTGAATTTAGTTAAGGATTTTGTGCAAAATTTAATCATGAATACTACTAACTTGCATGAAATGCTATACAATGTTTTCCGTATTAATGATAAAGGTCCTTAGATTTGCACCAAGCATTTCCTGCAATTTAAAGGAATTCTCGCAAACAAACTGTTGAAAGACGTCGGAAGCTAATAGTACTGCAGTACTTGGGAATGAATCTGGAAAAACTCTCCATACACTACTGCAAGAGCTTATGGAGTTTGAGATGTTGTGAGTAATGCGAATGCTAATTAAATTACGAGGTCCAGAAAATCCCGACACATTGGCTACATAAAAAACTCGCCTTCATTTGGAATACCAAGAAAAATTTGAGGAAGCCCTAAAACTGTATAACGACATTCTGCACGTTGAAAATAAACTATTAGGTCCCAATCTTGCTGACACACTTTCAAGACCCAGGAAAATTTTAAGAGGCGCGAGACCTTTCCAACGACATATTGCAAATTCGACATAAAATATTAGGTACCAAGGCCCCGATTCCCAATCATCCCAACACACTTGTTCTAAAACTCAATTTTTGATTAGCCAGGCCAAATTAGAACATGTTTGAGAACTTTAAAACAATAAAAATTAGTTATTCCTAGCATTATTTCCTTGATACTAACAGTCAATACTTTTAATAAAAAATCAGTGCGGCACACCTGTTATATGTATGAACAGCCGTAATATTACCTATAGTAGACTAGAATAATTATAATAAGCTTGATTTTCGTTTACCTCGCTACAGTGATGAGAGACTAACTGGGGGTGAGCTTAAATAAATGTGTGTTTATATATATATTGATCTTGTTGGGGGGGGGGGGAATCAAATATTTTGTGAGTCACTCCCTTATGTGGGCTAGAGGGGGTCAAATGATTTTGGGCATTATTAGAACATAACTCTGTTCAGAACTCTGTACAGCGTTCTGAAACATTTTCCTGGACGCCGCAGGAAGTCCCATTGTATCAGAACCAGAGCTTCTGCCGGGGACGGGACGTCGGGACACTCGACGGACCGGGACGGGACGTCCCCGGGGACAAAATAATTGTCCCCATGTCGTATTCGGGACGGGACGGGGACAAAACAAAATGTCCCCATTATATCAGGGACGGGACATGCTTTTTGGTCGTGTATATAACGGGACGGGACGAGCAAGCATAGCAGAACAAGGATAACGTTTCAGCTTTAATGCTCATGAGTAAACTATTCTGTGAACACTATTTCACCGAATGTAAATCATTCGATTTTAGGTTGTAGAAAATGAGGCTTGTTGCTCAAAAAGTTAAGGATGAATCTTTTAGCCACGATTCTATAAATGTGTTTTTCATGTTTTTGGTACAAATATTTTTTGTACGAAATTTTCCTCATGTTCCGATTTTCGGTATGTGTTGACAACTGTTTTCAGTAATTATCGGGACGGTACAGGAAGTTTGTTCACATGCCACGATTTTGGGGACCGGGGACAATATTTTTTTTTAATTTTGGGGACGGGAACGGGGACAACGTTTTTTAAAAATTTTGGAGACGGGACCGGGGACAACGTTTTTTAAAAATTTTGGGGACGGGACGGGGACAAGATTTTTGTCCCCATGTCCCGACTTTCGGGACGGGACCGGGGACAACGTTTTTATAATTTTTTGGGGACGGGACGGGGACATGGTTTTTGTCACCGTGTCCCGATTGTCGGGACGGGACTGGGGACAAAGGTTTTGAAAAAATATCGGGACGGGACGGGACGGGGACGGGACAAGAATTTTGTCCCCAACAGAAGCTCTGATCAGAACGTCCTCAATTTTCTCAATGTTTGAAGTTTCTGTAACGTTGACTTTCTCTAACATTGCTCTATTTTTGTACCACAGTTCTCAACGTAAGGATCGGTGTCAGAAACGTTCGTACAATTTATTAAAAGAGCTTCAAAACTATTTTTTAAAAAGATCTTTGAAATTTCAGTAAAAAATTATTTTCAGCTCCAGTTTTTCTAAAACCAATCCTAACTTTGCTCCACTTCATGGACCACTGTATCCTTAGTTTTTCTGCTAGTATGATGTTAAGCAGATTTTGAAAATCTTATAGATATACTTTCCTATATTCATCCTTTATGGGCCAGTGAGAGAAGGCTAAATGTTTTCTTTGTACCCTGAATATACGTGAATTAAAATTGTATTAGTAAGATTTAAAAGGGACGTTCAGGTGTAGGTTCACAAAAAAAAATCTCAGCTTATGTTATCGTTTCCGTTTTTATGAAAACACCCTTTTCGTTGCGTTTTCGTTTTTAATGGATACATTTTCCAGTTACAATTTTTGTCAATAACGTTATCCAATGACGGATTGTTTGTTTTTGTTCGTGCAGTAAATTTCAAGCAAAATATCAACCTTTATTTCAATCCGAAAATTGTAAGTAGCACCTGATATGAATACTTTTAGCACCACCAGATCGTTCTAATGGCGGACGTTGGTATGTTTTCCAGGTCAGAGAGAGATAGGTTTCGAGTAGATGTAGTTACAGTTGTTTTCTATCATCGTCCCCAATGACTGTCAGTATCCCTTTGAACAGTAAATACGCTACGATAGTCCCAGAAACCGATCCAACCCAATAGACCATTATCAGCTCAAATGTCGAAATCCCTTCAGTGCCCGCTAGGAGAATAGTCGCGATAACGGGGTTGAAGTAGCCTCCGGCTGTGTCCAATGCTGGAGAAAACAATCATATATACGATAATGTATCCAATTGTCAGTAGCCTTAGCTTTTAGCGTTCTTATTTTGAGCTGTAAAAGTTGAAGTTTATATATGTTACAGTAATTTTTAGATTTTTTATTTAATTTGCCCTTCTATGATGAATTCTCATTACTGTATCCAACGACGGCAGAGCTTAGACACTGCATTAATACTTCACTAATCCATTCATTGCTGAGCATTCCCGCTACCAACAGAGCCAACAGTTGCAGCAGGAAGGATCCTATAAATTCAACCCAGCAACCTTGATACCAAGTGATGTTATTTGCCTAGATTTAAAAAAAACACTGACGTTAATGTAATTATTCGGATAAGAAAGATTAAGATCTACGATCATGTGCATTCATCATAACAATTTGTAAAAACTGGCAAATCCACGAAATCGTACTTTCAGATCTGAGATCCAAACGCCGTTAAATTTCATCGCTCGAATTGGCTGTCCAGGGAATAAAGACCAAAGTGGTCGCACGTAGAGGGGATAAATTAACATTCCCCACCCAAGCTCAATGCTCATTTGGATCAAGACATTTGTAAATGCGATTCTTCCAAATGTCAAGTTTTCTATATGGTTGGGGATACTAGATTTAGTTCTATCCCATTGCGTTGAGAACCACATGCCGGTGAGAGTGAGAAGTAAGAGGTACCAAAACAATCCGGCATCGTCAAGGACTGAAAGTTTGAGAATTCGGAAGAATTCAAAATTAGGAGTAATTATAAAAAACAATGTACACTGTGAACAAATACATGATACAAAATTTAAAATGGCTCACTAATAGGTAGCTCCAAGCAAGTAACAGCTTTTTCGAATGTTGCTACAAGTTCATGTAGTATAACTCTAGAGGTATCATCAATATTTGTCCAATTTTTACGAATAAAATATCTGGACGCTTGACCTACCATGAAAGCTAAGAATACTGAAGCTAATGATGTAAGACATTGAGCTTCGACTATTGCTGTTTCACTCATTTTGGCTAAACGTATTGAATACTTTACCCCTTCCCTGTTGTTATGAGGTATACGTAATGATTATAGCAATTATTATTTTTAGTAGATACTATTTATATTGTACCTAACCTAGCGCAATAAGGTCAAGTTCACTGTTAAGTGACTGTTGTGGGCTGCCTACTGCCTCCTACAGTAACTTGACTACTCCACTGAAATGGCTACTGCTACATTAACGAACTGAAGATATAAAAATATTATTGTACACTACTTTTCATTGACTTTATTTAAATATAATTACATAAAATTTATAAAACTAAAAGCGGTGCGGTAAGGAATTAATCTTTCATGAGATCGTGAAAACAGTTCGCCATGGCATAGAGACATTTTTTTGCTATGATATCTGCATGGTTTCAGAATTCATATCGTTTTAATTCGTATAGCGTGACAAGTCGACTCTCAAAACTAAATGTCAGATTGACATGACATATTGGGATTTGGGAATTCAGCCTGAAGTAATACAGCATTTTTAATTTCAAGTTTGACACGAGAATTAATCTATGAACCAGCATGAATGTGTAAATACATAAGGTAAAGGTCACTAATTCAATACACAAGGTCACTGTTCATGACGTATTACTTAATGATTATAAAGGTGGAGTTCAACATCCACGAATAGTAAGCATAATAATTCATTCTGAATTACGGAATGAGTCCTTGATCCACTGATTAGTACATCCAGTAATTTACGTCAGTTTTACACGTGAAAAAAATGATAAAACTCAATACTAGGCTTACAATACATATGTACATACATAGCTGCATAATTAAAAATCCGTACTAATAAAAAACAATGATTACTTCAAAACACTAAAGAAAAGAAAAAATTAAATGTTAGAATGAATTGTGTTTCCTTTCTTCTGGGTTAAGAGGAATTTAATCCAGTGTTCCGGAAATCAATATATATATTAATCAATTATTAATTATTAATATCAATATATATTAAGAGTATCATTTGAGAGGTAAAGAAACAAAACCACGTATAAATGCTCCTCTACCACGTGAGAGCAAAACAAATTTGGAAATGAACATACATAAAGGAAGTATGTACAAGCACCATCTAATCATGTTCATTGTTGAAACTTGAAACAATAATTATTCATGACCACAATGAACATTTACGAGTTGGGTTCATGGGAGTTCCAATGGGGCAGTCAAAAATGTGACCGAAGTTTGGATCATTTTGGATGACACCCTTCACTCGCAATGGTTCAGGACTATGAACATCTTGCGCTTGTATTTGAGAAATTGCCTTGTTTGAAATTTGACACCATATCTGCCAGGAAAAATCAAAACTTTATTTGAACTTGGGAAGCATCATTAAATTCAACCTTTAAAAACACTTACTTGGCCAATAGCAATGTAGAATATTTGTGGAATCGTGAAGTTCGATCCAGGAAGTAACGGTTCTTGGACCTCATCTGTATGATCTTTCGCCCACATTTCATAGGCCAGGAGGGTTAGAGGAACAGCAGCGTTGTCACATATATTTTCGCCCAATGTGAGGTATCCATCCACAAATGTGTCAATGAGTGGTATCCGAAATTTCTCATATTGCTCTACGAAGCAAATTGCTTGATTTGTGAATGCCATCTGGAAGTTCTTGGGCCATGAAGAGCCAACATTTCCGTGCTTGTCATAGAGAATACCTAAGTTGAAAAATTGTATGTAATTTGCATTATTTTTAATAATCTAGCACTGTCACAAGACTTACACAACATGTATATTACACGTGTGAACACATTAAACCATGTCATTCAGGTGCCATAAATTACATACCACTATTGTCAAAGCCATGGACTATTTCATGTGCCAAAATGAAGCCCAAATTAGCGAAATTCAGGTACATCGGGTAGTCCTTGTGGAAAATCGGAGAAAGCAACGATCCGTAGGGAATCACTAGAATTTTTGATATAATAGCTTTATTTTAAGTACAAGCTCCAACAAAAATATTAACACAAATATTAACAAACACATCCGCAAAAATACTAACAAAAACATTAACAGAAATATATCCTTTTGACTCATTCGGAACATCCGCTTCTATTGTTAATTTATACCATTAAAACTTTAGTTTCAAAGCGCAGATAGATACGATTACTATTTTCGTCCAGTTGTGCGTAATTTTGAATGTAATGTCTGGCTCCAGTAGCCGGAAGAACTAAATTGTGGATGACTTCTCATATAACTCCGTGCAGCGTCAGAATTTATAATAATATTTTTATAAAGACGAGATTTTTCATTTTGGAGTAGCAATACCGGAACTTCCTTCTCCAACACAATTTCCTTACTTTTACTTCTCAGTGGCTATATTTCGGAGGTTTACAATTTACATTGCCAATTTGAAATTACAGTTAACTGAGAAATTCTACATTAAGAATAGTATGGAAATGAATCTCGCTTTTTAGTATGTATGCACCTCAATACAAATAAGAAAATGATGTATATGACTTTTTAATGACCCTTGTTATGACAGGGAACCTTTGTTACCTAAACCAAAACATTATTTATGTCAGCTCGAAACATACCAAACTTCAAATTTTCTCTGTATCTCATTACTTATACCTATACTTAAATTATTGATTGCCCAAATTAGTCCTCTCAAACGTTTTTGAAACATTGTCATGAAATGGTGCAGGTTGTAAGGGCCAAGGCCAAATCGACCAATAAAATTATCTATCGGGTATTGAAATGTGTACAACGTAGACAACGTTACAGCGTTTTTTTAAAGATAAGTTCTCGTTCGTAACGTTGCTTTTCGTCGTTTCAAGAGTTTTCATCATTTCAAATAACAGATTGGGAATTCTTTTGAAAGCATCTACCAGAAAACATGATTTCAACTTTTGAGAGGACAAAAGCAACTTCACGTTATTAAGTGTTTTAACTATTAATTTATTAGAAACTTTTGGACTTGTAGATATTTTGCTTACAATTAGCCTATAGTATCAGAAAGATTTCTGGCACTAGGGTCAGAAAATTCTCACAACCAGTTTAGTCTTCAGTTTTGAAAATAATAATAGATCATCTATTTATAGAGGACTTTGTTCTTAAAATGCTGGTACAGTAATAATCCTGTTCCTGAAGATACCAACTTCTCCTTACTGTGACTTACTCCTTAATAGCTTGGCTTATATATACATAGTTGGATTCTTAACAAATGTCACGCCTTTATAAATTGACTTGCGCCCATTGCATTGCCACTGAACTGTCCATGCTATCAATAATTATTACAGAAGGTAACTAATTTTTAAGGGACGATCCCTTAAAGATCCCAGTACGAAATTTGTATGCTAAAGTTCTAATTATTAAAAGCATCTCTCTGTAAAATTTCATGTAGGTACGATTGCCGGAACACCTTCAAATAGAGCGCTATGCTAAATGAATGGTTACCATGCAACTTAAATTCGCCATTTGCCTCCAATTTTTGTTTATTTTCGTCAAGGGCTCTGTGGCCTTAAGGGTTACACGAAACGGCGATTTGCCTTGATATTCAATTGACTTTAACCTTTTGATTGTGGAATTACATCAAGCTGTCTAGAATATATCAGGGAACGTCAATTTTTGAGGTATGGGTGAAAGCATAGAGGTTGATCTTTTAGGGATTCGGGACAGACCTGGGCGCATAACCTTTAAGAGCAACTTCTCAAAAACTAATTATCTGGAATAAATTACTTACTTATTTTATTCATGGAGGGTATATAGTAGCCCCCGACTCCAACAATGTCAAAATGCAACAGTTCCCTTTAAGTGTCAAATTAGAATGAAATAATTACCCAAAAATTAATACGCTGAAAATTTATAACATTTCAATTAATCACAAATATTGCAGCCAAATAACTATAATGTGTCATATGTTATTATCATTTATACTTGGCACTCACACAACCGAATCTATTTCAGACATCGACATTAAAGTGTACGCAAGTTGAAACTTCTTAATTTTCAATATATTCAAAGTAAAAGATCTTTCGCTAAGTTCGAGGCCATAATACAGTGCGTCTACGAATGTAGCATCACTGATGAACTCCGAGAAGCCAATTGTTGTTTTCATATGTATCAGCTGTGGTAAAATAGAATGTGGGATTGTGGAATGGTTCTTGTAATGTAAGACATAACAATAAAATATTAGCAATGTACCTTTTCAATAAGTTTGTTTTTGACTTGATCCATGCTTTCGACTGGTATCCACGTTTGTTTGGAAATCATTTGTCGGAAAGCCAACTTGAGGTAACCCATCATGCGTTGTACAATTTTGTCAGCCGATTTAATCGGATATTTTTTCTGGTATAAATGAGCAACAGCTCCTTTTAATCCATCGTTAACAATTTTAGCGCACTGAGTCCCTCTGGAAATGAAATGATACAGTTACACAGTCACAAGAAACCTGCGAGCCCCCGTTAGCCCATAGAAGGATGGGTGGCTTAGACGTTCCCGTCAGATTTTTCAAAATTTGCGTCTTCCTTCATCCCACCAGCCCTAAAATTTGGGCTTTCTTCAAAACATTATAGTTCTACGAAAAACGAAATTTATCTTCCACTGAATGACTAACGTCCCAGTTTCAGTTATACGTTATATATAAATATGTAGATAATTATAAACATGTATTCAACTTTTAATGATTGTACGTAAATAATAAGTTAGTAATAATAACCCTATTACTTACCGTGTAGGATATTCATACGGAGAGTTTTCCAAGGCTAAGTACTTTAATTTGAAGTCCACAGCAAAACTCGAGATGAGGTAATTGGAGACGGTTCTATTCACAAGTATTTAATCAGTCTGTATTACAGGTTACAGTCATTATACGTAATTATGTTACATAGTCATATTTATAACAGTAAACTGTCTCTTCCAATTCTATATATGTATGTAACTACCTCCTGCCGGTTTCCTCAATGAGATTGCCGAGTTCGTAAAAGAACTGGTAACAGGGGAAGTATACATCAATTTCTGGTTCTTCCAAATCCAAGATTTTAAAGATGTTCTGCACAAGGGCGATCCAGTTAATCTGCGTTTATGACATTGTTCAGAAGAATTTTAAAAAAAGAAAAGTTGTATTTTTGCTAAAATTGACTCCACAGAGGCGTTACCACACTAATGGACAGTTGAGACCTTCCTTTTATATTGCATCTACTTGTGTGTCAGTAATGAAACCTGGTATTGTTGCTAACACTAATACTGTCTGCAGTAGACGCTATTATGTGATTTTTTTACACTAGTCACCAATAGTATCTACTGCTATAGCAAAACAGTAAGGAATCCTACAGTATCCTAGAGGAATTACATGTTAGTACGGGAGTCCTCTACGATACATTTTTCACGGAGTCCATTGATCTCGTAACGCCCCTATTGTAAGCAGGGTTGGGGGTTTTTTTGGTTTTTTTCAAAAAAACCTAACAACCAGGTTTTTTTTGGTTTAAACCGGGTTGTTTTTGGTTTAAACCAGGTTTTTTTTTTTGGTTTAAACAAATTTTCAATCCAAAACATTCATTAATATGCAAAAACATGTGAATTTGAACAAATTTACTTATTTCCCAAACTCAGTAAGTATCACAAAGCATTAAATATTTAATAATTTAGATATAATTTTAGCGATAACTTTGCAGCATATATACAAGTTTGGCATTTTTCATTTTACAAACGATTCCGAATTTCTAAATGTACAAGACTAAAAGCTAATAGTATTATTTACTTCACTAAAGTTTAACTACACAATATCACAGTAACTGCACAAGTTTTGTGCCCGACGAAATATAAGCATTTTGGATTGAAAATATTAAAATTTTAGGTGTTTGGTTTAAACCATTGGTTTTTATAAAAAAAACCGTTTGGTTTAAACCAAACCAACCCTGATTGTAAGTAAATATGCGTGTGTTTTTCTCAAGCCCACTTTGTACTACACATTCTAGTAATAATATACATACTTATGTATTATGTATTTACTTGCGGAATTAGGCTTTGGATATAATCCAAATTGACTTTGACGAATTTTTTCTTCCCTCCCCATATTTCAAATTTATCTGAATCACATTTTGAAGCTTCTATCAACTTGTTCAACTTGTTTTTGAATTCAAAAATTTCCCTTTTATCCTTGAAAGGTGAAAGTTCTCGTTTTTCCTCCCTCAAAGCCTGGACCGATCGTGTTAGTTTTTCGTAATGTTCAAATATGTCATCATCGCTGAGGTTGTTTTCGATTCCTTTTCTAAACTTTAAGATATAACAGAAATATTTTTGAATTAAAATAAAATGTTCTCTTAGCAATAAGCAGTGATAACTTTCGTAATAATTCGAAATCTCCCTTAATTGTTAGAATAAACTGTTCCACCTTCTAAGAAAGTAAAGCAGAATACGGTTCCCGGATAGTCTAATTATTATGGTATATATACAAATTATTGATAATTCTTTAAGGAATTTTGCATACAATCAGCAGGGGTCTTGAAGCGTCTTCTTTATCCAAACCGACTTTAATGTCAAAGATACCCTCACCACCATGCGTAAATACTAAGGCTAAAATTCGTTCCGAACTGATCTTCGATTGATTCCATTGTTCTTCTGTTATTGGCCACTCATTTATAGACTTATCATCCGTAAAAAAAGACAGCCACTTCAAGGTCGAGTAATTAGAGCTATTGTACATGAGACATTCGTTGAAAAGCTGTCTGGCCATTGTTACCGCTCTTGACTCACCATTGATCCTGGGCTCCTCAAGTACCGCTGGAAAAATTTTCAAGTATACAAACATCTGGCACTAAGGAAATTGATTGATAATTGAAATGCACACATATGTACATACATGCATAGATGCAAACCAGACTAACATTTAATCTCATTGAGCATAATCCTTCTAGTTTCACCCATCGTTGATTTCATTACTGTTCCGTTTGCATCAGCAGTTCCTGGCACAATTCTGGTACAAGCAAACTGACTGAAGTCTTGACATGGGTCGATTTTGCTATTTTCTACTGCTGAAATCCTTGCCGCAATATTATCAAATTTTAGGGGGATAATACGTTTCGTACCCGATAAAAGAACAATTTCGACGACTAACATGACAATACCGATTATTCCAATCTTGTAACAGCAGCAGCGACTGGAAGCTGGTATTTGTCCAAATCTACTCCTGCTAGTTCCATGGTTGTGGCTAAAGATAACAATGTTGGCATTCTCTTGTTCTGTATAGCATCAAAAATGCTTTTAACACAGGTTGCAATGTGACTTTGATCCCAACGATGTACGGTACAAAACCTTACAAGTACATTTCGGTCCCATTTTATTTCAGCAATGAGCAATGAAAAGGGCTGAGTTCTAGTTTCCCGGCCACGAAATTATATTCCACCTTCCACCAGGATTTCCACCTTCCACTAGACCTTCCACTTGACCTTCCACATGACATTCCATCAAAATTTCACCGGTAAGCTCTTTCACAATGAGTTCTTTCGAACCACGTCGTTTTCCAGCGGTTGATTTTTATCAGTCCTTTGACATAATTCTACACAACGCCATCGAAACCTGACCATCATGCTTGTACATATAATGTAATTGTGTATATATAATGTGATTTTGTAACAGTGACTTTGTTTCCTCAAAGGTACCTGCATTTTTATAATTAACTTCACGAGTTAGTTTTACCTTAAAAAACTCGAGTGCTTTCACCTCCGTGTTAGATTTGCGAAAATGTAAATGTAAAAAATACGAAACATTAGTTAGCACACCGAAATTGACCCAAAACTATCATTCTAAGATGAATTGGCACAACTAGAATGAGCTGGGTCATGCAGTAACTCATGTAGGGGGGCAATGTAGTATTTTTTAGTTAGATCTTTGTAAATATTGTCAAAGCCAGGCTGTATGGGTAATGTGGGTAGTCAAGGGAAATGATCAAGGGGAAGGTGGAAGGTTAGATGGAAAATCTGGTGGAAGGTCAAGTGGAAATTTGTTGGAAGGTCAAGTGGAAGTTTGGTGGAAGGTGGAAGTCTGGTGGGGCTGAGTTTTACTTTCCCGGCCACAAAAATACTTCCCACCAACCTACCACCAAATTTACCACCAAGCGTAGGTCTGTTGGTTATAGGTTATGATGGTAAGAAATTGGTACTGTATGCTGGAAGGATCAATAGGCAGGGTATGTTGGTAGGGTCAATATGCAGGGTATGTTGGTAGGATATGGCGGCAGGGTATGGTGGTAGGGTATGTTACTAGGGTATGTTGGTAGGGTTTATTACTAGGGTATGGTGGTAGGGTCTATTGGCGGGGCATGTTGGTAGGGCACGTTGGTAGGGTATGGTAGTAGGATAGGGTGGTACGTTTTGGTGGTAGGTTATGGTGGTAGGTTATGGTGGTAGGTTATGGTAGTAGGTTATGGTGGTAGGTTATGGTGGTAGGTTATGGTGGTAGGCTGGTGGTAGGCTGGTGGTAGGTGGTAGTTTGGTAGTAGGTTGGTGGAAATAACATATGTATTATATTGTTTCTCTATGAGGTGGTAGGTTGGTGGTAGGTTGTTTTGTTGCCGGGAAAGTAAAACTCAACCGTCTGGTGGAAGTTACTTATGTAATACAGTGTTAATATATGGGTGAGTGGAAGGTAGTTCTGTGGCCGGCAAAGTAGAACTCAGCCATGAAAAGTCCTGAACTATAATCAACCTACGCCATTGACACATTGCTTCAGCCATTGCGTTCGGGTTTCGCACGTTTAACGTTAACTTGACCGTGTTCATGGTTTCGAACCTGGGTATTTACATTTGATAATAGTTCTACATAGTTACGCTGAATACTAAAGCTTCGAAAACAAATTTCAAATGTGGATATAATAAATGAAGTGTGGATCCAAACCTCGTTCCACCAAATATGGATTCTTTGCTTGCACTTTCGAGTTTTTCTATATATCGTCGGCTAAACTTCCTAACCGGCTATAATTTAAAATGCCTAAAATGAAAACCGGCTATAGCGCTTCCGCTAGAAACTCTAAAGTGAAACCCGGCCATAATTCCCCTTTGCAGTGTATCATGTAAGTGGAGTGGAGTTTACCTCCACTATCCCACAATTCCCCTCCACTTCCAGTCCACTTCGAAACCACTACCCTTAACATCCCTCCACTACCCTCCACTTCGCCTCCTCTTCCCCTCCACTTCCCCTTCAAATACTCAACCCCTCCACTTCCCCTTCAAATACTCAACCCCTCCACTTTCTTACCACTTCCTTTTCAAATACATAACCCCACCACTTTTCCTCCACTTTCCCTCCACATCCATTTCAAATACATAACCCCACCACTTTTCCTCCCCTTTCCCTCCACTTCCCCTTTAAATGCTCAACCCCTCCACTTACCCTCCACTTCCATTTCAAATACATAACCCCACCACTTTTCCTCCACTTTCCGTCCAGTTCCCCTTTAAATACTCAACCCCTCCACTTACCCTCCACTTTCCGTCCAGTTCCCCTTTAAATACTCAACCCCTCCACTTACCCTCCACTTCCATTTCAAATACATAACCCCACCTCTTTTCATCCACTTTCCCTCCACTTCCCTTTTAAATACTCAACCCCTCCACTTACCCTCCACTTCTATTTCAAATACATAACCCCACCACTTTTCCTCCACTTCCCCTTTAAATACTCAACCCCTCCACTTCCCCTCCACTTCTCCTCTCAGTATTTAAATGAAGGGGAAGTGGAGGGGAAGTGGAGGGGTATGTAATTGTAGGTTAAGTGGAGGGAAAGTGGAGGGGTATGTAATTGTAGGTTGAGTGGAGGGAAAGTGGAGGGGTATGTAATTGTAGGTTGAGTGGAGGGAAAGTGGAGGGGTATGTAATTGTAGGTTAAGTGGAGGGAAAGTGGAGGGGTATGTAATTGTAGGTTGAGTGGAGGGAAAGTGGAGGGGTATGTAATTGTAGGTTGAGTGGAGGGAAAGTGGAGGGATATGTAATTGTAGGTTAAGTGGAGGGGTATATAATTGAAGGGGAAGTGGAGGGAAAGTGGAGGGAAGTTGAGGGAAAATGGAAAGAAAGTGGAGGGAAAGTGGAGGGGAATGTAATTGAAGGGTAAGCGGACGGGAAGTGGAGGGGAATGTAATTGAAGGGCAAGTGGAGGGGAATGTAATTGAGGGGTAAGCGGAGGGTAAGTGGTGGGGAGTGTAACATAATGTGAGGTGGAGGTTAAGTGGTGTGGAAATGGAGGGGAAAGGAAGTGGACTGGAGGTGGAGGGGAAGTGGAGGGGAAATAATGGGATGGAGAGTATAGATGTAGTACGTATGGTAGTACGTACGTGGGGATTAGTGTAAGGGGAGCGGAAGGTGTGGTCAAGTTAAGGGAAATGGGGGAATTATGGCTGTTGTGAGTATTGAGCGACAGCGCTAAATAGCCGGTCTGTATTCTAAGCATTTTTTATTTTAGCCGGTTAGGAAGTTTCACCGACGATATACAGTTAAGTAATTTACATCAGACTTGAAAAATATCTCCCGGCTATTGCTAGGGTATGGAAAACCTTCCAAAGAGACAACGAACTTAAATCAGCGCGACTTGGCAAATAATTTATTTAGCAAATTTTTCTCAGCAACTACCTGGGCACCAAACATTTTCAGAAATGGGAATTTTTTCTCAGTTTGGCAACTTCCTGGGTACCAAAAATTTTCAGAAATGGGAATTTTTTCATAGTTGTGAATATAAAATTAATAGCAAACATTATGTAATTATGTAAATTCAAATTCCAAACCAGAGTTATTGAAAAATTTTTTTTTGACTGGAAATTACTTTCCGGTGTGGGGGAGATAAGCTGCACTAATTTATTAAAGTACGTAAGTCATTTCCTAAGTTCCTGTACACAGCACAGTGTCTACTATTACATTGGAGATACATAAATGCTTACAACTTAAATTGCCATTAACTTCTGGGAAGTTTGCATAAGTTCCCATTGTGTAGTACAATATAATATTTATAAACTTATTTACCACTAATGTTGGGAGGTCCGTCGAGCGTCAGATTTTCTTCCACATCATTGGAGAATCCACCCATGGAACTCACTTGAGACATGATGCCTTTGCAAAATTTTCAGTCGAAAAATATAATCCGTGAAGAAGCGTTTTAAACAACACCCGAACTCAAAACTAGTTCATATCAAATGGATGGAATAATGGGATGTGGGTCTTACAATTAGTAGAATTACTGCAAATAAAATTATAGCTTTTTGTCCACTAAAGGGAATTCAGGGATGAAATGAAGACAGAATCAGTTGATTGTGTTGTAACACTCCACCAGGACTAAATAATTATTCCGTGGTTGGGATCCTGAGTCATCACCACTGAAGCCATGTGGTCCGATCAAGTTACCAGGTCCTTAACCAGTGTCTATGAATCCTATCGACATAATATGTATTCAACCAGATTACCAGATAGTAAACATGAGCTTGGAAACTCTTCTTCCATTAACATTTCCTTTGTTTCACAATCAATCATGGATCATGGTTTTAGAGACGCTTACGAACAGAAGATACATGCAGTCCGTATTCATACACATACATACATCGTGTCCAGAGTCCAGAGCTAATCCCACCGTCCCAGCTTATTTTCTCACACAAGCGGTCAAAAGGATACGGTTCCAGTTTCTGGTTACAGATATTTATGCCTACGTGGCTATTCTCAAACGTCCTGCTTTCGACAGTGCTACAGGGACACTGTGTACTGGTTATGCTCACATCAGCCTCCTGTCGTAACGTAGAGAAGCATTTTAAGAACGTTTTGGTCACAAAGAGATCGGCACACACATTGACATGATTGACGTATACAGTACCTCCTACGATCTCGTAGAAATTGAGGACTTTTATTTCATCTCTCAGCTCTAAAAGATTATTTCATGAAAGTAATTTCGGAACTATATGTTTCGACAGAGGTGCTTGAATTAATAGCTTGCTTTCACCACTATCATTTTCCCCTTAATCTCAGCATAGTGATTTGATAGTATCACTAATATTTGTCTTATTATGGACCAGTATTTTATTATATGCCTTCATAATGTACCAACTGCGAGCTATAGGAACATCTTGTTCCCGTCTTAATACCTGTCGTCTTGAGAGTTGACATTTCGGTTGTGATTAAGGTCATTCTTGCCCTTATTTCTCTGGAAGTTTCAAATGCGTACAGGAGTAGTTGATTCAAGGAGAAAACCATGAGAACAGCTTTGATTACCAACAAAATGAATTTGAATTCGTTCAGGAATTATTACAGATATTCTAAAGAATAGCCACTAATCCAAGAACTATTACGAAACTTACGAGTGAAGGGTCTCCCCCAGTTGTGGATTAATAAAATAATTTTTACACTGGTCCTAACCCTCAAAATAGATTTTTTGGCCTTTACGCACGCAATCTGAGGGTCTTATTGTTAGTTAATATTTTTTTTACTTTGGCCCTAAATTTCTTACCATGACATATTCTAACTCATTGGTTTCATTAGTGTATTTTAAAATGTGATATTTATAGCTCCAAGCATGCCCTTTTTATCTTTTTAACTACATCTGCATAATTAAGGTAAAGATAAATGTACTCTCCTTAAAATCTTGCAATTGTAGTTCATATGAACAACAAGTATTGCAAACACGAAATGGATTCTGCATGCTTAGCAAATTATTCTATAAGGAATTTTCAAAAAATATTTTATCTGGCTGTAGTCTCTACCTTCAGAATTAAGAACCATAGATATCCGAACAGTATTGTCAAGGAAAAAATATTACAATGAAGTACATATTATTAGTGTCATTTCATGCGACTATCTCAGAGTTCCCCGCTGTTAAAGGAAGTATGCGCAATCATAATTCTGCCTATACGTTAACGCAAACGTACGGGGAAAAAATTAACATTTACGTTACTGTTTACGGGTTCAACTAAGCACAAATTCTCTAATATTAATCACACCGTCTTCACATTATGATGACGAATGGGCTATGAAAAAGTGAAGCTGGATCATTACAATATGTATGATCCAAGAACCTCCATAAGTTGATACAGTATGCATGACCACAATGAGCATTTACGAGTTGGGTTCATGGGAGTTCCAACTGGACAGCCAAAAATGTGCCCGAAGTTTGGGCTATTCTGGATGACACCCTTCACTCGCAATGGTCCGGGACTATGAACATCCTGAGATTGCATCTGAGAAATCACCTGGTTTGTTTGACACTCCATCTTCCAGAAAAAAGAACTTTATATCAACTTGCGAAACATCATTAAATTCCATTCTTTAAACAACATGTTATTTAATGGTCACTTACTTGGCCAGTAGCAATGGTAGCAATGTAGAATATTTGTTCGATGGTGAAGTTCGATTGAGGAAGTAACGTTTCATGGACACCATGGTCTTTCGCCCACATTTCGTAGGCCAGGAGGGCTAGAAGAAAGCAGCGTTGTCACATATATTTTCGTCTAATGTGAGATATCCATCCACAAATTTGTCCATGAGAGGCACCTTGAATTTCTCATATTTCTCTACAAAGCAAATTGCTTGATTTCTGAATGCAGTCTGAACATCGTTGGGGCCAGCTCGAATTTAAAATTCCCATCCTTATAGTAGTAGATACCTATTAGTTACAAGGGACAATTTTCCATTATTTACTTACACAAAGCTCCTGCAAGATTTACATGCAGAAACTACATCTAAATATATCTGAGTAAATTTTCAGGTTAATTATACGGTTTAGTGTCACACACTTGTATTGTCAAACCCATGAGCCTTTTCGTGTGCCAAAATCGTACCCAAGTTAGCGAAATTGAGGTACATAGGGTAGTCCTTGTGAAACATAGGGTAATGCAACAAATCCACCGGAATCTCTAGAATTAGTGCATCGCATGGGTTCAAAACAGTCGAACCTGTACCTGAACCTGGACCCAAACTTTGGGTACCTCAAAAGCGTGAATCTGTACCTGAAAATGTACCCATTTCACAGGTTCAAATTTTTCGATCCTGAACCTGACCCAATTGCGTTTTTGTAGTACCCGCACCTGATTAGTACCTGAACCCGAAAAAGTACCCAAAAGACGACCTGAACCCGGGTATTTTTGGACCGGACCTGAATATGTTTGGGTACTTGAGAATCCAAACTTTTTTAAATTTTATCTTGTATTAAAAGTACAATTGGGTATCTGTAGTACAAAATATATTTTAAATGCATAAGAATGAAAGTTCACTGGTTCCTGGGACACCCTGCCATTGCTTTTGCGATGGAAATCATTTGAGAAGCTTGAATTCTCCGGCCTTTAACTTTCAATCAATGAACCCAAACATTTCAGGTCTTTTGCGATCAGGTTCAGGTCTTTTATGTGTTGCACCTGGTCCTGACAGGTAAAATCAAAACGGGTTTTTCTCTGTACCTGGTCCTGAACCTGAACCTGTACCCAATTTTACGGGTATAAAATATTGTACCCAGAAAGGACCCAAAATTATTGGGTCCAAAATAAATGAACCCATACTGAACCTGAACCTGGACCTGAACCCAAATACCCGGGTGCGACCTGAACCCATGCGATGCACTATCTAGAATCATAATTTCAGTATAAAGTTTTACTTTTACAGTGAAGACACCCACAAGACAACTATTTTTCTCCCTTTCATTTAATTCAGAAAATTGCAAGCAACTGTGGTTCACACAAAACCTGATTTACGTCATTTCTTTCATAATTGTGAATGGGTGTTTGATATTTTTACAGATACGCTTATTAATCTGAAATATGTTTCCATCTTTTTGCTACAAACTCAAAAATAATCTGGAAAAAAATGGTCTGTAATAGTATTAATACGCTTCTATTTTCTAAACCGACTTCAAAATTTGACATACAACAACGGAACAAATGCAAAATCGGAGAAAGAATAATAAGTATTGCAATAATCAATTAACTGGGGGAATCTAATTGTGGACGAGTCACCTATGCGAAATAAAGGGGGTCAAATGGCATGACATAACTTGAAAGCCCTTACAAATGTAGACTTTATAAAAAAATTTCAAATTGTTTAAAATGATTACATTTTTTAATTCTTTTTATATAGTTGTATAATAAAAACTACGGCGGCAGAATTAATTACCGAGTATAAATATTGTAGCGAATGGTACACAAATTTACCTAGATATATATAATAATTATACATGCACAGAATATTTACCTATCGAATCCAGTGTACATATGTGCATAACACTCACATGCTTTCACTGAATATTTCATTAACGTTCATTAAAAGCCGGGCGACTTGAAACTTTTTCAACGTCAAAACATTCAAAATGAAGGAACTTTCATTAAGTTTGAGTCCGTCATAGAGGGCGTCCAAGATTGTATCAATCATGATGTCCTTTTGTGAGTTAATTTTGATTGATTGAGTCATCTGCATCAGCTGCAGTAAAATAGACAAATGACCACGACTTACTGTTTATAATATAATCACAGCGTAACCAAAATCATTTGGAGAAGTTCTGTACCATGTGGGATTGTTAGGAATGGGCGAAAAAACAGGAATTTAAAGTCTCGCCAGTATATAATATGTTTTCCTACTATTATATGATATTGGAGGTGTAAATAATTCTGGGGAATATACAGGGGTGGATTTACGGGGTGGACCACCCTGGCCCGGTCAGGTAAAAAATGTAAGGCCAGGGTAAAAAAATTAACAAAGGCCCTCAGATTGCTAGTTGAAAGGCCCACAAATGAATATAGGCTTAGGGCCAGGATAAAAATCATTTTATTAATCCAACCCTGGGAATATATAAACTAAAGGGAATAAAATATTTTGTGAATCAAAATCTAAATATTCGGGTTAGATGGGAGGTAAACGTTATTAATTACCCTTAGTGCTGCGCTCGGGTCAAGTATTTATAAAGATCCGACCACGAACTTGACTTGACCCCGACTTCTCAAGTACGTATTTCAAGATTACCCGAACTTGACATTTTCAGTTCAAGTAATACTTGAATGAAACAAGTTCGGGTTTTCAAGTAATTCTCATATTACTTGACCATGATTTTATACGCGCGTTTCGGGTCCAACTTCAACTTGACTTGACCATGACCCGAACTTGACCATGAACTTGAACTTTCAAGTACTTTCAAGTAATCCATTGGACATCAAAATACTTAAGTTTTATTGAATTTATATTTCTAATGAAAGCGAACCTGGGTTTCTAACACACTAGGTTTCACCCAGCATTTTGCTAGCAACCGCCTCTAAAAATAATAGTTGTATTTTTGGTTCCTTTCAATGAATGTAGAACGATTGTACACTGCAGATCTACTCTGATTTCGTGTACCGGGTGGGTCTGGTGACTCAGTTGACATTTTCGGGGACACAGAACTCCTTTTAGGTTTTGTTGTCACATACTATTATAAACATGGGTGCTAACATTTTTAAATCAATTTCCACGGAGCCATATGAATGTTGAGCTTTCTTTTGTATTTGTGTACACGAACAAATTAACAAATGCCGCTTAAAGTGATGTATTAAATGCCGTTTTAAGTTTCATTTAGTACAGTGAATCGTAAGTGAATTGAAAACTCCCTCAGCCATGAAGAATTGCACAAACAAAATTACTTGAACTTGTACACGAAAAACTCAAGTTCGTGGTCAAGTACTTTTTAATATTTACTTGAACATGACCAGGTACTATGGTTCAAGTAAAATAATTATACTTGACCACGAACTTGACTTGAGGTAAGAAATCATGGTCAAGTCGATGAAATACCTGAACACGACCCGAACCGTTCATGGTTTTAAATTTATTTACTTGACCACGACCCGAACGCGAACTTGACTTGAAATACTCGTGTACTACTTGTACTTGTGCGCAGCTCTGATTACCCTGAAATTATTTACATCGAGATATTGGAAACACACCTTTTCAATAAGTTCGTTTGTGACTTGATACTTAGGAATCCACGATTGTTTGGAAATATTCTGTCAGAAAGCTATCTTAAGATAGTAATACATTTCCTTCATAATTTTTTCAGCAGATGTCATTGGGTACTTTTGATGGTGAAAGTATTTCAGAGCTATCCCGAATCCATCTATGACAATACTAGCGCAATTATCCGATCTTGAAATACAACAAAGATAACAATGAGTAGATCACCTTTCCTGGGATATGAATTGCAATACAAGAATCGTATGAGCATTCATCTTTATTTCTTTTTCACGTGCATTTTTGAAGTACAGAGACAAGATCCTATGATGCGAAATATATGATTCTCCCATTTGAAGCAAATTTTTTTTCGCACTTTCCAAAATTCGTTAGATCTGTAACGACATTCTATTCAGCTCAATGATGACTTTGTTAGAAGAACTTGTTAATTTTGTTTTCTGAACATACATAATGTTACGTAAGTATGTAAAAGCAGTAATTACCTAATCATGTTCTGTAAACGCAAAATGTTTCTTATTTTAATTAAAATTGGGGTTTCTATACTCCCTATATTGTTGAATCTCGATACACAATAATAATTCACGACCACAATGAACATTTACGAGTTGGGTTCATGGGAGTTCCAATGGGGCAGCCAAAAGTTTGACCGAACTTTGGATCATTTTGGATGACACCCTTCACTCGCAATGGTCCGGGACTATGAACATCTTGAGCTTGTATTTGAGAAATTGCCTTGTTTGAAATTTGACACCACATCTGCCAAGAAAAATCAAAACTTTATTTGAACTTGGGAAACAGCATTAAATTCAACCTTTAAAAACACTTACTTGGCCAAAAGCAATGTAGAATATTTGTGGAATCGTGAAGTTCGATCCAGGAAGTAACGGTTCTTGGACCTCATCTATATGATCTTTCGCCCACATTTCATAGGCCAGGAGGGTTAGAGGAACAGCAGCGTTGTCACAAATATTTTCGCCCAATGTGAGGTATCCATCCACAAATCTGTCAATCAGTGGTATCCGAAATTTCTCATACTGCTCTACTAAGCAAATTGCCTGATTTGTGAATGCCATCTGAAATTCCTTGGGCCATGACGAGCCGAAAAGTCCGTGCTTGTCATACTGAATGCCTAAGTTGAGAAACCGTGTGTAATTTGCATTCTTTTAAATAATTTAGCACTGTGACAAGAGTTACACATTTAGATTACACGTGTGAACACATTAAACCATGTCATTCAGATGTCATAAATTACATACCAACATTGTCAAAGCCATGGACTATTTCGTGTGCCAAAATGAAGCCCAAATTAGCGAAATTCAGGTACATCGGGTAGTCCTTGTGGAAAATTGGAGAAATCAATGATCCGTAGGGAATCACTAGAATTTTTGATATAATAGCTTTATTTTAAGTACAAGCTCCAACAAAAATATTAACAAAAATATATACTTTTGATTCATCCGCTTGTATTGTTAATTTATGCCGTTAAAACGTAGTTCCAAAGCAGATAGATACGATTACTGTTTTCGTAGAATTATGCGTAATTTTGAATCTGTCTGGCTCCAGTAGCTGGAATTTATGACTTGGACTAAAGAACTAAATTGTGAAGGATTTTCCATATACACCTTCGTACAGAAACGACAGAATTTATACTAATATTCTTATAAAGACGAGATTTCCCATTATGGAGTAGCAACACCTGAACTTCCTTCTCCAACACAATTTCCTCACTTTTACTTCTCAGCGGCGGTATTTCTCTCAACGTTACTTTTATTTTCCATTCCATGCTCGCAACTCCCAAGGTACTGTCACCAAACATTTACGGCTAATTAGTAAATTATCTCATCTTTGTGTCGGAGTAATAACAGAAATTATCCGTTAAATAAAATATTGAAATGCGTATAACGCTATAGCGTTTTTTAGATAAGTTGCCGTTCTGGGCGTTATTTTTCGTCGTTTCAAGAGTTTTCATCATTTCCAGTAATAGATTGGGAATTCTTTTGACAGCATCTACCAGACAACACGTTTTCAACTTTTGAGGGGACAAAAGTAACTTCTCGTTATTATGTGTTTTAATTATTAATTTATTTGAAACTTTTGAACTTTACAATTATCCTCGTGTCAGAAAGATTTCTGACACTAGGGTAAGTTGTTCCAGAAATTCTCACAAAGAGTTTAGACTTCAGTTTTGAAAATAATAATATAAAACAAATCATTTATTTATAGAGGACTTAATGTTGCCGGTACAGTAATAATCCTTTTCCTTAAGATACAAACTAGTCCTTACTCCGTAATTGCTTACCTCAAAGCATAGAGGTTGCTTTTTTAGGGATTTGGGGCAGACCTGGGCGCATAACCTTTAAGAGCAACTTCTCAAAAACTAATTATCTGGAATAAATTACTTACTTATTTTGTTAGTGGAGGGTATATAGTAGGCCCCGACTCCCAGAATGTCAAGATGCAGTTCCCTTTAAGTGTCAAATTAGAATGAAATACCCAAAAATTAATAAGCTGAAAATTTATAACAATTCAATTAATCACAAATATTGCAGTCAAATAACTATACTGTGTCATATGTTATTATCATTTGTACGTGGCACTCACACAACCGGATGTTCTCCAGATAATAACATTAAAGTGAACGCAAGTTGAAACTTCTTAATTTTCAATATATTCAAAATAAAAGAATTTTCGTAAAGTTCGAGGTCATAATATAGTTCGTCCACGCTTGTAGCATTACTGATCAACTCCGAGAAGCCAATTGTTGTTTTCATATGCAGCAGCTGTGGCAAAATAGAATGTGGGATTGTGGGATGGTTCTTGTAATGTAGGACTTAACAATAAAATATTAGCAATGTACCTTTTCAATAAGTTCGTTTTTGACTTGATCCATGCCTTCGACTGGTATCCACGTTTGCTTGGAAACCATTTGTCGGAAAGCAATCTTGAGGTAATACATCATGCGTTGTACAATTTTGTCAGCCGATTTAATCGGATATTTTTTCTGGTATAAATGAGCAACAGCTCCTTTTAATCCATCGTTAACAATTTTAGCGCAATGAGTCCCTCTGAAAATTATACAAATACACAGGGTCACAAGAAACCTATGAGCCCCCATTACTAGCCCATAGAAGGATGGATGGCAAAATAAATGATCAGTCCTTCCCATCAGATTTTTATTTGTTTCTTCGCTCGTCCCACCAGCCCTAAAATTTGGTCTTTCTTCACAACATTATACAGTAGTTCTACGAAAAACCCTATTTATCTTCCGCTGAATGACTAACGTCCCAGTTTCAGTTATACGTTATATATAAATATGTAGATAATTATAAACATGTATTCAACTTTTAATGATTGTTCGTAAATAATAAGTTAGTAATAATAACCCTATTACTTACCGTGAAGGATGCTCATATGGAGAGTTTTCCAAGGCTAAGTACTGTAACTTGAAGTCCACAAAAAAACGAAAGATGAGGTAATTGGAGACGGTTCTGTTCAGAAGTATTAATCAGTCTGTATTACAGGTTACAGACATTATATGCAATTATGTTAAATAGTCATATTTACAAAAATTCCAATTCTATGTATGTACCTCCTACCGGTTTCCTCAATGAGATTGCCGAGTTCGTAAAAGAACTGGAAACAGGGGAAGTATACTACATTAATTTCTGGTTCTTCCAACTCCAAGATTTCAAAGATGTTCTGCACAAGGGCGATCCAGTTAATCTGTGTTTATGACATAATTAGTTCAGAATAATTTTAAAAAAAGAAATCGTGAAAGTTGTACTTTTTTGTATTTGCTAAAATTGACTCCGCAGAGGCGTTACCACACTAATGGACAGTTGAGACCTTCCTTTTATATTGCATCTACTTGTGTGTCAGTAATGAAACCTGGAATTGTTGCTAACACTAATACTGTCTGCATTAGACGCTATGTGATTTTTTACACTAGTCACCAATAGAATCTACTGCTATAGCAAAACAATAAGGAATCTTATAGAATCCTAGAGGAATTATTAGCAGTCTTGTACGATAAGTTTTTCATGGAGTCCATTAATCTCGTAACGCCCCTATTGTAAGTAAATATGCGCGTGTTTTTCTCACGCCCACTTTGTACTACACACTGCACATTCTAGTAATAATATACTTATGTAGGTATGTATTATTTACTTGCGGAATTTGGCTTTGGATATAATCCAAATTTACTTTGACGAATTTTTTCTTCCCTCCCCATACTTCGAATTTATCTGAATCACATTTTGAACCTTTCATCAACTTGTCAAACTTGTTTTTGAATTTAAAAATTTCCCCTTCACCCTCGGAAGGTGAAAGTTCTCGTTTTTCCTCATTCAAAGCCTGGACCGATTGAGACAGTTTTTCGTAATGTTCAAATATGTCATCATCGCTGAGGTTGTTTTCGATTCCTCTTCTAAACTTTAAGATATAACAGGAATATTTTTGAATTAAAATAAAATGTTCTTTTAGCAATAAGCAGTAAACTTTCTTAATAATTCGAAATCTCCCTTAATTGTTATAATAAACTGTTCCACCTTCAAAGAAAGCAAAGCAGAATAGGGTTCCCGGATAGACTAATTACGATACGTACATAAATAATTGATAATTTAAGGTGTTTTGCATACAATCAACAGGATCCTTGAACCGTCTTCTTTATCCAAAGCGACTTTAATGTCAAAGATACCCTCACCACCATGAGTAAATACTAAGGCTAAAATTCGTTCCAAACTGGTCTCCGATTGATTCCATTGTTCTTCTGTTATTGGCCACTCAATTATAGGCTTATCATCCGTAAAAAAAGGCAACCACTTCAAGTCAGAGTAATAATTAGAGCTATTGTACATGCGACATTCGTTGAAAAGCTGTCTGGTCATTGTTATCACTTCTGACTCATCATCGATCCGGGGCTCCTCAAGTACCGCTGGAAAATTTTCAAGTATGCAAACATCTGCCTCTAAAGAAATTGATTAACAAAATAATTGAATTCGCAAATACATACATACATGCAAACCAGACTAACATTTAATCTCATGGAGCATAATCCTTGTATTTTCATCCATCGTTGATTTCATTACTGTTTCGTTTGCACCTGTAGTTTCTGGCACAATTCTGGTACAAGCAAACCGACTGAAGTCTTGACATGGGTCGATTTTGCTATTGGATACTGCTGAAATTCTTTCCGTAATATTATCACCACTTCGGGGGATAGGAAGTTTTGAACCCGATAAAAGAACAATTCCGAGGACTAACATGATAATACCGATGATTCCAATCATGTAACAGCAGCAGCGACTGGAAGCTGGTATTTGTCCAAACCTACTCCTGCTAGTTCCATGGTTGTGGCTGAAGCTAACATTGTTGGTATTCTCTTGTTCTGTACAGATTCAAAAATGTCTTTAACACAGGCTCCAACGTGACTTTGATTCCAACGATGTATGGTACAACACCTTACAAGTACCTTTCGGCCCCATTTATTTCAGCAATGAGCAATGAAAAGTCCTGGGGGGTTATTCTCGAAAGACTTACGATCGTAACTTCAGTCGCAACTCTCGAGTTACGATAGTTGGGATTCTCAAAACATTTTTAAAATCGCAAGTTCCCAGAAAATCGCAAAAGTTGTCGTAACTTTACGACAACTAAATAGCAGTCGTATACTTACGATCAAGCATTCTTTATATGGCGGGGTTCATTTGATAACCCCTCCACACCACCTCCATATCCCCTCCACACCCCTCCACACCCCCTCCACGTGGAGTGGAAGTGGAGCGGTTAGGTATTTGAAGGGAAGTGGAGTGGAAGTGGAGGGGTTAGGTATTTGAAGGGAAGTGGAGGGGAAGTGGAGGGGAAGTGGAGGGGAAGTGGAGGGGAAGTGGAGGGGAAGTGGAGGGGAAGTGGAGGGGAAGTGGAGGGGAAGTGGAGGGGAAGTGGAGGGGAAGTGGAGGGGAAGTGGAGGGGAAGTGGAGGGGAAGTGGAGGGGAAGTGGAGGGGAAGTGGAGGGGAAGTGGAGGGGAAGTGGAGGGGAAGTGGAGGGGAAGTGGAGGGGAAGTGGAGGGGAAGTGGAGGGGAAGTGGAGGGGTTATTTATTTGAAGGGAAGTGGAGGGGAAGTGGAGGGTGCTCTGATAAATTCGTTTTTATAATTTTTGCCATTTTCACTCCTTAAACGTTAAATTGATTTGTAGAAAAAACTATACGTGAAACTGATAGAAAGGGCAAATTGGAAGAATTTCATGGCTTATTGGATGGCTTAAGATTCGAAAATTTTGGCAGCCAATCAGAGCGTCCGTTACATGCTTACGATTCGTAAATGTGATCGTAGCTACGATATACTTGCGATCGTTTTTGAGATCATGGTTTCAAACCTAGGTATTTACATTTGTTTATAATTCTACATAGAATGCTGAAAACTAAAGCTCCGAAAACAAATGTCAAATGTGGGTATAATGAAGTGTGGATCCAAACCTCGTTCCACCAAATATGGATTCATTGCTTACACTTTCGAGTTTTTCTACACAGTTAAGTAATTTACTTCAGAGCTATATATATATATGTATATACGTCAGAAAAATATCTCCCGGCTACTACTAGGGTATGGAAAACCTTCCAAAGAGACAACGAACTTAAATCAGCGCGACTTGGCAAATAATTTATTTAGCAAATTTTTCTCAGCAACTACCTGGGTACTAAACATTTTCAGAAAATGGTAATCTTTCTTAGTTTGGCAACTACCTGGGTACCAAAAAATTTCAGAAATGGGAACTGTTTCTTATTTTGGCAACTACATGGGTACTAAACATTTTCAGAAATGGGTAATTTTTCTTAGTTTGGCAGCTACCTGGGTACCAAAAATTTTCAGAAATGGGAACTGTTTCTCAGTTTGGCAACCGAAGATTATGACTATTGATTATTTAATAGTATAGTAATTATATATTCATGGTCGATTTATAGCCAAACAACAATCACAGCCCCAACAACTAAATATACTACATTCATTTAAAATCGTTCCAGCCAAAGTCATAATAGTATTTGTGAATAGATAATTAATAGCAAACATATATTATGTAAAATCCAAACCAGTGTTATTGAAATATTTTTTTGGCCGGAAATTGCTTGCCGGTGTGGGAAGATAAACTGCACTAATTTATTAAAGTACGTAAGCCATTTCCTGAGTTCCTGTACACAGCACAGTGTCTACTTTTACATTGGAGATACATAAATGCTTACAACTTAAATTGCCATTCACTTCTGGGAAGTTTGCATACTGTGTAGTCCATTATAATATTTAGAAACTTTACCACTAATGCTGGGAGGTCCGGCGAGTGTCCGAGTTTCTTCCACATCAATGGAGAATCCATTCATGGAACTCACTTGAGACATGATGACGTTGAAAATTTTCAGTCGAAAAATATAATCCGTGAAGAAACGTTTTAAAACACATCCGAACTCAAAACTAGTTCATATCAAATGGATGGAATAGTGGGATGTGGTTTCTGCAATAAATTACTAGAACTATTACTGCAAATAAAATTATAGCTTTTTGTACACTAAAGGGAATTCAGGGATAGAATGAAGAGAGAATCAGTTGATTATGTTGTAACACTCCACCGGGACTAAATAATTATTCCACGGTTGGGATCCTGAGTCATCACCACTGAAGCCATGTGGTCCGATCAAGTTGCCAGGTCCCTAACCAGTGTCTATGAATCATCTTGTCATAATATTCAACCAGATAGTAAACATGAGCTTGGAAACTTCTTCCATTAAGATTTCCTTTGTACACAATCAATCATGGATCATGGTTTTAGAGACGCTTACGAACAGAAGGTACATGCAGTCCGTATTCATACACATACATACATCGTGTCCAGAGTCCAGAGCTAATCCCACCGTCGGCTTTCCCGACAGTGATATTTCCGCCGACCCAATCTTGAGGATTTAATCCCGATCCGAAAAGTATGTAACCCCGCCAACAATAATGCCGCAGATGATATTCCCGGCTCGGGATTTATTGTAAACTTAAAAGCAACAACTGCCGTAAACAATAATATTGTATTCATGACCACAACAACAAGCACTGAGCTGCTGACTGGCAGTTTCAATTTTGAATATGTACCTATATGCCTTTATTACGGCCTGTGTACACTGATAATGATTCCCAAGATGAATCGGTGTATTTGTATAATTATACTGTGACTACTGGTATTCTGATAAGACTGTCTACATTCGACAGAAATAATTTTAATACTACTATTTTGTCTTGGCACTTGCCTCACATTGACATTGATACGCAGGCATTAACACGGATTGGATCACACAGGATAGTGTTACGTGGATAATTAGAATAAATTGGCATATAACTGTCGCAGCTTATTTTCTCGCGGTCAAAAGGATACGGTACCAGTTTCTGGTTACAGATATTTATGTCTACGTGGCTATTCTCAAACGTCTTGCTTTCGACAGTGCTGTAGCTGTAGGGACAGTGTGTAATGCTTATGCTCACATCAGCCTTCTGTAGTAATGTAGAGAAGCATTTTAAGAACGTTAGGTCACAAAGAGATCTGCACACACATTGACATGATTGACGTAAACAGTACCTCCTACGATCTCGTAGAAATTGAGGACTTTTATTTCAGCTCTCAGCTCTAAAAGATTATCTTATGAAAGTAATTTCGGAACTATATGTTTCGACAGGGGTGGTTGAATTAATAGCCTGCTTTCCCCACTATCATTTTCCCCTTAATCTCAGCATAGTGATTTGATAGTATCACTGATATTTGTGTCTTATTATGGACCAGAATTTTATTGCATGACTTCGATTGTATTTCTCTGGAAGTTGCAAATGCGTACAGGAGTAGTTGATTCAAGGAGGAAACCATGAGAACAGCTTTGATTACCAACAAAATGAATTTGAATTCGTTCAGCAATTATTACAGATACTCCAAAGAACAGCCACTAATCCAAGACCTATTACTGAACTTACGGGTGAAGGGTCTCACCCAGGTGTGGATTAATAAAATAATTTTTACACTGGTCCTAACCCTCAAAATAGATTTTTCGGCCTTTACGGAGGCAATCTAAAGGTCTTAGTTAATATTTTTTTACTTTGGCCCTAAATTTCTTACCATGGCCGGGCCAGGATGGGTCACCCGTAAATCCACCCCTGGTCTCACCAATTAGCGGGAGTCTTGTAAGTCTGATGGTCAAGAGTTCGGGGAGTCTTGAGACTCAGTAATTGAGGGCGTTTGAGGGAAAGAGCTCAAGAAGGATCATTATAAATTGCGGGAGTGAGGGAACTCATTGCGTAGGTATTCACTTGCTCCCCCTGAAAAAAAGATTCGAGGATTTCTACACTTTTTGACCAAATTCGAATATTAAGGGCTTAAAGCAGAGCTGCGCTCAAGTACAAGTATTACTTGACACGTACCAAGTCGGGTCAAGTTCGGGTCAAGTTCGGGTTGAGCTTTTAAATGTACGTGATAAATAGGGTCAGGTAAATATAAAAGGGGAATCCGAACTTGGTAATTCAAGTCGGGTGAATTGCAAGTGCAGGTTGAGAAATTATACTTGCATCAAAATATCTTGCAAGTGCGAATCTGAGCTCATGGAATACCTGCACCCGAACGTGTAAATGCAAGTATTATTTCAAGTATTTTGATTCTCAATTTTTCAACGATTTTTCAAATGCCCCACCGGTTCAGTCATACTTTTTCCCGAGAACGAGCTGCTTCCGCGCTCATAATGAAAACGTTACGGACTCGTTAAGCATACAAATTATACCGCAATGTTTGGAGGATAAGGACTAGACGAGGGTTCCGTTTGCTTTCGGATTCACACTTCATAGTACACGGGTATTGTAAGTACAATTATTTTTTATATACAAATAAGTTCTCGTGCTCAGAAATAATATTATAGAATTAACAGAAAATGGTCATTCTGCAAAACCGGAGATTGAGAGGAAATTCAATTCTACAATTGCCCATCAATATTTTACATATAATGGGATTAGAGAATCTTTATGAATTTAATTACTGAAATTAAGTACTTTCGTTATTGGATTTTTTATAAATGGTGTTCGCTTCTTCAAATATCGTCTGTTAATGTTATCAGACACTGTTCGTACTTGTCTTTGCATAAAGGGATGGTTGAAATTTAAGAAACGCGACGATTATCTCAAGCTGAGAGCTACTGCGGTAGTACAAAGAATACTGGGGGATGCGTAATAATAGCTGCAGCAATCAGTTTGTTTCTACTTATGTAGAATAAATATGACCATCTCACTATAACTTCTTAACATCAATCTTTTGTTTAACTAAAATATTCACCACAATTTGTTTCATAAAATGTAATTTTCGTTGTGTTCCAGAAATTATAGTATAGTTTAATATTTTAAAAAATTACTTGTAATACTTGAAATTCAAGTTCGGGTTCAAGTTCGGGTTCAAGTTCAGGTTCAAGTTCGGGTTACACAATTTTGGATTCGAATTGCAGGTACTATTTCAAGTTCAGGTAGCTCAAAATATACTTGGTTAAAATTACTTGAATGGTCAAATACTTGACAAGATTCAAAATACCAAGTTCGTGTCCATGCAAATTAATACTTGCTAGTTCAAGTGCAGGTCAAGTTCAAGTTCGGATCCTCAATTTACTTGACCCGAACGCAGCTCTGGCTTAAAGTCTATGACAGAATTTGTAGAATTGTCCAACGCTTAACTCACCTCTTCAGCATGTATAGTTTACGAGATCTGAAGCTATTTATACCTAAGTTTTCCCGTTAGTCTACGGAATTGCGTAACCTAATACATGGCAATTTTTTAAAGGTCTTCCCCCACAATAATTTTGATAAAAATTTGCAAATATGTTTCCCTAGTTATTTCAAGCTAGTGTGCAAAATCTTATGATGTGTGACCAAGGGCTTAGGTACTAAAAATAATTTTTATAAAAATTGTGAGTTACGGTTGTCATAATGCAATCAGTTGGATATTCGAGAAATAACAAAAATTAAAATTATTATTAAATTATTATCAAAACATTTTAAATTCGACACCATCAAAATTATCTGTCAACTCTGGCCGTAATTCCATTGTAACCAATTAATGAATCTATGTAAATATCATATTTTAGTTTCAGGTAAAGCAAGTTGAAAACAATAATAATTATCGCCGTACTATTTTCAGCTATTATTATTTGTGGTTATTACAATTATTATTATTAGTCTATGCTCTGCCGATTTTGTAAGGCCATTCTACATTTTTAGTTCTTTGAATCCTTTGTCTTGTATATCAATTTATTGGAAGCAATACGAAACGGAATGAGTTTTTCTGCGAGTGTTGCTACCTGCCTCAACTTCTCAACCAGGGATGTGTAACATCGTGTAGGTTTTTAATTATTGACGTCCGGTGATGAAGACAAAAGTGTCCCCTCAGGCTATTTCCGAAATACTGTGTTTAAAGTAAATCCGATGGCGCAAGTATATTCAACACCATACCAGGAGCTTAAATAAATTTTGTGGGCCCATTAGGGTAACAGGATACCGGGCTTAGGTTAGCATGGTTACACCAGGATTATTGCCGTTTGTGTTCGCCAATTGGGACGAAACAAAATTTAAATCCACTTATGGCTTATAGTCTGTTGCTTTACTGCTAACACGAGTATCCAGCGGGTACTGGAATCGGGTAATGCAATACCCTATATTCGGCCGGGCATTATAAAACCCTAGTGCAATGCCGGGAAGTCATTAGCACGAAAATAGCCTAAAGCCCAACAATCATTAAAACATTGTATGTATGTATGTCTTTATTGTATCTCGCTTTTTCGTATTACAATCTGTAGTACATGTGTTTGTATTACATTTTATCTTTAACTTTAACATCATTTATCTTAACTTATGGAGGTGAAGGAACAAGGTAACATAGAAGGGGATTTCATCCCATGAAGAACTGCTGGTGTGCTGGACTTTCGCTTTATTCTACACAGCTCTCTCGTGTATTAAACATCATATACATTATACACAGTTTTAAAGTCATAATCGTACTGGACAAAAGTGTTTTGAGTCAAATACATTTTTCATGCCCTTGAAAATAAGTAAATACAAAATTCTGTTGCACTTTCAGGCTTTAATATACCAAGTACAAATACTAATTAGTTTGTGGTCTCAAAATACTATTGCACTTTCAGGCTTCAATATACCAAGTACAAAATACTTGCCGATTGGTTGCGGACTTCAAAATACTAATTAGTCTGTGGTCTCAAAATACTGTTTTTGAAAATAGTGCATAACTCTGCAGTCATAATTCTTATTTTTTGAGTATTTTATCACGATTTCAGTATCATGCAGCAATATTTTGACACTATACGTTTCTAGATTTATTCATTATCGCAATTAAACGAAACAGTACTCGATTTTTGTTGCAGCATGAACCTACCAAAATATATTCCTATTGTTACAGGTAGCTTAATTCCTGCTATCTGCAGGTGGAAATCAGTGATGTAGCAATAAATCTATTGCATTTTGAATAGTAGAAGTAAATTACAATATAGATAATAAATACTATGTACCGCACCGACCACAGGACAATATAAACAGAGTTCAGGATAGACCAATCATAGACTGATTCTGAAGGACTGACTGCAACATTGGGTGACTGATAAATCTAACTATAGTATACAGCTGAAGACTTTGACTGACTTAGACTTATTTTTGGTTCAGCGGGACTGATTGAGACTGACAATGAGACGAAAGCTTAAACCAATGTAGGAAACAACAAAATCATAAAGCACAAGTACCGCATCTAGCGGAGCAAAGACCTACATTTCATTTTTTATTTCTTGCAAGGCATTGTTTTGAACGGGAAACGACTGGCTTTTGTCCTTTCACGGAATTTTTAAACGACTGCATTTATACAAATCAATTCCTGCGTTCTCTTGAACTCTAATACAACTATCACTTTAACAAATTTCTAGCGTCTTCTAGCTCCTTAGAACAAAACGATACGATTTGTAGAAAAACAAAAACAATATGATAAAAGTACAAACCAAAACAAAACTCGGAGTACGAAACAATATCTTTTTAGTTGTCCTACTTTTGTACTTTTTGTCAAACTAAAACAAAAACAAAAGTACAAATTACAGCTCTAATCACACGGTTCTTAAAACAATAAATACATTGTACTAAAAACTATTTCATGAGGAATGTATTACACACAAATTTTGCAGATTTTTTTTTTGTAATATAGTATAAACATATTCTAACTCATTGGTTTCATTCATGTATTTTAAAATGTGATATTTATAGCACCAGGCATGCCCTTTTTATCTTTTTAACTACATCTGCAATAATTAAGGTAAAGATAAATGTACTCTCCTTAAAATCTTGCAATTGTAGTTCATATGAACAAGTATTACAAACACGAAATGTATTCTGCATGCTTTAGCTAGGCCTTTTGAAACTGTCTTCTCCGACTGTGACTTATTTCAGTGACTCTGTTAATGACTGACTGACTGGGACTCATGGGAAACCACAAACAGACTTATAGACTGACTGACTGATCGGAAACTTACGACTGAATTTCATTTGAACTGAAAAAGGTAGGGACTGGTGGATCCTGGACCCGGTAAAAATGTCCATATTAATATGTGTATACAGTATAAGACTCGGCTTATGAGGGATATGCTTATAAGGGAAGACTCCCTACCAGGATCCACCAGTCCCTACCTTTTTCAGTCCAAGTCAAAATCAGTCTTAAGTGTCTGATCAGTCAGTCAGTCCTTAAGTCTGTTTGCCGTTTCCTATGAGTCTCAGTCAGTCACAGTCATTATAAGAGTCACTCGAATAAGTCACAGTCTCAGAGGACAATGCGAAAATTTCAAAAATACCTTTTTTTTTGTAATTTTCTTGTGCTGCATTTCAATACAATTGATGACCTGGAATCTGCTTTTGTAAAATACTACGAAAATCTCCAATATTTTCAATGTAGATTTTTGTTCCGCTAGATACGTTGTGTACGCTTTATGATTTTCTTGATTCCTACATTGGTTTAAGCGTTCGTCTCAGTCTCAGTCAGTCCCGATGATTCAGAAATAAGTCTAAGTCAGTCAAAGTCTTGAGCTGTAGTTAGATTTATCAGTCACAGTCTCAGTCAGTCATCAGTCAGTCACTCAATGTTGCAGTCAGTCCTTCAGCATCAGTCTAAGACTGGTCTATCCTGCTCCCTACGTCCCTACAAGGAAACACATTTCAAGGTACGATGGAGTGATACAAATATTCTACAGTATAAGGGATTTTCAAAAAATAATTTAACTGCCTGCAGTCTCTACCTTCAGAATTAAGAAACATAGATACCCGAACAGTATTGTCAAGAAAAAAATATAACAATGAAGTATTAATAATACTACATTGTTATTTATATATTATTATTACTTTTATTATTATTATTATCATTATTTTTATTATTACTTTTATTATTATTATTATCATTATTTTTATTATTATTTTTATTATTATTATTATCATTATTTTTATTATTACTTTTATTATTATTATTATCATTATTTTTATTATTACTTTTATTATTACTATTATCATTATTTTTATTATTATTTTTATTATTATTATTATCATTATTTTTATTATTACTTTTATTATTATTATTATCATTATTTTTATTATTACTTTTATTATTACTATTATCATTATTTTTATTATTACTTTTATTATTATTATTATTATTATTATTATTACTTTTATTATTATTATTTTTATTATTATTATTACTATTATTATTTTTTTTATTATCATTATTTATTTAGTGTTATTTTGGCGCCCATCTCAGGTTTCCCCGCTGTTAAAGGAAGTATGCGCAATCATTAATTCTGCCTATACGTTAACGCAAACTTACGGGGAAAAAATTGGATCATTGCAATATGTATGATCCAAGAACCTCCATAAATTGACACAGTATTCATGACCACAATGAGCATTTACGAGTGGGGTTCATGGGAGTTCCAACTGGACAGCCAAAAATGTGTCCGAAATTTGGACTATTCTGGATGACACCCTTCACTCGCAATGGTCCGGGACTATGAACATCCTGAGCTTGCATCTGAGAAATCACCTGGTTTGTTTGACACTCCATCTTCCAGAAAAAAAACTTTATATCAACTTGCGAAACATCATATTTCATTCTTTAAACAACATGTTGTTTAAAGTGCACTTACTTGACCGGTAGCAATGAAGAATATTTGTTCGATGGTGAAGTTCGATTGAGGAAGTAACGGTTCATGGACATCATGGTCTTTTGCCCACATTTCGTAGGCCAGGAGGGCTAGAGGAAGAGCAGTGTTGTCACATATATTTTCGTCTAATGTGAGATATCCATCCACAAATTTGTCGATGTGAGGCACCTTAAATTTCTCATATTGCTCTACAAAGCAAATTGCTTGATTTCCGAATGCAGTCTGAAAATCGTCTGGCCAGCTCGAATTAAAGTTCCCATCCTTATAGTAGTAGATACCTATTAGTTACAAATAGGGAAAATTTTCTATTATTTACTTACACAAAGCTCTTGCACGAATTACATGCAGAAACTACATCTAAATATATCTGTGTATATTTTCAGGTTAATTATATGGTTTAGTGAGTCACAAACTTGTATTGTCAAACCCATGAGCCATTTCGTGTGCCAAAATCGTACCCAAGTTAGCGAAATTGAGGTACATGGGGTAGTCCTTGTGAAACATAGGGTAATGTAACAGATCCGCCGGAATCTCTAAAATCATAATTTACTTTCCCAGTGAAGACACCCACAAGACAACTATTTTTCTCCCTTTCATTTAATTCAGAAATTTTCAAGCAACTGCGGTTCACACAAAACCTGATTTGTGTCATTTCTTTCATAATTTTGAATGGATGTTTGATATTTTTTTACAGATACACTTATTAATCTGGAATATGTTTCGATATTTTTGCTACAAAGTCAAGAAAAATCTGTAAAAAAAAATGGTCTGTAATAGTATTAATACGCTTCTATTTTCGAAACCCTTCGACTTCAAAATTTGACACAAAACAATGGAACAAATGTAAAATCGGAGAAAGAATAAATATTACAATAATCAACTGGGGGAATCTAATTGTGGACGAGTCACCTATGCGAAATAAAGGGGGTCAAATGGTTTGACATACCTTGCAAGCCCTCACAAATGTAGACTTTATAAAGAATTATCAAATTGTTTAAAATGATTACATTTTTGAATTCTTTTTATAAGGTTGTATAACCACGGCAGCAGAATTAATTACCGAGTATAAATATTGTAGCGAATGGTACGCGAATTTACCTAGATATGTAATTATATATTATAATTATACACGGACAAAATACTTACCTATCGAATTCAGTTCGCGATTGTAGTATGCATTCACATCGAAGGGTTTAAAGCCTGGTCCCCTTTAATGCAAAAAATACCCGAACAGTCATTATATTTAAATACATATGTACATAAAGCTTCATTTAAACCATTGAAATATATTGAAGCCGTATAAAATGATAAGACATATGTATGTACAGATATAACACTCACATGCTTTCACTGAATATTTCATTAACGTTCATTAAAAGGCGGGCGACTTGAAACTTTTTCAACTTCAAAACATTCAAAATGAAGGAACTTTCATTAAGTTTGAGTCCGTCATAGAGGGCGTCCACGATTGTATCATTCATGATGTCCTTTTGTGAGTTAATTTTGATTGATTGAGTCATCTGCATCAGCTAAAGTAAAATAGACAAATGACTATGACTTACTGTTTATAATATAATCACAGCGTAAGCAAAATCATTTGGAGAAGTTCTGTATCAGGTGCGATTGTGATGAATACGCGAAGAAACAGGAATTTAAAATATTATTTATTATTTTAATTATATAATATTTTTTCCTACTATTATATGATATTGAAGATGTAAACAACTCGATGTAAATTCAAAAGTACCAACAATAAGGTGTAGAGGGTGAATCAAGTGTAATACCTCGTCCGAAGTTCGAACTGTCGTGGTAACTCGGGATCAAATTTTCATTTCAATTGGGGGTTCAGTTTTCAAAATTTTGCTCAAATCTTTTCCAAGATTTTCAAAATTTAAACCGGGAATTTTCATTTAAACAATATTAACCTGCTTTAAAATCTAAAATCGTTTCGAATGAAATTTCGACATCCTTGTGGAAATCCGGGGGGGGGGTGTTCAAATTCACACATTTCTTATCCAGAATTTCTCTTTTTTTTTGCCGAGAAGAAATCATCTGAGACTTTGCTACTCTCTTTTTGGAGAATATTTAAACTAAGGGAATAAATTTTGTGAATCAACACCTTAATATTCGGGTTAGAGGGGAGGGTAAATGATTCTAATCACCCTGAAATTATTTACATCGAGATATTGGAAACACACCTTTTCAATAAGTTCGTTTGTGACTTGATCCTTTCCTGCTTCAGGAATCCACGCTTGATTGGAAATAATCTGTCGGAAAGCCATCTTGAGGTAGTAAAACATCTCCTTTATAATTTTTTCAGCAGAAGCCATTGGATACTTTTGATAGTGCAAGTATTTCAAAGCTATCCCGAATCCATCTATGACAATACTAGCGCAATTATCCGATCTTGAAATACAATAAAACAAACAATGATGGAGATCAAATTTCCTGCGATATGAATTGCAATACAAGAATCATCTTTATTTCTTTTCATGTGCATTTTTTATAAGTACAGGGACAAGATCCTATGATGTAAAATATATGATTCTCTCATTTGAAGCAAATGTTTTTTCACACTTTCCAAAATGTGGTGACTTTGCGAAGGAATCTTAATCAGAACTTGTTAATTTTGGATGTGAAACAGCAAGTAACAAAAGTTTTCTAAAGGCGTTTCAATGTATTTGGGTTACTGAAACCACCATATATGAGAGATCAAATGCCATGGAAAGGCCAAATTTTAATAAGTTCCCATTCCATCAGCACTACGTCTGCAGTGAAATAATACTAGTTGTACAAACTATAGCTCCTTATTGAGTGATTACCTTGCGGAACCGTACTCGAACTCGTACTCGAAATCGAAGCATCGAGTATGAACTCCAATCCAAGGTACTCGTACTCGCCACATATACGAGTACTCAGGAAAATACTTGAAATAAGCGACCGAGTTCCAGTTCAGAACCCGAACTTGTTTCATACTCGCGAGTACGGAACTGTAAATACCGAAATCCCGTACTCGTACTCGTGCCGTGACTCGAGTCTTCATACTCGAGTATTTAATAATAACAAGACCACAATTGAACAGTGATTTTTCTCCAGCCATGGGCATTCTCTTAGGATCCAATAAGTCATTTTAATTTAATTTCATATTAGCGCCTTCGTCTCTTTACTGGAAATTCAAAAGTTTGCAACACTTGTGTGCACGTGTACGCGTACTCGTGTATTGAGCATGTGGTACTCGAACTCGAACTCGATAACCCTTATGAGTATTTTTATTGGACTCGTACTCGTTTGATACTCGTACTCGTAAGTATGTGAAAAATCGTTACCCGTACTCGAAACCCATTTCAAGTATCGAGTATTCACAAAAATTTGACCGTACTCGACTCGAACTCGTACTCGTACTCGATACTCGCCGGTATACTCGAACTCGATAAGGAGCTATAGTACAAACGACCTTGTTGAACGTGATCTATACTACTGGTCAACAGTCAATTGACATGTTCACCACTTTCCATTTCACGGCAGCCGTTGTGTTGATAAATACTATCGGGACTTACTAAAATCCTGATTTCTATGCACCCATCTAACAGTACAGTGTGCATTAATATAAGTGATTTAGTATCATAACGATGATCTTTGACCCCTGGTTAAATGCTAGTAAAGTAAGTAAACCATCTAAAAATATTTAGGTTGAAAGAAGCACCTTCTCAACATACTACCAGCGTTGGGAGTAATGCTGGTTGTAGAGCCGGGCGAATCAGATTTAGAATTAGATTTCCGTAAGAATTCATGTGAGAATTTGCATTTAGAGTACCGATTTGGATTTGGTTTCCGATTCAGAATTCTACCAATTCTGAAATCCTCAAAATTCAGCAAATCCACTTCACATGTGGAGTTCAGAATTCAATTCTTAATTCGATTGCGATTTAGATATAGAATTTAGCTTGTACTTGTAGAGTCTGAGATTTCGTATTCGATTTCAGCCTTTAGAATTTATTTTAACTTTTTTGTGCTAAAAATTCCCCTCAGATTTCGCTCAATGGTATTGCCCGGTCACAGCATTACAGAAAACATAGACGGACAGTATTTAAAATGGCGGATTGGTTCTAGATTTCTTACGCTCCATAATTTCATTGATTTCCGGGTGGCAAGGATATCAATTGAAATTTTCCGGGAAATCCGAAAGTGTAAACGAATACCTGTCAAAACTGGATCTGTTTCTCAAAATACTCTAAAATCTAACAAACATTTAGAGTCCGTGGCATAAATTCTGAGGCTGGAATGGCAATTCGAAATTTGGTGAAATATAAAACCAATTCTGGTGTTTTCTTTTAGAGTTTTAAGATTTTATGAAAGATCATTCGAATTCCATTTCCAAATCACAATCTAATTTGCTTATTGGCTATGCAACCAGCAAAAGACACGTGAAGAACATATAACGTAAACATGTTCTTGGAAAGTATCAGAGTGATTGATACGCATGTATTAAATATTATAATTAATCCAAGTTTTGATTCCGTGACTTTAACATGAGGAACTATTCGTTACTTGAATTAGTAAATGAAATACTCAAGACTCGTAGGTAAACTTTTACATTATCTGACTCGACCAAGAACATGAGTTGACAGTCAAGTCAGACTTTCATGTAGTAAGACTTGAACATGTCAGTTACTTGAGATTCCAAAGAACTTAAAACTTTCAATATTTCACTCCTTCACTTCGTTGACCGCTGTATCGAGAGTTTTTGGACTTGTGGGATAAAACAAATTTTGAAAATCCGAATAACTATTTACGAAAACATGGGAAATTGAATATTTTTTACCATCCTTTTTTATAAGGGAGAGGGGTAAGTTTCTTGGCACTTTGTACGGTTTATGCTTATCTACACTTCCACACGCTTCCTTAAAATATTTATTATAATATATTTATAAGTTATTAAGCTCCAGTACCTTGAATGTCGTAGTTCATCTTTATATTCAAATGAACCACGAGCAATAGAAGAACCTCGCCAAAGAAGGTCCAACTGGTTCATATTTTCAGCCGCAAACCGAAGGATGAGACTGTTTGAGACAGTTCTGTTCATAATCAAAAATCACTCAATCATAAATTACAATAATGAAACTTTTTATTTCAATATATATATATATATTTAATACATTCTTTTAAAACCAGTTCTAGATATGTACTATGTACATACCTCCTGCCAGTTTTCCCAATGAGTTTATCTAGCGCCTTGAAAAACTCAAAACAATGAACATATAATGACATTTCAGATGAAACATGTTGTTCCAACTCCAAGATTTCAAAGAAGTGCTGCACCAGAGCGGTCCAGTTAATCTACACATGTTAATTTAATATTTATTGCAACAAATTTTTTTAACGACAGTTAGGACTTACTATATTTGTGGGAGCATTACCACTTTGCTGTACAAGGCAAAGCCATTCCACCAGTTTTGTTTGCGTGTAATAAGTTATACAGTTTTATTACTAACAATAAGGGGAAAACAGTACCGGGATGTTTTTAAATTTGTGTATTACATTAACACACATGCATCACACATCCCCCTGCATTATCTCCCAAGATTTACATTATCCCCGTTGCTCACCGTTAACACCATTTGTGAACCAGTGATGGGTAACGTTATTGATTAACGGTTATGAATAACGTTATTATCGGTAAAATCCTAGTAACGGTTAATGAGAAATAACGTTTAACATATTCCCCTTGATTAACAAAAACTTAACCTAAACCGAAACCTTTGGACAGCAAATAACATAAACGGAATCACAATAACGTTATTATCTGTTATTGAAAATCCTGGTCACTTTTACAATTTACTGGCATCTCTTTCAATTACATAGAAGTTTTTCAAATCCAAAAATCGTTTCATGCAATCGTAAAACATTTATACTGATAAGTTTTAAAACAATTCAACAATGCAATTGTTAGTTGCAAATTTATCTTTATTTCATCATGTGCGTAATAGCCAAACGTTTTAAAAAAATAAATACTATAATCAGCTAAGTACACACATAAAAATATATTTCGGTGACCTGAGAGTTTTTTGTAAAGTTACTGCACTACGTGCATGTACACTGCCGACCGATGTGAAGCACCTTTTAGGATATCACAACTGTTCAATCCAAGCCATTAACTTCCATATTTTCATGTTAGATTTCATTTTACTTTTTTAAAATTCAGAAATCTTCAGTTACAAATTGTAAACAACAATTACCTCATTTTGATTTTGGAACAAGTTGCCATATTACGTTTGATCGGAAATAGGTGCAGACCATTTTTACAGGTTACCTACAATTTATTTATTCTGAAACTACTTGCATGAAGTCATATTATTGTTTGCTGGAAACAAACGTTGCGTAGATAAGACTTTTCGGGAATTAATACTTGTGCTAATAATAATAACTATAACCCGTGGTTAATGATGCTTTAGATTAAAGTGAAAAAATTCAGAAATATTATTTTAAACAACCGTATTCATTATTGTTAATTTTAACCGTTATTAACCGATTAACGCTATTGAATCCAACTGCTAACCGTTTATAACCATAACCGAATTCTTAAAAAACCAATAACAAAAACGACACCCGAATTTAAACTGCCATTAACGTTTGAGCAGTTAACGTAAACCCAAATTTTCGGTTACCCATCACTGTTGTGAACCATTACCTGCTTACCCAAAAGCTTTACCGCCATATATCCTAAACCTTTAAGCCCCCCACGTACAACATTACCCCCTATTCTAAAACTTTACCTCACAATATACAACAATATGCCCACAGCCCAAACCTGTACCACCCTATATATATACACCATTAACTCTAGGCCCAAAACCATTACCGCAGTATGCCCACACCCACATCTTACACCCATGATACTCTCTCTAGCTCCAGCTGTATAAGGATCTATATAAGTAAGATTAAATCTCGTTATTTGAGACTCCCCCTTACGAATCGTTTCTGAAGCACTGTGCAAATGGTAAATTGGACTCTGGGCTGGCAATGAGCGAATGAATCCCTCGTCAAAATTTGTTTACTGTAATTCAGCTAGCTTGTCCTTGTTTTCAGAAACCTTGTATAACGCTAAAAAATGACGAACAGATCATCCTATCATGAAATCACAAATTTCCATGGAATGCATTAACTGCAACGTGCAGCATTACAACTTTCGTGTGCAGCATTTCCTTGGTGTTGTCAGTGAACAATGTCAAATGCCTTCGGTTTGAGAGGCGTATTTTATTATCTCCTCCATTCTATATGGCAATTTTGGTACGTAATGTACGAATTAATTTGTAACACACATCGTTTATCATAATTAGTCACTGCCAATACAGGGAAAACAAACAAACGTAGAATCACACATGTGACACTAATGAATCTTCTTTTTTAATGTAATAACTAGTTACTGTAATTAATATTAATATTTTTTATTCATACTTACTTGTGACATTTGGCGGTGGATGTAATCCAAAGCAATTTCCTCATAATAGCCATCATTCCCTTCCCCAATATCTAGTTCATCTACTTCACACTTTACCGTTTCAAACAACTTTCCAAAATTATTTTCAAATTCGCGCATCTCTCCAATTATTACAGATTTCTTCATTTTTGTTTTTGGGTCGTCTATTTTCCAATTACTCAAAGCCTGGACTGCTGCAAAAATTTTTTGATTCCCAATGTTCCTGAGGTCGACAGGAACTCCCAAATTGAGCTAAAGCAGTAAAACTGTAGTCTTTAAAAGTTTCTAAAAGTTATTTAAAAACAAATTGGCAGAATGAACAAGTCCTTATCCGTTAGCTAGAAAGCTAGATATAGTTTTTTAAAAACTGTAAATGTATATATATATGAATTATTCCGATTCTCACGAAAAAGAAATTACTATATTCGGATAGACTTGAACATTGAAGTTAACAGTGTATGTAAATTGATCATTTAAGGCGTTTAACATACAGTCAGCATGAACATTGAGCTGTCATCTTCACTCAAATTGACTACAAAGATACTCTGACCACGATGAGCAAAAATTAAGGCTAAAATTCTTTCCAAACTGGGCTCCGACTGACTCCATTGCTCTTCTGTTATTGGCCACTCAATTATAGGTTTGTCATCGGTGAAAAAGGGCAAAAATTCCAAGTCATTAGAGTCATACAAACTATTGTGCATACAGTCGTTGTATAAGTATTTGGCCATTATTATCGCTTTGGGTTTGTGGCTGGTACTGGGATCCGTAAGCAACACTGGAAAAACATACAGAATGCAAACATCAATGAAGACAGAAGAAATTTGCAATAAAGAAATTGATTAATCAAATAAAAATCATTGAAATCATGTAAATGATCTCATTGTCAGTCTCAGGGGCAGTCCATATGAATGATTATTAATTTCAACGTTGGAAATATCAGCGAACGTATAAAATTACACTGGCTATTGAGACAATTAGCTGAAGTATAAGGACCTGTACATACAGTACAATGGCAAGGGAAATTATTTTCACGACAATTTTTCTAAAAACCTAAAACCTTCAACACAGCGCTCAAGGAAATAGAGCAGAATTAGGACTTAGTTAATAATATAGTTTAATTCCTACAGTTGTTATAGTGCCAGTGTTCAATATGCTTTAAGTGAGCCCATCCTTGTAATTCATTACCCAGGTGACATTCGTTCTCTCGTACCTCCAACACTACATGTTTCAAAAAATGGCTGATTAGGAACCGTAATGGGATTCTAATTCTGGGAACCGAATTAACACAGGATGGTGAGTTTCATTAACTTCAGCTATTAAGTTATTGTACTTGCTATGCATTCAGGGATGAATTATTCATAATCATTTAAATTGTATTTATAGATGTATTTATAGATGTACTGAGACATACATTTAATCTCATGTAGTACGGTCCTTGCAGTTTCATCGAACGTGGATGACAATAATCGTTGGTTTACTTCAGCAGTTCCTGTCCCACCTCTGGTACAAACAGACCGACCGAAGTCTTGGCATGGGTCAATTTTGTTCCCGAGTATCACATTAATCCTTTCCGCAGAATAATTATTATAACTTCTTGGAGAGATCAGTTCTTTCGACCCAAACAGGAAAAAAAATATGACGGTCACTACTGCCACTCCAGCAAATACGAGCAATAATACTGGGAGGACATTAACGCTCCAGGAATAGATCCATCCGCTCAATGGTTTCCATGGCCTGCATGGATTTATTATTTCCTCATTGTTTATGCTCATATAATTGTTTGCACCGCGGTGGATAAAGTTGGCCTCTGGCTGTCTCGACGCTGTCATTGTCGGAGTCGGAACGGAAGGAGGCAGGCCTTGATTCTGTACTGACATAAAAATGATGGGTTAATTATTATCACACTGTACTATATAGTTCTAAATACGCTATTACCATAAATTTTTAACTCAGAGTGTCCCTTATGTGAGCTAGGAGGAAGGAGGGGGTAATCATTTTTTGGGGTATTTACATTTTGAGGGCAAAATTATCTTCATGCACCATGGATACCCTTTAATGTGTTGTGTGAGTCTTTGACCCATTCCATAAAAGGAAGGTGTCAAAGTTTTGGGAAATTGTTTTATCATCGTCAAATTATATTCTGATAAACGTAACAGCATAAACAGCCATCAACTTCGCCAATGGAAAATACATCTATACGGCATATAATCCATTTAGCTTTTATGGTAATTTGTACTCAAGAACCTATAAAGCACGTTTATGAGAGAGAGGAAGCAAAAATTCAAAAATGTCCTATCGTCATCAAATTATGATATTTTTAATCAAATAGCGGCGATCTCCAGGTTCCCCACCGATATTCATTTAATGTTCTTTTTTATTATTACCTTTTTTCTTCCATCAAAACTTATAGTATATTTACTGAAATAATTAAAACAGAAATGCTCATGTATTAAAGCAATTTAAATCGTGAACAAGATATAATGCTAAATTATTGTTATACATGCATGATAATTTTTTAAATATTTATTTGGTACAATTTTCATAAAAGGACAAAACTGAGGCCTGGCTGATTTATCAGGCACGAAGCCAAATGTATCACAGAAACTATTAAAAACTACCCACCTACAAACTCAACTTCACAAGTTTTTCCTATGAGCTGTACCGACTTTGAAAAGGAATATTTTTCTTCCAAACTAATTTCTAGCACACTTTAAGTTAATAATTATTTGCTTAAGTATTCATTTGCACTTACAGTGTTGAGAACGTTAAAGGAGAGAATTGAGTGAGTGAGTTGGTGCTCACACCCTAACTCGGAACGTGAAAAAATGGTGTAATGTGGAAAAATTCTCGGCACAAATCACAAAATAAAAAAATGACACAAAAAGCTGGTGTTTGTAGTACACTTGAAACCGAGTCAGTTTTACAGAATGTCGTGACGTGAACATCCCATGAGAAATCCCCGAGGACAATCCTCAACAAATCAGCAGTAATGTCAGTCAATGCTTCCTCGTTCAGTCTTTAGTGTTTACTATAGACATCTAGGACTATACTTCTTCGTAGATCTCAATGACAGGAGAAGTGATCAAGTAGATTAAAATTTGGGAACCAATCCACTACTGTGTAATCTACGCGTTCTTCTAAATACTATTTCATTCTAAAATTACGTGATGACAACGGATCTTTCTATTTTTGGAATACATTAAAGTGCTTACATGTACTGTACTGAAAAAACTTGGGCTGTAAAAAGACCTGATGAGGAATAAAAATCTTAATAAATAAATCTGTCAGTCCCAAATCAATAAAACCTTGATACTCTACTCCTAGTAGTTTTAAAAACTTGAACTTGATGAACTCCTCTTGGTCAGTCATATCCATGCTAGGGTGATAGAAAAAAACTAGACATCTTTTACTTGCATCTTAGATTTATAATGCTTGAGTGCGAAAGTCTGGAGGCAACAATATACAGAAATGTACACAGTGCGTCATATCTCTTTTCTCACCTCCCTAGCCCACATAAGGGAGTTGATCATAAAATATTGAAATCCCCCAGTTTGTGGCGAATTCTTCTCGAGATTTTCTACAATTTTTTTATTAACCTCGCTCAATTTTTGCGGTCGCAGGGTTATTGGAAGTGAACCAAAGTGGGAAATTTCGTCGGATTTTGAATTCACAAGTTGTTTATTTCAGCACAAATTTTTTTTCTCAGCTATTTTTGGGCTCGTATGTAGGAAATTTTAAGGGCTTTCCACGAAGCTATTACACATGTCTCTCTGTTGAGCATTGTGGATATGACAAGTAAGAACAGAGAGGATGGTTGGGGAATTCACCGTCAGGAGCAAAGATGCGGAAGGACATTTGTCGTGTCCGGCCAAGTGCCACCCCCACAACTGCCACCCGGAGAACTGTCACATTCACAACTGCTACATTCACTACTGCCACAATAATTATTTGCCACCGATCCTAAATTTCAAGCAGTAGCAACTGCCACCAAACCAACTGCCACCCGGAGAACTGCCACAAGGCAATGCTAACAGCCTATGCTAAGTGATGTGGCAAAAACCAAAGCTAATGCAATGGCACTTAGCATACGTTTTTGCAATGACACTTAGCATAGGATGTTGCCATGACACTTAGCAGAGGTATTTGCAAATGACATTTACCATTGGATTTTGCCATGACACTTAGCATAGTATTTTGCCATGACACTTAGCATAGGACTTTGGCAGGGACACTTAGCATAGGATGTTGCCATGACATAAAGGTTTCTGGATGGCGCTAACCATGATGCCAAGGGACAATGCGTACCTCAAACATATCGACGGAGGGTCGTCGGCGTTCCTGACACTATTTAACAGAAGGGAATTAACATAACGTTCCCTTTAATAGCCACCATTAAGAGCGTGACATAAAGTTTCCTTGAAATTTTCAAATGTGCAAGTGGCACGAAGGGGATGTGGCAGTTGTGCGTGTGGCAATGTGCCAAAACGGCAGTTGGAATTGTGGCAGTTTTTTGTGACAGTTGTGATTTTGGCAGTTGCTGGGGTGGCAGTTGGCCTAGAACCGACATTTTTTACCCTATTGCTATTTTCATGGTCGGTATGCTTTTTATTAAATATACTGAAACGCTACCTTTGTAGCAAATTTAATGGGAATTAATTTGAGTTCAATTTAGTCTTTCCAAATTAAAAATTGCATACAGTAGAACTAAATAAAAGTAGGGCGAAATTGAAACAAAGTTACCAAATTTACTCTTGAAATCAATTCATTACCCTTGTCGGACATTTTCAGTTTCTGAGACCGTAATTTGTGTCTTGAATAGATTCGACACATATGAATTCCAATGAGATTGGCTGTGTTTCGAAATATTTTCAAGTCACAAATTGCTGTTTCAGAACCTCAAAATGCCAGACAAGGTTTTTGAATGGAATTAAATAGTATTTTATTTGTTTCAACGTTGTTTTAAATGAAATATGTTTTGCTTCCTGGAAAACCCTTAAAATTTAATACAAACGAGCATTCAAAATAGTTGGTGGGACAATAAGAATAAACATTTATGCTGAAATAAACAATAAATTTCTACGGATTTTGGTTCACATCCATGACCCCTCCGACATCAAGAATTGAAACAAATTTTCGAAAATCTGTAAAAGAATTTGCTACAAACTGGGGGATTTCAATATTTTGAGAGTTACTCCCTTATATGGGTTAGGGGTCAGAAAAAGGATATGATACAACCTGTACGTCAGCTTAGGAAATTCCTTGCTTTTAGTTCTTCTCGCAATAACTCATTGCCGATATATCCAACCTATATGTAGCGTTATAGCTGTTGTAAGTCATATATGTATATATACACATACAAAGAGATATTACATTATATATGTAAGCACAAGTGATAAACTTATCTTACATCACTTCCAAGGACGTTCATAAGTTGCAATGGTTCTTTTCTAAACCTGTTTTCATTTCGCTCTCAATGCGTTCCATGACCTCTCTGAAATAAGCCTGAAAGACCTTTATAAATATATAGATATTTATTTATATACTATATATACGTGTATATACAAAGATGACAGGCAAGGAAGCAATAAATAGGTAGATTAAATGTCAAATATTGGAAGATGCTCCAGATGCGGAAGATTACGATAATTTTAACGTAATGAGTCCCTCTGGAAATAAAAAGATACAAATACACAGGGAAACCTGCCAGCCCTCAACTAGCCCATACAAACAAGGAGGAATAGAAAATAGCCCCCTCCCCTCCATAGTTTAGAAAATTCTGTTAGTTTTGCACAACTTTCTTCAGCCCTGTAGCCCAAAACCTCAAGTGGAGAAAACTCAAGAAAGTTAGTCTTTACAACGTCACAATGTACACTTTGCTATCGGGGAAGCAGGGGAAAGCTATAGTGTTCGTTCCGATTGACTATACTAATTTGCATATACCCTTATTTGGCTAAAGCAATTTAATACCTTCCGCTGAATGCCTTTTTTTGCCAGTTTTAATTATACACACATATATACTAACTTTTAATGGGTAATTATATGTAAATGATAAGTTCTGCTAGTAAGTACGAGGAGGAACTTCATTTGTCGAGAGTATTCCAAGACCGAATAGTTTTGTAAATTGAAGTCGACAGCACAACGAAAGATGATGTGAGCGAAAACAATTTTGTTCGAAAGTTTAAATCAATCTAATTTATGTTTAATCACTCCATCTTAGAATTGTAGTCAGGAACTGAAGGTACAGGAAGCAAGGTTGGAGAAATTGTGCTTGAGGAATTGAATTTACAGAAATGCGGAGAATGAGGAATTTCTCATAGTGTCATTTTATCTCTAACGACTGGACCCTAATCAAAATATTTTAAAGAACTAGGCTTAGATTACATTTTATTTTCATCAAATATCAGCAGTCAAGCTAAAAAATTCGGACTACAGTATCCAAGAATATGAGGAAAGTTTATTGATATATTGTTCGTTTAATTATTGGGATTTTGGTAGTGAATAAAAAATTAACATTTTACTGAATAGAATTTTGTTGGCATCAGCCGCAACAGCCCAGATTTTATTCTTTAAAATAATCTTCTTACATTCTTATACAGACTGAGTATATTTCCACGGATAATACACTATATTACTACATATACGCACAATCGAAGAATTTCTTTACCAGGAAAAGTACTTTTCGTAACCTGTAGTTATCAGCGAATTTTTCCGAGCGACATTCCGCCTACCACAAAAAAAATCAACGCATTATTTGAACTTCCAAAATAGCAATATTTGTTGAATGGTTAAGTACGATCCAGGAAGTAATAGTTCGTGGGCGTTATCTTATAATCTTTTGCCCACATTTCATAAGCCAGGAGGGCTACAGGAACAGCAGCATTGTCCAAAATATTTTCAATGTGAAGTGTCCATCCACAGATTAGCCGATCAGTTGCATCTGAAATCTCCGATATTACTCAGCCAAGTAAGTTGCTTGATTTCTGAAGGGGGTCTGAAAATCGTCGGGTCAGAAGGAGTTAAGTTCCTATCCTTCAGTTAAGTTCAAAATGAAGACTACGTCCTATTATTTATTATTCATTGTCATATTCGTTTGAACACTTGTGTTAAATGCTTCAATAATTAATAATCAATTAATTTCAAAAATTTGGAATGTGTTGATAACGACAGCACTGTTGATAGTAGTGTAATAAGTCTACAAATGTGGACACACTCCCGTTTTTAGCAATGCTAATTTGAAATTTAATTGTATTAGCTCATAATCCAACGGCGGTTGTCGTAACATAATAGTAGTTAAAGCGACGTAAGATACGAATTACGAAGTAAGATATTATACACTATTGAATGAAGTAAGCACCTCTCTCACTCCTGCAGACTACAGAAAGACGACCGCTTGATCTTTCAGTCAGTTAGAAGCTGAGAAATTGAGAACTGGATTAATCATTTGCTCATATCTGTATAATAAAGCAGAGGAAAAATTAGTCTGAGGATTTTAATTTTTTACTCATGGAAGTGGTCCCTCAGAAATCTTTTTGAGAGCATATTTACATAAATACATGGGCACAGTAGGGGGTCTCTCACTGTCTTTTTTCTCCGTATACAGTACGTTTTAGGAGCTATATTTTTCTGCTTATTAGCCTTGTTTTTAGGGGTGCTCTAATACTGTAAACGATGCACAGCATATATGTATCCTGCATGAGCCAGCCTTGTGATGTGACTGTTTCATTTATTGATTGACCTCGCAAGACTTCACGATTCGAAAGAAAGGGTGAGCATAATTTTTGGCATTTCATACTTTATTATAGCATTTATGTAATTAGGTATAGATAGATACACGTAATTACTAACAACTACATGATGTTTCTCACGAGGATAAAATGTATTATTGCAATATATGATGATATTGTAGGCATTCATGTTACGAATAAACAGGTATACTTGGCAGCTATTAAGTAACGTAGCTGGCTAATATGAATATCACAAAACTGTGCGTATATTTGGAAGTTGAAGAAACAACTAGACATAATATGTTAATATCGTCAAACCTGTATTTGAAAACAAGTGCCCGTGCCCTTCCTCGGACTGTTATGCCCGGAAACTTTGCAAAATATTCGGGGTAAGAAAATCCATATAATTTTATTTGAGATATGCACAAAGTAATTCAGAATATGTTCTATCCTGGCCTATATATTTCCCACGGAGCTCAAATAACAATACATTTTTGTTCTCTGTAAAACTAAATCCGCTCAAGCTCCATTTTTAGTATTGGCTCTAAGAATCAATACAAAACAGCAGGTTACCATTTCACAATGGCAGACATCGTGGAAAATTTATTTGAACCCATCGCAGGTACAACAACTTCAAAAGGAATATCTCTGTGACGTATGTATTTTCAAGGGAGCTTTTCATATTGAACTTAAACATTTTTCATTGTTAAAGCAAATTTGAAGTAGTAAAAATATTCCATTGCTATGGGTGTAAGCAAAATTATACAAAACATTTTTCTCATAAGATTCTCTTCCTATTTCTAAGAATAAAGGTTTCTTGTTAGGCGTAGGTTTTGCAAATACAGGCTTAACGGTACACATTACACTTAAGGATAGGCGTAAAAGTTCAAAGTTGGCTACGATTTTTTACGACCATAATGAGCATTTATGAATTGGATTCATGGGACTTGCATCAGGACAATCAAAGATTTCACCAAAGTAGATATTATTTTGAGCCACACCCCATGCTCGGAATTGTCCGGGACTGTGCGTATCTCGAACGTACTGTTGGTATCCCTCCTTATTCAAAACCTCACACCAAATCTGCAATGAAAAGTATAAAGGAAAAAGTGAGTCAAAGGTTCTGTAGTATTTGTACTTCCGATTTCTCCATAGTAACAATTTCTTTGAAGTGATTACTACTAACTTGACCAAACGTCATGTAGAAAATTTGTGGAATTGTGAAGTTCAGCCCTGGAAGTAACGGTTCCTCTACGTTATGATCCTCCGCCCACATTTGATAAGCCAGCCAACTGTGGCGCAGAGCTGCATTGTCACACACATTATCCGCCAGGGTGTCATTTCCATCCACGAATTGGTCTACCAGAGGCATCTTAAATTTCCCGTATTGATCAGCAAAGCAAATCGCTTGATTTCGGAAAGCAATCTGAACGTCATCGGGCCACCAGGAAGTGAAGTTACCATCCTTATCGTAGTGGCGTCCTAAACCATTCACATTCACACCAACCCAATTATTTTTCCTTGTACAAATATACATACATAGTAATATCCTGGAAAGTAAATACACTGGGTTAGTGTCTCAATGCCTCAGAGTTATTTACCTTGATGATCAAAGCCATGGGTCATTTCATGTCCCAACACGATTCCCAAATTGGCGAAATTCAGGTACATGGGGTAGTTCTCATCGAACATCGGGTAGCGTAATATTCCCAGAGGAATCACTGTAAAATCCATTCCAGTATTTAACATTCTCTGTAGTACCATGAAATATTCAGGAGTGTCAATGGCGTACATATTGGCCATTAATCGATCGAATTACCTATTTCATTCGCTGTGGGGTTGTGGAAAGCATTAGCAACCAGGGGCTGGATGTACCAATCCCTACAATAAAAGCATTCCGTGAAAAGGCATTCATGTAACCCAGGTAGGCTTTAACTGAATACTTTGTACTTAATCCCCGACATAGGAGAATCTCCAACATCAAATATCCTCCAGAGCTTTATGTACATATCTACATACTTCCGTGTACATACACTCATATGCACTTACTTGTCTAAGTCAACCCGCCGCTGAACCTTCCTAATTTCTTTGACAACTTCGAATTTCCTCATTTTCAATATATTCAGGAGGAAGGAGCTCTCGTTAAATTGTAGGCCGTCGTATTCCTTGTCCAAGGCTTTGGCCCTCATGATGTACGGCGGGTAGCCAATTTTATCTCCCATATTCATGAGCTGCAAAAGGGTCGAAACTTTAGAGGTTTATGGATACATAAATAATAAGTAGATACATATGTATCTACATATGTGCATACGGACATACTATGCACACCCCTGTTAGGGCTCTAAACTACTGCCGTGTTCATAAATCATTCCGTTAAAGCCCTCACCTTTTCAATAAGTTCCACTTTGAATTGATCTGAAAGCCATTCTTGTTCAATGATAACTTGACGGAAAGCTTTCTTGAGGTAAAGAATCATTTCCCGTACGGTTTTCTCTATCGATTTCTTGTAGCTTTGTTGTACGTATAAATGAGCCATTGCCATTCCGAACCCGTCGTTGACGATACTTGCACATTGTTTCCACCTTGAAAATAGAATGCAATATATGACTTGACGTGAAAGATTCACAAGAGAAACTTTGCTCTCTCAGATTTAATATGCGTCTCGCTTCCGTCATGTACATACATACATACATTTGAAGTATGTACAGACGCAAAAAACATGGAACAGCTCACTGCACAAAGTCATCTCACCGTGAAAGGTGCAGCCTCTCTTCATTTGCATTTGACTGAGGAACATCTTTCATGAACTCCATCCAAATTTGTAGAAACTTATTGCCCAAGTAGGGCAAGTAGCGGAAAACAAAGCGCCATATGAGGTAGTTCGTAACAGTTCTGTTAAAAGCAATAAAGTTTGTGCATTGTCCTATGAATAATTAACTTTTCCAAGCCCTGCACATTAAGATTCTTTCCATATATATTCTCTACCTGCTGTCAGACTGCTCAATAAGAGAAACAAGTCCTGGGAAAAACTCCGAGCAGTGAAAGTATACAATCATTTCCGACGACACGTTTTCCTTCAGCCCCAAGTTATCAAAGATGTATTGCACAAGGGTGGTCCAATTTACCTGCAAGTGTACATAATTATGTATATATAATTTAAGATAACTTCTCCCCGTCACAGATTTTTTATATAATAATCATTGACATCTTCTAATAAACGGAATGATAAATATAAGAATTTTAGCAAATATTTTTATACAGGGATACATAGTCATGAATATCTGTAAAGAAGTGATAATTGACTTCATACATGTGGAATCCTATCCTGGATGTCACCCAAAGTAACTCTTCCGTAGTCCTCTTCCCCTCCCAAGATATCAAACCCATCAAAATGACACTTTGAAGACTCGACTAACTTTGCAAAGTTACTCTCGAATTCGATGATATCGTCCACATCCTGCGTCACTTTGGGACTTCCTTGCTTCCCGTGACTTAAAATCAGGACTGACTCCAGGAGGAGACGCTTGTAGGAACGTACATATCGGATGTAGTCATTGTTGGTGGTGTTTAGAAAGAAAGTTTTCAAAATCGCAGGCTTCCCTTTATCAAACTAGAAATCCATAGCAAAATTTATGGTACAAAATGTGTCAAAGGAATTGTAATTTTAATACTGAGCAATTTATGGGGCAGTACTTTCTAGATTTTATTTTACAAGGTATTTCTCTTAATAATTACCTCCAGCAGGTACTTTGAAGAATCAATCTCATCAGGGGTGACGTAAAGCTCAAAGATATTTTGAACTTGATGAGCAAACAACTGTGCTAAGAGTCTCTCTAAGCTATACTCCGACTGATTCCAATGCGTCCCTTGAAGTATGGGCCACTGACCTACTCCGCCAGACTGAAGGACGCTGAAAATGGGTAGGAATTTGTAGTCGCTGTAGTGTGATGTTCGGAAACTGTTGTGCATGCAAGAGTAGTAGAGTTGCTTGGCTTTCTCCACTGCCACTGACTTATGCTTCTCCGTGGAGCCTTCAATTAATTCTGTGAGTTCCCAAAAGAATGTAAACAATTCATCAATCAAGAATGTCAACCATAAAATGTCATCACATGCCGTACGTTAGAATTCATCTCGAGACCAAGGACAAGTACATACATACATGACAGTAAACAACATGACTAACGAACGTAAACAAACTTTTTATGTCGGTGAGGATACTCTCCTGCATTTCTTGGAGTGTTGACCTTGTGAAGCTATCATCAGGAATTTCATTCTCAGCCACGAATTTCCCACAAGAGAAACCATAAAAATCTTGGCAGGGCTCATATTTGTCACTGTAGCGAGCCAAAATCCTGGCGGCAGCTTTCATGCAAGTTGGTGTCACACATTCCCCGGTGTTGGGCTGCAGGTGTTCATGAGTGAAAAAGGCGTATGTACAGTGCCAAAGGATGACACCTGTCATGCCAATGATGAGTCCAAAGAGGAAGTAGAAAACCTTCCGTTTCCACCATTTCTCTGACCATTGGTTTCCGGGGAATGTGATATAGGGATAGATGTTCGCTGACCCTGGAGTTGTGGGCAGAATGTCCGAGGAAGTAGATGGAGGTGACACGACGGAGATAAGCATTGAGTTGCCTATCGGGGATTTCTCACTGCTACTTCCAGCAGACAGTAGCATATTGGTCCAGGAGTTCTCCTTCCCATGCATGCTGTTTTCTCCCTCCTTTCACTGTATGGTAACCCACTAGTAATAACTGCTCACTCAGTTGCACAATGAAATCAATACATTCCCTTGGAATGTCAACATCTTTATCTTAAATCGTTGCCTCTAAGTTGTGTAATGAAATTGTCATGTAAGAGAGGGAGAGGGAAAAAATGTGGAATGAGAAACTTTTGAGATGCTTCACATTCCAGACCCGACTCTTTTGTACTGTGAAGTTGCAGCAGTTGCAGTGACTTTATCTATAGTGAAGCAAGTTGCGTCGTGAAGCCCGAAAGATTTCTGTCAGTAACGTATTGAAAACATTGTAGAAGATGAGAAGATGCTAGACGCAATCGCCCAGCATCCCCATTTCCCTCACTGAATACACTACTGGTAGCAGGAAGTCTGCCAAGAATTTCAATACTTTCCCAAACTGCGGACTCCACATCGATGGCATGCGACTTCCCAAGAATTTCCTAATAAAGGAATCCAATAAATGTTATACCTATAGAGGTATTTCCTGCAGATAAGAACAAGAACAGGATGCTCGTGAGTGGTACGTGTGGTGTGAGTTTTCCCATCAACTACATATGGAGACACTGAGAGAAATCGGCCAGTGATAGGATTTCGAGGCCTGCCGTAGTACCATTAAGCTTTATATTTGGCAATAAATTGAAAACAAATAGGGCAGTCCTTCCTTCCTGGAATGTGGGCAACAATGCCAGACAAGGTGTGGGATAGAATCTCCAGTATATTTTTTTGGACTTACTGAGTAATGTTCCTAATATGAAGATGGGTTCTAAGCATGTACTAGTTAAACATTGGATTGACTTTTCCATACTAAGAATAATATTGTAGATACTTAGCAGTTAATACTGATAAAATTAATACGTTTGATAGATAATATATTTTATTGATTGAGGGTGTTTAATATAAGGTAATATAAGGCGTCAAAAATCTAAAAGTCGTAATACAAATGAATCTTAGGAAAGTTCGAGTAGTATGTATATAGTAATTCAAATTTAAATGCGGGTGCCGTCTTTAACAATAAATTATAGCTAGGTGAGAATTTTCATAGTAAAATACATCAATAATTATGGAATGGGCAATCAATGGGATGAGCTTTTTTCTTTTTTAGTCCACTCCAGCAAAACCTTGCGAGCCTTCGATAGCCTTGATAACTTTTTCCTTCAGCTGCTGGTAGCTTTCATAGGGTGGTAAATCCAAACGATTGAAACTATTTAACCCAGAGAAACAACACACATTTTAATTAATCGGGGCAAACTTTTTATTTTCTCATTAAACTAATTTTCAACTTCACATGCTTAATCTATTGTGAACATACCAAGTATGAGCTCGAGGGTAGTTATCTGGAGTTCCCCATTTTTCGATGGTGAAAAGCTGTGGGCCGTTAGAACCGTAAAGCTCTTTAAAACCATTCATAGGAACACGTGAAGTCCCAGTAACGAATTGAAGAAGTCGAGCCCTCATCTCATTGTTAAACGACAACACGACCTAGAATTCGATTTGTAAAACAATATTATCACATTACCACCAATTATTTATGTGCACCTACATGTTACAAATACAACGAAGCTCGATAATTTAGAATGATGAACTCATTAAAATACTCACACGCCAGAACCACTGTATCACAATTTGATTTGGATGATAATCACCCTTGTAGACTGTGTTTTGTTTCCAGTCTTTCACGTCAATGTTTTGAATGCCGCACATAAGCAATTCTAATTCATTTTCATCAAATATTTTTAGCAGCGACACTGGAATTACTTCGTTAAAACCTTCCAAAAACGCATTCATTTGTTTTTTTATTCGAGACACGAACCGCCATTCTATTACCAATCTAAATTAAATAAAAAAATATTAAATGTTTGATGAATTTTGAATATCACGTAAAGATCATAGAAATGAATAAATCTAAACACTAAAACAGCTTAGCTCAAATTAGCCCCACAAAATTAAAATAAACCAATTCAAAGTATAAACATAAGGCTTAGCGTAAGACTTACTTAATGTATTCTAATTTGTTGTCATTCGTGACTGGAATCTGTACACCATTGGGTTTCAATTCTCTTTGGCTGAAATGCCCAAAGGAATCCTCATCTACGCAAAATGTCAAATCCAACTCGGTGGGATCATTATCACGGATCCACACTAAAGACTTATGGTACTCTGAGTCCACACTTTCCATGTCCTCTAGTTCAATTTGCTTCTCAAGCATCATTTTGTAGAAGGGACGGATGAAAAATGCTGGAAAAGAACATTAAAGTACATCCATAAAATATAAGGAAAAACTGCACATAATTACGCCTATCTATAGATAGATCAAGGCAGGAAACTCGTTATAGCAATAAGTATCTAATAATAAAATTCATGTTTATATACAACATATTGAATTAATCTACTCACCATCTAACAGTTTTCCATGGAATACAGCCATTCCAGCAACTCTTCCGATAAATTTGAAGTAATTTATATGTTCTTCGTTACATATACCAGAGAAAGGATTTATTTGTAGTGTGTAGTTGTCCCTGAAGTAGAAGGAACACGCTAGTCATAACATCGAAGGGAGACAGCAAACGAAAGTGGTAGAGTAATGAAATTTTTCTCAAACTATAACCATAATACTTACATAGCAGAGTACTCGAAAAGACCATAATATGGATTAAACATCTCTTTACTGAGATAGAAAAACCATTCTCTTGTCAATCCCCCATAGTCCAAACCTGGCTCGCCATCAAATTCTATCCATAATTTGGTCTTTAGTAACTCTGGCCTTGACACGGCTGAAATTATTCTGTATGAATCCTCCAACAAGTAGGCTCGCCGTACTTTTATTTCCAACTTGTTAGGCACGCATGTCTATTCACAAAGTACACATTAAGTAAACACGTAAACGACCTGCCTGATAGTCAACGTTAGGGAATATGAAGTACTTACTAATTAATTTCACGTAAACTGACATTTAAAATTAAATAAAAAGAGTCAAACTCACAGGTCTCTTAAGTTGGGCCTTGAAATATTCATATTTTCGCTTGTAATCACGAGAATAAGGAATAGCTTGGCCAGCAATCTTTGGATTAGACAACCTTGGATCCTCCCACTGTGTAGTCCGAGTGTCTTAAATTAAATACATAATCACAGTTAGGAAATTGACTATTTAAGGGCAAACATTAACGGAAACAGGAAACCTAAACAGTCGTCACAATATTTAATTTACTCAAACGTACAAACACAGAATGAATCATAAGCTAATACAATTTTAATTATCTGATAGTTTGTCATTGTCATTTGTCATTAGCAAACTTCATAATACTCACTATGATCGATGAAGAAGATACGCCCGTCAGTGTGCAACCGCTCTTCCCATCCATCAGGTAACGGGCCCAAATCATCATGCTTAGGACGTTGTGGTCTACTTTGCTGACCTACAACACTAGGTGTAGAAGCAGAGGGTTTCCCTGATCGCGGGTCAATCCAAGTGGTGGTTTTGTTATTATGGTCAATAAAGAAAAGTCTACCGTTTGGTGCCTTTTGGCAAGACCATCCTGGAGGTAAATCATCAGCACCTACACCCTAATAAAAGGAAAAACCCCACATTAAAACCAGTCTTAAAAGTAGTCAATATCAAAACGCGTAGAGCTAATAAGTCTAAAATGCTTGAAATTGAACTCACCATGTCAGAGTTTCTCCTGGAATTACTGGCAGAGGCATGTTCATTCTGAGGAGAGTCACTTTGACTCTGAATTAAAACCCAAAAAGGTTATACCAAAACATACTATTTATAGTCTATCAAAGATAAATGTTAATATTTATAAACTTCCCTCCCAAAACAAAAAAACTCACTTGGTTTTGACTAGACGATGACGACTGATCATCTTCATCCATAGATATATGAAACCGGCGACCTATTTCTTGCATCTCACTGGCAGCGTTTGCACCACCTCTCACAGTGTCCAATGTACTTTCAAAACAAACAATTATGAGTGGAGTTGACAAACTAAACTACATTAAACCTCTTTGAAATAACGCACATATTTTTGCCCAGATACTGGTAATTATTTATATATATTCCTAATCCAGAAGTACTGCTGTAATACTGAAAATTATTCATGTTGTTCCATTGTGAATAAGTCATGCACTCTTCTGTTCATAGTAACCAGAAATTTGATCTACCCGGCAATATGAATTACTTACTTATTTACCTCCCAACAATATTAAGCTTGGCATTTTCTATGCAAGTAATTCTATCAGAGTATTTCGCCTTGCCTAATGACCACGACATGTCCATTACTACCTTATTTATTTTCCATCCCTAAGGTTATACTGAAACAAGCACGGATGATAAGATAATAACTACACAGATAGTTGCCTACTGCCTACGTAAACGTCTGAGGAGAAAAAAACAGATAGTCATTGCCAAGTTCAAGCAAGTAATTATACGCAAAGTAATAATGCTGCATACAGAAGCTCTATGCACAGAATATTTTAAGCTTTTGTCTCATCCATGTCCATTAGTACTAAACTGCAACAGAAAACGTACGCATGAGTAAACCTGTACATATTTATATGAAATTGTAAACCTAAATGACGTAGCGATTGATAAGCCAAATACACTTGTACTTGTGGTCGCTTTTCCTTCAAAGTTTCAATATCTAAACATAATTTTCTGTATGAAACATGACTTACAAATTCTACTCTACATAAATATTATTCGCGAAACTTCCTCCTAATATATAACTGCTTTGTAAATGACACGTATAGATTTCACTGACTTCGATTCGTTTAGGATATTGATACTGAGGTGGTTATGCCATACTATACTATAAGAATAAAACTCGAAATCATTACTTACCCAGGTAAGGGTCGCTCCCACTGAGTTGTTTTAGAATTATGATTACAATAATAAGTACGTCCATTGGCATCCTGACGTTCTTCCCAACCAGGTGGCAATGGAGGTAATTCATCCGGATTTGTAAACGCCTGGAGAGTATATATGTAATGAATAAGACTCTTGTCCAGCTTTTAAATATTCAAGCCTAATTTACATAATTAATCAAAAAATAATTGTCGTCTCACTTGAGCTGCATGCTCCACAACCCCTGTGACAACTCCTCTCTGGGACTCATTCGAAACAATTTCCCAATTCTCATCTGTGTCACTGCTCAAAACACACCAAGTATACGACTGTCAAACATCTCCACGAAAACAGTAATAAGAATAATCCTACTAAATCCTACATGCTAAAAAGGACAAGGAGTCCTTGAAATAAATCAAAGATTACCCGATGTTTGTTGCTTCAACTCCCGTCGCGATAGTGTCAACCACATCCGTAGGTTCAGGATTCCCATTTAAAGGTGTACTTTCAGCATCAGGCTCAGCTGGGTTCGGAATGAAGGCCGCATAGATAGATAAATACCCCTTGACTTTGGATCTAGCACTACGAGGTTTCAAATCATGCCTCTTTGCAGGAATCAACCTCCCATCCGCTTCCTTTGGTAAACTACTCAAAGGGAGCTCCACCATCCCAAGAAAATCATCCCTCGTGAGACGATTCTCATCGAAAACTTGCAACACCAATTTGTGCTCATTGGGTAATACCCGAAAGAAAAATTCCTCTTCCCACAACGGATTCAACGTCTGAAAATAACAACATCAATGCATCACTCCCCTTCAATTAAAGCCCACAAACACGAAAAATTCCTTTAAAAAAAAACAATGGAATCTTAATAGGTCCCTCACCCGTTTCTTAGTTTTGGTAAGTACAGAGTCTATTGCTTCATCACTTTCATTCGTGGATAAGTCGATCCGGACGTAAGGATCACTAGAAAGTTTCCGGGCATCACAATCATTAAAATATCTACGACACAAAATGGCTCAAACGGGAGTTCCTACATACAAATGTCCCCATCAAAATGTTATTTGACTCCTCACCTAGCGCCAAAGATGTCTTTCCGAGCAAGGCCTTCCCCCCGTATGATTTTTAACCGTAAAATTTTTGCCGCTTCGTCATTCTGTACAGAGACATTTGGTAAGAAATCAATTGGAATCAAATCCCCATATCACACAATTCACACTATATCACACAATACTCCTACTACTCCTCCCCCTCCCCCCCCCCCCCCATACAAAAAAAACAAATTATGATTTCAATTCCAACAAATTTTACCTGCGAGTTACGAGGATTATACCCTAAAATTTTAGCACCTGCCATTACTCTTTGGACATACTAAAAGTAGATACGATTGTTCAAGTCACCGATGCACGGTCCACCTACAAAAAAATTAAATACTTCACACACCAGTTTTTATCACTGATTTCACTTACAAGATAATATCCCCGATAATATTATTCTCTATATATGTACAATTCAGTCACAGAGTCACAATAAGCACCGCTTGAAACACCCTTAACACAAAAACGATGCTCCTGAGCAATATTACGGTTGAGACTGAGAACTGAAACTGATGATGATAATAATGTAACCAAAGGGGAAAAATGGTTTCAGTCCGACGTTCTTCCAACCAAACAATAACGTGTGGATATTAATGGTTTAGTCATATAGTTATAATAGATGATAAGTATCTATTTTTTTTCCCCCAAGTAGTCTAGCGTCACATTATTGGTAATAAATATTCGCATGATAAATAAAACTCCTTAAATAATGCATGTAATAGTTCGTCAGGAACTACTAAACTGCACGTAATCCCATGTATATTGTAAAAAAAAAGTATATAGACACAATTTCCCACTATAATAATTATTATTAGGACTTACATATATTAACAAGAAGGGAATTTCGCAGAACCTCGACTGACGAAACTAATTCCATAGAATATGGCTCACCTTTGCTGCTAATTGAAAGGAAATCAAAGCTCACATTTACAATGGAATTATATTACAGACTATGCAATTAACTATGACTACGTTAAATTTCAATTTATCACTATACTTTTTTTTATGTACTTAAATATTATACACTAAATCTTGAGAGGAGAGACAGGGTTGAGTTTGAGGGTTTGGTGTTTATAATAGTAAACTGTACAATAACACTACCTTCAACGTTCTGTTCTGTAGTCCAAAAGTTTAGTCAACTCAAGTCTACACAGAGCAGTGGGACGTAGTCTTTGCTTTATTCAAGTCTCCAGTCCCAACACTAGACTTATTCTGAAGGCCAGTGAAGGCTGTGAGAGGTCCAGTCGGCCAGATTTTATTTTATGATTACAGTAATTGTAGTTTTGCCTTTCACTTTAATTCTCCCTTCTTGTGAGTCCTATAGTATTATTTTTGGAAGCTAAAAGTGTCAAGAAAAACAACTTTATAGCTCAAAACTATAAGACCTACTGACGTACAGTTCGAACCCTTGAGTAATAAAGTAAGGCTAAAAATAATTATTAATAATAATGAGGGTAGTTTTTAATATCCTCAGAGGAATAGATTCAGGATACAGTAAATCTACAGTTGGCAAATCTGGATGATATTCATGAGGTAATTTATTTTATTTTGTAGAATCTTCTGTTGTGTGAAATTCCCCCCTTAATTAATTTCTAGGGAGTGTAGCCTTGTGCGGTCTTGTTTTGGTAAGGATTTCATTATTAATGTTTGTCAGTTCGCGTTTTCATATTTGAGTGAGAGTTTCAATCTTGACTTTGAACTGCATCTTTGTAACCAGTTCGAAATATTGGAGGAATTAAATATTTATTGGTATTCTTGGGAATGTTATTGTATTGCACTATCGGGGGAAGCACGATTTAAATGTTACTTTCACTTGCAGGCAGTTCCAATGCAGTGAAATATGTTGAAGCTTCCGTCTCTAATGATTCTAAAATTATAACCAGCTTATAATAATAGGTGAAGAGTCAGAATGAGCCTAGTTGCATTTTTTTATTACAAGTAAAATTGTCATTAAATTTATTGGATAGATCCTTAGGTACGGAATTTATCTTATCCAGATAGATGTATACTTCGAGTATCTATATTAAAAATCCGAAGCAAAATGACTTTGGTAGCTCATTTGTCATTTATATCATAAAAACGCAAAAATAACCTGGAGTCATATCTTTTACTATGGAGTTTTACTTTACTTTGCCCTTTGTGAACGTCTTTGATTTTAGAGACGTTTGTAGGAAGTCCGGGGGACAATTTTGCTTTTAATAAAAAATCCATCTAGACAGTTTGTTTCTTCACTTAAAATATTTAAACGCGTATTTTTGTGGACCTTAGGAATTAGTAGCAATATTTTTTTTCCAATTTGTGGCTCATTTAAATTCCTATTTCAATTATTCCCAAGGCTATACACTTCCTTATATTGATTTCATTGGACAGTACAGAAAGATTCAAGTGCCTTAAGAAGGTAACTCGTGGAAGCCGAATTTTTACTTCTGAATCTCTTATAATAATTTTTTTTTATATATATTTTGTAAGATTTTTAAGCTAAAATTCTAAAATTGATCGTGTCAAGTGGGTTCCAATATAAACTTGGAATTTTAAGGAACTTGCAGTAATACATATCGCTCCTCCCAAATGCATAAAGACCAGTCCACACTGGGAATACTTGGATGTGAATGTATGTATATACATGTGTGCTTATACCCAGAGTAGAGTGTCACAGTTGTTTAATAATTCACTGAAGGTGACTACTTGAAGTTGTGGATGAAAACTCAAAGGATGGAACCACCCAGCACTCCTCAATTCCTTAGTCATTGTCATGACATAAGCAAACGTATGTACACACATATGTAGTGCTGTAATTTGTCCTTTTAGTATTGTATTGTACTTTGGCGAAAAGTACAAAAGTAGTACAACTAAGATATTGTTTTGTACTCCGAGTTTTGTTTTTGTTTTGTACTTCTATCAGATTGTTTTTGTTTTTGTACAATCTGTATTGTATTGTTCTAAGGTTCTAGAAGACGCTAGAAATTTGCTAAAGTGATAGTTGTATCTGAGTTCAAGAGCACGTAGGAATTGATTTGTGCAATTTAGTTGTTTAAAAATTACGTAAAACATCAAAAAACCAGTCATTGACGAATCTCCCATATAAAATGCATTGAATCTGTTGACGGTCGAATTTTGAAGGGTGCAATTCTGTGGCACCAACCTATTTGTGAATAATCCCTGTAATAACCACATTGTAATTTCCAGAAGAACATAATTTCATAAACAATATTCACTACCATTGCTTAAAATTAGAATGGATAGAGTAGACGCGTGGGCTCTGATATCTATATTTTCAATTGGCTCAGCCGTTGGCTTTTACCACCTATTTCATCGATGTAGAAATGTCCCCTATGCGTGGACTACATTTACAAATCGCATAGTTCGTTTGTTAGACTAGGTCTTTTGTCTTTGTTAGACACAGACTAGATTTATCCAGGTCAACATTTAAACCATACGGTTAGCCAATTTTATTGATCAGTACCGATTCATTGGTATCATATTTGATGCCATTGAATTGTCATTAGCCAGTGTTGATTTAATTCGTGACCTTTTTCATGACGTCTTACTAATCCACATTAAATGTAACCTACAACTAGTACATCTTATCGGTGGCGTCTAATAATCAATATAATAATAATAATAATAGGGTTTTATTGGTTGATATAGTGGCCTCAGCCGTTACAACCTTTAATAATCAATATGGTAACAGTCAAAGTCATGCAACTATTAGTGACACAGTAAGGTCAATCTGAGATCATGTGACTATTAGTGACACAGTAAGGTCAATCTGAGGTCATGCGACTATTAGTGACACAGTAAGGTCAATCTGAGGTCATGTGACTATTAGTGACACAGTAAGGTCAATCTGAGGTCATGTGACTACTAGTGACACAGTAAGGTCAATCTGAGGTCATGTGACTACTAGTGACACAGTAAGGTCAATCTGAGGTCATGTGACTACTAGTGACACAGTAAGGTCAATCTGAGGTCATGTGACTACTAGTGACACAGTAAGGTCAATCTGAGGTCATGTGACTACTAGTGACACAGTAAGGTCATGTGACCTCAAATTGACCTTATTGGGTCACCAATAGTCTCATGACAGATTACGGTTTTAAGGGGCGCATGACCTATAATGAAACTTGGTGAGTAACTAGTAGTAAATCACCTATGATTGACTTTATTGGCGCATTAATGGTCACATGACACTAGAATGACATACTCAATGTAAGTGTATATTTTATATGGGCGATAGTAGGCGAATCTACCAATAATTAATCAATGCCCAGTTTTTGTGCTTTGACGTGTTTTTTCACGATTCCAGTTACACAAATCAATTCCTATGTGCTCTAGAAATCTATTACAACAATCACTTTAGTAAATTTCTAGCGTCTCTAGAACCTTGAAACAATACAATTTGGATTGTATTGTTTTTTTCAATTCCTGTTTTGTTTTTGTTTTAGTTTTGTATCTCGAAAATGGATATTGTTTGTTTAGTTTTGTACCAAAGACAAAAACAATACAAAAGTACAAAACTAAACGAGTACAATATTACAGCACTACACATATGTAAACTACCTACATATGATTCCGCAGTCCGCTATTAAAGTATCCCAGTCCTCACTCAGGTCATGCACTTACCATACTAAAAACTAAACACGCGCGAAACCTTCAGCACTAAACATTGGTCCTTGGGAGCATTCAACAATTATGTCATCAAATTTTGCCTAATTTAGGCCCCGTACCCCCCCTTAAATCACTACACGTGATTATCGAGCGAGCCCCCCACCCCTATAATGATATCATTCACTGATATCCTTGGTTACACGTATTGACCGCTAAAATTGAAATTCAGACTGCACTAACGGCTGCTCTAAAGATATTTATAACTTCTAACTTCAAAATTATGACTAAAAACCAGTAAAAAATAACTACGTAAATTCCCTAAACCTACGGCATAGAGAACTTCGAAAAATACATTTCGCGCGTATGACAGTACTATTTTACTCAATGTTATTTATGAATTAAGCAGCGTCAATATGTGACGTCATTATCCGCTGGACCCCTCTACCCTCTACGTCATTGTTTGTCAACATTTTTTGGGGTCCCACCCCCCCTTTTCGTGGTGACGTAATATTTGAATGCTCCCCTTCGGATGCATAGCAGTAGCAGAAAGTGTCAGCAGACTATTTATTTTTGCGGACTCCGCAAAATCCCCTCCAACGTGTGTGTGTGGATCTATATTTTGTGGTGGTCAGGCACAGGCACGTGGAATGTCCATAGTTTTTTGATGGAAGCCTTAAAATAATCCTTAAAGGCTATAATTAATTGCGAAGTAAAAGTGATCATACCGGAATTATTTAGTGCAAGTATTAAAGTAGGAAATAGGAGCTTTTAGTTGAATGCAATAATAATAATATTATTATCGAGTAAGTACAGTCAGGCTGAAGTTGGGACCCACAATGCAAGACCAATATTTCAAAAGTTATGAGGATTTGGAGGTGCCGAATGTTTTTATTATTTGGCAATAATTATTTTTTGGATTTATGATAGTCATTAAGATATAGATTTACTGGTAGTTAAATCTTATTAATGATCCCCTCAACCCAATTTCACGTATCGACATTCTTATTGTGAGCTGTAAGCATTTTTTATGGATATTGATTGACAGAACTGGATCAGCATGTTGTATGTATGTGTATTGAAGATTCTTTAGGGCTGAAATGATATTTATTTTGATGGTTGAAGCTGGGCTGAAATGTCAAGAGTGGGAAATAGTGGGATTATTGGGAAGATTGGAATATAAGAAGGAAATCTGTGGAGGTATATGAATGATTTGTTGTCTAACTTTTGACACTTGTTGTTAACAGGTGCATCGACTGATGCTGGAGGATGAGCCCAGGACAAACACTTACAGAGAAGCGATTTGCAATGCTTCTAACTTGTTCAAAGGAAAGGTGGTGATGGACGTTGGAGCTGGAACTGGTAATTCAATTACTGCGAAGGATACTCTTTGGGAATGGTTTTATTAGTTTGACGGTTGTACTGTGAGAATTGACAGTGTGTTAGAACATGTGGGTTAGGGGTGTAAATGAGATTTTAGAATATAATTTTGGGTGCTTTGGAATTGTCGCTGAAATTGTCTGGATGGTTGTTTTGTTTTCGAATATTGATGCGGGCCTGTTGGTGGATTGCGTCGAATTGAATTTGATCGGGTGGATTATTTGGTTAATTTTTAGGTATCTTAAGCTTATTTTGTGCAAAAGCTGGTGCTAAGAAGGTGTACGCCGTCGAAGCATCATCACTGGCCATGGTACTACCCGAGATTGTTGAGGCGAATAACTTCTCGCAAGTGATTGAGGTACTTTCTTAGGGGCATTGTGAATTAGTATTGATTTATTAATTAATATGTAATAATTGCAGAACATGGAAATCGTTTTATTGTTTGTATGAGTAATGAAGTACCTGATGGAAACTTTGGTTGTTCAAGGTGATCCATGGGAAAGTAGAAGAAATAATTTTAGATACTAAGGTTGATATTATCGTGTCGGAGTGGATGGGATTTTATCTCTTGCATGAGTCCATGCTTGAGTCGGTATTGTACGCTCGGGATAAATATTTGGTTCCTGGAGGATTACTGTTTCCTAATCGAGCTCGGTTGTACGCTGCTCCTTGTTCCTTGCAAGACCTATGGCTGAAAAAAAGATCCTATTGGACAGAATCCAAGTACGAATTCGATTTAAGTCCTTTGTTGCTTTTAGCGTCGCAACAGTCCGCCCCGGAAATAGCCACAGTACGTAAATTTTGTAATTTACATTTTTATTTTTATATTGTAGTTTTTAAATGAGCGGGGGTGGAATAAACTATTAGTAATTACTTTTAATACAGATACCTACAGAAGGTTTGTTGTCCGATCCTCAACTGTTGTGGGATTTGGATTTAAATACAGTTAGTCAGTCAGGCTTACAAAGCTTCAGTGATCGAAGGTTCTTTTCGGTTGAGTCAGAAGGACCCTTTCATGGGATCGGCCTCTGGTTTACGTGTTCTTTTCCACCAGCTGGAGAAGGGGAAGGTAAGACGTTCTGACAATGAGGCTTCTTGCTCATCAATCGGACAATGTGTTGTACATCTCTAATCATGTTTACGTTTATTTACCAGATCCTCCAGAATTATCAACAGCCCCTTGGGATGAGGAAACACACTGGAAACAGACGGTTATATTACTACCAACGGAGGGCAAACTAGAAGAAGGAGATATTTTAGGATGGGAACTGAATTTAGAGAAAGATAAAGATTCTAGAGCTTACCGCATAGAATTCAATGTACTGGATGATGACGAACCACATGGCATACCTTGCTCATGTGGATCTGCGAAATGTGAAATTATTAAACATTTCCTGAACAATCCCAATCGAGACTCTGAAATTCCAGACGGAAATCAAGGCGGTGATGGTGATGTTGGGGAAGCAAATATTGCTGAAGATAACAGTTAGTATAAGTTTTGCAATATAGTTATTTTGTTTTTTACGCCTGAAAAAAAAATTGTGTGGATGATTAAAGTCATAATGTAGTGTTGCGTTAATGTGGAAAGCAGTTTATTTGGTTCTCCTTGTGAATTTCGATGATGTGGTCAAGAATTTATGTAAGAAAAATATACTTGAAAGTCATTAATATCTGTAAGCTTTACTGGGTTTAATAAAACCATAATAACAGGAATTATAAGAAAAACAATAAACACCTTTAACGAGTAACAAATATCACAATATTCACTTTTTGAATTGACATCGCTGTTTTTAGCCGAGGTAATAAGTAAATCATTTTTCTTGTTTTTCCTTTGCATACCTGGATTTCACGTTCCTGGAAACCGGGAAAAAGATTGAGATTCGGAAACAAATTCATTCGCGTGTTTTTCAAAACTTGAACTATGCAGTACTATGCGCAAATTATTGTTCGTATGAAAATTAGAAAAATGATTGTGTACTTGAGTGATTTTTTTTTTAAACCACCATGGTTTGCCTCACTAGATTTAGGTGTAACCGGGGGATGTCGCTTCACCTTGGCCTTTACATTAGACCTCTACAGTAATTAGTGATACTACCATTAATTAGGTAAAAATGTTTTATAATTTGATCCTCTAAAGCTTCAAATATGGATAATGGTATATATATATATATTATGTATATAATGCAACTCGGATACCAACCTTTCTTAGTGATCTTAGTGACCCACGGGTTCTACGACGAGCCAGCTGCAAGAACAAGTTTATAAATGGAAAACTGAATATATTACAGCACCATATCAAAAGTTTTTCAGTATTTTGTAGAATAATAATTCAAGGGACCTACTCCATCACTCTTTCTATCGGTTTCCAGCTTACATGACGCATGAATAAATTTTAGCAGAGACATGAACTGGGAAGTATCTTGCGCCTGAAAATTAAATTACTTAAGGATGTTGACGTAAACAAAATATGGAGCTAATTTTCCGTGATTGGATTTTTTAATATCCACTTACATCAATTTCGTTCTCCCATGCATCTTCAAATGGAATGATCAAAACTCTTGTTTTCAATTTTGAGGTGTGGATCTTTTCATATACACAAAATATTGCTTTAAGCGCATCTAATCATTACATTAGCATTATTGGACAACTTCACATAAAATCAAAGAAGACTTAAAATGTATAAAACAAACGATGAGAACTAACCAGAGTGATTTCAGACACACCCCTAGGTATCAATTGTGAAGCAAAGAACACTTCCTCACTGAAAGAATCCTTGACCCTTCCCTGAATCACCAAAATGTCTGAAATGTATTCATAAATAATAATCGAATCATACTGTTCGCCTAGGGGGACGCAGGATCTTTCCACGTAAAATCGAATTTTGTCAACGCTCCAAGTCTGTGCCAAAGTTGAAATTAATAATATAAAAAATTGGAATTATATTATTTTATTAATATTTTGAAGCCACACACCGCATAATTTGGATGTTTTTTAAAGACGGCCATAGCTAATCTAATTCCTACAGCTTTCCACATGCTGGATTCAAGTGATTTGTGATCCGTTTTAAAATCCCTCAAAGCTTGCTTCATAACTGGCATGGAGATGTGATATGTGATTACGCTAGTTTCACATTTCACCGTTGCAGCCCGTCTTTGATCCGTTAAGACACTTTGCTCCCCGATGACTGTGCCAGTTGAGAAAAAATCATCCTCCTTATGTCGAAAAGACAGATCACGAAAAAGTTCCATACATGGGAGTTCACCTACAGTTTCAAAATCGTCTATGACCTCACTTGTAGGAACATAATTGATTTTGACCATTCCCGATGTAATGATGTATATTCCTGTTGGTTTGGAATCCGCCCTGCAGATAATTTCATTGAACGAAAACGACAGCAGCTGGGCATGTTCCTGCAATTGGATCGAATTCCAGGAAAAATGCTTTAATATAAAATATTATATTATAGAAGTGTAATTATGCAATTCGAAACGTGCTTTTAAAGCTTCTATAAAATTCAGATGTAATTACGCGAAAGAATTCCACAGTTTCATTTCTTTCACCAATCCAGGAAATATTTTGAAGGAGGAGCTCAGAGGGCGCTGGTGCAATACTTGGCGGCGTCTTCCATAAGCGCTTCATGTTCTCCTCCAGCCTAACCAAGAGCAGGTCACACTCCTTCGCGTCCACCAAACCTAAATTATAATTGACAATTACGCACAAATCTTTGATTAACATTTTTTATCATCAGAAGTAAAATACCATCTGCTTTCAATTCCATAAGATTCTCCCTCATTTGATTCAACACTGCCCGACTAGCATGTCTCGTTTTAACTGCAATTGCAATTCCTGGATTTTCCTTTTCCATGATTCCTGTTGAAATTTAAGCAAAAACAGACATGAAGAATTACCATGAGGAAAATTAAAGGTTATTGGAAAATATGGCGAAGGATAATTTCCCCATGTCTGATAATTGGGACATACCCATTTCTCTGACAGTTTCCAGTCTCTCCCGCATCAAAGCGTGCTTTAACTTCTGAAGAACTTTAGGATGGTCGACCATTTGAGGAAGGAATTTGATGACGTCGTCCACGGCTGTTACAAAACCTTTTCCAATATCATATCCAAGGAATAATTTCGTGTGAATCTTTCTATCCAGTAAGGGTATAAAACGAGGGACGAGGACAAGAGGCTAATTATTGTATGGTAAGATCCATATATAAAAATTATACAAGAGCATGTCTGGATATATTTTATACACCTAAAAAAATAAAATCTACCTTTAGTAAACGAACTGCCCTTGCAACACGAAAAACCTTCACGAATATTAAAGCAGACTGTTGATCCACCTTAAGGGAATATAAATAAATTTCCGCAATTCCAAGAAAAATGACAGCAATATCAAGCCAGTTGAGCTTGTGCTCACAGAAATAGTCGCGAGGACCTCTGCCGATTATCTGCAAAAATGCAAAAAAGCCATTTGTTCAACACAGCCATCTATGGGTACTAAATGCTGACATGATTTGATTTAAATACAGTATAATAAATTATATATGACTATAGACCCTCCTTCTCACAAACCTTAATTAGAGCTTCAATCACGTAAAAAACATTGAAGAAGACACTTAGTCCTAAAAACACATGTTCATATTGATCAGAATTTCCCTTTTTTTCGCGAAACACGTATGCAGTCTCCCAAATTGCCAGAATCATTTGAACAAATATGACTAGGATAATTACAGCCTCAAACCAAGTGCGAGTGGCGAGAAACCACATTCCACGGCGGAAACTAAAGAAAATAGTTAGCGTTTTGAGGTTGTAGTAACTAAATTCCAAAGACGAAAACTAACACTTTTTGGGGGTAAATCCTACATGTTTCTTGGCCTCCTTGGAAAAATTTCACTCTCTAAACCAAACGCTTTGGCAAATGTATTCTTCACCCAAGGTAAGCAGCCCTCAATATGCCAGAATTTTCTTAAATCGTGAGCTTCCACGAGTCGAAATGGCTTGTCCTCAGCCTCTGAGGCAATGTTAACCAATTGAAGAACTGCCATCTCAACAAGAACTCCATGCTCAAATTGACGCCAGAATGAGACCTTGAGTGCTTTTAATATACGAACTCTGGCCTCTTCTGTCATGACCATATATTCTTGGGTAGTAGGGGCATTCTTAACCATGGCATGACACTCGGGACATTCTGTAAAGTGATCATCGGATCCTAGTCTCACAGACACCAAACTCAAAGCTCTTCGTATATGCGGATCAGGTTTTATGGTCTGAGGGTTGATCCAATTAATAAATTATTCACTCAATAAAGCTGGTCGTGGGAGTCGAGAGAAATGTACGTTTTGACATTTTTAGCAATTTATAATAGATCGTCGGTGTAGAGAAGCAAAATGCTATGATTTTGTACAGCATGTAGATCATTTTGGCTCTCCAATGACGACATATTCGTAAAAATGTTCTTTAAAGTACGTAATTTACCCGATTATAGGGATTTACAATCGTTGTATATCCATAAACACTCCCCCAGTCTGCACACGAAAGAAATCTATCATGTTTTAGCATTCCTACAGTTCTGAACTGAGCCAGCTCAAGTTGTTTTATGGCATTGGCCATATCTTGAATTCGGCCTGCTGGAATTTCCGAAAGCTTGAGAGTGTTTAATAACAAATTAGTAGTTGTTCCATTTAGAACCACTGTGAGGAACACTATGCCTGCAGTATGGAACAAGAACTAGAAGCAAGAATAAAAATGTTGACATTACTTGAACGCCTTCACTTTTTATGCTGTTTTTTCTTAAATAGTTTTCCTGAAAAAGTGTTTTTTTTTAAAAGACGGGAGTCCCTTAAAGTTGACATGCCATATTATTGATACCCTTTAATTCGTACAAGCTACCTTCGGACCAATGTTGGATTCTTGGCACAGATGCTCATTATCGTAAACGTCCAGAGCTAAACACATACCAATGGCACCTCGAATTCCGCCCCACATCATAACGATCATGTTTTGCCAAGTGAGGCCATACCCAATTCGACTCACAAAAGGGAACATTAAAAGGAGCATTAGAAACCTGCGGCAGGGATAGCCAACTTCAAAATTATGGAAATAATAAAATCAAATTCACTTCCAAATAATTATTTTGTCTCATAAAAATACCCTTCCTCTCTACAGTACCTGACGATATTAATGGTGATGTACAGTAAAAACAAATAAATGCAGTCCTCCGGCTCAATTTTAGTTATAGCTGTTTCAGTAATAACAATTCCCACTATCATAAATAAAATCGTGTTCGCATAGTAGCCCAACATCTCCCAAAAATGATGGACGAAATTCTCCACTTCAGGACTGATGCTCGTTCTCTCCGAGCCCATTGTGATTCCCAAGACTACGACAGCCATCACTCCCGACACCCCCAAAATATCTTCACCAATGTAATAGGTCAAGTAGGTTGCGACGAGGGTTATAGTGATCTCCACAGTGGCATCATTAAAAATTAGAGATAGCGCCCACACAGCCAGTTTTCCCGTGACAAACCCGAAAACCGGCCCCCCGAGAGTTATCTGACATGTTTTTAATAAAATGAAAGAAACTAAATCCGCCTCATCTACTTGGCAAGTAATAATACTTTCCAGTATATCGTAGAGAAGAATCGCGACCCCATCATTCAAAAGAGATTCTCCTTCAATCATGACGGTGAGCATTTCCGAAGCACCGAGCTCTCTCAGAATGGCGACAACAGCCACGGGATCTGTTGCGCTGATGATTGAACCGAAAAAGCTGGCAGTGATAAAATTCCATTTGTAGGACACGAAAAAACTTTGAATAATTAGAGCTGTCATGAAAGTCGTGATTATCATGCCAACAAGCGCAATGATTACGATCTGCGGGATGACAATAAATGAGGGGTTACAAAATTTTCTTCTGTAATAATTACTAATTCAATTCATGTGTTGTTATTATTGAGACTTGTGCCCTTTCAGACGCGCTCACCTGCACAACGCTGCGCATGAATGTATGAGGCGTGATGGAAAATGCAGATTCAAAAATTAGTATTGGGAGAAAGGCGAACAAAATAATCTTTGGAGGGATTCTTGCAATGGCAGTGAACGTGTACATATACTCACAAAGATGTGCGTTATTCGAAAGGCAACCGATCAACAAGCCCGACAACATGAGCAACACTGTGTACGGGATTTTCAGCTCGAATATCTTAATGACAGTCCTGATAAATGCTCCATAAGCGATCATAAGTATCAAAACCAAGAGTATTCGGAGGTTGTTCGGGTCGAAGATATCATCTTCACATAACTCTGTAATAAGAGGAATGAATAACAGGCTCAATCTTGATTCATGTTAGTTGTTTAAGGGTGTATTTACTTGTATGCTCTTCGCCTTGGTTGGATCCAATATCCGCCAAACTGTTTAGATAACGACAGAATTCGTCAAATTCATCTTCTTCAATTTCTTCAAGAAGATTTTTTACCTTTTTGGTACAGTTATGAGCCTGAGCATTATCGAAGTTTAGAATTCCTGCCAGGAGCAGAAGCAATGTGACTAAGTTCGTCATTCCTTCCTGGGAAGTGAAAGCTTCCTGACCCCTCGTGAGGAGTGAGGATTGAGGATAGTTAACTGCAAGTGTCCTTGTCGCTGGCACTGACTATTTAATACTTTTAATACACACAAACAGCAGAGAAATTAGGCTTTCATTAGTATTGTTCAATTAATAATTATTGATAATCTTAAAAATATATATACTTGGCTTGCTGACGTAATTATTTTTCCACGAAGAAAGTTCATACTAATTTTTTAATTGATTTAAATAGCTAAATTTTTGAGCTTACCATCCGCAAATCCGCATCATCATCTCATCCTCAATCCTGCTGTCAAACAGATAATTTTATATGTATGTATGTGGTAAATAACTATAGGTTGAAGGATCAGTGTCACAATTCTCATACTTTTATTTCAAATCTTACTAAACTAGTATCATCTATCATCAGGAATTAAATTATTCTAAGGGATTTCATACACCCTGTGCCCCGAGATAACTGTGATTTGAATCCCGCTGGCTGATTGGCACATTTACGTAAAAGTCACTTTCACAAAAGGGCATGATGCCGTTTGCAAATTTTGCAATTTGCAATATATTATAGGTGAGCATTGTAAGTTGTAAGTATGAATGTAATATATAATATTACATTTACATATATTATGTATTTATTGTTCAAATTGTGTAGTACGCTTGGCCTATTACTAAAAACAACTGTTTTCTAATAATATTATTATTACAAATTAATCTTGAGCAGCAAAAAATTTGCATGTCAAAAAAATTTATTTGTCCTGCTTTGGTGATGTGCGGAAAGACGGGCGGATAAAATTATTTCCAAATTAATTATTTTATCAAACTTTGGTACATAAACATTTTTTTAAAACGTTCGAATTAAAAAATCCTTATCAATAAAATTATTGGAAAATAAATAATGTCACGATCTTGTCTCATTTTCATTCTGATATTGAGATAAGACTCGTAGTTTACCAAGGAAACCCATTGGAATAATTTGATTTGATTTGAAGACCTATCATCAATCAAAGATGAAATGAAGATTGAGGATTACATTTCGAAGAAGTATTATTGTGGTGTATGAAAAACTTTTATTCATGTAAGTACAACCAAACACAACAAGAAATAAATAAAAACTTCATGATACATTTCGACCTTACCAAAATTAAAATTATACTTTCCACAACAGCATGATATGATATGTAAGGAAGAGTACTAGCTACTAGCTGCAAGCTGCAATATTTAAGCAATTATTTTTTCCTGTTCAATCGCTTTCCTTTTCTGGGCTTCGTTCTCACATTCCTAAAAATCAAAAACAGATAATTAATGTATCACATCCAAATGGAGCAGTAATAAATTAGCATGCTCAAAGGTCACGTCGACTCCACACCCCGTAGTTGCGTAATTCACAAAGAATATTAAAAATTAAAAGATAAATTGCAATTCAATACTTCCAACTGCCGACTTCGCTTCTTTCGAATTTTTCAGGGTTATCGGTAGAAATCCTGTTTTTAGATCGAAGTACCTTCAAGGCGGATTCTCCTATGCCCTTTAATGAAATATTGTCATTCAATAATCGATTACACACAGCATCAGCTTAGAACTTGAGATTTTATGAAATCCAAGTATTGCAAAAAAAAATAGTTTAATCTTTCTCTTATGCTTACTCCAAATTTGTGAACTGAAGCCCTGAAACTGGCCCCAGCGTATGACTGACCGTTCATTCAAAAAGAATTAATAATTTAAAATCATTCCTTAATCTTTCATCTTTAAGTTTGCTACCAAATATAAATATGGCAGAGTATCTGGGATTATTAATTTCTTTAAATGCTTTAAAACATGAAAACTTAATCACACGTACTTGACTTTCTCTCGTCTTCTTTGCCTTCTTTCCTGACGCCTCAATATGTTTCAAAAGAGACATAGAGGAATCTTGTTCCTGAGAAGTCAGAGTGAATTAGAAGTATTACCAATTTTGCTTACAAGAAAGGCCTTAAGTTATTCATGCCATCAAATTAAATTTCTTTCCACTCACATTAACCGCTGTTTCAGAGACGTCTTCAAAGGCAATAACTAAAACCCGAGTTTGCAATGTTGGCGTATGAATCTTGGAAAAAAACAATGTAATGCTATTAGCGCAAGTATAATATCTAATTCTAATTACATGTAATTACACTCACAAACAAACTAATTACATCACGGATTCATACATTTGTATTACGTTAATTTCTCCACATGTTTTTTATCTTACTAATTTGATTTTTGAGACACCACGGGGTACGAGCTGCGGAGCAGAGAAAGTATCGTCACTGAAAGCATCTTTTACTTTCCCTTGAATTATAAGGATGTCTGCAATGTAGTCGTACACTGTGATTGAGTTGAATCGTTCACCTAATGGAACACAGGACCGTTCCAGGTGAAGTCGGATTTTGTCTACTGCCCATGACTGAAAACAAAAATTATATGTAATTACTTATGTAAATACATGTTTACGTTTATTTTATTTCTAAAACTAGGTAATAAACCTGGGCCGTGTTTCCAATAGCCAATCACTGAATCTTACAAAAGGTAGCCCTTACAAAGTACAAACTGTAGGCTATCTATTTGAATATATTTATTTATCGCATAGATCCTCAAGTTAATACGGCTGCCACCCGAAAAGAATCCTTGAATAAATAATAATAATAATTTACCGCATAGTTAGGATGTTTAGGCAGGAATGCCATGGCCAATCTGATTCCGACAGCTCTCCACATACTGGACTCCAGAGAGCTGTAATGATCATCAAATTTCTCCAAGGCTTCCAATATAACGGGCATGGAAATGTGATATGCAAACACACTGGTTTCACATTTGACGGTTGCAGCCCGTCTTTGATTAGTTAGCACACCTTGTTCTCCGATTACAGTCCCCGTAGAGAAAAAGTCATCCTCCTTATTTTGAAAGGTAATATCAAGGAAAAGCTCCATACATGGGATTTCTCCTTCAGTGTCAAACTTGTAAATGATCTCTTCCGTTGGAATATAGTTGATTTTGACCATCCCCGATGTAATGATAAAAATCCCACTTGGTTTATCATGGGCTTTGCAAATAGTGTCGTTGAAGGAGAAAGACAAGAGTTCGGCTTTTGCCTTTATTTTGTACATAAATAAGTATCCATAATTAATTGATAATATGAAACTAATCTGATCATGTTCAATTTTAAAATTCTATACCACACATGCACACTGGCAACTAGGAATTTTACCAGCAATGCGACAATTCATAATCTGCTAATATGACCATTACTCACGGTCTGTAGAACTACTGTGTATCATTACATCAGATTATTGAGTTGTGCAATTTTCTAATAACGTTAAATGTGCAAGGGATTTTTAAACATTGTTCAAGTTTATAGAAAAAAGAGTTACGTGGAAAAAGTCATAGGTTTCTTTTGTGCCACCAATCCAAGAGATGTTCTCAAGGAGGAGTTCTGGTGGAGGAGGATCAATACTTGGCGGAGTCTTCCATAATCGCTTCATGTTCTCCTCCAGCTTTACCATAAGTAAATCACATTCCTTCTCATCAACCAAGCCTATTGACAAAAAAAAGGTGTTCTTTGTGAAAAAATAAATTGTAATTATTTTTAGCAGCCAAATAGCAGAGTAGTACCATCTGCTTTTAATTCCAAAAGATTCTCCCTCATTTGATTTAATACTGCTCGACTGGCATGCCTAGTTTTGACTGCAATTGCAATTCCTGGATGTTCCTTTTGCATTATCCCTATATTACCGGAGATGTTACACTAGTTAGTTACAAGCTTGACGAATTATATGTAATATTCTTATTACTACATTCTTTTTTAAAGGAAATTGGGATCTAATTCTATTGTTATCAAAAATAACTTTTAAATACCCATTTCTCTCACAGCCTCAAGTCTCTCCCGTTCTAAGGCATGTTTCAACTTGTGAAGAACCTTGGGATGATCAACCATTTGCGGAAGGAATTTTATCACATCATCCACAGCTGTCATAAATCCCTTGCCGATATCGTACCCGAGAAATAATTTTGTGTTGATTTTTCTATCTACAGCTAGCATGAAACGAGGCACAAGAGGCTGAAAAAAATTATTTTAGATATCAGATAAAAATAATTAATTACTTACAAGTTTAATAGATGACAGGCAAAACTGCACGTATCATTTAATGCTCATTCATGGAACCAATAATTAGCTTGCCATATTTCATAATATCCGTAGAATTACAATTACTTACCTTAAGTAGCCTAACTGCTCTTGCAACTCGGATGACTTTTATGTAGACAAAAACAGAGGGGGCCTCTTGATTCAGCAAATACAGTACAATGTCTAGTATGCCCAAGAAAATTACCAGGATATCCAGCCAGTTCGCTTTGTGCGTACAGAAATAGTCGGTGGAACCCCTGCCAACAATCTGTGAAAAAACATGATTCGTTCTACTACAGAAAATATGCTCAATAAGCTCAATAGCCGTGACCTGAGAACATTTGCATGCATTGGATTCCTAAAAATTGCTTTTACGGACGCTGGTACTGGGATACATAATTAATTATGATTTCCTCAGCGAACCTTAATAACAGCTTCAAGGACGTAAACAATGTTGAAGAAGACGCTCAGAGCAAAGAAGACTTCCTCATATTCATCATTATTTCCATATTCGATCAAATACACAGTTTCCCAAATGGCCGGAATCATATTTGTAATGATAAAAAGAACAATTACAGCTTCGAACCAAGTACGTGTCGCTAGCCACCATAATGCGCGACGGAAGCTGTTTCATACGGACGATAAAAATATTAATTCCTTTGGATCTACCACATATTTTTGAAGTTAAAGATTAGTTAAGAATTAGTTAAGAAAGAAAAGTTAAAGACAGCTGAAAAATAAAAAACTTCAAAAAGGCAGGCCGCATACGATTGTCGTGGTTTTTTAGGCAGAACTTCATCATCCAAACCAAATGTCTTGACAAATTTAGTCTTCAGCCAAGGTAAACATCCATGAATGTGCCAGAACTTTCTGAGATCATGAGCTTGTACGAGTCGAAAGGGTTTATCTTCTGCAGCGGAAGCCAGATTCACTAATTGAAGAACGGCCAGTTCAACAAGAACGCCTTGCTCAAATTGACGCCAACAGGACACCTTGAGGGCTTTAATAATCCTCAGCCTCGCTTCCTCCGTCATGTCCATGAACTCTTGAGTCGTTGGCTCGTTCTGTACTACATGATGACATTCCGGGCATTCTGTATGGTGATCATCTGGTCCGACTTTGACAGAGACCAAACTCATAGCTCTTGGAATTTCATTGTAAGTTTTAGCACTCTGTGCGGAATTAAGTGAAACCATTCAGCTGAAAAGGTACTTACTTTTCCCACTTCCAGTAAGTAATTGGATTTGAATGAAAATTGTTCCAAATATAAATATACCTTTTTGTAAGGGTTAACAATAGTTGTAAATTTGGTGACGTAATGCCAATTGGCGTCAGCAACAAATCGGTCATGCTTTAACATTCCTATAGTTCTGTGCTGAGCCATCTCAAGTTGCTTCATGGCATTCGCCATATCCTGAATTCGGCCAGCTGAGATATCAGATAGCTTGAGGACCTGAAGAAGCATTTTCGTAGTTGTTCCGTTAACAACCAGTGTGAGGAATACTATCCCTGCAGTTTGGAATAAGAACTAGAAGTCAGAGAAGAAAATGGTTTCTGCTTTTGTAAGAGATGACATTCATTTTTGTCGTGGATTAAAAACAATTAAAACAATAAGTCACCTTAGGTCCAATTGTTGATCTTTGGCATAGGATTTTGTTGTCGTAAATGTCCAATGCTAAACAAATACCGACGGCTCCCCGAAGCCCACCCCACATCATCACTATCATATTCTGCCAGGTGAGGCCATACCCGATCCGACTCACGAATGGGTACATAATTAGTAGCATGAGGAATCTTGAAATGAATTAGAAAAATCATAGGGGTTGATTAATAGGTATAAAGTGAGACGGGAGATATTTGACAAAAGAGATTTTCCTTCCGTTACGAACCTTATGATATTAAGGGAAATGTAAAGGAATAGCAAATAAACATAATCCTCCACATCAATTTTTGTTATAGCCGTCTCCGTAATAACAATTCCCACTATCATGAATAAAACCGTGTTCGCAAAGTAGCCCAGCATCTCCCAAAAATGATGGACGAAATTCTCCACTTCAGGACTGATGCTCGTTCTCTCCGAACCCATTGTGATTCCCAAGACTACGACAGCCATCACTCCCGACACCCCCAAAATATCTTCACCAATGTAGTAGGTCAAGTAGGCTGCGACAAGGGTTATAGTGATCTCCACAGTGGCATCATTAAAAATTAGAGATAGCGCTACCACTGCGATTTTGCCTATGACAAAACCGAAGACCGGCCCCCCGAGAGTTATCCGAAACATTTTTCTCAGGATGAAAAGCCACAAGGCATCATCTACTTCGCAAGTAATAATGCTTTCCAGTATTTCGTAGAGAAGAATCGCGACTCCATCATTCAAAAGAGATTCACCCTCAATCATGACGCTGAGCATTTCGGAAGCACCGAGCTCTCTCAGAATGGCGACGACTGCCACGGGATCTGTGGCACTGACAATCGAACCAAACAGTGCCGCAGTCTCTATATCCCAATTATACGAGGTGAAAAATTGTTTCACAACCACAGCCGTCATCATAGTTGCGATGACCATTCCAGGGAGTGCAATTATCAAGATCTGGTGAAAGGGGATCAATAAGTTACTCCATTGAATTCTCTTAGATTGCATATACTGTAATTAGGAGTATATCTACCTGTACAATGCTCCGCATGAATGTATGAGGTGTGATGGAAAATGCGGACTCAAAAATCAGTACTGGGAGAAACGTGAACAGAATGATTTTTGGAGGGATTCTTGCAATGGCCGTGAACGTGTGCAAGTATTCGCAAAGAAAGGAGTTATTCGAAAGGGACCCAATCAACAGACCAGACAGCATGAGTAAAACTGTGTAAGGGATGTTTAACTTGAAAACCCTAATGATGGATCTAAGGAGAGCTCCGTAAGCGATCATGAGCATCAGAACGAAGAGCATTCGGAGGTCGTTCGGGTCGAAAATATCTTCTTCGCATAACTCTGAATGACCGAAATTCAATCCATAAACATATGCACATTGTTGCTCAACATATATATAATTTGTTTTTGTAATTTAAGATTTTAGATGATATTTATCCTTTTTTAATGCTCATAGAAAAAATACAGAAGGAAACAGGTATTGTCTAACTCTCATCAATTGTGAAATCGGAAGCAGACCCGGACTCTATTGCATTCCTCATAAGCTCCAGATGATAACAGAATTCTGTAAACTCCTTCATTTGCCAGTCTTCCTCGTCGTCACCTCCTCTCCCTTCCTTTTCGGGACATTCCACAGCCAATGTTGAGCATAAAAAATGTACTACAAGTATTAATGCTATTTTTTGTAACATCCTTTGGAACCCCATGCTCTTCCTGGGAAGTGAATGCTTCAATTAAGTATGTTTTCAAAGGTTTCAAGCCCGTGTTCCACGCCTGGGCAGATCGCTACTTCCACATTTATACCTTCATATTTGTTTATTTAACTATGTTACATGTGCACATGTGCAGCCCAGGATGTTTCAATGTAATTGAAAACCAAAACACTGATTCACATTGATTTCACATCCAAAATCTCAAGTGCTCAAAGTATCAAAATATCCAAACAAAGTCCAACGTCCAACCATCCAAAACGTTTCTCAAACTACACTATATTTTCCCTTCATTTCCCAGAAACTGACAGTCGAATATATCCATGCCGGAATCGGCCAGGCTGATGTCAGACTTTGACTAGATGTCTATGTGTGTGTACAGCTTACAGCTGTGTCTTTCACTTCTGTATACGTACACCGATACTAATTTATCCGACACTGACCTGTGACTCTGTGACACTGTCAGTGTCAGTATTTAAATAATAATTTAATCAAAATTATTCCGACTAAAAAAATCATTGAACGAAAATATGAAATATCCATTCACACGTCAAATATTTTTTTTTTTTAAATTCTAGAGTTGTTGTTCCAGCGCAGCGTCTCAAAGCTAACAAAAAAGTTGCCTTTCCGACACCAATGAAACAACCAAATAATTATTACTGTGTTGCTAGCTGCTATTTTTCTTGGCAATTAAACCTGACATTAAGCCATTTTATTTCGAAGGGTTTTTCCTGCCAACATACCTGCACAAAATATACGGTTTTTTCTCGTCATGCATATACCTCCCCCACCCAATCACTCTACTTCGCAAGTACCCACGGGCATCCCGAAGTAATAATAATGTTACAAAAAACAACCACATACAAAAATTACAAATCCTGACACCCGTCAAATTTCTCATAAAATAATAAAATTGTAGAGCTAAATCCTCCCTAACGTAACCCCCAGATAATTATAGTCATAACTCAACTATATCTGTGTAACAACTTCAGAAAGTCATCAGAAAGTAGCTATTTATACCGCTTAATAAATTTTAATATTATTTAAATAAAGGCTTCCCAAGCATTTTATCAACCATGAAATAGCGCCCTCTGTTTTGTTGTCCCTTGGAAGACTTTAAAATCTCGTGGTAATAGCGTGAACAGCGCGGATGGGATTCTCTAAAAATCGTTTGTAATAATTATTTACACAATGGTGAAATATTCCCTGACAAAATTCCACAAATCGAACTATTATGAACAAATTTACTGACAAATATTTTTATTTAGTGTTAATTACATAATTGCCTATTATTAAAAAAAAAGAGTTTTGTCCACAACTGGTTGTGTAATGTTTGGGCGCTACCATAGGTGCTAATGCTAAAGAATGCTATACACTGGCATAAGGGTTTGCCCAAAGTCGGCGCAAGAACCTGAAATACTTGAATGTGATTAGTTTATGCTTTAAGTCCCGTATGTATAAAGTTGGTCTTCTTATGCAGTCCTGTACGTTTGGTTTAGTAATTAAGTGTAATTACATGGGATTTATACACACAGTGTAAGTACTTGAACCACTGCGATTCTAGGCTACGGGACTGTGAGACAGTGACTGTGTGAGCAGTAGCACATTGAGGGAGTTGTGTTGTGCTCGTCGTGATGTGATGAGCATAGTGGAATGTGGTACTCGTCATCTGTGTTCTGTGTCCCGTATCTCTCCATTATCTTAAATTGAGAAATTAAATATTGTTGTATAAATATTCTAATAATATATTAAGTATTAACTATAAATCGGAAGTTAGTGTACAGAGTTAATTTTAGTAATTTCATGACTTCTGGCTCACGATAATAAGTGTTACGTTAAGTTTATGTAATGTTCAGGCAATAGTCAAGACTGGAATATTAATTTTATTTTTAGTCGATCATTGGAATTTAAAATATATAAATCGTTCAGTAGATACTTACATACAAGGAAACAATCATATGTTTTATTCCAGCTCAAGTATTACAGGTGAGTTAAATAATTATGAAATATGAATTATGAATTGATGGTGGCCTTGGTTGAAGTTTGATTTGGCATACGTTTGTGTGTACGTTCAGTGTGTTGTTAGTCATTGGTGGGTGATTATGTAAATTTTTTTTGGGGAGATCAGTAATGCAATGTAAACTAATACTTGGCTATTTAAAGATGTAGATACCTGTTGAGGTATACGTGATTATTTTGCCAGATTATGTGTTTAGGCGTGTTATTTCGGTGTGAATTATTAATAATAAAATTGTTTTTTCCTTGTAGTGTTGGAACGAGTGTGATTATTTTTGGCAGTTTGGTGAAGCATCAGGGAGTCTGGGAGGTTTGGGTGACCACAAATTCTGTAGGTTTTAAAATGAGTATAGGGATATAATGGGTTTGGTTTATTGAATGAGGATTGTGGATTTACCCTCTTGCGCTTATTAGTTGACAGAAAATGGACCACGAAGGGGATCGTCAAGCTCAAGAAGATGAAATGGAAATTTTATCTGAGATATTGGACACGGACTGTTTCACCAAGTACCTTGACAGCGTTATTTCGGGGAAGATTAAAATTAAGTTACGGATTCCATGGGGGGAAGTTAAATGCAGATATGCGGTGGATGCAGATCTGGAGAAGAATGTTGAAAGTGAACCAAAAACAGAAGACTCTGAAGCTGGTCCTTCACCGAAGAAGATTTCGAAATTTACTGTGATGTCTTTGAAGCACCTCCCACCTTTGAATCTTCACTTTACGCTTCCAGCCGACTATCCATCAAAGTCTAAACCGATGTTTACTTTGTCGTCGGAGTGGCTTCATCGAGAATTAGTGAGTAATTTAAGGGGAGAGCCCAGGCCGTTGTTATTGATGAAGCTTTTGTTGATTGTTTTTGATTGGAATTGTGTAAAAAATGAGATTATATTAATAACATTACAGCTGACGTTTATTTGCGGGAAACTGGATGAGTTTTGGGAAGAAAATACTGGAATGGCTATTTTGTTCACCTGGCAGTCCTTCCTACAGGAAGACGCACTAACTTCCTTGGGAATGCATTCGGAGACTGTGTATGACCTCACAGTGAAAGTTCGGCAGCCGAGTAATCATGTGAGAGTGCCACTGACGCAAGTGAATTCCTGTCCCGGTGTTACTAATAGTACTTGTAGTGGTAGCTGTGATGATAAAAAACCGGAGAAAGTACCTAAGTTAGAAAAAGGGGATGTTGCAGAAAAGAGTACTTCTAGTAGTAGACTAAAAGTTAAAGTAGGAAATCGTAGAAGTAAGTACAGAGGTGCTCCTGAACGGCTGGACCATAGAGCGGTGTTTGAACGTGCTCCAGGACCCCTTGCTCAGTATCTTTTGGAATATGAAAAAGAGGAAGAAGAAGCGGAGTTCCGCCGTACTAGTCATATGTGTACCATTTGTTTCTCAGAGAAGAAAGGATCAGATTGTATGTTATTTGAATGCACTCATGTTTTTTGTAAAGAATGTCTTCAAGATTTTCTTAATCTTCATATTACTGAAGGAAGTCTTGACTGTGTGAAGTGCCCTGATATTAACTGTAAAACTGTACCGACGCCTTATGAGGTAATCATTTTGAACTGTGCCTAAAATGGATTTTTGATTGAAGTTACATGACGAAGTCCTTATTGTACCTAATTTAATTGATATTTCAGGTAAGAGCCATAGTTACTCCAGAAATGTTTGAACGGTATGATTCACTGCTGTTATCCAAAAGTTTGGATAGTATGTCCGACATTCTCCACTGTCCAAGACTTGACTGTGGTCGTCCAGTCATGTACGATCCATCAGATAAATTGGCAAAATGCGCATCTTGTGGGTATGCCTTTTGCAGTATGTGCAAAACGGTTTATCATGGTGTTGAACCTTGTCGATTTAAATCAGGTAAGTATATGACAGTTATTAGTTATCGTTGCAGTAGGCCAACCATTCATAAGTAATAATTACGGCTTAAGTATAATAATGTACTCTACATACATCAAATTTGATTCAAATTGGTACTGCAAATGTCGGACGCCTCAAGTTTCGAAGATATGTGAGGTCAAAGGTTGAGGTCATATGCAGTAATCCACTGCGTTTTTTCTGGATGCACCGCTTCAAGATTTGGATCTTTGGTTAGGTTAGGTTTGATGCTTGGCACGAGGTGACGAGTCAATTTGTTGCCAAGTTTTGAGGACGTCCTACTTGGTTAAATCCAACGAATTCTAACTGACAGTATTACCTAACTGAAAATAACCATCTTAACTTTTGGGTTCGCATTTTCGTTCCTTTTCGTAACAAATAAATTCCTCCTTCTTTAACCATCCTGACCTCTCATATCTTCGAAAGTAGAAGTGTCCGGCAAAAATGCCTTTCTTTTGAATCTACTCACCAAATAGTGCTTGTGTACCAGTTTACATCAACATTGGTAAACACTTGTATCTGTATAGAGTGCACTATACTTACCACTTGCAGGAAATTTAATTTTAAATGGTATCGCCGTACATTTTTCACGTTGACAAAGGTCAAAAAGTTCGGCTTGACTCTAACATCGCAAGGCATGGCCTATTGAAGCTAGCAATGTTCTCAACCTTGATTTAAAAATATCTTGATGTAACAGGAGAAAGTAGTCTTCCTATTTAAGATTTTTTGCAAGTGGTACTCCTTCAAGATTAAGCCAAAGTACTGTATAATAACTCAAGTTTTTATATTACGGAGCTAATTCTACGAATTTTGTCACCCAGGCGAAGCAAAGCAGTTGTATGAAAAATACGTAAACGCAACACCCGTGTGTAAGAAAGAGTTAGAAAAAACGTTCGGGAAGAAGCAGCTGGAACTGCTTGTTCAGCAGACCTTATCGGAGGAGTGGGTGACAACTCAGTCGAAGCCTTGCCCGCATTGTAAAGTACCCATACAGGTTAGTTCCCTTCGTATTTATCATTTCGTATTAAGATTACACTGCTTTCAAACACAATTCAGGTTTGTAGGTTAATTTGCATACAATGTTCAACTTCACCTGACTACAATTTCTCTGCTACACTCGCAGTCAGAACTGTACATGATAGCACCGAAGCGTTATTTTTTTGTTTGAAATCCTAAAACTGTATTTCATCATATGTTTGCAGAAATTCGAAGGCTGCAATAAAGTGACATGTTTTAAATGTGCCACATACTTCTGTTGGATTTGTGCCTTGCAACTGGATAAACAGAATCCGTACTTGCATTTCAATGACCCGTCTTCACCCTGCTACAACAGTTTGTTCACAAATATCGTTGCAAACAGAGAAGATGATGATGGTAGTGGTAGTGGCACTGACTTCGATGATTGGGACGAATCCGATTCGGACGAGGATTATGAAGATATTATAAATGGCATTCAACATTTCTTGTTGAACCGTCTCCATCGATGAAATAACTGACTTCAATCTTCTTATTGATTATAAACTATCAATTTTTCCCGACCTTTGTGTTAATTTTAACCTCAATGTAATTACATTTATCATAAAGACAAGCTAACAAAAAACACATTCTGGAGATGCTATTACAATAATTATTATTATTCGTGCATGCACACACTACACAATGCCAAAAAAAACAAATTAATCAGTGATGTTGTCATTACAAAAGTGATTAAATATTTCATATGAAAATCATTGAGAATTTTATTTATCCGATAAAAATTTACTCCCTTCATTTACTACTACCATAAGTTCTGCATCTGACTGCGAGAAGATGCAATACATCCGTGAAATGATGAAAGAGGACAAAACACGAGTCATAACTTACACATACAATGCAAAATTAAAGATTAAACTTCAGTAGGCAATGGAATCACGAGTCACGTCCGTAGTTTAAGGATGTGTAAACTGAATGAAGTTTTGCATAGTCGAATACACAAAACAAACAAGAAGCTATTCCATCAAGCTAGCTGTCCTCCTCATTGTTCTTACTGTCACCCTCTTCATCCTCCGACTCCTCACTATCCTCATCAAGTTCATCACTATCTTCTTCCTCACTGTCCGTCGGAACAAACCTATTGGAATCATCCGTTCGATCTTCCAGATGACTAGTAAAAAACTTGATGAGTGAGTCCTTATCCACCTCCTTACCCATTTTAGGGCACCATTCTCCCGTTTGAATAATATTAACAACATTTTTTACAGGAATGACACAAATTATTTCCCCCAGAACTTTCTTCCCCTCTGCTATGGGGTCCACAACAATGCAGTCGTTCTTTTTCAGCCACACAGTCTGACGAAACTTTTTCGGCATGGATGCCAAGTAACGAGTCCCCTGGATATCCTCAACCTCATGTAAATTATTCCCCTTCCCACTCAAGTATTTCACTACTTGCTGTTCCCCCTCGGGAACATAATCGTCTTGCATGAACTCTTGATACACATTCTTCTTCACTTTAGCCATCGTCTCTACAAAGTAAAAATACCAGACCTTAATAATCTACCACATATAAGTTTATGTCATCAAAGTGATATTTCTACTTAATTATTTTGTTAGTATAGATAACTACCAAATTTGAACCATATCCAAATAAATATACATATATATAAGTAAATAATATTACCTTAACGTCGGTTCAGGTGTCTGCTATCGGTGTTTTTCCCAAGTCTCTGAACATAATTCAAAAATATAAAATTATTTAAAGATGACAGATGAGTTCATGACTAATGATGAATGAAACTTTCTTACCTGTGTAATCAACTGGAAATATATTTTGCATCCGACTGTCGAATTTCCAAAGGTTCCGTGAGTATTAACTGATTTTTCGTAATTGTAATTTCGCGGATGACAAAACTTGAAGGTTGGTAATTCTGTCAAAATTACTACAATAATTTGAATTTATTTATTTACTTCTACTACAGGTATAGATCATTGAACAGAACAGATTTAACAGGCGGCAGAAAATCTGGTAAATATTCTTCTTCGGACTACAAATAGGCACAGCACTGTACGACTTCGGGATAATAACGACTTCAATGCCATGCTTACATTTAAACACTCGAGGAAAGTCCATTATCACGAGTAACCTAGCCCTCGAACTTTTAAGCTGGTGTACTTTTTCAAGGATGCGTAGCGAAGGAAGCGGATAAGCTAATCCCAGTAAAAACATACCAGGGACGAAACATCATTGTACGTACAATTGAGCCGATATTTGTGCACTGTGAGCCTGGCTTTCAACTAGTTGTTGATCTACCGTTATATAAATTTTTTGAACCTTTTTTTTTTATTTATGGACCTAATATATAATCGTACATGGATGAAAAAAGTAACAAGACTGAGAAACATACATGAATAATAATAAAATAGAATAAAAAATCCTGGAGTTCCTTATTTGAGTAAACAAGGCCCTTCACCCGCGGGGTCAGATAGACGTGAGGAAATTGTACGTTTGTCAAAGTAAGCTGGACATTTATATAACACAGAAAATAATATTAATAACAAATTTATGAAGGACGAGTCACTTTGCAGGTAAAACACTTCTGTACTACTCCTACATCAATTTAAGATAAAATATATGCCCTGGAAAATTCTAATGATATAGCCGAAAGACCAAAAGCATTTTGCGCTTTCCCGGAAATCCCACTATAACAAAAGTCAGAGTGTCATCTTACGTTAGTTCCATTGAACTTGAGAATCTCTGAAGTGTCTAAGATTGGATGTTTATTAAATTACAACTAATTTAAAAATTAAATTTAAGAAGTCTGTACAGCTGTACTTCCCCTGAATAAGGTTAAGCTATTAAAAATATTGCTAGCTTCGAATATAAAATTAATATAAAAATATTTCCACTAAAATGCCGTACTAAGCTCCCGGAGGATTCCGCTAAATGACTTCCCTCTATAATCACACAAGCCTTCATTTTTATTTTGTGCCATTTTAGGATAATGAATCAGTTATCTCCGACGTTTATTGTATAAGTATTGAGTAAATATAGATAGCTAGATCGCAGTAAAAAAAATTTCTTGTAATATTCTATGTACGTGGAATTATTCACTTCTCCTCATTATGAAGTATCTTTCCTCTTTGAATACATAAATGATCTAAGGAATTGGAAGTATTTTCGGGTCTCCTGATGGGAATTGTATTTTCTACTGGCCGCCTCTTCTGAAAAAGAAACGATCTAAATGCATGCAAAACTGGCAAAATCCAACGGGAGGTCAGGATTTTTCTGGGGATGTAGCTCACAAACAGGCTGCAGTGACCATAAAATGTTGTTTTCTCCTTAGAAGCCCTAAAACTTAACTTCAAAAGAACGTTTACTTTATAATGGGAAAATTATTTATTAATTTTAATCTTATTTTATACTTATAGATAAATAGACATATTTGAACGCCGGAGCTTACGTTACAGGGACAGTTGCACGTTCCACGAAGACTTTATTTTTCAGAGACAGTGCCGGCCACGCTTGCTCGCTAGTGGTCGTTCGTCGGCTTGCTCTGATTTACAAATACAGTCGTCTCTGATCCTATGTACTTTGTGTACACTTGCTGACTTTACTACAAGTAAAAGTTATTAATGTAGATTATTTGCTGACTGAGTTTGATTGTCAGAATGAGTTCCTCTTCCTCTCCCATCAGTTTAATAAAATATTTGTTACCATATTTTTGGAGTTAACGTCCCTACTCAGCAAGGGATTGTAGTAGAATTGAACTAATTTTTTAGCTAAATGAAACCACTTGTTTATATTGGACTTTTGTAGGACACACTCACACCAATAATACATTGCATTTCATGTGCACACATTTTCCCAGAATTTTTCATATTTTTAGTGCATCTGTCAAATTCTTGTATTTTGGAAATTTTGTAAGCCACCCAACGAATCTCCACTAATGAAGGATTATTTTGAGCATTCGAAACATTTTTGTTCGTCTGGAAGACCGACCTACAATAATTATATTTGTACGAATTGTATTAATTAGAAAGTTAATGACAATGTGACATGTAGCTGGAGGCTAGTTGGCTTTAATAGTCAGTGATAATTTTGAAGACTATATTCCTCATTCACTACCAGTATATATGCCCGATCTTTTGGGGGCATTCCAAGGAAATTACGAAAAGAAATTAATGTAGAGCTGCATTGGATCAGTGACACTTGAGACGATTCTTCCAAGAGTTGAAATTCATGGTTGATTCGAATATTAAGAGGGCGAAAAAGGTATGTGTTTGGTTTGTATATCAATGCAATAACAAAGTATTTTTGAATGATGTTGATTTAGTGATAATATTGCCTCAAGTGCTTGCCACATGTGCATGATTTTGTCGTCCCGGTGAGGATTAAAGGATTAAGTGTGGAGAGGCATGACTGGAGCATTGTCTAATTACTAAGTTACAATTTTATTTTATTTTTCAGGTTTTAAGAGATGAGATGGCGAGACTTTTCTGTTGTGCTGGTATCTGTCGCCCGGCTGCGTCTGGTGCCATTAAACCGTTATGGTGGATCATCGCTAGGAATGTATCTTTAGTTCTAGTCTACTACGCCCTATCGATTGGTCTTACATTCTACCAGAACCGCATTGTAAAGGTAATTGAAAGTAGTTCTGTGTAATGTAAGAGATATTGGGACGAAATGCTGGTTATGTTTGTTGTGATCATGTTTTTTATTTTAAATTTTTTTGAATAGAAACTTCGCTATCCGTTGATACAAGTATCATGTCATCTCGTCGTTAAGTTTGTGCTAGCTAGTGCTTTCCGTTTAGTTTACGAAATCGCAACGAAGAAACGACGTGTTTTACTAGACTGTGATACATGGGTCAAGAGACTTTCGATAGTAGGGCTTTCCGGAGGTTTGGACATTGGGTTGTCTAATTGGAGCCAAGTTATGCTCACGGTGTCACTGTATGTTGGAATTATTTCAAAATTATATGAACGTATTTTTTATTTGTAGTAGAGATTTGAGAAAGTGTAAATGTTCTTTGCAGGTATACAATGACAAAATCTACCGCGATCATTTTTATCCTCGGGTTTGCTTTAGCACTGAAACTGGAGGAAAAGGTAAGTCACGGTGAATGTATTAAATACTTTTTAATTTTGTGTTAGTTTCTAGTTGTGTTTTTACATTGTTATAATTGTTAAGTTGATTATCATTAGAAGTTTATTTAGCAATTTTTGTGTTATAGCATTGGTCCGTTATGGTGATCGTTGCGATGATTTCAAGCGGATTAGTTATGTTCACGTATGAATCAACTCAGTTTGAGCTAGAAGGATTTTTACTTGTACTTGCGGCTTCGTTTCTTAGGTAATTGTTTACATGAAACATTTACGAGAACTGCGGTTTGTGTAAATATGCATGAGTAAGTATTTATTTGTTGGACATTTCAGCGGTCTGCGGTGGTCTATGACGCAGCTAGTAGTTCAAAAATCCAAATTGGGTCTGCAGAATCCCTTGGACATGGTCTATCATGTACAACCATGGATGCTAGTAGCCGTGGTACCTTTTGCAGCTTTGATTGAGGGTAATTTTAGTATTCTGAGAATGAAACGAAGAAAGCATGGCACGACTGTACAACGCATACTATACACATGTTTTCTTTCCAACAGGTTCACAAATTGTGCAACAGTCAATTTCATTTGAAACTGCCGACGAAAAAGCTGCCGTCTTTCGTGTTATATCAGCCGTACTTGTAGGCGCACTTATGGCATTTTTTATGGAAATAGCAGAGTATTTAGTAATCACATACACTTCTAGCTTAACATTTGCAATTGCAGGAATTTTCAAGGTAAATATAACCAAGAGTAAACCATATCTTCTAAAATATAAAATAGATATAAAAACGGGTATTACTAATTGGTATCGCTGATTTTTCCAGGAAATATGCACATTATCCTTAGCTGTGATACTCGATGGAGATCAGATGTCCTTCATTAATTTTATTGGACTATTAACCTGTCTCACAGGAATAATATGCCACGTTGCTTTTAAATTTGCTAAAAGTGCAAAAGAGTTAAAAAATCCTACCGTTTCACCCAACCACTCAGGACCGGTACCACGCCAGATACACGGGAGAAGTCCGATTCAGTCACCTAATCAAGTCGAATTCAAGGATCATTTTCTTGAGAATCCTAAATCAGATGATGAGTGTCCTCTTTTGCCAAGAGATTACACTCATACTGAATTAAATGATATGAGCATCACGCCCCACGAATCTGATGATTCAGAAGCAGAAGAAAATGTCATGTGGAGAGCATAGTACTCTCCAATACTATTTAATTCCAGAGATAACTCAACATTTCTACTGTCCATTCCGTTAATCTACAAGCTGTTGATGGAACATTTTGTATGAAATCTCGTTCATATAAGTAATTCCCACTAATCACGTAACCGCGTAGCAATCGTGTTTTTCAGTTGAAGACTGAAATTTTTACATTAGAATATTAGAGTAAAAATCATATTTATTTTCCTATTGTGGTTGTTGTTTGAAAGGTTCTCGTAAATTATTGTAAAATGCGAATATCTGCATTGTTTATTGTACTACAGTTGATATATTGTTGTCAAAATACGTTTTCAATATGCAAACAGTGAAAGTTTTCCCTTACAAGATTTTACAAGTACCATGATCCATACTTCATACGTTCTCTAGTAGCTCCAGTCAAAATATTTACCTGTTATACCTAAGTAATGAGACTAACTTTGTGCCAGAGTAATCACTGGTATACAGACAGGACCCTTACTTTACTCCGAACGAATTATCAATTAAGGTACTATATATTTATGGCTAAGTATAAGCTAAACTTATAACAGAAACGAAATCATTCCTCTGTACCTTAAACAACTCCCAAGAAGTTTCATTGTAATTCGCAGTGATAATTTGGAAGTTATTGTATTTAAAAAAAATAACTACTTTTGAAACTGCTTTGCAATTCAAGAGGTAAGTGTAGTTTTACTGCATTTTCAAGGTTTACAAAAATAAAATGAATTCCATCATATAAGTATTCACTGTGTATTAAAATCTTTGATATAGTGTTTCACCCTTTTTGTCATTACCTATTATTACATCTACGATGTATGAGATGGTACTTAAAAAATGTCGTAGACTGCAGTTCAAAAGTAAATAGCTGGACAGATCAAAATTAATAGAAACTAGTTCAAGTTATATAAATGCCATGTTCCAATAAATGAACATGTAATACATCCATTAATTTTGTACCTAACTATTTTTAAGTGCATCTAAAAATTATGTAGAGGTCAACAGGATCAGAGTACTTAGTACTTACTACTAGTAGTAATTTTGATCGACACAACTTCCAATTTTGCTGCCTACACTTAATTTTTTAATTATCATCAATATTTTTAACAAGCAAGACTTTTTAATTTACAAAGGAATAAACAATAATCACCGTCGTATCCCGTCGGTGAGTAGGCAAAATTCATTAGTAGCAATTTCAGCTAAATATACTCAATGCTTTGTGAAAAGCCAACTCATCTAAAGAAAGGCTTTCTAACAATAAGCGGCAACGTGCACTTTTCACTTTCACTATAAGCAAAAGAAACCCAGTGCATAAGTAAATTTTTTACTTACTCTATAACAGATCCGTTATAACACAAAAAGTACAATCAGTTCTTCTTACAATTAAAAGAGAAAGTGCACGTGGGTCATTTTGTTTTTAATCGATAATATATACTACTGTAGCATGTACTTCATTTGGCTTCTTCACAACAATGCATTAAACACATGAAGTAGCTTCCCAGGACTGGAATTTTATTATTTTAATTCTAGTGAACTACTCAAGTATACTTACTTACATACGCAAACAGTCTCACTGTGCCCCACTCTATTCTTTCATCGTCATGCGACCCTCATTTCATTCCTTCTACAAATTAAAGAAAGCACAATCATTCATTTTTACGACACTAACAATTAAGTACAATTCATCATAAATAAATATGACTCCACGATAGTAATAATTCCCAATCAAGAGACCAGACTTAACGCCATAAGCCTAGGAAAAAACTAACCAGTGCAGTGGGTAAATAATTGTTGTAGTCGAGTTTATTAAAAAAACCTTCAAAGCGTTTAGGTTCATGTAAACAAACAGGCTGTAACTCAAGCCTAAATCCTGTGTTTTTTCTTGCACACATACAGCATAAAGTACTTACTGTATCTATTTACATTCCATGCAACGTACTATGCGTACTTCAAGCTTAGACTTTGGAGCATGTGTTCATTCAGATTTTTTAAATCTTCCAGAGGGATTGTATTTTTTGTACTTACTTCGCTAATATTTAAAGTGTTGACTATATAGCATTATACAAATATGTTATTACAACAAAAAGAAATTACTTTAATATACTATTTAATTTAACTGCATTTTTACTAAATATACGGTTTGTATAGTATCTACGTAAGTATTAAATACACTCAATCACTCAAGTTGCAAATGTAGACGTATTTGTACATTTTAAAAACCAGAGTCAAAAGTGTCAACGATAGTGTAAGGGAAACTATTAAATTAATTTGATTGAGGCATATGAGGCATTCTTCAATTGTGATACAATTTTGAAGCAGTCAACAAAAAATCCTTTTTGATTGTTTGATTACTTTATTTGTCGAGGAATCATTCCGTCATCATTCATTATTTTTATTACTTGTGTGCTCGCTTAATTGGATGTAGATATCCATATAACACTTAATTAACTATAGAGCTAGTATAGGCACAATAATTAGATATATCACATATTGTGTCTATTAATTTTTTTTTAAATTCCTGTTATTCTCATAGACGAAAAAAAACAATGATGCTGTTGAAGAAAATATCTATGCATGGGAATGTAAATAATCAGATACTACGGACATTAGCATCGTCTACCGGTAATTTAACAAAAAATATTATGCCTGTTTCCGTACTTTTGAAACTATTGTACTTACATATATAATAGTAAATATACATTAAATAATAGTGTTATTTTAATTGTATCTTGCAATTAGGATTGTTTAGTAAATGTTATTTTATTATGAAATTATAAATGTTTACGAACCTTCTGTAGTATATACAGTAATTGTAATTATAAAGTAATTTGTAAACGTATCTTAATGGGAGTGTGAATTATTTTAATGTGCGTGACATTTTTTGGTTGCATAAATCAATAGCAAACAGTATTTTATTTATTGCAGTAATGATGACATCCGAACAAATTTTTTAAATATTATTTATTATCGCGTGTTACTATGATAGGCTTTTAACCTTGGCAGGATCCTTTGACTTTACCCATTAGTTAAGGTTTTTAGTGTGCTTACTTTTTGTGTGTGTTTATGTGCAGGGGCAGGGTGGAGTACACCCCTAGTAGTGGTGGACAAAATAAAGTCGGTAACAACAATAGGAATAAACCGACCGCAAAAAAGAAATTGTATAAATTTTGAGGTAGCGGAGCAGCTGACAGCTGCCATTGAGGATTTTGAGAATGACCCGGAGTCCAAAGTGGGAGTACTACATGGAATTGGAGGGACCTTCTGTGCTGGTTTTGACCTGTCGGAATTAGCAGGGAATGTGGGCAAATATGACGTAACAAAATTGAAGAAGGGGCATGGATTTATGGTAATATGCCCAGAGAATTCTAACATGTATGTCAGGAACTTGTCCTTTCTAGTGGTTTGCATGTTCGTGTGGTTAGTTGTTAGACTTAATTGGTCATTTGCATTGCAAAACTGTTAATATTTATTTTACAACCTCATCAACTGTGTTTTTAGGGTCCAACAAGACGTACCTTTGCCAAGCCTGTAATAGCTGCTGTAAGTGGTTATGCAGTTGCAGGAGGTCTCGAACTGGCTCTTATGTGTGATCTGAGAGTGGTTGAAGAAAATGCGATAATGGGAGTATTTTGCAGACGTTTTGGTATGCAAAAAAATAAAATTAAAATAAGTCTAGTAGCAATGATATATGAACTGACTTGCCTTGAAAATGTAAAAAAAAACAATCATATTGATAAACGTGAAAATATTGATGTTCCTATTCTCAGGTGTCCCACTTATTGATGGTGGCACAGTACGTCTTCCTCACTTAATTGGCATGAGTAGAGCAATGGATCTGATCCTGACTGGCAGAGCAATCAAAGGCAAGGAAGCTCTTGAGTATGGCTTAGCAAATCGTCTTGTAGCGTGCGGTACAGCCCTGGGTCAAGCAGTAAATTTAGCCTGGTCTATTCAAAAGTTTCCTCAGCAGTGCCTCAATCGTGACCGAATGAGTGCCAATTATGCGATGTACTCAGCGAAGAGCTTTGAAGATGCAATTGAGTACGAAATGAACAAAGGGTCAGAAATACTTGAAACGGTACTTAACCAGCGTGAACCTTTAACCATACGTCGTCCATTACAATCTCACTGTAGTGACAACTTAATAATAGTCATAGATCAATCCTAATAACACTCAGTCATCTTCACCAAGCCCAACAGCATATAAGAAGTTATATACCTGAAATGTTTTAGTACAAAAGTAAATAATGCGATAAAACTGAATGTTTTGCAGGAATCTGCTAATGGTGCTCAAAGCTTCGTCGAGGGTGTGGGACGTCACGGCTCATTCAGTTTGAACTATGATCCTGAAGAAATAAGTATATCCTACGAGGAAGACATAAAGTCGTAATGGTGAAACAAATCAACTACAAATTGCAGCAAGTGTTCAAATTATATTTTATTTTTACGAATAAACGTAATGGAAATGTTTGCAAAAACACTATATCCTTTTGTGACATCAAAATGACTATGTGGTGTGGACAATAGCATCTGTGCCTCTACAACACATCGTACATACGAATGTGGAGCAGATGTAAATTGCCTCCAGCATATTTCGTCAAGGTGTAAGATAGGCACACCCTTTGATATATTCCATGTCTTCCTTTTGCATTGCAGGTAATACCAGAACCACATCATGTACGTATGTACGCCACAGACCCCAGAACCATTACAGGTGTTGTCTCGCGATTGCATCCCCCTGATCATGTAATCATATATAACCCCGCAGTCAATAATCCCAAGCTATACGCAATACAGGTCCAAACAATCAACTTTCCATTCGTACTGTATACTAACTTACATATGCATAAACGTGAATATACAATCCAATTAGTGATAACTGTATATAGTCGGAAAAAAATATTAACAAAAGTTCTCATTCTCATGCTGAATAGAACTCTCTTTTATATGCGAAAGGAGCTCAAGCGTTTCAGCTGAGTCAAAGGAACAGTCCGATCGTTAGCCTTTTAATACAGTCTTCAGAGGAAAGTCAAGAGCTACCAACGCTTGGCATCCAGTATGCTTTGCCATTTAAAAATCACAATATCATTATACACGCGCTGCCCTCATACTCCAACCACTTCCATACAGTATCATGTAGGGAACCAGACGCAATCCTCAATTACGTTTTGGGAAGTATGGAAATGAAATTAGAAGTAATCAGCATTAATTTCCGAGTCGGCAGTTAAATTAATAGAAAACTTGACGCTCTCAATTGCCATCTTCATTTAAAGTGCTGGTGCTCGTTATATATTTGGTGCTGGAAACTTTTTATAAACTCAGCCATTCGAGGTGGCCAAGGTTGCAGGAGTGACTTCAATCAAGGTCGATAATAGAAAAAATTTCTGCGATTATTTCTGTGTGCGATTCACAAAGAGTAGTGGTGCTCATATCCTCTCTCATTGGCAATAGTATTGCTGTATTGCATTCCTTTCTCGTTCCAGTTTGACTAGCTACGCTTGGAGCATAAAGGTGGATTAAATGAGACATCGCTCAAAATAATTTATGTTGAGAGTTAGCTTCTTCATGTACATGCTGCCCCCACATTAGCTTCAATCATTATAATAACTTCAGACATTACAAAAACTCATTAAGGGAAAGGTTTTGGAGGAGACAAAGCTCACCGTGAGAATCAAATAGCTCTTTAAATTGCTTAAGACAATAGTTTCTCCCTGACCCTGACACTGACCCTCTTCCTCTCCATATATCTCCGGAGCATTGAGACTCACTCGAGGGGAACATCCAATCCCGGGTATTATCCTACATATATCCATTACATATATTATGTACAACTATCTCCTCGTGTGGGATTGAAAAAATCGATACGAGCTTGACGCTGTCGTTTAGCATTGAAAGGAGGGAGAAGCCATGTGCATGGCATTTACTTCATTGATTTCCACCAACTCACCTTCATAGGCATTCGTAAGAAAATTCATAAGCTATCCACGTCGTCCAAATCGCACCATTCCGTCAGATCACATCTTAGTGTGTGGCCATATAGATCCGTGCGTAAACACCAAATATTTTTTTATTGCACCGTCAGTAAACTTCCAGTTTTAGTACGTAATTAAAACTATATACAGTTATTTTCGGGAAGAGCTTCAACAATAGGCTCTAAAAGGCGATAATTTTATAGTACTTGACATCCCCAGTCGAAATAATAGTTTCTCATCAAGGTGTCAATGTAAACAGTGTGTAAACAGAACGAACATGTGAAAAACCAGTTGATGTCGTGTGGAGAACAACAGTGGCGTCGACGGGAAAGTAAACAGAGAGTGAAATGCTGGAGAACACATATTATTGACGGACATCATTTGAAGATGATGAGCTAATTCTGAGATTGTTTTGGCCCTGAAGTGTTACTAATAGGCTTTCAAGGACAATCTAGTTGAATTGTTAGCACTGGCTGAACCGTGTAACAGTGTGTGCGCGAGGGACTCCCTTCTATATTACTAAACTTAGTCACTGTCATACCAATACCATACGTCTGTGTCATCTCTCACAACCATTCAGTATATAGGTGAAGCCTGTGGTACAAACAAACAATAGGAAAAAGTGCAGCAGTTGAGTGTTTCTTCAAAGGCATATAGGATGTAAAACTTGAAAGGCAAAACAAGCTTACAAGAAACGTTTGTAATCATCAGCAACCATGCAGCTATTGTTGAATTTTCTAGTCTTGGTGGTGATCCCCTCGGTGCCCGCAATTGAATTTGTACATACTCGATCCGGTCCTTTTGGACAGCTAATTACTTCAAATACACTCCATTGGACCAAAGCAAGTCAAGCCAAAGATCCAGTTACGGTTCCTACGTCGGAAGACTCTCTCAGCAGCAAGTTATGTCATATCTTAAACGGTAGGCCTTTCCATTTGTTACTTGCATATCTGTAAAAAAAATTGAGTATTTACAATTAATTATACGTTAAAAAAATTGACAAAAATATTATAAGAGGGCAATAAATAATAATAATAATAATGAGTACATAATTCAACGAGCTAATATAATTTCATACCTGTTAGGTCCCAGACGCATAGGACTACTGGAGGATGGGAAGTGCAAGCTGGTAGGGCAAGACGGGAAGGAAGATGAGTCATCGTCTTATCAATTGTTGTCCGGTCATGCATCTAGAATTAAATGGTCACATTGGATTCACCCCAAAGCCCCTCCAGCTGGAGCAGTAGCTCTCTTGCAGGATCCTAACCGTTTCATAGTCTATGATCCTGACAGTGGTTCTGTTGGTTCACTGGAGTACTCCAAGACAAACATTGGTAAATGTGTTTTTCCGTCGGGCCCGAAACCACATTGTCTTATTCTGACTGAAATTGAACCTACGGGATATCAGTTGACTGAAATTGAGCTGAAAAGGGGAAAGGGATTTAAGGAAGAACCAGTTATTTTGGCAACTACGACATTACCATACATTGAAGCGGAGGATAACTCTCAGGACTTAACTAGGAGTGAGACTGTGCTAACGTACAGACTCACCAATCAGTATGACAACTGGGGTCAAGGCATCCTCATGGCCAAAGGGCTACATACTACCGTAAAACTGCCAGGGAAATCACCTTCTGATTCCAACGTTCAAATTATAGAGTGGGGACTGCCGTCGGTTCAGACAGGTAATACAAGGAAACTACTGCATTGCGTTATGGCTAAAATGTCAGAATGCAATAAAAGCAATTTAATATATTCCATGCGGATTTATACACAGGATCAATCATGGGTGCTGTAAATTTTTTATTTCGTAGAGAAAGTAGTAGCACAGCCCGTGTGGGCGGACTTGCATCATGGTACTGGAGTCAACATTACTATTCGAGGGTTGCATCTCAAAGGGGATATGACTTACTGGGCGACTCTAAAAACCTTCTACAAAGATGAAACCTTTGCAACCAGGCATATTGAAGGGCATCGGAAGGTAGATCAGGTAGAAGGGATCACTGTAGAACAGAGCCTACCATTTTATTTGAGAGACGGCTCGTTGGTTACCGAATCGACAACTTTGGCGACGACGACGACGACGTCAACCACCCCTGTTCAAACGACGGAAATGCAGGAGCAACAAGACATGACTTCACCACTCATACCCATTGAAGAGCAGCAAATACAAGTGGAACGCACTGAAAACCTTAGGTTGGATTCGGAGTCCGTAGCTATCAGATGGTCAGGTGATGGGATATACATAATCAGTCTCCTAGCTACATTATTTGCGTCACTCTGTTTGTGGTAGAACATTGTGTTACCCAGCAGAATTGCGAAGGATACTATCAAGAACGCAATAATTTATTTCGGGAAGAATGAAACCGTAAAAGGAAGTCAGATGCAGGTTGCAGAGGTGACGAGATTACAAGGAGGACATAAACTGATCTGAGAATACAAAGTATATAGCCTTGTTACTTGATGTAGGGGAGGTGGGATATGCACGCCAATAGTAAATTAGTATTATCAAAAAGTACTGCAAACGTACACTAAATCGTAAATGGAGGCTGATTGAGGTAATTAAACCAAAACTATAGACCGAAATTACGTACAAGAGTACCTGTAAATACCAATAACCAATGACAATTAAATTCAAGTGAATTATTTTGATCCAGTCATAGTCGTAGATAGTTATTTACTGCTCTTTAGATGCATTTTCACACACCTACGACAATACAATAAAGACAGTAATGTTACTAATAAACAAGTCTCGATGAAAAAATCCGGCAAACGGTAACTGATTTCACTAATTTAAGTAGTGGTGATATTATCCGTTAAGCACATACAAAATAGAAATATAAGCACGCATTTGATCTTACAATTACTGCAACTATTATCATTACCTGGGAGAGACTCCTATCTGATTCAATCAGAATTAATCCAAGGTGAAACATGTTTTCATAACTGTCCCGGTTTAATCTAGTCAAGCGGGGATGCTAGGCTAAAGGGATGCATATAACCGTTCACTCTCCATGTACCTTATCACAGCATCTGGAACTAAGTAACGAACAGATTGACCTCGACTCCTGGCACGCCGGACCTCCGTTGAGGATATTTCATTTGGAACCCATTCACGTACAACAAAAATGTTTTTCTGCACAAATAACAATGCTAAATATAAGTCTCAATACTACGACGATAATAGTATTTTACTATTACTACTTATGTAGATACTCTTGCTCAAAGCTGACACATACCAAGTTTTCAAAAAGACTATCTGATAGGTGTATGGATTTAAGGGGATCATTTCCAGCCCTCGTTATGGCCACAATCCCGTGCTCTTTTGTGATGGTCGTCATCTGTTTACATTAAAAAAGACATCAATATTTACAAGGTAGATCGACTACCCCTCCAACTGTCCGATTCCCTTGTCCGCATAAGCAGCTTTATAACCATAAAAACATTCATCTAACAAGCAAAATACAAAAATTATAAATCAAGATTCGAATCGCACGTCCTGAGTAGACCATAGACCAGGTGTGTTGAACGACTCCAAAACATCCGCTCCACATAACAGCTTGCACAACACAGGTGAAGAATTACATTCCAAGGTGTCCGGCATCCATTCCTCCTTTTTGCTACTTTCACCCTTAAAAAACGCATCTAAGCGATTCTGAAAAATTAAATAAAACCATTAGCATCACAGGAAGGCAATCTCATTAATTTTCCAATTACAGTAAGCTTGACCGGATGTAAATATAATATCGAGGACCTGATGATATTCCAAAACCTTCCTGGTCCTTGTCCAAATAGTATTCTGACTAGCTTCCCAACTTGACAACTTCACCCATGGATTATCTTCAACTGCCAAACGTACCATTTCTAGCCTGTGCTTGGATTCCGCCAGGCCCTGTAAAAATATAAAGCAAATCCATCAATCATTAATGAATCTAACAGTATTCACAAAAATTCCCACGAGCGCGAGCGTAATCAGAAATTGATTGAATGCATTTAATTAAATCGGTCCCACCTTCTTACCATAAGCGTCATGAACAGGGGAAATAACACCTCCAATGACCTCGTACCTTCCCAATTGATGAAGGTAGTCTCTCGCCAGTTCTGAAACAGATAATTACACATTACATTTTTTTAAAAAATATTCGTACATTAGTTAAATCCACTAAATATAATTATTATAGACTTGTAACATGGATTCGGATTTTAGGAATAAGAAATGGGTACCAAACATGCGAAGGTGCATTATTGTCGGTGGATTAAACGATCCACAAGACAGTAGGACAACACGTTGGCAAGCTGCGTGGGCCATCACAATTTTTTAACAAAAATAACGTTTTTTAAAAATAATTTACAGTTAAATAATTACATACAAACACAACACTTTTATTTGATCACTCCTGTATCGAAGGGAGTTCTAGAGAGATCCTTCAACCACAGCCCGTCAATCAATTTCTTATCAAAATCGATTTAACAATCTTCAATGCAGTTGCAATTGCAAGTTGCAAATGCAATTCTTCGTTCATAAAAAATAAATCTTAAACGAGCCTCCAGCTCACTTAAGCACAGCACGTACGTATCGTATACCCACGTGCGTGTACAAATGTAGTACCCATAACCATTGGGTACTGGTACTAATCGATGGGTCTCCTTAAACTTTTACGTACATATATAAGTCACAATGTTATGGGAAAAGTTGAGCAGCGCCTTTTTCATCATGTGAATCCTCACCTCAGGAACGTTGAATGTATCCCAAACGAGCTCGTATGTATACAAAACCCAGGATGACCCCCTACCCTACAAACAACATCCATCTGTACAAATAATTCATAAAAATTACATATTACTCAATTTTTTCAGCAACGGGTAGAGATGGCTGGTGCATTTGCAACAATGACTAAACCAGCTGGCTGTTTTTTTTCATACAATTAATTCCTCAAAGATTCTGTTGATCTTGGTGTCTATCATAGTTCATAGTTAGAAGCAGGATTAGCAAAAAATCATACCATCCACCATACATAAGGTGACAGGAAAACCAACCTCGGGAAACATTTTAAAAAATATTCAATTCCCCCTTGATTTAGAAAATCTTTATGCAGATTTTTCCAAATTTGCTTAATCTTCAGCTCAGAAACTCTGGATGGAGCGGTCCGAGAAGTGGAGCAAAGGGAGGATATTTTTGAAAAAATGCAAATTTTAATAGTTTAAAATTTTTTATTCCTCCAAAAATTCGACGTTATTTGGTAGCAAATTTTATAGCCTTTTCGTTGAGCTATCTATGTAATATATGTCATTTTTATCATCATAATGTATTGTCATTTTTTCCTGGACGGTGTGTGGCTTATACAAATATTTCGAAGAGGTACATTTGTAACAAATTTTATGGGCATTCATGATGGGAAGAACGTTTTAAAGGCGTAAAGTTCAATCGCTAGTGTTTACTTTGGGGATGAGAACTCCTAGAGAATTTATTTTTCGTGAAGGCGGACAGTCAAGGAGGACTTTTAAATCTTTCAGCATTTTCCCCTAAGTCGTTTTTCCACAAGGGTGTTAGTATATAATTTTGTAATTTGAATTTATAAATGATTCTTTGTTTCAATTTTGAGTTTAAACTTAACTGAGTTTGGTTAATTAATGTGTGACATTTTCGAGAGTTTAGTTTTTTATGATTTTGGGACTAAAGTAGTCAATTAATTGTAATCGAGATTGCAGGGTAATTCCAGGATTTGGTCTGAGAATTAATTGAGGGTTTTGCCAGCTATGTATTTGTGATGATTTTTTGTGTATGAATTAAAATTGACCACCTTTATCTGTGCAGAAACACGTAATCGATTTTACACTCATTTACTTTCCATTTATGTTGGTAAGTTTGAAAGTTTAAGTGGATTTTGACCAACAGTTTGTCCATGTCATATCTCCCTGAGCTTTCGACGGCCGGGTTCAGTGTTGCCCCGGTTTTGTCGGCGACAGCAAACGTACAAAATGTCAAGAGCATTGGTGTAAACAATAATAATTGGAGATTGAATTGAATACTGACCACAACCACAGCCAAAACATTTTAATCCACCCAACTGGGAAAATATATGTTTCATAAATTGTATATTATTAATTATAAATGTAACATGAATTTTAAAGCTATAAACTTAACCAGATATCCTCGATCCCGGCATTTCACTTAGTTTGAGCAGGGATTTTAGAAACATTCATCATGTTGCTAACAATATAAACAGTATGACCAATTATTGCTCCTACTATACTGTACATTAAGGAAATTATGACAAATTTAACCCCATTGTACAGAATGTCATTGCTGATTTTCCAAAATATTTTTGATCTACCTAATTATTTTTTTTATATAGTCCATGGTTTTACAACCATTGATATTTTAAGGATATAAAAAAACCACAATAAAGTTTTAAACATTCATCCCTGTTTTGTAGACGACTTTATGTATTTTTGAAAGAGTAATTTGAGAATCCCCTTTGGAAGTCCCGAATGATCATGAGTATTAGAAATATAAAACAAATGTTGTCGGGAATTTGATCGTAGAATCACTTGTACAATCATGCATGCAACTTTGGGGAAAAGTTCAATTCAAGTTCAATTTATTTTATTTTCTTTTGCGCAGCGTTCACTCACACTCATTGTCAGTTCATTGTTATTGGTTATACCATTCACACTCAGTTCAATTCATAAGTATGTCTTTACGCGTTCAGTCACGTTCACTCAAATCGAACGATAAAATAAGAAGTTCAATTCACGTTCATATTATCCGTCCCGTGAATCCATTCATTTCAATCCTGAATATTTAATTTAAAGTTCCCATTTCAATCTTAAATCTTATTTTTAGTTGAAAATTAGAAATTTCCAGGGATATCTGCCGAAATTATTTAGTTCTTTGATCGTTTGAATCAGTTTAAGCATTAAAAACATATAGGTATGTTAAATCAGAGTTCCGTAGTACGTACATACTCTCACATTCACAATCAGCTCAATTCAGATCTCTTAATCGTACCTAGACTTTCACGTTCATTCACGTTCGTTGCATTTGCCAAACAGTTCGATTCAAACTCATTCGTTACATAAATTGATAAGTTTCGAGTTCACTCAAATCTTCAAACATTTCAGAAAAGTTCAATTAACGAATTAGTTCATTGAATGAATTGTTGCATTCAAGTGTACAATATTTTTTAGAAGAATTTTCAATTTTCCAATTTTTAGATCAAAAAATGCCCTGGTTATAAAATATCTCCAAACATGCAGCTTGTAGCAAACTTTATGACTGCTTTGTAAATCCCATTTCAGCAGCTCTAATAAAACATTGGACTTGGAGCCAAAAATGTGACGGCGCAAAAAATATTTTTGGGCGGTATGACATGTTTCGCTACTCATTCATAAACTATGGTATTGCATTTTCTGAAGAATTTATTTTGTCCCCACGTATAATAATTACATAAGGTCTGCAATCATATTCTTACAACAAACCCCCCAAAAATGAATATAATAGATGTTACCCATTTGAATTCTTCTGTATTGTGATTAGAATTTTAAAAAATCGGAGCTAATATGTAAAAAAAACATTTGCCCTAGGCTGAATGTGTTCAAAATGATCAAAGTACCATGAATGCCAAAAATGTCTTAAAATAAAAATACTGAATTTGTCCTACCATTATGGTCAGGCATAATGCCGAAAATGCATATTTTTAATGGTACAGCCCTCAATGTAATAAATCTAATACTAGTCTATTTAACCCAGGTACTTTTTTGGGTATTTAAATAACTTTTCAGAGCTCCACTACTGACGCTTGTCCAGGTTTAAAAACAAAATTCTTGGTTGCATGCGTACGATTTACTTCAGGACGAACGGAGGGTAGGTTTCTGGAGTGTGCATGATTGGATTGGCACAAAATACGGTCCTCATGCAATGCATACATAAGCAATAGCTTTAGCATTGCCTTGCATGCTCTGCCAAGTCCAAGTCCACGTTCTTCCTTTAAATGATGTGATTTTAACTCCAGTCCAGAGTTCTGTATAAGTTTAAAAGGATTTAATAAATTAAGGGATTGAGAGTTTTAACCTGGTGTTTTTTATATAATACTTCGGGTGATAAAAATTAAGATAATTATTTAATTTAAAGTGAAAATACTATATTTTGAGATATACTAACTAGGAAATGTCAGAAGTAGCTGAAGACAATGTTGAAAACAATTCTCAGCCAGAGACAGGTGATCCAGCAGACCCGGAGATTTCTACAGATGAAAAACCACTGTCAAAAAAAGCTTTGAAACGTTTGGCCAAGAGGGCACAGTGGGACGAAATTAAAAAGGAAAAAAGGTAAGGTATTAGTACAAGATTATCTACAGTAATTAATATATATTTGCCAGTTTAAAAAAAATTATATACATTTTGCAAGTTGATTGAGTCACTCCATTTACATTTTGGATTTTGGTCACTTGCAGGAAACAGCAAAAATTGAAAAGGAAAGAAGCAGGTCTTCCGAATAGGAATAAAGGTGGAGGGAAGAGACGGAGACGGTTTAAGAAGATGCTGGATTCTAGTAACAAAGTAAATATTGTGGTTGACATGTCTTTTGATGATCTAATGAGTGAAAAAGTGAGTGATTTATATTTTATAAATTATGAATAAGTTGGAGAGGACTTACTGGGATGGATCACTGATCAGACATTTAATGTTGTGGGATTCTGATGTAGGACTTAATGCGGACCGGCAATCAGCTGAATAGGTGCTACAGTGTTAACAGGGCATTGGTAAACCCGGCCCAATACCATATCACAAGTTTTTGTGGGAATTCGAAAGAGGCGACGGCGAAGCAAATCGGATTTTGTAATTGGGATGTACTGTCAAAATATTTTTAAAGGCTGATTGTGTGTGGGGAAACTATAGTGTATGGCTATAGTCAACGGTTTTTTGTTTTGTTTCAGGTACATTTTCATGAAAAGCGCTATGATGAAGTCTTCGAAAAAAGTAAAATAGTTTATTTGTCCAGCGAATCGCACAATGTTCTCACTGAAGTTGACGAGGACAAGGTATATGTTATTGGAGGTTTAGTCGACCATAATGCGAAGAAGGTAAACAAATCATGGATGTGTAAACATACAGACGATGGGAAATTTTGAAGCATTTTACTTATGTTATGTACACTTCAACCTAATTTTTATTTTGTTTCTTTACTCTGTAGGGTTTATGTTATCAATTAGCTGAAGAGAAAGGAATTACTCATGCCCGACTCCCGTTAAAGGAGTGGGTTGATATGCGAACTCGAGGCGTTCTCAGCATTAATCAAGGTAAATATTTGACAAACTGAAAAATGTACATAGGATGCATAGTAAAAGGCTTGGAGGGAACATTGTAAATAGCTGGTGTTGTGTAGTAAGTGCAGATTGAATTTCTCATACATTTTTTACAGTATTTTCAATCTTGGCTAACGTATCGCTGGGTGTGTCTTGGCAAACAGCGATTTTAAATGCAATCCCAGCCCGAAAAAATGCCCAAGCCAGGCAAGACGATGATTCCTCAAACAGTACTGACGAAAGCGATGATCAGTAATTTAATACGAAACTTTATTTGTACAATAAACTGACTAAAAACAAAACATACTTATTGTTAATTCAAAACTTTACTTAAGCCTGCTTCTGTGGCTTAGCAAACTGCCGTTTGCGCTTTTGACTTCTCAAAACTTGAGTTAATTTTGCAAGTTGGTGATGGACTTCTCCAAATATTTCTGACTGTTCTTCGGCTGGGATCGTTTTTCTGGTTAAAAAAAGTAGATGGTATCAGTATTAATAAGTCAGAAGTATGACATCATCGCGTCCCCAAATTTACATGGTGAAAATACATTTACCCCCTTCCTATGCTAGTAACCGAACCCATGAATGAAGGTGATTAATATATGAAATATAGTTAGAAATTGAGACCAATAATTATATGAAAAACGACGCTTCTCTGAAATCTTCAATCACGTACCTGTATATCTTCATTAAGTCATATTTTTCATGTTCAGTGTTGTTGATCCGATTGTATGTCTTCAATTTCTTCAGCTGCCACTCTTCCAGTTGATCACTGAAATCTTCTACGCCTTTCAGGTCCCACAACTGCCATTTTGCACACCAAGGTTTGGGCTTCAATTTTACCTAAAAGGATAAAGTAGAAAAGCATACAATAAGCACCAAAATCAACATATCCATTTCAGCATAATTCTAAAGCCCCCCTACCTTCATTGTGTTAACGGGAACAGGGTCATCTGGATTCCTAATTTCCTGAGGCATGTCAAAGGGAAATGCAGAATATTCAATAGGGCAGTCACGCAAATACCTCAGATTCTCGTCTAGTCTTTTCTCCAATCTCAACACACTTATAGATTGAATCGTGGGGTTGTACATCTCATACGAAATCTCCACGCCTATTGCAGTGAAGCAAAAATTAAACTTAATGTTTCCTCCTAAAAATCATACATATTATCCATATTGATTTAACATTAAAATTACCCTGCCCATCAATAACGTTCCTTAGCACAAAATTAGCTCTAAGGCCACAGCCTCCTCTCTCAGTACAAATCCCCACAAACGTATTAGCCTTCCCAGGCGCATTCAAATCCGATACCGATACTTTCATTATGCTTCCTATAAAAACAACCATAACAACAATAACCATACAATACAAATACAGTATTATTCCAACACAAATTACATCCCTCTAGCTGCTCTCACGCTTACCAACATAAAATTCGGGAATTTCAACAACAGACCGCCTTTTCAACATATCAACCCTTTCCAATTTTTCTCTAATGCGATTTCTCCAGTCGATCCGGGGATCCGGTAGAAATTCCGGATACACAAACCGGAATGGCGCAAAGTTATCGCCTTGTCCACCCGAAACTTTCTGAACTGTCACATTTTTTACGTCTCCTCCATTCCTATCCTCTTCATCTTTCTGTGGAGATGGGTTTGGTAAACAACTCTGGGTCGAGCTTTTCCAGATCGCTACATCGAACAAAATTAAATGAGAGTTGGAGTTTTAAATTACAAAATACATACTTCATCAGAAAAGCTTTGATGGCTGTCATATACTCGCGAATTCGTCAATAAATATTATAATTACCACAAAAAAATATGTACGTGCCAATACTGTCAACATATCTATGTTTACTATTATTTAAAAAAAATTAATACTCACATCTACTGAAGGCAAGTAGCTGTCGGTTTGCAACTCGATTGGCCGGCCACATCTTCCTTTATTTATTATTTCAGTCTCGCATAAAAAAATATACTTATCGAAAATACTTGCAAACACCAGTTTCAATTTATGAATATCAACCACGATTTCAATTTTTCTGATTCTTCATTCTCAAGTCCTTTTTCAAATCTGGAGAAAAGACAAGCCAAAGTTTTAGAAATGATTGGATTCATAGCGTTACAATTTATTTTTAATTAAAATTAATTATAAAATGTGTAATAAATTATCCTAGATTTAATTACCGTTCAAAATGCATACACCGAAGAACAGCGTGTCCTTAGCTTCTTTAAATCATTCAGAGCACAATGCACGCAATCCCATCACAAAAGGCAAGGCTACAAAAAATACCCAAAAAACTGATGCTGGGCCGTTTTGAATTTCGAGCCTTCGCAAGTTTATCACAGCTATTGACTTTCCATTAGCTGCAGTGTTCAAATGGCCCCATTCCCTTGTTAATGTAAACACCATTAAGCCAAGGTTCCATTCATGACTGCAAACTGCAACAGCGAAGTCTGCATTGGAGCAATCCCATCTGAATTTTGCATATATAAATGCACCAAAGGAATAAATTACCATCCAAAGATTACTTTCTCGGGATGAAATTGTCATATAGTTACAGTGGAATCTTGTTATAAGGGATTGTTCCATAAAGGATTTCTGGTTGTACGGGATTGGCCAATAAGGGATTTCTGGTTGGAAGGGATTGTTGTGCAAGGGATTTCTCGTTATAAGGGAAACATTCTTAAAATCTGCGTCCATCATTCATAAAATAGATAAGAAGCTTGTTAAATAAGGGGTATAAATGAAAATAATAAGAATAAAAAATGTCTGTCCCTGCAAGTCCCTTATAAAAAGATCCGACGGTATAGGTAGTCAGTACTAAATGGGATAACGAGGGCATATATCATTGTGGGAACTGGGAACTCTGGCTATGGCTTTTTAGAGATGGTAACATGTCACTTATCACAACACCGGGAATTTTTTTTCGTGTGAATACATACTTTTACACATGTAATGAATGTCTTTTAATCTTTCATCTCTTTCCATCCCATTTCCACCTGAGCAAATTAGGTTCGCTCAAATGGTCCCGTTTAGTCCCTGGGAAATACAGTTGTAATGCGGGGGTTTATTCACATTGTTTGCGAGTAGGCTGAATGTTGAAGGACGTGCGCCTTTCTGGAAATAATATAAAAGGGACGGAGAATTATCTACATCTCGGCTGGTTGCTACTCCATTGAATAAATGATATGAGTCATATGAGTCTAGTCAAATACTGTGATTGAGAAAATTGTAGATAGTAAAGTTTATTTATGTCTATGGACTTTGCATGTTTAGTTTGTTCCGTTGGCTTTCTCTCCAGCCTTAATAATATGTTACATAGGACGATTTGAGTCGACCAAAAGGCTTCCTGTGGTTCGTCACCGTCGGGATCCGCCGTATACATAATACAGAAGTATGGATTTTTTTGCTCTCATAACTTTAGTCCGCAGTAAAGTAATAAAGGGATGGGGGGGACGAGTTGTTTGACATGCTTACACTATACTCGGGTTCCTGGGAAAAGTTGGTTGTGAAGACAGAAGGGAAAGTCGTGCAGACAGGAAATGGACTATGTAGAAAAAATATCGACAATCTCTCTCCCTCTTTCTCTCTCACTGGTTTCTCTCTCTCTCTCTCTCTCTTTCTCTCTTTCTCTCTCTCTCTCTTTCCCTCTGCAGTATGGGAGTACTTGTGCAAGCATGAAAATGTTCCTTTGTATATGAAGTTTTTAAACCTTAGGATCTTTCCTTTGCGTCCGGAGGTGAAAGGAAAAGTGGTGAAGGTCAATGAGACAATAAAAAAAAGAGGAGAAAGTGGTTGTATCATGCGCTCCGGTAAGCCAAGAAGAATAATCGGGTGAACAGTGGCAGTGGCAAGGGGTTGCGCATATTCGCGGGATTTGCCCACACACCATCCAATCTTTTCCGGAACTCTAGTTAATAATCAATAAGGATCAGGAGACGTGGGCCGGGATCATGGGATTCTACTCTTTATTTACTTAAAATCTTATTATTATTCTTCAAATCTGTCTCTCCAATTATTACTGTGACTGATGGAGTCGGGTCCACTGCTTGATCCTTACCTGGCGGTCAACCCCTGCTGTTGCTGCTGTGGGGAAGTGTCCATTGGCAAGGGAATAAAAACTGTCGCAACCATCTCAATGGTAAACACCCAGTCTGATTCTCGTACACTGGCTTGTATATAAGGATACGTGATATTTCCCTATCTACTTTTTCACGTCCTCAGTATAATCTCTTTTGCGATACTTTGGACCCAATAGGATTACAATTACTGTAATTTTGTTAGAGGAGCTCGGGGCCTTGTGTATTTTCAAATACAATTTCAATTTAATTGGGTTGGAGAGTGTTCTCCTGTTATAGCATATAAATATAATCTCATTCTAATTCCAGACTCTGGGCATCGGCTATGGAATAATGGGCATGTGGTTTGCCCTCAAAGCGTTTGTTTCCAACACTGGGGAGAATTTGCCGGAGATCTTAGCCATCTGTGCGGTCACTTCTGTTGTGGGAGGCATCATTCGTTTCTTGTCTTCCTTCTTCCTCCATCGCTCAGTAAAGAATGTAAGTTTAAGTTTTTAGTGGCAATTACATTAAACCAGACGTTCAACTTCAACTGATAAGAGTAATATAAGGCGTCATAAAAATAAGCATAAAAATAATGCACAAAGTTCAGTTGGTGCCCCTTTCCCACTTATTATTGGTATTTACAGTAGTCTAAATGGACGCTTATGTGTCCCCATCATGCATGCCAGGACAAATTCGTATTCTACTATTGTTCCGTTCATGTTTACATTCACTAATATACTTATATGTAGGTTTACGTACATATGTTGGTATATAATTTTTTACTCAATTATTATGTAGGAAAGTAAGACAACAGCGAAGATCTGGTGTGCGCTGTCCTTTGGCTTGGTAATTGTGGTGACGGCAATAATACTCGCGGTTTCGCAAAAGAACCCCATATTTTTTGACAGCCTCTCCATCAAAGTCTTCCTCTGCCTTTGTGCGTTAGACTTTCTCCTTCTTCTCTACTTCCTCTGGGTCATTATTGTCTTCGTGAAGGAAATCATTGACATGCCCACGTAAAAAAAAAAAATTCGGAGGAAAATATTCCCATCGCGCTGTTTCAAAAAAATATGTAAATTGTATTATGCTCCAAAAAAGCAATAATAATTGTATGGTTGATGAAAAAGTATCATTAAAGAGCGGGCTCTCTTTAACGACTTTCACATCAAATACCTTCTTCAAACTCCTCTAAAAGTTTCAGAAAAGGGACATCGTCAATTCCCACTACTTCTATTTACTGTCCATTGTCCACGGAATACCGCCATATGCTTCCAACTTAGTAACTCTCCTTGAATTTGATGAACATCATAAAGAAGTATATTGTACACATAATTACACCAATTATGTATGTAACTTCCCCAACAATATACATTTTACAAAATTACTAGCATTTCTTATATATTCAAACGGCCTGGTCCATGTTTTCAAAAAAAAACTCTTCTTCTTCTTAACTCTGTCAACTTTTTCATCAGCGCAATGGTATTTTCCCGATTATAATATTCATAACATAGGTCAAACTATAACGTTACTAGTATAATAAATTTAACTATAAAAAATATAAAAGTAAATATGTACTATAATGGACAAAAAAAACTATTGAAATTTATGTAGTGCTACTTTCGAAACATATGTGTTGTACTATATACATACATACATACTTGCGTACATTATAAACATAAAGCGAGCCAATTTGCTGCAACGAAAACAATGAGGGGGGTCTCTCTCCCTCAGATAGTAATCTAGAGTTATGTATGATAAAATTTAAGAAAAAAAAAATCTCAATTTATTTAATCTTATTTATATTTCCTTCTTGAGTGTCTTCGAATGGGTTGTTCAACACACACCGTTCTCTCAAATAACTTATTTTGTAGGTCATACAATTTATTACTGTAGTGTATCAGAGCACAACAATACCTTGTTCAGTATTTTAAAAAAATATTCTTTGTCATTTCTTATACATTCTTTCCCATTTGATATAATAAAATATTTTCCAACCTTATGTCATAGCTTAATTGATTTCAAATCCTGTCACTTCATTTATCTCATATTCTTAACGCTCTCAATCATCAGTTAAGTCGGGGAAGTCTGTGTACAAAATAATTAATGGCATCAGTCTAACAAAGCAACAACTGCAGGTACCAAAAGCATGTACATATGAAAAAGTAGTGAATAAAGCATTCATACTATGGTTCATATTTTAATGATGAATTAGATGAAATCACCCACTTTCTCCCTTTAAATGGCCTGCAGAGAAAAGAGCATCCAAAGCTACGATGGAGAAATCCTTTATAAGAAGGTGCAAGTTTTAAACTCAAAAGTCATTGTTGTTGTTTTTTGTACTTTCTCCAACGTAATAATTCCCGTATTTTAATTAATGACTACAAAACCCATTCTTCATAATGGTAGCAGTAACTGAGGAAGCTAAATTAAATCTGAGGAAGGACTATTGGGCCGCAAAATTTCCGAGTCAAATGCCCTTAAATAATTTAACGGGCAATGATATATACGGGAGCACACAAACCTTACCTCACCAACCGCCTGTGCAGTACCGCATTAAATTCATAAAATTTGTGATTAAAAAGGTAACTTTAAATTTTTTATCAGAGATTTCTCATATAAAAAATTCGATGATACTGGTTGTAAAAATATGTATGTAATTATGTATGTAATTATGTATGTAATTATGTATGTAATTATGTATGTAATTATGTATGTAATTATGTATGTAATTATGTATGTATGTATAATATGTACTGCAGGATAGAAACATTAGGTGAAAGCCATGTTTAGTAAGAATGGAATGTACACATTCCCATATTTGAGGTGATTATCGTAACATTTGCTAACACATGAGAAAGAGGGAACTTTGACACTGTGATCCATAGATGGGTGCAATTTCTCACAGGTGACACATAAGAGGTGATGTTATTAATGCTATTTGTGCTCCTATGGTCACAGCTGGAGACAAGTGATGACTGTAGTGAGGAATTGACGGAAAAATGGTACGAGACATTAGAGGAATTGTCAGGTGCACCTGTTCAACAGGAGCCTTTCTACCGATTGTATGCTATTGCTGAAATGGAAACCCCCATTAAAATCTATGAAGACGAGAAAGCATTTGTATCAGAAGGCTCGACAGGTTTTATTACATGGAGAGCTTCCCTGGAGTTGGCTAAATGGATAAGTATCGATCAATTGGCCACCATGAATGGCAACTGTTGCTGGGCATTTGAGCTGGGCTGTGGAACGGGATTACTAGCTCTTGCAATCATGACCAAGTTCCCACACTTATCAAAATTCTTTGCAACAGATGTTCACCAAGGTGTGCTGGCAAGATGCGGACAGAATATCTCTGCGAATCAACTTAGTCATAAAATCGATACAAGTACCCTGGACTGGGTACAGGATGAGGAGAAATTTTCTAATATGTGTCAACATGCTGTAGACAACTTTAGACAGCCCGGGATCCTCCTTGGAGCTGGTACTTATTGAGACTTTTACTACTTCAGAGACAATTCTGTCATATACTTTTGATCACATTCTTAATGTTTTAATATGATATTGACATAACCGAAAATGCTCATCCGCGGGTTATGAGGAGGATGGAAGGAATTAGTGTAATAATTGCATAATACTAAGGTACCATTTATTTCAGATGTAATATTCGATATCAGTGTGATTCCGTTCCTCCGGAGGATAATTGAAAACTTCTTCAGTTTTGAACCGCTGGGGAGGGCTTACTTTAGCTGTGCCATTAGAAATCAAGACACTTTTGATGAATTCCAGCGGCATATAAGTAAGTTCACTACTACTCCTGTTAGGTATATGGGACTGTCGATTTGTAGTGAAATGTAGCATAATACATTTTTCTCCTAATTTTGAATTTTTTCAGAGGAGAGCAGACTACACATAGAAATATTACATAATTGGGGAAATGAGGAGAGCAACGGAGTTATTTTTGAAGTCCAGAAATATTTATCGACTTAAAATACAATGGATGACATACAACTTATGACTAATGTTTTTGTGTAATAAATTGTTGGATACATGCATTCATCCTGAGTTTCATGTTTCACTGAAATATATTCTTTAATAAGAAATTATTATTTCAAATAATAAATCTTTGCTGGGTCCAAAACATAGTTATAATAGCTTGTATGTTGGTCTGGAGTTCACCTTTGGCCATAAATCTTTGCTTCCACTTCAACTGTAATCGAGCAGTTGGGTCGAGACTGTGTGCTTAATACTTTTAGATCATTTCAAAGAAATATGGTTGTAGATGAAGCTTTGTAGATAGGGATTTGGAACCGTGAATCATGTCATTGAAAGATGTTAATGGTTTTTCGGAATTGGTTTAAGGCAGCCTGGAAACGAAACAGATTTAAATGCTGTATTACGTTAGTGCCCACACAAAGCTTTATTTAATTTTCACATCTCACATTAACAGCCATGTGTGCAATTTTGTAATGCTCGTAAATAATATTAGTTTTAGTGGCTTACAATTAATTAGATGTACTTCTCCACAATAATTATAGTAATTGTTGGAGTTCTGGAAAAGTATGGGTCTATACTCTGGATTGCATTTCCGAATGCTAGATAACGTAAAAGCGAAAATGTGCTAAGAGTTGGTGGATTATATTATATAAAAAAGACTTTTTCAGAACGTTGTTCGTGAAAGTTTTAAAAATGAACTGGAATGATACGGGAATATTTTAGGAGCAACATCCGAGTAAACGACCGTGTGCTGCTATTTGTTTTTAAGATAATATAGATAACATAGAGAACACTCTTCCATTCAACTCAACCATTCCTGAGGAGGTCTGGCGTCTAGGGTAATAATACGTAATGTGTACACCGTCAAAAAGTAACGAAGCGACTAGTTCAACAAATCGATGCTGGTGAATAAGTAATAACAGGGAGAAAGTCTGCCATTGGAAACAGTGCATGCTTGGGGTAATATCACTAGTAAAAATGTCCCAAATGAATTCATAATGGAACTGTACATAGTAGGAATAAATTATTTATAAAGACTTGCTGTAAGAAAAGAGTTTCAAGCATTCCCGTGAGATTTCTGTTTCGTATTAAAAGCATTAATTTCAACAAGGAATGACTTCATGTTATGAATAGTTGTTCCACCGACCACCGCCGCCAGTCTATTCTCTGCTCGGTTAATATTATGAATAGCTAATGACTCCGCATAAGTAACACCCCCCAGAATAAACACTATAACTTCTGATGGTCTATACATATCACTTGCTCCTGAAGACCTCGTCATGCCAAAGGTAGGGAAGGCTCCCTCCCTGAGTCTTCCTTTCAGTAAATCCTCCACAATTCCTTTCATCCAAGGAGTGTGTTGTGTATAAATATTCTCAACCCCCTGCATCCCTTTGATTAACCTCTTGGTCACAGCGACTGGATCTGACCCGTAGAGATCTGATCTTCGCTTTTTAGCCCCTCCGAACTTCAGCAACTTCAGTACAGTATCAATATTTTCTTGACTCAGCCCCCTGGACTTCAGTTTAGAAACCAGCCCTACAATATCATTGTTAGAATGTGATTCGTAGCGCAGAGCGTACAGCAGCACGAGTCGGAGAGCATCTTCATCTCGAATTTTATTATTATCCAGTAATTGCTTCAGTTTTTGCAACGATGCGGAATGATTCGAGTGACAAGCTAGCTCCTGCTCCAATTCCGATACCTCCAACAGATGGTACTTCTCGTTCAATCGGGCTAGTTCCCCTACAACGGCAACATGCTTTGATACAGTTCCTGACATCTGCTTAAAATGAGGATAATTTTCCACAAACGACTTCATATCCTCGATAGATTCCACCTTCTGATGTGTTTTCGCCTTGGCTTGAAACTCTTCCACCAGCTGTCTCAAACTTTGGCCCACAGCTCCAAAATCAGCATACATATTGTTCGCATAAAATGTATCATTGTCAGGGGTTAGAACTACTTCCCTGAAGTCCTTGTGAATCCCTATAAAAAGAAATAGATCCAATGGTTCATATTACTCTACACATTCAACATACTAAATCCAAGAAAATAACTTTCTCAAAACGTTCTCAAAAATCCCTACCAGGGGCATTAGCGAGACTAACTCTGTGATTCTTAATAGTCAATAACTCATGCACCATCGCTTGATAAGTCCACTGGTTAAGCAAGGGCGTCAGACTATCATCCCTCCGGTCCAAAATCAAAAGAACTGGACGAGATGCATTCCTCCCATGGAAATCAAACAAGTTGGACTCCTTGTTAATTAAATTATGTATTTTATCAGCTAATTTCTGGGTCGGCATTGATCCCTCCGTGTAACGAATGATCGGGTACTTTTTCACAGCCAATAAAAAACTGATAATGACGGATGCCACATTATGAGTAAGCCCATCAGCGAGCAAGTCACCCTCAGCGAAGACAGGGCCAACTGGAATGCTGGAAATCATACAATGAGGACTGAGTGGTATGAAATCTGCAAACAGTTCACAAATCTCTCGAACCACTTCTTGCTCATCGGCCTCCGCAAGGCGCTTGACGTCCGATTTCGAAATCACATTCGTCCAATGAAGGAAATAAGACCCGTACATGGGCGACTTCAATTCCATCGCTAAAAGATGAATGTTCTCCTGGGATGGTCTTAGAAAAGTAAGACATTTCAGGTGTCGAAGTGACTCGCGATTGCTGATGTTATCCAGTCGGTCGCACAGGTACACTTCTTTCTCCATAATCTCTGACTGAGCATAGACCGTGCTCACGACTGCCGTCGTTTCCTTGTCCATCAATAATATCTTCATCCCAGGTCCACAACTTTGGATCATTCTGTCGATGTAATGACGAATCGCCAGTATTGCATTCATGATGACTCACTGTAACATACAATCAAATTATTAATCAATCATCAAGAATTAGACAAACTGAAATACAGAAATATATTCGAACGACATTATCTTAAGGAATACTCATTTGATCCCTAACTCCACAAAAATTAACACAACCCAACAAATACTAATAATTAGCATTACAAGGTGTAACAATTAATTATAATAGACAAAACAATGGACTTACATTATTGATGTTGATAGTAGCAATTCCTAATAATTTAATTTCCTGTCATACAATTCAATTCCAGACCTGACGTTACTGATTCTAGGATGACACAAATAATTTTATGAATTATGTTTAAATATCCGTCCTAAGTTTAAGTACGATTCAATTTTAATCACTGGTGAACAACTGCTGGAAATAATTCGAACCCTTACAATAATAAGGATAAGTAAATATGAATGACAGCGAAAAGATTATCAGGATTAATATTCTGACTTTTATTCCCTGTATATACCCTCGCTGTGCTATGACATCAGCTGCTTACAAATACACTTCCAACTTCCCACAGCTATAATATTCAAGGAACATGTCTCACATATCCCCAGGTCGAGTATGCATAAGTGTAGCTACGTGCACTTGCTGAGGCGGGAAAATCCTCAGAAAGAATGAATTACCGAAATAATTTTGCGAACGCGGGCTTGACCTGTGACATGGGAAAAAAGAAAGAATAACCAAGGTCACAAAATCCTGGAAACGATGACTCCGTTCGGTCAGAGAACTTAACGGAGAACAAATTGAAAATACAAATGGGATTCTTTAACGATTTTTAAATCCACGGAAATAAAAAAAGTATGTTTTTGTACTTGATGATGAAAGTCCATGTAAATAAATGAGTTTAGTGGCATATGGTTTCAAAAATGTTGAACATTTTTATTTTTAAATAGGCACAGGAGATGTAGGTAATATTTGTTATTAAGGCACTGGTAACGTAACTCTAGTTAAATTAAAAACTGTATTCATTTTAATTAATCTCAGCAACTCTCATTTCTAATTATTTGTAAAAGAGCAAATACAACGCTCTTCTGACAATAAGCACGAAAAATTAGTTTCGGAGGATAAGGTAAACTATGTATTAAAACAATAATACTATTTAAATGAGTGTAACATTATTTACATAGATTTGTCATTTGTGACTAGTTGAATAAAAATAATGAAGGGATACAAGTAAGATAATAATAAATACAACAGTGTTATGTGAAACAGGCTTACGAAAGTAAAACAAGTTAGCACAAACAACGGAGGTGGTGAATAAGAGTACGCAGGAAAATTACATGTCAAAGCTGGCGTGATAAGAATTATTATAAGGAGAAGTTCATTGAGTAGAGGACCCAAGGCAGTACAACAGAATACTGATTGTGAGGAGCTAATCAAGACAGCGGGTTTGGTTTGCATTCAGGTTGGCAAAAAATGATTTAACGGCTTCGTACAAACTTGGTAAAATACTCGAAACTGTTTGTCAAAAATGTAAAAATTATTGTGATTTCTTAATTAATCCCCACTTTTCAGCTGATGCTAAAACTTCTTTCGCTCTTGCTTTTACGCTATCGTGTTTCTTGGCGACTTCGGGATTGTCACATTTTGGCACCTCCTGAGCAGCCAAGGCCATCATCACCTCAAAAATTGGGGTTCCAAAGACTTGCTCTGCGAATTCCTTATCCATTGCAACGACATTTGCAACTATTGTGACTCCACGGACTTGTAAATCTATCATTGGGTTCGCAACCAACCAGAGTAAAGTGTCCACGGGGTTAGTGGTTGAAGTCAAAATTTTCCCGCACACTGCACGACTTGAAGCACTTAATATAGCTAATGTTCCGGATGCGGCTTTCATCGTCTCTATGTCATCTTCATCAGGGTCCTCATCCTCATTATGGGATGATAGCAGCATTAAAAACTTGACGCGGTCGTTTTCACCATCAAACAGCTTTTAAAAAAATGATGACATTTGAAATTCACTGACATTTCAATGCATTCAAAAGTTGTGAATTAACAATTCCGTAACTAAATAAACGTACCTTTTGGACACTTTCTAAGAGAGCCATATTTGTTAAGCATTGAGCGGCAGCCATGCGAAGTTTTTGATGATCTTCGTAAATGTAGTGCTCAATCTTTATATAGCCCTGGTCCTCCCAAATTCGTTTTCTCAGGGTTTCCGACTCACTAGCTAAATTACATAAGGCTAGGAGAGCTTCGAAATTCTCTAAAGCAGTACAACTTATTTCCAGTAATGACAATAACGGTTTCACACACTCAGCCATTCTTTGACCAGGAAACGCTACGCTCGGAGGCTGAGTAATTCCGACACGCGCTAAAGCTTGAGCAGCACTGCGTTTTCCTACAAGTAAATTCAAAAATGAAGCAACACCATTCGCTTAAAAAATACACAGCAATTCAATCCTCTCATAAATTGTCCTACCTTTTGGAGTTGTTTTTTGAAAAATTTGTAGTAGTTCCCTTGCTCCACCCTGAGCAACTACTGCTCCTCGATTATCTTCAGTTTCACAGACTGCATTTAAAATTCTGGCAATCAGCTCTAATACATTAGGTGATTCGGTTCCTTTAGCTAGATTAACAAGACATGAGGTGATTCCTGTTTTTACAAGAGTTTCAACTCGTTTTGCTACAAAATCCGGATCGTCGAATTCATGTTCTTGTGGAACGTGGTGTTTAGCAAATTTGGCTAGTTCCAGCATCTCTGGGATAATTTCTTGTTTATCGTAAGCATTTACTAAATTTACAAGGCAAGTGATGATAGGGTACAAAACTTCGCCCATTTCTTTAGCATAGACTGACAATTCTAGTAACGCCTTCAATGCCTTTGTATCCTGTAAAATTTAGGGCGTAGTTCTCTTCATCAGTACAGCATAATTTAATAATTTTAACACCACAGAAAACCAGCCACAAAATACTTTTCCCATTTATGGTTATTATATGTATATATCTGTACCTCGCAAACTTTCTCTTTAACTTCAGCATCAAGAGTCAAATACGATAGTCCTTCAACAGCCCATCTTTGAACTGTCACATCTTTTGCGGGATTCAGTAGAAACCGGCGACATGCCTCCATTAACTTTATGTTAGCACCTTAAAAACAGAAATTAAGATTTAGATATATAGCCGATGGTCCTATACTTTAGAATAAGTTTTTATCGTGATTTTTTTTTTTACTAAACCCTAATAATCATAAGTACCTTCTGAAAACGGCTTAAACGATGCATCCGTTCCACCACTGCTACCCAATTTGGCCAAACCCACTAAAGCACGAACCTTGATGTCGTCGTTCTTTGATTGATACAGCCGCTTTAAAATGTTGATTCCATCTACGATAATACCTTTTGCTTTGTCCTTCTTCGAGGCTGCGGCAATAATTGCTTCTGCGGCTACACGCTAGTATTAAAAAAAATGCTTACAGTTAAAATAAACATACGTACACAAAAAATCATTCATAGTTTAAAATATGGTAAAACCAAATAGTTGATAGGTGGCGATATATCTGAATTATAAGAAAGTAAAAACATTTTAAATACCTGCTGTAAGTAATCTTCTGAATTAGCCATAACAAGGATCATCTGTATAATACCAGGTCGTCCTACAAACGTATTTCCCACGTCAACAGGACCGATCAAAAGAACTGTTAGTAGCGCCACGACATGTAGCTTGGCTTCAATGTCCGGGCCCAAAAGCAATTGTCTGAGGTATACATATATAAAATCATTTCATAAATACAGCTGAAGCATTTCGTTGTACATACAGCATTAGTAATGTTGTAATTTTTTACAATAAAAATATTAACAGATTTAGAGGTATGGTATAATTAAATTACTCACTTTACGTATTCATCGATGACATTTGTGTACTTATCTCTTGCTTTATCGTAGTACATATTGTCATATACACGAGAGAAAAGAACAGCACATAAGCTACGTGTGTTTTTTGTGGAGTCAATAGCTGACTCAATGTTTAGCTCCGGTACTTCCGCCGATAATTCGCACAAACGAGCCAATCCACCAACCTCTATGAATGTATCTCCCCACGCAAGAGCATCATAACCTGTAAAAGAATATATATAATTACACTAATACTTGATAAACCTTGCTTTAATTTGTAGGTTTTGGTATGGATTGACAATTGGTCAAATACTACTCACCAATATTCTTCGTAAAAAGTTGAAGAATGGAATCCCTGGCTTGTGCATCCACAGATCTACTTCCTATAGACATACTAAGGGAAGTCAAAATTGCATCGATAATTCCAGAATTTTCCTTTACTTTATCTTCTTGTGGTTTTGAGCCCTTAACCACCCCAGTCAAAGAGTCCAAACATGCTTGCCAGAAGAACTGCACACATGTTGTAGCCTCCACGCGAGCATTGGAATCGCCCGAAAAACGATACACTACATCCTGCAAACTGACTATGAACGGAACACCCAAGTCTTTCACTAAGCGCAGAACCTATAATTTCATCAAAAAAGCCATAAATTATAGATGAGCTAAGCATGAAAGTTTTGAGAATTATTGGGTTTAAGCCTAAGTTAGTAAGTGAGCGAGAGCAAAGTTCTTGCAATGCTCACCAATATATGCGAATAACTCACCATCCTTGAGTCGAACCTAGCAATTTCCGATAAAATTCTAATCGCGCTGATTTTATACGGTAAATTTGCACTGCTTGTTTTAGAATCCAGCGTTGACTTCAACTTGGACAAGACCCCCAGATCCAACAACGCTTCGATGCCAGCTCTTTCCCTACAAAGTACCATCAAGTTATTGAATGCAGTTTCACATTCATCGCTGGATGTGGTACTCCCCCCAAAAGCAACTTCCATCATTTTTGTAGCTTTCTCCTTTGTTTGGGAAAACTTCGCTCTTCGCTGTTCCACTACAAGGTACAGACGAGAAAGTAACGGTTTGAGTGAGGCTGCATCTCCAGGAGAAGACACTAACGCTTGCTGGGCATCTCGATAAGCTTCTTCAAATCGTTCCAATCCTTCCAAAGCAGTAGCTCTTCTGTACAGAGTTTTCGGATCTTTCGGAGATATCTCCAGCGCTACGAAAGAAATACCCAGATTAGATCTAAAATTTATTATCCAAGAAACACAACAGCAAAATATGCTTAAAATTATTCTACCTTTATCACACTCCCCCAATGCATCTTTAAACTTATTCAGTTTCAAGTAGCTCATAGCCGCATTCTTGTGCAACACACACCGCGTCGACTCATCGTCTTTGCACAAAGCAATTCCCTGAAACAATTACAACACATCTTATTACCGCCACGATAATATACATTTATTTTACACAAACTACTGGTGAATACCTTACCTTAGAATAAAGAGAAATCGATTCTTCGTATTTTCCTTCCTTAAAGCACACATTAGCTGCTTCTTTCAACTTGAGAACATCTGCTTCACCTACGTCCCTCGTCATTGTCACTGAAGTATTCAATCACCAGTATATCCAACAATCCAACGTACAACCCTATGGAAAGCAGAAACAGAACAAAAGTATCTTCAACAAGACTCTCTCAATTTAAATAAAATTTTGGAATCTCAGATTTCTCTCGAATTTTCTAGCTTCTTCTACAGAATAGAATTGCGCACATGGCACTAGCTTAAATTCTTACTTTCGGATTTGCCTCTATAAGAAACTGCAAACTTATATGTATCTACAATTATGCTTGCAACCGAGAGAACCCCTTATACAATTCTCGCCAAAGACTAACCGGAGACCGGCGTTGCTTTTAAGTTCTATTAATAACTCCGCACTTGTACAGCTTCAATCCGAGTCGGGCTCAATGCAATGTATGTAGCTACACACAGCATACGCACCGAAACCCGGCCATGTGCTACATTCAACTTCCACAGGGAACATCATGTTTCCTTTTCTGCTGAAGCTACCTAACCTAACTTAAAAATATGTCATTATCACCAACCCCCCAAAAATTATCTTCCAGTACCTTCTACACATAGATATTCAAAATGACTCCACCAAATTCTAACAATTCTTCCAACTTGCGGGGGTCCATTGTATTCACATTTAAAATATAACCAAATCGTTCAAATGTTTACTTACACATACATCACAATATGACCTGTTTACAAATCACACCCATACTTACTATCAACAATCACTCTATCACCAGAGATATGATTCATTTAATCGCACATCTACATTACTAACTATTAATATAACATTCTCATGCGGGTCAGCCCGTTACAAAAATGGATAGCAAAATATAATGAACACCCTTTTAAGATCCACAAGTACCAGTCAAAGTTTATCTCTTGAAGAATTTACTCTTACAATTAGCAAATTAATTCTTACATACAGAATTTAAGAACTAAATAAAACAAACAAATGATTCACCTTTCCGCTCACTGGTTTATCTCAAGTAATTGAAATTGACAGTAACTACGTATGCATTTCTCAATGTAATAATTTTAAGTACTTACTTGATTCACAATTTGCTGCTTGTAGTTCTTCAAGGAAAGTATTTTTTTTTTACTATTTACACAATTTTTGGTTCCATTAAATGTATATGTGCAGTTTTTAATGTAAAGACACCAAACCGTACACACCAGAGCTAATCGTCAAAAAAAAATTAAAAGTAATTATTTAAATAATTAAGTGACACAAGAAATTAGAACGTTATAATTAAATACCTTTCCACAGCTAAATAATACTTCACTGTAATTTAGTTTCTAGCAATTTTTTTAAATAAAATACTTTCAAATTTCTTGCATGTGAAACCTACAGGTTTCTTTAGGTTTCCCGCCCGTTTTTGATGATTTTGCAGCAATACTCACACACACACACGCAAATCTATCCCCTCTCTGCGATTGACACTTGAGTGTCTAAAGTCTGAACTCAATGCTGCTGGCTAGCATGACCCATACATCCGTACGTGTGTGTGTGTGAATGAAAACCCAACTCAGCATTTTTTGGCCGCTGCTGTTCATTTATGGTGGTTCTTACTTTCTCGTTAAAATAACTGGAATTTGTACTCAAATCAGCAATAAAATATAATTTAATCTTGGGATAATAAACCAGGTAAGTCGGATTTGTTTACAAATTTCTAAATCAGTCTGGAAAGGTGTGTGAAATTAGATATTAAGACAATTGTAATAATGTATACATAGTATTTGGAGCTTATATTGTGAGTGAGGGAACACCAAATTTAAAACGTTTCTTAATTTGTAATAAATTAGTAATAATTGACGGATCTAATTATTTTTGTTGTTGTGCTGTCATTTTGATTTTGAATGTGAGTGTGGTTGTGAATTTGAACGAGGGATTTTGATGTAACGTACATATGAAATTGGTTGGGAATGACGTTATATTGTAAATTGTCATCTCATATTTTATGTGTTATATTTCAGGACTGCAGATATGGCCAATCACAAGAATGTCAGTGACGATGAAGAGTTCACCGCTTTGCTCAGCAACGCTGGATCAAAATTGGTTGTCGTTGACTTCAATGCTACTTGGTGCGGTCCTTGTCAGAAAATTCATCCGGTGTTTATTCAACTTGCTCACAAGTTCCCGCATGCACTGTTTCTTGGGGTATGACATTCCAACTAGCGGAAGGGGATAGTTTTCTATTATGTTTAGTGTAATTTGATGTGTATTATTACCGGGATGTATTGTGTATGGATTATGAATACGTGTAACCGGAGTAACCTCATGTGCTGTTTTATATGAAGGTAAAATTGAGATTTAAAATTGAGTTGTCTATTTTCCTAGGTTGATGTTGATAGGTGCCGTGAAACGGCGATGCAACAAGGAGTGACGGCGATGCCAACATTTATTTTGTATCGGAATAGAGTTCGTGTGGATCAAATCAAGGTGATTAGTTTGCAAATCATTTTAATTATAAATTTAGTGAAAACCTGCATTTGTCAAAAATACTGGTCAGTGGCGAGTGATCGTGGTGATCATTAACTGGAATTAAATTATTTAGGCAATTATCTAAATTATGCTGAACCGGCTGTCCGAGCCAAGGATAATTAAATTCCGTTAGCTATGTTTCCAATGGAATTGGTTGCAATTTGCAAAACCCAGAATGGTGTAATCCGTTTGCTAAGGGATAGTGAAACGTCTTATACGTTGCTTCGTTTTGTTTTTCTGTGCTGTTTGTACTTGGTACTTATTTGCATTTTTGAAATGTACAATCGATGATGTAATTCACTAGAATTGTGTTGAAAAGATGACTTATCATTGTTAGGATTGAATGTGTTTGGTTATGTTGACAAACCTTATTTTATCAGAGAATTGAGGTACATGTTGGACTAAAGACAAAAGGTTGAGAAAAAGTAAAAGGAAAAAAAAACTCGCTGTACAAGTATTACCATGGAGGTGCAGTTGTGACAAAGTTTCAGTTAATTTAATCATGAGTTTGGATTTTGCACGGATAACATAGTTTTCATCTAAGATGTCTTGTTTTGTTAATTCCAGGGTGCTCACGCTCAAGAGTTGGAAGAAAAAATTCGTCGTCATTATGGCGAAGCTAGTGAATCAAGTGATCCACATGCTTCAGGACCAGGCGGCACTACGGATATTTTCCCGTACATTGAACAAAAAGGTTGCGAATGCCTGAATGAGTCGGACAGTACGCCTTTCCGATCCTTCATTGAAGGCAAGTCCAAGTTGGAGTCCGACTGTGATGAACAGCTAATAATGGTGTATGGCTTTAACCAAAATGTGAAGGTACTAATGCTAACGAGATATTAGATGCGGTCTTGAGTAAATAGATATTTCTCTAGCACTCTAGCTGTACGCTGTACCTGCACATGGCTCAGAAACAATCATTCATTTTTTTTACTTCGCAGCTTCAAGCTTTCAAAATAAAGGGCCCATCAGATTCAGGTCCTAAGACTGTCAAGCTCTTCATTAACCAACCCAAGACATTGGATTTTGACGGAGCTGCCAGCATGATACCGACACAAGAAATAACGTAAGGCTACTCCTTCAGTTTAACCTTTTTTGTGAATTAATTTTCACAAACTTTGTTTCTCTTGGCTTCATAATTTATTGATATACGGAAATTATTACTTCAAGAATTATGTAAATTCATTCCACGTGTGATCCTCAAAAATCTTTATTACATCAGGTTGTCAGAAGAAGATCTGAAAGGAGAAAATCCCGTTGAACTAAGGTACGTCAAGTTTCAGTCTGTAAACAACCTACAAATGTTTGTAGCGGATAACCAGGGCGGCACGGACACAACTTTGATTGATTCCTTGGTGTTTTATGGATTGCCAATGTCAACGACCAACATGCAGGATTTCAAACGAGTGGCAGGCACTAAAGGGGAGTCCCATTAACTATTACAGCTAATTTGTTATAATAATGTTGATTTTCTCCCTAACCAAACTTTGCAATACGAGTTTTACTTACAATTATTACTGCGAATTCTGAATGAAACACACATTCGTATATACAAAATTGACATAACTTGTCACTGTTTATTTGTAATACGGAATTTAGAGGGTTGAATTCAAATAAATTTGGAAGTAAATACAGTACATCGAGATATAAAATTACATACAATTCTTAAAAATTGCGCTTAATACATTTTCCTGGATCGCTTTGACGCCTTGTGGCGTCTTTCACGGTGACGACGAGTTGGAGATGAGGTTACGGTCGTTGTTTGAGTTGGAATGGCAGGGAGAGCTAGCTGAGGTTGAGGGGTTTCTTCGGTGTCACTATTCACCTCCTCTATTGTCACTCCTGAAGCATAAGTTGAAGTCGCGTTTCGTCCATGTGTTCTAGCTCCTCTGGAGCCGCTCGCACCAGCAGCATCTGTTATGCTTCTGCGGTCATAGCTCGGACCTCCACCGTGAGCTCGACTTCTCCACTCTTGATCGAAGTGTCGCTTTTCACCTACACAAATTGAAAGTAATGAATTTTACACGAATGTTTTCGTTTCCGCACTCCCTAATCGTGACTATTACATGAACATTAAACTAACTGTAACGTAAATCTAATTCAAGAACATTTTAATAATAACCTACCATGTTCCAAGTTAATGAGATCCTCATGCTCCTCACGTTGTCCAGTAAAAACATTTTCTTCTCGTTCCATTACATGGCCACGGTCGCCAATATGTCGTCCCACTGACATCTTCTTAACACCTTGTCGCGAGTCACTTACAGCTTTCCTAGTTTCCTTCATCCCTCCAGCCTGTCGTGTTTGTGAAGATGCCTGATCGCAAAAATTAGTACACCACGATAAATTTCCAGCTTTATAGACGGTTTTGTTTCTGTTGTCAACCTCATGATAAAAACCAATGACAAATAAACGAGAAAAAAAAAACAATAAATGAATGACCACAGCTTTGCTGCTGCAAAGTGTAGGCGTACCTGATACACGTGTGGCTGTCCATCAGCTCCATTACTAGTCATGGACATAAATGATACAGACTGAAATGCGGCTCCACTTCCGTTATTCATGTCATTTGTCATCATATTATTCATATTCATCTGCAATTCAAAAATAATAATTTGCAATGTTAGCTTCCCCACACGCAAAACCTTGACCATTAAAAGTGCGAAAACTAAATAACGACTAGTTGCTAAAAATAAACCTTGGAATATCCAATTACTTACCATCTGATCAAAAGGTGAGAACCGAGCCATTTGCATTGGCATGCCAAAAGGCATCAAGTCCATACCCAACTGCGGTACAGCAGGAGGGGCACCGAATCCACCAAAATCTCCAAAAAACGAATTCATCATTCTCGACATCGCACGGGAGTGTGCCCTGTAAAATTATATTAATCAATTGTCAGCTGGTCATTATCAACCTCGAGTAATTACCCTCCAAAAAATTCCACATATCCTATAACACACGACTGAACACGACACCATCATTTTAACTATATTCACTCACGGAGTCTACTATTTCCCAATATTGTATGTACATTCAACCAACTCAACCTTTCCCAATGTCCCACACATACGTGCTGACACAGAACCAAACCAAATGAAATTTAATCTCACCTCTCATGATCCCAAAACCCTCCGTTCATATTTCAATACAATCACACGACAACCCGGTAAAAGGCAGAACTGCGACTTTGATTTTTTAATTGTCAATGTGACAATAATCCAATGCAGAATGCAGCAATGAGCAACACCCCACCACAAATATAGTTACAACGGTAAACTCCCGTTAATTACAATTACCTACTCAAAGACTCCAATAACAATAGATACCTACAATGTCAAAGTATGCTTCTGTTATTTATGGAAAACTACAAAATATTGAGCAGCAGGATAATGAACCTCCAGCTGATTGTGAGAAGTGACTAACAATTCAATCTACTTTGAAATTCTTGAGAATTTAAAACCAACACTTATCCCTACTAATGCTATCACGGAAGCAAGAAACAATCCCTACCTAGGACTTCCTCCCCAACTGACGTCAATACACCTAACTCAGGGAAAGCAAACTCACAAATGACAATCGGTACTTAAAAATATTCCCTAACGTCAACACATCCGACGACACACGACAAATAAACTCCACTAAAACAACAGAATAAATTCACCGTTCCCAATCCCCATCAACCAACTCACTCTAGTATGTTGTGTCAATAAAGTCCATAGCTACGAGCTAGTTTCTCGAACAATCCAGACTATATCTAGTTTCTATTGCAACACACATCCAAGACAGCCCTCCCCAAAATACTTTAATCACCATCAAGCTCCTTCACTTCTCTAAAAATACTATCCCAAAATAAAGTTCCCTGGAAGGAAAAGTACCCACACTTAATCCCCACAAAAGACCCTTTCACTCCGTCCCTTCCCTCACTAATAATTATCCCTAACAACTAATTACGCATATACACATCCAATGTCCACCAACCACTTGAACCCTCCCCCCCCCCTTAACATCCAAAAAAAAAAACCAAAATCACAATACACAATCCCCAAATCCAAGAACATTGCTCTTTCCTCTCAACAATTTAACTTTATATATATCCCCACAGCCACAAGTACCCCATTGTATATCTACATACACACACAATCAGCCTATTTATAAATTCCGGAATGACGCATTGTCGACATAATGCAGGTTTCCATTAAAGTTCCCCAATATCACCAGGAAAGTCTCCCCAACTCCAGAGCCAAGGCAGAGGTTCAATTTAAGTGTGTAACTGAATAATAATAATAATAATACACTATATATAAGACAAACAATTTAATGCCAACTCATATTCGATCCTGTCTATACACTGTAAAAAATGTCATTTAGTTCCTTCCAATATATGAGAGCATATTTACACATTTAATTGATTGCCAGAGCGGAGCCAATGCAATATTAATGATAACAACCTCAGGAACACAACACGTAATAAATGTCTACCCCTGTACAAATATTGAGACAGAAACTGACAACGAAAGACGTGATAAGAATTTACTTTTTCCCCTCCGTCACGTATCTACTTATACTCTCCTCTCCTCATGTACTCCAACTCAAAAGAATTAAGAATTATGACATAATATCAATTGAAAAAAAAATATATATATCCTCACCCAAAAATAGGATCACGCTCCATGTCCCGCATCAGAGATCCGAACATTCTTGCTGTATTGACACGAGTATAGTTGGCGTGTACACGGTCGCTAGAACAGGAAGATACTGAAGGATGGAAGAGTACCCATAGACAGTCCGATCTAGGTCATGCATATGAGCTTACCCATGAAAATGGCAGCCCACTCTCTCAGGCTAGCTCTTTAGCTCTAGGGAAAGGGCGAAGGCGCATGTTTACATTCTTCCACGTGCTAACCAATAGGAGACTCTCCCATATATCAACGCACTCCAAGACTCCAACTATAATCACTTTATAGAACCATTCTATTATATACAGCCCCAAACTAGTATATACATACGGACGTGGATGTGGATATGGATAAACTGCAACAGCCGAGACTCTTCTACTCCTTAACTCCGTCAATTTTGAATATGCAACAACTCTTCCATATACTATGTGGCACATTTTGAGCCAGCGTTCCGTGAAGGTACAAAAGACTCTAGTAATTTACTAGTGCATTGTATGTATGTATAGTTATAGCATGTGGTCTTCTTGTGGGTCTTGGGTCTTGGTCCATCCAACCCTGGCAATCTGACATGTCCCCATGGATATGACCAACAACACACGGGTATATGCATAAAAGATGTAGAAGGTTCAGTCCTTATAAAGATTTTTGTATATTCGCATCTTTGCTCTGCTCTGCTCTGCTCTGCCTGTCTTCCTCATCTGCTCCTGCCGTTGTCGTTGCTCGGTTACAACTGCTCTTGCTCTTTTTTTTAGGTGGTGTCTTTCCCGTTGGTCGTTGGGACTTCCAGTGTCGTTTCTCTTTCCCCCGAAAATTCTCTGGCTTTCACTCTGTATACTCTCAATGTCAATGCGACACACCACTGACATAGACTCAGATGTAGGGTCTTTCATTGATTATTAATTGTGACGTTCTTTCTCGGATAAATTCAAATCTGTGTCGTCTTCGGGTTTCTTGTAGAGTGGACTCTGACGGGACCTGCTACAAGATGAGTTCTGTGGGGGAGTGGAGAAAGTTGGGGGTATTGGAGGTACATAGTAATGTGAGGCTTTTTTGAACGGGGATGTAGGAGGAATTGGAAGAGTTGGGGTGGGGGGGGGGGTTCGGAGCAACGGGAGATGCTGTTGGAAGGAGAGCTCACTGTGGAGGGGATGGAAGTCGTTGGTAGATGTATGTATGGGGGCTCAATTGAGAGGGATATATAGGGAAGTTCGGGTTATACAGTCAAGTCTCCTTATAGGTAGCGACACAACTGAGGTATTGGGACGGGTAGATTTGGCTGAGCGTACGGGAGAGGACGTTATGGGGGCATGTGGGACCCTGTCGGTTGTGTCTTGGAATGTGGAGGGGAAATTATTGGGAGAGGAGGAGAGCTGGGATAGAGAGGGTCGAGGGTATGTGGAGGCTTGATCTACTAGAGATCTCATACATCGATTAGACATTGAGTGTGTATAGTGTCGTTGGTCGTAGACGGGCTGAGTGGCGGTGACTGTAACCTCGGAAGGCCTTGGAGAGGAACGCGTATATAGTGGGGTGCCAAATGTGATTATTGTTCGGGAGAAAGTAAGTATGACGGGAGAGAGGGATCAAAAACCGGGAATTTCCCTAAAGTAATTTCTGAACCACAGTCACTTTTTGTTGAGATCTCCGTGCAGTGCCGAACATGACCTTCTTTTATAAAGCATGATACATGACTAGCCACATTCTCAGCCTTAAATGAGGCAATTCTCAGCTAAACTGACCTACGGGAATGGGGACCTGGGTGAAGCCACATATGCCTTCCGTGTAGTATCTATATGTATGTATATCTATATATATAGGGTTAGATGAATAATTACTCTGTTATTTTGGAATTAGGCTTGTGGTTACTCAGGGTTTGGTATCTGTATCTATGGGAGGGTGTAGGGAGGATGAGGCAGAGGAGCCACTGATGGTATATTAGAGGGGATTTTATGAAGGGAGATGGTTAGTGGGAACTTTATGGGAAGGACGAGTAGGACTACTAATAAGAGTTTTATGAAGAAAGTATTATTAATGAGTTTCATGAGAGGGGTATATTATGAGGGGGTTCATGACGAGTATTATTAACGGGGAGTGCTTTAGAATTAAAAGAGAATTGTAAATTAGGGAATTACAGGAGGTAGAGGCTTCACTCCTGACGATTCTCCTTCCCTTCCATTGTGAGTAATATGCGGTGTATGAGAATATTAATAATTTCAGGGAGATCCTCTGAAGCTTTGCATAAAAACTTTATTGGCTTATAGCGAGCCCATTACATATGACGTGAATGTAGATACTTGGGGACGTGAGAGACGGATTGTGTGGGAAGGATACTTACATATACGAACATACGTATGTATGCATAAGTTCTCTGTTATATGAGAGTGGAGGGTATTGATTTGGGAATATGGATGATGCATATTTTACACCAGCTCTTATCTCGACTCAAGTGTTTTAAACACACAAGTGTCTAAGGTTTAGAGGGGCTTGATGAGGAGTATGAATGTGATGTGTATGGGAATGGGAGCATTTCCCTTGTGACAGTTGTTGGCTGTCAGTTTCACCGAACTTTATTATTACAAGTTGTGGAAATGTTGCTACATTTGCAAGACAAGGGCTCTAGGGATGAAATGCTTGGGGACATATGTACAAGGCAAATATGTGTGGTGAAAGTAGATATACAAGGATGGAAGCTATGTATATGTATCCGTATAATTTTGAGTGTATAGGTATATATGGAAAGTTTAGGGGATAACTTTTAGTACAGCGAGATATAGTCGGTTTTATTGTTATTTTTTCTCTATATTTATGAAGATGGATGGTTAAAGAGAAGAGATTTTTTTAATATTTCGTCCCAGTTTATATCCTTGTCCTCTGACGTATAAATAGTAAAAACACTCCTTGTTACTCTGATGATTCCGTGACATATCTTGTTATTGAATCTTTTTCTTATGGATGTAACACTCCTCGCACAAAATCCAATCTGAGTGCTTGAGTAAGGATTTGCTTGGGAGTTAAAAGGGAACAAAGGGAAAATCTGATTTTCACTCGTCAGTCAGTAGCAGCAGCCCAAGTGGATTTTTCCCCCATCCTTCCATCTCTCGTATAATTTTTTTCCCTCCTGTACTAAACACAAAATTTTTATGTAGAAAGAAAACTTGTCTCAAGTTGTTGCTTTCCCACTTGCAATTTCCATCGCTGTCCCTCACAACTGTAGCGTGAATGGTTGGAGACAAATTTAGAGCAAATCTATGTCAAGAGAGTCATTTCTCTGACATTGCATTTGAATCTAGGGGCTGCTGGGGTTATTAAAAACGCAGGGAATCAATTCATTCATAAAATTCTCTCTTGTCTTAAAAATAACTTTCATGGAATTATGTACCTATTGAGAAGCTGACACACTGTGTGTGTGTGTGTGTGTGTACACATGAAGTCCGTGGTCTACATCTCGAACGTGGATAAAGCTTTTGAACTCATGCATCAAGGAACTTTGCATGCAACAAAGTTCTTAACAGAATTTTAATTGAAAACTTTTCCCATCAATTCTTTTCTTTGCTTTTTCCCCTGTATCCAACTTAGAGCAAAGGCATTGTTTAACATTTTTATTAAATATCTCCTCGGCTAAGAAACAAATATGAATCAAGTCGGAACTTCGTTGAGCATATAGGGAGCGGCTATAAAATTCTGTGGAATAACAATTTTATTTTATTTATTGAAAAATTGCTGACATTCAGCCTTGTTCCTGAAAATACTCCTAGTATTTATTCTTGCGCCTGCACATTCTTGATGAGGTTCCCTTTTACTTCTCACTCAAAACTACATGCCTCTTGAATGAGGTGAGGTAAGCTTTTATATAGAGTCCGGACTTGTACTTATAGCTATACAAATGTTCCGTAATGTATACGTCGAGCTGAGAAATTAGGTTTGAAACTCTAATCCATTAATATTTAACACATTACATATTCCAGCAAGTTTTGTAAGTTTTCTTGTATTATTTTTACCTCCGGGAATACTAGCAGGACAGCCCACAGGACAGGATGTGGAAATTTGTTATGGAATCAAGACAGCTCACATACATACGTGTATAGAAAACCACCTAAAACTTGAATGGTAAAATATATCTTAGAACATCATGTGAGTAAGTGTGTGCTCTGTTTGGAAATAAGTTTGTGGGCGCTCTCACATTGTATGTACACCCGTTCCTTCCTAAATTCTTCATAAGTACTTACTTGAAAGCATGTGTCCATCCATATGGCATAATATTGCCAGGAGCCATGCAACTCTTCAAAAACACTGTAGAGCATTATTGGATTTATATGCTGCTAGGACCCAGAGAGAGAGAGAGAGAGAGGCAGAGGCAGAGGTAGAGGCAGAGGCAGAGAGAAAGTCCGAGAAAAGGGAAAATGATTTCTCCATCCTGTGCCACATCAATTCCAAGATTTAATCCATATCCAAAAGGTCACTTTGATTTAGTCAAGTTGCTACTATGGCCTGTACAAATGCTACAGAGAAAATCCTGGGAAAAGTTTTCCACACGGTAAAAGCCCCAAAAACCATAGACTGATGAAAGGGTAAAAGTAGGTAGATATATCTCCTACAAAAAAAAACCTCCAAACGAAAAATTTCTTAAATAAAAGAAAGCAAGCCTCGGCTGCCCCAACCCACAACGTTCATTCACACACACAGTCCACATACCAAACAGAGCCAGGCCCGTAAACATATTTGTATTTTTTAGCTCTAGCTTTTGTAATATCCAACCATAAGCATATAGTAGCAATGTAATTCTCATTTTTATCACTTCCATCCGTATTGTAGCAGAATAATGTAGAAAATATAGTGCATGAAAAACACTGGGGATATTTCATAGGGAAAAATAAGTTTGCATTTCAGGTTGTCACGAAAAACGTTATCGGTCTCCATTTAAGGTTCTTTTTTGAATCCGGAACGGTCAAAAGGAGCATGAGCTGGGATTCGTGACTTCCGTTCTGTTATATCAAGCATAAATTCTATACTGTTAAACTCCAACTGCCCAAACCAATCTCAGGAGCTGGAACGTGCTCCACACTGGTATTTTATGGCTTGCATGGGCATGCATACTAAATGTATAAAAAAAAACCAGGGGGATGTCTTATATACACAAGCATTTATTCCCTAACAATAATGATGTTTGAATTATACACCAATATGTACTATGTAGATATACATATGTAACTCTATAAGTAACTATCACTGGAAGTTATTAAGAGTAGGTACTGTATAGTGGCATTAGCAGATTTTTCCACCAGGCTACCAGGTTTATTTCAGTTTCTTATATCCTTCCACAAGATTATTATGCTGCCCTTCCCTAAACCTATATGCATTATTTCCATTCTACTGCACACATGTAAATATCCACGGAAGGTGCATGCTCGTGTAGGTACCTGTTGGGAAGTCCCGTAAGTTGAAGTGTATAGGGTACACACAGTGTGCATACCAGTATCACTGGGCCCATGTGTGTGATGGTAGAAAATTTGACATGTATCTATACTTACCCCGTTCCTCTATCAAATTGTACCTACAGAGTACTCTGGAAAGTATTGTGTGTGTGAGAGGACGTCGACGTCATTGGGTACTTCTCTATCGCTATAATTCTCCCTCATGTTCCTCTAACCTGAAACTGACTCGAGTTGGGAATTACAGGGAGCTGGGACTTATCTATGAAATTACCCGATATATTATGAGATAGCAAGATATTTATGCAAGTAGTTGGGACGTCATAAAATCCAAGAGCAGGAGTCAGCCCCTCCAAATGCATCCTACCAGATTTTAGTGCATTGTTAATAATTCACAATTATCCACATAACTACCATTCATGTCGGAAATCTCATGAGGGAGTCACTATGGCGGAAACGGAGGAGAAGAACTTTTGCAAATTTTAACTCACAAGAGAAATAGCTCGGGGTATATAAATGTCTAAAGGAGAAGACACTGAACCGTTATCCCAGCCTAGGATTCTAGGTTAGTGAAAACAAGTGGAGGAGAGGTTGAGAAAGGGATAGAACTAGAGAGAGAGAGAGAGAGAAAAAGAGAGAGAGAGAGAGAGAAAGAGAGAAACGGTGAAATTTGGCACCCTAGATACTGCAGTAGAGGAATTGGCGGCTAGACACCGCGACGGCCGTCTTGTACGCAACTTCCCAATACATACAATCTTCTTACATGAAATCCATACAGACTCCCACTAAGTAGTGTCAATTCTCACCAATTCCTTCTGAATTAGTAATAACTTGAGAGAATCTTATAAGAACTTCCTCCATCCCACATATGCTCCCACATTAAACTCTAGCTAACTAATATAACAAGTTATTTTTCTTTTTTTTTTTTACGATCAATAATAAATCCTGAGGTCACGCATATAAACTCGGTAATGACACAAGATTTCTTTCGTATGAAAATCCATGTCCAAAGGTTTAGCCTGTTACGATTCTATGTGGCATGAGAATCATAATTATTTTTGATAAGTGACTTAGATTACCAAAAAGGAGTAGGAGAAAGATATATATGTACATGCCTGACTCTGTCTTATGTGACTATATAGTTACATGGCTTGAGACCCAAGGAAAGAAAAGTTGAACGGGTGAGAGAGAGAGAGAGAGAGAGAGAGAGAGAGGATGGAGATGGAAATTCTAGTGAATAGGGATTTGGGATGTTGAATGGTGGGGACGTTGGTGCTACTGCTACTGCTCTATAGCTCCACATTCTACTACTATCCCTCTCCTAGTTTTCTAGAATGACTCCTACATATATTGGATACAGACTGGATGTAGTACAAAAGGACTATAGCGGAGTAGGTTCTCAGAATCAAAAGAGAAATAGGGTTTGGGGGGAACCGGGGGGAACCCAGGGGGAGGTTCTTATGGATTGGCCTGGTTTTGCTTGTTGGTGACGGGAAGAAGACTGCAGTGAAGTAGTTGCCAGAGAGAAGAGAGGAGAAAGTCGACGAGGCACTAAAGCCAAAAGTTTTTTTTTACAAGGGGATTTTTGCACGAGCGAAAATTCTTTTGAGGACGGCGACGACGACCAAAAAGAGAAACGGAACGATAACAGGAACACACAACAATCACCCTACCTTATCCTTTCTCACTTCTTGATCGTCGTCTCGTTTAACTCCCTCCCCCCCCTCACCCCCATCTTCTCCCTTTTTTATCTCAATGGATCAGCAAGAGTAACCTGGAACATCATTGGAACGCAAGTTACAGGTAGGTTACTTAACTTCCATTGTTTAGTGCAATAGTCTTTAAAAAAGAAACTTAGCAAAAGTCCAGTCCAAAAAAGTGAGCAGCTTCCTTATAATTACTTTGTGAAAATATTTTAGAATCCAGTGTATAGACTGTATTTTGAGTGCGGAAGAAATTAAACAAAGTAACCTACAATAAATTTCAATGGATTTACTTCCACGGACCTTCCCATTGTAGTAGCCTTGGGAAAGGCTTGAGAATAGAAAGTCCTAGTTAACAATAATACTGTAGTTGTAACTCTGTGTGTGTTTGTGTATGTGTGTGTGTGTGTGTGTGTTGTAGACATAGACATGTAGAAGTGGACGGGAGAAAAATATTCGACTGGAATTGTAATTCTCAGTACAAGTTTTTTAGGTGTTGGAAATACATAGATTGAGGAGAAAATTATAGATTTTTGGTAGCAGAGCGGGGTAAACTGTAGGAGAATGTTTGCACGGTGGATGTTTAGTAGGAAAAAGAAAGAAGGGAATAGAACAAGGTTGTATACGATGGGTGTATGTTAGTGTATGAATTATTGATCCTTCAACCACCACCCAACTATCAACAATAGTAACCTTTATTTTCGCCCGACATTGTACGCGGCAAGTCTCCCGGAAGATTTTAACATTTCCACACCTATTTAGCCCCTTTCATATTCTGATTATATTATGAACGCCTCACAAACCATCTTGTTTTTCACATAAAGAATAATAATGGAATTTCCAGGCATCAACTTTCCATATAAATACTAAACAGGATAGGGAGCCTTGTATGTACATACATAGATACGATGTACGTGGGAGAGTGCAGGGCTCTCCAAAACACACTCTATTACAACCAGGGACCAGGAAAGGGTGGAGGAGTTATGCATTCTGACAATGCATAACATCATTAATTCCATTACTGTGAAAAACAAAGATAGCTCCAGCTCCCTTAGTCCCTGCCTGCATGAACTCCTACATGAATTATCAGATCCTAGTTTTTATACTCAACTGCACTTGTCAACCTCGAAATGGCCACAACCACCCTAGGCATTCACTGAGCTGGAGCCAATGTGATAATTTGGTAATAACAGAAACCGGAAACAAGATAACGAGCTTTATGTCCTTCCCCACCGTATTAATTACGAACACACACTCAATTAAACTGACCTCGCTCATGGACTCACAGAGCAGATCCTCTCCCTCAGCTTACCTTTTATCAGAGTGGGCTATACTTATAGATAGATACTCCAACTGGGATAGGAGACTCGGCCCGGAAATCAAATAGAGTAGTAGAGCAAGAGCAGAGATGCAATTCATAATAACTCCTCTCACACTATCACATTCCGCTCCCCAGTAAACATTTTTGTCATTTCCGTCAACAAATACCTACATTTTAGTAATCACAAAATGTAAGAGCCTTCCCAAACTCCTGTAATGTCCTTCCAAATAAGGTAAAATATCCGAAAGGAACAAACGTTAGGAGACTCTTCGGAAAAGTAGGCATTAATGTTTTAAAACATGAGAGAGTGTACGCCCCTCGTAGGGTGTAGAGTGTAGCGACGGTTTTAGTGCCTCCATTTAGGAGAGTGGAACAGAGGCAAAATAATTGAGTCGTGTGAAGGCTGTCGTGGTAATATCTTTAAAGGAAATAACACCGAAAATAAATAAATGGGTGACAGTAACCATTAGGAATGGGAGGGGAGGAGGAGGCGAAAGCGAAGAAGTCATTTTCTTGGGAAACTATTTCCATGTTAATTCTCCCATCCTCCCTCTCACTCCGTACCTTTCCTAAACCTATAGCTGGGCTTTCTCCGATGGTATCTGTACGTCTTACATATAATTATATACCCTTGACGTTAAAATACTTGAGCAATTATCTTGGAAATGAAAAAAAGATTGGGTTTGTATGAAGTTTTGAGAGCCTTTTATTTAATTTCAAACAAAATGAGACAGATTCCGCACACTTGACAGTTCCTCCATCCTTCAGTTCTGCTCATTGTACATTTCAACCTCTTTCCAATCTGACTACTACAGAGAGAGAGACAGAGACAGAGAGAGATGGAGAGAATTGAGAGAGGGTATAATTGAAACATCAAATGGCAAATATATAGAAATCGGCTTCGATTTCCTCCGTCTAGAGAGGTAGGAGTGGCCTTTTGGATGTTTGACCTTGAGAGAATTTTATGACAGGGAATAAGAGCAGCTCTAAAGATGGCTACTAAAATTCCCAGATACGACTCTCCTCTCATCTCTCCCTCGTATTTTCTCACTAAAAGTATTCGCAATTTTTATATGCCTCCCTAGAGATATGAATTAGAGTAATTGCATTTAAGGCAGAATAATTCAGTTCCAGCTTTGATCACACCAGGGAAGCTAACCTTTTTTGCATGAAGGTCTCAGCAACTCGACACACGTATGTACATAGAGGAACATCTCCATTCCTAGTGATGAAAAGAATTGAACCTGAGATGAATTAGGATTTTTCCTGATCCCCGGGGGATCAAGTTATTGTCGTCGTTGTACGGAATTGTACAAGAGTTTTGTATTAGCTGGAGAGTGAGCATTGATCAAAGCTCGAATAAATCTTAGGAAAAACAATTGTTTAGCAGTTTTGTGTGTGTGTGTGTGTGTGTGTGTGTGTGTGTGTGTGTGTGTGTGTGTGTGTGTGTGTGTGTGTGCATATAGCCCAGAGGATGTTTGCCTGTTTGAGTACAGGCAATACTAGTAACTGCCGTTGGGAAAGGGATACTTTAAAATCCTCCAGGTATCCAGCTTCTGACAAGTACGAATGTCTGAGAGGGAATACTGGGAAGAAGCGTTTGTCAGAGCAAGAATCAAGATATAATGTTCTGGGCTCATGTCCCACGCAGTCAAATAGATAGAATGCCATCCTTTAGGAGATGATCCAGTTGAGATATGGACATAAAAAAGAAAAACTATACACTGAGGATCAGAGACATGTTCAATAATGCATACATGTGTAGATATATTTACATCTACAGTTAGATCTACATTCCCTACATATACATAGGTATACATATCTCACATATGAAAAGCATGTGAGATTTATTCCCAAGGATTTTGAGCTTAAGCAGCTTAAGGTATACAGTCCCTGAGTTCAAAGCAAAGAGATTAAGGTGTATACACCAGCCATGTAAATAAATAGAAATGGAATTTCCTCCACCGGCGAGAATTTATCCAGTATTGCCTTCTGGCGAGGGACTGCACGAGAAATCTTATTTGATCAGTATTGCTTTGAAGATGTGGAAAAAAATCCATACCATAATAATGTTACATGGTTAATCAGTCGGGGAAATTACTGGGTCTGAAGTATTAGCAACAGATTTCCCCCAACTAATCCGGATGCAATCAAAAGAAGATAATTATACACTTTTCGAACGGTTATGGGAGAGCTGGAGAGGAGGGAGAGTGTTTTCATTGTCAGTTGATATTTACCTAGGAAATCAATGTGTGGGGATGTATCAAGTTGTTTACATACCATTTCTGCAAACTTGCAATGTTCCCTTGCGGAAGGATAATTTCAGGGGATGTGATAGATAGATACTCGATGGCATATTAGCGTTTCTAGGGTAGTAACTAGGATATTTGCATATGATTTGAGACTTATTGAATTACAAGCGTATAATTATGTTATGCTGACAATACTTGGAATGCTTTATAATTACATATAATAGAGTATAACCCGGATCCTGGGGGCTCCGGGGTTTACTAAGCACAAGAATTCATATGTTGAGCCTATGTACCAGAAGGATTTGTACATGAGTTGCGATGGTTCCAACAGCTGGAGTCAGGGATGTGGGTGTTTAGATAGGAGCTTGATCTGACGGATCGATAACTCGGAGTTAAAGCGGAGGAATTATTTTTGCAAATGATTTGCAGGCGGTGAGGATGGCGCCGAGATCGACGGTGTGGTATGGGAGCGACGAAGAGCTCGGACGTTTCATACGGTCCTTGGACCTCAAGAGTACGAAGGAGCCCGAAATCATGGATGTAGGGACGACGAGCGAACCGGCTCCGACGGAACCACCTGGACCTGGTATAGGTCAAAAGATCCTTGACAAGGCCGAAGAACTGGGCGATAAAGCAATACACTTTACCGCTGACAAGACAAAACTCCCAGTATGGGGCGTCGTTTTAATTCTCATTGGTATTGTGATAGTCATCATAGTAGGCATTTGTTTCTGTTTGCGGAGACAATGGAAGAAATTCAAGAGTAGTGACAAAGGGAAAGCCCTGGCTAGCAAGGGCTTCATGGGCAAATTGGTTGGGGGTAAAGAGGACGGTGACACAGGGGGACTTATTACAGACATGGATCCCGTGGCCGCGGATGAGCCCGAAGAGCCAGCTGAGGAGCAGGAATTTCTGGGGAAGTTGAAATACAAACTGGAGTACGACTTTAACACGACCCATGTAATTTCATTTTTCCTTGTTTACCTTTCGTTCGGGTATACTTATACTACTATAAAGCCTCCTCCGTGTAGATTTTTTCTCTAGATTTAGGACCAACAAAGATATAATTTCTTAAGCCTTGATCCTCTTTGGTGTTGAATTTAATGGCAGCAGTAATCCCATGGCTCTTAAAACCTCTCTCCATAAAGTATATATGATGATCAATTGCTGCCAACAATGAAAAATATACATACTAAGTAATAGACATTATTGGTGGAGCACTTTTCGCTATTTTTGGAACCTTAAACCTGCCTCACTTTATCTCTTATATCTCTCTAATTTAATACATTGCTCTGTGGTAGCTTTCAATGTGTAAATGCACATTCAATATTCATATATCCATGTGTTTGCTACCTTCATATATAAAGAGAGACCATTTCCAGTGACATATAGATACCATAATCGTACTAATGTATTGCTCGAAAATATTTTAATTGACATCAACGTCATCATCTTTTTGTGTGGAACTGGCTGGTTTACATTTAATTATTTGTTGTGCCTCCTTTTTTTGACACAGTTGTCCCTGAATGATGCACAACTGTGTTATATACCTACAATTATGACTCCAGAGTAAATACAAAATGATGAGGACAAGAAACATATGAGAACATATTACTTTTAATCATGTTAAGGCTACTTAGTTTTTTACTTAATTTAGTGTGATTGCTGAGTGGTGTTGTGGTGTTAATTAGCTTACAGTGACAATAATTCAAGCGGAGGAACTCAAGGCTATGGATTCTGGTGGAACGAGTGATCCCTATGTCAAGGTCTTTTTCGCTGACAATAAGAAGAAAAAGTTTGAGACAAAGGTTCACCGTGGGACATTAAATCCACAATTTGATGAGACGTTCGTCTTTAAGAATATGCCATTTGCTGAAATCATGTGCAAAACATTGATGATCCAAGTTTTCGATTTTGACAGGTCTTGCATATTAATAATTCACAATTTACCTACCAAGCAGTATTAAAACTATTCAATTTCCGTAAATTATCTCATGTATATCTGAATGTAGGACACGTACTAAAATAACCATTAGTTCAACTGAGTCTTGTCACCTTTTTTATACTAGTACACATATATATAATTATCTCTAAATATAAACCTAATTTTTCATACACAGAATAACAAAACAATTTTTTTTATCCCTTCACTTTATGAGATTTCAGCAATGACTTTTAAAAAAAATACAATGAAAAGTTTTATGGGATGGTAGTTGTGAATTCGTACATAATCATAGAATTGTATCCAATTTTAAACTGGGCTGGGTTATACAAGAAAGTCAGGAGGAGGAAGAACTGGAGCAGGAGAGCGATGCTTGTTTTTTTGCTTTTTTGTGTACAAGTGGAACTGCCTTAACATCCTTGAAATTAATTACTCTCTTGATGGCCTTATATGTGTGACCATTTATAGTCAGTTAAATATGTGTGTAATTTTAGTACGTGGCCGCCTTTTGTGTATCCCTTCAACCCTCACCCCGTAACCACACAACTATTTCTTTCTGTCAATATGATATCTATCAACTATATATCATTACTGTCCGCAGGACTCTCGTAATTTCTCTCTTGTTCTTCAAAAGCTTCCATGATTATTAGTTGTCAATATGGATTTTTCTGCGCTTTGTCAACCCCCCCACTCTCTCAGTAAAACTGCTTGTCTCCCCACCAATAAAGTAACTCCATCAGATCTATATAGCGTCTACTCAATTCTACTAAATTGTCTACAGAATTCTGTCATTTGTATAAATAGAGATATACGTATAGAGACAGCTAAAAAAAATTAACTATCTCAGTATCTGTTTGACTGGAAACCCTTGAGGGTTTTTAAAACTCATGCTAAAAATTAAAATAAGGTAAATATTCTTGTGAAAAGAGGGTTGAAAGATGCAACTATACGTGTACATTGGACTAGACTGTGTGTGTGTGTGTAGACATACAATTTATAGTGGATATAGAGGATAAGATGGTTGAAGTTGATGTTTCTAAGGAGAATTTGCGATTTTCTAGATTTTCTAAACATGATCAGATTGGAGAAGTGAAAGTGGTCATGTGTCAGATTGACTTGGCAGTCCCATTCGAAGGATGGAAAGAATTGGATCCTCCATTTGATGAAAACTCTGTAGGTTCCGTTTCCTATTCACAAAGCTTTCTATTCAGATCGGGAGATACGGAAAAATCAATTACATGTCTATTGATGTGCTTGTGCTTGTATTGCGTCGGAAATTACAGCAAGCTTTGGGCGAGGTTTGCTTTTCACTTCGGTACGTACCAACCTCTGGCAAATTGACAGTGTGTATCATTGAGGCGAAGAACCTGAAGAAGATGGACTTTGGTGGATTATCAGACCCCTTCGTCAAGATCAACCTCTTCATGGGTGGGAAGAAGTTTAAGAAGAAAAAGACTGCGGTTAAGATGAACACGTTGAATCCATATTTTAATGAGTCCTTCACCTTTGAGATCACACCGGAGCAGCTACCGAAATGTCATATTATTCTCACCATTCTGGATTACGATCGTATTGGTACTTGTGACCCAATTGGAAAGGTAATGTCCCGTTTAATTTCTCTTACCCTCACAGCTTATTTTAACTTGTAGTCCGTCATTTCCTGCCCTCCACCATCCAATCAGTCTGGAAATGAATTAAGATTGCATGTGACTCCGTAATCAACAGGGCGTTTGGTCTTTATCAGTGCTAATCTTGTTTTTTTTTATGAAGGTGGCTGTGGGTTCAAACCAAGAAGGAAAAGGACGTGAGCATTGGATGGCAATGGTGAACACCCCCCGAAGGCCTATTGCTCAATGGCACGAACTTCGGGACCCAGAAGAATTCAAACCTGAAAAGAAATAAATCCACATTAAAATTATAGAAATAAAGACAACTCATGCACATTCTATAAATTTATTATAGAGATATTCATATTTAAGAACGTTTAAAACTCTTGAATGAAATCATGAACAAAACTGTATTACCAACTAACATCCATGGAAATTGTCTCGCTCTCATCGCAAAAATATATAAGAAAAAAATAATAATCTCAATAAAACCATCAATGATGTTCAATTGGTCCTAAGTTACAAAGTTTATAGATGCATAGCTCGTTCCATTATCCTGTTTATTATTTGTATGTATGGTATGGTAATAATTATTATTGTAAGTAAATAATAATAAAATATGAAAGTGAATTAAATTTAAAATTAAAGGTTGTCTTTCTCTTTACTCTCACACTCTGTCATTTCACAAGTATGTGTATAGTCATCATGCAGTTCCTAATTCTATAGACAGAACTCTGCTTTTACAACCTTATGCGTTTGACACACACACACCATACGCACTTGCATCCTGGAAACACAGTTCCCTCGGAGGGAATTAGGGATTCGCCTTTCACTTACCAAGTAATCCCCTTGCTATACCTAAATCAATCTCCAGTATCACTTCTCATTTATTTGTTCTACCTCACTGCCAAGTCCTGTAGAAGTAATTGGTACTTGGCAGACATGAGTAATCCCAATAGGTTCTCAGTGATTAGAGGACGCTTGAAAGCTCGGGACAAATTTTGCCAGCCTTAAGGAGCTATTGGAGAAAGTAAACAAAATAAGGAAAAGTGTAAACAAACATTACGTCAAGTTTGTAAGAATCATTTTACATCCTTGGGAAAATTCCTGAAAATATAAGACTCCCAAATTATCTCTGACAATGATTTAAAGATTAAATCCATAATTTATACTATAAATGGTTTTGGTTAATGATGGGAATAGGATTCCCGGGGCCCTATATTCTGCATATGTATGTAAAAGGATAAGGGAAAGGTAAACCAAAACTGGAGAGATTATTCGGAGGAGAAGTGAGCCGAGGATTTGCTAACCCGAATGCGGTTTAGGAATAAGAACCGTTGCTTAATTGGACTCAAAGAACCGACAACGAACAACTTGTTTACAACGTGAAGGCGTCTAAATGATACCAAATCCACGAGGGGATAAAAGGATTGTCTTAATTGAGCAGGCAAATTAGGCACACATATTACTACACTTTTGCATACACAAAAATATACATATATACATAGGACGTTATAGATATAGACCCACAAACCATGATGGGTACACCTCACTCGTTTACTATTTAATGTAATTACGACTAACATAAAAGTGTTGAGTATCAAGCCCTCTTCCACAAGAACAAATTAGATTATCTCAGGCATTGAATACTTTCAGCAGGAGCCAACGTGTAATTACTACTATTAACTATCTATTTGTAACTGTAACATTGGAGTGCCTGTATGTAATAATAGATACTTGCAATGAATCCTACACCTTCCCCATCAAAATCGTTCCATAGGTTTCCAAGCAGCAATTGGTAACCGTTTACTTTCAATTGATAAGATACGCGTATAATTTTCGTGTCACGCGATATCTAAACATGTGATTATGAATTGTTAAAGTATGATTAGATTGGATAATTTGGAGAGAAAATTCAAGTTTATGAAGAAGGTTGTAACCCATTTAAATATTAAATGGGTTGAAGTTATTTCCACCCATTTTTGGATATAATTTAAGAAAGTCGTGAGAAAGATGGAGGGGAATGTCACACACATGAATACACATGAATAAAAATTATTACGTACATTACTGGGTGTAAAACTGAGAAAATTTACAAAGTTTGGTTTGGTGGGATGACAGAGCAACGACTCCTCCAGCACCGACATAATTATTTGGAGTAGATATTTTCAGAAACGTTTCCGCAGTTCCTTCCAATAGAAGTATCGCTAGGTTGAGTTCCAGCAGTACGGGGAAGCGATGTGTTCATTCATAGTTAAGTTGGGCTTCTGAGCGTGGAGCACAGCAGCGATACTAGCGACATGCTGGTTTTGGAAATGCTGTCATACGAGGAGCCATCGTTGTTGGAAGCAGAGATTATTTCAGATCCGGAAGGGCAACTTTGGGCTTGATGGGGCTTCTCAAGCGGGTTGGTCGAAGACTGCTGAAGGAGGATGGATTATTGGAGCTGTAATTGGGGATCTTGGGATACCAACGAATCTTATAACATAATTTGAAGATGATGACAATTAAAACTCGATTCTCCCTTGTAAACACACTCTTACTGGTTTGTGAGTGTTAATCACGGCAGAAACTAACAAACAGGTTTATTTTCAATATGTATCATGCTCGTTATCTGTAAATACGGATAAGCGCGACGATTAGGGCTCCTAATAGGGACAATTTTTTTGTCCCGCAGACAATTCCGTCAAGTCCCGAAATCCTCGGGACGTCCAGTCCCCATCATAATCCTTTCTTAAAAGAAATGTTCCAAATTCCACTATTTTTATAACAGCACCTCCAATACAAGCGGAAGTTTGCTTTAAGAAGTATTCACATATAGAATAACAAATTTTAAACGGAACAGTCCCCATACATATTCATTTTTACAGCAATAATATGCTGTACACAAATTTTTTCCTGCCCCGATCTATTGTTCAGTCCCGTCCCGAAAACCTCGGGACGTCCCGTCCTGATCAGGAGCCCTAGCGACGATGGTCAGAGGGTATAGTTGTTGGGGGGTTAAGTTCTAAACCAATGTATAACTTCGAGATTAAAACCTCGGGAGTGTTATCGGGGAAACAAATTTGTTGGGTAGTTTTTTTATAGCAAGTTGAAAACTCTGTTCATGAGCCTCATGGAAATAAAATAATGGTTATTACCGGTTATATAGACTCGATTTGAGATCACATTATTATGTGTCGATGATCGTCTCAAAATTGTTTAGTGGTTTATAATTCACGATGAATTCCTTGGTCATGAAATATTTCAGAATTGTGCAATGGTGGTAACTCATCAAATTGTTTAGGAGGTTAGACCAACGTTTGGATTTAATGTACGGAAATAGGATTTTTTTACAACATTAAATATCACATGCGTAGTAATACGTCACCGGGATGTAAAATAGTGTACAATTGAGCACATTTACAAGGATTCGTGGGATGCAAGAGCATCAGCACGTCCATGGCCGACGTGGTTGTTGGGGTAGCTGTCTTCACGAACGTTTCCGCAGTTCTTTCCAGTAGAAGCAACGCTATGTTGAGCTCCAGCAGCAAGGGTCTCGAGGAGTTGATCCACGGTTAAGTTGGGGTTCTTAGCGTAGAGCAAAGCAGAGATACCAGCGACATGGGGGGTTGCCATGCTAGTTCCAGACATGGTGGCATAAGCGGAATTACCGGTGTTGGAAGCAGAGACGACGTCAGATCCGGGAGCGGCAACTTCGGGCTTGATGCGGTTTCCACGGACGGTAGGTCCAAGACTGCTGAAGTAGGATACAGTTTCATCCTTGGCAGTGGATCCAACAGCAATGGCAAGTGTGGAGTCACCAGGGGAGTTGGCACTGCCACATCCAGCAGTTCCGGAGTTACCGATGGCGAAAATGGGAGCAATATCGACGGCTCTCCAGGCAGCCATGATATCATCGTAGAAGGTATCTCCTTGACCACCTCCCCAGCTGTTGCTGACAAGATTGGGAGCCAAGTTGCATTTGGCGTTGTTACCGTTGGCATCGGTGGGGCAACCAGCCCAGTTACCGCAGTCAGTCAAGTCAGACAAGTAGCATCCCAACCATCCGCATCCCTTGCAGGAGATCCACTTGGCCTTGGGAGCAACACCGATTCCGTTGGTTTGTCCAGCGATGGTTCCCATGGTGTGAGTTCCATGTCCGTCGTTATCGGTGGGGGTGTTGTCACCTTCAGCTGGGTCGTACCAACCATTTTCGGAGCGGAAGTTGTTTACCAAGGCTTCGTGACTTCCATGAACTCCGGTATCGATTGATGCAACAACGACTCCTTCTCCCTCATTTCCAAGGGCATGGACGGCGGGTGCACGGACGGTGTCAACTCCCCATTGGGCAAGGGGTGTAATAGCACCCTTGGGTAGCACGGACGCATTTGAGGGTTCCATTCTTGGGATAAGTCTGTCGGCTTTGATTTCCTTGACATCTGCCATGTTGGAAAGAGCAACGATGGTTTGCTTGTCAACATTTCGGAGGATGAGCTCGTTGGTCATCCATGATTGGCTGATGCGGATAGCCTTGGTGGCCTGTTGAGACTTCAAGAAGGAGAGGACAGTAGCTTGGGTAGCGTCAGCGTGGTCCTTGAGGAGGTTGTACAGAACGTTCAATCGGGCGCCTCGGGTGGACAGAGTGGTCTTGAGACTGGTGAAGGTGTCACGGACAGCAGCAACGTTGCTGCTCTTGAAGGAAACGATCACAGTGGTGGAATCCTTTCCCTCAAGGGACTTGAAGACCTGAGGGTCGATGATTGGGGCTGCAAGCGCGGAGCAAGCGAGCCCAACGAGAAGGGCAATTTGGATCTTCATTTTGGATATGACTTGACAGTAACGAAAGGGTGGTTGTACTGATGGTTCCTCCAGTGTGCCTTTATATACTATTCGATTTTTGGATGATTTCTTAGTCAACAAATATTCCCAATACTTGAAAGGAATCTTGAGTGGAATTAATCGACTCTGACATTTTCAAGGACCTGGGAAATCCATGTAATATTGAACATTCTATGTAGATTATGTTCGCTGGCTCAAGAGTTTTCATTTCCAGTGATTCGTGATACCAGCTGTACGTTTACTAACAGTTGGATTCATGCTTGTTTTATGCGATAAAGTACGTGGGGATTTTCTATAAATCACCTGTGCAGCCGATTATAAGATATGTTAGATTATCTGTGTGTATAATATGTACGCAGTAAATAGAGCCGAATAACAAAGTCTGTTTACAGTACATAGGATAGAGTTACAATATATGTATATACTTAAATACGTAAAACGAACGCACAGGTATCGTCGGAACGTTCTAGTAGTGGTAATTTTAGATGTTTGTTTACCCTGAGACTTGCCCCTCAACTCTCCGGACAAATCATCCAGAGATGAAGCATCCAAACAAATGAGTCAAGTTGGCGGTTGTTCGAATTTCCGAAATAACTGATTTCGGATGCCATCGTGAAATCTGAAAAACTGCAAAAAGTTCTGACTCAGTATCTCGGTCTCTGTTGGTTAATTGAAAAAAATTTAAATTGCTAGATAAAACAGATGGAAATCTTTACTGAAATTTCGATATCGGCGTCAAAATGTGGGTGGGATAATTAAAAACCGCTATTGTTTACCATGAGTTACTATACCTGGGTGTCCTTGCGAGACTTTTCATGCCTGGCACTTATTGAACCCAAAACTACATCTGAGGGCACACTACTTTTACGCAATTGACTGGGTTGGTTTTTGTGGTATTGGTAGTGACAACGTTTTGTGCTTTTGATAGGGTCGTCGCTTTGCGCTATTTGTAAGGACTGCTTTTTGCGCTATTAAAACATATTATATTGTAATAGACCAGTTAAACCTACCCGTTCTACAAGCGGCCGTAATAGTAAGCCAAAATAATAAAAAGTTTGATTTTCAGTTATTTGCTTAAATTTGGACCACATTTGCTGACTTGACTGTTGACGGTGACCAAGCAGTATTTGAATTTTAAAAATACTATGCAACCTTCAAACAATGTAAGGTCACCATCAAGTTAGTAAATGAAGTTACAATTTCAGCACATAATTGAAAATCGAACTTATAATTATTTTGACATACTGTTACAGCCGTACGTAGAATAGTTGGACTCCACTTTAAAATAATATGCACTCATAAAGAATAAAGACAGATGCTGATTGTGAGTGCAAGAAGCTATACTCTCCTCAACTACTCACCTCGAATCTCCAACTCTTTAAAGGAAGTGCCGAAAATGCCACTAAGGCTAATTATTTCAGTCTATGTTTATTCTCACCATCAGTCAACATACATAGTACGCATTCCATACAAAGATTTACGGGATATTAAAGTGTGAAAGTAAAATGGTAACGGCGGCAGTAATAATTATTAATTTGGGTGTATGTGCAAGAATGGTAATTGTGAATACTTCATCACGAATAATCAGAATTACCACGGTATCTGGCATATTCTTGCATCCATGAAATGCATTTGCTTCTCCTGGCCAGTCTTTGTATGGAGTTTTCTGGAAAGCGTATGGAACAAATTTAAACAAATCGGGACAAAATTTTGCTCCAAACGGGGGAAATAAATTTTTTTACCGATGGCCCTTTAGAAGGGCCAACTGGGTTAAGAAGGTATTGCAGCATCCAATGGGTGAACTCCCCGTAATCTAGTAAATTTTCTTTCTGGTTTTTAAATTTCCTTAAAATTTGTTTCACCGCTCAGCCCAAAATTCTCGAAATATCAAAAAGGAAGTAGCATATTCAGGATATTTAATCAGATTATGATTTTAAAAAATGGTAGCATATATACATCTAACATCGTTTTATTGTACTTTACACGATTTTACCTCGCAAGTACAAAACGTTCCTTGATTTGATTTGATTTATTTAGATTTAATTGTCAAGTTATACATCGATTTAAATCAATGATTTCCAATAACGGACAATATTTAAAAAACTAGGGGTAAATTACAAAATTTAAAAAAAACTATAAATAAGGCATGGTCAATAATATATGTGTATATTTTTGCTTACATCAAAGGCATGGTCAATAATATATGTGTATATTTTTGCTTACATCAATTTATGAAATTTAAGGATCCCGTTTGAGCATGATCCATTTTGTCAATTCGCTATAAAAATGTACATTATCTAGGTCACGAAGGGAAGGCGGTAGTTTATTTCACATATGAACGAGTCGATACTTAATTGATCTTTCGAAAGTTACAGATTTGTGCTTTATAGATTTGAGTGTATTTATATGGCGTACATTTAAAACATTTAGTTCGTATTTAAATACCTCATTAAATTTTTCGCATCGGTTTTTATATAATAAACTAGTAGTAACCCTGTGCTTCACAGGAACAATTACTTGGAGAGGTAGTAGTGTGAGTGTAGAGGCTAAACGGCTTACAAATCAAGCCCAGACTTATCCCTAAATCTTGCGCGCTTAGTTTAACAGTAGCGCGCGCAATTTTAATAGCCACAGACTCCATGAAGTGGTCATTATTTTATAAGGATAACTTCTAGTCTGTACCATAGCAGTAAATAGACGCCTTTCTTGTATTGATAAAATGTTGAATTTTTCAAGTAGAAAGTTTTGCATGTCATTTGAAACAAACATTGACTCTCTGTGACTACTGAGTCTTCTGACACCTCTATTTCTACAGTTAATTTTATACAAACCAGAATACAAGAGTTTGTTTATCTTATTTTGAAGATAGTTTACATCATCTGAGCTAACATAGCACCATGACATAATGCAGTAATTTATATTCGAGAATAGATGTGCATGTATTAGCAACTTGAACATTTCAAAATTTATATATGGATATAACTTATTCAAAAGATAAATAGACGAGGATAAATTTTTTCGTACATGAGCATAATGTTCTTTGAATGTTAGGTTGCAGTCTAAGTGTATGCCTAAATATTTGAAAGTATATACACGCTCTATAACATTGTTACGACAATTCATATATAAATTTTGAGGTACAGATTTGTCATTCGTCTTATTGAACACCATAAATTTTGTTTTTTCATAGTTGATTATTAAGCCATTATCATTATACCAGGTGTCAATGTCTGCAAGCGTACTTTCAGCTTTCCTTACTGCAGACTCAATGTCATTATCGTTGACGTAAATAACAATATCATCGGCAAACAATAGACAAGTACCTAAAGAGGCTATAATGGGTAAATAGCAAAGATCATTTATATATAATATAAATAATTAAGGCCCCAGAATGGTACCCTGGGGTACACCACAATCGAATTTGAATTTACCCGAGATTTTGTCAGCTATCTTTATACTATAAGATCTTAGGTATAAATAACTGCATAGCAATCGCACAATATCTTCATGTAATTTAAAAGTTAATAACAGTTTTTTAGCAAAGGAACATGTTGAACCGTGTCAAAAGCTTTTCTAAAATCAATGAATACAGCCACTACATGGCCTTTGGTCACATCTATCTTATTAAATATTTCTTGCGTAAGTATTTGAAATGCTGTATCAAATGAACGACCTCTTCTAAAACCGTGTTGATTATCTGCAAGATTATTTGATACTGCAGATAGAATATGGCGTTGCAGTACTTTCTCAAAAAGTTTACACATAAACGGCAGATTACTATTTGGTCGATAATTTTTTCCGTCGATTTTACTACCGGTCTTTTTGTAAAGAGGAGTCACTTGCGCATGTTTAAATTCAGCAGGAAAATATCCTTCTTTCAGAAGTTTTGTGAATATGAATGCAACTGGTGCAACAAGAGATGACAAGCACATACAGAAGATAAACGAAGATATCACAGATTGAGAGGCACTTGTTCTTCTCTTTCACAAATTTTGCAGCTGAAATTATTTCCTTGGGTGTGAATTCAATAGGATAGTTAGAACGACGGATGGAATTTGATAGACTGTTTATATCAAATGAGGTATCAGGGGCTTCGATAACAAAGTTTTCGTTTAATGTTTTGCAAATGTCATCAAAATTCTCTACAATTTCACCATTAGAAACTAACTTGTTTATTTCCATGGGTTTAGGTTTACCGCCTGACAAGTCTTTAAAATTATTCCATAATGATTTCGAACTGTTAGATTTCTCACATTTAGCTTTATGATATAGAACGTTTGAACCTTTTATGGAGCGTGTAACTTCATTACGAAGAGATTTGTAGGAACTCCATAACGCACTAAGCTGTGTTTGGGATTCGTGTAATACAAGATCATTGCATCCTTCAGATTTGAGAGATTGCAAGAAGGAGCGTGACTTATGGAACTTCTTTAAACATTTATTTCGAGTATAAATCAACTGCCGAATATTATCATCCAGCCATGGACATGGTTTTCCTTGGATACGTATATTTCGTAATGGAGCGCGCTTATCAACTATATCCATTACTTTAGTTTCAAATTGGGACCATACAAGTTCATTTGTTGCATGAAGATCGTTGGTTAGGTCAGCTCTTGTTAGCTCTGCATTTAAGTTTTCCCATACAACATTCTTGAAACTTCTTATGGAAGCAACATTTGGTCTATATTTTAGTTTCGGACTTTTGACTACTATGTATATCATATCATGGTCAGAACTAAATGGAAGCGTTCCGTACAAGGAGAGTTTTTCTGGCACAGAGGAGTAAAAATGGTCAATAAGAGTTGAACTGAAATCACTCTTATTATTGCGTTTTGCTATTCTTGTTGCGGTATTTATTATTTGTGTTAATCCGAACTGTTTGGATACCAATTGTAGCATATATGCTTCAGTCTTTGAGTGGGCTAGATCAATTTTAAAGTCACCGGCAACAAAAAGGTCAAATTTATCTGCTCGAATATTTGGTAATAACTCATCAAAGCAATCAATAAAGGCTGGTGAATATACGGAAGGGGGCTTATATACACATGCCAAAATAAATGGTTTAAGGTACGGTGGCCAGATTTGTATACATGTCACTTCAACCTCGGTTGGGAATTTGACATTGTAATTTAGTTCTAAATATTTCATAGCAACAGATATATAGCCGAACCACCTCCTAATCTGTTTTTTCAATCATGTCGTATGAGGTTGTAGCCTGGAATATTATAATAGCTGTCAGGTACATCCTCAGTCCATTTAGTCTCTGTACACATTTAGGAATCTATCTTATAGAGATCAGATAACATCCGAAGTTCACTTAACTTTACTAAATTCAGGCTATTTGCATTTATATGTACTAGCTTCAGTCCTTTAGTTGTTTTCAGCTGTACATCTGCAGTAAATGATGCATTTATAATAGGTATCTCGTTATTGTCACAAGTAAGATTAGCCAGTGGATTTTCAATTGTTTCAAAAACCACAGGGCTTCCTTGATCTTCACAAATAACACAATTCCATGATTTAGACTTCACTAATTTATGAAAGTTATAGATAGAAGGCCGCGGAGTTAGGCAAATACGATGGAATAGAAGCAAGCAGTCACAATGAATGGCCAGTTGGAATTTGTTTACAACTTTATGGCATATTGCACAATTAGGGTGCTTCTCCATATTTGCGTACGACACAAATAGTAACTAGCGAGGTGTGATATAACACTGAACACAGGTAAATGAACTTAGAACGATGTAACCCTTCGATGTAAGTGTGGTTTTTACTTTTTAGCTCAAAACAGTAGGAACTAAGAGCGCAAATATTGCATTGTGAGTTTCAGCTCTGTATTTGCGGATAGCAGGGATCCACAGAATGCTAACATTTTTTCATAATGTTTTTCAAGCTTTTATATATACTTACGTATGGTATTGAGTATCCCAAATTCGGAGAGATAAGTCGTCTCTCTTTTCCTCGTGAAATTTTCAAAATATATACCGTGTCATACCTATGTGAGTTTAAATGTCTAGTAGGTTTCATAATTCAAATTTTTGACAACCGTCTGAACGTCCCGGCTGGTCAGCTCAGAGATCTCTAATCGTATTTGAAGTCTATGTTTGCTGGAAACTGTGGGGACAAAAAACATTTTTTGAATATTCATTTTGGAAATCAAAAATTGAAGTAGATATCAACCGGAATAAATCGCATTACTATCTTTACCGACGCGTCCTGGTTGGTCGGCAAGGGCGCCCAAAATCAGTATCCAGCTCCGTACCCGAAAAGAATCTACTGCTGAATCTAGTATATTTTCACCTGTGTGGAGCACTGACCTAAATCAATTTTTGTGGTTTTACTAGGGATACCAATGGTCTGGTCTGATCCAAATTTTATAAATTGGTCCAACTCAAACCAGACCATTCGAAAGACCATGATCCAGAAAACCATTGAGTGTAATTAAATTATCATGCTTTATTCAATGCAATTTTGAAATTGCCAATCCAGAAATGACATTTTTTACATGTTCTAAGAGATTTTCTTAGATCATAAATTCCATTTTGCGTACTTTTAGGACCACGGTCCTGTGGTTTGGACTGATGCGGTCCTGATACTGGACCAATCGTATCTGATATGGTCCAAGTGCTTGACCAGATCCGACTAGACCATAAAAATCTAGGACCAGGCCAATAACGAACCATTATAAATGGTCCAGATCAGATCATTTGAAATTGGCACCCCTAAGTTTTACACTACGGTTCAAAATGAGATACTATAAAATTTAAAAAATGCCTACTGTATAGGCTAGAGGAATAAATAGAGTTCGTTACACCAGGATATATTCAAACAGATAGAATTCATATAGTGAGTGCGAGTTCAGATCTGACTGCGATGTAGAATTATGCAGAAGTTGAGTTCACACCGGTTCACCGACCGACTTTGAGTGCAAACGGAGTACAATGGTCGAGTATTACATTTGAGTGTAACACAATGTTTTCATCCAATAAGGAATCATGTGAGACGTTACCTCCTCCAAGAGACAAATCATCCAGGCTGAGTTCATGTTAATGTTCGCGACAAGATGATTTTGCATTATGTACTGAATGTTCAGCCTGCATACCAAAACAATACTGATTGTAATAGTGCAAACTTGTACGTTGTTGAATACAATATTGATTTTTATTGTTTATATGTATGTAGATGCTTTTTTTACCGATTCGCGAAAATTAGAATTTTCACCTTTTGAAAATTCGTTGGCGAATAAAAGCACTCTGAAAAAAAATTTTAGTGATAACTGTCAAAGCTTGAAACTTAATTTAAATACGAATGACTTAAAATTAATAACACATTTTTTCTAACACGGTATACTTTTCTCACAACTGCAGCACGAGTATTTTACGGCATATGAAGCTGTTTGTATTGAAATTTGTTCATGAGTCTACGGAATTGCGAAGTCTATAACATTGAAATTTAAAAAAAAGTCTTCCCCAGCCGATTTTGATAAACATTTAAACAAATATCTGTCCCATTATTATAAGCTAAGGTGCACAATCTTCTAGTGTAAGACAAAAGGCTTGGGCCCGTAAAAATTATTTGTTTCAAAATGTGAGATACGCTTGTCATAATAGAATCCGCTAGGTATTCAAGAAATAATAAAGGTTAACATTATTATCAAAATATTTTGACTTCAAAAACATTAAAATAATTAGAGCTGTCCAAAATACATGCTCCCCAAATACAAATTACAAAATACATTCTTCAGGCGTCGAAAATACAAACTACAAAATACAAAATACATTCTTCAGGCGTCGAAAATACAAACTACAAAATACATTCTTTAGACGTCGAAAATACAAACTACAAAATACAAAATACATTCTTCAGGCGACGAAAATACAAACTACAAAATACAAAATACATACTCAAAACGTAGAAAATACAAACTACAAAATACTAAATACATACTTGAAACATAGAAAATGCAAAATCTTGAACTTAGCCTTATGTTATGCTAAAACGATTGAATTTCGTTTTACTTCATTGATGTGATTGGTTTTTGGCATAAACGGAAATTTCGAACCCAAAGAAAGTGCGCCAACAAAAAACACAAGTAGCTTATATAGCGAACAAAATTCAAATTACAAAATACATTGCTTACTTTACTTAAGTAACACAAATTACAAATTACAACCTACAAAATACAAAATACATTGCTTCGTAAGACAAAATACAAACTACAAAATACAAAATACATTGCTTCGTAAGACAAAATACAAAATACAAATCTAGCCACTAAAATACAAAATACAAAAATGTATTTGAAATACATGTATTTAAAATACCATGTATTTTGGACAGCTCTGAAAATAATAATAATTATTATTGTCTTGCAAATCAAAACTCTTGTCTCAAGTTGCAGCTTTCAATTTGCAGTAATTAAAATAACTGTCGGACCTCGGACTATTCTGTAAAGAATAAAAATCCCTTAAATTCATTATTGATTATTTACATGAATATAAATAACCCTTTAACTTGGACCCCTGCTGCCCGTTTATTAATTCATTGAAGAAGTCCTGCTGTATAAAGTGTATATTGGTTTAGGCATTATTCACAAGCAAATGTTGATGGAAATTATAAGTGTTGTCCAGTAAAGTACTGGAGGTTTACGGGACGAATTCCGTTACTTTTATAATAAATAAATTAGGCGATTAATTAATTCATATGCACCCAACTCTTGACTTAAATCTGCACCAAATACTGGAATTGGCATCGGACTAGTGAAGACATCCACTACAGACAGGCGCGTAGCCAGGGGGGGCAATGGGGGCAATTGCCCCCCCCATTCGAAATAAAATACTCTCAAATCACTCAAAAAGTTAAAAATAAATCAGTCCATACCGAGACATGCAAACCTTTTTAGTGATTTGACAGTACACTTCGAAACTCAACATATGCAGTATTCCATGTAAATATCTGTGTATAAACAGCATAACTCTAGAATCACCCATGAAATTTGCATGTTTCGTGTGAATGATTTATTACCCACGGCTCCTCCCGTCATTAATTGACCCATCCATACGCGTGAAAATCGTATCGCAATGTTTGTTCATTGCGAGAGCAAAGGATTTCTAGATCAATAAATTTCTATCGAAATGGAAAAGCATTTCGATACGATTTTCGCGAGTGTGGATGGGTCAACTTTTGACGGGAAGAAGCCGTGGGTAATAAACCATTCAATAAAGAGACGTTTTGGGTGATTCTAGAGTATATTTTTATTGTGTTCATCCTTGCTTAGCGGGTGATTTGAATGCATTGCGAAATCCCGATTTCACTTTGACCTTTGCTCGTCAATTTGACTTCAACCTTCAACGGCAACAAAAGTATGGTAACAGCGGCTTTAAATATTTTCATATTAAAAGGTTTTAGCTTCTGTAACTTACACGCATCGCTTCGAGGGAATTTTTAAGCTGGATAGAATTATTAAATTAGTGAATTGTATTTAATTCTTCATTATGAAAAGGTCAAGCACGCCTGATATTCGCAGTTTCTTTTCGAATCAAAGACGTGTGTCACAGGAACAGTAGGTTAAGCACCAGCTGAAACGATAGAAGCGAACCCAGGTCCCGAAATTCTCCGAAATCGGATCAAGCCCAATTAAAAATCTGGTCCAAAATTATTCAAATTTGATGGAATCGTAAAACGTGGAGAATTTTAAAGTCTGAAATTCAGTTTGCAAAATTTGATGAGTTTTACATTCGTGAATTGGATCTCCCATAGAATGTGTCAGTTTACATATGTACGTTCTAATTAATGTTGCCCCCCCTTGGCCAATTCCTGGCTACGCGCCTGACTACAGATGTTGTTCAGAGCAGTGAAAAATAATTAATACAGCTGACAATGTGCATGGTTGGGAAATCGTTCCAAGAAGCCGTATCGTTTCAGTTACAATTTAGGATTTCTCAAATTAAATCACATAATATCTGTACATATTCCTTTTCAAAAGTCGATGAACTATTACAACAAATAGCAACTTTAAAATCCAACAGGTACTTGAAGTTACATTCGAGCTGAACATTTATACTTGAGTTTCTAATAGAATTTAACAAGAAATTTTTAATGAGTCCTTTATATATGCTGATGGAATTACAACAATAATGAACGAAACAAAGTAAAGGGTGCTATAGTTGATGCATTTGGTAATATTTATGTTATCCTCTATGATTCGGTCTGATGTCAGTGGATAAATCCTTCATTAGCTCTCACAATCATTATACAGTATAACTTCGGCGTTAAACCTAATCACGGGAACCACTTTGCTGAGTACGGTCTAGTGTTTCTGTTCGAGTTCGGGAAACTCGAGGTTTCCGGTTCGAGTCGAGTTCAAGCCTAATTTTTTTTGTACCGTTTACTTTAGAGTCGGTTTCGGGTATCAAGTTTTCGACCCGATTGAAAAACTACCGGTCCGTAGCAAAACTCGAAAGTAAAAACTTATTTTGGAATTATTGATTTATGTTACCTGAACAATAAAAATTGGCCTTTTCGTCTCACCTAGCTAGTCCGATTTAATAAAAATATGTTCAGTTTTTGTGGAAAACATCGAAGAAAACAAAGAACAGTCTCCTTACGATGCAAGTACACCGCATAACACTCCTCATACCTGAATTTTGTTAGCACACGAATCTAAGTACCCTAATGTAACAAGGTTGGCGCGTGAATTTTTGGCCATTCCTGGCAATGGGGTTCCTACCTATGTTGCGTGCCTTTTCGTTTGGCTCTGACATTATAACACTGAAATGTGTACTACTAAAGAAGATACAGTATGGACGTTACTGCTTTTAATATCGTAGTTAAAGTCTGCTAGAGCTTCTGCCGGGGGCAGGGACGAACCGTCGGGACACTGGACGGACCGGGACAAAATAATTGTCCCCATGTCGTATTCGGGACGGGACGGGGACATAAAAAATGTCCCCATTATATTCAGGACGGGACGGGGACAAAAAAAGTTTTCTCCATTATATTCGGGACGGGACATGCTTTTTGGTCGTGTATATAACGGGACGGGACGGGCAAGCATAGCAGAACAAGGATAACGTTTCAGCTTTAATGCTCATGAGTAAACTATTCTGTGAACACTATTTCATCGAATGTAAGACATTCGATTTTAGGTTGTAGAAAATGAAGCTTGTTGCTCAAAAAGTTAAGGAAGAATCTTGGAGCTACGATTCTATAAATGTGTTTTTTATGTTTTTGGTACAAATATTTCTTGTACGAAATTTTCCTCATGTTCCGATTTTCGGTATGAGAATGTCGACAGCTGTTTTTAGTAATTATCGGGACGGTACAGGAATTTTGTTCACATATGCCTCGATTTCCCGGACCGGGAACAATGTTTTTTAAAAATTTTGGGGACGGGACAGGGACAAGCTTTTTGTCCCCATGTCCTGACTTTCGGGACGGGACTGAGGACAACGTTTTTTAAAAATTTTGGGGACGGGACGGGGACAACGTTTTTATAAATTTTTGGGGACGGGACGGGGACATGGTTTTGGTCACCGTGTCCCGATTGTCGGGACGGGACTGGGGACAAAGGTTTTGAAAAAATATCGGGACGGGACGGGGACGGGACAAGAATTTTGTCCCCAACAGAAGCTCTAGTCTGCATCTAACAAGTTTATCGAAGAAAAAAGGAAGAGAATTTGGCTGGTGGTACCTAATTATAATGAAATTAAAAATCGACCCAGGTATTTCTTTCCCCGGACATTGTTTTACTTTGACAAAACAAATTACGTACATAATGTCGGTTTCGGGCAGAACATTTTTTAACGGTCTCGGTTTCGAGTACAAAAACATTTCCCGACTCGAATGTCCCGAGTTCGAGACAAAAAGTTGAATTTACACCGGGTTTTTGTTCCGAGTTGAGTCGAGCTCAGTTATTTGGTACTGATAGAAACATTAGACTACGGTCTTTATAGCAAGTTGAAACGCCGTTTTTGTACTCCACAGACAAAAACTTAAGATGATTACAGGCTACGTAGAATCGATTTGACTTCTCAAAATTGTTTAGTATTTCGTAATTGTGCAAAATGTATTTTAGAGAGATTTAAATAGTTTCAAAAAATCATGTTAGCCCAAAGGTTAAATATGAATTCCTTGGTCATGAAATATTTCAGAATTGTGCAATGGTGGTAACTCATCAAATTGTTTAGGAGGTTAGACCAACGTTTGGATTTAATGTACGGAAATAGGATTTTTTTACAACATTAAATATCACATGCGTAGTAATACGTCACCGGGATGTAAAATAGTGTACAATTGAGCACATTTACAAGGATTCGTGGGATGCAAGAGCATCAGCACGTCCATGGCCGACGTGGTTGTTGGGGTAGCTGTCTTCACGAACGTTTCCGCAGTTCTTTCCAGTAGAAGCAACGCTATGTTGAGCTCCAGCAGCAAGGGTCTCGAGGAGTTGATCCACGGTTAAGTTGGGGTTCTTAGCGTAGAGCAAAGCAGAGATACCAGCGACATGGGGGGTTGCCATGCTAGTTCCAGACATGGTGGCATAAGCGGAATTACCGGTGTTGGAAGCAGAGACGACGTCAGATCCGGGAGCGGCAACTTCGGGCTTGATGCGGTTTCCACGGACGGTAGGTCCAAGACTGCTGAAGTAGGATACAGTTTCATCCTTGGCAGTGGATCCAACAGCAATGGCAAGTGTGGAGTCACCAGGGGAGTTGGCACTGCCACATCCAGCAGTTCCGGAGTTACCGATGGCGAAAATGGGAGCAATATCGACGGCTCTCCAGGCAGCCATGATATCATCGTAGAAGGTATCTCCTTGACCACCTCCCCAGCTGTTGCTGACAAGATTGGGAGCCAAGTTGCATTTGGCGTTGTTACCGTTGGCATCGGTGGGGCAACCAGCCCAGTTACCGCAGTCAGTCAAGTCAGACAAGTAGCATCCCAACCATCCGCATCCCTTGCAGGAGATCCACTTGGCCTTGGGAGCAACACCGATTCCGTTGGTTTGTCCAGCGATGGTTCCCATGGTGTGAGTTCCATGTCCGTCGTTATCGGTGGGGGTGTTGTCACCTTCAGCTGGGTCGTACCAACCATTTTCGGAGCGGAAGTTGTTTACCAAGGCTTCGTGACTTCCATGAACTCCGGTATCGATTGATGCAACAACGACTCCTTCTCCCTCATTTCCAAGGGCATGGACGGCGGGTGCACGGACGGTGTCAACTCCCCATTGGGCAAGGGGTGTAATAGCACCCTTGGGTAGCACGGACGCATTTGAGGGTTCCATTCTTGGGATAAGTCTGTCGGCTTTGATTTCCTTGACATCTGCCATGTTGGAAAGAGCAACGATGGTTTGCTTGTCAACATTTCGGAGGATGAGCTCGTTGGTCATCCATGATTGGCTGATGCGGATAGCCTTGGTGGCCTGTTGAGACTCCAAGAAAGAGAGGACAGTAGCTTGGGTAGCGTCAGCGTGGTCCTTGAGGAGGTTGTACAAAACGTTCAATCGGGCGCCTCGGGTGGACAGAGTGGTCTTGAGACTGGTGAAGGTGTCACGGACAGCAGCAACGTTGCTGTTCTTGAAGGAAACGATCACAGTGGTGGAATCCTTTCCCTCAAGGGACTTGAAGACCTGAGGGTCGATGATTGGGGCTGCAAGCGCGGAGCAAGCGAGCCCAACGAGAAGGGCAATTTGGATCTTCATTTTGGATATGACTTGACAGTAACGAAAGGGTGGTTGTACTGATGGTTCCTCCAATGTGCCTTTATATACTATTCGATTTTTGGATGATTTCTTGGGCAACAAATATTCCCAATACTTGAAATGAATCTTGAGTGGAATTAATCGATTCTGACATTTTCAAGGATCTGGGAAATCCATGTAATATGGAACATTCTACGAACGTTGGCTCAAGAGTTTTCCCTTCCAGTGATCGGTGATACCAGCTGAACTTGAAGTTTACTAACAGATGGTCTGTTGGCCTTCACGCTTATGTCTCGCTTACACTTAGTCCGATAAAGTACGTGGGGAATTTCTACACATAGATATCACCTGCGTACCCGTTTATAAGCTATTTTATATTATCTGTATTTCAGCAGTTATACTCAGTGCTCAACGAAAATATTTCACAGATAAAAAGGTGCTTTATATCTACTTCTTGCCAAATTTTATTCTACTGTAGTTAGAAATATTGTAGCGTGACTGTCAGGCCGGACTTTCAACTGCATGTTTGCATACTTCATAAATCCACGTACGTACCTTTACGTATAAGGGTAAGTAGAACTAATTTTCACGTGTGTATATTGTAAAAATTGCGTCAGCTCCCGATACTCGAACTTGACACAGAAACTGTCTTCTATAGATAATTAATCATGGGTGCAAAGGATAGATGAACAATGAGCGGTATTCACCAGCACGTCCTTAGTCGGGTGTTATAATTCACGTGATTTGATTAAATCTTGAAATTTCGCAACTTGTACACTCAAACTGTAAGAAGTAGTACTAAGACTGGGTCATGTTTTTGTCCAGATGTTCTTGAATATACTGTTCTTCTGACAAAGTGATTGTTCTCTAACAGTAGAACAGCCATTATATTTCAAAACATTTGAAGACAAAGATGTCCACATTGACTGTAAATAGGCCATAAAATAAGCAAGGGACTAGGCCGAATAGGGTGCTTTTTCTTGGTGAATTTTCGACCCAAAATAGGATGGGCTAGACAAGGAAACAATTTTTGTTTCTAGGATTCGAGCTTAAATTTTAACGAAAATAGGCATTATACTATGTATGGTAGTCATTTAAAATATTTGTACATAGTATGCAGGCGAAATAGGTGGGGAGTTCTTCAAGCGCCCCCAATTTAGTTTATTTTCATCGTAAGTTACGTATCTGCGGATATACATGCACAAACAAGCCAAGGCACGACAAATATTTAGAAGTGCTTTAAAGCGTTAAGAGTGTGCCGTAACTATTATAAATTTATCTCGAGTGTTTAATTACTTATTACTTTACTTAATTACTCTAAAATTAAACTAATCATTTGAAATGAATAATTAAATGAATGAATCGTGCTCTTGTTGAATTATTATGAAAATATTTGATTAAATTCTCAGTTTTTGAATAATAACCCCAAGGCTGATTATTTAAGGAATTAAGGAAAGGAATAATTGATCAGAGATTAACATCTATAAATAAAAGTGACAATCGTAAGGAATAACTCATCAGTAGAAGACAGAGATTTACATTTTAAATCTTAAGATCTCCTGGAAGCCCGAATGAGACGTCAACCAAAAGTACAGATAGAATGTAGGAGAGCCCTGTGTCAGGAAGGACTTCTATGATCTCATTTACAAATTGGAGAGTCTCACTGGCTAAACTTATTGCTGGAATTTATTCATGGAATAATTCCTGCAAATCATGAAAATAAAATCTTAAAAATTATTATTTATATACTCTACGATTACGCAAAAACTACTGAACCGATTTCAATGAAATGTTTTATGGGCATTACTTGTATCAAAAGTAAGGCTGAGTTCGTATTTGGTTGAAATCGGCCGGATAGTTTTTTCGAAAAAAATTCTTGAAATTTTGGACTTTATGTCAAATGACTGTTGTCTCTAAAACTACTGAATCGATTTCAATGAAACTTTTTGTGAATATTGCTTATGTAAATAGTAATGGCTACTGTATATGACGTTGAAATCGGCCCGATAGTTTTTTCGAAAAAAATTCTTGAAATTTTGGACTTTATGTCAAATGACTGTTATCTCTAAAACTAATTACTGAATCGATTTCAATGAAGCTTTTTGCGAATATTGCTTATGTAAAACGTAATGGTTACTGTCTATTTGGTTGAAATCGGCCCGATAGTTTTTTCGAAAACAATTCTGAAATTTCGAAAAAAACGAAAATGTTTCCTACTTTGACGGCCGCGGCTGACGCCACCCTACGCGAAGCCTCAAATTATCTCGTAGCGATGATTTTTCAATTCAACTCACTTGATTGGAAAATTGAGTAGTACATAAAGGACGGGTTAAGAATGCCAATAGCCTGGTCCGGACTATGAATAATGAGCCAATATATATCTGGCCCGGACCTGTCCTAAATTTGAATGGTCTAGCCGAAGTGTTGGACGGGACCAGATACAATTTGGTCCAATATCAGGACCAGACCAGCTTACAGAACCATGGTCCTGAAAGCCGTGCCTGTCATGGGAACAGAAAAGTTGTCCCCGTTCCCGGAGTTCGGGTTTGGGTACAAGGAAGAACCCAATTCCCAAATTGCACCCAAAATCTTGTGAACAAAAGTGCCGCACCCAGACTCAAAATTTTTAAAATTATAGTACCCAAACCCGTTCCTGTTCCCAAAAATTAGTTTTGGGTGCACCCAAAACCCTAGAACCCGTTCCCGTACCCGAAACGGAAGTTCATATATTCAAGGATATAATTACCTATAGTTTCAATTTTTGCTAACAATGGCTACACATAATTGACTCATTCCATCTGTTATATTTCATTCTACTTAGGTAATTATTTTTGTAACTTTTAAGTCACCTTACAATTAATTTTAATTGGCACATTTCATCATTCGGGGCGGGATGATCTGTTCCAACAAAGAGCGTTTGCCTTTAAACTACAACAACGACACAAAAATAGTCGGTCACACCACGCCAAAACAAATCATTCATGTAATTATCGTAATGCAAAGTAAATTATTAGAATTTAACGAAATCACGTGGAACATTTTAAGGGGATCTCCCCATAATTTAATCTAAAATCATATGCCTGTACCATCATTGTACCCGTACCCGAAAAATACTCGAAAGTTGTACCCGTACTCGTGTATCACTATGCACCACAAAACCAGTAGCATCTTCGTTGATGGAATACCCAGCGTAGCGAAAATATAATTGAACCATGTGACTGGCATATTATTGAGTGTAGATGCAGAAATTTCCGATAAGGGAGCGTTCACAAATGACGTCATCCAAAATACTGGATTTTAGGCACCCAGTCACACACTTGTCATCAGACGTCATCATGTGATGAAACGACGCACCCACCCCATGTAATGACGTCATCATCACCAGGGTTGCACAATTGAAAATGCACTGGGTTTTATGCCTGCCTACCTAAAAATGCCCTGAAAATGTCTTAATTTGAAAATGCCTGGCATTTTGGGCATTTTCGGCAAGTAAGCAAGTCGAAGCAGGTTGAATCAAACTACCAAAACTGTTAACGGTTAAGCAAAAAAATCGTTGGTAACATTCGTCGGTTGATGACATCATCATTCGGTCAAATCCACCCTACCACTGCGTCATCAACATCACCATCTCCCGTTAGCACCCACCCACTAATTTGATGACGTCATTTGTGAACGCTCCCTAAGGGAAAAATGAAAATGACAATAGATGTCGGTATTTTCCAATAGTTCCACTTTGGAATTTTCCTCCAAGTCTCATTACTACTACAGTACTAGGGTATCGCAGTGTCGTACCCGTATTCGTACACAGGTATATACTTTTTCCATATTTGTTTAAATGGAATAGTACGTTATATGTATTCATGTAAGACATCTTAGTGTGTAATTTTGACTAACTAGAGCGATATTTGATATTGTGTTCTTTCATTGACGAGTATAAACATCTGGTAGTGTTTTCGATTAGAAACTAAATTAACTTGCATACTTGCAGATCCACCAAAAAATTGCCCAAAGAAGTGTATTAAAAATAAAAAGTAGAATGGACTAGGTGATCTTTAAAGCAAATTGAATTACTACATCGTATCACGTCTTTTAGTATGACCCACAAGTATTTACAAGTTGTAGGTCATTTCCCTCATTACCCCGTATAAGGAGTAGAGGTTACACTAAATATTGCATTTCCCAATTTTCTAAATTTGCTTCTAAACATTGTATTTTTGTTAAAAGATTACTTTTACAGGTTTTTCTTTGTTTTGGAATTTAAAAAATAAAATACTACGCTTGTACTTGCAAACTTTCCTGGTCTTGCAGCGAACTACGAAACAGGTCTCTTGGTTATTAATCGTGGAAGTGGTAAGACACAGGATGAAATCAAAACCTTTCCAAATTTTGCTTATTTCAAAACAATCCTGTAAATACAATCATCAATGCTGTAAGCAAAATACATATTAAAGAAAAGTCTTTCCTTTACTTTCGTGACCGCTGTATCGAGAGGTTTTGACCTACGAGGAGAGTGCTAATTTTGAAAAATCTGGAAGAAACTGCTAAAACGTACGGAAGTCAAATATTTTTTACCATTTTCCCTTTCATAGGCTGAAGGGCGAAATGTTTCATGGCACCGTACATATGTTCATACATCCAAAGATTTTCATATTTGCATAAATGATTTGGAATTTTTGCTTGGAGCTTGATGGCAGAAATTTTCAGTTCTTAATTTATTTGGCCTTTTCCATTCATATTCTCATCTCAATAGCTACTACCTATAACTACCTATTAATATCTACCTACAACTACCCACCTCCTCCTTATCAACCCCTCATAACATATAAAAACTAACCATCCAGCTCACCAGAACTCGACATTTTACTTTTTATTCATCGTTGCTGATGAAGTATGAATTTTGACTCCAACCTGAATTTCGACAATACAGTATTACAAATCTACAGTAGATGTGGCAAATTAATAACCACAAACAAGACGCATGATAGAAGGTTGCCTCACACCTCCATATAAGAAAGAAAAATATGAATTGCTCAAGTTCTCCTATTTGCAGTAAATGTTTTACCCAAATTTCTAAAATTTAATTTGTGTTTCGAATTTATTTCAAAGTTCAAACGCAATTACATATGTACAATCTAAAAAGTAATTGGCTAACATGTTATAATTGTATGAACTAATATTTAATAGCTCGTTCGCACTATAGGGTTGACAACATTAAAACAGTAGCGCAACTGAATGGTTTTCGTTTATTACGTGGTTAACATTATTTTTTTAAATCCGGATTTCCACTCATAAAATATTATCCATTCTAACGACGGGATGTCAATATCATTTTAAATGCTTGTGGAGCGAGGGTGAACCCAACATGCGGCTCCAAACTTGGTAATTTCTCCTTGTCATTTGAGGAGGCAGAAAATGTTTGGAATAAATTTGTTGTAAACAGAAACAATTCATCCCTTGCCAGGCTTTCCCCTAGGCAAACACGTTTACCGGTGGAAAAAGCTAATAAATTCTCATTTTTCTTGCATTTCCCATTGGAATCTATGAACCTTTCGGGTCGGAAATTGTATGGGTCGCCCCAAATGTCTTCATCAAAGTGAGCACTGTGTATATTCGGAATGATCATTGTGTCTTTTGGTATGAAAAAGCCATGAAACTCTACATCCTCCGTAGTGTTATGTATAACGGCAAATGGTAACATATTCGAGTGTCGCATTACTTCATTGATAACAGCTTCCGTGTACGGCATTTCCGAACGGTCAGCTAAAGCAGGTTCCCGTTCTTTCCCGATCACATCATCAATTTCGGCCTGTAATTTCTTCTGGACTTGCGTGTGATTGATCATATAAACACATAGCCAAGATAAAGTTGTTCCCGTGGTTTCTGAGCCGGCGCCAAATAAATCGAGCAGTGTGTACAGCATAACGTCATTTTTTTCATGGAAACTGGAATCAAGTTCGTTGGTTTTCTTCACTTCATCCATATAAACGTCGACAAAGTCTCTGGGTTGATTTTCCACATAGTAGGGAGTTTGTACAACAATTGCCGCGCCAATACTTATAGAACTTATGTAACTTATAGCATCAAAGTGACGTCAATTTCGCTGGTCACGTGACAGCTACGTCACTTTGCCTCACGTATGAAACTTATAAGCTTGCTCTATAAGTTTCAGTCTTTTCGTGCGGAGTGAGTCCCTCCAACGTTTAAAGCTTGCCTGGACTTATATTTGGCGCTAACTCTTACACGCATCGAGTGGAACTTATGGAGTTAAACTTATAAATGTGCGTATAAGTTTTATAAGTTTGGAGCGCAGAAGTTTGTACAAACTCCCTAGTGTACACTATGACTTTCAATGTGTTTCCGAATGAAGCGCTTAATGATAGGAATTCCTCGTACCATCTTTTCGAACCCTGATAATTTGGGGGCAATTGTGGCAAGCCAGGGGATAAAAATGGATAGACTGCTAACTGTATTAGCTTCTTCCATAGTCCTGTTACAGAGAAATTAATAAAGGTTGAACTATTGGAGGGAAGCACCAAATAAATATATGTGACACAAAACACAATAACTTACGCAACTAGAGAATGGAATGCTTCCTGTAATTCTGGATCATCCTGATCCAATGGTTCTCCAAACATGATGCTCCACAGTACATTCACAACTGCGATATGGAACAGATTATTACCTTGAATTAGCTCCCCTTCTTGAGATCTTAGACGACAAAGCAACTTGCGAATTTCATCCTGGATTTTTGATTCCATGGATTTTGTACCGAAACCGAAATCTCGAAGTTTTTTAAAAGTAAATCGTCGCTGCTCTGCCCAATCATGACCATCAGTAACGGCAATACCTGAACAAAATTCCTATGCATAATTTACACCTGTATTTGGACGTTGTGAAAAACTTTCCCGTAGTTACTTTCAAGAATGGATGGATTACCTCGTGCAATTCCGTCTTTACTTCTGAACTTAAAAAGGTTGAATTTCGGACGACCCGAAAACACATCCATGTTCATGGCTTCTCGAATTAGTTTTGCATCATTTAGTACGACGGTTCTGAAAATGTAAATGTAAATTATTGCAGCATTGTAGTGAAAACGTTATATTGACATTTACAATATGTAAAGGGTGTTTCATATAATTTTCTCTCTTCCCTAGCTCAAGTAAATAATTATTAATAAAATATTTGAATCCCCTATTTTAAAAAAAAATATGTTCCAGATTTTCTATAATTCGTTTCATTGACCTAGGTCAGTATTTGCGGTCACAGGGGTCACGAAAGTGAATCAAAGTAGAATTTTTTACGGATTTTGAATTCAGTAGTTGCTTATTCCAACAAATTGTTGGGGTCCTGAGCCCCCAACTTGTGACTTGCAAAGGTGATATTAGATTCAAATGGGGTCCCATGAAAATTAATACAATTTACGGCATTATAAAATGTTTTAGGAACACCAGGCCACCGATAAAAAATGGCAAGACCAAAAATCCTTTCCCAATTTTTTCTCACTTCCTCTCATGAAGCTTTATTTCCCCAGCTCTCTGATCTTGGAGGCCACGTCCACAATTCTCAGTGTCATGACCTATGCTATAGCACTCCGGAAAGACGAAACAATTTTCTAAAAGCCAGCGTCAAAATAATTTTTTTGGTAGAAATAAACAGCTATTGAATTCAAAATCCGTAAAACATCCCGAGCTTGTTTCACGTTCGAGACACCCTGTAGGGATTCCACGGGGGCTAATTTTTTTTGTTCCGCAGACAATTTGTTCCGGTCCCGAAATGCTCGGGACAAAAAACGTTCGTCCGATTCCGTCCTGAAATAACATGGGGACAAAAAATTTGTCCCCAAACTGTCCCGATTCCGTCGGGGGGGGGGGGGTCCCGATCATATTCCCAGTCTTAAAAAAACGCTCCAAATTCCACTATTTATATAACAGCAACTCCAATAATAGTGAAAGTTTACTATTACAAGTATTCGCACATAGAATAGCAAATTTTAAACGGAACAATTCCCAAACATAATAATTTTTACAGCAATAGTATACTGTATAGGTATTTTTCTGTTCCGATCTATTGTTCCGTCCCGTCCCGAAATTTTCGGGACAAAAATGCTCGCCCGATTACGTTCTAAAATAACATGGGGACACATTTTTTGTTCCGAAACTGATCCCGTTCCCGAACCCGTCCCGAACAGAAGCCAAGACCCCTGTGAACTTAAAAATCGACCGAGGGAATGAAATATTTTAGGATTAACTCCCTTATGTAGGCTACAGGGGGAGAAACAGGGTATGAAACACCCCTAGATCCACATCCTTTATTATTATTGAGCACTTCTGTTGATTTAAACCTTCGCGCGTTTGTAGTACAATTCAAACCTTCGCGGCTTATTTCACGAATTCAAACCCTCCCGGCTGATTTACTATACAGCCAAGCAAGTCGGTGGTATATACAACAAGCCGAGAAGCACAGCGGGCTGAAAGCTGAAACTCTGTCGCAGTGGAGAGGTTTTTCAGCTCGCTCAGCTCGCTGTTCTTCTCGGCATATACCAACTGCTTGCAGCATACTGGAAGCTCGCAATATTACGCCATTTTAGATTATCACTTAATAGCGCTAATCATAATTATTATAAACATTAGACATAAATCATCAAATTTGGATTAAATTACGACTGGTGGTGATAAAAACTACGTATAATAATAATTTGATAAGAGGAGAATTTTAATGACTGAACTTAGTTCACATTCGTGTGGGATTCTAATTAGGAAGAATAATTACAAGCCTTAGCAACCAGAGTTTTGATCTTTATATCCATAAAAATATCATTAGGATGTAAAATGGATTTGTAGGAACCATGGACTTTAGTAACTATAGCAAGTTAAATGTGTTGCGCTAATATGAAATCCTTTCATTTTAAATAATCAGTGCGTCCAGTGTCTGAGGCTTAGTTGTCTGAGTTACAATATTGCGGTACAACGGATCTATATACAAATTATAATAACATAAAAAATCATATTTGATCAGCACGGTGTGCTGATCCACTAACAATAAGGGGTGAAGCACCATACAGTGATGCAACAGCAAGATTTAATAACGACGTTGGTATTAAACTGATCAAGCGATTAGTTAAATTCCACGTGTATAGTCAATATTGAGTTTGGGAAAAAACTTTAGTGGGCCGGAAGCTGTTCCATAATATTTTGATGATGAATTGCCAACTACCTATATGAAACGAATTGTTAGTCTTGCAGTTAATACTTCACGTCTTATATGAGATTACTTTGCCTGGCGAAGCGGGATATCAATATTAATCCTTCTCGACAGAACTTGATACGAGATTTATTGCCATTTACACTTTTATTATTTACACTATTTATTTACACAAGTAATTGCTCCTGTGCGAAGCACGGGGCTTTTACTAGTCCTTATTCTTATTGCTCTCGACGTCTCGACGGTCTCGACCTGTCCGTTGATTTAAACTTTCGCGGCTTTGGCTTTACAATTCAAATCTTCGCGGCTCATAGCCAAGCAAGTCGGTGGTATATACAGCAAGCCGAGAAGCACAGCGGGCTAAAACGTTGTCGCAGAGGAGAGCTTTTTCAGCTCGCTCAGCTCGCTCTGCTTCTCGGCATATACCAACTGCTTGCAGCATACTCAAAGCTCGCAATATTATGCCATTTTAGATTATCACTTAAAAGAGTTAATCATAATTATTATAAACATTAGACATAAATCATCAAATTTGGATTAAATTAAGTCTGGTAGTGAAAAAAAACTACGTTCGGTTACAGCACTGACGAATTTGAGGAGAGGAGAATTTTAATGACTGAACTTTGTACACATACATAAGTACGGGATTCTTACAAGGAAATAGCAAATGGAATTGAAAGTACGTATTGCAACAGTTTTATATATAACGTCAGATGAATTCTCAGAATTTGTATTGCTGAAGTTATTTGCTCACTATTTTTAAACTACAATCCTTTACATCCTTACATTTTATCTTTGTTATATCCCCTAAAAATATCATTAGGAATGAAGGATTGATTTGTAGGATCCATGGACTTTAGTAACAATAGCAATTGAAAAATTGTTGTTCTAATATAAATTCCTTTCACTTTTCCTATTCTAAATTATCAATGCGCCCAGTGTCTGAGGCTTCAGTTACATTATGACGGTACAACTGAGATACTTATATGCAAATTATAATAACATAAAAAATCATATTTGATCAACTAAAGGTTGAAGCGCCATACAGTGATTCAACAGCAAGATTTAATAACAATGTTGGTTGGGATTAAGTTGATCAAGTGATTAGTTAAATTCCCCGTGTATAGCCAAATTTTGAGTTTGGGAGAGAACTTTAGTGGGCTGGAGCGTTGTAGCATAATTTTTTGATGATGAATTACCAACAAGCTATTTGAAACGAATTGTTGGTCTTAAAATTAATAGTTCACATGTCTTATAATGAGATTACTTTGCCCAGTGAAGCGGGCTATTAATATTAAGCCTTCTCGGCATGCCATGATACGGGATCTATAGCAATTTAAGGTTTTGTGTATACTCTCACAATTCCCAAGTAATTTTCCCTGTGCGAAGTAGTGCTGTCCAGTCTTGAAGTTTATCAGTCTCAGTTTTTTAAAGTCTTTTACTTACAGTCAGTATTACTTACAGTCAGTCTTTATGCTAAGCATATCAGTCCAACTCAGTCTCAGTCCCAAGGAAAGTCTTGGTTCAAACTCCCACTCAGTCCCCAAGGATACAAAATGGCGCTAATTTCCATCCTTGGGCTTTAATAATGGCGCGAAAATTTAAAATTGCTTAATATTGTATACGCGCGTTGTATACATGCGTCTTTCTATCAGTCTCAGTCAGTCTTTTTACAAAATGTAACAGTTTCACTCAGTCTCAGTCTCAAAAAACGCCTTCTTTTAAAGTCAGTCTCAGTCTTTTAAGAGTCAGTCTTTTCGATTTGCCACTCAGTCTCAAACTCTCACTCAAGACTGGACAACACTAGTGCGAAGCACGGGGCTTTTACTAGTAGTTAAGATTGCATAGGAATTACATAGCAGAATAATGTGCACGTGCGCGCAAAAATATGCAGAAACAAAAACAATTTGATATACATAATAGAAACAAATGCATCTGACTCTGGCCTTTTTGTATAATGTTGCTCTAATTGAAATGAAGTTACAGCAACTGGCTTTTCTTTGTTACAAATTCACGTTGTAAAAACTATTGTAAATATCCCCATATATGATACCTGTAGCTCCCAAACCAAATTCCAATTATAGGTCCGTAGTTTTCTCTCCATTTCAGCAAGGTTTTGTATGCTTCCTTCCCGAGAAACGGAAGGTGACCCAGTACTGGTAGCCCAGTCGGACCTGCGCAGAATTGGGATAGAAAATAATTACTTGTAATTAAAACTTCCGTACAGCTCGCAATGATAATTTCTTTTCAAATTTTCTTATATGATGGATTTTATCTTAAAATATCGAATGCATCAGAACCTGGGGGGAAATTTCTATTCCGCTTTGCACAGTAATTCCAACCAATGGCTAAAGCCACTAACAAAACTATCAATTCAGTTATCATTGCAACTTCTTAAACTATAATATGTTTTGGGTCAGCTATTGTGTTTTTGTTAGTTTCGACGTTTGATAATCAAATCCACACTGCACTGCTGAAAAGCTCTTTATTCAATAAGGGATATGTTTGCAAACCCTGTCTCTTAAGTAGTAACCTTATTATTATTATGGGAAAGGTACGTCCAGTTGACCTTGGTGCATATGACATTTATATCTACGTATGTATATATCTTATATATCCTTATAAATCTGAAATCTATATCGAATGTTTCTTATAAAGGGGTTGTCTACATGTTTATATAGATTTCATTGTTATTCAGACTTATGCAAGCAATGTGCCTAGCCTTCATATACTATATATTATATATATATATATATATATATATATATATATATATATATATATATATATAAGTATATATATATAATTACATACATGTATGTATGTGCATGTATACATGCATGTACATTATATATATATATATAATTATACGTATAATAAATGTGTGTGTGTATTTATAGAGGACAAGGATTCAACACATACGATTCTCCCATATGCACCAAATTATTTCCCGAATTTTCTAAAACTTGTTTCTTTGACGTACTGTAAGACAAGAATTCCTCAATATGCTTTGAAGCTTGGTTAGAATTTATGGGAATTTTGTTTAGTCTAATATTTATCAGATGTTACAACCGCGGAAGCCAAAACTGTGACGAAAGTTTTAGACAAAGCCAAAAATCTTGTTGGTAACTGTGTGAAATAATCAATAATTTTAATTTTAATTGGCTCTTGAGCCTAAATTATTGACTTGTGGATACTACTGTTGATATTAGATTGGACTAAATCCCCATCAAATTCATTACAAGCCTAGTTTTATTTTGAAATATGTCGACAACGACTAGATTTGTTATGAAAACATTGAAGGGCCAGAAATTCTTATGAGAGCTTGGCTTACATTCACTTCCAATACTAAATATAAAAGCCTTGCTCCCAGTGACCATAACGCTAATCATTCACAATTCTAACCTAGAACCAGAGATTCATCACATAGCTCCCTGGAGAGCCCGTACAATTTTCTGTACAGAAGCGTAAAAACATTGTCTTTCATACTGTAAGGTATAGGAACATACATACTTGCAGTTTGGTTCCAAAGTTCAAATTCAGTTCCATTCACATCCATAGATGGGCGTTTTTCTCCCCCTCTGCCTCTTTGTGCGAGGGATGGAATATAGCCTGCTCGCACTCTCCCTCGTCATCACTCGAGCGACACGTTTCGGTTTGTCCTCGTCCTCACCCTCGTGAGGGGCTACTTTTAAAATTCACCCCTCTCCCTCGCACTCATGAGGGCCCTCGTTATTTTAATTACACGTCAATAACCCCCTACAATTTCCTGCAATACCTGTGCCTTCAAACAACTTTTTCGCGGACACTTGGTTAAAATATGATAACTTCAATATGTGTCGACATTCCCCCAGTTCTAGTACGGAACTTTTGGGTAGCTTAGAAAGTTTATATTTCCTAGAACATAGCGTTCAAAACAATTTTTTTTAAAATTGTTGTTGAAATAAACTACTGTATTCAAAATAGTGCCTTTTATTGGTGCAGGTTTTACATAGGTATTTGGGTACAGGTACATATTATATTTCGTGGTTGACATAATTGTAAAAATTATAAAAAAAATTACAATGTTTTTTTCGATTTTGTCCTGAAAATAACGTAAAAAACAAGTTTAAAATTATAATTCATCGGTAAAAAGTGCATATCTTCCTTATATTTTAATTGTCGGCAAAATGGAAAACATTCAGTAGTCAAACTACAATACTTTGTTATAACCGACATTTTTGTTGGTCTTTGACAATAATTCTTCATTATAATCGATTCAGTAGCTCAGAAAATGACTAATATTGATCAAAGCTGTTTTCTACGTCTCCGATTAATAAAGATTAGTCGCAAATAGGTTACATAACAGACCAGTAATATTCAATAGTGGGGTCTGAAAACAGCATTAATCAAATATAAAGCCCATGTGCTATGTTTACAAATGACCATGTCTCCCCGACATCCTAAAATCAAATTTTTTTCTGGAGTTTAATATGAGAAATTTTAACCTAAACAAGAGGACCTTTTACTTTTAAAAATTAAAACTGGGATTTAACTGGGGGGCCATAAACCATGTACCTAAGACGTTATGAAGTTGGTCTTGCTACACAACAATATATGCATGATTTTCGCATAACGATTAAGGTAAGAGAAGGTCATGAGGGCTTACATGTGTACTCTGCCTCCCCCTCTTTCGTTCACACCCTATTCATAGGTCCTCTCCCTCATGTTAATGAGGGCGCCTAAAATCAACGTGTACTCGCCATCCCCCTCGCAGTTTGTGAGGGCGAGGACGAGGGAGAGGGCTAGGCATCCCTCAATCCCTCGTGAGGGTGCCCATGTATGTTCACATCCCCAAATTTGTCGTGCCGTTCAGTTAAGTTCAGTTCCCGTTGTCCAAAGTCTGTCGTAGTTCAATTCAGTTCACTGCGTACTTTCCAGTCGTTACGTTCAGTTCAGTTCACCCTTGCAGTATTTTTCCAAAGTTCAATTCAATTCATTATATAATTTTCGGTCGTTCAGTTCAGTTCACTTTATCTGTCATTTGCGAGCCAATTAGTTAAAGTCATTTATGATATATTTAAGTGACACTTAGTTTGATTTTTATAACTGACTTAGAACTTTTACTAAAAAACTATTTTTGGCTAAATGACTGATTAAATAACTGCTTTAAAAACACCGGAGTTTTAGAAGCAGTAATGATTTTGAGCTTTCTGGTAAATAAGTTAATAAATCACGTAAATATGTTTAATTATTGCGCTTTTAATTCATACGATTTCGCCCAAAATGTGCCAAATATGCGTTATTATATACATAAGAAACCAGCTAACTATTTTTTGATTTATAATTTAATGTCATTCAAATGAATAGTCAAAAACCAGCTTGCTAGCTTTAGAGATTATAACTATAAAATATATGGTCATGTAATTTATGGATCTATAGTTGATATTCATAGTTGCTGCTTTCACGAATATAAAAGTTTATATTCAAACCTGGACTCTTAAGTTCAATTCAGTTCAGTTTGTGTTACTTGAACGTACGATGAACGTTCGTTCACATTCATAATAAGTTCTGCTGAGTTCAATTCAAATTCATTCAATCACAATTTTGCATTCAACTAGTTCGTTCAAGTTCATTCAAAAACAATGAAAATAAGGGCTAGTTCAGTTCAGTTCACCACTTTATGAACTGAACGGCTGCAAGTATGGGAACATAGTTAACATATTTGCAAGTAGGTTAAGTCGACGAATTTATTATACATAATAAATTCTGAATCAATATGTTACATGGAATCACTAAAAGTGATTAAGTGAAAAAACGTGCGAGAAACCCTGACTAGGGACTTCCCACGATCCAGTTTTAAGTAAGTGAGTAGTCTCCAGTGCTAACTTTATGAAGAAATGGCAAATGTAAATTAATTAAGGAGTTACATGATAATGTAGTAAAGTTTTACCAAAGTTTTATTATTAGCTCTCCGTCTTGTACTGAGAATTATTCCTTCCAGTTGTAGTTTTATCTTTTGATTTTCTGATCTTGTAATCACTGCTGCACTAGTCTAGTCAGACTTGACTAGGAAATGGAAGACTTGACTAGACTAGTTAAGGATTTTCGTAAATTTGACTAGTTTGACTTGACTAGCAAGCACCGAATACCGTGAAGAATTGACTTGACTAGACTAGGCTTGCATTACAAATTATAATGATTGACTTGACTTGACTAGGTGAACATTGTGCAGCAACTAGTCTAGTAAATTTGTGAATGTTTTCAAATGATGCCTAAATCGTTCAATGAAGCAGTGTTAGGAGGGAATGGGGAAACTTCAAACAATAACAAGGGCTCCAAACCATAAGCAATTTCTATATTAGGAATTGTAACTGAGTCCTTTAACGACTATGAAATTCAGTGTGGAAAATGCAGTGCATAACTGAATTATTCAAGCCGTTAATATAGGTAGCAACAGTACTATATAAGACATGTATGTCTAAAGAAATTTAATAAAAACACTGATTTACGTATATTAAAATAATAAATCATGAATCACCCAAAGTCAAGTCGAAAATCTGGGGTATCTACACAGAAATACAGATTTATATAAATATCCCAAATCATTGAGGCCGAATCAAATGCAGTAACATTTGCATACAAAAATAAATTTCAGGTAGTGAAAAAAGATTTAAAGAAGGAACCATAAAAATCCTGAAAAGTAAAGCATCGCCAGAAAACCCGGCCCCAAAAATAGTGCAGAAAACGACAAAACGACGAACAACTAAATGAAATCACACCTCGAGAAGATCACGGCAAGGCAACTAATTTTGGACTATTCTCTGAGCTGTCGGCCATTGCTCGTGCTCACAGAGCTTCTGTTAAGCCACCCCATTTGGAACAACAAATATTGTACACAGAATTTATTAATTTAGAAAAGCCTAAAAAGCAAACCTGGACTTATGAAATGGTACTACCCGTTAGTTTCCTGGGTTTTAACCGTTCTAGTGCATTTATTATCAAGATATTTCACAATTTGTTTCAATTCTTTATTCATGCTAGATAGTTATTACTTAACTCCTACAATTAAATGGAACATTTCCTTCATACATGCGAAGGTAAAACAGTTAAAATTAGGACTACTTTGATATTGTTTTCAGGGTTTGGCTATGAATTGATTTAGCTAATAAATAAATAATAAGACAAATAATAAAAAAGGGCCTACAGTGGCGCTAATAAAATGCAAGTGACTAGGAGACTAGAATGACTTGACTAGGATTTTCTACTGAAAAAGTGACTTTGACTTGACTTGACGAGAAGTCCGTGGAAACCATTGTGAATTGGCTAGACTAGACTAGTCAATACCACGACCAACAAAGATTAGACTTGACTAGACTAGTGCATATGTATGTGCAGCTATGCTTGTAATCATCCAATTTTAGTTTTAAAGATAATGATTCAAAGATCATAAGTTTCCTTTACATTTCCTTGCGAATAAATTAATCAGCCTTTGGGTTAATTATTCCAATTTGGTATTCTACTGTTTGTTCATTGCATCATTCATTAAAGCACGATTCATAATTAATTAAATAGTCCAGTTTATTTTCAAGGTTAAAGTAGAGTACAAAGCTGAACATACAAATAGTAAGAATATGTGTATAAACAATACAGTAATATTGTTAAAGTCCTTAAAACTTCTACTACTCCCAATGCCCAAAATTGACCTAGCTCAATTAAATAAATGTTAAAGTCTGGAACTAAATTGCTACAAAATAGGGGAATTAAATATTCGACAAAACATTTATTTACTCTGTAATATGCGCTAGAGATGGCAACCAAATGAAAAAAAACAAATAAGCTCTTGTAGGGTAAAATTGTGCCATGATAATTACAGTAGAACCACAGCCACATGATTTTGCCCATACAGGTATAAAAAATGTTTTTTTAAGAAACTTAATATAGTCAGAGTTAATGGCACCTCAACTGCTTTTAATTACGTCTTCTACTATACTCATTTTGTTAACTTAACTTTGCTAATCTACACTCAAAGTTCAAGCACGTAATCAAGCTAAAATCAATAAAAAATTCCAATGCTGCAGTACCAAATCAAGGATTGAGTAATGAAAAATGTGTTCAAATCTGAACCTAAACCTTCTCTGCGAGCTCCAAGCTTCTAAGATGTCACCTACCGTCGCTCTGGTATTTACCGAAAGCATAGCTGTAGCGTCAGCACGAAGCTCTATTATTACGAATGATAACCTTTTCATGTACCAGTGCCGTAAATAACAAGCACATCATCATATTAAATGACATTCTTCGTGTTTCTATATATGTAAATAGATAGATAATTTATTGGTCGATTTGGCCTTGGCCCTTACTTATGTTTCTATATAATATTAGTCAAATTTGTAAGGCTTAGAAAATATACAAAAAATATAGAATTTTTAATTCAATGACAATGAAAATCTCAGTGATTGAATAAATTTACACGGTTCTGGTAGCTTGGATGGAAGCTAGGGCATCGGCTCTTCCAGCACCAACGTGGTTGTTGGGGTAGGTGTCTTCACGAACATTTCCGCAGTTCGTCCCAGTTGACGCAATGGTACGTTGAGCTCCAGCTGTAAGGGCATCGATGAGTTTTTCGACGGTTAAGTTGGGGTTTTGAGCATAGAGCAAGGCAGCGATACCAGCAACATGAGGGCATGCCTGACTGGTGCCGGACATACTTGCGTAAGCTCTATCACCGGCAGGATAAGCGGAGATGATGTCCGCTCCTGGAGCAGCAATATCAGGCTTGATTCGGTTTCCAAGTAAGGTTGGTCCAAGACTACTAAAGTGTGCTAATACTTCACCAAATGCAGTGGCTCCAACACCAATGGCAAGTTCGGAATCTCCGGGGGAATTCGCTGTTCCACATCCGGAGAATCCAGAGTTACCGATGGCAAAAATGGGAGCGATATTGACGAGTCTCCAGGCAGCCATGACCTCATCAAAGAATGTATCTCCTTGATCGCCTCCCCAGCTATTGCTGACAAGATTGGGAGCCAAATCGCATCTGGGATTTTTACCATCGATATCCGTGGGACAACCAGCATAGTTACCGCAGTCAATCAAGTCAGAAAACATACAACCAGTGCGGGTGCATGCTTTGCAGGCGATCCACTTGGCCTTGGGAGCAACTCCGATTCCGTTGGTTTGACCAACGATGATTCCCAGGGTGTGAGTTCCATGTCCGTCATTATCGATGGGGGTTTTGTCACCTTCAGCTGGGTCGAACCAACCATTCTCGGAGCGGAAGTTGTTCTTCAAGGATTCATGGGTACCTTGAGCTCCGGAATCGATGGAGGCAACAACGACTCCTTCTCCCTCATTTCCAAGGGCATGGACGGCGGGTGCACGAATGGTTTCGATTCCCCATTGGGCAAGGGGTCTAATTTCATTCAGGGATACAATGGTTGCATTAGTTGGTTCCAACCTTGCGACCAGTCTGTCGGCTTTGATTTCCTTGACATCTGCCATGTTGGACAGAGCAACGATGGTTTGCTTGTCAACATTACGGAGGATGAGCTCGTTGGTCATCCATGATTGGCTGATGCGGATGGATTTGGTGGTCTTTTGGGACTCCAAGAAAGAGAGGACATTAGCTTGGGTAGAGTCAGCGTGGTCCTTGAGGAGGTTGTACAAAACGTTCAACCGGGCACTTCGGGTAGCGAGAGTGGTCTTGAGACTGCTGAAGGTGGCACGGACAGCAGCAACTTTGCTGTTCTTGAAGGAAATGATCACAGTGGTGGAATCTTTTCCCTCAAGGGACTTGAAGACCTGAGGGTCGATGATTGGGGCTGCAAGCGTGGAGCAAGCGAGCCCAACGAGAAGAGCAATGTGGAACTTCATTTTGATTGTAACGTTTCAGGAAAGAAATCGTACTGTTAATTTTCCTGTCTATCTTTTATATATCATTCAATTCTGGATGAGGACGTTGAAGATTAATATCCAAAAAAAAACCCATTCAATTATATAATGGAAATCCCCTAACATAGCAAATTAATCTTGAGTGGTTTAATCTATTTTGATATGTACATAATTATATCTCTCTTGGAAAAGCCGAACTGAATACCCGTTTCACCTATGTGTATGTTTTTACTCTTGGTTTTAATTTTACTATCATGGGGAAACCACTACCTACCTTATAATATATATTACTAAAATATTTTGTCATTGAGCAGAACTGGCACACACATTGATTAACCTCACATGAGTGTCTACGTATTTAGACTGTGTTAAAGCTGATTTTATTACCCAACTTTTACTATACTTATGTATCTACTTCATTTTTCGTCTCGTCGACTCAAGTACCAGTGCATTTTTAGACAACATCGGCTGGTAATACTGACTGAAGGGTTGAGAACCGTTGCCTATTCCGCTTTTAAATACGTGAATTTCGTTGGCTCGTGAGCGTATTTCCGAGTTGCACATATAATATTAATGAAATTTTATTTAATAATATTTCCAGAGATGTTTAGTGTTACTATTTTACTATAGGTCGCAGCTGAGAAAAACCCCAACGCTTCCATCATTATTAGTAGTAAAGATTCGAATTAATTTTCAGGTGGATTTGGAGGGAGCATTTGAGAAGATCTGTTGTAATGTGACAATTGCAGATGATAATATCCCAACATTATTTGAAGATTTTTATGACTACCGATTTATATTGATGTACATACGGTAAATACGTGATTGTTATTGACCAATACCTTACAGATATCGTTCCAATAGGAATAGTGTGGAGGCTTTAGATATTTGATTTGACATAATTACCATATTTAGATACTAAGTATCTATATCTAACTAATAATTATATTCCCATTTTTCACAGTCGCTGTATCAGAATGCGAAATCAGCACTGTAATCTTATTCGATCCTGGGTTATCAATGATATTGGAAGCATTATAAATGTCAATCATACTGTTAGGTATGTATATAGAAATTACATAAATTAGTTAAGTCTCACATGAATAATTATTTAAGTTGTGAAATACACAACCATAGATTAAGTTAGTTCAAAGTTACTTCAACACTTATTGTAAAGGTGCAAAGTAAGCATTTCCCATCGGCTAAAGCCGACGAGTGTCAACGTCCCGTTACATCCGTTATGATGTAACGTCTAGACTTAAGATTGTAAAAATAGGCTCAAGTAGCCACTTGTTAAGTTTAAGATTCTTCCAGACTCTTCAGTGAATAACTGAGAGTCATTCCAGTAACACCTATTTTTAGTTGTTAATCTTCATTTCCTTTTCCTTTTGATTTGAATTATAAATAAAAGCAATTAGTCTTCGGATTAATGTAAAATCACACTCAATCGTTTATTCATTATCATTCCTTCCATCAGCACGATTTCCAATTATTTACACTTTCTCAATAAATACTTAAGTAAATAATCCTGGAGTAAGGATTTCATGGTATAACCATAACCTACTCTTACATGGTGGCCTTTGTAAAACATTGCCAAAATATCATTTCCCTGGCAATGCTCCCGAATTACTCTCAATTATCACTCCCCTTGGGAAACAATCGATTTACTTTAAGAATTGATTCCATTACCAGGCAAGTTTGAATAATGTGTCATATTTGGTGAGAATTTTTGAGCATTACAGTTTTGGCCACGCAGAGGTATCATTCCTGCAATTTTGACGTCGCAACACGCACAGCACAATCGGGACTACCCCCAGAGGAGTCAACCGTTATTGACTGTGACCGGTCGAAGAACCCCTCGTAAGTTTTATTGATAAACGGGGTTACTATTATTTTGCCCACGGAAGGCAGACGGATTTTCCTGCACTTCACCGACCGATGCCCTGAGGTTTTGGGTATACTCAACGGCCAGCCACGAAGCTCAGTGCCGTTCCCACCTCATCCAGGAGGAATTTCATATAGTAAATACACAGTGTTAAGTTTCATATCCATGAACCACCGTCACGGTACGTACATACTTACGTTATAATTTATGTCAGATAAAAAGAAGCCCTCAGCATCCAAACCAGACCCTAAACCTTCTACAAGTAGAGTCACTCGTAAAAATTCTGACCCTGATTTAAAAGACGCCTCTGAATTAGCAAAAGTCTTGCAACAAGCAAAAGTCAAAGCAAAAGCTACCACTAGCACTAGTAAAAATCCCAAGCCTCCGCCGTTACCACCTCCAACCTTACCTACACCGCCAGTTCCTCCAGTAGTTCCGCCCGCACAAGCTTCACCTCCACGAACTCCCAGTCCACAATATTCTACCCCTCCTGGTACACCTCCACCGATTTCCTTACCCCCCACCACCACCACCATTACCAGTTCTTTCGCTCGTTACTCCTCCCACACGCATTGTTCCGTCTTTAAAACGACAGATTTCCAAAGCCCGCAAACGACAAAACTTATACCGAATAAACCCTCATAAACGTCCTCGCACAGTTAAATTTTTCAATATGGCTGCTGCTGCTGCTGCTGCCAACCCTGTTAATGTTACAATCAACACCGCTCCCATTCATTCTATAGTTGATTTTCAAAAGATTAAACAATTCCTTCCCGCAACTCATGATGTTCATGATTTTATTATTGACGTTCAACGTGTCGTGGCCCAATACCAATGGGATTGGCCCACTCTTCAAGGTCACACTCCCAACTTATTAGCTCGTGACCCTTTTCAATGGCTACAAACCCAACTCACAATAGCACCACCCACTATTGTTAGTATTGATACATTCTTCACGGCCCTCCGTGAACGCTATGCAAAACCTCGACAGGTTTATCTCAATCAATTAATTTCCCGTAAGCAAAAAGATAATGAAACGAGTGCCAAATTTTTGTATGATGTGGATAGTATTTGCACTCGCTATGACCCAACCATGAGTCAACCTGACCGTGTTGCTTGGGGAATGGAAGGCCTCCTTCCCAAGTACAAATCTGCAGCGGCAGGTTTTCCATTTACAAGCATAGCCGCTCTCGTTCGTTTTTGCGAACAACGAGAATTTGCAGATACAACTGCTGGCCCTTCCGATATGGCTGCAAAAGTTAAGTCATTGGAAGAAACCATCCAAAAACTTACCTTGTCTGATGCGCCTAATGCCCAAGCTAACTTTGCTTTTGTCCCTGGCCGCGGACGAGGTCGTGGCAATGGCCGCGGCAACTCCCATAATAATAATAATAATCACCGCGGTAACCAAGGCAACATTCACCAACCAGTTCCCCATCAGCCCAGAGGTAATAATAATAATAACAACAATAATAGAGGACAGACTCAGAACCCCCATAAAGGCATGCAATGTTATAATTGTAATAAGTTTGGTCACATCAGTCGTGACTGCCGTTCGGGAAACCAACAGAGGGGGCCCAACCAGCGTGGTCAGGGTCCCCGCCCGAACTTTCGGAACAACAATTTCCGCGGAAACAACAATGGCTTCCGCAACAATCAACACAACAACGGCAACAATCGCCGGAACGACCAAAATGCCCACAGATTGGAAATTTCATTCAATCCCAATCCGCCCCAAACCAATCAAACTCCCCAGAATCACTTTGCGAATCTTCAATATCCCTCCATAACTTACCCACAATAAACCTGTCACCTGCTTCATCAATGTGCCCATATATTATGTGTTATTTTGATGATGTTTCCATTGACGCATTAATAGATACAGGAGCTTCTCATAAATTAATACAAAAGAATCACATTCCCTCCAGTGCAGTCATCACTCCTTGCCCACAAAGATTTGTTATCACAGCAGATAAAGCTCGCATTCCTACGTCCCATATAGCCTCCTTAACGTTCCAACTTGATAACTATTTTTACACAACAGAAGCCCATGTCCTTGAAACGCTCACTCCTCCACTCATTCTTGGCTGTAAGTTTATTACACAATTTGACTTTCATATACATCTGAACTCAAACTCCCTATACAACTCTCACGTATGTCATTACTTTCGTAAGCATGCATACTCAGCCACTTGCTCATCCGAGTGCGGCTGTTCCTCTCCCGTCAAAACATTATTTACTATCCAACTTCCCCCTCGTCACCAAATGTATGTACCTACTACTCCTCTACACACGTCTCACACGACATTTTTCAACCCTCACCCACTCATTGAAAAACAATACAAAGTTATTTTTCCTCCAGTTATCAACCCAGCGAAAAATGTTTTGCTCGCCACAAACATTTCCACATCTACACAGATTATTCCCGCCGATACTCTTTTAGGTCATGCTCAACGCTATGATTTTACCCAAAGCTTAAACACAGCTCCGGTAATTCCTCAAAATCCCACCCCTTTCACCCCAACACAAATACAATCATTAAATATTAATCCAAAATTAAGGCCAGCTGAACGCGCCTCGATCATAAGTCTCCTCAATAAATATTCATATTTATTTGCGTGGACGCTTATGGATCTTCAAGTTTGTACTCTGCCCCCATGAGAATTAGATTAAACTCTGACACTCCAGTTCAAGCTAAACCCTATCGCTTGAGCACTACGGAGCGTGAGATTTTAAAGCAAGAATTAGATAAATTAATTCAAGCAGGTATAATTGTTCCTTGTGAAAACTCCAACTACTCCACCCCTGTGTTTTTAGTCCGCCAAAAATTAGGTAAATGGCGACTCGTCTGTGATTTTCAAAAACTCAATAAAATCACAATCGACGAAATTTTCCCTCTCCCAAGGATTGATGACTTGCATTTTCAGTTACGAAATGCTGCGTATTTTTCCCCTTTAGATTTATTTAGCGGTTATTACCAAGCCCTCATCCACCCGGATGATCAACATTTAACTGCTATTGTCACTGAATTCGGACTATACATGTATTTACGTGTATGTTTTGGTCTGAAAAATGCCCCCGCCTACTTTCAAAGACTCGCTACTCGTACTCTCGGTACTTTAAGATACACACACGCTGTGTCTTATATTGACGACATTATACCCTATAGTAAAGACTTTCCCTCTCACCTCGTCGCAATAGAACTTGTGTTTCAACGCCTAGCTAAAGTCAATTTTCGCATGAATCCCAAAAAGTGTTTCTTTGGTATGCAAGAACATGTAGTCTTTGGGTTCTTTTTGTCCCAAAAAGGTTTATCCACAGAATCAGCAAAAGTAGCTGCCATCATGCAACAGCCCAAACCTAATAATTTAGAAACTCTACGTAAATTTTTAGGAACTATAGGTTATTATCGCAGATTTATTTGGAACTTTGCTCAAATAGCTGCTCCTCTCCAAGGATTATTGAAGAAACATTCACTGTATCATTGGAGCCCTGACTGTGATAAGGCATTTGTGACTCTCAAAAATGCGCTATGCACAGCTCCAGTACTTAGGCATTACGATCCCACGCTCCCATGTATTTCATACACGGATGCAAGTAATTTAGCCATAGCTGGCATTTTACATCAACAATTTGAGGATGGTGAACACCCAATTTATTTTATTTCCAGAGCTTTGACTCCAGCTGAGAAAAATTGGGGCGCTACAGAAAAAGAATGTTTAGCCGTAGTATTTGCCACCCGAAAGCTTCGCGAATTTTTATATCTCAAACCTTTCATAATTGTTACTGACCATCATGCTTTATGTTATTTAAAATGCCAACGTAATCCCACCGCCCGACTTACTCGTATGGCTGTAATTTTAGAACAATTTCGCTATGTAATTAGGTATAAGAAAGGTACCCTACATAGGAACGTCGATGGCGTCTCTCGTTGCCCCTACGCTCTTTCCACTACAAAAGACACGGAGGATGATCTTACAATTCCAGGTCTTTCAGCCCAATCTCCAACATCCAGCCCCAATCCACTCCCAGCAATACCTCTCATTAATCCTGCTGATTTAAAGCATGCTCAAGCTATTGATCATACTTTAAATAAATTATTGCAGAAAAAGCGCTCCAAATTAATTCCCAATGATGATGGTATTTATTTTATTCAATTTAATCCCCGCAATCCTAAACTTTTAGTCATCCCTAAAGCTATGATTCCCATCGTGTTACAAAATGCTCACAATCATCCCCTTGGTGGTCATTTGAATTTTCAGAGGACTTTGGCACGTCTCCGTCCATTTTATTGGTGGAGATCAATTACATCAGACACATTTAAGCACCGTACTCATTGCCCAGAGTGCCAAAGTCGCCAGCACCTCACCAAATTACGTATGGACAGTTTGAAAAACATTCCCATAAAAATTTTAGCAAGCACTTATGCTATGGATTTATTAGGCCCCTTTCGTGAAACTCCAAGAGGCAATAAATATGTACTCGTCCTCACCGACTTATTTACCAAATGGGTACATACCTCACTCCTTCCAAACAGAGAAGCTGCTCATATAGCCATGCATTTGGAATCTTTTATCTTAACATTTCCAGGCATGTCTATATTAATTTCCGACGGAGCTGCGGAGTTCAAATCTACAACTCTACAAGAATTATTAAAACGGTTTAATGTTACACATCATGTAAGTATGCCCTTTCACCCCCGTTCCCACGGAATTGTAGAGAGATTAAATCAAACTCTCGCAATTATGCTCAGCAAATTCGTCTCGGACAATCAGTTAGATTGGGACATATTTGTACCGTATGTAATTACTGCATATAACACTTCCGAGCATTCAGTTACAAAAATTTCCCCTTTTCAAGCCTTTTTCGGTAGAGCTCCTCCAGCCCCTCTACTCAACTCCATTCCAAACACACTTTTGCAAATGACTCAGCTCAGCGCTTCTCAGGTCAAAATTATGCATCAAAGAATATCCCAGTTGATTAAAAAGGCTCAATTACAAGCCAAAGAACGATTTGATGCTATGTATCAACCCTTAGAGTTTAAAGTTGGTTCCCACGTTCGATTTTATCTCCCTCAGCGAAAAATTGGTTTGTCTGACAAACTTCTTTGTCGTTGGGTTGGACCCTATACCATTACTTATATTGATAAGAACAATAATGCTGACTTAGTTTTAACCTTTCCCTCTACTAAGCTTAGACCTAGTATTAAATGTCACCTCTCCCAACTCAAGCTCATAAAAATTGATTTGGGGGATGGCATTATTCATCCCGAGTATGTATATACTACGGAAGACCAGCACGAATTTAACGCTTGGTTGACACAATTTCCCTCCGACACCCCAAACTCCGATTCCTCTCTCCCTTCTCCCATCCGTAAACCTTCTACACGTCCTTCACGCAAAATGAAACTACAACCGTCCACTTCTTCTGAAGACAGTCCAGTTAAGCGTTTAACTTCTCCTCCTCCAAACTTCTCGCCTCAAACTTTTGGTTATCACTCCACAAAGTTGAAATCAATTCTCAAATCACCCCAACCAGTTGATAACGATCATACACTTCGACGTTCCGCACGTTTAAGAAATAAAACAAAGAAAGTTACATTTTCCCATGTCTGACCACAATGACCAGCAACAATCCCCAGTCCCCGCCTGTGTACCCCTATGTACCAGGCATTGTCCAATACCCGACAACTCTGGGTATCAATCCTGCCATCCGACTCTCCGACAACCCATGGACGGAACTGATCAAAGTTTATCTCCCCGGCACCCCGGACACACTCATCTGTTGCCCGGTATCAATCTGCACAGTTCAGATATTTCCATATCAATTTGCCGACGCGTCTGGGAACGAACTACATTGCTACGACTCCTCAACTCCTATTCTCAAGAGAACCTTCCGCCATGTTGCTGTGGGAATTGTATTACCGGACCAAATTCCCTCTCTCTTGGACCAGTTGAGCGCAACTTACTTTCAAGCCACAGTGAAACAGTCACAGATGTGGAACGAATTTCTTCTTCAACTACGCGACGCCCCACCGAATTACGTCTCAGCGACGCCCGTTATTTCCATCGACCCGCAGATTCGGTTCGAACAAATATCTCGGGCATGGTTGGAATCAGCCAACACTTGTGCCATCCAAACCCGTCGATCCAATTGGGTCAAGAAACACGGGCCACGTCAAGGCCCGACTCTGACATTGCCTCAACAACTCCTGACAACTGCTCCACCGGACCCCATGCAAAACCCTCTCGCCCAGCCGCCTCAACAAGGCCCTGTACATATACCTTCACTTCCGAAAGTGACTTCACCGGAAGTGATGACGACAGTTTGCCAAACTCGCCCTCTCCCAACTCTGACGCCCGGCCCCCCGCCAACGACTCATATGATGACTGGTACGACGCCTGTCAAGCCGCCGCAGCAATGGACTCCGACGACTGGGACGGTGATCGACCTCAGACCCCAACCGATAATGGAAACCATACAACTCACTCCTCTCCATCAACCTCACCGAATCTACCCGGAACTCGTTCTCAACGAACAAGGGGAATTCGTGGAAGCCCCGTCAACTTTTCAACCTTAATAATTATGATTTTTATTTTTATTTTCGCCTGTGAAAGTGCTCCACTAGGCATTTGGGGAAGCCTCCCCAATCTATCTAAGATCACCGGCGCCGGAACCAAACTCAACATGGCCCGGACCAATTCAATGCATAAGATGGTACCCCTACAACGGTCAGTCAGTATCCAATCATTACCTTCCATGGCTCAAAACGGTAACAAAAATTTTGATCTTCCCATGCAGGCTGCACCTGCCAAGAAAAATAATGCAGTCAAAGTTATGGCTGCTGGAGCGGCTCTTATGGTAGCCCCACCAATCATTAGTAAAATCTTGGATTTCATTCCCTCTCGCTCCAACACCTTCCCGGAAATTCCTAAACCTGACCAGGAAACCCTTCCTCCTCCTCCGCCCACTCCCTCCCCACTCGAAAAACGACTTTTGATAAATTCACCAATTACGATTGACGATTATAACGATGATACTTTAAAGCCATTCAAAGATGTTAATAATTATGATGCTAACATAACACAAATGTTAGAAGAATGGAAATCTATTCATAATTCTTTTCTCTCCTTACAGAATAAGAAGGATGAGCCCGGCCAGACAGTTACTCTCACTACTACCCTCTCTCCGCCTGTCCATGCTAAGCAAACGGGACCGGAACCCATTCTTCCCGTTCTTCCGGTTCCAAAGATGGAAATTGGCGTTGGCGAAGGAGATTCCCAAGTTCTTCTCCGTATTTTTACATTGTCAAGTACCGCTCTTTCAACCATTATTGGTTTTGGTTTAATTATATATGGTTTATAATGTTATTACCGGTATCGTCAGCGGAACCGTCAGAACTCCCGAATCTCTCATGCCCTACCCAGCGCCTACTTCATCAATAATCCCCGCCCACACAACAATGACCCGTACCCACCCATCGTGGCCCTCAACAATTTATCCAACCAGCTGTCTGCCCGGACTCCAGCATAGTTTTAAGCTCACTTTGATTTTATAACAATAAGATGTACTAATACCATATTTATTTTACACCTGTTATCACCTTCATCTTAAATGATTTCAGTATGTGTACTAGCCCGTAAAGAAAAACACAAAAATAATTTTTTTTTTGCACTATCTCTTCTTTACTCTGCCTATCTTTTGTTCACAATACATACCAATTGTACTAACACAATCTGAATTTTAGTTACAAATTATTAAATTTTGAGGACAAAATTTTCCCCGACCGACCGGGATGTTAGGTATGTATATAGAAATTACATAAATTAGTTAAGTCTCACATGAATAATTATTTAAGTTGTGAAATACACAACCATAGATTAAGTTAGTTCAAAGTTACTTCAACACTTATTGTAAAGGTGCAAAGTAAGCATTTCCCATCGGCTAAAGCCGACGAGTGTCAACGTCCCGTTACATCCGTTATGATGTAACGTCTAGACTTAAGATTGTAAAAATAGGCTCAAGTAGCCACTTGTTAAGTTTAAGATTCTTCCAGACTCTTCAGTGAATAACTGAGAGTCATTCCAGTAACACCTATTTTTAGTTGTTAATCTTCATTTCCTTTTCCTTTTGATTTGAATTATAAATAAAAGCAATTAGTCTTCGGATTAATGTAAAATCACACTCAATCGTTTATTCATTATCATTCCTTCCATCAGCACGATTTCCAATTATTTACACTTTCTCAATAAATACTTAAGTAAATAATCCTGGAGTAAGGATTTCATGGTATAACCATAACCTACTCTTACAATACCTTGGTCGCTACTTTAATTCTTTCCAGTTTGTACAAATAAGCTCAAAAGCGTTTTAAGGTCGCCATGAAGTTAGAAACACTAGATGATCCTAATATGTCAGATGCTTATAATTATAAAATGAACTCATAAAATTTATTAGATCAAATCCGGTTGTAAATGCATTATTTACATGCCTTCAGGCAGACATTTCATTCATACCCAAAAGTTTTGGGAATAATTGTTTCCAGGAATAATTACCTGCTCTATCTAATAGATAAATACTTCTTGTGAGAAAACTAACGTGTGCAGGTCAAAAATATGAGTGCTAACCTCCTAATTTTGAAAATTAGTAAGTTAGACTATAATGATTACTTTTAATTATCATCGATAAATACCGATTCAGACCCCGAAAATTTTAGCAGTGGCTTGCTTGTGTGGCTCAAAAGTTCTTACAAGAGTGTGGAAGGTAAATTCTTGCACTCATACTATTGTCCAACACTGGTTTGTACGCGTAAGATTAGCTCCGCTCATTCGATAGTGCTGCGAAACTGTTTACTTGAATAATCAAGTTCAAGTCGAGTTGTGTCTAACTTGACCATCAAGTTGTTACCATGTTCAAGTTATATAAAATTTTGAAAATTGTGTACTTGAAATCTCAAATCCCTTGAGATACTTGATTCATCAAGTGCAAGTACGGGTACTTTATTGTTTAGACAATTTTTCCGGTTCAAGTCAAGTTGTCTAAAATAACTAGACTTGAACGCAGCTTTGAGAGGAAAATATGTTTTTGTCAAAGGTTTTTCAAAATGAAAAATTACTTCATGAAAGGCAATCACCCAACATATTGTACCGACCTGAATGCTAGCATGCGTAAAGATTTTATGGAAGATTTTACTAATTTAATAATAAGTAGATAATGAAGACTGCCATGTGTTTCAAATTTGTTTTAATAGACAGAAAGACAGCTACATTTCAAACCGGCAAAGGTTGGCTGTAAAATATATTAATTATATCTGAGAAGTGTTAGACGTTGTGAGTTCATGGAAAACCTTACTTACTGGTGTGAACACAAGATGTTTAGTAGTTCTTAACGGCAAAGCCGGTGGAAGCGACGGCATCGATACGTCCGGCTCCAACGTGGTGGTTGGGGTAGACGCTGTCGGAGACTCCACTGCAGGTCTTTCCACTTGCGGTAATTCGTTGGGATCCAGACACCAAGGCGGCCTTGAGTTGGTCAACGGTGAGATTAGGTCTGTCGTGCAAGATCAAAGCTGAGAGACCAGCGGCGTGAGGGCAGGCCATGCTGGTTCCGGACATAGTGGCGTATCCAGTGTCACTGGAGGAAGAGGCGGAGACAACGCTGGATCCAGGAGCAGCAATATCGGGCTTCATGCGTCCATCAACGGTGGGTCCAACGCTGCTGAAAGAAGAAACGACGTTTCCACTGGTGGTGGATCCGACGGCAATAGCACCTTGGCGATCAGAAGGAGAGTTGGCGGTTCTGCAACTTGGGCCAGAGTTTCCGGCGGAGAAGAGGGGAACAATGTTGACACGTCTCCAGGCAGCGATGATGTTATCGTACCAACTGTCTCCTTGACCACCTCCCCAAGAGTTGCTGGACACATTGGGGGCCTTGGTACAGTCGGGACTGCCTCCAGCGGTGTTGGTTGGGCAAGCGACCCAGTTACCGCATTCGGTGAGATCAAAAGTGGAGCAGCTGACGGCTCCACAACCCTTGCAAGCAACCCAGGTGGCACCGGGAGCGACACCGATTCCGTTGGCAGTTCCGGCAATGGTTCCCATGGTGTGGGTTCCGTGTCCTTGGGAATCACTGGGGTTGGCGGCCTTACCAGTTGGTGCGTACCAGGCGTAGTTGTTGTTTCCTTGGATGGTTCCACGGAAGTTGCTTCTCAAAGCAATATGAGTGTAACGGACACCAGTGTCAATGTTGGCAACAACAATTCCTTGTCCACTGTTTCCACGGCCATGGACGGTTCCAGCACGAATAGCGTCAACTCCCCATTGAGCCAAGGGGGCGATTTCCTCCTCGCTGAGTTCTCGGCGTTCAACAGGTTCCAAGGGGATGAATCTCTCAGCAACTAAAGATTCAACATCATCGTGGTTGCTCAAAGCCTGAACGGTCTCCTTGTCAGCATCACGGACAATGAGCTCAGCGCTAATCCAGAGTTGACGGATGTTGTCGTTGTCAACGGAGCGGGATTTGGTCAACATGGCGATGACATCGGCTTGGATGGTGTCAGCGTGGTCTTTCAAGATGGCGTGCATGGTGTTCAACTTGGCGTCACGGGTGGCAAGAGCCAAGGAGTCGAAACGAGCAAGGACTGATGCAGTGTCGGCCTTCTTGAAGGTAACGAGGACATTGGTGGTTTTGGAGGTTTCCAGATTCTTGAAAATCTGGGAATCAACGTTACTTGGGGCAGCAAGCGCGGAGCAAGCAAGCCCGACAAGGACGAGGGCGATTTGGACCTTCATTTTGGAGAGTAATAACTAGACTGGAGGACGAGTTGGCTGTGAATATTGATTCTGAATATGAACCGGCCTTTTATACTAAAATTTTTCCAGTCAAAAATATATTTCATTGTTCTAGTGCCACCTAAGTATCGTGATGAATCAAGTGATTATGTATGGCTGTGGATTATATTAAGAAACATTGGCGAGATACTTCAGGAATACAATTAATTGTTAGACAGCACCCTGATTGTGAGTCCGGTAGGGAAAACCCAACGTGAATTTGTTTCAGTATGTTTTTGCTGTCTGACAATATACATAATGTATATTATATCTTAGTTGTATTAAGTGGACGCGTGTACTTTGTTGACATAACCTTTGAATGCAATTCCGTTTACTAGCCGCACTATGTTAGTACACACGCGAGTATATGTAGGCCACTAAACTAATCAGTTAGACCAAGTTAAAGTCAATTTCATGATTGACGGACTTATCTGGGATTAAAAAGTGGGAAGTTTGTAGTATTTCGACTTTGGCATAATGTTTTAATTGCGAAAGGTCTTCAGCTTAATACACGATCCTACATTAATGGCTCGTTGGAGAGATTCGCAGGTGTCCTGAATCATAACTATTAATAATTATCATAAGTACATACATATGTACATACAATGTAACTTTCTGGTACTTGCTCTCACTCTCAGTCTCACGATCGAGTTGTTCCTATATTTGACTCAGTTTGTGCTTGAACATAACATGATTTGGACGCGTGCTATCATGTGGTTTATTGCACGATGAAAGAATTGACCAGGATTTCTTGGAGTGCTGATTATTTACAATCAGAACAACTGAAGTATGCAGTTCTCTATGATAATCAGTTCCACAAGGAAGGCTATTTAACACGTGATCTTACGAATTGAGCTAGCATTTATGTAAATTCTAAGAAATAGTAAACCAGTAAGTAATATGATACAAGAATGAATGTAGAGAGCAGTTGCTGTCATTCAATACAACATTTAATAAATAATTATTTCGGGCCACTCTCAAACCATCCGTACAGTTTTAAAATTGTGACTTCAAAATTTTAGGGAAATAACAAAATAGCATACATATACAAGACATACTTATACAGTATACATTAGATAAGCATAATTGTTGTGTGTTCAACAGAGGAATCTATGTGATATTGTGTTGCGTATATGAACTATTTTTTTTTCATTGTGTATCTTTGCTTGCTCACGAAAGCATTACGCTAATAGGAAGTTTTATTAAGTTTGGTGCAAACCGGAATAAGTCCATTTTTCGAAAATGTATTGCTGCCGAAGTATTGAACCTGGAATTGTAGAAATTGTGTGACATTACAGTATGTTCATACCCTTAAAGCGAAAAATGTTACAAGCTTGTAACGTTGTAACTCTCAATCGTTTGGATTTTGAGAAGTTTTTCGTTTCACTTGCCAAATTTTTAAGTCCGTGTAAAAATCTTAAGAGAACTTAAGCCCGTTTGCATCTCATCTATGTACTACTCATTTTTATGCAGCAAAAGTTTTCACCACTGACTTTCTTTTCTTTCTACTTCGGTTAAGTGTACAGCTCACTTTATTTTATAAAAAACACCTTCAAAAATTGTGTACAATATGATTTTACTGTGAACCCCCGCTAGCGGCGCTAGCCAAAGAAGATATTTATTAATGCAAATATTGCTAAATGAAGTATAGTGAATTTATTAGTCTGACACTAAAACCAGGATTTATTATTGTTCATTATTATCATACACTAATTGAGACTGAGTCAAACTCAAACTCAACATCTCCAAAATCTAGATGTGTATGTTGTTGCAACTTGTCCGCATAATTGTTAATACGGAAAAATTGCTTTTAATTTCTTAAATACATTTCACGCCATCACAGCACTGCTTATTTGAGTGCTACCGACATGTTTAAGTTGTAAAATGTAAAATGGATTCACATAAAACCAAATGTATTACCAAAAATTACCAAAATTATAAATAAATTAGGCAAAGGTGAGACAATATGACGTATACTGAGCCTATGCATGTACACAATGAATTTTCATCATTATAGTTCTGTTTTATTAGCGGTAATTTCATCAGAGCAGTAACTTAATCCTTATATTTGCAGACATTAAAGCAGATGGGAATATAACACAAATTAAAAACAATGTTTAAGCTTTATTTTCTCGAATTGCTTAAAGAATTTCAAAACAGTTCTATCTGTATTGCAAGTTGTCATTTGCGACAGGTAATCAAAACTATAAACCACCGCTCCTCAAAAGTTGTACTACACAGTATTGAGCGGTTGAATAAGTTCAAAGTTGTAGGATGTAATTGACGCTGTTGGATGATTAGTACAAAAAGTCATGAGCATTCGTTTATATTTAAAATTATATAATTTCTATTTAAGTGGATTATTTTCTTTGACACTGTATTTTTTCATGCTCAATCAGGCGGGATTACAGATTTTGGGATAATTGACAGCGGAAATCTCTAAAATATAAATAAAACGCGCGTGATGAAGCGATTATTTCAAAACTTCCCTCTCTTCTAAACGCGCTTTATAGATTCGCGAGTACAAATTACCATAAAGGCTAAATGGGCTACTGGCAACTATGTTTTGATTTTTCGAGTTATGTCTAAAGAAAATCTCAAGGTCGTTGTAACTGATACTGCTTAACAAGTACATACATACACAAGTAATTGTGTTTTTAAAGAAGTTTCGTAATTTGTTGTAATTTAAAAGGCTTAATACTAGAATTTGACGATGAGGGGACATTTTTAAATCTTCACTCTCTCCTAAACGCGCTTTATGGGTTCGCGAGTATAAATGAAAATTGTGCATTTAAAGAAGTTCTGTACTATTAGATTATAACATACAAAATTGCATTTCAGATGCAAAGGTCATTTATAAAATATTCGACTAGGAAAAAAAATATTTCGGCAATATAATTTTAATACTGGTGGATCAAGCCACTAGACTCCGTCGGTATTGTTATTGGGAAATGGGGGTAATCCATCGACGTAGGCGGTGGCTTGATCCGCTAAACATTATTTTACGGGGATGAAAATTAAATCTTCGCTCTCGCTCTTAAAAGGTAATAGCTTCTGTTGGATTGCGATTGCAATTATCATAAAGGATAACTACCCGGCTTATTTGCGGTATATGTAATTTGCATGTAATTGCAATTGGCGTGTATGTATTTTCCATTTTCGAAACCGTTGGTTGTTTAAGTACCTCTTTATCCGCACTAGCTGATTAAGCCACTAGCCCTTTCTCTGTATCGTACTTTAATGTTTATATAGTATAGAAGCCTTTCGAAGCCAGAAATAGCTGGCTGTGCGTGCCGTGCTAGTATAAAATATAATCACACACGTTTTCAACAGTTATGCCCTCGCGAGGCAGAATATTAAACCTGGTAGTATTTTATTGCAGTTGATTCATATTCTTACCTTTCTGGACTATGACTCTGTCCATGTAGAAAAATTGACCGCAGGTTCTTCCACCTATTTAAATTTGTTTTATTTAGAGCTAGCGCGTTGGTTTATCTGCAGCTTTAATCCGACTCTCAAAATAGACAACATATGATGAAAATAATATTTAAATAAAATTTCAGACGTCAACTAACGAGCAGAACATTTACATAGGAAAAGCGGTTTATTTGTTCATCGTTTATAGGTACATAATTTATAACGAAGCTTTTGTTAAGATAACATGAAAATAATATCCTTCGGTGACCTCGGAAACACCGCAATTCTTCTTCAGAAGAATATTTTAGTAGTTCTCAAGGGCAAAGTTGGTGGAAGCGACGGCATCGATACGTCCGGCTCCAACGTGGTGGTTTGGGTAGACGTTGTCGGCGACTCCACCGCAGGTCTTTCCACTTGCGGTAATTCGTTGGCACCCATTAATCAAAGCGGTCTTGAGTTGGTTAACGTTGAGATTAGGTCTGTCGTGCAAGATCAAAGCTGAGAGACCAGCGGCGTGAGGGCAGGCCATGCTGGTTCCGGACATGGTGGCGTATCCATTGTCACTGGAGGACGAGGCGGAGACAACGGCGGTTCCGGGAGCAGCAATGTCGGGCTTCATGCGTCCATCGACGGTAGGTCCAACGCTGCTGAAAGAAGAAACGATGTTTCCACTGGTGGTGGATCCAACGGCAATAGCGTTAGCAAGATCAGATGGAGAGTTGGAAGTTCTGCAGTTTGGGCCAGAGTTTCCGGAAGAGAAGAGAGGAATAATGTTGACACGTCTCCAGGCAGCGATGATTGGTTCGTAGGAAGTCTGTCCTTGACCACCTCCCCAAGAGTTGCTGGCCACATTGGGGGCCTTGGTACAGTCGGGACTGCCTCCAGCGGTATTGGTTGGGCAAGCGACCCAGTTACCGCACTCTTGGAGATCCAAGGAAGAACAGCTCGATGATCCACAACCCTTGCAAGCGATCCAATGGGCACCGGGAGCGACACCGATTCCGTTGGCAGTTCCGGCAATGGTTCCCATGGTGTGGGTTCCGTGACCGTTTCCATCACTGGGATTGGCGGCCTTTCCGGTTGGTGCGTACCAGGCGTAGTTGTTGTTTCCTCGGATGGTTCCACGGAAGTTGCTTTTCAAAGCTACGTGAGTGTGACGGACACCAGTGTCAATGTTGGCAACAACAATTCCTTGTCCTCGGTTACCACGACCATGGACGGTTCCAGCACGAATAGCATCAACTCCCCATTGGGCCAAGGGGGTGATTTCATCCTCGCTGAGTTCTCTTCGGTCAATAGGTTCCAATGGGTAGAACTTCTCAGCAATCAAAGATTCAACATCATCGTGGTTGCTCAAAGCCTCCACGGTCGCCTTGTCAACATCACGGACAACGAGTTCAGCGGTGATCCAGAGTTGACGGATGTTGTCGTTATCTACGGATTGGGATTGCTCCAACATACTGATGACATCGGCTTGGATGGTGTCAGCGTGGTCTTTCAAGATGGCGTGCATGGTGTTCAACTTGGCGTCACGGGTGGCAAGAGCCAAGGAGTCGAAACGAGCAAGGACTGATGCAGTGTCGGCCTTCTTGAAGGTAACGAGGACATTGGTGGTTTTTGAGGTTTCCAGGTTCTTTAGAATCTGGGGCTCAACTGTAGCCGTGGCAGCAAGCGCGGAGCAAGCAAGCCCGACAAGGACGAAGGCGATTTGGATCTTCATTTTTAAGCACAATTGCTGACCTGGAGGACGAGCTGAAACTGCTTGTTGTTGTTGCTCCGGACTCAATCTTTTATACAAAAATTGGAACCTTCAAATAATGTACAATGATTATTGCAATTAATAGTGCTGCCTTTTTATATCTTTCGCGTATTTAATACCTAAGAGCGATAAGATAATTGCAACTTTGCAGTAGGATTTGAATCTGTTTGTGGTCGCTTATAGATATGTAATAAATATCTCAAGTGGATGGAAAGGTCCTGTTGTTGTCATTGACAACTGACATTGGGTAGAGTTAAGGAAAGCTAAGTTGGTCCACTAGAATCCCTATAATAAATGGAAACTCAGGGACGGCTTATCGCAGATTCTAAAGTGGATTGTTGACAATAAATCACTTATTTTGTCATAAGGCGTTATCATCCAAAAATATCATTCGTCTTTTTATACTTCATATACTTAAAAACCGAAACAATGTCAATAATCTTCTCGTAAAACACGTGTTGGAAAGCTTAGTGGAATGGGATCCTGGTCGTATTATTCGGTTTTTCCGAATGCAACGGTTGTAGTGCTGATCTTTCAACGATTTGGTAGTTGTTCCAAGGAATCATCATGTTTGCTTGCGAATAATTCCTCATAAAATTAAATTAAATTTGAAAATAAATGACCTTGTTCTGTGTTGCTCCTCTTAATACAGGATCAATTTGTTAAAACGTTAATTTCATCATTCAGTATGCTTTGCTGAAACTCCCCAACCAGTGTCTCCAGACAGTTCAAGATTTTTGGGGTGGCACATTACCTGTAAAAATTCACAAGTCTATTGATTTTTTGTGAATGTTTATTAAAAATTCTTATCATTACGCTACACATTTGCGATCACAAGGAAACAAAATAAGATTCTAAACTCATTTTCTTAATGCCACACAAAAATTTGCAAAATTTAATTTTGAGGTTGGATTGTTGAATGTGACTTGTTAACCTAAGTTTCGTATGTGTACATCAAATAAATAAGGGAACAAATAAAGCACCCGTGATTGGATGCAATAAACACAACTCAAATTTCTGGCCGATAATTGCTGGGCGAAATCTCCGTAGTATCCCGAAATCCAGAAAAAAAGTTAATGCTGCTGCATGTCTGTGCTGGATTCCAACCAAGGGACTTGAGTGAGCCCCATGAGCAGGAATCCGATGCCATAAGGACGCTAGGTGTTGGGGTCCAAGAGATTTTGAGATTACTTCATTTCAGACTCAAAAAGAGGGATTTTTTTGGAAGTTTCTTTTTTTGCTAGTACAAAACAGTCCTTTTGCAATTTTCGCTTTCTGGCTTGTACAAAACAAGGATATTGAAATCAAATACGAGGATTTTTAAAAAATTTTGTTTGGATTTAACAGGGATTTTGAAAACCACAAAACCAGTAGTATCTTCGTTGATGGAGTAGCCACCGTAGCCAAAATATGGCTGAACCAAGTACTGGCATAGGATTGAGTGTAATGTTGAGTCATAAATTTGCGACAATGGAAAAAGGATGATGACAATTGATGTCGATATTTTCCAATAGTTTCCCTTTGAAATTTTCCTCCAAGTCTCATTACTTACAAGCGAAGATTTTTGTTTTTAATCCGCAAACCATTTTTGAAGAAATGTAACGGCCTTTGTGTAGTGCAGCACACAGTCGCAAAGTGCTTCAGTAAAGTCAAAACAACCATTATGTCAATTATTTGGAATTTTCTTTTCCTTCATATATCCGGGCTTATCTCCCGACGCAAAATTTCAGAGGGCTTATATGCATATAATTATATATAGATACTATAGTAGATATATGGTATGATATATGTATATGATATAGATATTTATATATATATTATATTATTATATTATTATTATATTATTATTATATTATATTATATTATATCTACACCTAATTACTCAATACATTATACCTTTTGAAAGTATACGCCATCAGGGAGTCATTCGTCCGGATCAGATTCCTAGTAATACGTCGTCCTACATCAAAAGGGCCATAACCAGGAGCATTAGAATACAATTCTGTCGTACTTTGCTTTCATAACTGTATAAAAAATCAAAGCACTGTCCCAAACACATGAAAGTCGACCATGGTAAGTCATGAGTTCATAACGTCGGTGAAAAGACAAAATGGTCTAGATGCATTTTCGTTCATAAGCAAAATGGCCATACAGATACACAGCTTATGAACAACAACAACAATAAAACAAAGACAATACTTAATAGTATCAGCGTATAGAGGCTCAGATTTTATTTGCAAATAATTTAAACGTTTTGACATAAAAGGACATGCAGAATGAGAGTTAATAAAAAATTAATATCCTCCGACTACTTTCGGAAACATTCCACTCATTCATACGGCGATTTTTTTTAGAAGTTCTCAAGTACAAAGTTGGTTGAAGCAACGGCATCGATACGTCCGGCTCCAACGTGGTGGTTGGGGTAGACGCTGTCGGAGACTCCACTGCAGGTCTTTCCACTTGCGGTAATTCGTTGGCATCCAGACACCAAGGCGGCCTTGAGTTGGTCAACGTTGAGATTAGGTCTGTCGTGCAAGATCAAAGCTGAGAGACCAGCGGCGTGAGGGCAGGCCATGCTGGTTCCGGACATGGTGGCGTATCCAGTGTCACTAGAGGAAGAGGCGGAGACAACGTTGGATCCGGGAGCAGAGATATCGGGCTTCATGCGTCCATCGATGGTAGGTCCAACGCTGCTGAAAGAAGAAACGACGTTTCCACTGGTGGTGGATCCGACGGCAATAGCGGTAGGACGGTCAGAAGGAGAGTTGGCGGTTCTGCAGCTTGGGCCAGAGTTTCCGGCGGAGAAGAGGGGAACAATGTTGACACGTCTCCAGGCAGCGATGATTGCTTCGTAGGAAGTATCTCCTTGACCACCTCCCCAAGAGTTGCTGGACACATTAGGGGCCTTGGTACAGTCGGGACTGCCTCCAGAGGTAGTGGTTGGGCAAGCGACCCAGTTACCGCACTCTCGGAGATCCAACGATGAACAACTTGATGATCCACAACCCTTGCAAGCAACCCAGGTGGCACCGGGAGCGACACCGATTCCGTTGGCAGTTCCGGCAATGGTTCCCATGGTGTGAGTTCCGTGACCGTTTCCATCACTGGGATTGGCGGCCTTACCAGTTGGTGCGTACCAGGCGTAGTTGTTGTTTCCTTGGATGGTTCCACGGAAGTTGCTTCTCAAAGCAATGTGAGTGTAACGGACACCAGTGTCAATGTTGGCAACAACAATTCCTTGTCCACTGTTTCCACGGCCATGGACGGTTCCAGCACGAATAGCATCAACTCCCCATTGGGCCAAGGGGGCGATTTCCTCCTCACTGAGTTCTCGGCGTTCAACAGGTTCCAATGGGTAGAACTTCTCAGCAATCAAAGATTCAACATCATCGTGGTTGCTCAAAGCCTCCACGGTCGCCTTGTCAGCATCACGGACAATGAGTTCAGCGGTGATCCAGAGTTGACGGATGTTGTCATTGTCTACGGATTTGGATTTCTCCAACATGCTGATGACATCGGCTTGGATGGTGTCAGCGTGATCTTTCAAGATGGCGTGCATGGTGTTCAACTTGGCGTCACGGGTGGCAAGAGCCAAGGAGTCGAAACGAGCAAGAACAGCCTCAGTGTCGGCCTTCTTGAAGGTAACGAGAACATTGGTGGTTTTTGAGGTTTCCAGGTTCTTTAGAATCTGGGGCTCAACGGTAGCCTTGGCTGCAAGCGCGGAGCAAGCAAGCCCGACAAGGACGAGGGCGATTTGGAACTTCATTTTGAAGCGTAATTACTGACCAGAAGAACGAGCTGAAACTGCTTGCTGATGTGGCTCCGGACTCAGTCTTTTATACGAAAATTGGAGCCTTGAAATTATGTTGCTTATGTACAAAGATTATTGCACGAACAATAGGACTGCCCTGTATTTTTTTGCGTATTTAATGCCTAAGAGCGATAAGATTATTGCAACTTTTCAGTAGTGTTTCGAATGATCAGTTTGAGGTCGCTCATACGTACACATATGACAAAAAATATCTCAAGTGGCTGGAAAAGTCCTGATGTTGTCATTGACAACTGACATTGTGCCAATTTAGAGAAAGTTAAGTTGGTTCAGAATAAACCCTATAGTAAATGGACACTGAGGACCGGTTTATCGCAGGTTCTAAAGTGGATTGTTGACAATAAATCACTTATTTTATTCACAAGGCTTTTTTCGCAAGGATTTTTGATCCAAACATATTACCTTTATACTACGTTTTCTACCCAAGGGCGTTACAGAGTTTTGATCCAAATATATCATTCGTCTTTTAATATTTCATGTATCTACTTATAAACCGAAACCTTTTTCCGAAAGCAACGGTTGTATAGTTCAACTGATCTTTCAACGATTTGTTAGTAGTTCCAAGGAATCGTCTTTACTTGCGAATTATTCGTTATAAAATTAATTGAAATTTGGAAATAAATTACTTTGTTCTGTTTTGCAATCCTCCTAATATACGTTCAATTAGTTAAAACGTCATTTTCAACTGATACCGCCCAACCAGTATCGCCAGACAGCTCAAGATTCTTACAGTGGCACATTACCATCGATCTTTCAGAAGTCTGTTGCTTTTTGGAAAAGATTTAATAAAAATTCTTATCACTACGCTACACGTTTGCGGTAATTCTGATAAAAAAGGAGAGTATTAACTCATTTTCTTATTGTCACACAATAATTTGCAAAACTTCATTTTGAAGCTGGGCTGTTGAATGACAAATTAACCTGACTTATGTAATTATGTGTACATCAAATGAACAAGGTAACAAATAAATCAAGAATAATTGATTGCGACAAAGACAACTAAAAATTGTGGTCTATAATTTGTGGGTGAAATTTCCTTTCTATCCCGAAATCCAACAAAAAAGTTACTGTTGCTGCATATCTGTGTTGGAAACCGTCCACATTAGTTGAGTGAGCTCCTGAGCAGGGATCCGATTTCTTCGGGACCCCGTGTGCTGAGGCCTCAGGTATTTTGAGATATTTCATTTGATAAGGGATTAACCAACATAAACATAGGGATTTTATCCTTTGATCCCTGACATTTAGATAAGCAGAATCCCAGAACCAGGGACTTTAGCAGGAATCAGAACCTTTGAGCATAATGATCATCCATGTCTCACTTCCCCCCTTGCGTTTAAAACAAAAAAAGCTGATTAAGTTATCGATCCCGCAGTAAAAATGTAGCCTTTTCATTGAAAAGACCATGCATCACTGAGCACAAGCAGCGTATTTCCGTCAAGACTTTTGAAACCATTTGTTCCTTATTGGTAAACAAGACCAAAAGACCCAGCATACATACTTGAACGCACAATAGTATGTAAATGATCGAATGTAAGGAAATTTTACAGGAAGTTAGGAAATGGAACAGGGTTAATCATAATTTTGTACAAAAATCTTCATTATTTGGTAGTAACTCACTAAGACAGAATCACTACAATAATTTTGTGCATGCATAAATATAATAATAAGTATTATAAAATATGTCGTTTTCTGGAGCCTGGTGTATATGATCTTACTATACTGTATATGAGGAATAGTATTTGATTATAATAGTATTAGCATCGCAAATCGAAAAATAAAAACCTAAATATTCGCATAAATTGAAATTATGTCAATGCTTTAATGCTACCTATAATAATTAAAATATTTTGTCAATAGTAAAGTTTCGTGACATGACCTCACCGATGAGATCAGAGCAAATAGTCATCTACCCTGTATCCTCTGATTAAACTTGCAATATAGCGATTTAAATTAAAGAGCTTTAAGTTTTTAAGAGTGATTATTTAATGAGTAGTAGCGCTTTATATTTACTACAAAAAGTGTAAAAATATTTTTTGTCGAAATTTGAGTAAAAAATTAAAAACTTCCGTTTCATTTTTCCCGAAGAAAAGCCCTGCCTATGCTCCAATTACTTCAACAGTCCATCTAGCATTCTGGAGAAACAAAATTTTGAAAAATCAGTAATAAAATATGGCAAAATTGGGAAATTGATTATTTTTTACCATTTTCCCTTCTATCGACTAGAGATGCAGTAAAATGTTTTATGGTAAGCAAAATAATAATTTGTATGTTCTGTAAATGAAACGGGTGCATAAGTAATTTGAAAGGTGAAGAATACACGTCTTGACTTAATGTAATGGTATCTTATCAGTCCAATCAATAATAATCATCGGCATCAATACAATCATTACAGTAAATAGCCATAATTAGACACAGGAGTAGCATTACGTCAGAAATTTCCTTCACAGAAATTGATTAGGTTTTTATTTTCAAAAACAAATTGCGAAGAAGGAAAATGGGAACAAGAAATAATAAATTGAACGTCAAGACAAATTAATGCCATCAGGTGATTTACGGAAAGAAATCAGTAACTCCCCCGGCTGTTTCCTCAATAGTTAGCAATGACGAAATTGGTGGAAGCAACGGCATCAATCCGACCAGCTCCAACTTGGTAGTTGGGGTAGACGTTGTCACTGACTCCATTGCAGGTAATTCCACTTGCGGAAATTCGTTGGCACCCGTTAACCAAAGCGGCCTGGAGCTGGTCAACATTGAGATTTGGTCTGTCGTGCAGAATCAAAGCTGAGACTCCAGCAGCGTGAGGACAAGCCATGCTTGTTCCGGACCAGGTTTCATATCCTGTATCGCTGTCGGAAGAGGCGGAGACAACAAAAGAACCGGGAGCGGCAACGTCAGGTTTCATACGTCCATCGATTGTGGGACCAACGCTGCTGAAGGAAGAAATAACATTGTCAACTGTTATGGATCCGACGCCGATTGCATTAGGACGGTCTCCAGGAGATTGTGCGGTTCTACAGGTTGGACCATTGTTTCCGATAGAGTACAGAGGAACAATGTTAACACGCCTCCAGGCTGCGAGGATGTCATCGTACCCGACATCTCCTTGAATTCCTGACCAGGAGTTGCTTGACACATTCGGGGCCTTGGTGCAGTCCGGGTTGGTTCCAGCAGTGTTGGTGGGGCACGTGACCCAGTTACCACATTCTCTAAGATCAAAAGCGGAACAGTAAGCGTTAGCGTCGCAACCCTTGCAAGCAATCCAGGTGGCACCGGGAGCGACACCGATTCCGTTGGCAGTTCCGGCAATGGTTCCCATGGTGTGGGTTCCGTGGCCATGATCATCAAAGGGATTGGCGGCATGACCTGTAGGTGCGTACCAGGCATAGTTGTTGTTTGCTTGGATGGTTCCACGGAAGTTGCTTTTTAAAGCAACGTGAGTGTGTCGGACACCAGTGTCGACATTAACAACAACAATGCCTTGTCCTCGATTACCTCGGCTGTGGACTGTTCCAGCGTGAATAGCATCGACTCCCCATTGTGCCTGGGGGTTAATTTCATCTTTATTGAGTTCTCTACGCTCGACAGGTTCCAGTGGGAAGAACTTCTCAGCAACCAGAGATCCGACATCCGGGTGGTTTCTCAGAGATTCAACGGTATCCTTGTCAGCATTACGAACAATGAGCTCGGCGGAGATCCACAGCTGGCGGATATCAGTGTTCTTTGAGGAGTCGGATTTCTCCAACATCGCAATCACATCAGCTTGGACAGTATCAGCGTGATCTTTCAAGATGGCGTACATGGTGTTCAGTTTGGCATCACGGGTGGCAAGAGCTAAGGAGTCGAAACGAGCAAAGGCAGCCGCAGTGTCGGTCTTCTTGAAGGTAACGAGGACATTGGTGGTTTTTGAGGTTTCCAGGTTCTTGAGAATCTGGGGTTCAACGGGAGCTGGGGCAGCAAGGGCGGAGCAAGCAAGCCCGACAAAGACGAGGGCGATGTGGAACTTCATTTTGGAGGGTAACAACTGGACTGGAGGACGAGTTGGCTGTGAATAGTTTGATCGGATTCCACCTTTTATACAAAAATCAATGCCGTAAAAAATTGCTTGGACAAATGGTTCATTTTGAAGCGTTTGATCTGGAGAGCGATTTGGTCTTGGATAATTTTGAAATGGAAGTGGCCATTTATGTATATGAACGCTGATACTTAGAACTGAATACATATATTATTGTCACAATTCCAAGAATTTTGTATAATCTGTTTAATCCTTGTTTTTTCATGTCAAAGTAACGATAAGATAATTAGTTCTTCAGTGGTGCAAAAACATTATAGCGCAGTAGCTAAACTATATCTCATCGAAGAAGTACTACCAAAGTGGATGGAAATATTCCAGCTTGATCGATTTGATTATTAGTATTTTTATTACGGATATCACATGAAATGACAAAGTCGAATGGTCGGATATAGTCACTCCGGAGACAATCCCTCAGTAGTTAAACCCTCCGAAACTTGATAAAATATTTCTGTTTGAAACAACACAAGGATATTTCCATTGCAAAACGCCTTGGTGTCAATAAATAGAATCGACTGGATTAATATGTATATTTATTTGGATTGTAAACTAGAGTCGGTAAAATACAGATAGGCATAATTACAAATATTGGAATAGGTAAACTTCAGTCGATTTTAGAACTCTCACTGCTGAAGAAATTCGCGAAGGCAATTATGAATGGCTTTGACGAATTGAATTCCGATTGGTTTGTGTAAACCTGATTCTCATAGTTTTAGAGAATGTTTCGTAAAAACGAACCATCTGCCGTGATACGAATTCTGGAAGAGCAGAAAGTTTTATATTCCAAGCAACGCAACGGTACGAAATACCGGTTGAAATATTTACGTTCTTTTAAACATAATTTTAGGCTTGTAAAAGTTGATTGACGCGATTTCCTTATATGCAACTGACGCTAACCTGTGTCATTTTGAAATACAGCAAGTAGGAATAGTATGGTTTTCGAATATATGTATGTAATCAGGAGCAAGTGGCATGTTACTACTGATTGGCAGAGACTCGTTCATTTTGAGCTGCAAATCATTGTAAGTGATATACAACTTAAGCAAGTCATTGTAATTTGCGAAATAAAAATTCCCTTATCATCTTAATTATTTTGTTATGATTAAGGAGCAAAGCATTAGGAATCATATTTATTATAGCAATTGCAATCCAATCTGCAGTTACAAAGGCTGTCGTACAACTAACCCATGCGAAGGAGGAATAATCTCCAGCAGTATGAGGGAACCTATCCGGAGGGTTTATGAGTCAATGTATGGCTACTTCTGTTGAGAAGCAGTGTCAATAAAGTCTTTATATATATTATTGTATTAAGAGTTTGCTGATTCAAGAACTCTTAATACATTGTGCCTTTGAAAGCATATGACCTTATGACTACATATAGTGCTTATATGACTGTTTAAAAAGAATCAAAGCACTGTCCCAAACTCATGAAAGTCGACCATGTTAAGTCATGAGTTCATACTGTCGGTGAAGAGACAAAATGGTCAGCATGCATTTTCATTTGTAAGAAAAATGGGCATACGGATACACTACAATTATAAGCATAACATGTCCGTCGGAAATACCGACACGATTAGATACTACATAACTTCCTGCAGCTTATGATCAACAACAATAAACCAAAGACAATACTTACTAGTATCGGTGTATAGGGGTTCAGATTTTAATTGCAAATAATTTAAACGTTTTGACATAAAAGGGCATGCAGAATGAGAGTTAATAAAAAATTAATATCCTCCGACTACTTTCGGAAACACTTCATTCATTCATAAGACGATTTTTTAGAAGTTGGAAAGGACAAAGCCGGTGGAAGCAACGGCATCGATACGTCCGGCTCCAACGTGGTGGTTGGGGTAGGTGCTGTCGGCGACTCCACTGCAGGTCTTTCCACTTGCGGTAATCCGTTGAGATCCTGACACCAAGGCGGCCTTGAGTTGGTCAACGGTGAGATTAGGTCTGTCGTGCAAGATCAAAGCTGAGAGACCAGCGGCGTGAGGGCAGGCCATGCTGGTTCCGGACATGGTGGCGTATCCAGTGTCGCTGGAGGAAGAGGCGGAGACAACGCTGGATCCAGGAGCAGCAATATCGGGCTTCATACGTCCATCAACGGTAGGTCCAACGCTGCTGAAAGATGAAACGACGTTTCCACTGGTGGTGGATCCGACGGCAATAGCACCTTGGCGATCAGAAGGTGAGTTGGCGGTTCTGCAGCTTGGGCCAGAGTTTCCGGCGGAGAAGAGGGGAGCAATGTTGACACGTCTCCAGGCAGCGATGATGTTATCGTACCAGCTGTCTCCTTGACCACCTCCCCAAGAGTTGCTGGACACATTAGGGGCCTTGGTACAGTCGGGACTGCCTCCAGCGGTGTTGGTTGGGCAAGCGACCCAGTTACCGCATTCGGTGAGATCAAAAGTGGAGCAGCTGACGGCTCCACAACCCTTGCAAGCAACCCAGGTGGCACCGGGAGCGACACCGATTCCGTTGGCAGTTCCGGCAATGGTTCCCATGGTGTGAGTTCCGTGTCCTTGGGAATCACTGGGGGTGGCGGCCTTACCAGTTGGTGCATACCAGGCGTAGTTGTTGTTTCCTTGGATGGTTCCACGGAAGTTGCTTCTCAAAGCAATGTGAGTGTAACGGACACCAGTGTCAATGTTGGCAACAACAATTCCTTGTCCACTGTTTCCACGGCCATGGACGGTTCCAGCACGAATAGCATCAACTCCCCATTGGGCCAAGGGGGCGATTTCCTCCTCGCTGAGTTCTCGGCATTCAACAGGTTCCAAGGGGATGAATCTCTCAGCAACTAAAGATTCAACATCATCGTGGTTGCTCAAAGCCTGAACGGTCTCCTTGTCAGCATCACGGACAATGAGCTCAGCGCTAATCCAGAGTTGACGGATGTTGTCAGTGTCGACGGAGCGGGATTTGGTCAACATGGCGATGACATCGGCTTGGATGGTGTCAGCGTGATCTTTCAAGATGGCGTGCATGGTGTTCAACTTGGCGTCACGGGTGGCAAGAGCCAAGGAGTCGAAACGAGCAAGGACAGATGCAGTGTCGGCCTTCTTGAAGGTAACGAGGACATGGGTGGTTTTTGAGGTTTCCAGATTCTTGAAAATCTGGGAATCAACGTTACTTGGGGCAGCAAGCGCGGAGCAAGCAAGCCCGACAAGGACGAGGGCGATTTGGACCTTCATTTTGGAGAGTAACAACTAGACTGGAGGACGAGTTGGCTGTGAATGATGAAGTTTGATCGGATTCCATCTTTTATACAAAATTCAGTGCCGTAGAAATTGCTTGGACTAATGATTGTAATGAGAGCTAAAATGCAAGATATTTTATTGGCTTAATATAATTGTTATAACATTCTGAAATAAATTATAATTTGCATACAATGACAAGGGTCGTTTGTTTGCAAACTGTGACAGGGCATCACCTCCCAGTAAGCTGGGGAATACCTTCAACTTGGCTTTGTGATTGTTATCACATAAACCCGGTATACTATTTCAAGTGGATGTGAAAGTTTGTTTATTGTTTGATACTTTGTTATAGGTGCAGATGTTTGACGCTGGTTTAATATATAACAAATTAATATTAATCCACTAGTATTGAATTAATATTGATTTCAGGAATTATCTTATAGATATCGCACGTTCTTAAGTGGATTGTTTACAAAAACTTTCACCGCGGGACAATCATTTAGGATCAGGCATCCTTCAGTTTTGGAGTTTCAATGGAACTGGGTAATCTTAGAATACGAGGACAAACATGGGCTGTTCACATGGTGAGACCCGTGAAACATTACGTAATTACCTGGTTGTTTAAAAATAGCAATCCCATCGAACCTTCGGGAGTTTTCAAGAACACGGTATTTCCACATGTTGATTTGTTTACTTTAGATTTTGGATCCTATTGGCTACAATTTACGAAGAGAGTCAAGTATAGATCAAGAGTTTCGCAACGGTTTGTTTTACAATTGAATCAAGAGTAAATGAAGGTTACTGTAATATATGCGCATGTTTATTTAGTCTCCAGGGGAACTCCAGAAGCTGATAAGCTTACTCAATCATCGAAATACTAATTCTATTTCTCCACGGCATTAACATGAAGTGGGAAGAAATTCAGCAAACACTTTTTTTCGTGTTTTACAGTAATCATCTGATTCGACACTGTACAAGAGTAATAATAATAATTTTGGTTTGTTACACGAAATGAGCCGCAGTAGTCATTTGATGCAATTCAATTTGTGGATTGCAGTAGGGACACATTTAAATTATTTGAGCCTGCCTATCCAAAATTTAATTTCCAGACTCCGATTGTTTAAAGCTACGATTAACTACAGTACGCCAGTAATTTCTTTTCATTTAGTAATGGTGAAAAGCTTAAACTAAAGATAGATATGTATTCAGCTGATGAAAGCACAGCTAGTAACAATTAGCTTAGATGTAATTATGTTATTGTCACTTCCAGGCAGAGATGTTCAAATGATTTTTCCTTCCTTCAATCCTTCAAATGCAAAAAAATAGATCTATTTCCTTCCTTCAGACCTCTTCAGATTGAAGGCTTGAAATTTAAATTCCTTCCTTTACCCTTCCTTCAAAGTAGTTTTGTTGAGATCCTTCATTAAACCTTCAGTAATGATTAATACCCTTCTTTCATCAAAGTTCGTCTTCCGTTAATTTTTATTTTCATGTTTGAGACAACAAAGTTAATAGTCACTTACTATTCAATGCTTAAAATAACACGTTGTACATTATATAGTATTCATTGTTTCAATTTTAAAAAGATATCTATATTCCCCATACTGAATCGGCTTTGACACAGCATCAACAAGTAAGTCTAGCTCGACGAGTTCGGATCTGCGCTCCAGATATAGAAAAAAGTTGTAAATGTTAAAGCTAATTTGTTTTATAACAACAGCATAAGTGCGTCGATACGAAAAATTACAGTCCCAGTCAGAAACCGTTTTTTCATCGCATTATATGCATCGTGGTACGTTTTGTGTGGATAAGAGGACTTATTGACAGCTAGAGTTAGTCGTCATGAAAGGTACATACGGGGCGTGAAGGCTGCTTGGGGAGCACCCTTCCGTCAACTTCAATTTTTCCACCAATGCGCTGAAGCCTTACTTGTTCCTTTGTAAGTTTTTTCACCCTTCCTTCCCTTCCCTTCATTTCTGTTGAAATAAGCGCTTCCTTCCCTGAAGGAAGGCTTCTTTGAAGGGTACCCGTCGACGGGTGGACATCTCTGCTTCCAGGGATATTTCCCCTATGATTCTCAGGAGGCGGTATGGAGGGGACTGGGCAGGGGTGTAAAATATATATTTATTTAGGGGGTTTTAATAAAGTAATTTTTGTCCTGGCCCTAAACCGCAAAATGAATTTGTGGGCCTTACCACTTGTAATCTGAGGGCCTATACTTTTTGTTTTACCCTGGCCCTAAATTTTTTACACTGGCAATTCATATTTCCTTGAGGGGAAGAGATTCATTAAAAAATCTACACTGGTTCAAGCTATGCTTCGTGTTCATATAGTAATTCAAAAGATTTTATTTATTTTTAACAGCTATAATAGTTATTCCACACGTCGATAAAATTGTATTTGAGACATAGAAAAATAAAATCACAAGATGATGATTGCAAATTCGCTTGTTTAACAGGATTCATCCCAAACGAGGTTTTGCTCGTGCCGATAGCTCAATTTCTCCAAAGAAAGCTTCCAACTGCATAATTAAAGTTATATGAAATGCTAGAAGCAAGTTGTTCGTTGGGAGTTTTCTGGTGCTTGAAAACAGTGAATGATTTTTTAAATTAATTAATTCTTTAGCATGGAGGATTCCCGGTTCACGTCTGCTTCACCTGGCAGGATGGCACGCATTTTTGTCTTTATTACCTTTCCGTGTTACTGTCCCTAAATAATTTAGCACATTAAAAGACGAACGTATGTAGTTGTAAAATTGGAAGTACATATATATGGCTAAACCAATTTAATATTATCTTCGAAAAAGTTAAAATGTATTACATTGATAATTATAGGCACACGTCCTGAACTTCGTTCATAATGGAAAACGTGCGTTAATTTATTGTTCTGGTCTCGATTTAAGTGCAGACACATCAAGTGTAATTGGTACAAATACAGGCACTACTCGTAGAAGGGATGTACGCAATCAAAGATTGAAGTGCGGTTCAGTGCACATATACCAAGCAGAACAACCTTTAGCACTTAAGGTCCAATTTGTACCCTGTGACTCTGAGTTTTACAAATAATTACTGTAAATTATTTCATGATTTATTTCATTATTCGTGTTGATTTGTCCCTGTGAAATTAGTTTTGGAAGGATTATCTAATTGGTTCCACTTTTTGTGAACAATTAGATGTATTAAATCGTACAAATAAATGTATGATAATAGGTCAGTATAGTATGTTAATGATTGGAGTATAATTCCCGAACAGTACATAATGCTCTTAAAGCGATAACAAGCAGTGATTACTTTTCTATCTGACACTAGACTGAAGTGTGTTGCTGTCGGCTTGTCGTAATCATTGGTCCTTATCATCTCATTCACTACCCTTCTGTTTATAAAAATACATTGACTGTGGTCTCTAGAAAGAAAAATATCTAAGGAGTAGGCCTGGTATTTACATTTTTTTGCACAAATTATTAAGTTATTACCTACCGGTTCGATAATATTAACATGAATGGGAACCAATGATCGTTGAAGAGGCAAAACGATCTACTTGCTATGTTTTTGTACAACAGTAGTTGTAGATAATTTTCCCACTTCAGCAACAATATGTAATTTTACTGCTACTTAAATAAGTACATACAAATACTTCAGCTTGGATTGATTTAAGGTGTGGGTTACCTGAAGCAAATTTTCTCACCACTATAATCCTGCAACTAATCAACCAATTATAGCGTGATTTTTGGGTAGTGCATTTGAATTGCAACTCAAATTTGAAATGTCACCCTTTGGAACCAGGATTCATTTACAAACACAAGAACGTGTTCGAAGATGGATTTTATTTCGCCAACACGTGCAAATGCACTTGGGACATTTATCATTCTGACAAATTCACGTGCATCTCTACAAACACTGAATGCACACCTTGTATTCAAAAACTATGACAACAACAAGATACACTCTTGAAAAGTGTGCATAAAATCAATGTTTATTGTATTTTTAACTCATCCTTGAGCTTTGAAACGGGGTTGACGAACATAGACAAAAAGTTTGCAATGTGCAACTCATCGTGTTCCTGCAGCAACTTATTGTGCTTGCTCTCTGGGTAGCAAACAATAGGCGCAATATGTTTTTGTCATTACTAGTGCCATCTTGTTTCTAGTAAACCAATAAGAAGTGCTATAAACTTTGATTGAGACCGTTGGTAAGTGCATAGTGTATAGATTTCAATAGTGAAGTCACTAGCATATGCAATGGTGGGACTCGCCACTTAACTTTCTCAGAGTGGCGCTGCGAGCGTTTTTCGCTAGCTTCACAGTGATGACACATTTGAAAGCTACTAAAAACATACAAATATCAAAGTTTTTTAATGAAATTTTGGAATGTCTTGCATAGAATTCTTTATTTTTTCTCAGGTATGATTTCCAAGTATAAAAATACTTCATAAAAATATTCAGCATGAATGCATACAAATGTACATACATAAAGACTAATAGAAACTTTTGATTTTGACACTGCTTACATTTTGTAATTGCACTGAGTATCTCACAATTCTGCGAAAATAAATGGTCATTGACGATGCAAGTTCCCGTCACAATTCCTAAATCTGAAAAGTAGCTCCCACGCAGATGTTCATATCATTGACTCTTTCGATTAATTTTTCCAAGTCGGTAATGGTGAGGATAATCAATCCAGAATCTTCTGTCTGTACTGTCCACAAACCGGACGGGAGTTTTATTACAGAAGGGTCCGTTTTGAGTTCGCTGAATGGTGTACTCTTTAACTCCTCTTCGGATTCTATCATTTGCATTTTAATTTCCGCGAATAACCTTTTCTTCGGGGACTTCCTTTTTCCCGGCTTGTCATAATAGGATGGCAGTTGCAGGTTTGAGAATCGAGTTGGATTTGCGTCCGGCTTCAATGTCCACCTGGATCATGATGGTAATTTCACCTTTTCAACGTTTATTTCAATAAACTCTCCACTTTTTATTATGCTGGATTTCTCGAAATGTAAATAACAGACAGGACTTTTTGAAGTCGAAAGGAGTTTTTTTGGGGATATTTTTAAGCCATGCCAACTTATCAGCTTGTTTTGGTGCTCCGTGTGAGAGTGTTTTTGTTCTGTTATAACCCGAAGAACATCCCACAACAAAACACGACACCATTTTATTTTCTTTAAAAACTTAATTACACATTTTAATCTTAAAAACTCCAGGACTCGTAATAAAGCACATGTTGAGAACTGAAAGCCAAGCGAAAGACGCCTGAAGCGCTGTATGCGGAATGTTAAGCCAACAAGCTTCAAATTGTGCTGAGCTTATGCAGAGAGTGAGTACACTATTACAATCTATACACTATGGTAAGTGTATGAAAACTGCAAAGCATCAATCCGTTTAATACAGATCCGTTTAATTTATCAATTTGTTCCCATCGTTTCTCAGTTCTCGCTTGTGTAATTTTACACTGCAAGTTCACGTTGTTTCACATCCTTTTTCACTTGCCCTTCCCTAAAAGAGTAACTCTTAAAATATTTGATTCGCTCTTATTTTCAGTAAAATTCATTTCCAGATTTTATATAATTCGTTTCATTGACCTAGGTTAGCATTTGCGGTCACAGGGGTCACGAACGTGAACCAAAGTAGGATTTTTTTACGGATTTTGAATTCAACAGTTGCTTATTCCAAGAAAGTTTTGGCTACTGAACCCGCAACTTTTGGCTTATAAAGATGAAGATTCAAATAGGGCCCCATGAAATTTACTACAATTTACAGCATTATATAATGTTTTGATGAACACCAGGCCACCCATAAAAAAATAGCAAGACTAGAAATCCTTTTCCTCCCCTTTTGCTCACTTTCGCTGAAACCTGAAACTATATTTCCCCAACTCTCTGATCTTAGAGGCCTTGCCCACATTTCTCGACGTAATGCTAAATAGCACTCCTGAAAGACCATAAAATTTCCTAAATCGCTGCATCGTTGCTGAATTCAAAACCCGTAAAACAATCCGACCTTACATCACATTCGAGAACCCTGTGACCTCAGAAATGGACCGTGCTCACTAAAACAATTTTAGAAAATCTGGGTAAGAATTTCCTACAACGGAATTAAATATTTTAGGAGTAACCCCTTATGTGGGTTACGAGGGGAGAAGGATATGAAACACCCCTAGCCCCACATTAAGATTATATAGTAATTGCATAGTTATATAATGTGTATAAATATGCAGAGACAAAAAAAATGACATAATAGAAACAAAGGCATCTGATGCTATAGGGTTGCATCTAAATGCAATGAAGCTCACATTTTTTTCATTGACCTTACTTAATTTTTACGGTCACAGTGTCACAGAAGTCAGGGACGTGAACCAATTTCGGAATTTTTACCGTCTGTGAATTTGGGATAATTCAGTAGTTGTTTGCGAAAAATTTAGCAAACCCACAAAATGAGTTATAATTTAGCGTCAGTTTAACAAATTTTGCCTTTATTTCAAATATTTCATGAGTTACTCCCTTAGGTGGGTCATAGAGGGAGAAAAAGGATACAAAACACCTGTATGTTCAGGAAGGTAAAAAACGATTGTCTTCCCATAAGCCCATATAAGAGAATACTTGATCCCCCAATTTTCATTGACCTAGGTCAGTATTTGGGATGACAGGGGTCGAATGTGAGTCAAATGGTGCATCCTCGCAAAGTCGCAATTCTTTATGGATTTTTAAACTCAGCATTTGTACTTAAATTTTAACAATTCGTAGTAAATTTTATTTAGATTCAATTGAATTACGAAATAATAACTATTAGAGCGAGTGCAAAATATGTACCCAGCCAATGAAATAAATGAGTATCAGTGTGTCCAAGCATGTATTTTATCATGCAGCTTATTGAAATCATTGCTTGAGCTTTTACTATAATCAGCGGCAAAACGACAGACCATTAAGTTACTAAGTGCAAAATATGTACCCAGTCAATGAAATCAATGAGTATCAGTGTCTAATTGTGTATTTTATTAATTTACTGAAATCATTGGATGAGCTTTTACTCTAATCAGCGGCAATAAAGTAGGGTGGTAAAGTAATTGGGTTAGAGTGAATGAATCTGTAAATGGGAATTAGCTAATGATATTCCTTGGGGAAAATATGAAACATGATTAAGTATTAACGTGGATTGTCCTAAAAATAAGTATATCTTTAAAAAAAAGTTTCATTAAGTCTAGTATTTCTTTATAGCGTAGGTGGTAGAAGCAACGGCATCGATACGCCCGGCTCCAACGTGGTGGTTAGGATAGACGCTGCGGAGACAATGCTGGATCCAGGAGCGGCAATATCGGGCTTCATGCGTCCGTCGACGGTGGGTCCAACACTACTGAAGGAAGAAACAACATCTCCGTTGGTGGTAGATCCAACTGCAATAGCACCTGGACGATCGGAGGGAGAGTTGGCGGTTCTGCAGTTTGGGCCTGAGTTTCCGGCTGAGAAGAGGGGAACAATGTTGATACGTCTCCAGGCAGCGATGTTGTTATCGTACCAGCTGTCTCCTTGACCACCTCCCCAAGAGTTGCTAACGATGTGAGGAGCTTTACCACAATCGGGGCTGGCTCCAGAGGTAGTGGTTGGGCAAGCGACCCAGTTACCGCATTCGGTGAGATCAAAATTGGAGCAGCTGCTACCAGCACAACCCTTGCAGGCAATCCAGGTGGCGCCAGGAGCAACACCGATTCCGTTGGCAGTTCCGGCAATGGTTCCCATGGTGTGAGTTCCGTGACCCTGTGAATCGCTGGGAATGGCGGCCTTTCCAGTTGGAGCGTACCATGCGTAGTTGTTGTTTCCTTGGATGGTTCCACGGAAGTTGCTTCTCAAAGCAACGTGAGTGTAACGGACACCAGTGTCAATGTTCGCAACAACAATTCCTTCTCCTCTGTTTCCATTTCCCTAGACTTGTTCAGCTCGGATTTTGTCTACTCCCCATTGAGCGTTGGGTAATATTTCATCAATGCTCAGTTGTTTCACCTCAATTGGTTCCAAGGGAATGAACGTCTCAGCAACCAGAGATTCCACATCGGGGTGATTTCTCAGAGCCTCAACGGTCTCCTTGTCCGCACCACGGACAATGAGCTCAGCGGAGATCCACAGTTGGCGGATGTCAGTGTTCTTTGAGGAGCGGGATTTCTCCAACATCGCAATCACATCCGCTTGGACGGTGTCAGCGTGGTCTTTCAAAATGGCGTACATGGTGTTCAACCTGGCGTCACGGGAGGCAAGAACCAAGGAGTCGAAACGAGAAAGAGCCGCTTTGGAGTTGCTATTTTTGAAGGTAACAAGGACATTAGTGCTGGACGTTTCTTCAAGATTTTTCAAAATCTGCTGCTCAACAGTAGCCGAGTCAACAACTGCGGTGCTTAAAAGCCCGGTTATAGCGAGAAGTAATTGGACTTTCATTTTTGAGCGTTTGATTTGTTTCAGTCTACCGATTTTCAACTGGTCTTGTTGGAAAGGTAGTTGCTTTTGAATACTGCTTTCGAATTTCGGCTGGACTTATATTCAATCATCTCCAAATTTTGGAATTTTACCCCCGCATACGCTACATTACAATACATCATGACTTTTATCGGAATTTGTTCAGTCACAATTCCAGTGTTTTATGAAAAAACAATCATTTGATAATTGTAATAATAATTCTATTTGCAAACCACGAAATCTATCAACAGCCCTACTTCATGAAAGCGTTTTTATCTCATTCCATGATGCTATTCATTAAACTCGGCTGCATCTAAACAGAGTGGCAGTGGGTTTTTGCAAGCTAGATACAGACTATGTATTGCACATTCGTGCTTGTTTAAGGTAATCTCGCTTCTAACTAGTAGTGGACATAGTGTCAACAGAATATGCAATAGTGTACATAACTAATTCTGTATTCTGACACGCTGTACAGTGTGACTGTGAAGATGAGCGTAGAATTCTGGTATGTAAGAATAACAACTGCATGGATTTTTACTGAATATTCTTTGGTAACTACTTACACCTGCTCTCCGCTTTCAGCTTTCTCGTTTAGAACCTGTGTTGATTACAGTGTATTGTGTAAACACGATCGTAAGTACATCTCACAATGTGTGCCATGTTCTGACGCAGTAATTTACAACCTGACAAACTTATTGCTAAATAAATATATATTCTCGTTTGAGAGTTACGAGCTGGTGGTTTCATGCTGGAAAATAACAGTAACCCGGTAATAATAGACTGCAAAGTTTTAAATGAGTTTTCTGAATTCCATGAGCATGGAGTATCGCCAAAGTAATATTTCATTTCTCTTCAATGTTCTTTATATTCACGGATTATAAACCTGGCTTTCATGTTTTAATCAAAACGAACTCTATCCAAGAACTATGTATGTATATATAGTTCCTTTAGAAATGAGCGTACACACAGGACTGTTTACGGTTCTGATACATGACTACTTTGTAACGAGCTATTTTTACTCATCTAATTAAAATAATCTTCTCGTCAGAAACATAATGGCCGTCTATGCCTCAAACTTCGCACCTCTTTCGTATTTTTGTATGAGTCAAAGTTGTGAAACGAAAATATTAATACTTGTAGAATAGTTTTTCAGCAATTGCTTGAGTTCTGATTAATACAAATCTAGTTTGGAAACAAAATCAATGAACATTTTCCAATTAATGAGGACTAGTGCTGTCCATGGGAACAGGAGACACCCAGGTTTTTGGGAACAGGAACAGGAATGGGTGCGTACGGGAACACAAATTTTGTTCCCAAAACACTTTGGGAACGTTTGGGAACATAGAAATTGTTCCCAAAATATGGGAACAAAAGCGGGTTCGGGAACAGGAACAAAACGTGTACCTACCTGGTATTCACATGAAGTTTATAATATAAAAATACCTCACAAATAAAATATTATTTTTAAAATACGTCGCAACATATCAAATAAGTCACTCTTTCGCACGTTATTATTTTACAAAATAATAAATAATAATTATTTAACACGTGGCAAAAATGGAACTCTCTGGAACTTAAACCCAAAATTGTATCTCAGAAAACTCCAGCGTGCTCTTATCCTTGTTAGTTCAGCAAACGTATATTGAAAGTGCTGTTTGTCATAGCTAATTTCAGTTACTACTGTACTTTGCGCTGCGATGATTAATTTAATGGCTGTTACTGAATTCTCATTTAAATTCCAGTAGCTAAAGGTATTGGAGATGGTGTGCTGTTATTTATATTTAATAAAGTCGATTTGATATTTGGTTTTTTTAATCGATTTATAAATAGAGTTACCTGGGGCATAAATGTGTAGGGTGTACTTTTCTGCTAGTCTTTAAGTACTTTTGGGAACAGGAACAGGTCCAGAAACTTTGAATTGGTACCCACGTTTGTGGGAACAGGAACAGGATCATTGCTTTAGTTCCTGAAAAAATGGGTACAGGTACAGGAACAGGTATGGGTACCAAATTTCCGTTCCCATGGACAGCACTAATGAGGACCGAATCATTTATTAAAAACTGTCGCGCATAGTAACTGTTTTGTAATGAAACCCATCCTCTTGCACGAATTTAAACATCTGAAACATCCCTGTGCAGACATTTTGGTTGTATATGAAGTTGCAATGAAATGCTACGTATTCGATGTTTTGCATGTTTTCTTCTGTAGGGATAAGAATGTTCAGTTTTGTTTCAATAATTTTAAATACGTTCTCAGTTTGATACAACTTGTGTTGTTGTAGCCAATGACTATCTCTCTTTCTCTAACTCCCGTGGGAACCCGGAGACTGGGCCTACGGTAGCAGTTGAGCACGTCGAGTGTCTGACTCACTTGCTTGTTACCTCTGTGTTAATAGCGTTTCAAAAATTCAAATTTTTCTTATGCCGACCAATCAGAATACAAAATTTTGAAAAAGGCTGAATTTGTGGGCCAAGTTAATTTTCAAAAACTTAATGATTAAGTTATGAAACATTTTAGAGACTGGGTGATGAGACACGGGGTACTCTCAAACTTTTTGTCTTTTAGTCACAACTAACAATAAGTAAATCTTGGTCCGTTTAAAGGCACTCCAAGCAATTATTTCAGTGTGGTCACTGTTACATAACGTAATTTCCAGCATTGACACAAATACTTAGATGTTAATAAACCGATCTGAAGTAGTATTGAGAGAATGTAAAAGTTAATTAGTTATTATTTGTAATGAGAATATACAAGAACAGTGCCATGAGGCAATCCTATATGATATCATCCAATGATATGATCACCCTGTAAATTATATGCTTACTGTGAATTATTGTAATTATATAGAAACTGTTGCAAGGTGCAACTTGAAGAGAGAAATTCCTGTGTGACAATAAAGCGAACACTCACATTCAGATGAGAGAAAAGACTGTAAAGTTTTGACTCATCTCTCACATCAAATCCGTAAACGTCCGTCTCCCCCATCAAACTAAACTTCATTTAACATATTGTTCATTTTCTTTTCCAATTTCCCTCTTTCGCTATTAAAATTTAATTGTATAATGTTTTAAGTAAACTTACTCTTTTAGTTTTTAGTGACTTTACTCTTATCAAACTATAATATTGATTTCACTTCGCGTCGTGAAATAATTAATTAATACATGTGCATAAGTATAACGAACCGCAATAGATATTACTGTTACTAATTCCAACGGGAGTCTATTTGTTAATTGAAAAACGTAGAGTAGATATTGTAATTGTAAGGCTATCAATAAACAACTCCTCCGCAGACAAAATGTGGAGGCTCAAAGAAAAATGACTTACATAGATAGTGTAAGCATACTTGGTAATGGAGATTACTTTCTAATGTTTACTAAATTTTCTACCCGCAACGATAATCAGCATTGACCTTTGTCCCAATTGTCTAATAGTTGATCCGCCAGTATATGCGATAAGAAGCTCTAAGTACTTCACTCTCCCAATCTTACATTCTCGTGTTCAAAAGACCGACCTTGGCCTTTGAATGGAGTGCCAGGTCAGAATAAAATAATCTCCCCAAGAGATGGTAACGTTGAGAAACCACATTCGTTTATTCCATAGCATTAACGTAATTTAATTTAACTTGTTTTGGTGTCCAAATATTGGAAGATCTTATCATTCAGTGACCTAGCAGGTCAAAGTGTTTATGTATACAAGGAATGGTTGTTGACGTAATGATCCAGCGGACGAGCAATGAAAGAGTCTTTTAGTACAATGACTATATCTTCTGGTACAGTAGCTTTTATTCTCCATGGGAATTGAGCAAGTAAGTTTGTAAATCAGTCGCAGCTGATAAGGATCTTGATTGCTCCACCGGCTCCTGTCCTTGCCCTTTCGTATGCAAGCAAGGCGTCTTGCAAAGCATATCTGTGAGTTACCAACTTCGAAACGTCCACAGATCCTGATGCAATCATGGCCAAGGCTGTTGGGTAGCTGTGGACGAAGGACAAACAGTTAAGAGATAATTCTATTAATTCCTTACTGACTGGATAAATATTTTTCAAATCAGAAGGACGAACAGGTAGACTTTGACTACTAAATATTAAAGAACTAACCAGTTAGCGTAGCGCCAAACCCCACGAATGTCCACCTCTCGGGTCGCCGCATTGACAATGGGGACTTTCACCTCAGCTGGCCCCAGTCCCACGAGCACGACCGTTCCTCCAGATACGGTGGCCTAATTATGAAGCCCATTTAATGAAATGCTATGAAAGTGAGGACTGTATAAGTACATATTTGACATTGATAACTCACGAGAATAGCCAACTTGATGCTGGATTCAGCTCCACTGCATTCAATCGAGATGTCAGGGGCGCCTCCCAACAAAGTTGCTACTTCAGTCGCGTATTGACTCATCTCTACTCCAGGCTCTACCAAGAGCACCTGATCTGCTCCAAGCTCTTTAGCCACCTCTAATCTGGATGCCGAAATGTCTAAGCTTACAAATAGGATTTCAATTAACTTGACAACCAAGCACATACAATTTTAAGCTAAGCACTGAAGAGCAGTGGAATAGGAATCTAACCTGTCAGTAAAATCTTGGATGCTCCCATAGCACGAGCGACCATGAGGTTGACAAGTCCAATTGGACCCGCACCGCAAACGAGTACAGTGTGTCCGAGGGACACTTGGGCCCGACGACAAGCTTGTAGAGCGACTGAGAGAGGCTCACACAAAGCTCCTTCCTCTAGACTCACATGATCCGGCAACCTGATTGGGAGTAAGAGAAGAAATAAATGACCAGGAAGTTATGTTGATTGTGATAATCAATATTATATGTAGTAATAATAATAATTGTATTTTATGAAACATTTATGAATCTAGTTGTTGGAGCTGAACGGGTTTCATTTGAGGATAGACCTTACTTGAAACAGAAGTCGGCGGCGTGAGTGTAGTAGCGACACAAATTGCCGTGTGAAGGGGGGGTGGCACAAAAGTCCACGTCCGGGCACAAGTTGTACCTTCCACTCTTGCAGTGTTCGCAGTATCGACACGGCACACCAGGCTCGATAGCAACTCGGTCACCTGAAGAAATTATTTAAGTCAAGAGAACTCTAATGCTTTTACACTATTACTTGTCTGCTGGCAAAAAAACTTACCCGGTTGCAGATGTTTAACTTTCTGTCCAACCTTGACGACCGTGCCGGATGACTCGTGACCAAGAACCATCGGGGCCTTCACCACGAAGTCTCCGATATTGCCCTTAGTCCAGAAAGACACATCAGATCCACAGATGCCCACAACGGCCATTCGGATGAGGACCTCTGAAGAAAAAAGGAACATAATTAGTAACAACACAATTGACAGGGAATAAATTTTTACTCACCATCATCTCTGGGCTCGGGTATGGGACGATTCTCCAGTCGTAAGTCGCCTTTCTTATGCAGAACTGCGGACAGGTTGTCTTCGTTAACGAGTGACGGAGCCATGGTTTTGTAGTACACCGGCAATGAGCACTAGGAGGAATGAGCCAATACGTAAGATGAGTATTTGGTTAAATAGGACTAAAAGGATCCCTCTCATTCTCTGCTCACTCTGAAGGCAAGCTGGATGAATAGAATCTCTCAGTAAAATCCACATCATTTATCCACCCACAGTACACCACCTCTTAAACAAATGACGTGTCGGTAGTTTTTTCTTAACTCGCAATAAATAATGGAGAAATTTTGTATCTTGACAGTCTTTCCAGGACAAACCTTCTGGTTCAGGTGTTCGGAATTAAATGCCGTGTCTATCATTTGGCCAGGTCTACCTGACGAGAGTTGTATGTTTACACCAGTTTGTCATGTCATATCTGCTTTAATTTTGGAAATTTCCTTCCATAATACCGACTACCCAACTTTACACTAAATCTTCCACTCTACAAACCACCTTGCCTTCCATTCCTCAATACCTTTCACTTACAATTAGCCCAAAGACTGTCAATAAGCTTGTACCAGTACAACGTGGGTCACATCATACCCCCCCCCCATTTAGCCCACTTAAGGGAGAGTCTCATATGCAATTTGTAGTCATCCTTGGTTAAACAATTTTTATTTAGAATTAGCAAATGGGCATAAGGTCTCATCTCAAATGCTGTATTTTCTTCTTCCGTGTCAATTTGACAGATAAAATGCTCCTTCCAAGTTAGGGCTCCTCACAACTCAAGTTATCACGTTATTTGAATTGAACTTGAAGTTGTACTTGAAATTGAATTTTCAATTCAATTTTGGCCTCATAGTTGTATTTGACTAATTGCAAATCAATTTTTTAATTGAAAGTCAATTACCGGAAACCAACTAATAGCTTCATTATTTGAAGTTGTCAATTTCAAGTTCTAATATTTGTACAAATTGAAGTTGAATTGAAATTGACTTGAAGTTGATTCAAATTGAGTTGAACAATTTAACTTGTTATTAAATAATACTACGTAATAGTATCAAAATAAAAAAGTATAATGGGTAAAACTAAGTTTCCCCGAGAAGCGTTTTAGACATCGCAAATGATTTTTGCTTCAAAAACTCCAAAAAATGGTTTTCAAATTTCAGCTGCAATTAAATACCGTAAATAACAAATAGACTCACAATCAGTCGCTGAATACATGCTTATTTGTCAAAGGATTTTGTTTGTTTTTAGGTGAATGCTTGAACCATCAACTGAGTATCAACTAACAATTAAATCAACTATTTTCTCGCTTTCCGCACTCATAACGACTATCGTTGATTAAACTTAAGAATAATTTTAACGCATTTTTCAATTTTAATAATTTTAGATTGTGTATGAACTAGATTTCAGGTTGCCAGCTGCGTGACCCACTATCTTTTGTTCATTAAGACAACCAGTGGATTTCCTGAATTTACTGCAAAGCTTTTCCCAACGCGCATGTTTAATTCGTTCAGAAATTGTCAATTGATCAACTTCAAGTGTCAACTATTTGTACTTCAGTAACTTGAAGTTGAATTGACTATGCTTCTCAAATGAAGAGCTTTATTTGTAAGTTGAATTGAAGTTGAACTTGAATGTTCAACTAATATTTTGTTTCAAATTGAAGTTGACTTCAATTTACAATTTAATTTTTTTAATAAACTGAAGTTGACTTGAAGTTGTAATTGAAATTGTAAGTTGCAACTACTACTTGAAGTTGTGAGGAGCCCTATTCCAAGTGCATAGACATGAATAAAGTCGGCGGGCTCCCGACATTATTTTGATTTGTGAAGCATATAAGTAGCTTTTAAATGAGTACTCAATGAACGCAGGGTTGCATTAATAAAATAATCTTGACCATAGCCTCAAAATGGATTTGTGGGCCTGTCCACTTGCAATCTGATAGCCTTCGATAATGTTTATGATTTTTACCCTGGGGAGGGGGTACCCTGTAAATCCTCCCAAGAGTGAACGAGATACAACACCTCAGTGAAAACTTATTGCAAATTTTCGAGTCTCCAGACGCCCCAAAATCTTTTGTTTTTCTTCAAAACTGTCAACACCACTGGAAAAGAACTGGAATTTTTTAAATTTATTTAAAAACATCATCAAAAGACAATTTTTTCTGATGGGAGAGGGCCAAGCCTCAGATGATTCCTTCTTGACAAAACCAATGTCGACATTTTACTCGAAAAACTGATGACATCCAATTGTTTTTGCTTATTTAACAACTTTGTCATAAGATGATTCGTCATGAGGAGGGACTGAGATGATTCCTTATTGACGATACATGTAATATCAAAAACAGGTCAAAATTTGGTTATTTCGAAAATTCCTGGTCAAAATGTAAATTCGTAAATTAATACAAAGATCTGAGTCGGGGGCAACCACGACGTTTCGAACGAGGTATTACAGTTAGTTTTATTGTTAGTACTTCAGAAAATCACGGATGTTTCAAAATAATGTCAAAATTGGTGGTTTTTTCAAAATTTCAGGATAGAAATTTTGAAAACAGGCAAATCAAGAACAAAATTTGATTCCGAGCTATCACGACGGTTCGAAATAGGTAACGCACTTGATACTACCATAAGTACTTCGGGATTTGTACTGACAATTAGTCTGGGCATCTGCAATAAGTCCACGGAGGACTTCCGAAGCATCCAAGTTCTGGTGTACCAGAAAGACGAGCCGCACAAAAAGTTTGATTATTCTATTCTATCCCATTGAAAGAATAGCTCACCTGCCTTGAAATAACACCTGCTAATTTTGGATAGATATTTAGAATCGCTTGTGAGCTCAATTTTTAAAGAAAGTTAGTTGTTATGATAGTTAGATTAGAACACTAAACTTTAGTTTTTACTATCATTCGCTAACGACGACAGGCAACATTTTTGTGTGATTTTGCAGTATGTACATACCTAATTCATGGTAACTATTTATCAAACCGCAATAATAAAACACGGCTAATAATTTAAACTCTGTGGTAGAGATACAATTTTCAAACAGTAATATTTAACAGGGTGCAGTGCCAGCTAAATAGTCTAAGGGGGAGGTCACTAATGACGTCATATTTTGAGTGGGTGGGTGGTAACCCTTAAAAGTGACGAGACATGTTTTTGGACCCATGACCAAGCACTCCAACTGATCCGGAACAAAGCGAGGAGTATTTTCCAAACTGGCATTCGAAGACGTAAAATGTATGCCTTAATTATTCAAAGTAATTTTTTGTGCCTTTTTTTATATTGGTATTAAGTCGTAATTAGGCATTTATTGTATTTCCTGATGAAAAATGAAGTACCACACAGGCGTGGAAAATTCGGAAACCAAAATTAGCAGTGCCTACAGCACAATTACTGGCTGAAGTTTTGAAAATTCCTAAAATGACGACCTGAACCCTTCAAATTATAATTTTATTACATACATATATACATATAATCAATCACAACAATTAAGATGGACATCCAGGAAAGTACTTTGCCCAGCCAATAAATTCTAGTACCAATCCTAGTGTCGACATCAACCAGCCAAAAATCAACAAATCAAACACCACCTTAACTTCGGAAGTGCCGAATGCCAGTGGTTGAAAGTCCTTCACGGTAACATCATCCACAATCAATTCATTGGTCGAGTTCTTGCTTGTGCTTAATCTAATTTTCTCCCATTTTGACCAAAAATTGTAAATGCCCGAAGTTAGAAGCCTTTTCAATGTATCCGACAAAATATTTCTATGGTATTTTCTTGGTTCGTTGCCAAACTTGTAAAAGAATGTTTGTGTGAGGAAATGATCCGACACTTTCCAGTAATGATGAAAAGGGCGAGTTAGCTTCAGTTTTGAGATTACTTTCCTGAAAAATGCCCAATAAAAGAGAAAATCCTCCTGACGACACACGAATGCAGTTTTGGGCTGCAAGAGTCTGTTAGAAATGAGGTCGTCCATTTCTTTTTCACAAAGAAATTCCATATTTCGAAAGACGGTATCCAGAATGGGGACCAGCTTTCTACTTCCACTGGAATATGTTTCTTTCAAAACGTGTCGCTCCCTGTACGATGCAATGAAGAAATTGCAGTTGCTGTCTTCAAGTCTCGACCTTTCCATGTTTCCATCATGCATACAGACTCGCCCAATCGATTTGAAAGATTATTCTCAGTATAACTTAATTTAATTATTTGCAATCTCTGACAGTTGCTCGGGCTCACCACAGTATACAGTTTAAATTCTGCCAGTTCATGGAAATATTTCCATCTAGTTTCAAAAGGGTGACTCACAGTGTAGTCGCTCTTTGCAACAGCCTTATAGTGACTACTTATAACAAAGCATGACAAAATCCAGCATAGTATAAATAATATTGTAATGATTTTCGTGGCCCATTTACTACCCATCGACCCCAACCCTTGCATATCACCTTGCTCTAACAATGTTCCAATGTACCAGAGAAAAATCTCACCTGCTCTCTTTGCCTTATTTCCAACTGTTAGTAACAATACAAGGTGAGTAAGCCACGACATTAAAATCAGAGTCCCAAAAACTGCTATCCAAACCAAACACTGAAATGGTCTGGTGATCATGAATGAGCTATCCACACTTTGAACACCATCAGATGTAATGAATTTGTAGCCCTGCTGATAGTAGTCGGAAATTAAAAGTTCGCCATGAACATTCTCTATCTCTTGTTTGAGCAAAATCAAGCTTTTCGTGTAGCTTGCGTACGACCAGTGCTCTCAGTTAGACACCCGTACTTACTCTTTACTCATAATTTTGTCTCTCATGATGTCCAGTACTTACTTTTTAATTACTCAGGGGCTTCATGGTGGCTATCTTACTTACTCTTTACTCCCTCAAAATTTCGGGTCGCAGTGTAATACTTACTCTTTACTTACTTATTCGCAAAAATAAGCTGATATTACTTACTCTTTACTTACTTTTGCCTGCATAGTACTCAAGTAATACTTACTCATTTTGAAATATAATCCACATCACTGCCATCTTTGGTAGTGTAGTCAACGACTGATGCTAACGAGATGCATCGTCGCAAGTATTTAAAGGCATTGTTTGCCTATGGCCTGTGTTATCTGCCTCCATAAGCCATATATAAGTCATGGATATTGTCGGAGAACATTTTTTCTATGGTAGTTACTCCAGTAAAGAAGAGTTCACTTACTCTATACTTACTTTTTGATACTTTGCAGTTCGTCTTACTTACTCATTACTTACATTGCACTGGGGAATGAGTGTTCGTACTTACTCTTTACTTACTTAAACATGAACCTTTTTAAAATTACTTACTTATTACTTACTCATACTTGCCGATGTGAGTACGAGTAGGTACAATACTTACTTACTCACTTCATGAAAAATTCGAGTAATGAGTAAAATTGAGAGCACTGCGTACGACAGACATGATTTTTTGGGCCTACGAATGATTTGAGAGTAGTTGAGACTTTTCCATAAATGAAAAAGGGTTGTTCTTTCTAATGTTTCCGGTGATTGCCTTGAAAGTGGTGAAATAGAAGCCGACTTGTTTCTAAACGATTCTTGCCAATCATGGTCTATCTGTTTTTTTCCTCCAATATACAAGTGCCAACATATATTTCTCCCGTTTTCTGTAATTGTTGGTAATGCTGCCATGATTTCCTTTATATTAATTAGCTCCAGGTCTTTTTGTCTTCCTGAGTTTGGCATAAAGCGTTTTTTTATACAGTAGTAGCAAGTCAATATCCAATACATTTTGGGCTTCTGATTCATTGGTTGCAGTTGTTTCGACTGAAACAAAATAACAGTAGGAATTTCGTCTGCTTTACAAATCCGAACAAATGTTCCTTCTAGTTGTCCGTTAAGGATCCAGGAAGAAGTCAAGACTATATTCATCTTTTTGCTGAAATGCACATACGGGTAAAAAAGCAATGACTGGTTATACAATTTCTCAGAAATCGGCTGGTATAATTTGAATCTCTGATGCTTAAAATGCACTTTGACTCTGTAAATCAGAAAAATGTGAACATAACAAGATATCATTTGAAACTTAGGTCGATGATTCTCTGGAATAACTTGGTCAATGGTGAAAAGGGGTTGGTCCAGTTTGGTTTTAATTGTAGGAACTAAGACAGGCATTTCTGAATAATTTACCAATTCGGATGTAAATTCTAGGAAGTTAATAACGCATGTCTGGATATGTTCAATTACAAGGGATAAATCAACATACTCTCCCGAATTCACGTCTTGGGAATGAATGATTGCTTCGGTTCTTGTGAAACTGAAAGTGAGCTCGAATTTAAAATAAATTAAAATTAATAGTATGGAAAATGTATGCAGTAGCATTTGGATGATTATTCCTCCCCAACGATTAAAAATATCAGGTCAATTAGCACACACGGAATTATTACAGGTTCTTTTAGTAGCCTTTATTGTTCTACCAAGATGCAGAATTCCCGGTCAAACTATTAATTTAACTAGCTTATAATTCTCATTTCTTCAAATGTGCAAAAATATTCTTCCAGTGTAGCAGCAACTATAGCACTAATTATTGTAAGTCAAAATTCTGAATGGAAATTGTGGAAGTTTGAATAGTGAACACAAGCAGAACGATTGTATAATGCAAGTAATTGCTTCAATATTAAATCAACACTCATTGCAGAAACTGGTTTCCAGTGCTAAACAAGTATACATTTTTAGCTAGATTAAATATATATACATAAGTAATAAGCATAGCTATGTGGAATTATTTATAAATGTGACAATAATTGTAGGAACAACGTATGCATAAAAGTAATTATCTTTTTAAATGTTTCTAAATTGTTATTTGTTATGTACATTTCTAGGTATCTACATATTTTATTCCACAGTTTAGCAGCTCTGCATTGAAATGAGTTACGGAAGGAAGACGATATGAGATAAGTTGTAAGGAAGTGTGAGTTTCAAGTATCTCTTGTGTTAGATCTAGTGATTTCAAGTAGACATTCAAGTTTTCAGATTGGGATAATAAAGGTTTTTCCTCTAAGACAGTTTTTAATACCATTTTCATCATCCAGTGAATTTAAGGCAGTCTTCTTCATAGTTTCCTTTACACCAGTCATTGGTTAATTTCATTACAGCCTCAAGAGCATTCATGTGCATATGCAGTATAATTAATAAATCTCACAGAGACCAGTAAAAAGTGGAATGTGTTTTGTTGCATTTCATCGGCGGTATTGTGCGTCAAATAACTTTTTAGTGAATTTGTTGGATTTTTGTGAATGTGTGTTCAGGCACATGTAATGTATGTGTAGATATTTCTGTTGTAGTATTGTTGTGGTTTGGCTTGGCTCCATAATCTTGTACGGAGCCATTTTATTGATAGTGGTAAAGACAATGTATGACGCAGATACTGATCTGTACTTCTGTTGTTTGCTTGGTAGCATCTCGTTAACGCTTAAGCTAGTCTTTCTTTTTCCTTTACTGATCAGTCTTGCTCATGTCAGCGATCGTACTCAACATGCACCTTGCTACTATTGCTTTATGCTAGCCGTTAATCCTTCCATGAATATCTGTTGCTAAATATAACTCGTTTAATCTACTTCGGTTATTTGCAATCAGTTCATACAATAATAATCTGCAGTATCATTGCATTTCGTTGTGTGTCAATCATATACATACTTTCTCCTACGTACAGTTCGAACGATTCACATACCCGCAACAGGCAGTCCGACACAATCATATTCATTCACATCATCCACTGCAAGTATAGATATACATTTGTTCTGCTGGCGGACTTACAATGTGGTTGCAATGAGTAATGAACCTGTTTTAAAATATGAACAAAACTCACAATTTTAAATACAAATGATTGTACAAGGGATATCTTAATTGATACGTATACCATTTGTTGTTGAGTAGTGATAACAATAAGAATATGATTGTTAGAATAACAATAATTATTAGATTATAAACCAGCAGAAAATTAGTTTTTATTTAAAAATTGAAACAGAAGTGAAAATAATATTTAATGGAAGAAAAGTGAATTCAATGTAAAATTGTGCATATATTATGATGAGAGGAGGAATGATGAAAAAGGAGGATTCGAATTTGAATGACTAATAAAGCAACACCTTAAATTGGAGAAAGAGGATTTTCTGGATAAGATAAAGGGATTGAACCTTAAATGCACTTATGCTGGAAAGCAAAGACTTTCAATAATAAAAATAAGGGTTTCAAAGAATATTATAACATTTGTGCCACTGGGCACTGGTCCTTCGAAATAAAGAAAGATTTCACGTTAGTGCATACTGTAGGCACCAACATTTTGGTCCTTCGAACCGGATCTAGCTGACAGTAACGAAAAGCAGTTCTGAGGAATTATGTCTTCACGAAATACGAGGCAGACAAGGAGCAGATCGAGACGAAATAGCAATCGCCAAGATAGGCAGCAAGCTGTGTCTCGAGCTGATGATTCTTTTGCAGTGCCTGACGACGTCGAAGATAATACCAACAATGATGTATCGATGATTACATCCACTCCCAATCGACCGAATGTAACTGATCCATCTACTGTACAAGCTCCTGAAGGAATTCATACCGACAGCAGGAGAACTACATTGGCAAATGTCAACAATAATTTCGAGACATCAGGTTTGAATAATACAATTAAACCGACTAATATAGATTGTAGTAGATCACATCGAAGTTCCACTTCGAGTTTTAAACGACAAAGACAGCTGGAAATTGAAATTACTGCTGAAAAACGAAAAATTGAGCTTGATGAAGAAGAAGCAAAACTGAAACTTCAACTTTTAGCCAGCAAAAGAACTAGAGAGGAAGTACTAAGTAAAAAAATGCAAGAGCTAGCGGCGTGCGATGAATCCGACTGTGAATCACATTTCGATGTGAAAAGCGTAGCATCGAAGCCAAGAAGTACGGTACAGAATTGGCTTGAAAAGTGTCAATCCTTAAATTCAACACCACATGTTGTACAAGCTTGCCCTGATGATATACCAAAAACAAGTTTTGAAAAATTCATGGCTAGACAAACTGTTGCAACTAAACTTCCCCAATTCAGTGGCAATTCACAAGAATGGCTCATGTTCATTAAGCAATATAAAGAAACTACACAAATGTGCGGTTTGGGAAATGCAGAGAACATGATTAGACTCCAGGGGGCGCTGAAAGGGAAAGCACGAGAAGCAGTTGAGTCCATCCTAGGCTTTCCTGAAAATGTTGACATGGTCATTGAAATATTACAGATGAGTTTTGGAAGAACCGATCAAATCATCAAGTCTTTGATTATGAAAGCCAGATCTGTACTAGCTCCAAAAGAAGGTAAACCTGACAGCATTATATGTTTTTATAATGCAGTCAACAACATGGTTTCAACTATGCAGAGAATGAATAGCTCCGATCATCTCAATAATCCAATGTTGCTGGAAGAAATGATCAATAAATTGCCATCACACATGAAATCATCATGGGGAATGCAAGTATTGGATAGTAACGGTGTTGCAAATCTAATACAGTTCAATTCATGGCTTAAGAGATGGGCAATGGCTCAAACATATCTTCCCATTGCAGACAATAAAGAGCACGAACCTTCAGTTGAAAAATCTGGAAAGAAACAACAGGCAACTATTTTGAACGTCAAAGAAGAAAATGTTGAAGATCAACAAGAAATCAGAAGAGGAAAAGAAGAGCGTCGATGTGATTATTGTAATAAATTCCGGCATTCCATTGACCAATGTCGAATTTTCAAAAACTTGAGCATCGACGATAGATGGCAACATGTTAGAAAAAGAAAACTTTGCTTTCTCTGCCTATTGAAAGGACACATGACTACTGATTGTAAGTCTGGATTGAAATGTACCAAAGAGCAATGTAGTAAAAGTCATCACACACTTTTACACAACTCTAATTATACAAAAGGTATCAATTCTAAAGCAACTACTGTTTCCGAAGCAGCGACCACTACTTCCGAATCAGCCTGTATTGCTTTTAAAGAAAGTGTACTCAATACAACTTCTAACAATCAAGTGCTTCTGAAAATTCTTCCGTTGACACTGAAAGGTCAAACGAGTGAAGAAAATACGTATGCTTTACTTGATGAAGGTGCTAATGTAACATTGATTGATGAAGAATTTGCAAAAAAGTTGAATTTGGATGGGAATGAAATTGATTTTAGCTTTCGAGGAATAAATTCTATAACTCAGGAATTGAAAAGCAAGTCTGTCAATTTTATGATTAAATCATCCGAAGGTATAGAGTTTCAGCAGTACAGTTATCTCGAGATGACAAGAAAGCGCTTAAAATAATGGACGAAACATCAGTTCACACAGGAAATCAATGGACAACTGGTCTTTTGTGGAAAAATGAACAGATGTCGTTACCTGAGAGTAGGTTACAAGCTGAACGAAGACTTCGTTACATTGAAAAGAAGCTGGACAAAGATCCAGTATTGGCAAAAGCATACATCGATAAGATCAATGATCATGTTCAAAAAGGTTATGCTCGAGAATTAAGTATCGATGAAGCAGCTGTCCAAACTTCAAAAACTTGGTATTTGCCTCATTTTGCGGTTGTAAACCCAAATAAACCCGGAAAAATCAGAGTAGTTTGGGATGCAGCAGCAAAGTCAAATGGAACAAGTTTAAATGAACAACTACTGACTGGTCCTGATTTTTATAATCCTTTACCCGCAGTACTTTTTAAGTTTCGGCAGAGGGCGGTACCAATATCTGCAGACATTAAAGAAATGTTCTTGAGAATCAAAATTCATCCTGAGGACAGCCAAGCTCAGCGGTTTTTATGGAGGGGAGAAGACCGAACAAACGCACCACGAGTTTATGAATTGACATCGATGTTATTTGGCGCAGTTTGTTCCCCATCTCAAGCCCAGTATGTAAAAAACCGAAATGCTCGAGAAATAGAAAACTACTCTTCGAAAGCAACCGAGGCAATAGTCTATCGTCATTATATGGATGACTATTTGGATAGTCTTGATACTGTTGAAGAAGCTAACAAGCAAATCGAAGATGTTATATATGTACACGAGTCAGGTGGTTTCAGTATTTGCAACTGGATATCAACCCAAACTAAAGTATTTGAAGGAATCTCAACTGAACTAATTGCTGATGGAATGAAAACTTTTGACACTGCAAATACATTTCGTGTAGAAAGAGTACTTGGACTTCAGTGGAATCCAAACGATGACACATTCGGTTTTAATGTCAAATTCCACAAAGTGTTACCAGAAGTACTTGAACAGCAACGAAGACCAACTAAAAGAGAAGTACTAAAAATCATAATGTCAATTTTTGATCCTCTTGGTCTGATTTCTCATTTTCATATAAGAGGGAAGATTCTTCTTCAGATGATATGGAAAAGTGGAATTGGTTGGGACGACGAGTTAGGGGCGGAGCAATATACACTTTGGATTTCGTGGTTTCAACAAATTAAATGTTTGGCTGAAATCAAAATTCCTCGATTCTATCAATTTTCAACTGGAATAAATATTCAGCTGCATGTATGCTGTGATGCGAGTGAAGCTGCATATGCAGCAGTTGCCTATTTGAGAGCTGAATTTAATGATGGAAAAATTCATACTGCACTGATAATGTCGAAGACACGAGTTGCTCCATTAAAACCAATGACCATACCTCGATTAGAATTGTTAGCAGCTCTAGTTGGAAGCAAAATGGCAAACTTCATCAAACAAAATCACAATCTTAAAATTAGTTCTACATATATGTGGACTGATTCTCAAACTGTTCTTCGCTGGATTCGCTCAGACACAAACAGATTCAAAACATTTGTTGCTCAACGAATCGGTGAGATTGATGAACTTACCGAAGTAAGCCAGTGGAGATGGATTCCTACCAAGGAAAATGTAGCTGATGATGCTACAAGGGGCGAAAACGACGCTGATATTTCTGAAACTTCCAGATGGTTTTGGGGTCCTGCATTTTTGAAGTTAAACGAAGAATTTTGGCCGAAAGAATCAAAAAATGATACAAAAATAAATATTGATGGTGTAGATGAAGTAATGGATTTCGTTCATATAGTAGCTTCACCTACAATGGATCTTCCTGATATCAACAAATTTTCTAAATTTAAGAAGTTACTCCGATCAACAGCATGGATGTTACGATTTATTTCACGATGCAAAGGTGATCGGAGTCAACCCAAGGAGTTACAACCATCTGAGATTATTTTAGCTGAGTCGTTATGGTGGAAATGTGTACAGTGGCAACATTTTGCAAACGATATGAAGAATTTGTCAACAGGATCTCCGGTCCCATCATCAAGTTCTCTAAGAAATCTATGCCCAATACTAGATTCACAAGGTATCATGAGAATTAACAGTAGAATGAATCGTGACATGAGAGATGAGCAAGTCATTCTGGATCGTCATCACAAATTTACTGTACTTCTTGTTACACATTTTCATGAAGTTCATATGCATGTTGGGCAAGATACTTGCATTAATGAGATACGACAAGTATATTGGATTATTGGACTACGACAGTTAATTAGAAAAATTAGATTTAGCTGTCCTCGATGCAAGAAGTTAACTGCAAAAGCTGGAAATCCGAAGATGGGTTTATTACCGATTGAAAAATTGACTCCATATGTAAAACCATTCCATACAACTGGTATGGACTACTTCGGCCCTTTATCTATACGAGTAGGCAAGAAATATGAGAAAAGATATGGTGTTATTTTTTCATGTCTGGCTACAAGAGCTATTCATTTAGAAATTGCTGAGAAATTAAATAGCGATTCAGCTATAATGGCAATATTTCGTTTGATGGCATTAAGAGGACAAATTCATACTATTTGGTCAGATAATGGTAAAAATTTAGTAGGAGCAGATAGAGAAATCAAGTCTGCCCTTGAATATGTCAATGGAGATGAGATACAGAGAAAACTATCAATTAAAGGAATTAATTGGAAATTTATTCCTCCTGCGGCACCACATTGGGGAGGCTCTTGGGAAAGACTCATTCAGTCAGTGAAGAGAGCTTTACGGGCTGTACTTTCAAAACAAGTATTAGGATCAGAGGCTTTGGAAACTCTTTTTGCAGAAGTCAGTCATTCCGTGAATACTCGCCCATTAACTCATGTGTCTGTTGATCCAAATGATCCAGAAAGTATCACTCCTAACCATTTACTGTGTGGAATGAACACCACTGTAACACCCGGAGATTATTCCAAACTAAATTTGCGAAAACAGTGGGTGATTTCTCAGAAATTTGCAGATAATTTTTGGAAAAGGTGGATTAAAGAATATCGACCTGTAATGATTCAGCGAACTAAGTGGACAAAAGATGAGAAAAACTTCACAATTGAGGATATTGTAATTGATAATTGATGAAAGTATGCCTAGGAATGCCTGGCCAATGGGAAGATCGTAAAGGTGTATCCTGGACCAGATGGCGTTGTTCGTACTGTCGATGTGAAAACCATTTACGGAACTTACAAGCGACCAGTCAGAAAATTATGTTTACTAGATGTTAGAAGTATGTAAGGCAATAATTTGCTTACGGGAGAGAGAATGTTGTTGAGTAGTGATAACAATAAGAATATGATTGTTAGAATAACAATAATTATTAGATTATAAACCAGCAGAAAATTAGTTTTTATTTAAAAATTGAAACAGAGAAGTGAAAATAATATTTAATGGAAGAAAAGTGAATTCAATGTAAAATTGTGCATATATTATGATGAGAGGAGGAATGATGAAAAAGGAGGATTCGAATTTGAATGACTAATAAAGCAACACCTTAAATTGGAGAAAGAGGATTTTCTGGATAAGATAAAGGGATTGAACCTTAAATGCACTTATGCTGGAAAGCAAAGACTTTCAATAATAAAAATAAGGGTTTCAAAGAATATTATAACATTTGTGCCACTGGGCACTGGTCCTTCGAAATAAAGAAAGATTTCACGTTAGTGCATACTGTAGGCACCAACACCATTCAATCACTCTTACAAACCTCTACCTGTTTCTCCTTGTTATCTATTTGTACTATTGGTAGCATACAATTGAATCCATGGTATCGCAAAGCAAGGATTCATAAATTTGGCAATATTAATATAAATTCGAGAAATCATAATTAAAAATGAATTTCCTACTGATTACAATAAAAGTAGCCTCTGAGCCAGAGCTATGCAGTATTTTCAAATACAGTATTTTAAAATACCTATTTTCAGGCCACAAAGTATTTTGTATTTGGTATTTTCAAGTTAGCAAGCAGTGGGCAAGTATTTTGTACTTAGTATTTTAAGTGCCTGTAAGTACAAAAGTATTTTGTATTTGCTTACTTTCAAGGGCCTGGAAAATGTATTTCAAATAAGTATTTGGCTCAAAATACTTTTCACCAGCATGATTACAACTTTGACATTGTTTGTAGTTTACATGATGTTCAATATCTGTGCGAATTTCATTTTAGCAATGCAATTACATGCGACGGAATGAATCCTTTTTACTGGATACATTAAACATGTCCAGGTTCTCCATATTCAGTATTACATAACGTCACTGAAAGGGCAAAATATTCTACGCGCGCATGTTTTTATACATCACACAGTCCACTTTGCCTCTTTAACAAAAATATTTAAGATCCGTCGAAGGCACTCAATTTAATTTTCAGATACTAACTCAGATACTAAAAATATAATAATCTACTTTACTTAATAAACAATCAAAATAACTGATTATCGTAAGTCAATGTAATTATAATTAACGGACTGACCAATTCAACAAAAGTTGAATCATTTGTTACTACACCAGTCTTATATGCAGTCCTTGAAGTTATTAGTTATCTAATTAATTTTTAAAATGTTGATTTTTAAAGCTGTTTGAGTCCAAGAAACTGAAAATAGTGAGCATTATTTGGGTATTTTAAGAAAAGTATTGTATTTAAAATACAGTATTTTGTATTTGAGTATTTTAAATTACCGACCATGCATTGTATTTTTATTTGTATTTTAGTAATGTAACCTGAAGTATTTTACTTTGTATTTTGTATTTTCCATGTTTCACTTCAGGTATTTTATTTGGTATTTTGGAATCTTAGACTAAGTATTTTGCATAGCTCTGGCTCTAAGTATTCGTATGGGTTTAAAATTTAATTTGACTTTTTTATAACTGCAAATAAAAAAAATACCAAAACCATACACTAAATGGAATTACTTCAACAAGTTGTTACATAAAATACGTAGTTTTTTTAAGTAAACGCTCCATTTATATCTTCATGCACTATCCAAGTAGTTAGCAGTCTCATGTGCTGTTTTCCTAAATCATTGTCATAATTACAAAATTTAATATTTGTAATTAAAATACTATTTTTATTTGAGTTGAGAAGTTATTTGTACTCTAAGCGCAAAGCATGAAAATGGTACCTTTGAGAATTAGTGCAAACGTCAATATGGTACTTTTTAAAATTAAGCTTTTTTGAAAATGGTACTTATTGTAATTTAGCCAACGATATGTACATTGATTTTTATCAGTATTTTGCTATTTTGCTGGCATTTTTAGGGCAGCGTTAGCCCCCTTATAAAATAGTGTTGTCCGTGGGTCCGTTTGTCCGGCGGGTTTCCTCCGAAACTACTCGACCGATTTCGTTCAAAATTTGTGTGAACATATTTTAGACTACTTTCTCAGATGAGTTCGGTATTGGTTGAAATCGTTCCTCGGTACGTAAAAAATTAAAAACAAACAAAATCTTTGTTTTCTTCCAAATTGTTGCACCGATTTCAACACGTACCAGTCAGTACTACTAACACTATATTTTTTAAAATATTTCGAAATTTAATTTTTTCAAATATTTGTAACGGTAATTTTATAAATTAGATCAAGATACTACAATAACTAAGTAAGGAGAGATGGGCTTAGCTGGCGCCGCCCTACACGACAGCCTTAAATAATCGTGGAGCGATGATTGTTTAATATAATCGTACATGGCTGGTTCTATCACGTTCCTTCTCAGCAGAGCTGCGTTCAAGTGCAAGTATAACTTGAACAGTTCAAGTGCGTATCAAGTTCAAGTCAAGTGCAGACAATTTTGTAACTTGAAACTTGAACATCAAGGTCAAGTGAAATTATAATTTTAACTTGAATTTTCAAGTTCAAGTTCGATCAAGTTCAAGTTAATGATTTATAACTTGATTGCAAAATCAAGTCAAGGTCAAGTACACTGAATGAAAGTACTTGAATAAAACCTGAGTAAAATTTGAGTTTTATCACTGAAAAGCAATATAAGCATTTCGTAATTAGTTGCATCATTACATCCCACCAAAAATAATATTGGGCGTCAATCACCATATTATTGACCTCATTGTTTCGGTTTATTCCATCGACATTATAGTCGCTTCCAGGATGCCCAGTGGTCGAGATTGAGAATAACTCTTGTCCTGTTTCCATACTTTGAATTACCAAAGGTTCTTACTTATTGTTTTATAAGGATGTTCTTTATACTCTGGGTTCTTGTTCCATTATAAAATGACGTTATTGTGCAGTTCACCTGTTCTGAAGCTAAGAAGTTTAAGAACAATTTATTATTCCAAGGAAGAATAATTTTTTCTGATATTAAACATGATGGCACAGACGAACAAACAATCTTAAATCTTAGTAAATCAATATTGGTTAAGCAAAATTAACGACGACAGGAATTCATGAATATAACTCCTGGTTGCACTCGCCAGATGAGTGCAAAACTAATATAAACAGGCCAATAATATGATTGATAACCTCTTAATTGTGAAAATTAGTAAAACAGACTATACAAGGTTTACAGCTAAAGTTTTTAGCAATTTTAAAGTAAAGGATATAATCCGCATGCCGTTTAGTTTATCCTAATTACGGGCTAACCATTATCAGCTATAATAATTGTGGGCGAAATTTGTAGTACTGTTTATTCACTTACAAAAAAACAGCTTGAATAATCAAGTTCAAGTACAAGTTCAAGTTCACGTTCAAATCAAGTTATGTGTCCAACTTGAACGTCAAGTTCTTATCAATTTCAAGTTCTCTAAAATGAACTTGAAAATCGTGTACTTGAATACTCAAGTTGCTTGAGAAACTTATGATTCATCAAGTACAAGTGCGGATAACTAGTTTAGGCAATTTTTTCAAGTTCAAGCCAAGTTCAAGTCAAGTTGTCTAAAATAACTTGATTTGAACGCAGCTCTGCTTCTCAGACAGAGAAACTTTCGAAAATTGTGAGAAAGTCTGAATGAACTGTGATGTGCTGAGTTCCAGTCTTGGATAAAAACTAATGACGCAACAGCCAGTCCAACTAACATAAGTTTGCGATTCAAATCTGGGGAAAATACAGTTTTTGCTGCTACCCCCTTATTTGTATGTGTATTATATTTTCAGAAGAAATGCTTTGCCTGAATACAAAGATATAGAGGAAAACCTAAATTAAAAGGGCAACAGATGCTATAGAACCTCCAAGTGTAAATGGGACTTGAAGCTTCGATTCGTATGGTAATTTTGTTGAGGTCTAGGTATAGATATTGTATTTGTTGTTGTTTAATTCCATGTTTTATCTTCTTCAGAGCGACAAGGGTGAAGAATAAAAGGTGGGATTAGGGTACCGCGCGGAGTACTCGAAACGTAAACTAAGGATGAAGGGAGCAGCTTTACTCCAGATGTAGGACACAGGAGTAGTCCAGCACTGAATGTACTCAACTACCATCGTTGAGGAATGGCTTCAAAGCCCAGTGCCCCTGTGTCGCGGAGGTGAGAGAAAGAGAGAGATAGATGTTGGGTTCTGTGGGATGTACTGCTAGTTAGCATGCACCCAACGCTCAATTCAATGTGAGTGGATTTACTGATGCTTCGGGATAGGTGTGCCTCTGTCATAGCTAGACAGTGCACCCTCAGTTCGTCATGGGATATTATCTCCTTCTATGTTACCTTGCTCCACTGCTGCCCGCCAGGCTACCTAGTCAAGTCTAGTCTACTCTTTAATGTTTAGAACCGCAACTAGTCAAGTCTAGTCAAGTCAACCATATGTTTACGTAGCAATAGTCAAGTCTAGTCCTAGTCTTGTCTCTTCAGCTGGTTCCCTAGTCAAGTCTAGTCTATTCCCCTAGTCACATTATATTTTCTGCAAAATTTCCTCCGTCTTGACTAGCAACGCATGAAAAATGTTATTTTCACAATCTTGAGTCACAATCTTGAGTTTTTTTTCAGATTTTTTTTTCAGATTTTTTTTTCACATTTTAGAGAATACATCTAGCAAAAAATTAACTCATGTTAATTTGCATGCAATGTTGTATAAATGAGAAACAACACGTGTAGTTTACAACATCAATATAAGTACAATGTTTTTGAGCAATCAACAATTGTCAATTTATTAAGTAGTGGTTCAACTTTCCTATCTAATATATCGGAAGAAGTACCAGGTGTGTGGTTGGTACTAATTGAAAATAAACTGTTAATTGTTAACAGACCTGTTTTCGAATACGAATATTATTCGAATTTTCGAATCGAATTCGAATCAAACCGAATACAATCGCCAAGTTTAAGTAAATTGAATTTTCAAATCAAATGCGAATAACCTAACTGTTCATTGCTTGAAATTCAAACCGAATACAATTCAAATTCGAATTCGTAAAGGTATTTGAAATCCGAATTAGTATCAAATGCGAATGCAATATTTAGTCGGTTCGTATTCGAATTGGTTTCGAATTTGGTTTTTCGAATTGAGCTCGTTCCTTGCAAAATGTCTATTGGTCAACACCAGATTATTCCATTCTCAAATCAGGACTCTTAACTAGGGCTTCTACTGGGGACAATATTTTTGTCCCGGTGGAAATTCTGACCCGTCCCGAAATCCTCGGGACAAAAACAATCGTCCCGATTCAGTCCCGAAGTTACATGGGGACAAAAATTTTGTCCCGAAACTGTCCCAATGCCGGTCCCGTCCCGAACAGAAGCCCTACTCTTAACTGAGTTTTAAAAATTCACCCGTTCGAATTCCAAAGTTTACAATACAAGTGTAAACACAATAAGATGACGCTTTTTAACGTGCATACCAGCCGACTATATTTTTTGTTAGATCTACAAGACGACGTTTTCCCGTTTCTTACAACATAAAACTAACATTCTTGAGATATTATTTCATTTATCAAAGTTTCGATTGAAAATGGAGTTAGAATATTTTGAACTAAAGCTGCAACTTTTGTTTGTCCTAAAGTCAATGAAGCAGCTACTTTTGAATCTTTTGAATTAAACGAAAAAGAAATACCAAACTTCTGAAAGATTAGGGATGCTTTACTCCATAATATTCCAGGGCTAATTCGGCATTTGAGGGTTTGCCTCCACTTTGATTTTTTAAATTATTGAAACAAACAAATTCACTTAGCGTGGTCGAAATATGCTTTTTGAAATTAGGGGTCGCACCATTTGCAAAACTTGCATCAAATCTACAGATGTTGCACCAAAAGCATTTGTCTCCTTTGGTGGTATATTTAATAAAACTCTTATTCCTTTTCTCACTGCAAAGGTAAAGGCAACTATTTTTTGGCAATCCGAATATTTAATGAAGACAGTTTTTACCGATATTACCCATCAAAAAGAACTTCCAATTCAACGTTTAATACGGGAACACGTACTTACGATATATATCATTTATAAACTATTAATACCCACGGAAGAGAGAATTATTAATGCAGGCGGTAAGAAAAAGTGCTAAAAGGAATGCCAACAACACCCCGGATTCTCAAGCGGTCACCCATCCAAGTACTAACCGGGCCCAACGTTGCTTAACTTCAGTGATCGGACGAGAACTGGTGCTTTCAACGTGGTATGGCCGTTGGTATGTGGTATTGCAAATCGTCATGGATTTGTTTTACTGCATCAAGTTGAATTAACTGTTATTGGTACTTGCAAGTGAACGCTGCAGAACTGTTACGTACAACTGCAGTTTTGAACAGCACAAAATAAAAACGTTCAAAATTAAACAATTGTACTTGCAGAACAGCATTTAGATTCATATGTTCCCCAAAATACAACAAAGTGATATTTTTGTAAGCTATGCTGCGAAATCAGGACTAAATTCAGGCTCATCAGGTCATCAGGTGACCGTAGGTCAAATCAGGACAGTCCTGATCAAATCAGGACTTCTCGGCACCCTGGTCAACACCAACACGTAATAACTGGTCGTTGCACAAGTAAATCTCTATGAGGACGAAAGCATGATTCATCAAATGGCGGTTAAGAAGTCAGATTCACAACAATGCCGACTTAATGCTATTGTTAGTAAAATGTTGGGTGAATTAGATGATTCGAATGTATACGTAGGACATTCTGAATGTTTAGTTCTATTGTTACTTTCTTGTGGACGTTAGTTACTTTGCTTACTGATAAGGTACAAATTTATTTTGAATCCAATACATTAAATAATAATAAAATAGTTTTTAAGGGTACATTAAATACTTTCTGGTAGTATTACGGTTACAAAAATGCAACCTATTTTTAACAAATAATTCGAATTTCTGGAGAAAATTAAATCACAATGAGCCAAGGGTTATTGGTGTTGATAATTTTGAATAATTGAAAAACCAACTTCGAATCCAATTCAAACCGAATTCGAACTGAATCTGGAATTCTATTCGAAAATAAAATAAAATTCGAATTCAAATTTCATGTCTTATTCGGTTGAATAAATCGAATAGACCTTTGAATTTGATTCGAAAAAATAAACCGAATACAAATTTACAAGCCAATTGAAGTTGAAATTCAAATTCAAATACAAACCAAATACGAAATTTGAAAATATTTGGTTCGAATGCAGGTCTTGTGAGAGTGACTCTCACAGTCTTATATGGGGCCCCAAACTATGGAGATCTTATCATTAATTGATATGCGGGTCCACAAAGGTCCTTACATGTATTTGTATATTAAGATGAAGGTGAGTTGGAACGGCTGGTTCCAACTCTCCTCCTCGTGGTCCTCTTGGACCGCTATTATATGTAATAAAGGCAGTCTCTCACAAGAACTCAACGGCTCCACACTTGAGCCTCCTCTCAACATTATTAAAATAGGACCCTCTAATAATTAAGAGAATCTTAGTCCCAAAGTCTAGGTTTCATAATTTTAGGGACCATTAGTTATATTTTAGTTAGGTAATTAGAATTAAGAAAGTCAAGCCTGACAGTCTGATTGTTAATGACAATGACAAAATACGTAAGTTGTACCGAGTGTTTTTTGAATGTATCAGCAGCATGGTGGTAGTAATTTTTCTGAAACAGGTGCTGACAGCAAGGAATCACATGTTTTGTTTCCACTGGAAACAAACTTGGCATTAATGAAGATAAATTTGTTCTGACAATGAGCAATCTCGTAAGCTACATTGAGTGTTTTAAAGAAGCCAGGAATTTACATGGGATTAATGTTTGGAATTAGTAAACATACACTAACATTTTGGAGGTGAATCAGAGTATAAGGAATTGATCTATGGATGAATTTAATACATGAATATGTAAGCGAGGTGGTATCTGATTCCTCTTTGACAGAACCAGTTTTTCTTCAAATAATACCAACTGTGCTCTCGGTGGGGTGAAATATACTTGGTGGAACGTACGTTATTTCTCATTGTTAGCCCCTGCTTTCCTTCAATTATTACCAACTATGTTCTCGGTGGGGTTAAAATATAATTGGTGGAACTTCCGTGAATCGGTAAAGAATAATATATCGAAAATATTCCTAGTGCAGTGACTAAACTTGTTTTGTGATTAGAATCTCTTAGGATTGGAGGGGCCTCTCGCAGGAATCGCTGATTATATATGTTGAAGAGTTATACAATTTCCTCCATTAGAACGTCAACTGTATTCAAGGTTCAACAAGTGCCTGGTACAATGTAGTATACCAGGTATTTTTCCTGGTACAAGAAAATGAAGTTTGTGTACATAGTGTGAACTACATAATCACACCAAGTTTATGATCGAGGGCCTCCACCAGGAAGGAAAGCGTATCCCAAATAATTGTGTTTTTAATTTTAGTTGCAATTTGAAGAGTATCCATAGATTTTTTTCCAAAAATGAAATGTAGGAAATGTAATGTAGCTTTCATTATGACCAATTGCATTGTTAAGAAAGAAACTGTAACTAAAAACTAGTTTTCCCTAAAAATTTCTACGTGACTCAGAGGACAATTTCATGTTTTATTCTGTCGAAACGAAAATCATGTACTTACTTAAGCATAGTAAACTACTGGAATTTCACTGTGGCTCTCTAGCTGTGATTTTTAGCTACATGAGGGAGCCTCAAGTAATTAAGACTTGACTAGCTTTTCCATGGAGTCGTGCAAGTCAAGTCTAGTCAAGTCCTGTGTTTTCGCAAGTTGCCCTAGTCTACTCTAGTCAAGTCACATAATAGTAACACCATTCGTAGTCAAGTCTAGTCTATTCTTTTACGTCCATTTTTCTTCCTAGTCTAGTCAAGTCTAGACTTTCCTAGTCAAGTCTGACTAGACTAGGGCAGCAGTGCCTTGCTCTCTCTCCTCCATAGATTAAGCAAATTAGGTTAAGGGGCTGCGTCCCAACCAATTAACATGAAATGCAGATACTAAAAAATTGTTATAGTCATAAGGCTGAAAGACAATAAAGATTTAATTTTTTTACTCCAGATGTCGATAATCCAAGCCACCTGGGCCGCGTCGAATCCTCCACTTCCAAAACCTAGTACAGCGGTTAGGACGTACAGTAAAGCAATAAGTGAGCTGAAAGTATTGCAATCTCCAGAACCCGTCAATTTTGAGCCGTCATTTTAAAAATCTTGCTAAAATCGAGCTTAACGTTTGCCGCATCATTTGTCAATAAGGTGAGAGAAATAAGAATATGGTTCCAGTTTCGGATACATGAGTAAAATCGACTATTTTGGTTACCTTCGTATAAAAGTATGTGAGTCGTTGGATGGATAAATTCCGATTGGGTGTTTCATAGATCTGTCATTTATAGTTCCATTATCTTCAATTATTATTACCTGTACCTCATTTTATGCATACCAAAGCAAGCGAAATCATCCACTAGTAAATTGCTTTGTTTACTTTTACATATTACACAAATCACCTGTCAGCTGTAAGTTATGGGGTCATGTGTACAATGGGCCAATTAATATTAGCCTGAAGAATCTTTGCACTAGTAATATTTAATACTTTTCTTGCAAATCGTTGGATAGGATTCTTATTCCAAAATGAAACGATTTCAATAGTGATAACGACTTTTATTCCCGTGCTTAATACCGAAAAGAAATATTTTGAATTTACTACATGTAATAATTATTTCATGTTTGAATTTTTTTGTAATTATTTGATTTTATAGTAAACACGTCTACTTGTGAGGCTTTGATCATTGAGGAGGATTGCGGGATCGTAAAGTATTTTTTATGCTTATCTCTTTCCCATGAAAATTGACATATTTTATTTAGTTTGCTCATTATTCCTTACTTTATTAACTTCCTCTAATTTCATTATCAGTTCCAACAATTTCCTTGTGCACAAAAACCTGAAAGAGCGATCCGTGTATATGTAAATAACAGTTACATATATTCAGTGAAAAAACTGTCAATGTACTGTAGAAGTACTACTACAGGTGGGGCATTCGTAAAAAAGAAACATTTAATTGACAACGTACCAAATTTTTAAAAATCTGTGAAGGGGTTGTAATTACGTGTAACAGAGTGGAGTTACACAAGTACGTTTTGAGATTGGTATTCTTCTTACTACAGATAAATTGGGAAATGACAAGTTGTAGAACTTGGTCTGCAATAATAATAATTATTATTCTAGATTATTATGAGTAAATGAATTACATATTTGCATAATTAAGTGTAACGTGCAACCCAACCCTTAGGCAACTCACTGACCTATACATAACTATGTATGTACTGTGCATTTGGAACTCTAGGAAGCGTCAGCTCAGTTGAACTGAATGTTACTATTAGGTATTATCTCTATTTTTATTAGGCACTGGAAAATGGAAATTAATCATATCCCTTTGGGCAAAAAGATCTCAATTCATGAAAAAATTACATGCAAATTATCATTACTCTTGGAAAGTTTCAGATTTAGATTATATGACGCCTGGACATGTTGCCACAGTCGTATTTTTTGCAACATCATGATTGATGATATTTGACCTTCATACTATGCATTCATGAATAATTATGTATCTGCTGTTACAACCCTGACTGCAGTTATTTTAACCAGTTAAAAAGAAGTGCGAGTGTATTTACATAATTACATATGTCTGTATCTACAGTACATGTATCTATGCATAAAAAGACACATCCATAAATTCACATGGAGGAGTCGTTGCCGTGCTTAGATTCAACAATTAAATATAGTTATGTAATCATCGTAAACTTTCACATACAGTCGACTCTCAGTCACTACAGTACAACCTCATGGTAATATGGGTCTGAAATTTTGTACCCTTACAGATTACAACAGAGTGAAGTTATAAGGATCCCGCCTAATGTCAAAACTTACAGTCAATAGGCTAACTCCAACATGTTCGATTTTTAGAAATAATTCTAGATACTATATGTCAGCCAAAAATTTAAAAATAACTTACATAATCTTGTGAGGGAGCATAAGAAAAGGTGTTATACCCGAAACTCGTTATATAATTTTATATACGGTCTCACGATCAGTGTGTAATCCCAGGGAAAGTGTCACTTTAGGGAGAGTCGGAATTGCGGGAGTGGACTGTACATAGCAACTTGTAATTATTTATGTATGTACTGGACAATCAATCGACAAATGAATTCGTCTCGTCATTCTCGTCGACATCTACATACATATTTACTCAATGGAAGACCAAGTGTAATTGCATGAGTCTCGTTTCCACTCACACTGGCTCTAAAACGAGTTATGTAATTTATAATTCCCAGCATCAGCTCTTGGCTTAGCATACACTCAACTCTATCTGATTGTAAGCCTTCTTTCGTGGCCAAATGTGGCTGTTTTTTAATTCTCATGTGTCAACGACTTATTTATGCAGAGGGCTTCGTAGGGGTTAAGTCTCTGCAATATCACCAACTTTGTGAGCTTTCCTTTTTTAGCTGAAAATAACCACATGGAAAATGGAAGATCGTCCCAAATCCGTGTTTTCCCAAATGTCTCGTCCCAAAAAATACTTGGCTACATTTGGACTTATATACTGTTGTTTCTCTTTGGTAAGTTACAATTAACCAAATTTGTATGCTATTATGTGATTATTACGATTCAATTCAGTTATCAAATTCAGGGTAAGGGCCATATTTTAGTTCTTTGAGGTACTTATTATTACCGTAATAGGTTTTATGAAGACACATTTTAGATATTTCGGATTCAATGCGGTGAATAAGCTGCACGAGTGGAAAAGTTTGAATAGTCATAATTACTATAGTCACAAAAATTATTTTTTAATATTTTATCTGTAGCATTAATAATGTCTCAAGTCACTAACGAATTTGCTTATTCCAGGGAATCGCTGGAACATTTCTGAACCCTACTGTACTTGATTTCAGTCACAAGCTGAATGAACCAGTTGATCGTGTATCCATTGTTTTTACCGTAGTAACAGTAGCGTTCTTATTTGGTGCATTATTCAGTAAGTTTTGGTTTCCTTGTAGTTTCAAATATTATAATTCCGCCGTTTCAAAAAGCAAAATTAACCATGTATTTGATTGGGCAATAATTGCTTAGACATTGGTCCATTGCAGATGGAGTTGCTTCCATGTACATCCCCAGACCAGTCAATGTGGTAATGGTACTGAGTTTACTAACCATACCACTTTTCACTGTCCCTTATGTGGAATCTCTGATGATGCTTTATGTCCATGCTGCTATAATGGGATTTGGGTGTGGAGTAGTGCCCCTCATGGGTACAGGTTTTACCCGGGTATTTGGGTACAGGTTCAGGTACAGGTACGTATCAGGTACATACTTCTTGTACCCATCCAATTTGGGTACAGGTTCAGGTTCAGTCGTTAGATACCTGAAAATTCAGGTTCAGGTATGGGTACAGGTACAAAAAGTAATCTTTTGGGTATAAACCCATCAGGTACGGGTACGCACTGGGTAAATACCTGAACCTGAATGTAAAATACCTGAACTTTCAGGTAACGCCTGTAAAGGTGTTGTTGAGCTTTAAAAACTCCTCCAAATTTTTGACCTTGAAACATTTTACATTAAAATTTATACGTATAAGCTCAGTCAGGAAAACTAATTCCACCGTATAGGAACACGTGGCTAGTTACCCATCATTAGCTGGAATGACCAGAGATTTTTTATCAGTTTCTGGAACTGCTAAAGAACAGAGATCTAAGATTGAGCGAGCCTTCTCCTATGGCCCAGATCTTCTGACGCATAAACGCTTACATAAGAGTGGAGTTACGGTAAGAAATGTTTTTGTTTCAAAGCTTGGCTGAAGTTAAAATCTGAGGAGTTTGAATCTAAAAAAAATGTTTTACATTGCAAAAGCAATTGCAGGGTGCAAAACAAATTCTTAATCGTTTAATTTCTCGCCATTATTGGACGTTTAGAAAATATTACATTGCATTTGTATTGTTGGATTGAACTTATTTATATCGTAGATTTTGCTATCTATTATCCTTTTCAACCTTTATGTAATCATTTTTAGCCACTGATAATTCCAGTACTTAGTCATTCTTTCGAAGAATAAATAATAAAAATATATCCAATCTGATAAATAAATTTATTGAGTCAAAATGTCTTGGTCGCAGATATTTTAATTTTTTATTTCGTGTAAAATATTTGGTAATCCTTTAAATTTGTACAATGGAAAATACCCGGGTAGGTTCAGGTACTTTTAAAATATACCCGGGTACAGGTACTTTTTTGGGTACTTTTTGGGTACAGGTACTTTTCAGGTACAGGTACTCCTGATTTGGTTTAAGTACAGGTACAGGTTCAGGAAAATTGAACCCAGGTATTCAGGTACAGGTACGGGAATAGGTTCAAAAAATCCATGTACCCATGATTCAGGTACAGGTTCAGGTCCAGGTACAACATTTTTGTACCCATGCGGAGCACTAGTGTGGAGGGTTTGACACAGCCCAGGCTGCATGGATCATCGACATCTGGCGTCACGGAGCTGCTCCCTACATCCTCAGTTTACATTTCGCATACTCCGCGGGCACCCTAATCCCACCTTTGATACTTGGTCCTTATCTCACTGAAGAAGAAGACAGAGCATGTAATGAAACAACAATCACAATATCAACCTCGACCTCAACAGAATTACCATACGAGTCGAAGCTTCAAGTCCCATTTACAATTGGAGCTTCTATAGCTTGCATTTGCATTATAATTCAGGCCTTCCTGTACATATTTGTATTCAGACACAACAAATCTGCTAGCTCGAATCAAAATACAAAGAATGGAGAAAAGAATGAAGTGGAAGAAGTAGAAATGGAAGAGTCGAGTAAGGACCCAGCAACGGCCACGGAAGCTGCATCTTCCTCAGGCTTGAAACGCACAATTATGTTGGTGGTTCTCTGCTGTTGCGTTATGGGATTTTACGCGGGACTGGAACTTTCTACGTCACAGTTCATCCCAACTTTCTCACATTTTTCGAAAGTTTGTCTGTCTGAGAAGGAAAGTGCTAGAGTAGCTTTTGGATTGCAAATGGGATTCGCCTCGGGGAGGTTGCTTGGAATTCTACTTGTTTTGAAAATAGCTCCTCATTTTATTTTGGTTGGGAACTTTTTACTCGTGCTGATCTCTAATATCATAGTAGTTGTAAAAGTCAGGCTTTAGGGAGATTCAAATTGTTTGGCGGGAACCAGTGCCGCTAAAAAAAGCGCGCAATAAATTTGATTTTTTTTTGCGCAAACCACGCCCCTAATGCAATCACAAAATTTATTTCGTAAATGTCATTCGCAAAAAATTTGAATATAAAAGAAAAATGAAAAAAATAGCAGAATCCATAATTTCACAATCAACTGTAGAAAAAGAGTAAACAATCAAGCACGCGATGTATTTTATGTGCATGCAAAACAAAACCGGTTTTTAATAAACGCAACGGATGCCTGCAATGTGCAAAGATCTGCTTTTTGCACCCCTCTCTTTACGTTTAGCTTAATAAAGAACATATGCGTTGAAGGGAAGCTTTATGTGCCGTATTGTCTCCGTATACAATGGGAAAAGTTGAAGCATCAAAAATATGCTTTTAAAAATGCAAATGTTTAATTAGTGTTGGCAAAATCAATCAAACAATTCATCCTTACCGTTATGGAATCAAGATAAATAAGTAAAACAAAAGTTTTAAAAAAAGTATGCATTAGACATCTATGATGCTACTTTATATGCAAAGTTGACATGAAACAAATAAGTAAACTAAGTAATTCAAAAAATTACTAGATTGAAAAGGGAAATTAACTACGGCTGAATCAAAGCCATCAGGCAGAGTTGCCCATGGATAAGGTCCCGCGTTAAACCTGTTTAACGTCATGTTACAACGAATAATGCTAATTTATCATCAGAGAGCCATGTGAATATATAGTACTGTCAGATGAGCATGGGGTTTTAGTAAGAAGGAAACTCCAACCACTGACACCCTTATGTATAATGGGTGAAGGCAGTGTAATAATAATTATTATTATGCCTATATATGTTAAGAGACTCCACGGGTTTGGGTCCTGGCAGCATTAGAATGTGTCGAAAGATACTACTAAGGCTATTTCTTGGTTAATGGCAAAGGTTTGACGTAATTTATTATTTTTCTCGTACCATTTTTCTTCCTAAGGATGCTAGAAGGTTACTCAAATAAAATGACACTGGCATCAAATGCTTTATTTAAGCCACCCCCGGCACAGCACTGTTCCCTATCCTCAATGTGGATACCTGTACATGATGAGACATGTATCCACAATGCAGTAAGCTCATGCAAATTTTTTTATGTCCTCAGCTACAGAGACATACAGCTACAGAGACCTACAGCCACAATACAGAAAGACTCATGGTGCTCTATACCCCTGCAAAATCGATTTGCATTTACTAGATTGTAATATGGGAACATAACAACATGCGCGCATTAAAAGCTATTTGCATTCCGTGCTATGAATACTTACACAAACAATATTTTTACTCTTTGGTATTCCCTTCATAACTACTATAATATAGTTATTTCAATAGGTTGCTTGACCAAGAAAAAAGATATTTGCAAGTTTGGGTTCCCACACACACACACACACATGTTACGTTTATGCAATCTCCTCATACAAGATGACTTTATATCTAAGTTTTGTACACACACACACACACAGAGAGACATACATACACACGCACAAATATCCAAGAAAAAGACAATCCGAGCCTTCATGCAACTCCCATTAAAACGTTTATTCTGCAAACATTTATGTACTTGCAATTTTATTTAATAACAGGGAGTTTGCAATGCCGGACTTATACTACTGGTTCCTATTATAATGTGTGGTTGTGTGTGTGTGTATGTTTGTAAAAAAATAATATCATGAGGATGCCGTCATGACTCATGGCCCAATGTTAGCCACTCATGAAGGTTACACTGCATTAATACCAGAAACATCTTCTAAGATAATCTGAAGATAAAGCTCGGGAAGGGAGATTCAATGATGGGATATCATTTCACGTCGTCTCTATAATAACGCTGGGCAAACATGAATAAAACTATGAGATGCAGTCATTACAAAAGTTATTGTTGGACTTGCTCCCAGCAGCCTTTACAAGGGGAGACAATGAGTGTACAGTAAAAAATACAGAGTAGCTCCTACTACAAAATAGCATTGAATAAGTCAGTATCACATCTCTGTGTCCAGAATGGAATTAAGTGTCTATTTGCTCACATGTAGATATCTATATATTTATATTAGTAGATGTATGTAGTTACATGCAGAGGCTTCATCAACCCTCCCCCTGTAATGTACATATAGCAGCCTTCAATGACCTTCTAATTTGTCACTTGACTGATTGAATTTTCGAGTCTCTTCATGATTTTTTTATGTAATTAGTATCCCAAGTGAAACGTATTCCCGACAATGAGGGAACTCTCTTACATTGACAGGGTCATGTGAACGCTTCAGATGGACGATCCTTCAGCCATTGAGAAACTTTATCGGAGACTTTGGAAATAGATCCGTTATTTACAGGCTGTGTTTAAATTTTAAAGACTATTCCGGGTACGCTGTGTAAATACAAAAAGATTCATATGTATATGTAGATATTAAGGCTGATTATGGAGAATCAGGTCTGTAAATCTTAACCCTTATATAGCCACCCTAATAAGTGTCAGCTTTATAACGAGAGTTCAGCGAATAAAAAATCTGCAACACAACTGTCTACAAATTATTTCATCAAATTCATGCATGCATTATATGTTATTGCTCTTGTACCCATTGAAATAATTGATACAAAAAATACTACAAACATGTAAGGAACGATTTAACATATGAATACTGAGAATGCAATCAAACCTGTTTTCTGCAGACGTATGCTTGAATGCATAAAAATATGTATTCACATAAGGCATTTTGAAAATCATTTCACAGTACAAAAAGCCAGAAATTCTTTCTTGTATAGAAATGGGTACCTTGATTTTGCACCAGTTAGCTAAATTTTCAAAATCTAAACATATTTCATTTTCATTGCATGTTTTCAATTTGTCGCAATTTTCATTTACTTGTTTTTTGAAATTTCTGGTTCTAAAGGAGAACCTGTATCCGCATGAGCAACAATAGGTTGAAGTCATTTTGAGAAATGATGCTGTGTTTGATTTTAGGCTCCGTTTTTATACAAATGTTTCATATAAAAAAATGTGTTCAAAATATTTGCATACTAGTATTTTATATTGTCATTTGCATACTGGTAGTTTATTAATATTTGAAAACGACATATTTTAAACCAACGATTGCTTACCGATAGTTTTTATAATAACTACAAACGTTTGTTTTTTTGTGAACCAAATATGTATATACTTTAATTTATATGAATCATGAAAACGTTTTATTTTTTCAACAAATCGTTTGTGCAATAATTATCAATAAACCGGTTTGCAGTCAAGGTCATTGATTATATTTGAAGACGAGGAGTATTTACATACTGGTAGTTTATTATTTTTGCGAAAAAATATTTGCATACTCGTTTTTTATATAATCGAAAACGTTTAATTTTTTGCGAACAAAACATTTGCATACTTGCTCTTTATATAACAAATAAAAAACGCATAGTTTTTTATAAACGACAAAATCGTACAGAGATCGTATAACTGGGCGCGGTCCCTTGCTATTGAATATATAATTTTTTGACCACACCTAAGAAGCACAGTATATAAACACCTAGCGATGGCATAGGATTCATCACATTCTCAGAATGTCTTCTGAAGAGCAACCCAAGCTTGGTAACCAGGAGTCGGGCCTGACGAAATATAATTCCATGTACAATGAATGATTGCAATATGATGTTTGCTTCAAGAAAATTTAATAGCAAAGCATGTAGATAATAAGCATTTTTGCGCAGATTGTGATAGTATGTTTTCAGCTATTGAATTACACGAATGCGAAAAGAAGGGCAGAAGGATTTTTCCGAGTTGCTTTTGAAACGTAAAAAACATGTATATTTGATTACAGAATGTTTTGACACATGGTATCACAATTACGTGTAAAAAAATCAATCTATCTATAACGTTTCTGTAAACAAGTTAAGTTTCCCAGCACTTGACACAAAGAGACACATTTTAAATTGTAAAGTTCAGTCTAAGGCATATGGACACATAGACCTAGAAAACGGAAGCACTCTTTTATGTCCATGCATATATGCCTAAGCAGATGTTTGTTAAGATTAGTCGTAAACATGAGCTTGAGCGAAATGGAATCTAATACAGTTTCATTAAAACTGACACATCCAAGCAGGTAAATATTACAGTTTTTTAGTTATTCATTTTAGTTGTATGTACTAGAAAACCTAATAATTATATTTTGTTTTTAAAGAATAATTGCGTTTGGTCCACAATCAGGAAAATCTAGTCTGATAGCAGAACTGTTATTACGCCGGTTAGAACTGTTTTCAGATGATTTTGAAAAAATTATTATACTTTATAAAGAACATCAAGAGCTGTATGCTGATTTAGAGCGCAAAATACCTCAGCTTGTTCTTACAAAAAACTTTAAAGACATAGACAGTATAATGCTAAATTCAAAATCGACATTTCTGTTTATTGATGACTACGCTCAAGAGTTAGGAAGAGACTTACATTCTGAAATAGTAAGAATTTTTACAATTACGTCTCACCACAGAAACGCAACTGTAGCAATTTCATTACACAATCTATTTCACCCTTCTCTCCGAATCCTCTCTTTAAATTCCACCTATCTATGCATTTTTCGTAATGTTAGAGACAAATCGTCACTAATAAAACTAGGTTATCAGTTCAGCCCAGAATCTGTCAAATACTTATATTATTGTTATCAAGAAGCAATGAAATCTTCGCAATATTTATTAATTGATTTAGATTGCAAAACGCCAGATAAATTTCGTGTAAGAAGTAGTTTTTTCCAACAAAATTGTGAAATTTATGTTCCTTTATCTCATTCAAACATTGTCGTTTGCGAGGGTAACACGAATAAATAAATGCTACGTGTCGAAGCAAATCTAGATTTTTTTGAAGAACTTCTTAAGCTAAAAAACAAGTCTCAAATTAAAAAGCTAATTAAAAACTTGAGTGAGGAACAACGGAAGGCAATAATTGAAATTATATTTAACTTTGATCAATACACTGCGTCTGTATATAAAAACGCAAACTTGCAACCATAAAAACTAATATTTTAAACTCCAAAAGGTTTCTGTCAACATTGGTTTCTAATTTTAATTTAATTCGTAGTATCATTGCAGTTACACTGTGTTCTTTAATTAATAATTCGTTTTGCTAGCATGGAGGTCATGAAGGTTATTCCAATTGAGGAATACAGAGAGTTTGTAAACTATAAAAACAGTTTGGGAAAAGCAGATAACATTAAGTCCACTTTAGTTCAATCACAATCTTTGAAAACGTCCGAAGAAAATAATGAGCTTCTTGGAAGTGGAAAAAAAACTTTGCAACGAAAATGGATTTCATTTGAGGATATAATAAAAATATATAAAATGAAAACTAGAAAACTAAAAGGTCATTACTGAAAATGGAATCGACAGCGCCGGACAGTTTTTATGCAGTTGCAAAAAGTGATAGTTGCTCAAATTTTTATTCAAACAACAATTCAAGTTCGTTTAAAAATAATATATATGTCAATTTAAACGAAACTGCCGACCAGTATGATGTTGCGCTAGAGTCACTGATTTTACCGAGTGACCTTCTTAAAAACATTTCCATGCAATTAAAAAACAGTAATTTTTTTGTTGAAATCCAACCCGCAGAAGAGGATATTATTTTGATTCCGAAAAGTAGCGAAAACAATTTAATTTCATGGATATCAACTGCCAATGAATACTTGGAAGGTGTTTTGCCTGAATTGCAATTTTATTTTACAAACGAGGGGCAACTACAAATAATAATTGAAAATCAATCCGATTTTATTATTTCAACATCTCCAACGGTTTCCCAATTATTGGGATTTAATAACCACATATTCAACAAAGGACGTCATACAAATTCGCTTCCCATCGATAGAGACAAATTTGATTTAGTAAACGAGGATATAGAGATAATAATTGACAAACCTCTTCAAATGAAAAATGTTGACTTGTCATTTATATCTAGAAATGTTTCGACTCTTCAAAATCTGCAATCTAACTTGAATTTAGGGTTATTGACAAGCGATTTAAATAATTATGCTCAATTTCTAGTTCAAGGTGATAAGCTCGTTCTTAGAAAAAGCAGTGCTACTAAAGCTAATCAAAGATTGATTTTCTCGAAACATCTTCAAACATTACTCAACTGTGAAAAAACTGTTAAATTTAATGCTAACTTGGACGACATCGAATTTAGCAATATTAATTTAGCAGCTAAAGTGAATTACATCTATGTTCATATGGATGGAATATCGCCAACCATGGTGGGGGAAAAAGCTTATAAGCTTTTAAAAATTGTGCCAACTCAAACATTTAATGGTAGTATAAAATATACGCAATCAGAAAGTTGGTATATACCGATTATAAACAAAAATATGACCTCAATTAGAATATATATAACTGACGAATATCAGCAACCAATTTCAGTTAGTAGCCAGCCTTCGACAATAACACTTCACTTTATAAAACGCTGTCGTATGAGGAAACTTACTTGTGTGGATAATCAGTGTAAATTAGAACCAAAGAAATCTATGGAAAGTGCTTCAAAAGCTATCAGGCTTCCTAGTATATCCTTTGAGCAACATACGAAAACTTTGCGCGCATTTAAGAAAAAGCGTACAGGAAAAACATCTGCAACTAAGAGACGCACAAATAAGAGAAGAACACCTGTGAAGACCAAAACAAGAAGAATCAAGAAGAATGGAACTTGAAACAATACCTGGAAGTCAAGCGGGATTTCGATCCGAGCTTAATTACAGCTTAGAAGATAAAAACTCTGATATTTCCGTTGTCTCGTCGAGTGACCAAGTTTTATATCCAATTAACAACTACGAAAATCCGGAATCGAGCATTGAATTTGTTTACGAGAGTCCTAAATCTGCGTACATAGATTTTAAACTCTTATTTATCGTATCAGCTAAAAATTGTTAAACCAGACGGCAAAGCTTTCGTAGAGTCAGACGCCCATTCAGTTGTTAACGGTTTGGCTAATTCAATGTTTAAGCACCTCCAGATCAGTCTTAACAACACTGTCGTTTGGGACGCTCGATACAACTATGATTATTTGGCATACTTGCAAAGCTTCCTAGAAAATAAACGCGAGTTGTTTGAATCCCAACTCTTTTATCTTGATTCAAACACAAGTCTTGGAAGCGATGTGAATACTGGTTATGCAAAACGACGTGCGTTTGTCAAGGAAAGTCAAATAACAGAATTGCGAACACAACTACTATGTTCCTTGTGTAGTGCTCAACAGTACATTCCAGGGGGAATAACAATGAATCTTAAACTTGTGCGGAATGATCCGAGTTTCGTTGTGTGGACATCGTCAGCTAACGAGGGTGGATATAAAATCATTATAGACAAAGTGAAATTGACGTTAAAGAAGCACATAGTATCTGACGACATTATTTATCTTCACCAAAGTATGATACAACAACAGCCCCTTCAACTTCCCGTCAAGTCGCACAAACTCAATAAAGTTTTGATACCAAGTGGTACATTTACCTTACCCGCAACTCAAATCCACAGTGGGGTTCTCCCAAATTATATTTGCGTTGGTCTGGTATCGCAAAGTGGTGCAAGCGGGGATTACACAAAAAACCCATATGACTTTTCTGAATTTAATCTCGAAAATATAGCAATCACTCTTGACAACAATACAACCCTGTCTTACAATCCGAACTTTAGTGGTAACGAGTTTTTGGAGCCATACAATGCTATCGTTGAATATCAGAAACAACTTAATGTACCCAATATAGTATCGCGAGATGAATTTCAAAAAACAGGGCACAAGTTGTACCTAATCCCAATTCAAACCTCGCCGGTCATGGATGGATTTGCTGGAAGAAGAACAGGAACAATCCATTTGAGTCTTCGGTTCAGGTCAGCTCTTCAGGAAGCTATTACAGCTATTATTTATTTTGTAAATACCGACATAATAACAATCGACAAAAACCTTGAAGTAGCAGTTCTGTAATGTCGATTGAACAAGAATATCTCACTCCGGGTAATTCCGGTTCATTTTCTGGTTTACAAAGATTTTCAAAATATTCAAAAAACAAAAATAAAAATGAAATAATAAAATCGCTTCAAAAAATTGACGCGTATAGGTTACACAAACCATCTAAACGTAAGTTTCTGAAACGTAGAGTCATGTTTGGATTTGTGGACGCGATTTGGTTTGCAGATCTGGCAATATTATCAAAATATTCCAAATATAATAAAGGATTTCAGCATTTACTTGTCTGTATAGACCGACTATCTAGATATCTTTTTGTTCAGGAAATTAAAGACAAATCAGCAGCTGAAACCTTAAGAGGTTTTCAGAAAATATTAAAACGGAGTGGTAGGGTTCCAAAGCGATTGATGACAGATTCGGGATCAGAATTTAAGTCGAAGTTCCAAGTGTTTTTAAAAGAAAGGAATATTTTGTGGTATCCATCGTTATCAGCAGACAAAAATTCTTTGTGCGAACGAGCTATTCGAACTATTATGAGTAAAATATTTCGGTATTTTACTTTAACAAATTCATATCGATACATTGATGTCCTACAAAAAATTGTGTCGGCATATAATTCAGAAACCCATTCAGCTACTAAAATGGCTCCGAATATTATCAATTCTGAAAATGAACATATTGCTTGGTACAACCAGTTTGGAGACACACTTTTCAAGGAGAATCCGATACCAAAATACAAAATTGGTGACAAAGTACTAATATCCACATGGAAATTTGGTAAACTTGGAAGCAAAGGATATAGCCCTAACTATAATTCAGAAATGTTTGAAATCAGTGACATAAAATACACCAATCCGATCCATTACCAGCTAAAAGATACAAACAAGGAAATACTTCAAGGATACTTTTATGAGGAAGAACTTCAAAAAATTTCGTGAGAATCGCAGGACGTAAGCATTTTCATTATTCAATGTTGTAAAACATTTTGTGCTTTAAGTTGCTATACCGTGTACAATAAGCCTTATTGAAAACATTTAGTTAAAATAAAACTGACCACCCTGTACACATTTTCGGCTTTATTATTGTCTTATAAATAGTATGAATTAACTTTGCTAGAAAATGGTAAGTGTTATCACCAATTAACAGTGTCTTTACTTTTTTCTCGAAGTAAATTACAGATCTTCACGGTTAATTATGAATTTTACCATTTAATTTGATTGACAGACATGGAATAAAAATGTTGTCAATCCGATTATTATTGCATTTCGGACAAACACCATTTATTCTATGCAATTTGTTTTTGTATAAATAGGTTCAATTTTTTATTTGCAAGTACATTCATTTCAATGCCTCCACATTGTACCCACTTAGGTATATTATTAAATACCGATGGAGCAAAGCTCTGGATTTACTGCCAGCGTTGTAGCCAATTTGGCTACGGGAGACATGTCCGAGTTTGGTACAAGACAGGGGAGGCTTCCTGCAGAACGGAATGTCGGTTCTGTAGGAAAGCCTACAACCACATGCGTCCTGAAAGTGGCCAGAAGACATAGGGAGGCAGTGGTTCCCCAAGCTTGGACGCCTGGCGCCGCAGGGTGTGATCTTCACACCATCGAGGGAAAAGGGATGCAGCCAGGAAGCCGTCATGTTTTCCGGACGGGACTGGCCATTGAGATCCCTCCCGGCACATATGGACAAATTGCGGCCCGTTCGTCCTTGGCGTTAAAGGGAATCCTAGTGCTCGGAGGAGTAATTGACCAGGATTATCGCGGTAATGGTATTTAATAAGTTTTTATTAATTATGTAAAATATAACTTGTTTTTGTTTTGTTTTCTAGGTGAAGTTAAAATCATCCTGGCAAACTACAGTGAAAGAGATGTGTTCATTGAACCCCAAAGCCGTGTTGCCCAGATAATCATCCACAAAATCTTCCATGCTGAAGTCATGGAAGTAGGAGCCCTCACCACCTCGGCCCGCAATGAGGGGGGATTCGGTTCTACTGGACAGTGATTTATTGGGACATACTTTTGCTGGACACTTAAAATGTTTTGGATTATATTGTGAATTAATAATTGGTTTGTTGTAATAATGCTAAAAATATTTTTTATGTATGTAAATTAAAAATTGGTTTTTGTAATAATAGTAAAAATAAATTCTATGTAAATACTGAATTGGTTTGTTGTAATAATGCTGAAATGAATTTTTATGTATGTAAATTAATAATTGGGTTTTGTTTTAAATAAAATTTTGCTTTGCAAAAAATTCTGGGTTTTTTATTTGTTCATGTTAATTTTGCATATAGCATTTTTTTATTTCTTATTTTTTAAATTACATACTTTCCTTATTACCGCACTTATTTTTCATATTAATTTTAACTATAAAGTAGCATCATCATATCAAATGCATATTTTTTAAAAATCTTAGTTTACATGTTGTCCTTGGTTTCATAATGATAAGTAAGCTTTGTTTAAACGATAATTTCAAAATAAGTTGAAATTTGTATTTTTGAAAGCATATTTTTGATGGTTAAACTTTTCACATTGTATAAGGAGACAATAGGACACATAAAGCTTCCCTTCAATGCATATAAATGTTTTTATTAAGCTACACGTTAAGAGAGAGGGTGCAAAAAAACAGATCTTTGCACATTGCAGGCGTCCGTTGCGTTTATTAAAAACCGGTTTGTTTTGCATGTACATATTATACATCGCATCCTTGATTGTTTACTTTTTTTTACACTTGATTGTGAAAATATGGCTTTTACAATTTTTTTTCATTTTTTTTATAATCCCATTTTTTATGCGAATGACAGTTACGAAATAAATTTTGTGATTGCATTAGGGGGCGTGGTTTGCGCAAAAAAAATTCAAATTTATTGCGCGCCCTTTTTTTAGCGGCACTGGTTCCCGCCAAACAATTTGAATCTCCCTAAAGCCTGACTTTTACAACTACTATCATTCTACTTGTGTGGGCGGGTTCTAGTGTGACTTGGTTGTGGGTCGGAAGTTTCGGGATTGGGTTAGGAATGTCCACGGTGTTTCCATCCATGTACGCTTATATTGAAAAATATATTTTCGTGACTGACCGAATCACATCATCTATTGCAATTTTCGGATGTTTAGTTTCCGCCATTTACCCAATAGTTGTGGGGAATTCGGTGGAAAAAAATCCAGAAGTGTTGACTTATGTCAATTTTTTGAGTCTGTTTGTGTGTGGTGTAGCATTTTTAGTGCTTTTCTACGTAACACACGTGAGAGCTTCCCGAATCCACAAGTCAGAAAATGAGAAAGTGCAATGAAGTGATATATTACTATATTTATATTCTAGTACTATGCTAATTTTGTATAGAACTTTTGATGATTCGAAATACAACGGGTATACAATATTAAAAATAGGTACCATTGTATGCATGTATCTTCCAATGGACCCACAGAGCTAAATAAACACTACTTGTCTATAATCGGATGAATTTTTTGTACTTTTACAGCCTAGAAATAGTCAAATATTTGCCTATACGTTTTCTTAAATAAGCACTTTTTTACTTTGTTACAACTTCAAAATTGAAATTTTTGGCTTACCTTGGTGTATACCAATAAAAATATGCGATGGTTTGCTATCTTTCTATATTTTAACTAGGAAGCATGCATAATTCCTAGCTTACTCTACCGATTTGTCTACCTAGCAACAGAATTTGCATGAGCGTACCTATTTTTTATGTTGTACTATCAAGTTCCAAAATTAGCATTTTTTTTTAAACCAGCCGATATAAATTGGAAAAAACCTTATTTGATTTAAAAACTTCATCAGAGTTCGCAACAGGGTGCTACGATTTGTACGCATGGTTATAGGGTAGGTGCAGAGATGCGCACCCACAGTTTCGTTACGTTACGCTACACTATTATCATAGGTTTTAAAATTGTCGTTAATTATCATTACATTACTAAATATCGTATGAAAAATTCAGCGTTACCGTTCCGTTACTACAAGACAAAGGTAATACTTCAGCGTTAATTTTCGTTACCATTAAAAAATATAAAATAGCCGTTACTTTTCGTTATCGTTACTATTATTGTCCGCTCGTTATAAACTAAAATGTCAAGCAACTAGTGTTGCCAGACGTACCTGGTATGCAGAAAATGTAGCAAAAGGCAATTTACAGTTTCTGTGTAGTTCTTGATTCACCTGCAATGTGATCCGCATCCCGACTACCCGGTGTGGCAATTAGGGCTCCTCACAACTCAATTTCCTGAGTTAGTTGAAATTGAATTTTCAATTCAATTTGCAGTGGTAAATTGTAATTGCTCATTTGAAAATCAAATTCTAGACAAATAATCAATTTATACTAATCAAGTTGCGGCATCAATAGTTGAAATTGTCAATTTCAACTTTTAAAACTTCCGCAAATTGAAATTGACTTGAAATTGAGATTTAATTGAATTGAAATTGAATTGAAATTGATTTTGTAGTTTAACTTCATATCTGTGCGTACAAGCATGCAGAGCCTGTTTGAGGTCAAAATGTCATTCGCAGCGGAAAACAAACATGATAGAGAAGCATGAGTAGCAGAAACTTGCAGAAAGTCTCGATCCATCCCAGACATGTCCAACCTTCGAAGGCTAGCCTTCAATGAAGGCGGAATATCAGTTTTCCAGAGAATTGAGAAGGGAAGGCGGGAAGGCTAAAGAAAACCTTCCTATTATTATCAAAAAACGGAAGGCGAAGGAAGGAAGTATGTAAAGTAGCCCTCTGCTACTTAGAAGGCTTCGCGTATGCAATGAACTACAATAGATAGTTACAAATACAACAATGAGAGTGTACTAAAAACGCTACAAATGAACAAACATACAGTTATATGCACAATGAGACTTACTTCATTGCTTCTGATTTCAATAAACGAACTCAATTGAGTTAATTGTATCGCTGATTTTCAGGTGTTTTACCTGCAAAAGGGTTATTTAAATGCATTGCTATGGTATTTCGTGTTATGAAGGCTGAATAGGAAGGAAGGCTGATTTTTTTTAAGGCTGAAGACTGGAGGCATTAAATTAATAAGTAAAATAGGGCTGAAGGAAGGCAAAATATTTTGAAGGCTTCCTTTAATAGAAGGATGAAGGAATGCGTTCAGTCACAAGCTCAATGAAACAGTTGATCGTGTGGCGATTGTGTTTAGTATTATAACAGCAGCCTACTTATGTGGTGCATTATTCAGTAAGTTTCGGTCTCATAATTGATTTAAGTATTATTATGTACAACTTTCATTGTTTCAAAAAATAGAATGGATAATGCAGCTGTTTAGACCAATCGATTGCTCAGCTATTTGTCCACTACAGGTGGCGTTGTTTCGAGCTACATCCCCCGCCAAGTGAGTGTGTTAGTAGCACTGATTGTGAGTTTTTCATACCCTATCCAAATCATATAGTAGTACCAATGGAAATGAAGACGTTTTGAAGTGATCACTAACCATGATTTGGACTACAGGAGTAGTCCAGCACTGAATGTACTCAACTACCATAGTTGTGGAATGGCTTCAAAGCCCAGTTCCAGTCGCAGTCGCGGAGGTGGGAGAAAGAGAGAGATAGATGTTGGGTTCTGTGGGATGTACTGATAGTTCCACCCTAACACTCACTTCAGTGTGAGTGAACTTACCGTGGCTCCGGGATATGGGAGTCACTGTTACAGATAGACTGCACCTTCAGTTCGTCGTGGAATACAGTATATTATCTCCTTCTATGTTACCTTGCTCTCTCTCCTCCATAGATTAAGATTAAACGGGCTGCGTCCCAAAAAAGTTAAACATGCAATCTAAAAGCTGAATGATTGTTATAGTCTAAGACTGAAAGATAATAAACAAACTTTACTTTACTTTATTTTAACGAAACATGATTTAATCCCTACGGGCTAGTGGGGATTGAATCAATTTTTGTCACTAAATAATAACGTTCGTACGCAAAGGTAGTGCTGTAATATTGTTCGCATTTTGTTTGTTCTTTTGTTCAGTTCTTGTTTTTTAAACAGAACAAAACAAACAAAACCAGTTTTCGAACAAAACTAGAACAAAACAAAACCGCGATAAGATAAAGCAAAACTATAACAAACAAACCACCACGACAGCGGGGAATAACCTTTTCAAACCGAGTTTGAAAAAGTACCCAAAAGTAACATGACCTCAAATCGACGTGAGTGAGTCACAAATAGCAACATGACCTCAAATCGACGTGAGTGAGTCACAAATAGCAACATGACCTCAAATCGACGTGAGTGAGTCACAAATAGCAACATGACCTCAAATCGACGTGAGTGAGTCACAAATAGCAACATGACCTCAAATCGACGTGAGTGAGTCACAAATAACAACATGACCTGAGTGATTCACAAATAGATACATGACCTTAACTTGACCTGAGTGAGTCACAAATAGATACATGACCTCAAATTGACCTCATTCGCACAAATAGATACACGACCTCAAATTGACCTGAGTGAGTCACAAATAGCAACATGACCTCAAATTGACCTGATTCGCACAAATAGCAACATGACCTCAAATTGACCTGATTCGCACAAATATCAACATGATTTCAAATTCATCTTACAGTATTGAGTCACAGATAGTAACATGACCTCAAATTGACCTCAGTGGGTCACAAGAAATTCCATGACCTTGATTTGACCTCAGTGGGCTACAAGGAGTTTCATTACCTCATTTTTCGATGGGTCACAAGAATTCCCATGACCTTAATTTGACCTTTGTGGGTTATTAGTAGACCCATGACCTTACATACACTTTACAATGAATCTTAAATAACATCATAATGACCATTAGAAGCTATTGAAGTGCACGGTTTTATTTACATGTGTAAATATCATTTATACTTTGAACCGCCGGTCAACAAAATCTTTGCACTATTTACAGATGTTTAAGGCCAATCTAAAGTTATTGAACAACGCGTAACTTAGAATGCCTATTTGAGGTCAATAGCAAAGGTGTCCAAAAGGTTCAGCCTACCTAAAATACTACATATTTTTTGCAGCTTTGCCTTCCCTACATATTAACCTACATTATTTATCAAAAATAAATTGCCTACCTATTTGTCTACATATATACTCCTGTAATGTTTCTGCCTATATTTTAGCCTATAAAGGCCTATTTTTTAGCCTATAAAGACCTATATTTTAGCCTATAAAGACCTATTTTTTAGCCTATAAAGACCTATTTTTAGCCTGGAAAGGCTTATTTTTTCAACTAAAAATCATCTATGTATGTACGTGCAATCGTAACACATGAAAAAATCGAACTACTAAAATGTCACGTATTTGAAGAATATTTTTGAGATTTATTTTAAGGTTAAATCAAATAATTGCTTGACAAATTTGTCAATAGATTATTAAATATGCCTATTTTTACCTTCTCAAACTGCCTACCTTGTTCCTAAATAAAAAGTGAACTCTTGCAGTTCCTACATATAATATAGGATTAATTTTAGCGGTAATTACAGCACCCTATTTTACTACCTATAATTACTTGGATTTTGCATCCTACCTATTTTTATCCTATATATAGGCCTATAAATAGGATAGGTGGACAACTTTGGTCAATAGAGTAATTAATTGTTACCTGCTATGACCATAACCTGTACTGATATTAGATGTTTCGGTACATCGGATATTGAAAATGAGAGCAATTTTTGTTGGACACCAGTAATTACTTAGTTGGATAAATGTCACCTCCACTGCTGAAATTCGATTTTGTTTTGTTGTTTTTAATAAAATGCAGAAGGATGACTTGGATGCTAAATTTTAAACTTGATTTGATCCCAAAATGTTGAAACTGACTGTGAGTAGAGAGGATGACAGAAATAAAAGAGGCCTAATCAATCCAAAAAAAACAATACAGGTAATTAAATCAATCAAGGTTTCGGGAGAACCCAAAACGATGCGTATCGGTAGCACTAGGTAAACCCCACCACAATCGTTTGTTGATATATTATGTCTATATATGCGGTCATTTCAGGTCTTTGGATGCATGGAATTACATTACGCCTTACACTCCTAGAAACTATCAACAAAAGGTTTAATGATTGTATTAAATAAGAGTTGTAAAGCATATCCGCCTAAAATTAGTTAAAGCCCGTTTTTTTGGTTTTAACGTCCTTTGTGAGCGGACCAAATTTACACGAATCAACTTCTATATGCTCTATTACTAATTTACGACAATCAATTTTACAAATTTCTAGCATCTTCTAAATCGGTAGAACAAAACAATATGGATGGTTTTTTGAACAATACGGATTGTTCAAAAAATAAAACAAAACAAAACTCGGCGAACAAAACAAAACTCAAATTGTTCTACTTTTGTTCATTTCCGAAGAGAACAAAACAAAACAAAACGAACAAATTACAGCACTACGCAAAGGTATGTAGTAAAATCACCGACCATATTCTAATTTCTCTTCGAGCTGACAATGCTGATTAGTTTTGAGTCAACGAAGAATAAACGTTATTTTCAAAAGACAATTACTTTAGCAAATGAGCAAAAGCGAGTATTGCTAAACCTGTAAAATCGATTAAAACCATGCATGCAACTTTGGGGAAAAGTTCAATTCAAATTCAGTACATTTTATTTTCTTTCGTGCAGCGGTCACTCATACTCACAATCAGTTCATTGTTATTGGTTATACCATTCACACTCAGTTCAGTTCATAAGTATGTCTTTTTGCGTTCAGTCACATTCACTCAAATTGAACGTTAAAATAAAAAGTTCAATTCACGTTCAGATTATTCGTCCCGTGAATCCATTCAGCTCAATCAAGAATATTTAATTTAAAGTTCCTATTTCAATCTTTCAAATTTCAGCGAGATATGACCTCAAAATTCCAAGATACTTACCTCAACAGGTCAAAGAGCGTCGATACCGGTTTCATAATCTAAACGGTGACAAAACTGGCCCAGATTGGAATTCGGGCTTTAATTAGACACATATTAAACGTGTGCCGAGTTTGGTTCCAGTTTGTGGCACGATGACCCAGCTGTGACCCCCGAGGTCAATATCTTACCCATACCAGATTTGGTACCTAAAAATCATTCGAATTGCCCGCAAATAGGCTAGAACTTTTGGTTTAAGCCCAGATGAGTTGCCTATCAAGTTTGGTTCCAGTTGGTGACACGATGACCCATCTGTGACCCCCGAGGTCAATATCTTACCCATACCGGATTTGGTGATTAGTTTCATCCTTCATAAGTTTTGAGTTCACTCAAGTTCACTCAAATCTTGACATAATTCAGAAAAGTTCAATTAACGAACTAGTTCATTGAATGAATTGTTGCATGCATGATTAAAACATTTATTACCAAAACCTAAAAGTTTGGGCAGTCGAAATTCTTTACAGATTTTAAATTTTGGATTTGTGATTAAGTTTTAACAAAAAATTTCTGATAGAATATGTTTTCACGCTTTTTCTAGGAACTTTAATGGACTCTCCGGGAAGATACTTCATAGGTCTCTAAATTCAGAAATACGGGAATGACACATATTGTTACGGATATATTATAAATAGGCTAGAATAAGCATAATCTAAGTCAGCAAATAGTTTGGAAGGTCGTAAGCAAGGGCTACGTGACGCCAAACGCTGACATAACATAATTATAAGTAAAGGAAAGGAAAAGATGCAGATTATTTAATAAACAATAAAGATAGGAATAAGATTTAGATTAAGACACGTAGAATTAAGTACAAGTTCTAATCTCGACTTCAAGCAAGCAACATCAAGAGAAGCCGCACCTAGAGTCCATTCCCTCCGGGATGGATCTCAAAAGGTAGCAAGCGGGGCAACATGAAATTCGGAGAATTTCAGGAAGAAGAGATTCAGACTTCAAATTCTATTTTGTGTAAAATGTTAATTGTTCAGAGTAAATTGTATCAGTTCTAGGAACAATAAATTGGCCCGATCAATTATAAACGAACCTACACAACAGAATCAATAGTTCCATTTATTCATGAGTTTCACCAACATCGAAACCATAATTCAGGGGAATGGAACGCCCGAACCTAGGCTACATTGTCTATTACCCACACCACATCAATACCCGGGTGATAGCAACGTAACATGATGTTTCTGCCAGGCCTTCGGGTTTTTTTGGTAAGGACCCGGAGGATCCGTAGGTCGGGGACCTGCGGATGACCCTGAAACAAAGACCAACTTTGTAGCAAGTACGGTCGCAGTTTTCAAAATTCATGGGATGGAAGTATGGGGTCCGAAACGGAGGTGATGTTTCATTTCTCTCCAGGGCCACCCGAAACTTCTCGTGAAAGGCAGTTATAACATGCAACAATGTTACCTCAAGAAAGAAAATTTGGCCATTATCATCACGCGCGGATTCAAATAACAATTCAGAAATCCTAGTGCCTCACTAGAAAAAGAACTATTTTTAGGCCTGAAATATTATTTTAAGTGACCAGTGAAATTGGGACTCTTTCCAACCGGAAAATTAGGGGAAGAGGACGTCCAATAAGGTAATATCATTTTTTTCTTCTTTAAGGTTCATGAATTTCATGGTTAGGAACGCATTAATTTTGTCATGTAGTTACGAGGCGTAGCTAATATTCGGGAGTAATTAACCAGAGTTTAGATACAAATCATAGACTTAAATTAGAAAATTGCTCATATATGTATATGTATTTTGTGGTTTTCAGAATACATAGTAGGTGTGTGTGCATAAAAATTTTCACCCAAATTAGCTTCTTCCAGTAAAAATAAGTCTTCTTCTATCTTTTTAGACGCCTAAAATGCCGGGCTTGAGCGTAGGCATAAACAGTGTTCGTATTGTAAAGAGAACTATTCCGGCTGAAGGGCCGACGTTAATTGAGCGCAGTATAACAGTAATCTTTCTCTTCGTAAGTTTTAAGTTCTCAATTTCAAAAGGGCCGTTTTTGAGCGTTGAAATTCTTTTAACTCTTCAAATTACTTTTCAAAGTTTTGGGAAACCCCAGGCTAGGGGATAGGAACCCAAAACACAATTAAAATCTTTCAATTGATTAGGACATTTTTATTAATACAAGACTCTCAAAATTCACTTTCAAAGCTTAGTTTAAAGCAAAAATATGATCTATCTTTCAGTAATTAACTCAAAAATAATTTTCACTCTCTTCTTTCTCTACATCTTTTCTCCTTCTAGTATAAGCACATTTGAAGGGCCGGGACTGAGCACAAATGTCTTTAGATTCTTTTATCTCCAAATTACGTAATTAAGAGCCCCTTGGCTAGGTGGCAAAACCCAATTAAAACTCTTTCGCTGAAAATTACTTTCTTTACCTGATGTGTAGGTTTACACGGGTAACAATAGGATCTATCATAAACTTTTCACAAACATCTTTTCTTCTTCCATCTTTCCAGTTCCACCAGAAATGCCGGCTTGAGCGCTGGGTAATTAGGACATAATTTGTCATGGTTTTTTGGCAAATATTAGGACTTTAAAGTTAATCCGGAGGGCCGAAGGTGAGCACGGAGCATATCAGATTTCAGTTAGTCATTTTGCAAATCAAAACCTATATAGCTCAGTTAGAGAGCATAGGTAGATCAGACTATCTAAAGATTATAGTATGTAAGGCAAACAAAATTTTCTCGGAAAGGCCGAGTATGAGCACCGAGGTGATTAGGACAGTTTAATTAAGGTTTGAACAAAATTTAGTCCAAAGGGCCGAGGTACATTGAGCGTGGACACATTGGCATAGTACATAAGCATACATATAAGAAAATCCTCATCTACGTAGTTTTAGGGATTCAAGGGCCGAAATGTGAGCGGAATCATTGTTGTATATAAGTTTTAGTATACGTAGAATCCGAGAGGCTAGGAAGATTAGGAGGGACCTTATGGTTTAGTAGGGTTCGAGTCATTCCAAGCACAGAGGTGATCGGATGGAGTGCCGACAAAAGTACCGATAAGCCTGTGACCTACTAGAGGTAATCGGAGAGGCTATGATTGACGCACCGATATAGGTATATGTTTGTAATGTGCCCGAGCTAGCGGATAGGTAACAGCAATGACTATTACTAGTAAGGAGGTCCATGGGTTAGTGGATAGGATAACGGGACATTCCAAAGCACGGATGTTCACTTTAAAATCTATATATGCGGTTTCCAGCTATGGCCATACATAGGGACTTTCATATTTATTACTTCTTCCATAGATGACTCATGGTTTTGAGTGTATCATAAGTTTAACCATTCTCGAAGGATTTTGCTAGAGTAGAGCGAATTGGCATAAGAAACCACAGGCTCATGGCTTTTGAGAGTTGGTTATAGGGATAGGAATTCAGTAAATTCTGGTGCTTTCAGTTTTTACTGTCTACATCAGATACAAGCCTTGCTGATGGTAGGATCGGTTGAAGGAAGTTCTTAGGTACGAATTAGGACGCGAAACATATCCTTTGGGGCAGAAGGGTAATTAGTAGCGAGGAATACAGTCCTTATTAATTCTGGGAATCATTACAGGAGTATTTAGGGAAATTTAGGCAACACCAGCCCGAATGTGAGGAGTGTTGATTGACAATAAGACTGCTAATTTAAGGAGTTAGACGCAACTAGCCATTGCAAATAAGTAAGTTTAAGAAAGGTTAAGTTTTAAGGTGAGTAAGTTTAAGAGCGTTAAGTTTTAAGGAGTATAGGATTAAGAAGACTAAGTTTAGAGAAGGTTAAGTTAAGAGCACTAAGTTTTAAGGGGAATAGGCTTTAAGGAGGTTAAGTTTAAGGAAAGTAAGTTTACGACAGTTTAAGTTTTAAGGGAATTAAGTTAAAAGCAGTTAGGTTTTAAGGAAATTCAGGTGGCAACACCTGAAGGTACTCATTGGAAACGTTAAGATTACAGAAATTAAGTTTTAAGACAGGTCACAGCTAAGGTTAGGGACGTTCAGGGATTGAACACTTAGGTTATAAGCACAGAAAATTTCTTTTCCAAGTTTCATCACCAATTGGCAGATCTAGGTTTAACAACTAGGGTCACATAAGTATAGGCATACAAGGCAAAATTTTAGGAAACGGTTCAAGTTGAAATTTGGCATAAGTTTTAAGAAGGTTTTCAGGATTGAATTTGACAAAAGAACTCTCACAACCGTCAAACAAATTTATAAAACCAAACTCTACGAAACGCCTTAGCATTTTTTCAGTCCATCAAGAAAAAGCTAGGACGTTTACAGGTATGGAACCCGAAAAGAACCAACATCCATCAAGAAGGGAACCACCACCTGCACCTTCTTTACCATCTCGAAGGACTACGCGATCGGCGGGACCAGTGCCACAGAATGAAACAGGCTTGGAGGAGATCCTCGCTCGTAGGAAAGAGGAGAGGAAAGCAGCGAAAGCCAAAGCTAATACAGCAACGGCAGGTGTAGACCTCTCTTCAACGTCTTCAGCTTCGACATCTACAGTCATGGAAGAATCCGGCAGTACAACCCTGGCATTATCTGCACAAAGTCCATCGGGCTCGCAGGCCATGGGGCACGGAGATAATCCTGACAATAAGGATGAGAGCATGGATGTGTTCTTGGACACGGTGTAAACACCTGTAACAGGTACGACAACCAGTCCTAGACGAACACCAACAGTATCAACAGCGCAAACACCAAAGTTATCAAAAACAAAGGTGGCGCAAGGACAAAATCTCCATAGACTAGCTATGCAACGAGAATTACGCGACCTCGAGGTAACCAACCTGGAGGGCCAACAGGTCCAACAAGACCAGGGGGTTGAGGCCACAGGCGAATTCATGCTAAATGCTAGAGGAGACATGGTTTTTGTCAGTCACGATGCTGACCCAACGATCAAGGAAATCCTGTCGCAATTCAATCAACCTGAGGAAAGACCAACTAGTAGCGCTGCCATGTCATCATTTGAAATTCTCACGGATCCTGGAAGCAATCATACAAGCGCAGAGGAGGTCGAGCAAGGATTTGCAACTCCAGAAAGTGAGATGGAAGACGTGACCAATGAATCACCCAACAATGTGGTTGTCAGCAACCTGACAAACCCAGTTGGCAACGGAGACATTCCTCAAGACACGAGCGTACAATCCCAACAGGATGTACAAAGTCAAGGAATGTGCAGCAAAGCTACTGGACAAACTGAACAACAGGTTAATCAGCAGAGCTCAACGGAATTAGATGACTTGGAGGATTCCAATAGACCAATCGCTATAGCAACAAGTACACCGGAGATTATCCAGCCAGGGAATCTCAGTACACACTCATCATTTAGGGACAATTTAGCAATAACTCAATCGGACGAGTCAACCGAACAGAGCGAACAGGGTGACTCACCAACAGGAGTGCCACGTACTAACAACAGTATAGGGAATGATCGTGACCAGGTCACTACTCAATTAAATCAGCAGTTATCAAATTTAAGTATCAGTGACCACCGTAAAGCTCCACAGTCAAATACGACAGTTTCTCAACAACCAGATATACAACAACTTGTGCGAGATAGGTTTCTATCAAGACCATCTCCAGGATTTGCCAATAGAGGAGACGTAGGCTTTCAAAGGACACTCAGCCGGGTGTCTGAGTCTACAGAACAGGAAGGCCCAGTCGAGGATCAGTTACCACCGATCAGAGAAGGGCAAGATAACATCCAAAGAGTGGAGGAAAATTTCATACAATTAGTGACAGGTACAGGCGTGATAGTACCAGCGGGATCATTTCAACAACTAGTGACCACCGCAGGCTTCCAACGGAACTCAATGGAAAATTTTCTGGTAGTTCGAGGATTGGAAGGACAACTGATAGAGGTGTATCACAGGTTAGCTCAAAATCTTTATACAGGTACAGTCCAGTGGACACATTTTTTCCTTAGATTAGCTGAAGTCACCCACAGACGGGACAATAATAGAGATCCGAATAAGGAAGAAAGGGAAGTGTTACGTACACGCGCCTTTGAGTACGGTCGGAACGTCAGGGACAACATCTTCATCCCCACAGACGTCATCCGAAACCTTTTAGAGCACCGGGTATTGTCGTTGAGAAGTCACCAGGCACACCAGGATAGCCAGATTTTCTTCAACGATACACCCAGGTATACGACCGTGATACAATCCGGAAGACTTAGTGAGAATCTAGAATTTGGTCAACCACGACAAGAAAGGCGAGTCAGCGACGAGAGTAGGCCAGGTCCAGAACAAGATTCAAACAACAACGGGACCACCCAACAAAGTGTAATCGACTCCAGCGCTGACGACATCATAAGCAGGTACCTTAGGTACGACCAAGGAAACCCATCAGTAACACGGAATCCGGTTACGGGTTTATTAGAACCAGCATCTAGATCTACGCTAAGGACCATCTCAGGCGAACCTACAGTACAACCCGTTACGTCACGAAGAATTTCACCAGAAAGCTTGAATACCAGCTCAAGCTCAATCAACAAGGCTATAACCCAGGCAATAGCCTCAGCGACACTTCAAGCAGGTTTAACAACCCCTCGAAATCGGAAGTCGAGTAACTCCGATCGTGACCATCTCAGACCAAGTAACCAGGTGACGGACAGTAACCAGGTAGATTACTCATCACATAGGTCACAACTTTTCCAGAAATCGGTGAGAAGACACTACAGGGTAAATAGTGCTGAGGAAAACAGCAACTTAAATCCCAGAACCAGTCCACAAGGGATTACGACACGTGAGAGACCAAGCAACAGCCGTCGCGAGACAGCCATTCGGAGGGGTAGCCCAAAAGCACCCACTACATCACCTACAGTCCAGACAGGTAATCAGACACCAGCAGGGAGCTCTACGGCCCAACCGAGAGTGACCCCGAGGTCCAGTAATTCCTGTCGCTCAACACCTGCAACAGGTGACAGAGGGCAGTCAAGCCGACACAGCAACTCTCACGAGACAACACAGCAAATCAACCCAGTACACATCTCACCAACCAGTCAGAATAGACAGGTTTCAACGGAAAATACGCCAAGAAATCGACCAACTCAACCTAACCTGCAATTTAGACCACAACCCACCCAAGACGATTTGGAGACACCAACGGAAGAGGTCGAGACCACCCAAATTGGTAGTAAATCACAGGCTAACGTTAAGAGGGATTTAACGACAACAAAGTTGTACGTCAACACCGATTCCACCCAGGCAAACAATAACGAGCAACTGGTACACCGAGTTTACCAGTCACCGGGAGGTCGAATCTACGTACACCCACCCGTACATGCTCTGCGAGCACCACCACTTGACGTTAGTGAGACAGCTTTAAGAACATTGGTGCAAGTAGGGAGACAACTAAGAGAACAGAATCCGTCAATAAATATTGCAAATACCATCAGAAATTCTGACACAGGTACTTACTATCAGGCATTCAGACCCCAAGACAGGTTTACCGTCTATCAATCACCTAGAGGCTCGTTATATAACAGCCTACCGATAGGACGCACAGGTATACACCGCCACATTTTACGAGGTCGAGACATCCTGCAACGAGCAACCAACAACGATAGGACCATCATAGAAGGTGGAGAGCTTGTAACAGCACCACAACCACCCCCCTCACAACAGACATCTAGAAGCGACGAGTCATACGTCCAAGGTGACACCCTAAGGTCACGGACAGCAACACCTGCATCAACAACACGTGCAGCAACGACTTTTGCAGTACCAGCTAGACCAACCGGAAGGTTCATAACCAGGTCAGCAAACCGACCAACGACACCGACAGCTCCAGCTGTCCCCGTCAGACCAAATTCAGCAGTAGCAGGACCATCTCGAGTAACAACAACTCCAACCACAAGTCAAGGTAAAGTCAGTTGGCTTGACGACTTACAATACGGAGTTGACATTTGGACAGGACCCAGTGGCAGAGTATACACCAGCGAGAACGAAGCAACCGACGACGAGTTAGTACCAAGCAGAATAACAGTGAGGCAATACGCTAAGATCGCCCGAAAACAAGACAGATTCAGAAACCAGGGGGTAGAAAACGAAGCAACTTGGACAGGCCAAGTGAGACGCCTGATCTATTATAACAGAAGGGACGGTATTATACAACGAAGGTTCAGACCAACTAGAGACTCAAACTTTGAAGCATTTGCAGCTACAAGAGCTGAACACGAAGAAATTGTTCTGAGTGAACACCCGATATTTACCTTCTGGAACATAATCACCCGAAGATCTTTAGATCCAGGGCAGATCTCCAGCTACATCGCACCCAATTTTAGACTTTACCATCGACACATCAGTCTACCGAACGGCGTTCGCAGACAAAGGGTACCACCAGGCTTCTTGGAAAACATCGAGAACGAACACGACCACCAAGAAGCATTGAATAGACTAATTCACGATCCTAACGTGGAAATCTTGAGTGACACATCCAGCGAGGAAGAAGAAGAGCAGGTAGTACAGAGGGACACTCCGAGACGTGAGAGTGGTCAGCATAACAGTGCACAGTCTAGTGAAGAGACAGACCACATTTTTATTGGAGTTGACGAAGAGGACTTCATTATTCCAGAAGTACCAGGTCAATTCACTATAAGAATTTCTATAGACGACGCCTACGACGCTGCGTTCAGAGCAATTGAAAGAGACGAAGAACTACAAGAGGAGGTCCGATTTGTGGATAATACCGGAGAAACTCACTTCTTCCCAAGAATCCGACTTCGAGACCTTAGTCCGGAAACTCAAGTTGTACTCACTCAAGTCAGAAAGAGACGTAAACCCTTACGAGCACGCCGTCAAATCGGAAATAATCAACCCAGACCACCAGGCCCAGGACCAAGTGGATCAGGGAGAGGAAACCAGCCGAGAGGAGCTAACAACAACAACTCCCACAACCAGCGACCATTTCAATCAAGGTCAAATCCAGGTCGAGGAGGCTCAAGAGGAGGTAGACACATCGGAGGCAGACGAAGAGCAAGGAGTGACCCCGGAAGTTCCGGAGGAAGTAGCTCATCATCCAGCTCCAGTAGTAGCAACCCAAGTAACCCTCACGACTTTGAAGCCTTCGACAACTGGAGGAATAGACAGATTGTAAACAGAAATAACATCTTCAACCAGGTCAACGTTAACATCATCAACCCATACGTACCAATCAATCCAAATCAGGGAGTACGTATCGAAGACGTTGCAGACGAAGAGCAGGTACGAATAATTCCAAGGAGACATTTGGACGACGACATGACCGCCCTCATGTTTCCCAAAGTAGAATTCAAACCGGGTGTAGATGACCCAGAGACAGCTTTCGCAACAGCCGAACTCCAGACCAACAGGTTCGGAGGAGATACCATCATCACCAGGATGCAATACGTACAGATCATCTTTGACCCACCCGTCAGGGATTGGATCAGAAATTGGATAGCAGAACGGAGACTGCATGAGGAACAACCATACGACACCATTGACTGGGACGAATTCAGAGAGGAATTCCTGATAAGGTATAGTATTACCGATCAAATGATACGTACGCTGATGGAAAAGCGAAAGATGCACACAGATGAGGATCCATGTGCATACATAGATGCGAAATTAGCACTAATCAATAGAGTCGACAGATTTATGCCCGAGATGGAGAAAATCAGACTCTTACGTGCAGGATTGACATCCGAATACATAGTCTTCTGTCGAGGATGGACAGCGGAGACGGTAGCAGATTTTGTAATTGGAATTAAACAATACGATGAAGATCGAAAAACAGATGGAGCGGAATCCATCGAAACAAGATTTGTCAAGGTACAAGAAATGTTAGAGAAATTGACCTCTGGAATGAAAGCAGCTCCAACGGAAACAACCATCGTGAAAGTAGCTGCAGTAAGAGAACAACAGGACTATCGGAGACCTGAAAATAGACCCAATGACCAACGAGGCCGAAGTCCAGGTCAGGGAAACTTCAACAACTCACGGAATTCCAGTCCAGGCTACAACAACAATAGCAACTACCCGGACAGGGGACGTAACAATCAAAGTTACGATGACCGAAGGAATTATGGGAATCGAGGTAGATCTCCAACACCCGAGAGATTCTACAATAATCAAGATAGGGGTAGGCCTCAGTACAGAAATGATGGCAACAACTCCAACAACCAAGGTTACCCTCAGAGGAACCAAAATTTTGGATCTAGACAAAGTCCGAACCGACAATACTATAACAACAGCCCTAGCAACCAGGGAAATCGTCAATGGAATGACCAACAGATGAACCAAGGATACAACCAACCCCACAACGGCTATAACAGCCAAGGATTTCATCAAACTCAAGGCTTCATGCCACCTCAAGGGTTCAATCCGAATCAAGGATACCCGCCACAACAGAGTTATGCACCGTATCAAGGTTATGCACCCACCCAAGGGTATGGACCATCTCAAGGATACGTACCACAACAAGGATACGGTCAAGGACAAAATGCAGGGTACGCCAACCCTGGCAGGCAACAAATTCAGGCCAACCCACAAGGTTATCAGAACCAGGGTTACCAGCCAAACAATAACCAAGGAGGTCAACGACCCCAACAATACAACAACAATAACAACAGGAGTAGAACTAACTCCAGGGACCGGAACAGCCCAAGTAATGACAGAAACAACTCCTGGAGAAATCAATCAGACCGCCAGGAGCAGTCACAACCAATACCGGGACAATTGGCGCTAGAATCCACTCAAACCGACATAAAGTGTTTCGGATGTGGAGAAATGGGCCACCTGAGGAGGAATTGCCCACACAAAAGACAATCTAGCCCATATCCGTCGGGAAACTCACAGAGGGGGACGCACCCCCAGTAATTAAAGATATCCAAGAAAGAATGAATGCAATTATAGCAACTAGAGTAGAAAGTCAGTCAAAAGACGACGAAGAATTAGAAATCATTGATCTCAACCCATGTCGTTTATCAAATGGCAACAAGTCAACTTTACAAGTGCAAATATGCAGTATGATGATACCAGCTTTACTAGATTCAGGAGCAACAAGATCCTGTATCCAAAGAAACTTAGTACCCAGATGTGCGGAAATAAAAGAAGTTCCAAGCGCTCTGCGTGTAGCAGTAGCTAATGCAGAATTGGTAAAACCAATTTGTCTCACCAAATTCACAATGATGATTGAAGGAGAAAAACTTTTATTCAAAGGTCTAGTGATGGAAACACTGGAGCCACGAATGATTATAGGTGAAGATCTTTTATCATGTTATGGAATAACGTTGGATTACAAGAATAATGAAATACGGAGTGACCGATTTCAAACAGTTCCAATGACTAGAGATACCCATCTCTATGTCGGAGAGAAAAAGGCCGACATAGAATTTGTCAGGTCAATTTTTTCATTTCATGAAGTTAAAGGACCAAAGAACATGATGTGCAGGACTCGAAAAGCAGTCACAATACCAGCCTATGGACACATGAAAGTGCCCATACAAATTCCAAAACGCATCAAAAAGGATTTTTATTTACAACCATCAGAGAAACTTTACACCAGCAAGCGACTTTTAGTAGCCGCAGGTGTAGTACCAAATGAAGAACCTTTTGCATATGTATTTAACCCAGCTCCATGCCCACAGATAATGTATGGACGTACAGCTATAGGTCATGCTGAAGAAAATTTTGATCTCATCAAAATCAAGCGCAATCAATTACGTGATGCTCATAAAAGGCTCACACAAGAACAGCTTGATTGTTTCGACGTCAATGAAGAGCTCGATGAAGAAGGAAGAGCCAAGTACAGAGCATTGTTGACAAGATATCCAGAATGTTTCGCATTTAACAAGGGAGATTTGAAAGAACCAGCGTGGATTGATCCCATTCGGATCCATACGGGAAATAATCCACCCGTTCAGGCAAAACCTTTCCCTTGCTCACCAATGGAGCGACAAAAAGTACGAGAAGAAGTACAAAAGATGTTAGATGCAGATATTATTAAGGAAGTGAACGGACCTTACAGTAGTCCACTATTTCTCATCAAAAAGAAAGACGGAACATTTAGATCAGTTGTGGATTATCGAGCGTTAAACAAAACCATCACAGATCAAGTATACCCTTTAGCAAGAATAGATGACATACTTATGCAATTTGGAAAATCTGCGATTTTCGACACTCTTGACATGGAGTCAGGCTTCTTCCAATTATTAATACACGAGGATGACCAAGTCATAACCTCTTTCATCACACAGGATGGATTATATGCATTCAAACGACTACCTATGGGAGTCAAGATTGCACCGTCAGCTTTTCAGCGAGCAGCAGATCAAATGCTGGGCTCACTCAAATTTAGAGGAGCCATGGTATATTTAGATGATGTAATCTCTTATGGAATTCATCTTTTGGACAAATTAGCATCACTCGAAGAATTGATGTTAAGAGCCAGCAACAAAAACTTTAAGTTCAAGCCAAAGAAATGCAAATTCGGATATTTTGAAGTAATTGTTTTAGGATTTAAAGTATCCAGGGAAGGCACCAGTCCAGATCCTGCAAAGGTGGACGCTATTAGACATGTGCCAGTACCAAAATCTGAAACAGAAGCAAGAAGATTTTTCGGAATATGCAGTTTCTACAGAAAATACATCAAGGACTTCGCAAAAATTGCTAGTCCCATCTCACAATCATGGATCGGAAGTAAAGGGAAATCCGAAGGTCAAAAACGCATAAGATGCTTCCAATGGAGTGCAGATGCAACAATTGCCTTCAACATTCTCAAAACGAAGTTAATGACACAGCCAGTTCTAGCTCATTTCAACCCAGAGTTGGATTGCATACTGCATACAGATGCATCAATTTCAGGACTAGGATGCTGTGTACTTCAAGATGATGGAGGAGAACATCCAATAGCTTATGCTTCAAGGACACTAATTCAATCAGAAAAGAATTACTCAGTCACAGAATTAGAACTAGCAGCAGTCGTATATGCAGTTCGCAAATTCAGACAATACCTTTATTTGAGAAAATTTTTAATCAGATCAGATCATTTAGCATTATGCTACCTACGATTACAAAAAGATCCAAACCACCGAATAAGTAAGTTTGTAAATAAACTACAAGAATTTGACTTTCAAGTTACATACAAGAAAGGAGCATTACACTTGGATGCAGACTTTCTATCAAGAGCTCCATTACCCTATACAAAGGAAGATTTGGAGGATACCGAGGACCGAGTGATTGAATTTGAACCAGACCCGGTTAAGGAACACAAAATTGCTTTGGAAGAGCAAAAACAAATCCCTCAGGGGAATATAATAATGCCACCACCAGCGTGTGCAGCCAGCCTTACGACCAGGGAAAGCTATAAGGGAAAATATTGGACTGATGACGAAAGTCAATCCTCAGATGAAGAGGAACCCATAATCCCGCAGCGACAAAATCCATGGTCAGGAAGATTGAAAGGTCAACCCAGGCGCAAGACTAAATCACAGGTGGAAATTTTAGTACCTCAACCGAATTTGGAGGAAACGGATTGGGAGAACCATACAATGAGCGTAAAGAGCCGTGTAAATGAAGTAACACACAGCTACTCAGCGCTCAAAGAATGGAAATTATCCGTAGATGACATCATTACAATCCACAAATTTCGGGAGGATGACCCACAAGAGGATCAAAACACCTGGAAATAAACCAATGAGTATATCTACGAGAAAAATCTCAAACTAATACAAGATATAGAGCTTCACAATGCAACAATAAATGATTTAGATATGAAAGAATTTTTATCGCCAAAGAAAGCTCAAGTTCAAAAGGAAAATGAAGATTTTGACAGAAATACTATCACTGACATTGGAATGGGGACTGATTGGTCTCCTACTCCAAAGTCAACGACAGCAACAACGTCACAAAGTCCAGCCAATGGGAAGGTTGACATTGATTCACCAAAATCCCCAAGGCATATGACACGGAGTACAATGGAATTCACAACAATGGATGGGGCAGGTGAGGCTGAAACAAAAGCTGTACATCTACCACCAGCCATAATTGTAGACTCCGATACGGAAGTCCATGATCAAACTTTGAAGAATCAGGAGACAGCGGATCTGGTGAGCCAGGCAGCTGAGACTACACAAAAGAAGTCCTCAACTTTCCCGCCCACCCATCCCGCCAGTCCTAAAGAGGCCAAGAAATTGGTACTCACGGATGAGGACAGGAACGTCCAAAAGGAATGCGACCAACCGACACTGAAACAGGAAAAGTTCAGTGTGGAAAATCACATTCCATCCGGACACGATCCCACAGATGAGGAGAAAAGATTTGCATTTGAAGAGACTTGGAGGAATCCAACGTCAGTAAAAGGAGATGAATGGGAGCTCAAACAGGAAGTTATTTGTCGGAACTGAAGACATACACTGCACAATCTGCCAGGAAGACTGATCAAGTTCCTGATGCAGAAAGTCCAGGATATGTTAACAATCCGGATCTTGATACCCCACAGCGGATCAAGGCGATGAAGATTTCCAGAGACGTGGATGAATGGATGAAAAATATCCAACGAAGATCTGCAGCATGCGAGTCGGAGGAAAACAAAAACCCTCCGCCGTCGCATACGTACATATCCACAGAGAATCCAGATAATGAAGATAATTACTCTCTACTGGCGACCACAGTAGAAGAGCTGAGGAAAAATATCCGGGAAGGTGAAATCAAATTCACCGATGGAAGATCATGGAAGATTCAACCTCTGAAAGGGCAGGGTGTTGTGACAAGTAAAAAGACGTCACATTCACTATGTCTTTCACAGGATGAAGACCAAAGGAATAAAGACGCTCAGAAAACTGAGGACATGTCATTAAATAGAGCAATAAAATTTGTTCCAGGAGCTCACGCACTACAAGGGTGCGAAGGGAGCAAAGATACTTCTTCCACACACAAGCCTGTGTGTAGGATACTTGAAGATGAAGAGCAAGTCACTATGTTAGAGGAACATAACATGCAGGAGATGCAAAGGGACGATCCAGATTGTTTATTCATCATGGACAAAATAAAGATGCGGCATACGTTAAATTGGAAGGACAAAGAAAAGTATAGCCGATATGAAATTGATGAAGAAGGGATTCTTACTATAGTACATAAAGATGGACGTAAGTTATACGTACCCCGAGTACTTAGAAATTTCTTACTATCAAAAGCTCATGATGGGATCCTATGCGGAGGACACTTAGGATTCCAGAAAACTCTTCATAGACTCAACAAAAATTATTTTTGGAGAAAAATGAACGTCTCAGTAGCAAAATATGTCATGTCATGCGAAAGTTGCCAAGCAGCCAAATCTATGAGAATGAAACCAGCAGGATTACTTCATCCAATCAGGATAGAAAATGTAGGAGATGCACTATGTATAGATCTCATTGGACCCATGCAAATTAGCATAAAAGGGAATAAGTACATTATAATCGCACAGGATTATGTTTCAAAGTTCGTGATCGCAGAAGCAATTCCAGATAAAACTGCTGACAGAATAGCAGAATTTTTGCTTCACAAAGTAGTTTTAAAATACGGACTGTTTAAAAACTTGCTGAGTGACGGAGGATCCGAATTCAGAGCGGAAATCACTCAAGCATTACTTCGCAGATTAGGCATGAACCATTCTACATCTACAGCATTAAGACATAATAGTGTTGGACAAATAGAAAGAATGGTCCAGACTATAAGCACTATGCTGAGTCATTATACTCAAAAAGAGCAAGCACTATGGTTCAGTTGTTTACCGTTTCTAATAAATGCTTACAATTGCAGTCACCATGACGTGACCAAGGAAACTCCTTATTTTATGATGTTTAGGCGACAACCTATATATGATTTTAACTTACAACTGTGCTTAAGCAGCGTCGACACAAATTTTATGAGTGCTGAGGAAGCCACTACTAGAATAGAAAAAGCTATTGCTAAGATAAGGGAACGTCAGGACTACAGTAAGGATTGGTATGATAGGAAAAGAAGGTTCGTTAAATTCAACATCGGAGACACAGTGCGAGTCTTTACACCGACCAGGATAGTTGGAAAGAGCGAACGCTTTCTTCATCCTTACAAAGGACCCTTTGTAGTCATAGAAGTTTTAGCCAAAGACAATTATATCATTCAAGACCTTAGGAATTCTAAAAAGAGACAGAAAGTCCATGTGGAGAGGCTTAAGAAGTGCCTTCAGCGAAAACACATTGAGGACGAGTATAGTTATGATTTAGATTCCGATATAGTGGAATTGGTAACAAAACGAAATTGGAACAAGTGTGGAAAAGTTACAGTGAGTCAGCCACGGTCAATTCTTAAGAATTCGACCAGTTCAGATAACAGTTCAACTACGAACAAGAAGGTGACTTTTAAAGTTCAACCTGCTCAAACCGAAGAAATAACTAGAGAATTTTCATCCGAAAATTACTCCGACAGTTCAAGGGACCAAGCTCAGCCAGTACAACAGAGAGGAGAATTTTGTGACAAAAATTACTCACACTCTCAAATCACCCCAAGTGAAGGAGGGAGACCAAACCAGGGACTACATCAACACAAAGATAACATTCAAGGAGGAAAAGGTACAACTAAGCAGTCAAGTACACAAGTAAGAAAATTTTCATCAGAAAATTATTCAGATAATCGGGAATTTTTAGATAAAAATTACCCATATTTCACTCGCTCGAAAGTAAATGAACACCCTAGAGGAAATCAGTGACGAGATAAGGGGATTGAAACAACAGAGGAATTTAGTCCAAATAAAAATTTGGAAGTACGCAGCTCAGGAAGAGTACATCAAACAGAGAATCGCAGCTTTAGAACTGCTAATTCAGGAGACAAAACCTCAAACGTCAAGTTTCTGCCCACAAGTGGAGAAATCACAAGACGAGGTTCAACCAGAATAACTGATGACACATACAAAGAGAGAATTAATCCTAATCATCCAGGGATTACAAGCCCAATTAATCAAGGCAAAGGAGAACGAAATTCGTCTCAAACAAAGAATTTTACATCAGATTTCGGAACAGGAGGAAGTACTGAGCAAACTGAAACAACTCGAGGGAGATCACAAAGCAACCCTCCTTGAAACTCAGAAAGCCAAAGAAGATATTTCGGATTTAATAAACCAGCTGAAAACAGCGCAGGTGTAACATCCGAAGGTGAGGAAGAAACTCAACCACTTATTGACGAAAGTGACTTTAAAACACTTAAGAAATTAAGTAGTTCAGGGATAAGTCCAACAGAACTTGATGTGGACGACAGCAGTGAGTATAGAGAGACAAATTCTTACAATTCGGGATCAGAACCGAGAATTAATCAACCGCCTACGACAGAGAGAGGGAGACCTGGACAAATTGAAACAGGAAATCAAGGACCTTCAGAAGCGACTCCACGAGTTGAGGTGCCTTGGCCCTCAGTAGAGGCGGATATTTCGACACAATTGCTTCACTCAGATGAGCAAAAGGCCTTGGAAGAGCCCCCCTTTGTGGAACTCAACACCAAGCCCACCCAGCGAAGCTCAGAGACAAACACTGCAAAGCCTACAAGCGCAAGGCAGTCGGATCAGAGAGGCAATAGCACGAGTGGAGAGAGAGATAGAACAAACCGAGAGAGTCAAGAACACTCTGAAAAATCAAATTCGAGCAGCCAACAGTCTAGCCAACAATTCAAACAACCCTCGGAACGAAAAGTCCTTGTAGAAAATTCTACAGAAGAGGACGAAGCGTTCCAGGAAGTTCCAGAGGAAGAAAACGGCAAAGACTCTGTAGATACGCATACAGAAGTCATTAATACACCTGTAGAATTTTCTACAGAAGAGGACAGGTCATTGGATGTCATCACGAAAGACAATCCCAGAAGGCCTGAGAGAACTAGAACAAATACGTCAGATCACCGAGAAACATTCAGCAACCCTCAGAACCCGACGAGTACAAATCCAACAGGAACTTCAACAAGTTCAGGAGGAAATTCGGGAGTTAAAGAGGCAGGCGAAATACCTCAAGGAGAAAGCGCTGAAGAAACCGGAGAAAGTAGACGATACCCAACTCGTACCCGAAAAAGGACGAGAAGATTTGGATCAGTCTGAAAGCGAATGAGCACCACCAGATACTTAACAACAATACCAAACTGTGTTAGTTTTGGTCAAAACGAGATTGATCTCAAGATTGGAGACCGCATAAATCTCATTAGTTATCTCATACGACAAGGTCGAAGGAGCATCCGATACGTAGGTACGTACACAATTATTAAAACAGATTACTGCAAAGTATTTTACCTTCAACCAGATGTCAGAGAACAGAGGGTCACGTGCATCCGGGTCTCGAACCAACGAGACTCCACGCCAAGACGCCCTACCCGCCGTCGACAGGGACGACGACGATCGACCACGTTATTGGACCCAATACGTGAGTCAAACTGAAGTGGAAATACCACAGGCAAAAATTTTACCCAATTCAGATACGGGACGACTGGAAGTTGTTCTCAGAGTAGACGGGAAGTTACCCCACAGGATTATCGTCCAAGGACGAGATGGACGAGAAATTGTAACCCATTCAGTACTAATTGGAGCTCTCAGGAAACCTAGAGAATTAACAATAGATTATCGCATATTACGACGAGAACCGCACTTTTGCGGGTCAATAAATTTCCCAGAGCAACAATTGGAAGTAGATAGAGGCGAGCGAGCGCCAGATGATCTTGTTTACCTTTTTAAAGGGCAAGAATTTAATCCCACTCCCATACGACGACAGATCCCTATCTGTAGAACACGTAATAGACAGCCAGATGATCCATGGCTAGTCCAAAATTACAGACAAGAAAAGGATGTACCCGGACAAAAGAATCCAAGGGGAGATTATGACCATGATCCATGGGCATTTACTCCAGGCCTTCAATATGAACGAGGCAAGACAAGTCGAAGCTCATCTCGGAAAGTGATGGGAGCCGACCCTATTTGTGGAGTAACCCGAGTCAACATCCCCGAAATTAGTGAATGGTTACCGCAACAAGAAGAACAGGTCGAGGAAGTAGCCCATAGAATCAGCAGACGTATTGATGACAACTATGGACCCGATCTGAGACGAGGGAACTTGGAGGACCGACGAAGGGAGCCTCCGAGATTCGCAGCCTACTCGGCACATATGGTACCAGCCGGGAGAGGCCGCGGGCGGGCCATCACCAATGGAGAAAGTTCGGGCAGGCAACACAGGAGCTCAAGAGAAAGTTCGAGGGAAAGACACAGCTCTAAGGACAGCAGGACCAGGAAGCGGGAGACAGAGTCGTCATCGGAGAGGAAGAAGCGACGGGAGGACGACAGGTCCAGGAGCCGCTACGACAGTCCAGCGCGGTCAAGGAGCAGGAGAGAGTCAACCCCACCACCTTCGCCATTTCTATCGCCAGCGGCGAGAGATTACAAGGACCGAATGGAGAGGGAGTCAACATTGACAGCACCCATAGCAGCTCCAGCCTTAAGCTATACAGCGGTCACAAAGATGCCACCGCCAACAATACCGGTCAATAGTGAACCACCTAAACCACAGCGTGCAGTTTGCATCGCTCAAAGAGAAAGACCAGTGGAAGTACCTGTAGTGACTCCACCATCAGTAGCGGTGATACCATGGAGCGAAGAAACAGCCACGGACACAGCTACAACAGCGGACAAAGATACCGCCAATGAATCTTCTTCAGATTCAGAAGAGGAAGAGACAGTACCCATCCAAACCTGTAGTAGGAAAGGATGTAAAAGGGTACGACAAGTAATTGCAACCGACAATGGACCAGTTGTACAACAGGAATGTGAACATCATGCAAAGAAACGTGCAAAGAAGGAGAAGAAGGTCAAGAAGGAGGCTCAGATGACCATCTTAGAGCTATTCGGACAGAGCACAGTACCAACCCAACCACCGGCGAAATGGCAGTCGAACATCGTAAAAATCGGAGAGGATTCCAGAAAAGCAGGGAAGCACGAGGAGATGGTAAACCGAATTAAAGATCTCGGGGAAATCATCCGCAACCTTGCCAGACAAAATGTCAATGCAGACAGCGCGAAAAAGCAAAAGGAAGGATTAATGAAAGAATTAGCACGCCACCGCCAGGAATGGATAAAGTGGAGGAATGATAACGACTTTCACTTGGTATGTGCTGAGTCAAAGATAGACCTTCAAACCAGAGAATTGCCTCCAGCACACTTTGAACCAACGAACATTCCGACGTCAACAGCCACATCCGGAGAGCTAGAGCGTTTGCTCGCTCAGGAGAAACGAAATGGTCCAGAAACTGCAAGCCCAACAGGAATGGCAACGGAAATGCCACCCTCACCAGGACAAAATGTCAAAGTTGCAACATCCGAGCTATCTATAGCCGAGCAACATAACGACCAGAGCAGTAGCTCAGAGGATTTTGAGGTGATCAGATCAAAGAAAAAACACAAAGATCGAGAATCATCAATAACTTCGGATACAACGGAAATTGTTAATCACCACCAGCTTTCATTGGCTGATTTTGCCAACTCACCCCAGGACGGAACCGTCATTCTCAGTGACGACGAGGAACCACGACAGCCAACCTCATCAATCCAAACGCCACCTCACACGCCGGAAATGGGACGTGGAGGAGGAGGAAGACGAGGAGGACCCATACCTTACCTCGGTAACAGTTGGTTATCATTTCTATTAATGTTCGGTTTAATTACATCTGCTGTAGGACAATCCCAATTGAGAAAGGAATTGACGGGACACTACGGACCATATCCAACAACCCGGGCATCACACTACCAGTGGTGGACCCGATTGGAAACAGAGAATCCAACCAGTCCAAGAGGCTTTGACCATGTCAGCCTAGACTTTGAAAATAAGGAAGACTCGGAGGAAATCGGACACTATGACCCTTACGGCCAACGGGATTGCCCACCGGTCGGAAATTCAGCCGTACGATACCAAGGTTTCGGCTCAGCCACAGCGCATCGACTCTGGCAAAATGGAGTGGTACGAGGAGTAGCAGGAGCCGTAGGCATGTGTACCACGGGAATGGTCATAGTAGGAGTCTATACCAGCTCAATCCTAGACGCAGTCAGGAGATGGAATAGACCGCTAAAAACAGTCAAAATACCACAGGACTGGGTACTCATCGAGTCACAATTACCGGACCAACGACCCATCTGGATGATAATGCCCGTCAATGCCAGTGAGGAAAAAGAGTTAGAAGATTTTCTCAAGGAAAACCCAACAGCAACAGAAATATCTCCGAACTTAATAGCATTACCAGGTGATATCCAAAGGAATGCTCATTACCTCAACGAAACTTCTGTAGCCAAAGTATGGAATCAAGCTTTAGGCAAAGAAGTGGAAGCGGAAGAATCCGAAAACGGGAGAGAGCGACGACATGCTCCTGAACCTACGTCGGAGGAAGAGGAACGGCGACAAAAGATTCGAGACCAACGGAAATTACCGCAAGCTATTTGGTTAATGTCACAAGCAATACGTGACGGTTACCATCTAACAACTAAAACTTTACAGTCAGTCGCCATGGACTTACTAACAAAACCCATCCCGTTACCATTACAGACCAAATACGAAATTTGGAAAGAGTACGAGATACAGTACGGGAAATTTATCAACAAAGTCATCCAAATTTTGGGACTTAAAAACACACATACACGTACCAGGCGAAGTATCTTGGCAAAAGACCAGATAAATAACCTACAACGCCAGATGCAAAACAACCCTCACAGTATTACCAAAGGGGAAGACTATGTTCACCCCACCGAGGAAATTGCAATAGGTGAAGTTGTACACTTCGCACTAGCAACAACAATCACAGAAGCAAACTGGACGATAGTTTTGCTCATTCCACACATATACAACGGAGTTGACCATCTCGAAGAAGAAGAACTCAAGGGATGGGAGACAAAGGCGCACGCCAACGTCTCACAAACCCACCCACTCTTCCAGCGAACGTCGGAACGAGCAGCCAGAGAACGGCAGAAGCGAGATGCATTCGTAGGACCGACCAACGCATGGTCACCCGTCAGTTATAGCAGACAATTCTTAAAACAACAGCTACAGCTTATGCTGGCACGGATTGAGGAAGAGGAGGCTCACTCATCGTCAGGAAGACCTACAGGGATTATTCAACAGCTTGTACGATTTACCCTCAGAATGGTAATCTATATTAGCACGTCCGTTGGAATGGACTTCGGAGGGAACCAGGACCCTATACGGAAAGGTGACCCCGGAAGAAGCCACCCACGAAGGACAGAGGGAGCAGAAGGACCGGTTTTGGCCTCAGAAGAGGAACCGGCTGTGCCAACGGAACAAGCAGTGGAGGCTCAAGAAGAAGGAGCCGGAACATCATCAAAAGTAATCAAGGAGGAGGTCTTGGACGACGAGGAAAAGCCACCATCGGAACATCAGGTAGATAGTTCATCAGACAACGAGACGGACAGTAGGTGGGTAAAGACCAGATGTGAATACTGCCCACTCAAACACGGCCATAAGACACCAGTAAGACCAAAGACCAAGTTAGCAGCACATGAAGCTTGGCAAAGACAAAAGGATATACCTGTACAATACATCCGAAGGAGCAGACCAGAGTTGGACAGATTGTACGGACGAGACAATGTGCCAAACTGTACATTCCAGTATAGAGGACGACAACGAGGTCCAGAGCCAGAAATTGAACGACCCAGGGTTAGAGTTTACTCACCCATTAGGACTGTAATATTCAACGACACTAGAGACAGACGAGGATCAAGGTCACCATCACCAGTACCATCCACGATAGCAGGACAACCCATACCACCCATTGAAGACAAACTGAAGTCCAGACGAGCTAGACAACGTCAACGAAAGTTGGAGTTTAAGGAAGAACGCCAGGAAAACCCAGAGGCTCCAGCACCGGAAGATCCACTGGCACAACCCGACTCACCTGATGTAAGATTCGTTGATTTAGCTCACGTATCATTTTACATAGGAGTCCGTGGATGGATGGTAGCACCAAGTTGGGAAGACGAAGACGCGGAAATAGTCATCTTCACCAACCCGAACGAGACACAGTTATACAGCCAACTGGATCCGGTACGACTTCAAGTGAGAAACATGGTGGAAAGGGCCAATGCTCCATTGGACCACTCACCGCCAAGATTTCCGGATCAAGTATTGGAAGACATATCTGGAGACGAACGCCATAGCCGGATCGAAGCACAGTACTCCAGGAGAACCAACTATTTCAGCAACAACATGGACACCAGGGAAAGATCCACCATGTGTCCTCATTGTTACCAGAAATCTACCATCGACCCAGAAAGATTTCCAACATATAATGTCTCACATCGTTCAATCAACAGTCCAGAACAAAATCTAGTGAGATGGCTCAACAGAATGTACAGGGAAACATTTATCGAGCGGCTCAACATTCATCAACAACCTACTCAACCACCTCAACTACGACTCGAGCAGTTACAAAGGGCGCTTAGCACTTTAAGCGAACCTAGAACAGACGCTCATGAATCAAATATAGAATACGCCGAACACCAGGCAGGAATAGATTACAACAACCACGGAGAATTAATCCGGGAAAGAAGGGCATTGCTATACGATGCAATGGACCATCCCACCGATTACCGTCGACTAGACCCAAGGGAGCGAGACCTGCTCATCCTATACGGGCAAAGTCGAAGAAATGTACCAATGGAAAATACCCGTCTGGAAACGATGGCAGGAGACATGAACATCTCACCAGGGGAAATGATACCGAGACTTTGGACAACACTGTTCAATGGTCAGAGAGGTATTGATAATCACCAAGTACCAACACATCTAACATGTCGGGAACATCAAGGGGTAATGCAAGGGCTCACGGGAACCGAGCTACGCAGATTGATTACTCAGATGTGGTTCGACATAGGAACTCAACCAACCTGGCGAGAACAGGAAATATGGATAAATAGTTTCCTACTCAGAGGAGACGCCATCACCGGACGGGGAGAAAAAGCTTTACAACAACTAGCGAGTATACCAATACACATGCTAAGTTTTCAAGAATTTGCATGACCGAAAGGATCATAACTCTGTATCATCAGGACGCGGCAATTCAGGAGTGGCGACAATTGGGAGCAGTAAACCAGAGCAGCGGAAGTCAACCCAACCCGATCGACGACATTGAAGAAGAACTAGGACAATGGGAAGACTGGATATTCGCAATGAAACTAGCGGGAGAAGGCCAAAAGCCAACTACCCTATATGCTAGAAAATTAAAAGGAGGAGTAGCCACTCTAAGACAACCCCGGAAAACAGGTTCTTTCAGAGACCTAAACGAACTTGTCACGATACGAATCTGGCAGAAGAGAACATTTTCATAGGATTCGGGAGCAAATCAGCAACCGTGGAGATGGGCCGAGTTACAAACCATATCAACTATCTCCAAGAAATGAAAGACGACCAGGAATAACACCAATACACATGATACCAAGCGCGATAGACCGATTCCAAACAGCACAATGGAGATCAGTTGTCATTGATGGAAGACCAGACGAACCTGATCTAATAAATCTCATACGAACCCTCAGAGGTCGAACAGGAATCGAAATAGTTTTCCGAGACCTTGGACATGATTTCATACAGGAAGAACTCAGGAGAGACCCAGTGACACAACAAAGAACCAGCTATCTTTCCATAACAAACCCTGTAGAGCATAGAAGGCTAATGGATCAGTTATGGGAAAGATCATCACGTGCAAGATGGGACCCGGAGATCTTATCCGAGAATAGATTTGCAGTCATATCATTCCGAACACTAGCGGAAGGAGAGGAGGAGACAGGCACCCTCAGAGGGCCGTCCGAGGAAGACGATTGAAAACGTCACAGAGGATAATAACCTGACCATTCCATCCAGGTCATGGTATAAAGAGAAGGAGAACTAGCGGGGAAAGCAGAAGCCAAATTACCTGATGACGGAAGAAATTCCCGAAGGGAATGTAAAGTGTAGATTATTTCGCAAGAGAGGATCTACGATAAAACATTTTTAAGATCTTATGTAGCATCAACCATCGGGATTACGGCGGATGTCACATAATGATCACCATAACAGAATAGTTAGAAAAGAAAAACAAATAAAAATAATTACAAAACAGAAAACAAAACAAAAATAATTCACTTACTAACACATTTTATAAAGTTCACAGGATAGAAATATTAACAAAAGATTATGTCACCGGAAGTGGGACATACGGATTACAATATCGGAATTAGGAAAAGAATTCTCTTTCGCAATCGGAAGATGAAAACACAAACAATTAATTGATATAAATACGAGACTCTTGAAACAGAATACTCATTCTAACCTCAACACCCACAGAGAGCTCAAATACTTGAGACTACTCAGGGAAAAGGAACCAAAATAGATACAAAATTTTCCAAGGATGGAATACAAGTGGTATATTCTTTTGAGCCTAAAAATAACTCTATTTGCAATGGACGTTTCCGAAGCCAGACCGATAGCGCAACCAAGTCCAGAACCATGGGGAGGACCACTGATGGCAGCGTTGGGACAATCAGTAGGAAAATGGTTCGCAAATTACATGGTACCAGCCGTAACCGTCGGAAGCGGAGCTATTACAGCATCAATATTATCACAAAAGGACCCAGTAGTACATATACTACACCATAAAGATGACGGGAGACTAGCTTTAGTGCAGTATGACCCGAACGACCCAAACGTAGAAGCCCAGAGAATCATGGAGAGGAACCAACAAATGGCTTTACTACAACCTCAACAACAATTTATACAACCCCAACAACAATTCATACAAAACCAACAGCCCACCATGCAGAGGGATAGCAGACCACCATGGATGGAACAATTTAACGAAATTGATTGGAAATCCAATGAGGTTCCAACATCAGACACGGATTACACCGTAGTCATTATTAGTTCATTCGGTTGTATTACCACAGTAGTGATATTTATATTCACAGTAATACTGTACCGAATTCGAACGCAGAAAAAGAAATCAGATCAACAAACAGCGAACGAGAGAGAATTAGACAATGTTGCAGACACAGCGGCATTAGTCCAAAATTCTGTAGAGCAGTTAGTCGGATGCAGAATTGTGAGGCCCAACATACAACCACAGGCCAGCCGACACACAACCAGAGCAACCGTACAACTGTAACACCAACCCAACCGGGAAGGACCAACGCAAGAAAGAAAACAACGAAGAAAAATACGCAAAAATCCATAAAACTGTATGGAAACATATTTAAAAATATTTATTAGTTATAAGATAGTATTAGAAAAATAATAGAATAAGTAGTTATAAGTAGGATAAGGTTAGGAGAGGAAAATATAGAAAACCAAGATCATATACAACAAAAATATAAAAATGCAAATGAAAATAATAAAGTTCAAATAACGAACGAAAAGTTCAAGTTAGTTAAAGAGGCAGATTACCAATAGGAGTAAAAGGAGAATAGTCTAAAGATTATGTGATTCAAATCAATATATCTTTCGTGTCTCGATGGATTCTTTATCCATTTTCTTTCCAATTTTCTTTCCACCCCATTGATTCCAGTGGTTAGATTTTATTGAATATCAACCTATCAAGTTAGGCTATGTTTTGAAAACAAAAGTTTATTCTGTTAACGAGATGAAAATGTTTCAAGATAAGGTTCAGTTCTAACCAAAATATTAGGCAACATTATAATTCCTTGAGGCTTGTTCACCCTGCAGCCAATAAGTGAGCATTGTAATGCCCTACGGTTTTTTATTAGGTTATTCAACTCCATATGAGAAGGATAAATTTATATTTCTAACCTACTCATCGCTTGGGATGAGCGGGATAACAAAATTTCCAGCAAAAATCAGAACCCTACATAAGCAAGTTCTCTACGATCAGGATCAGTTTGCCTTTTAGCTTCAGTTCAACAAAATTTACCTAGCTAGATGTGCTAACAAAAATATGTTAGGTACCTATAAAGGCATGTTTTAAGTAAAACGGAAGTCCAAAGGATAGATTTTTCCAAAAGAATTTCTGTGTGTAGTTCATTTTACAAATTATTTACTTGCAAAATGTATCGCATTTCAAATGAAAGTTGACATGAATGTGCCCAGATCCGAAGGATCCTATGAGCACTAGATCTCCTAGGAGACAAGGCAAGAAAAATACAAAAATACATACTACGAATAGGTAGGAGGAACTTTAAATAAAAATATAAAAAGTAAGAAAACTACAGTAATGGATATATTTGATTGTTAGTTGTAAACTAGTCCAATGTGAATCGAGAGGTGCAAAAGGCAACGAGAATTACATTGCAAACAGTGTTGACATCTTTTTTACAATTTTCAGTACACATCATAGACGACAAAAGGTTTACGGAATCATTAAATTCACTTCGTTTATATACAATGATTAAATTCAACATTCAGTGAAAAGGACCAAAAATTTAAATCTTAAAAGATCAAACGTCTTATTAGTTTTGTTACATTCCATAGTTTCCCAAGACAAATTGTATTAAGAAAACAAAATTCTGAAAGAAATTTTAAACAGAAAAATTAGCTTACAAATTCGACACATTCCATCAGATAGGATTTTTTACAGATCAAGGTATATATACATTTACGATTATCGCCAAAATACATTCTGATCTCAGTTGAGGAAATAGTTCACGGTACAATATGATTTTATGTCTTATGGAGTAGTAAGAATTACTTACAGGACTTCATGGAGCACGATGTTTTCACATTTGGTGAAATTGCCAACAGTTGTGCATGAGAAGGACATAATTCCTACTCTGTCCACCGAAAAACAAAAGTGTTTTGACATTCTCTGTTATTCTCTTGTTTGACGACAAGGGGGCACACACATTGTGTTTCTACAAAATATTTTTGTATTAGTGAGTGACACTTGCTCATAATTCGTTCCTTTCGAGAAAATTCCCACAACGATTTGTCTGTGACATGTTAAATTGTTTCACAAGGAAAGTCACGGGATTTCACGAGAAATAACATATTATCAGTCTTATTATCTTACAACAACCTCAGCATATAACATGCTACCCCAATTGCAAATTCACAGAAAATAGTGGAATTCAATACTGGAGACTTTGTCAAAAGTTTACTCTGGTGTACCTTGTGACTAAGGTTAAAAGAAATGTTGCAACAACTAGTATTTGGTATCAGAAAATTAGAAATCAAATGAGAATAGAAGCAAGAGACATATTTCATGTCTGCCTTCAAGTATTCTTGCATCGTAATGAATTAAATATGCACGGCGAAATAAGATTTATCTTCATTATAAAAGCTTTGAGGCCAAATTAATGTTATTTGACATTGGGTTTATACAAACAAATTCTTTTCAAAACATGTGTACAAAAATTTCAATTCTGCTACGATGTTTCTAATCTTACATACGATAAATAATATTAGAAATCAAGTTAAATCGTGATGTAAATAATGATGTATTCCATGTAAATATTGTATATGCAAATTGAAAAGGTGCAAGGATTGTACGATCTAGATACAACATCTTTCATCAAAAGTTATGTGTTTTACTTGTTCTATGTATTTGTTGTACTCTAATACCCATAGTCTGTAATTCTTGTATCATTCATAACAAGTATACAAACAGTAACACCATTAAAATATTGTACAGCATTACAAAGTATATACACATATGATGATGAACATGTATAAAAATTGTATGCAATGCCTTAACAATAATAATGCCCATGAATACCATTACGACCATGCTACAAAGATCAACCATTACCAGTACGACCATGATTAAGCTACAAAGTATGGTAACAAAAATACAACTAATATAATTACAAATAATATGAACTTGAACTTCGACAGATGACATTGTCGAGGTCGACAATTACCCAGAAGAGGAATGTTACGGATATATTATAAATAGGCTAGAATAAGCATAATCTAAGTCAGCAAATAGTTTGGAAGGTCGTAAGCAAGGGCTACGTGACGCCAAACGCTGACATAACATAATTATAAGTAAAGGAAAGGAAAAGATGCAGATTATTTAATAAACAATAAAGATAGGAATAAGATTTAGATTAAGACACGTAGAATTAAGTACAAGTTCTAATCTCGACTTCAAGCAAGCAACATCAAGAGAAGCCGCACCTAGAGTCCATTCCCTCCGGGATGGATCTCAAAAGGTAGCAAGCGGGGCAACATGAAATTCGGAGAATTTCAGGAAGAAGAGATTCAGACTTCAAATTCTATTTTGTGTAAAATGTTAATTGTTCAGAGTAAATTGTATCAGTTCTAGGAACAATAAATTGGCCCGATCAATTATAAACGAACCTACACAACAGAATCAATAGTTCCATTTATTCATGAGTTTCACCAACATCGAAACCATAATTCAGGGGAATGGAACGCCCGAACCTAGGCTACATTGTCTATTACCCACACCACATCAATACCCGGGTGATAGCAACGTAACAATATGCTTGCAGACCAAGGTTAACAGAAATTTCATCTTAGGCGCAAAACTGAGAAGGGCCGGAAACGAACGAAGTTTTGATTGAACTAACTTGTTGACAGAGATTGTTGTAAAACTATTTCAAAATACCGGATTCGTAGTAACTCTTATTGGGATTCAGCTGAGTTACGAAACTCAAAATATTTAAAATTTGCCTTTCATAACAACAAGGCAGAATGAGTGTAAAATATGTACGCGCCAACGAAACAAATCAGTATCAGTGTGTCTAAATATGTATTTTATCAGTTTATTGAAATCATTGCTTGAGTTTTTACTCCCATCAGCGGCAAAAAAGTAAGCTGGTAAAATGATTAGGTTAGAGTGAATGTACATGAGAATTAGGTAATAATATTCCTGGGAAAAAATATGATACATGATTAAGTTACTATGGCGGGTTGTCCTAGAAATAAGGGTATCTATAAAAAAAGGTTTCATTAAGTTTAGTATTTCTTTATAGCGTAGGTGGTAGAAGCAACTGCATCGATACGTCCAGCTCCAACGTGGTGGTTAGGGTAGTCGCTGTCTTTGACTCCACTGCACGTCTTTCCACTTGAGATAATGTGTTGAGCTCCAGTAATTAAAGCATCTTTAAGTTGGTCTACAGTTAGGTTTGGCTTTTCGTTCAAGATCAAAGCTGAGAGACCGGCGGCGTGAGGACAGGCCATGCTGGTTCCGGACATGGTGGCGTATCCCGTGTCGCTGGAGGAAGAGGCGGATACAACGCTGGATCCAGGAGCAGAGATCTCGGGCTTCATGCGTCCATCCACGGTGGGACCAACACTACTGAAGGAAGAAACAACATCTCCGTTGGTGGTAGATCCAACGGCAATAGCACCCGTACGATCGGAGGGAGAGTTGGCGGTTCTGCAGTTTGGGCCGGAGTTTCCGGCTGAGAAGAGGGGAATAATGTTGACACGTCTCCAGGCAGCGATGATGTCATCATACCAACCGTTTCCTTGACCACCACCCCAAGAGTTGCTAACGATGTGAGGAGCTTTACCACAATCGGGGCTGGCTCCAGAGGTAGTGGTTGGGCAAGCAACCCAGTTACCACATTCGGTGAGATCAAAAGTGGAGCAGCTGCTACCAGCACAACCCTTGCAGGCAATCCAGGTGGCGCCAGGAGCAACACCGATTCCGTTGGCATTTCCGGCAATGGTTCCCATGGTATGAGTTCCGTGACCCTGTGAATCGCTGGGAACGGCGGTCTTTCCAGTTGGAGCGTACCATGCGTAGTTGTTGTTTCCTTGGATGGTTCCACGGAAGTTGCTTCTCAAAGCAGTGTGAGTGTAACGGACACCGGTATCGATGTTGGCAACAACAATTCCTTCTCCTTTGTTTCCATTTTCCCAGACTTGTTCAGCTCGGATTTTGTCTACTCCCCATTGAGCGTTGGGTAATATTTCATCAATACTCAGTTGTTTCACCTCAATTGGTTCCAAGGGAATGAACGTCTCAGCAACCAGAGATTCCACATCGGGGTGATTTCTCAGCGCCTCAACGGTCTCCTTGTCCGCACCACGGACAATGAGCTCAGCGGAGATCCACAGTTGGCGGATGTCAGTGTTCTTTGAGGAGCGGGATTTCTCCAACATCGCAATCACATCCGCTTGGACGGTGTCAGCGTGGTCTTTCAAAATGGCGTACATGGTGTTCAACCTGGCGTCACGGGAGGCAAGAACCAAGGAGTCGAAACGAGAAAGAGCCGCTTTGGAGTTGCTATTTTTGAAGGTAACAAGGACATTAGTGCTGGACGTTTCTTCAAGATTTTTCAAAATCTGCTGCTCAACAGTAGCAGAGTCGACAACTGCGGTGCTTAAAAGTCCGGTTATACCGAGAAGTAATTGGACTTTCATTTTTGAGTGTTTGATTTGTTTCAGTCTACCGATTTTAAACTGGTCTTGTTAGAAAGGTAGTTGCTTTTGCATACTGCTTTCGAATTTCGGCTGGACTTATATACCATCATCTCCAAGTTTTGCAATTTTACCCCCACATACGCTACATTGCAATGTATCATGATTTTTATCGGGATTTGTTCAGTCACAATTCCAGTGTTTTATGAAAAAACAAACATTTGATAATTGTAATAATTCTATTTGCAAACCACGAAATCTATCAATAGCCGTGCTGCAGGTAAGCGTTTTTATCTCATCCCATGATGCTAATCATTAAACTCGGTTGCATCTAAACAGAGTGACAGTGGGTAATTGAAGGCTAGATACAGGCACCGTATTGCCCGTTCGTGCTTGTTTAAGATAATCGCGATATCTAATTAGCAGTGGACATAGTGGCAAAGAATACACAATATTGTGTGCACACATACTCAAATCTGTATTCTGGTTTGTTGTATGACCTTGAAGAGGAGGGCAGAATTCTGGCGTGTAAAAATAGCAACTGCATGTTTACTTATTTTGAGTATTCTTGGGTAACAAACTACTGTACAGGTGACAGTACTTACACCCGCTCACAGTTTTCTCGTTTAGAAACTTTGTTGATTAGAATGCATTGAGCAAACACGATGGGAAGCACAAAGTGTGCAATGTTCTGAACGTGCAATAATTTAGGACCTGGCAGTGTTAATATAGCTATACAAATACTTTTTATATTCCATCAGTTGGTGGTTGCATGATGGGAAGCTTTAAAATTACAATATTATTATTACTGCAATGTTTTAAATGAGTTTTCTGACTTCCAAGAACATGGAGTAGTTTCAAAGTAATACTTTTATTTTACAAGAATGAATTTTTGGAATAATTGACACCAATTTCGTCTGGCAACAATGTCAGTGAACAGCCTCCAGCTTAGGAGGGTCGGATCATTTAATTCTGTCGCATTCTAGAAACTATTTTGTCGATAAGCCCTTGTTATAGTTAGGGAATGTCGATTTGAAAATGCTCGGCATTTGGGGCATTTTCATTTCAGGGCGAGGGCGGCTCAGTAGGGCATTTTGGGTAGAATAGTGGAATAAAATAGTACAATTTGGCAGTCGATTTGAAAGTGTCTGTGCAATTTTGACGGCAAAGCGTCCGAACATGCCTTGCGAGGTATTTTTATTGTTTTGGTTTTGGCTAATGTAACGACGTAATGATCTTCCTCCATCCTGGATATATGCATATATACCTCTGTTCATTGCTGAACTGTATTAGGCTTACGGCATTATGTTACTTTAAATACATATTGTAAATCGGCTAGTAATTTCCTACGAGCTGGCATCCATTACGGCACTTATCGGCCGATATAGGTACGCGTGGAGCACCAGGTTTCGTACGTCTGGAGGCGGAAGGGTGGAAATTCCTCACTTAGCGATATCCTTGCATAGACTCGGCATAGGCCTTTACCGTTAGGATAAAAACTTTATCATGTAGAGTTACCTTGTTTGGTCATAGAAATAGTGTAAGTTGTCGGGGAAATACTCAATGTACATATTTGTGCTATTTGTTATGATACTTATTATTAGTAATGCTATTTCTACTGTAAAATATTTATTTTGATTGGACACATTAATGTTATATAGAATTCTATGAGAAATTATTAGTGAAGAATTATCCATACGAGACTGGCTCACAGACATTCAACGACAACAGTCGCATTAATTTGTCCTGCTTTTGCCTTCTCATTTTCCTCTTCTAAATTGTTTAAATGAATTAAAGTAGTAATTGTTGTACTTATTGAAATCAACCTTTTACTCATTTGGGACTATTTCCTTTGGCACCACACCTTACAACATTTCATGAGCATCCCTTTTTGCTGGAAAATAGCTCCTCAACATTTCAACCCCTATACATGTATTTATATTGATGACGGGCGAAACATGTTTTCTGTTCAAATTAGAACCCGTATAGTAATTTTTTTCTACACAGATAAACTAAACAAATAGTATTTGTGGACCTGTGTAGAGGATGTACATTGGTTTTACTGGAGCCATTTTCCCAGTAATTAGGGCCGAATATATGTTTATTCTGCACATCAATCATGCTATGCCTTAAATTGATTTTAAAAGGAGAGACAAATTATATCACCCCATGTCATTGAAATTAAATCGATTTGTCAATGTTTCTGCAATTAAAATTAACGAACAAGCGAATAACCAGACATTTACTTGTGACTTTTCCTTCGCTGCGCTCCTATACATTCGGGTATTTTGAATCTAAACTAGTGATCCAATTTTGGTACCTTAAAAATGCCCAACTTGCCTTGCCCAAAATGCCCAAAATCAGGGCATTTTCAAAAGCTGCGCACATGCTCAAGGCATATTTGGCATTTTCAGCTGGGCGGGCAAATACTGCAGGGCATTTTCAATCGACATACCCTAGTTATAGTAAATAAAAAATATTTAATAATATAATTAATTTTGCACCTGTCCTCTGAATCATAAAAGTGCAAAAATTTTTACACTCATTCATTCAAAAATTCACTTACAAAAAATTGTTCGGAAAAAGTTACAATGAATATGTATTTTGATACGCTATATTTTTGTCTTTTGACTTTTTAAGTTGATTTGTTTCAACAATTTTAAATAATCTCCAAAGATCATTGGGCTTTAAATGATGTGAAGCACTTCGTGAAGTAATTTCGTGGTATATGTATCCTGTTCATTTGGTAGGCGTGTACGTAGAAGACCTAGAGATTAAACGTTCTTAAATTTTGAAGTAGATCAGGGATTCGGGCTTGACTTTAGGCCCGAACCCGGATGAAACCCGAACAAATACTTTAATAGTCCGACCCGGCCCGTCAACGGGCTAAATATTTGATTTTTAACCCGTCCCGGTTTATGCACCTTACATTTTGTGAAGCCCGTCCCCGCTAAAAACCCGATCTTTAAATGGTTTTAAAACCCAATGAAAACCCGGCTTTAGTAAGGGGGTATGTCGACATATTTAAGTTGTCATATTTTAACCAAGTGTCCGTGAAAAAGTTATTTGAAGGCACAGGGATTGTGGAAAATTGTAGGGGGGTTTATTTACGTGTAATATAAAATAACGAGGGCCCTCATGAGTGCGAGGGAGAGGGGTGTATTTTAAAAGTAGCACCTCACGAGGGCGAGGACGAGGTCAACCCGTAGCGTGTGGCTCGATTGATGACGAGGGAGAGTGCGACCAGGCTATATCCCATCCCTCGCACAAAGAGGCAGAGGGGGAGAAAAATGCCCAAAATATTTGATATATATCTATATATTTTAATTATAACCAGGGACGGGAATTCGAATTCGAATCGGAAGTAGAATCGGAATTATATTTAAAAAATTCGGATATCCGAATCGATATTGGAATCAGAAAAAAAATCACAAATGTATTTGTATTCAAAATGGATTGGAATAAAAACAAGAGTATTCGAATCGGTATTAAAATATTTTTTAATGAATTCCGATTCCAATAAGGTATCGATTTCATTGGGTTTTGTACTATCACGTGCGAGAAAATGTTAATAATAAGCATTTTTTGAAAGCTGCACACATGCAATTACATAGAAAACCCAAAGGGGAAGTAACGAACGTTTGGTAAACGAAAAGTGTATACTTGGTAATGGGCAGTGATTGAAAGCTCGTTTTGCAAAAATTCCCACAAACAGGATGAATGGATGAAATAGCCGCAACGCCGCATGGTGTCGGTCTTACAGGACTGTTAAGTGAATCAAGTTTCTCATTTCTTAAATCTTGCTCTCAACATGGGGAGGCCTAAAACTTCCGTAGAAGTACATTTTAGTTACGATGTGGTATCAAACAAATCGATTTGCAAATACTGTTAGAAAGAACTAACCAGAAAAGTAGTTAGACATGTAAATAGATTACTTCAAATTGTTTAGAGACATTATGGGGATCACTCCTTGGTTTTCCAGTTACTCAAATTTCAGTTTTCGGCGCTTAAATTTATATTTAGCCGCGAAAACGTTAATGTGTTATGTATCGCTTGTGTTTTTACGATTAAATTGTTCTTTTGAATAAATTCCCATTTTTTGTACGAATATCCGAAAAGTATTTGAATCCGAATCCAAATTCAGGAAGTATTCAAATACATTGGAATCCGTATCGGAATTCAAATTTTGAAGTATTAAAATAAATTATTAAAATTGAAATCGAAATTAGAAAGTATTCGAATCCGAATTTAAATTCGTATTTTTCCGATATCCCGTCCCTGAATTATAACTAAAATGTTTTAATCGACGTCACTATGGATTTGAAAAATTGTCACTATTGCCTTCAAAATTTAAGAACATTTAATCTCCAGATATTCTACTTATACACGCCTATCAAATGTAGAAGTTACATATACCACGGAATTACCTCACGAAGTTCATCAGAACATTTAAAACCCAATGTCAGTTTGGAGATTATTTAAAATTTTTGAAACAATTAAACTTAAAAAAGAAAAAAATATAACATATTATAATCATATCGTCGACCAAATTCTAAAAGGAACCATTTTCATTTGAGAAACCATTTAAAAGCATAGATTATGAAATGAAAATGGTACTTTTTAGAATTTAGCCAACCATATTCATTGTAACTTGATTTTTTTCCGAACAATTTTTTGTGGGTGAATTTTTGAATGATTGAATCAGTGTGAAAATTTCCGCACTGTAATGATTCAGAGTATGCAGGTGAAAGATAAATTATACTATTATATATATTATTTTATTATATCAAGGGCTTATCGACAAAATAGTTTCTAGAATGCGACAGAATTAAATGATCCGACCCTCCTAAGCTGGAGGCTGTTCACTGACATTGTTGCCAGACGAAATTGGTGTCAATTATTCCAAAAATTCATTCTTGTAAAATAAAAGTATTACTTTGAAACTACTCCATGTTCTTGGAAGTCAGAAAACTCATTTAAAACATTGCAGTAATAATAATATTGTAATTTTAAAGCTTCCCATCATGCAACCACCAACTGATGGAATATAAAAAGTATTTGTATAGCTATATTAACACTGCCAGGTCCTAAATTATTGCACGTTCAGAACATTGCACACTTTGTGCTTCCCATCGTGTTTGCTCAATGCATTCTAATCAACAAAGTTTCTAAACGAGAAAACTGTGAGCGGGTGTAAGTACTGTCACCTGTACAGTAGTTTGTTACCCAAGAATACTCAAAATAAGTAAACATGCAGTTGCTATTTTTACACGCCAGAATTCTGCCCTCCTCTTCAAGGTCATACAACAAACCAGAATACAGATTTGAGTATGTGTGCACACAATATTGTGTATTCTTTGCCACTATGTCCACTGCTAATTAGATATCGCGATTATCTTAAACAAGCACGAACGGGCAATACGGTGCCTGTATCTAGCCTTCAATTACCCACTGTCACTCTGTTTAGATGCGGCCGAGTTTAATGATTAGCATCATGGGATGAGATAAAAACGCTTACCTGCAGCACGGCTATTGATAGATTTCGTGGTTTGCAAATAGAATTATTACAATTATCAAATGTTTGTTTTTTCATAAAACACTGGAATTGTGACTGAACAAATCCCGATAAAAATCATGATACATTGCAATGTAGCGTATGTGGGGGTAAAATTGCAAAACTTGGAGATGATGGTATATAAGTCCAGCCGAAATTCGAAAGCAGTATGCAAAAGCAACTACCTTTCTAACAAGACCAGTTTAAAATCGGTAGACTGAAACAAATCAAACACTCAAAAATGAAAGTCCAATTACTTCTCGGTATAACCGGACTTTTAAGCACCGCAGTTGTCGACTCTGCTACTGTTGAGCAGCAGATTTTGAAAAATCTTGAAGAAACGTCCAGCACTAATGTCCTTGTTACCTTCAAAAATAGCAACTCCAAAGCGGCTCTTTCTCGTTTCGACTCCTTGGTTCTTGCCTCCCGTGACGCCAGGTTGAACACCATGTACGCCATTTTGAAAGACCACGCTGACACCGTCCAAGCGGATGTGATTGCGATGTTGGAGAAATCCCGCTCCTCAAAGAACACTGACATCCGCCAACTGTGGATCTCCGCTGAGCTCATTGTCCGTGGTGCGGACAAGGAGACCGTTGAGGCGCTGAGAAATCACCCCGATGTGGAATCTCTGGTTGCTGAGACGTTCATTCCCTTGGAACCAATTGAGGTGAAACAACTGAGTATTGATGAAATATTACCCAACGCTCAATGGGGAGTAGACAAAATCCGAGCTGAACAAGTCTGGGAAAATGGAAACAAAGGAGAAGGAATTGTTGTTGCCAACATCGATACCGGTGTCCGTTACACTCACACTGCTTTGAGAAGCAACTTCCGTGGAACCATCCAAGGAAACAACAACTACGCATGGTACGCTCCAACTGGAAAGACCGCCGTTCCCAGCGATTCACAGGGTCACGGAACTCATACCATGGGAACCATTGCCGGAAATGCCAACGGAATCGGTGTTGCTCCTGGCGCCACCTGGATTGCCTGCAAGGGTTGTGCTGGTAGCAGCTGCTCCACTTTTGATCTCACCGAATGTGGTAACTGGGTTGCTTGCCCAACCACTACCTCTGGAGCCAGCCCCGATTGTGGTAAAGCTCCTCACATCGTTAGCAACTCTTGGGGTGGTGGTCAAGGAAACGGTTGGTATGATGACATCATCGCTGCCTGGAGACGTGTCAACATTATTCCCCTCTTCTCAGCCGGAAACTCCGGCCCAAACTGCAGAACCGCCAACTCTCCCTCCGATCGTACGGGTGCTATTGCCGTTGGATCTACCACCAACGGAGATGTTGTTTCTTCCTTCAGTAGTGTTGGTCCCACCGTGGATGGACGCATGAAGCCCGAGATCTCTGCTCCTGGATCCAGCGTTGTATCCGCCTCTTCCTCCAGCGACACGGGATACGCCACCATGTCCGGAACCAGCATGGCCTGTCCTCACGCCGCCGGTCTCTCAGCTTTGATCTTGAACGAAAAGCCAAACCTAACTGTAGACCAACTTAAAGATGCTTTAATTACTGGAGCTCAACACATTATCTCAAGTGGAAAGACGTGCAGTGGAGTCAAAGACAGCGACTACCCTAACCACCACGTTGGAGCTGGACGTATCGATGCAGTTGCTTCTACCACCTACGCTATAAAGAAATACTAAACTTAATGAAACCTTTTTTTATAGATACCCTTATTTCTAGGACAACCCGCCATAGTAACTTAATCATGTATCATATTTTTTCCCAGGAATATTATTACCTAATTCTCATGTACATTCACTCTAACCTAATCATTTTACCAGCTTACTTTTTTGCCGCTGATGGGAGTAAAAGCTCAAGCAATGATTTCAATAAACTAATAAATTACACAATAAAATTAGTCTCACTGTTATTCTTTTTTTTTGATTGGGTGGGTACATACATACTATGTAGCATCGTAGCATGCCCCGCCTAGTTTTTATCAAAGCTCAATTTTAAATATTTTTTCTTAAAGAGTATTTCGTAACACAATTAAATCTCAATAAAATTTACTACGAATCAAGTATTTTGAAATAGTTTTACAATGATCAGATCTATCAACAAGTTGGTTTTCATTTTCCGGGTTTCCTCAGTTTTGCGCCGAGGGTTGAATTTCTTTTAATCTTTCTCCGCAAATGTGGGGATCATGCCCACATTTCTCAATCTTGAGACCAATGGGGTAGCTTCCCGGACAGTTCATATCAGTGCCTATCAGCGTAAAAACATTATTGAAAACATTCTTTGTTAAAACTGAAACACAAATCCTAAATTTAGAATTTGAAAAGAATTACAACTGTCCGAACATTTAAGGTTTTTGTTATAAATGTTTTAATATTTTTTACAGGTAACTTTAAGGAGTTACGAGAAAACTCCGCCGGGGATTTTTACGCGGAGATATTTACGCAGAGAAAACTCCGCGGGAGATTATTACGCCCGGGTGGAGATTATTACGCGGAGATTCTTACGCGGAGGAAATTCCGCCGGAGATTTTTACGCCACGTGAGAGAAATTTACGCGGAGAGAATTCCTTCGGAGATTATTAATATTTTTTGTAGAATATTGTGACACACTGCCAGTACCAGTGCTGTCCATGGGAACAGGAGACACCCAGGTTTTTGGGAACAGGAACAGGATTGGGTGCGTACGGGAACACACATTTTGTTCCCAAAACACTTTGGGAACGTTTGGGAACATAGAAATTGTTCCCAAAATATAGGAACAAAAGCGGGTTTAGGAATAGGAACAAAACGTGTACCTACCCGGTATTCACATGAAGTTTATAATATAAAAAACCTCACAATCAAAATAATATTTTAAAAGTACGTTGCAACATATCAAATAAGTCACTCTTTCGCACGTCAATATTTAACAAAAAAATAAATTATTATTATTTAACACGTTCCAAAATGGAATTCTCTGGAACTTAAACCCAAAATTGTAGCTCAGAAAACTCCAGTGTGCTCTTTTCCTTATTAGCTCAGCAAAAGTATATTGAAAGTGCTACTTGTCTTAGCTAATTTCAGTTACTACTGTACTTTGCGCTGCGATAATTAATTTAATGACTGTTACTGAATTCGCATTTAAATTCGAGTAGCTAATGGTATTACAGATAGTGTGCTGTTATTTATTTTTAAAAAAGTCGATCTGAAATTTGGCTTTTTAAAATAAATAAATGTGTAGGTTGTACTTTTCTGCTAGTCTTTAAGTACTTTTTGGAACAGGAACAGGAACATCCCTGTTCCTGCAGGAACAAGTCCAGGAACTTTGATTTGGTACCCATTTTTATGGGAACAGGAACAGAACCATTGCTTTAGTTCCTGAAAAAATGGATACAGGAACAGGTATGGGTACCAAATTTCCGTTCCCATGGACAGCACTAGCCAGTACGAATTGCGCCAGTGAATTCTTTAAATTCATAATGCCAACCATAATGATTGGGCACCACTATAAATATATGTCATGAAGATGAGATGGTCAAAGATGAGGTGATTTCAACAAGTTAAATTTCAGTCCAGGGCTATTATTATATATTTTATATATTATTATATATATTGTCATTGATTAACGCAAATCAATAAATGCAGTACAACGTTGACAAATGCATGAAGCCCGTATAGCAGATTTGTCACTCTTCCCAGCACCATAATTCACAATAGTGCTCCGCATGGGTACAAAAATGTTGTACCTGGACCTGAACCTGTACCTGAATCATGGGTACATGGATTTTTTGAACCTATACCCGTACCTGTACCCTGAATACCTGGGTTCAATTTTCCTGAACCTGTACCTGTACTCAAACCAAATCAGGAGTACCTGTACCTGAAAAGTACCTGTACCCAAAAAGTACCCAAAAAAGTACCTGTACCCGGGTATATTTTAAAAGTACCTGAACCTACCCGGGTATTTTCCATTGTACAAATTTAAAGGATTACCAAATATTTTACACGAAGTAAAAAATTAAAATATCTGCGACCAAGACATTTTGACTCAATAAATTTATTTATCAGATTAGATATATTTTTATTATTTACTCTTCGAAAGAATGACTAAGTACTGGAATTATCAGTGGCTAAAAATGATTACATAAAGGTTGAAAAGGATAATAGATAGCAAAATCTACGATATAAATAAGTTCAATCCAACAATACAAATGCAGTGTAATATTTTCTAAACGTTCAATAATGGCAAGAAATTAAACGATTAAGAATTTGTTTTGCACCCTGCAATTGCTTTTGCAATGGAAAACATTTTTTTAGATTCAAACTCCTCAGATTTTAACTTCAGCCAAGCTTTGAAACAAAAACATTTCCTACCGTAACTCCACTCTTATATAAGCGTTTATGCGTCAGATAGGAGTGGGACTGTTCCGGAATGTTCTAGGATTTCTTGGAATGGTCTGGTCCTTGAGCCGGGACCAGACCATTTTATCTGTTCTCAGTGTAGGACCAGGACCATAAGGTCTTGTAGACTGTAGGACCGGAACCATCTGGTCCGTACAAATTGCTGGAACAGGAACATAAGTTCTGTTCCTCAAAATAACTCGGACCAGACCGGAACAGAACAGACCAGACCATTAGGACCGAACAGGTTCATTATACGATCACAACATGCAAGCATTTGACAATTTAGATAATGTTTTGAGTAATTTATTTTATTATTTGAAACAAAGTAAAATTGTCAGTAAAATGAAAACGAATGAAGCTCTGAAAATTGTAATTCGCGGGAATTGGAAATACTTAAATGGTTTATCTATCGAATCTGGTCCGACCATTTGAAATGTATGCTGGAACGTTCGAAATGGTCTGGGCCAAACAGAGGACTAAACATTCTGGTCTGTTCTTTGAGCTGGACCAGGTTTAATTGGTCTATCAAGGTTCTTGGACCAGATACATTTGGTCCTTTCGTAACCAGGGAACAGACCATGGAACAGACCAGAACGGACCAAAATTTCTGGTCCGGACCAGAACAGTCCCATTCCTAGCGTCAGAAGATCTGGGCCATAGGAGAAGGCTCGCTCAATCTTAGATCTCTGTTCTTTAGCAGTTCCAGGAACTGATAAAAAATCTCTGGTCATTCCAGCTAATGCTGGGTAACTAGCCACGTGTTCCTATACGGTGGAATTAGTTTTCCTGACTGAGTTTATATACGTATAAATTTTAATGTAAAATGTTTCAAGGTCAAAAATTCGGAGGAGTTTTTAAAGCTCGACAACACCTTTACAGGCGTTACTTGGAAATTATTATTGACTGAAAAGTACCTGAAAGTTCAGGTATTTTACATTCAGGTTCAGGTATTTACCCAGTGCGTACCCGTACCTGATGGGTTTATACCCAAAAGATTACTTTTTGTACCTGTACCCATACCTGAACCTGAACCTGAATTTTCAGGTATCTAACGACTGAACCTGAACCTGTACCCAAATTGGACGGGTACAAGAAGTATGTACCTGATACGTACCTGTACCTGAACCTGTACCCAAATACCCGGGTAAAACCTGTACCCATGAGGGGCACTAATTCACAATGTCTTCGTCTAGTGCTTTGTGGATGCTGTCATTATGCTTTTATGCTGTTTTTTGTTACCAAGTGTATTTTATGACTACTCTTTTGAAAAAAACACTTGTATAAGAATAAAATTCATGTTTTACAGATAATTACTCCGCGTAAAAATCTCGTGCCGAATTTTCTCTCACTTGGCATTTCAGAATTCGCTAGCACAATTTGTACTGACAGTGTCTCACAATATTCGACTGAAATATTACCCTTGGCAGTTAAATTGTTTTATTACTGATGTAGTTTAAAATGCAGCTTAATAATCTCCGAAGGAATTTTCTCCACGTAATTTTCTCTCACGTGGCGTAAAAATCTCCGGCGGAATTTTCTCCGCGTAAGAATCCCCGCGTAATAATCTCCGCCCGGGCGTAAGAATCTCCCGCGGAGTTTTCGCGGCGTACAAATCTCGGCGTAAAAATCCCCAGCGGAGTTTTCTCCGAACACGAACTTTAATACAGTAAAGTAGAAATTTTCACTTTTGGTCATTTACTAGTTATTGTCTTTGGAAAATTTGACTTGAATTCTTTGTTGACTCGAAAACTTATCTGCATTGTTAGTTCAAAGAGAAGTTGGAGAATTGTCGGTGATTTCACTACCTTCCTTTACATGAGATGTTTATATGGTGTCAAAAAATGTTTTATTAAAAATTATAACATACTAAATTATATTTCAGAAGCAAGAGTTGTTATTTAACAAATATTCTATTTGCAAATAAATAAATATATTTCGGCATTATAATTTTAATGCGTGCGGATCAAGCCGCTAGCCTGCGTCGGTGTTGTTTTTAGGGAATTGGTGTTATTCACCTACGCAGGCAGTGGCTTGATCCCCCCCATCTGATTACATAATTTGACGATGATGAAAATGAGATCTTCGCTCTGCCTCATAAAGGATAAAAACTCCTATCGGTTTGCGATTGAGAGTGCCTGTTACCTTTCAAGGCGAACTATGTAGCCGGTTTATTTGTGGTTTGTAATATGTATGTACTTAGAATTGGCGTGTACGTATTTTTCATTGACGAATCCGAAATTTGTTTATGCATATCTCATTATCCACATCATTTTGTCTAGAATATTTAAATACAAGCGGATTAACCCATTTTAGCCCTTTCTCTGTTTCGTACGTTAATGTTTATATACATATATATCTACTACCACTTCTTAATCAGTTATGTCTGAATCATGTGCTACACGACTGAATCAACAAACTTCGAAGCCTTTCGAAGTGTTTCGAAGCCAGCAACAACTGGCTGTGCAATTCTAGTAAGTGCTTAAATCAAGGTTAGCTATCATTTCAAACCGTTTACATTTCCCGGAGTACTACTATGCAGAGATGTTCACCCGTCGACGGGTACCCTTCAAAGAAGCCTTCCTTCAGGGAAGGATGCGCTTCTATTGAAAGAAATGAAGGGAAGGGAAGGAAGGGTGAAAAAAATTACGAAGGAACAAGTAAGGCTTCAGCACATTCATAAAAAAATTGAAGTTGACGGAAGGGTGCTTCAAAATCACCCTTCGTGCGCCGAATGTACCTTTCATGACAACTAACTCTAACGCTGTCAATAAGCGCTTTCATTCACATGTAACGTATCAGGACGATGGAAAGACGGTTTCTGGCGGGTACTGTAATTTTTTGTATCTTGACTTTGTTGTCTCATATATGAAAATAAAATATTACCGAAGACGGAATTTTGTGAGGGAAGAATATTACTGAAGGCTTAAGGAAGGATCTTAATAAAACAACTTCGAAGGAAGGGTGAAGGAAGGAATTTTGTTTCCAAGCCTTCAATCTGAAGAGGACTGAAGGAAGGAAATGAATCTATTTTTTTGCATTCGAAGGATTGAAGGAAGGGAAAATCATTTGAACATCTCTGCTACTATGTGTATGATTTGGATAAGGTGTGAAAAACTCAGTATAAATCCCGAAGTACTTAAGGTAGTATCAAGTGCAATACCTGCTTCGAACCGTCGTGATAGCCCCGATCAAATTTTGTTCTTGATTCGCGGGGTTTCAAAATTTTTACCGGGAGATTTAGAAAGAACCACCAATTTAGACTTTATTGTGAAAAACATCCGTGATATTTTAAAGTACTAACAATAAAAACAACTGTAATACCTCGTTTGAGCCGTCGTGGTTACCCCGACTCAGATCTATCTTTGTATAATTTACGAATTTTAAAAATTTTGACCGGGAAGTTTTGAAGTAACTGTGTATTTTGACCTGTTTTTGACATTAGATGTATCGCCTAGAAGAAATCATTTTAGACCTGGCCCTCCCCCATCATGACTACCCTATTAGCACTGGTCTGTCGGCCATGCACAAATTTATAGCAGATAGTGCATCGCATGGGTTCAAAACAGTCGAACCTGGACCTGAACCTGGACCCAAACTATGGGTACCTCAAAAAAGTGAGCCTGCACCTGAAAATGTACCCATTTAACAGGTTCAAATTTTTCGTTCCTGAACCTGACCCAATTGCGTTTTTGTAGTACCCGCACCTGATTAGTACCTGAACCCGAAAAAGTACCCAAAAGACGACCTGAACCCGGGTAGTTTTGGACCGGACCTGAATATGTTTGGGTACTTGAGAATCCGATCTTTTTTTAATTTTATCTTGTATTAAAAGTACAATTGGGTATTTGTAGTACAAAATATATTTAAAATGGATAAGAATGCAAGGTCACTGGTTCTTGGGACACCCTGCCATTGCTTTTGCGGTGGAAATCATTTTGGAAGCTTGAATTCTCAGGTCTTTAACTTTAACTCAATGAACCCAAACATTTCAGGTCTTTCGTGGTCAGGTTCAGGTCTTTCATGTGTTACACCTGGTCCTGACAGGTAAAATCAAAACAGGTTTTTCTCTGTACCTGGTCCTGAACCTGAACCTGTACCCAATTTAACGGGTATAAAATATTGTACCCAGAAAGGACCCAAAATTATTGGGTCCAAAAAACATGCACCCATACTGAACCTGAACCTGGACCTGAACCCAAATACCCGGGTGCGACCTGAACCCATGCGATGCACTAATAGCAGATATGTCGGTATCGTGCAGTTGCATACAGCCGGGCGCTTTATTTTCGCAATTATTGCCAGGAGTGCGCTTCCCACACCTTCATATAATCATAGCTTGAAACTATAACTGGTGCGAGGTGAAAAACTATAGTAAACGGACAGAATCGTCATGCTGAACTATAACTATTTGATTCATACTCATGCATACTTCGGTTTCCCGCTTGTAAGTCATCATCGCACAATCTATCATAATGCTGCGTATAATTCCAGCAACTATGCATAATTACACATGCACACGTTATATGACGAATCATGCTTCGACAGCCCTTTGTCGGCTATAATTCAGTATGCATATATATTGTGTAGTTACACACTCACAAATGTAATTTTATTATTTTATATAATCATTGATAGGGAAGAAATAAATGATTAAATTTAACAACCCAAAAAGTTTATTACATCTCAAGAAAATCAATATTTGAACCAAGAAATAGATTAAACAGCAATCACGACACATTGCTACCTTGCATGCCAGGTAGCAAATTAATTACATGGAATATTTGTGGAACGGTTGTTATTGTTTATTTCCATCAGAAATACGACCAAAATTTTTGCGACGCGCTGTCCTTTGTCTTCGTAGAGCTGCTACAGTAATGCTGTATGATCCGAAAATATCCCTCCAGGGTAGCCTTCGTTGTGTAAAGCGTTGAGTTTGTCCTCATATCTCTTTCGTATAATTTTATCCTTTAAGGCAGGCGATGACTGCAAATAAAAATTCTTGGTGGTCATGGGAATTACATTGGGAAAAAGGAATGTAAAGCAGTAAAAAATTCTACAAGCATGATGTATGCACATAAATCTCACCTTTTCAATGATCCTTTCTCACTCAACTTGAACTCAGAAATTTCGTGGGTGTGCAAACTTTCCTGTATATTGGCAATTGTCCTCGGAATCAAACAGTCTACAATTTGACGCCATACCGTTGCATTTATGAAGCACAGAACTCCTCTTATACCTTTAGAGACAGTCTCATACGACTAAAAACAAAATTTCAAAGCAAAGTAGGTTATACTTCAGAGATTTAATAAACTACCTAGCATGCTAGGTAGTTTAGGATTAATTAATTAAAACTAAAAAAAGTATCATTACCTCCTGAGAATTTACATGATTAACAAGTGCATTAAGAAATCCGTTAGGTCCAGGGTGAAAACTTTGGAGACCAAATACAAATACATTAGGACATCCTCCAGTCTGGAAGTTAAATTCGGATGAATTATGTTGTCGACGCAAATCTATATCAACAACAAAACTATTCTCAAAGGGTTCCAAAGCAATTTTAAAATCCTGCATAACTCACCAGGCATGCCTGGTTAGAAATTAATTTCCGATATTAGTTACCTATTAAGTACTTCAACTCTAGCAACTAAAGCCTAATAGCAAATAGCGGGCACAAGTAACTGGTTCATCTAAATTGAATAAAAAAGTTTAATAATGTTTTAATACTTAGCACAGAAAACGTATTCCAAGCCCAAGTGACCTTTTCAACCAACCTTATATAACTCATTTGAACGGAGTTATCCTTAAAATCGAACAATCTTCCGGTTCAGATTCTAATTAAAGATTCTGGGGAATTATTAATAATAACACAGAAATGTTTCAGGAATGTATACCTTGCGTACGTATATGTAAGGAGTGAAATGACCGTTAAAAAGTACGCTTTATTTCATTCACAGCATGCCTGTAAAGCCAAGGAAACCTGTGGTTTTAATTTATTGTGCTTACTATCTTTTTATAGTTTTGTATTGTCTCGACCCTCCAAGCATGCTAGGAGGGAATAGTGCCACCATCATCAAAAAATCAAGTTATTTCATTTCTAGCAAGTACAGCCTGAAAATCGTAAAAGGTTATTAGTAATTGGCAGACCTGCCAATTTTAATGAAATAAAAATTCTTTCACATCAGAAAGTACAAAAAGTTTAGTTCAGCCATTTTACTTAGAACAAGAAGACGATAGAAGCGTGTTGTATTTTTTTTACAAAATGAATAATTTAATATTCTCATTAAATAAGGGGGAGAAAATTATACGGCACAAAATTAATCAAATTTAGATTCGATTCCTGAAAAAATTCTCGTCATGACGAGAAATGTTAACGAGAAACATACATGTGATGCTGTTAATAAGATTTCATGCTGAATAATGACTAAGACTACTAAAAATTATCTAATCTAGACGCTGAGTTATGCTTATGTTCTCTGCTGACTATTCATCCTAACAATCCTAATAACGCATTCCCTTTTATGAGATAAATTTAATTGCAGCATAAAAGTCTTTTGGAAATAATTAATTCACAACTTACGCAGTACTTCATTTTATTTTTTAAAAACAACGTATAGTTTGCGGGTAAACTCTAACAACGAAACGTTTATTTTGGTAGTAAAAATCCACCGGTCGTGACCGGTGGTCCCTTTATATTCAGAGAAATCAGTATTTTCTCTTGAACTCACTTTCACTATTTCAAAATTTCTAATTTTGTTGAAATCACAAATTGCCTCAACGCAACAAACCTTCCAAGTGCATGTACCAGTGTATGAATGAGTTTTGCCGATTAAGTGCACGCCTGGAGTTATGACTACGTATGATTCAATGTGCATATTGCAACTATAGTATTGAAAATCATAGTTTCGTTTATGCCGCTTGGAAGTATAAACCAGTTAAAGTGTTATGACGGTATGTATAACTATGCTGCGGAATGAAATATAGCTGCTGCAGCTATATATACGCATACTTTAACATGAATATACGAAGGTGTGGGTTAAAATATGTGTTTGTCAAGGCGCTTATAATTTGCGCCATAATATTCCCATGATGACTGCTTCTATTGGTTTGGCGTTGTACATGCATCGAATCGACGTCAGAATGAGAAAATAACCGCGTCCTGTAAAATATGTTTCCGAGTATGCGTATTCGAATGTTTAAATTGAACAGCGTGCTTCCATGAACCAAATCACGTTGTGACTGGAGTTTGTGTTAATTGTGGGCGTGCATGTAGCAAGTCATTGTTCCCCATTTGAGTTCGCAATGATTACATCCGTATCCAAAGGTGTTCAAATGACTCAGCCTATCCTATATCCTTCCTATTTATAAAATTTGAACCGAGCCTACATATATGCCTACATTTTAACCGCCGATTAGATCAGCCTATCCTACATCCTTCCTATATGGGGTCCAGCAAACCTACATATTAGCTTAAATTTCACTAAAAAATTAGCTCAATAAATTCTACACCCTTCCTAAATCTTATGTGCTTTTCTTTTCATAACTGACAGACTATTTAAGACCATTCTACTCTAATAAATTAAAAATCCTGTCTCAAGTAAATAGGGTTGAAATAAAATAGTTTAGACACCTTGAGCAAAGCCCTAAGAGCAAAATAGTATGGATCTTGATTTGGTTTACACCGGAAATAGTACACAAATTTTACAACATTGGTCAAAAGGGATGTCACACTTAAGATTTCCTTAAGTTCCCACTTTACCGAATATTTAGAAGTTTTGATTTCGGTGAGGTTTCAGCGCATATCAAGGCGAGATACCACTTACTTTTCACGCTGGAACCACTCCATAAACAATTTGCAAGTACCAGGCGCCGACTATTCTTTAATTTTCATTTTGTCCATTCCATATGCCGTGAAATGAAGATGACATGCTTCAAAAGCCGACATATATGCCTCTAATTCTACGAAGGCTGAGCCTACCTATTTTGTAGGCTAGGTTTGTTGTGTATATTCTTGCACCCTATTTTGCCTACAAGCCTCTTTAATAAAATCCTCGCACCCTATCTCGCCTACAAGCCTCTTTAATAAAATCCTCGCACCCTATAAATAGCCTACAAATAGGCCTATATGTAGGATAGGCGAACACCTTTGTCCGTGTCTGTGGACGTTTCGAAGATGGTAACTCACAGATACGGTTTACAAGCTGCATTGCTTGCATACGAAAGGGCAAGAACAGGAGCCGATGGAGCAATCAAGATCCTTATCAACTGTGAATGATTCACCAAATCACTTGCTCCATTCTCATGGAAAATATAAGTTACTGTAGCAGTAGATAGCCAATGCACTAAAGGACTCATTCATTGCTTGCTGACAAGATACTTTCGTCAAAACTTTCTAAATTTAGGATTTGTGTTTCAGTTTTAACAAAGAATGTTTTCAATAATGTTTTTACGCTGATAGGCACTGATATGAACTGTCCGGGAAGCTACCCCATTGGTCTCAAGATTGAGAAATGTGGGCATGATCCCCACATTTGCGGAGAAAGATTAAAAGAAATTCAACCCTCGGCGCAAAACTGAGGAAACCCGGAAAATGAAAACCAACTTGTTGATAGATCTGATCATTGTAAAACTATTTCAAAATACTTGATTCGTAGTAAATTTTATTGAGATTTAATTGTGTTACGAAATACTCTTTAAGAAAAAATATTTAAAATTGAGCTTTGATAAAAACTAGGCGGGGCATGCTACGATGCTACATAGTATGTATGTACCCACCCAATCAAAAAAAAAGAATAACAGTGAGACTAATTTTATTGTGTAATTTATTAGTTTATTGAAATCATTGCTTGAGCTTTTACTCCCATCAGCGGCAAAAAAGTAAGCTGGTAAAATGATTAGGTTAGAGTGAATGTACATGAGAATTAGGTAATAATATTCCTGGGAAAAAATATGATACATGATTAAGTTACTATGGCGGGTTGTCCTAGAAATAAGGGTATCTATAAAAAAAGGTTTCATTAAGTTTAGTATTTCTTTATAGCGTAGGTGGTAGAAGCAACTGCATCGATACGTCCAGCTCCAACGTGGTGGTTAGGGTAGTCGCTGTCTTTGACTCCACTGCACGTCTTTCCACTTGAGATAATGTGTTGAGCTCCAGTAATTAAAGCATCTTTAAGTTGGTCTACAGTTAGGTTTGGCTTTTCGTTCAAGATCAAAGCTGAGAGACCGGCGGCGTGAGGACAGGCCATGCTGGTTCCGGACATGGTGGCGTATCCCGTGTCGCTGGAGGAAGAGGCGGATACAACGCTGGATCCAGGAGCAGAGATCTCGGGCTTCATGCGTCCATCCACGGTGGGACCAACACTACTGAAGGAAGAAACAACATCTCCGTTGGTGGTAGATCCAACGGCAATAGCACCCGTACGATCGGAGGGAGAGTTGGCGGTTCTGCAGTTTGGGCCGGAGTTTCCGGCTGAGAAGAGGGGAATAATGTTGACACGTCTCCAGGCAGCGATGATGTCATCATACCAACCGTTTCCTTGACCACCACCCCAAGAGTTGCTAACGATGTGAGGAGCTTTACCACAATCGGGGCTGGCTCCAGAGGTAGTGGTTGGGCAAGCAACCCAGTTACCACATTCGGTGAGATCAAAAGTGGAGCAGCTGCTACCAGCACAACCCTTGCAGGCAATCCAGGTGGCGCCAGGAGCAACACCGATTCCGTTGGCATTTCCGGCAATGGTTCCCATGGTATGAGTTCCGTGACCCTGTGAATCGCTGGGAACGGCGGCCTTTCCAGTTGGAGCGTACCAGGCGTAGTTGTTGTTTCCTTGGATGGTTCCACGGAAGTTGCTTCTCAAAGCAGTGTGAGTGTAACGGACACCAGTGTCAATGTTCGCAACAACTATTCCTCCCCCTTTGTTTCCATTTTCCCAGACTTGTTCAGCTCGGATTTTGTCTACTCCCCATTGAGCGTTGGGTAATATTTCATCCGTACTCAGTTGATTCACCTCAATTGGTTCCAAGGGAATGAACGTCTCAGCAACCAGAGATTCAACATCGGGGTGATTTCTCAGAGCCTCCACGGTCTCCTTGTCCGCACCACGGACAATGAGCTCAGCGGAGATCCACAGTTGGCGGATGTCAGTGTTCTTTGAGGAGCGGGATTTCTCCAACATCGCAATCACATCCGCTTGGACGGTGTCAGCGTGGTCTTTCAAAATGGCGTACATGGTGTTCAACCTGGCGTCACGGGAGGCAAGAACCAAGGAGTCGAAACGAGAAAGAGCCGCTTTGGAGTTGCTATTTTTGAAGGTAACAAGGACATTAGTGCTGGACGTTTCTTCAAGATTTTTCAAAATCTGCTGCTCAACAGTAGCAGAGTCGACAACTGCGGTGCTTAAAAGTCCGGTTATACCGAGAAGTAATTGGACTTTCATTTTTGAGTGTTTGATTTGTTTCAGTCTACCGATTTTAAACTGGTCTTGTTAGAAAGGTAGTTGCTTTTGAATACTGCTTTTGCATTTCGACTGGACTTATATACCATCATCTCCAAGTTTTGCAATTTTACCCACACTTATGCTACATTGCAATGCATCATGATTTTTATCGGGATTTGTTCAGTCACAATTCCAGTGTTTTATGCAAAAAGTAAACATTTGATAATTATAAATTCTATTTGCTAACCATAAAATCTAGTAAATGCCCTGCTACTGGAAAGCGTTTTTATCTCATCCCATGATGCTAATCATTAAACTTGGCTGCATCTAAACGGAGTGACAGTGGGTAATTGAAGGCCAGATACAGAATTACACTATTGTGTACACACATACTCAAATGTGTATTCTGGCTTGTTGTATGACCGTGAAGAGGAGGGTAGAATTCTGGCGTGTAATAATAGCAACTGCAGTTACTTACGTGAGTATTCTTGGGTAATAAACGACTGTACAGGTGACAGTACTTAAACCTACTCATAATTTTCTCGTTTAGAAACTTCGTGGATTAGAATGCATTGAGCAAACACGATGGGAAGCACAAAGTGTGCAATGTTCTGAACGCGCAGTAATTTAAGGAGCTGGCAGTGTTAATATAACTAAACAAATATATTTTTAGATTCCATCAGCTGGTGGTTGTATAGTAGGAAGCTTTAAAATTACAATATTATAATTTCTGCAATGTTTTAAATGGGTTTTCTGAATTCTATGAACATGGAGTGGTCTCAAAGTAATATTAGTATTTTAGAATAATGAGTTTTTTGAATAATTGACACCAATTTTGTCTGGCAACAATGTCAGTGAACAGTCTCCAATAATTTATGAGGATCGGATCATTTAATTCTGTCGCATTCTAGAAACTATTTTCTAATAAGCCTATGATATAATAAATAAAAAATATATAATAATATAATTGATTTTGCACCTGTGCACTCGGAATCATGACAGTGCGGAAATTTTCACTTATTCATTCATTCAAAAATTCACTCACAAAAGTTTGTTCGGAAAGAAATCAAGTTACAATGAGTATGTATTCTGATATGTTATATTTTTTTTGCCTTGTAAGTTCATTTGTTTCAACAATTTTAAATAATCTCCAAATTAACATTGGGTTTTGAATGATGTGATTCACTTCGTGTGGCAATATCGTGGTATTATGTATCTTGTGCATTTGATTTACAGGCGTTAAGGTAGAATACCAAGAGATTAAATGCTCTTAGATTTTGAATGCAGTAGTGACCATTTTTCAAATCCATGGTGACCACGATTAAAACATTTTAAAAGACTGAATTTGGAAGCCATTGAATTTTTTAATAACTTTAAGACTAATAAGAGTAAGTAGCTTAGGAATTTAGAGATAGGTTGATGAGACACGGCGTGATCTCATAAATCAATATTTTATCTTTTCGTCACAATTACTTGTCCCGTTTAAAGGCACTTTCCTCCATCCCAGCAATTATTGGTTACACCTCTAAACGCATAAAAGCTAAACGTATAACAGCTAAACGTATAAGCTCAATACGCATAATCAGCTAAACGTATAAGGTATCTAAACGTATAATCATCTATACGTATAAGGTATCTAAACGCATAATCGTCTAAACGTATAGGGTATCTAAACGCATAATCACCTATACGTATAGGGTATCTAAACGCATAAGGTAGCAAAATGTATAATAATGTACTTGTATATATTGACATTCGTTTGAATAAGGCTAGTATTTTAATTGAGGGATCAAAACAATATTTTACATATAAATAATATAATGTTCTACACATTCCCTTGCAGCAGCATCGTCGTTAAAGGGATCAAATTGTCTATTGTATATTAAACCCACGTCTACATGTAATTTAAATGAAAGGAATATATACTAATATTTAATAATAATAGTCTAAGTACAGGCAATGTGTACAGGCAAGTCCTCTAACTCTAATAGTCCCAAGTAAGTAGCATTCTAACATTCTGTCAGTCCACTCAGTCGTGTAGTATCCATGCGTTAGTCCCTATCAGTCTCAGTCCTAGCAAAAATCTCAGTCAGTGCATTATGTATTTCGTATGCATTTAAGTCCAGAAGAGTACCCCGTGTTGAGCATACACGTCTTCATGGACTGAATGTCGACAATTTTATTAATTCTCGAACTCACCATTTGCAATAATTTTTTTTACATTCAGTGTACTAGTAATTTGATAAATAATTATGGAAAGAACATGTTTTAGCACATATTGGCTAAAAGTCTAAATAATGGAAAAAATACTGGTCGAATAATAAAAAATGTCCAGATTTCCCAAAAATGCCCGCAACTCCAATACTTTATCGCGTTGTCAAACATTCCAGATCCTACAACCTTAATTTTGGACAAAATTTGTCCCTTACCGCATTTCTTTTAATTTGGCTCCGGATAGAGATTTTTGTCTTTTTAGTTTCATATTTTTGCTGGCGTCTCAAAATACAATACTATTACAGGGATCGTCTAATATATGTGCAAACTGTCATTGAAATTTTCTAGAACCAAGCGCCAAAATTAATTTTTTCAAACAGTTTTAGGATAATAACAAATATAATTTTGAATTCCCTTTGCAACACGTTTTTGACACCTGCTTTTGCAAACATAAAGCTCTGCAAAACACCTATTTGATTGTAAGCTACAAGTTTTAAGTTAATAATGATGATCTTATTTATTTATTATCCTGCTTCAATGAGGTCACCGGAGCCAAAAATGTAACGCATGGTTTAATTTTTTTATATTCAATTTTACTTACTAACTAAACTTTACAGCATTTCAGCGGAAATCCTACAAGATTTCCAGCAAACATGTTAATTTTGAATTCTATATAGAAAAATTCAGGGGTGGATTTACGGGGTGGCCCACCCTGTAAAACATTTAGGGCCAGGGTAATAAAAATGTTGACTAAGGCCCTCAGATTACATACATAAATGCAAAGGCCCACAAATCCATTTTGGGGGTTAGGGCCAGGGTATAAATTATTTTATTAATCCACCCCTGGAACAATCCATACGTGTACCCTTTTTGTGGCTCAAATTACCCTAACGTTGACGCAGTTCAATGACGTAAATTTTCGAAAAACTTGACAAGATCGGTCCAAGAAAATCAAATATATTATAAGCCACTCCAGGAAATATAGTCAGGCAAATAGCAGTAACTGGCTTAAATACTGATTTTTACGGGGTCATCAACGGCTCCTGATAAACAATGGGATTCAAACTATTTGCGTGGGTTTTACCTGTACGCATTGCCTGTACGTAGACTATTTTCCTTTTATTGAAATTACATGTAGCCGTTGGTTGAATATGCATGAGACAATTTGGTCTCTTTAGCGACGATGGTCTTGCAAGGACATGTATTAAATGTACATGTAAATGCTTTTAAATACCTTATACGTTTGGCCGATTATACGTTTTTAAAGCCTATACGTTTAGACGATTATATGTTTAGATACCTTATACGTATAGATGATTATGCGTTTAGATACCTTATACGTATTAGGGTTGGTCATATCGTTACCTTTCGAAATAACGTTAATATCGTTATCGTTCACAAAAATAATCCCGATAACGATATGGTAGAACGATAAAAACGATATACATTATAAATTGAAATAATAATGAAATTAAGCAGTAAAAGTATTCAATAAGTATTTAATTTATTAAAAGTTACATAAGCAATATAAATAAGCCGAAATAATGCTTCAATTTCACTTATTCACTTTCCCAAATGTCTGTTTAACCATTTCTTCTAGTGTTCCAATTCTGAATTGGAAATTTTCGGTTCAGTTCAATTCAATTCACTAATTTTTCAATTTAATTCAAGATGAAACTGAATCGGTTGATTCAGTTCAAAAGATTGAATTAAATTGAATCGTTTTTCTTGAATTAAAGTTCAAACGATTCATTCTGCCCCAAACATTTCAGCAAACAGATTTACCGTTTACAAGTTCTCCAGATCCTAAAAGTAAGGATCTGTACCCTTAGTTTAACTTCCTTCTGTTGTGAGCTTGGAAAATACAGCTTTCGTGTCTAGAAAGCGTATTCCTTAAGTTTATATGGGGAAACCGTTGTTTTCGATTCAGTTAAAAAATTTGAACTGAACTGAACTGAATTAATTTTTACTGAACTGAATTGAACGGTTTTGACCACTCCTTCCGGTTCAGATGACACTTTCTAGGGCATGAAATACGTCAGATGGCCACAGTAATTATGCAATTTTTGACTATTCTACTTTCTTAGAACGATATTAAGGTAGCCCGATATATCGTGTGAAATATACGAGAATTATCGTAGCATATCGTTCCTCCAAATTGCACGATATTAGCGATAATATCGTATCATTATATCGGTATGACCAACCCTAATACGTATAGATGATTATGCGTTTAGATACCTTATACGTTTAGCTGATTATGCGTATAACTCTATGCGTTTAGCTGTTATACGTTTAGCTCTTTATGCGTTTAGCTAGGATACCCAATTATTTTAGTGAGACGGTTTTTGTTCTTAAGCCTTAACGCAGATTTTGATTTCACTGAAAAATGATAAACCTATTATGTAATTAGTTTTATTCAATTAAAACTTCTAGATACTTACTTAAATAGCTGCATGCTTGGTGCATTCTTGGGTCATGCGCGTGGATAACAAATGGTAGTACATATTGTTGTTACTAATTCCGAAGGGAGTCGATTTGCTGACGGAAAATCATACAGGAGATACTGCAAGGCTATCGAAAAACAACTCCACAAACGTAAAATGTGGAGGCTTGAAAAAAGGCCCACATATGTAGATACTGTGTACTTGACCATACAGGCTCTAATGTTTTCAGACGTCTATATTTTGTCCCCTTGTCCAACGACATTCATTGGATCTTTGGTTGGATTGTCTAATAGTTGATCCGTGAATGCGCCATGAAGCGCAAGTGCTTCACTCTCCCAATCTGAGAGCCTCATGTTCAACAGATCAATCTAAACCTTTGAGTGTAGTGCCAGGTCATAATAAAATGATCGCCCCAAATGAAACGAGATGGTAATGTTGGGAAAGACATTTGTTTATTTCAAAGCATTAACGTAATTCATTTGTTACAGTGTCTGAATATTGGAAGATCTTATCATTCAGTGACATAACAGGTCAACGTGTTTATGCGTACAAGGAAGGATTGTTGACGCAAGGATCCTGTGAGCAAGCAATGAATGAGTTTTTTAGTGCATTGGCTATCTACTGCTACGCTACAGTAACTTATATTTTCCATGGGAATGGAGCAAGTGACTTGGTGAATCAGTCGCAGTTTATAAGGATCTTGATTGCTCCATCGGCTCCTGTTCTTGCCCTTTCGTATGCAAGCAAGGTGTCTTGTAAAGCGTATCTGTGAGTTACCATCTTCGAAACGTCCACAGATCCGGATGCAATCATTGCCAAGACTGTTGGGTAGCTGTGGAGGAAAAACACACAGCTAAGAGTTAACTTGGCTAATTATTTACTGACTGGGTAATTCAAAAAATCATGTCGATGAATAGATAGGCATTAACAAGAAAATACAGAAGGACAAACCAGTTAGCGCAGCGCCAAACCCCACGAATGTCCACCTCTCGGGTCGCCGCATTAACAATGGGTATTTTCACCTCCGCTGGCCCAATTCCCACGAGTGCTACCGTTCCTCCAGATTTGGTTGCCTGAAAATAATAACCTTCATACATTTACTCAAATTTAAATAATATTATTTTTCATTCAGTTTCTTGAGTATAATAATTCAATTGGTAAGTTTAAAACTGCCAATCAGTTCCATTCTGGAAATTAATCAATAAATTGAATGATCTTCCACTGAAGCTCCTCAGACGGTTCTAGGAGTGAATTCCAGAGAGGAGACACCCTGCCCAGTTGATTACTTATATTCACTTCTTATAAAAAAAATAGTGGTACTTCGGGTGTGCTTGCATTATATTTGATTAAAATATCATTGTGTATACAGGATGATAGTTAGCCTTCATTTGGATTATTTTGTGAGCATTTATATTGAGCCTTAGTGCATCACATGGGTTCAGGTCGCACCCGGGTATTTGGGTTCAGGTCCAGGTTTAGGTTCAGTATGGGTGCATGTATTTTGGACCCAAAATTATTGGGTCCTTTCTGGGTACAATATTTTATACCCGTGAAATTGGGTACAGGTTCAGGTTCAGGACCAGGTACAGAGAAAAACCCGTTTTGACTTTACCTGTCAGGACCAGGTGTAACACATGAAAGACCTGAACCTGATCACAAAAGACCTAAAATGTTTGGGTTCATTGATTGAAAGTTAAAGGCCGGAGAATTCAAGCTTCCAAAATGATTTCTATCGCAAAAGCAATGGCAGGGTGTCCCAGGAACCAGTGAACTTGCATTCTTATCCATTTTAAATATATTTTGTACTACAAATACCCAATTGTACTTTTAATACAAGATAAAATTAAAAAAAGTTCGGATTCTCAAGTACCCAAACATAATTCAGGTCCGGTCCAAAAATACCCGGGTTCAGGTCGTCTTTTGGGTACTTTTTCGGGTTCAGGTACTAATCAGGTGCGGGTACTACAAAAACGCAATTGGGTCAGGTTCAGGATCGAAAAATTTGAATCTATTAAATGGGTACATTTTCAGGTACAGGTTCACGCTTTTGAGGTACCCAAAGTTTGGGTTCAGGTACAGGTTTGACTGTTTTGAACCTATGCGATGCACTAAATTGAGCCTACTGCTCGATTCCTTACAGTTTCTTGTTATTTTACATTGTTAGAGCACTGGCTCGTGCAAAGATGTCCAAATAAATTTGCCTACCTGTATCCTAACCAAAAATCCGTGTTTACAAAACAGCATATTTGTAAGGCTAGAAACATTTTCAGCAAACCTACTTTCCTACGTAGGATTTTTGGAATGGCTTTGCCTACCTGATTTCCTATAATGCCTACATATTACGTACACTGCCGACTACTTCTGCCTAAAATGTCTAAATTCACATTTTATTTCATAATTTAAAGCAGTTATATAGTAAATCTTAAAGGCTTGACTTACAACATTTGAAGAGCTAAGCTTCAGCAATTATCAGATCAAAGGTTTAAAATTACATCCTTACAAAATTTACGCTGAAAAGTCTCAAAAGGTTCATGAGATACTTCCTACCTGTTTTCCTTGCATCCTGAAATTCGTTTAAGTGCCTATCCTACAATGCCTATTTTCACTAATATTTAAGCTAAGCCAAAAATTCTAGAAATTCCTGCTTCCACATTATTTAATTGCCTATTTTGTGGCCAATTTATAGGCAATGTGGACATCTTGTACATTGCAAGTAATTAAATCTCTAGTTCTGAGCCCTTGCCCGTACGGACGGGCCCAACATGAAAAAATCCCCCTTCAACAACTCTGCCATAACTCACGAGAATAGCTAACTTGATGCTGGATTCCGCTCCGCTGCATTCGATCGAGATGTCCGGGGCACCTCCCAACAAAGTTGCTACTTCAGTCGCGTATTGACTCATCTCTACTCCAGCCTCTACCAAGAGCACCTGATCTGCTCCAAGCTCTTTAGCTGCTTCTAATCTGGATGCCGAAATATCTACGCTTACAAACAACATTTCAATTAACTTGACCACCAAGTACATACAGTTCTAATTATCAAGCAATTCCGAACAACGAAAGGACAACGCGATCAAACCTGTCATTAGAATCTTGGATGCGCCCATAGCACGAGCGACAATGAGATTGACAATGCCCATTGCACCTGCACCGCAAACGAGTACAGTGTGTCCGAGGGACACTTGGGCACGACGACAAGCTTGCAGACCTATCGAGAGAGGCTCACACAAAGCTCCTTCCTCTAGACTCACATGATCCGGCAACCTGATTGTGAGTTATAGAGCACAAATTAGTGTCCGGAATGTGGTACCGATTGTGAGAATCATTTATGTACATATTTGTTGGAGCTGAATGGGCTGCATGTGAGGATAGACCTTACTTGAAACAGAAGTCGGCAGCGTGAGTGTAGTAGCGACACAAATTACCGTGCGACGGTGTTGTGGTACAAAATTCCATTTTCCGACACAAGTTGTATCTTCCACTTTTGCAGTGTTCGCAATATAGACACTGACCACCAGGTTCGATAGCAACTCGGTCGCCTGAAATATTTAAGTAAATTTGACTCCAGCGTTTTTACACTTTCCAACCGGTCAGGTGAGCCTGTCAAAAAAATCTTACCCGGTTGCAGATGTTTAACTTTCTGTCCAACCTTGATGACCGTGCCGGATGACTCGTGACCAAGAACCATTGGTTCCTTCACCACAAAGTCTCCGACTTTGCCCTTAGTCCAGAATGACACATCTGTTCCACAGATACCCACAACGGCCATTCGGATGAGGACCTCTGAATAAGAAACCAAACACAATCAGTAACAACGCACAATTGACAGGGAATACATTTTTACTCACCATCATCTTTAGGTTCGGGTACGGGACGGTTCTCCAGTCGCAAGTCGCCTTTCTTATGCAGAACTGCGGACAGGTTGTCTTCGTTAACGAGTGACGGAGCCATGGTTTTGTATTACGAACACTAGCAGAATTGAGCCAAGTAAGACTAGTATTTGATTAAATAGGACTAAAGGGATCCTTTTCATGCTATCCTCACTCTGAAGGCAAGCTGGATGAATAAGCTCTTGTCCCCATAAGCGTCAAAATATCCGGAGATCGCATGTATCCGGAGGTCGCCAAGTAACCAACGCACCACACAAAATGTACATAACACCATATTATATCTATATATTTGCATTTACAATACTGCTTTGGGAAATTTCAAAGTCTCTATAGCTGGTAGGGTAAAAGCGACAGAGTGACCTGAAAATACGTTTACACGCTAGAGTTTGAGTCGGGGAATCCGTATCTGAACTTACTCTTGAGCTAGATGATTGCGTTTGGAAATTAAATTATGCACATGGTCGGAATTTGAAATTTTGGGAATTTTCATTCGGTCACAGGGGTTTAAAAGCCTGAAGCAAGTATTTCTAACAATTTTGAAATTAATCCTGTCGTCTAAGTTGAACGAGTGGATAGTCTCCGTGATGGTAAGATTCAAATATTCTCTAGCTGTAGCGACGACCATAGCTATGTACAGCTAGCTATTGCATACTAGTACTTATTTACTGCCTCCCCTATTTTCATTTGCCTTCCTGAGCCAGCAAATGCTGGCTGTGCAATGCTCGTTTCTTTTATTTACTTGGAGCATTTTAACTTTAGTGAGCTCCGTTGAGTAGTTAGGGAAATCCCGAACAGTTCGCAGGACGGACTGACAAAAACATCAGACCAGACGGAGTGGGGTTGGGATCGATTATTTGAGTGTACGGAGAGAAAGTGGAATTGACAAAAAGTATGTAGAAAACTGAGCGGGATTGATTATCATAAATGACACCACCTTAATTGAAGTTAATTTTATCAATTTTATACTGCTTTTTAAAATTTGCGCGGTATGTATGCATGTATGCGCGGGCCGGGCGGGAGTGAGGGGGATTGACTATCAGGGGTATGTATGTGCATCAGAGGGATTGGGAGTTTTCTCTATGGTACATAGAGTGATTTGGACGGAGTGTGTTATGAAGTGTCGAGAGTGAATGGGGATTGGGATTGGGAGTGTAAGAAGAGGGATTTCCCTAACATTACCGTTGAGCGTCACGGGTATATATAGCTTGCTGCAATTATCTTTTTATGAAGTTTAGAAAACAATTGCTTGTTTTGCATAAACATTTATTTTGCCGCAATATAACGAACTTATCACCAGGGCTGGAGTATTCGGAAAATATGGATACGATTCTGATTAAGGTTAACCCTTGCGGATTCCCATCCCAATTCAAATGTATTTGCTTCAAAAAATGAAAATTCCAATCCAATTTATTCGAATATTTTCTATAAATTCCAATATAATTAAAATACTTTATTTATTAAATAATAATACCCGGAGTTACTAGAGCCCCGAAAAACATCGTAACATTTAAACCCGAAAGTATCTAAATTCGGCAATTATGTATTAAACGAAGCCAGTGAATATGCCAAACCATTTTATAAAGGCATTGGTGCTTAATCTATATAAGTACCATAACCGTGTATACATAACCCGTTGATTCACTTTGTTTTTCAGGGATACTCTACATACAACATAGTAGTAAAAGTAAAAACGTGAGCGACATTCTTAATCCCCTGCCAAAATTGGACCCCTTTTTATAAATTGAGAAAATTACTGACGTAAATGAATTCATTGCTTACAGATTATAGCAAATTTATTTCCAGAAAAAAATTAGTATCGTTGCTCTGCGTCATTTAATGGAGTCAAACGTAATCCTAAATTTTGTTTTCAATTGAGTTGTTTAAAAACGTTATGTAATGGCTGAATGAAAACTGTTTTTGTTGTTTGAATTTACGAGATAAACTTCACAATGCATTAATATCTGTTTATGGTAGCGTAATGAAGTACGTAGATATTAACGACGATAATTGAATAGGAAAGATTGTAGTTTTATTCAGAAAGCCGAATGTGAAGAAGTGGAGAGAGAGAGTAAGAGTAGTGATAGTGAGTGAGACGCTACTGAGGTAGCATGAGGAAGGAATCCTTTATATACGGGCGAGAGAGTGTGTCTCAGCCTGGCAAAGGTAACGGCTGCAGAAGGTTCAGGTTGGAACAGGATGATTCCAGTTCATACAGGTTCCGACAGGAATGAACAGGTTAGGACAGGAATGAGCAGGTGTTGGGAAGGATGAAGTGTAACGGTAAAACATATAGCATGTACATTTTAACACATCCTCTCTTTTGTTTGAAATTACAAAATCATAGCTGTAAGGAATAAGAATAAGAAATAGTGTAGTATGAAAATATTTAGGCGACGTATTTGTCTGGTTTCTTGACTAGGCGTCCTGATCGGGTTTTGGTCACTGGGTCTGATCGGCTGGATCCGGGGAGGTTGAATGTTTTGACCTTTGGCGGGCTTGGGGTTTTTATTTGCTTGAAGGGACTGGGGGTCATGCTGTATGGAATGATCTCAGTTCTTGCTGGGCTAGGTGTAGATGGTGGTTCCTCCGGGGGAGTTACAAACTCTTGTTTCTTAACCGGTGTTGTCATCGGATATAACTGGGAAGTGTTCCTCCTGTATGTTCCATGGGGGGTTTGGACGTTGTAAGAGCGCGGCTCCTTTGTTGGGCTTTGAATGGTCCCAAAGGTTTGCTTGTCCTTTACCCATACGGGCTGTCCAATGTGAAGCTCGGGTTTTGCTATTACACCATGTCGGTCATCGAAGGTTTTCTTGCTTTTGAGTCTTTTATTGGTCTCAAAGTCTTTTACGTCCTTTCTATTGGCCAGTTTGGGTTGCAGTAGTTGGGGTGATATGGGTAAGCTTGTCCTTATGCGGCGTCCCATTAGAAGTTGTGCTGGACTGTACTTATTGTCCAAGGGAGTACTCCTGTATTCCAGTAACGCCTTTTGAAAATCCTTGGGATTTTTCTTTAGTAAGTCCTTAATGGTCTTGACCATGACCTCTATGAAACCGTTGCTTTGTGGGTAGTGGGGACTGGATGTAATGTGTTGGAATCCCCAGTTGGTTGCAAATGATTTGAATGCCTCTTGAAATTGAGGCCCGTTGTCGGATCTGACAATATCCGGTATGCCGTGTCTGGCAAAGATGGATTTGCAATGTGAAATAATAGCTTCGGAAGTGGTACTTGATAATAGTACTACTTCTGGGTATCTTGAATAATAGTCACTGACTATTAGGTAATTCTTCCCTTCATAATGGAAGAGGTCCATTCCTATGGTGGACCATGGTCTGTGAGGAAAATCACTGGGCATCAGCGGCTCTTTCCTCTCTTGTCTGTGCGGAATGCACGTTGGGCAGTTCTTGATTAATCTTTGAATGTCTCTTGAGATTCCGGGCCACCACATGGAAGTGTGGGCTCTGGCCCTAGCTTTTGAAATTCCCATGTGTCCTGTATGGACACGTTGGAGCATCTCTGATTGTAAAGTCTTGGGAATGATGAGGCGGTTGCCTCGTAACAGTAAATCTCCTTGAACTGTGATCTCATCTTTATGAGTGTAAAATAGTTTAAACTCCTCAGTGAGTTTCCTGAGATGAGGCCATCCAGAACGGCTGTACTCGGCTAACTGCTTGCACGTATCGTCCTTCTGTTGAGCCTCTTTGATTTCTTGTAATTTGGCGTCAGTTGCCGGTAAGGAATCAATAAATAGTTCGATGGCAGCGTTGCAGTCCATTGTAAAGTCTTGGTTGCCCGTGGTAGGGAGGGGATGTCGGGATAGGAAATCTGCTCCGACTAGATTCTTCCCTGGTGTATGATAGATAGTGAAGTCGTATCTCATCATACGTAGTCTGAATCTTTGGAGTCGAGGGGATAGCTCATCCAAATGCTTCGTTTTGAGGATTGCGAGGAGCGGCTTATGATCGGTTTCAACTTGAAACCGTATGCCGGTGAGGAAGGTTTGGAACTTCTCACTTGCCCAGACGATGGCAAGGCACTCCTTCTCGATTTGTGCATAATTCTTTTCTGCAGCTGAAAGTGTGCGGGAGGCACATGCTACAAGTCTCCAAGTGTTGTCCGACTGTTGTTGCTTAAGAATGGCTCCGAGGCCGAAGGATGATGCGTCCGTGGAAATGGTAGTGGGAAAATTGGGGTTGTAAATGGCCAGCACCGGGGCGGACGTTAGCAGTCCTACTACCGTGGTATGTGCTGTCTGTTCTGCAGGTCCCCACTTGAACTCGACGTCCTTTTGTAATAATGCATACAAGGGTTGCATTATTGTTGATAAGTTTGGAATAAATTGTCCAATGTACATGATAAATCCTACGAAACTTCTAACGTCAGAAGTGTCCTTTGGTGTAGGTAGGTTGGTAATGGCTCGTAGCCGTTTTGGGTCGATGCTGATTCCTTTCTCGGAAATGATGTGCCCCAGAAATTTTACTTCCTTTACACCGAATTCGCACTTCTCAGGGTTGAGAGTAATTCCTTTTTCTTGAAGGCGGGTGAGAACTAGTCTTAAGTTCTTGTCGTGTTCCTCCGGATTTCTTCCCCACACGAGCCAATCGTCAGTGTGGTGTATTACTGGGAGTCCTGTCAGGGCCTCGGACATACGCTTCTGGTAGTGTTCAGGGGCAGAACTAATTCCAAATGGTAACCGTAAACAACAATACCGTCCAAACGGTGTAATAAAAGTTGTCAATTTTTGACTTTCTTCCGATAGCCGTATTTGATGGAAGCCCTGCCGATTATCTCCCTTAGAGAAGATAATGGCACCGTGTATTTTCGTTAGAGTTTCAGTTACCACCGGCATGGGGTGGAACTCTCGGGCGATTGATTCGTTTAATCTTGTGAAATCTTTACAAAGTCGGATGTCTCCATTTGGTTTTTTTACGACGACTATGGGAGCACACCATTCTGTAGGCTCATCAATGGGTTTGATGACACCTTGTTGCTCTAGTCTTGTTAACTCGTCCTTGAGTTTTGGTAAGAGAGGGATGGCAACCTTCCTCGGTTGCATAATAGCATAAGGTTGGGCTCCGTCCTTGAGCCTGATTGTGTAGGGTTGTGCCATCGTTCCTAATCCTTTGAATAGTTTGGGGAACTCAATATGGGGCTGTACTGTAGTGTACTCTCCTATCGTGGTAATCGAGTTGACTGTAAGTTTTATCAGCTGTAGGGCTATGCACTCGTTTCTGCCTAGTAGAGGTTGCTTCAGCCCGGAGGCGACGTAGATGTCCGCCTGAGTTGCTCTGTCCTTGTACAGTAAGTTTGCCTTGAATCTGCCGGTAACTGCTAAATTTGTTCCATTCGCGGCACTGAATTTTCTGTGGTCCGGTCGTAAATGACGGACTGCCTTGGGTAGGTTTTGTTCAAAGATGTGCTCAGGGATGATGGTGACGTCTGCTCCCGTGTCTAACTTGAAAATGATGGGGACATTTCCCACTATTATCTCTGTAGACCAATTGCTCTTGGGGTTATCTTCAGCCCGGGTGGCTTCTCCCAGAAACACGGAGTCTGTGTCGCTATCTTCCTGGACTTGTTGTATTTTTGATTTACTCTTGGGCTTGGCCTGGTCCTTGGCTGACTTGCAAACTTTGGCAAAATGTCCCATTTTACCGCATGTATTGCACTTGGCTCCTTTGGCTCTGCAAGCGTCCTTTGAGTGTTGCTTCACGTCTCCACAATTAAAACATTTCCATGTTTTATTGTTGAATTTCCCTTTTGATTGGGAGTTTTTCTTGCTAAAAACTCGGTCCACATCCGTATTTCCTCCGGAAATGGTGGGTTGTTGTTTCTTGAACTTCTCGTGAGTTTTCACGTGAGCTACGGCTTCCTCCAGAGTCAATTTGTCCTTTGTCTGGAGCTGTAGTGATACGGTCTTGTCCAAGATACCGATGACGATACGGTCTCTAATTAATTCCTCGTGCAGGGACTGGAAATTACACGTTTTGGCCAACTTGTGTAGGTCCGTGATGAACTGATCCACATTCTCCTCTGTCCGTTGTACTCGGGAATTAAACATGAAGCGTTCAAAAACAACGTTCAGTTTCCCAATGAAATGGGCTCGGAAGGCTTCACATACTTTGTCGTAATCCTTGGCATCCGTTTTGCTCAACTGGAATGAGTCAAAAATCTCATAGGCGTTACCGCCCATATGGTAGAGTAATGAGCTAATCTTCCAGTCGTCATCAGTTTGCTTGGAAAGGGTCACGAACCCTTGGAAACGACGAATCCAGGTTGTCCACTGAGCTGGGGTGTCGTAGGAGAATTCCTCTGGAGGTCTGAGTGCGTCCGTTGGAGGTGCAGTAGGAGTAGCCATGATGAAGGTGAGAAGAGAGACTGAAGTTTTGTGCCCACGGAGCGTATGTGGAAATCAGTATGCGTGTGTATACTGTAAAGTGTAAACTTGAAAGTGTAATTAATAGCTGTGAGTTCGACCGTAGCTGCCACCATGCATTAATATCTGTTTATGGTAGCGTAATGAAGTACGTAGATATTAACGACGATAATTGAATAGGAAAGATTGTAGTTTTATTCAGAAAGCCGAATGTGAAGAAGTGGAGAGAGAGAGTAAGAGTAGTGATAGTGAGTGAGACGCTACTGAGGTAGCATGAGGAAGGAATCCTTTATATACGGGCGAGAGAGTGTGTCTCAGCCTGGCAAAGGTAACGGCTGCAGAAGGTTCAGGTTGGAACAGGATGATTCCAGTTCATACAGGTTCCGACAGGAATGAACAGGTTAGGACAGGAATGAGCAGGTGTTGGGAAGGATGAAGTGTAACGGTAAAACATATAGCATGTACATTTTAACACACACAATTTCACGGATTTTTCAGATATCTAAGCGTTGGATACAGTATTCAAATATATTTTGAATACTAATTCGAATACAGATATTTCTTTTCGACTCAATATAGATTTGTACTGGATAAAATATATTTAAAAATGCCAATTTCGATAAAAAATACCAACAAATAGGAATGAAATATCGATTCCAATTCTAATTCCTAATCGAATGACCAGCCCTGCTTATCACTCGCAATTAAGGGTTTAAGTTTAAGGAGAAGGTTTTGATTGGAAGCTATGTGCACGACAATTTATATACACGGCAAAATCCACCGGCCTTGTCTTAGTCAACATTTTATCAGACGAAAATCAGGTGATTTTCTGACTACAGACAAACAGTCCTTCAGAGTTTTAGGCAGCATGTATACCTCTAAAAATCATCTGTGTTGTTCATTGTACATATTGCAGTTTTGAAATAATGCTTACTGAGCATTCTGTTTTCATTTACCTTCAATTTTTTGCATGAGGAAAAAAAAGCGGTAGAAATAAATAGGGAGTTTGTCTACGACCCATATTTGATTCAACTGCGAGAAGAAAAGAAGCGCTAAAAAAGCAATTACAATAGCAACTATCAAACAATGTTTTAACTGATCAGATGAGCCATGTTGACTTTGGAGGGTTTGAACTAAACCCAGGAAGCAAAATGCTAGACTAAAAGTATTTAATACTATATTTATATACCACATAATTTGCTTTTGAAATCCCCGTTTGATTTCAAATTCAGACCATGTCCATAGTTTAATTTCCAAACGCGACGACATAGGTCAAAAGTAAGTTCAGATTCGGATTCCCCGCCTGAAACTCCAGCGTGTAAATGTATTTTCAGGTCACTCTGTCACTTTTCCCTGACAAGCTATAGACTTTGAAAACTCCCACAATATCAAATTCTGACCATGTCCATAGTTTAATTTCCAAACGCGACGACATAGGTCAAAAGTAAGTTCAGATTCGGATTCCCCGCCTGAAACTCCAGCGTGTAAATGTATTTTCAGGTCACTCTGTCACTTTTCCCTGACAAGCTATAGACTTTGAAAACTCCCACAATATCAAATTCTGACCATGTCCATAGTTTAATTTCCAAACGCGACGACATAGCTCAAACGTACGTTCAGATTCTGATTCCCCGCCTCAAACTCTAGCGTGTAAATGTATTTTCAGGTCACTCTGTGACTTTCCCCCTACCAGCTATGCACTTTGAAAATTCAAAAAATGCCAAAATCTGACCATGTCCATAGTTTAATTTCCAAACGCGACGACATAGGTCAAAAGTAAGTTCAGATTCGGATTCCCCGCATCAAACTCTAGCGTGTAAATATATTTTCAGGTCACTTTGTCGCTTTTACCCTACCAGCTAGAGACTTTGAAATTTCCCAAAGCAGTATTGTAAATGCAAATAGATATAATATGGTGTTATGTACATTTTGTGTGGTGCGTTGGTTACTTGGCGACCTCCGGATACCTGCGATCTCCGGATATTTTGTCCACCCACAATCACACCACCTCAAAACAAAGATGCGTAATTGAATCACAGTACATATATCCTTCCTTTAAATGATGTCAAGTCAAAATATTCTCCTACATATCCTATATCTAGACCAAATGCCAGCCGTGAGGTAGGGATGTATAAATCTCAAGTTTTTCAGTCAAAGTCGCAAAGAGTCCCATACTCCATCCGAATCAGTCAGTCAGTCAGTCAGCAAAGCTAACACAAGCAGTCACAATCAGTCTCAGTCGCAATACTTTAAGTCAAAATCAGTCCGAGTCGTACATGCATGTATGCGACATCTAGCGATATCGTAAACATCGTTTTTTAAACCATTGGGTTTTGATGAGGACATTCCGGAACATTCATATTAAACAACTATTTGAAATTGTGTAAATTCCATTTTTTGTCCCGAACTCGAACTCGGGACATTCCAGCGGGGGACATAAGTCCCAGGAATGCACAAAAATAAATGCCAAAAATTTTGTGTAAATGTAAAAATGGGCACAATGCACAACGCTGATCAACTAGAAATATGCATACTCTGGAATCGCCCATAATCTCCTTAATAGTGAATGATTTATTACCCACGGCTGCTTCCGTCAAAAATTGACTCCCCCATACGTTCGAAAATCGTATCGCAATGTTTTTCCATTGCGACAGCAAAGGATTTCTAGATGAATGTATTTCTATCGCAATGGAAAAACATTGCGATACGATTTTCGCGCGCATAGGACATTTGGACTGCTGGGATACCGAGTGAAATAAAGTCATTGGGAGTTTTTACGATCAGTCACAGTCAGTCAAAGTCTTTCACAAGTCTTAATTCTTCAGTCATATTCAGTCCAGTCGCATCAGTCTGACTGTATCACAGCAGTCTCTCACAAGACTGACAGTCAAAATTATACAACCCTACCGTGAGGCCTACCTATATGCATATATTTTAAAATCCTGGACTCCTGGAGAACTCGGCCTTCCTATATATTCCTATTTCCTATATAGGTTACTTTGACATACAACACGCATTCCTATGCCTATCCTTTAAAGAAACGTTGGAATTGCATATATCTTCATTAAAAAGTCAATGTAGGTTTCGGGGAGTACCTTTTTTCATTTTTCTGTAAATTTCGCTTCAGTTACGTTTACGGATACAGGTATATACATATAGGATTAGGCCTTTCCTATTTCCTACAAACATACTTTGTGCTTTGCCAGCTAACTCCTACCCTTCCTATTTGTACTTTTGCTCGGAACGAGGTTTCCTATCCTATCTCTACTTTTAGTTATTAGATTTTTCATGCCTTCCTTGTCCTACATATAAATTGCTGCAAAGTCAGTTCCTATCCTATAAATATGCGTATTTGTAGGATCCTTGTAGGAAGGAAATGCATCTTTGCCTCAAAAACAAATGACGTGTCGGAAGTTTTTTCTTAACTCGCATTAAATAATAGAAAGCTTTTAGCTCGAGATTTTTGAAATTTAGGGCTAAGATCCTGGACAAACTGTCCGGTTCAGGTGATCCCATCGAATTAAATAAAGGGATTATTTACCCAGATGAGAGTCACTCGTTTATATCTCTTCGTCATGTCATTACTGCTTGAGATACCTGGAGGATGAGTTTTCTCTGCACTTTCCCGGCTACAAAATTCCCTTTCAAAATACAAACCACCCAACTTTCCACTAACAATAAACCAACCATTGTACATACCTGTTACCTTCGATTCCACTATACCTTCAACATAGCCCAGGGGATGTCTAATAAGTTGGCCCAAGTACAGCGTAGGTCACATCATGTGCCAACATCTAGCCCACATAGGTGGTTGCTAATTTATATCACAATATCACAATATCACGATATTCTATACATGTAAATATTATGTATATATATATTAAAATATATAATAATAATAATAATAATATATATATAATTTTTTTATAAATATTCTGTACATGTAAATATAATATATGTATTAAAATATGCATAATAATAATATATATATCATTTTTTATAAATATTCTGTACATGTAAATATTATACATATATTAAAATATATATAATAATAATAATCTAGGTATATACAATTCAATATATATAAATATTCCATAATATTAATGTATATATAAGTCAATATATATATATAAATATTCCATAATATTAATGTATATATAAGTCAATATATATATATATAAATATTCTATATTCAATATTATATTTTATGTAAAGTATATGTAAATTGTGAATAAATATAAATATTGTGATATTGTGATATTGTGATATAAATTAGCAACCACCCACATAAGTGAGTGACTCATCCACAGTTTGTATCTCCCCAGTATAAACAAATTCTTATTTAGAACTTGTGAATGATCATTCAGTCAAATTTTTCAAATGCTTTCTCTTCCGTGTTATCTTTACGGATAAATTACCCCTTCAAATGAGTAGACATGAAGGAGGTTTTTGTATGCCCTTGTAATTTTGACAACTACAAGGGACAATACCCTAATTTTGATACGCACTTGTAATTCACATGCCAAGAGAGTGATGTTAGTTAAGATGAAAACCACGTGTAGTGCTGTAATTTGTACTTTTGTATTTGTTTTGTACTTTGACGAAAAGTACAAAAGTAGGACAACTAAGATATTGTTTTGTACTCCGAGTTTTGTTTTGTTTAGTACTTCTATCAAATTGTTTTTGTTTTTTGTACAATCCTGATTGTATTGTTCTAAGGTTCTAGAAGACGCTAGAAATTTGCTAAAGTGGTATTTGTATCTGAGTTCAAGAGCACGTAGGAATTGATTAGTGTAACTTTAGTCGTCTAAAAATTACGTGAAAGACAAAAACCAGCCATTGACTAATCTCCCATATAAGCTGCACTGAATTTTGTAGGGCGCAACACTGGCGCGCATCTATTTGTTGACTTAAGATCAATCTGAGGTCATGTGAGTATTAGTGACACAATAAGGTCAAACTGAGGTCATGTAAGTATTAGTGACACAATAAGGTCAAACTGAGGTCATGTGAGTATTAGTGACACAATAATGTCAAACTGAGGTCATGTGAGTATTAGTGACACAATAAGGTCAAACTGAGGTCATGTGAGTATTAGTGACACAATAAGGTCAAACTGAGGTCATGGAAGTATTAGTGACACAATAAGGTCAAACTGAGGTCATGTGAGTATTAGTGACACAATAAGGTCAAACTGAGGTCATTTGACTATTATTGATACAATAAGGTCATTCTGAGATCATTTGATCATTGTTGACACAATAAGGTCAATCTGTCATTTGTCTATTAAAGAGACAATAAGGTCAATCTGTCATTTGACTATTAAAGACACAATAAGGTCAATCTGTCATTTGACTATTAAAGACACAATAAGATCAGTCTGAGGTCATGTGACCTTAAATTGAACTTAAATTGGGTTTCCAATAGTCTAATGACAGATTGACGTTTTAGAGGGCACATGATCTATAATGAAACTTGGTGAGTCAATAGTAGTAAATCACCTTTGGTTGACATATTAGCGTATTAATAGTCGCATCATGCGACTCGCATGACACCAGAATGACTGTTAACAGGCAAAATGAACGTTCAAAATTCATATGGGCGATCAGTGGTCGTCATGGGTACAAAAAGTTTGTTCCCGTTCCCGTTCCTGTTCCCATTCAATGGGTACTCCCCTTAAGTGTTCCCGTACCCGGACCCGTTCCCGTGAGAGTGGGAGCAGTATTTTAGGTACCCGTTACCATGAATTTAATAAAAATTCGTTCCCGGACCGGTTCCTGTTCCCGTACCCAGAAATTAAAAATGTTCTGGACCCGTACCCGTTCCCACAGTTGGTGATCCCGGTCCCGTTCCCTGGTCCAGGTCGTGTTGTACTTAGGTGTGGTAAAAATTATTATCAGAATTTCTGTAACTACCAAACCCTTTGTTTTGCAGATAAAAAACAGACAATGTGCAGGGCGGTTAAACGCACCCCTATCCCCTATGGCAAACGTGACAGCGTAATACTAATTGTTTAATTCTTCAGAGATTATGTACCGAGTAGAATGAATATCAACACTCAAAATGCCATACTGGGAAAGGATGCAACAATGAATGGAGCAGTGATGTTGCTTTTCCAACAATAAAATTGAATGTTGATGAGGGTTTCAAAACGGTACTTAATATTTAAGATCATTGCTGGCCCAAAGATAATTTTCTGCATACACACAATATCTGAAAAATATATGCGTTCCTACAGAAAGAAGATGGTAAAAGTATCCACTCGATCCCGGGAACAACAGGTATGGGAACGGGATCATGCGTTGACCGTACCCGTTCCCGATGGGAACGGAAACAAATTGAAAATCTCTGTTCCTGTTCCCACTCCTGTTCCTGTTCCCGGTGATCGGGTCCACCTGAGTGTGTTCCTGTTCCCGTACCCAAACTGGCTGGGAACAAAATATTTGTTCCCATACCCGTTCCTGTACTCGTTCCCGTTCCCATGTACCCGAGTTTTACCCGTTCCCATGACGACCACTGTGGGCGATGTTAGGCAAATTCACCGACGATTAGTCAGTGCCCAGTTATTGTGATTTTTTCACTATTCTAACTACGTAAATCAATCCCTATGTACTCTAGAACTCTATTACAACTATCACTTTAGTAAATTTCTAGCGTCTTCTAGCACCTTGGAACAATACAATTTGGATTGTATTGTTTTTTTCAATTCCTGTATTGTTTTTGTTTTAGTTTTGTATCTCGAAAACGGATATGGTTTGTTTAGTTTTGTACCAAAGACAAAAACAATACAAAAGTACAAACTAAACGAGCACAATATTACAGCACTAACCACGTAGAAAGCGGGCGGAAAGTGTGATATTGTAGGGTCAAATATGAGTGGATAGAAGCTTATGTTGTGACCGTGAAAGTAGAAATAGAAATCAGTGGACAGTCAAATTCCAAATGTTTTCATTCCCATTTCCACAACGAGGTTTTTTGAGGTTGGATTGGTTCTGTAATAATAATAAATATTATTATTACATTCACGTCCTTATGCCAAATTTGCTAGCTGCGGTTCAGTGGTCAAATGATTATGAATAATTTACCAATAATTAAATCTAAATGAATGTTGTATAATCAGGTATTTATTTAGCTTGTACTCAATTATCAAAAGTTGCACAATCAGGATTTTTCCTTATACGTAATTATTAAGTAAGTACACTAAAAAGTATCAAAGATTAAAATTTCCAGCATCGACTCAATCATGATAGCAAAACATTAATTGAAAATCAAGTGCGAGAGAGAAGTTTACATTTATGAATATTTATGCGGTAAGGCTAATTATTAATATGTTCTAATTACTAATTGCTAACTCTACAGTTGTATACACAAGTTAAATAAAACTTTTAGCGCGTATTCAGCGTTATACATATCACACTCTGTGTAAAATAAACACTAATCAAAGCATATTTAAAATAATGCACAAAATACTTGTAAGGCTCTGTAATAGGGGTGAGTACAAATCACTATAATTAACTTTAGTTCCCATAGCTTTTGTAGTTGCCGGCTAACTCTAATAAGTATTTATCAGGGTTGTCACTCCACTCTCCTGGATTCAGATTTATTTTTTTCTGTTTCTCACATTCTTTGGCCTCCCATTTCTTATGCTCCGACTGTGCCACTCTGAAAAACAAGTTCAAAAACAAAAATTAAATTACATCGACACATGTTTTAGCACAGGCTTACAATACCAGGAATCAAGATTCGAGAAATACACACGAATGCCTACATGAACTGAAAGTAATAATGTTTGTAGCTGACAATAAGAGCGCACTTGTGCATTGATTGCAAGCCCAGGATTTTAACACCAATGTGTGACATTTATAGTAAATTAATTAACATATATGCTAACAATAATAAAAAACAACTCTGTAGTACAAACAAAATATCTTACTTGGTTTGAACAGATCCGCAGCCCCAAACTACCAGTTTTTGGATACGGCAAGGAATCTTTTTGAAGTAGACATACTCAAAATCCGGTTTAATCTCCACTGACACGTTCCGGGGATCCTTCCCAGCCTGGATACCAAATGGGTATCCACGTATTGAAAAATTAGCATAGAGACTCTTTCCTCCCTCTGTAAAAAAAATGCAAGTATTTATAAATCTTTGCAAAAATAAAGCATAATTAAATCTTTTAGAAATTACACCTAATATTTATTAAGCTACTGCGTAAAGTTCAATATTTTGATAGAATCCCTACTTTCAACTACACGGAATTCCGGCTTGAGCTGAATCACAAAACACTGCTCCCCTCCCCAGAAATGACAACTCTCCTTCCATTCTGCATCAATCCCCACCATAAATGTATAATCGTCATCACAACTAATTATCATGATAGTAGGTCCTCGGTAATTAAAAACATGGTGTTGAAATCTGTTAATGCTCAGTCCTTGGTCTGCACTGTCGTACAATGTGTTCCATTTTTGAGTGTCTTGTTGTTCAGTGTTCAGCTATTTAAAAAAAAACATTCCCAGTTCAAAACAAATGAATTTTTCCTACATCGGTGACAGGACAGAGAAGCATGCAGTTTTACCAATTTGAGAAGTAGATCTCTCGAGTTCATGCGATTTAAAAGTTTTACGTTCTGCTGCAGAAGATCCTCTTTCTTCTGAAAGGCAGCCAGGTACACTGCCGGTAGAGAAGCGAGAAGGAACCACATGAGGATAGGATCAATCCCTTGCATTGATTCCGGATTCGGAGTCCATTGAGTGGCTTGACCCTCCCCATTATGAGGGGAACCCGACTCTTCACTCAGTTGACTCTTCACCTTCTGTTTAGGCTATATAATCAGTATAAGAACATGATTAAATGACCAAAAAGCTCAAGCTTCATGTGATTATTTATAAACCATGACATTAAAGCACTGACCATGCATTTTGGCTATTAATAAAGCTTACAGAGTCTTTAAGTTGGGTCATTCTTGTGTAGCCAGTGCTGAGTTGATGGAGGTAGTACTTGTGCATGGGTACGAAGAGTCGTGCGAGGTTGTTCAGGATCCAATTAGACACAAAATACACGGACATTTCTGTCTTGATGTGGAACTAAAGTCAAAAAAAAAAATTAAGCAACATATTTTACACTTCGCCCTTGATTCATTTATCATAACTCCTAACTCTTTTATATATAATTATTATTATTAGCACTGCGAAGACTATAAATAGACACAACAAAGAGCTCTCTCTGGCTCATAATCCATTAAATCTCTTCAAATATTACAGCAACGGTGACATGAATAAACATGAGACTCATAGAACATAGTTTAGCAATAGGGCATATTCCAAATTTTATAAATCCTTTAGAACACAAGGGATTTAATCTATCATTGTCTCTGTTTGCTAAATACTTTTTACTCGTGCCGATACGTTCCGTAATATACAGTACACACGTGTGTTTTCATTTCTGCTCAAAACCTGATCAATTCTGATTATTCAAAGGCTTATAGCCCGCATAGGAATAGTATGATTAAGACTTAATCTCCATATTAAAACATATTCATACACATGATTTGGCGACGGACTCGAACCACTCTTTCCCAGAAAATTGCTCACTATTCTTCAGGTCACGTCCAGCCTTGCTTGCACCAGTCGACGAGAGTTGATAAGAGGAAATGAGCAGATCGATAAACGCAGCCCGATCAATTGTATCACTCCCTTTGCTGTACATCTGCAATGAATGACAGTAAAATTGACAATTGTATTACTTCGTTATTTATGTTCCCCTTAACCTCCCAATATACATGATTGCTGTGGCATACACACATTTATAGAGAGATCTGTGTCATATAAAAATACACATGTACAGACACTATAATCGCAACTCCTATTGACTTTAGGTTTCTGCGCTGTTATAATTTTTGCCTTGCAGCAATTTTTTTAATCTATTTTCGGCTATAATTTTTGCCCATACTCTAATGCATTCCCCTTGTTTGTTTTTTTTTTCATCACAAAAGCTTTCCCTGAGCTTTGTCCGCTTTGCCTTGATGATGAAAATGTCAACTCCACATAAAATATTCCACTCGTCATCATCCTTTCAAAGTTATATTATTTTTTTTTTGATTACTATATAGATACACCACATTGTCTTTTTGAATATAGGGACTACCTTGACGTAAAAGCTGATTTGGTCTTTATCCGTAATTGGTGCATAAATTTTCTCAGCACCTTGAACAAATGCTGATGACTTGAGAGCCGTGGCGTTGACTTTGTAGCTTGTCATAAACTCCCAGAGATAATTTTCCCCGATAGGACTATGCGGCACAACATACTTCTAAAAAAACAATTGGACAAATATACGTTCAAGTCAGAAAATAACATCAATCAATTTGCTTTTCAATGAATGCCCTGTCAATTCATGTTTACCAAAACTAGTGCAATTTTAATTACATTACAGGATGAGTAATCCTGGAAACACCCTCGTATTCACTTAAAAGGCACAAAACACGCACGGTTTGCCCCAAAAAATATTCCAATTTGTAGAATTTTGTCATTCATTAAATTACTCCCAGCAGTGTATAGGGTGACAGGGCTATTAAATTAAATCCCCACTCTCTCTATCTATCTCAGCACTATTTCCGAATCCAATTTATAAGTTTTTTTTTGTCACATTACCTGGAAGGCCGTTCGGGAAATGCGGTCATCACCAGGGGATTTCTCAAGGGCACGGGAAATGTGCACTAACTGCTTGGCAAATTTGTCCAAGTTGGCATTCATGTTGATCCGGTATTTGTTTGTCAGCTCCTTGATTTCTTTCGTAGGGCTGGGACTCTCTAATGTGGAATCGATAGTTTCCTTGACAGGAGCCAAGGTCGAGGTCTGACCAGAAGAGGTAAAAAGTGGGGAGCTATTTGTCCTCTGATGGGATTTTAATGTCTTGACGGTCTTGTCTTCCCCCTCAGCTTCTAATATCCCACTGTACCCCGGGAATAAATCGTAGCTGTACCGTCGGCCCTGCTTGTCAGCTCCAAAAGCAGTGAATTTACTGGACAGGGACTCAACTCTAAAACTTTGAGATCTAGTGGGTTTGGGGTGTACGCCGATTCTGCCAGGCTCACAGCCCAACCTCTTTGATGCCTTCCCAAAACAGTTTGGTGACGTGAGGAGGCAGGCGGTATTAGGGATTTCACGTGCTCCCTCATGTTGACTTGACGACTGTTGATTGCCCATACTGAACTTGATAAATTACTCTCAAATTTAATCTCTACTTTTTAACTGCACTATAGTAAATGAGATTAAGTTTATCCCTTATCTTTATATACATATGTTACACAGTGGACAGAGTCTCTTTCAATTGCATAATACACACATTTTTTTTTGTTACTCGTGAGTCCTTTTTGTTATTCACTGACTACAATCACATCCGTGTGTGACTGTAACAAAAGCAAAACAACACTTGATATAAGAGCCAGCCCAGACACTTCACGCCAGTCCTCGCTCCTCATAGCCCTTCCTGTAAAAAAAATCAAAATCCGATTTCAAATTCTCTGGAAGTACTTATAAGTTTAAGAGGGTTTGTACGATAACATAATAATTGTATTTGTGCTCAGGTTAAGTATTTTTTTATTATCAATTTCTAATGTTACTACGGGGCTCGTTGGAGCTGTAGCTGCATGTGTTCGTAATAATAAAAAAAGAGGTTCTAAAGGTTCAACGGCAGGGTTACAGACGAAACAATTAATAATTTATTTTATGAGGTAGAAGGCATTAGATGGGATAATTACCCCTGTTAAAAGTTACTCATAACGTTAATGTATTGGATCTGAGAGCTCTGAGCGACAATGGGTCGTAAATAAGGGAAGAAGTCACGTATTTTTTAATGGAGTCAAAATTATACACGGACGGCTTTGTCCCTTCATAGTTTGAGGGAAAGCATTTTAAAGTTCAGTAGTTCTAAGTTCAAACTTTTGAGGATTTCAGTAGGTAGACGTAGTTATAAATACATCTTGTGAGGAAATGTAAATTGGATGTTATGGCAGGAAGTGCTAATCATTTTACTGGGGATTTACACTGCACAGGATTCTTGCTAATCTTGTCTGAATCATGCAAATATTTACGTTACTTTTGTCACTTTTTACGGCCTTTTAAGCTCCATGCTCTGCAACAACTGACGTATTTCCCCACTAGTATTTTTTCTATACCTTCCAACATAGTCATGGAATAAGCTTGAAACATTCTGATTGTCATCTATAGACTTGAGCAAGTCAGTCAGTCATTGTGAGTCAGCTCAGTAACTTTAAAAGTGTAGCTCAAATAATGGAACGATATGAATAATATTTTCACAAGTAGATTAGGACAGCATTAGCATACATTGCTACATACATATATGGTATTGTACATATACTATAGAGACATGGTTGACAAAATAAAGTTTACAGTCTTCCGCAATTCTGTGTACTGCATACTTTGACTCCGCTCATTTTCTATTTAAATCTGTCTTATTCAATTATGTATACGAACCACTTCACCGTTGAGGCCAGTTATACTTATTATATTACTGTACAACGTCTTACAGTATATTTATTTTATTTCAGTGTATATCGTATCAAAGTATGACACATAATTTACACTCACAGGAATACAGAATTTCTCATATGTTTCCTGGTGACATAAAAGTTCAAATTCCCTAGAGACACGACACTGAACTTATATTAAAATCTGAAGTCCGAATAACTTTAAAAATCTTTCATTCATAGGAGCAATTCTAAAAAACATATACACGAGGTGCATAAATTCAGAAATGGAGATTGTACGGAATTTTATGCAGGATGCTGGAACTGCAGTGTTTTTATCTCTTTTTAGAATGGAGCACACAGTTATGTACGCTACGTCACAGTAGACTTGTTTTAAAAGGGGGCTCTGAATGGAACATTTTATTCTTAAAGTAGTAGACTCTTTTAAGTGTAAAAATTAACTGAAGGTAAAGGGGAATCTGTTCATATATTTTTGTTCCTACGGAGAATATACAATGTAGCATAAGAAGATCCCTTATAGTGAGAGCACACTGGATTTCTGTACTCGGCTAATCTTTGAATAGTAAAGGTTTATTTTAGTAATTGCCTATTAAAATTTAATAAGACAAAACACATGTTGGTACTTGACAAATGTTGTAATTTGCGCTCCTTAATTGCCTTTCATTAACAATTATTACGCAAGTAAATATTGACTAACAGCCTCCATTGAAAGAAAATGTTGACACTTACTTCTATATTACTCTAACACATATTTGAAGCGTACGGTCGGAGTTAGTCAGAGTTGCTTAAGGAAATGTCGTGACAATTCTCTAACACACACACACACACAGGCGCTAGCCTTTCAGAGTTCAAGTCCAAAGTATTAATAGAGAAACCTATAACTATTAATTGTGGCTTTAGCTTTCCTCATCAAGTCCAGAGTTGTTTGAAGATTGCAAAGCTGAGTTGCCGCAAGAGAAATTAGGATAAGCCTTGTAAGACACATACAGATAGTTGAGGGTAATGCAATAAATCGGACCTATTATTTTAACACTGCAGTAATGCAAGAATGAATATTTAAGAATCTGGCATAGAAGCTGGAAATCGTAGGAATAATGATGATAAGGAATTTTATAAACTGATACATATTTGAATTAAAATTGAGGACTTACCACAGTATCCTTATTAACATCCAGCTTCACTTCCAGCAAGAATGAATTCACTTTTTGTTAGCAGTATTATCACATGAGGTAAAACTGCGACTCTGCTGATTAAAACAATGGGAAGCGTTGTTCACGTCTACATTAAATTTCCAACCTGTCTCAACAGTGAGCAAATATTGTTGTGACCCTGTGGTTACGTCTGCCGACACTCAAATTAAGTAGGTAAATTAATTTATGGACAGTTCTGGCTATGGTGATGGGAACTATGCAAATTATGAATTTTATGGACTATACACTAAAAATTGACACGGTAACAATTCAATAGAGGCCCAGAAACATATATAAATATAATAATAGACATGCATGAATGTATACGTAGATACACTTTCTAATAATACTATTTCAACGTAAAGAAGCTCTTTACAATGTGCCCATTGGGACTCACTTGTAGGCAGAGCTGCGCACAAGTACAAGTAGTACACGAGTATTTCAAGTCAAGTTCGCGTTCGGGTCGTGGTCAAGTAAATAAATTTAAAACCATGAACGGTTCGGGTCGTGTTCAGGTATTTCATCGACTTGACCATGATTTCTTACCTCAAGTCAAGTTCGTGGTCAAGTATAATTATTTTACTTGAACCATAGTACCTGGTCATGTTCAAGTAAATATTAAAAAGTACTTGACCACGAACTTGAGTTTTTCGTGTACAAGTTCAAGTAATTTTGTTTGTGCAATTCTTCATGGCTGAGGGAGTTTTCAATTCACTTACGATTCACTGTACTAAATGAAACTTAAAACGGCATTTAATACATCACTTTAAGCGGCATTTGTTAATTTGTTCGTGTACACAAATACAAAAGAAAGCTCAACATTCATATGGCTCCGTGGAAATTGATTTAAAAATGTTAGCACCCATGTTTATAATAGTATGTGACAACAAAACCTAAAAGGAGTTCTGTGTCCCCAAAAATGTCAACTGAGTCACCAGACCCACCCGGTACACGAAATCAGAGTAGATCTGCAGTGTACAATCGTTCTACATTCATTGAAAGGAACCAAAAATACAACTATTATTTTTAGAGGCGGTTGCTAGCAAAATGCTGGGTGAAACCTAGTGTGTTAGAAACCCAGGTTCGCTTTCATTAGAAATATAAATTCAATAAAACTTAAGTATTTTGATGTCCAATGGATTACTTGAAAGTACTTGAAAGTTCAAGTTCATGGTCAAGTTCGGGTCATGGTCAAGTCAAGTTGAAGTTGGACCCGAAACGCGCGTATAAAATCATGGTCAAGTAATATGAGAATTACTTGAAAACCCGAACTTGTTTCATTCAAGTATTACTTGAACTGAAAATGTCAAGTTCGGGTAATCTTGAAATACGTACTTGAGAAGTCGGGGTCAAGTCAAGTTCGTGGTCGGATCTTTATAAATACTTGACCCGAGCGCAGCACTACTTGTAGGTCTAGGATTTGTTGTCCACTCACCTTCAACGACTCAAACTCAGACTGATATAATGAGTTTGAGTTCTCCAGGAACATTTCATTATTTAATGCTCGCACAATCAGTACCGGCATGCTGAACTTTCTGTAGTGCTAAAAGTGCTAAGGAACTCGTTTGTTGTATTTTATGCAAGGGCAAACGTAAATACATGACCTATGTACATGTACCTACACTATCCGTAATTACGTAGACCAATACTTGCCTTTGTAAATTAACTTGAAAAGACAAGGAACAGGAATGCTCTCCTCCTATGACTAGAAACCCACACTATACTAACTAAAGTTTAATTACACAGCTTGTATCCATAACGAATTGTGGAAAAATGAATTACGTAATAGTATCGTCACTAGTGTCAGGTAAGAAGCAAAGTTAAATATCTGAAATAAATACTATCTAAATGTATAAATAAAAAACAATTATCTATAATTATGTTAAAATATTTATACGAAAAAAAATAACAATACAATTAAAAGCAAACTGTATTGCTGAATTGTCTGACCTGCAAAAATGTATTTATACGGTCAAGAGAGATTGAAAATGTTCACTGCTCTTACACGTCTTTGCCAATAATGGATTCGTGTCAGTAGCAAATAACAAAATTATATTTGAGAGTTCTGCGGATTTAGCACGAACGTGTAGTAATTTCAAGTTGCAGGTGCATCTCCCTTCAGCGTTAGGATATTCTCCAATTATTACAGGTTTAACGATGACTGAAATGGTTTTTTATTCATTCTCATTCAGGTCAGTGTATTGATTTTTATACGTCAGTATTCAAACTCGTGCTGAAAATTAATGCATTGTTCCTGGAAGTTGGAAGAACCTGAAATTTCTTGGTAAAAAATGTCCATAGCTAATTTACTCACACGGTTACTTCTAGATTTTGCAGTTAAGGGAATACATAATTACGTCAACTTGGAAATTTTACTCCTGAAACAAAATATACGTAATACATCACTACACATAAAAGTATGCCGCAAGATGTAATTGAAGGTATTTGCTACAAGTATGTAGATTATTATCAGGAATTATCTGGATATTGAATTTGCCATAGTCCAGAGCAACCCTACGGAATTGGAGTAAAATTTATTAGCAATTGTCAAAATGTCAAAATTACATGATACTACAGTAATTTTATTATTCATAAGCTTTATAATAAGGCAAATGACTTTTTTTCTCTGTTGTATTTGCAGGGTTATCATCTTTTGGCTATAATTTTTTACAGCTGTTGTGTGGATAATAAAATTAGTTGATTTGATGTCTCTCCCTTTGTAGTGTATATAGCTCCTTGGTGATTCAATTGTGTGGGAATTTATTGTAAAAGTTTGTAGCTAAAATTTTTTAAAAGATGGGATGATGAGAAGACTAAAAATATATTAATTAGTATTTCTTTTCTTGCATTATCACTGAAATGTTGTACTAGTAGGATATGAAACAAGAAGCGATAAAATCCATATATTCCCTTACATTACTCCTTGCATTAGTTGCCTATCTTTTATCTCATGGCAATTTTTTGTCGGAGAAGCTGTTACTACCTCTTTTTATTGACCGGAGTACTGCAGGATAGGCTGTGAATAAAGGGGCAAGTTTTTCTTTGTTTACATTAAGGTGAAAACCAATTCTTCCATCAAGTTTCTTCCCAGGAAGTCTTACATGAATTTATACCAGAAGTGTTTCCAGGTTGTACCTAGAGAGTATAAAATTATGCTGTGATTCTACCGAAGCACATGAATTTTGCTCATGATTAGTACGATTATATTCTTTATGTGTCAGCTCATCCTTGGAACTTAAAATTATCTCTAACCATATATGTACGTGTGTATATTGATAATTTGCAGTTTAATGCAAACTGAAGATTAAAGATCATCACTATATGTTAGTGCTCACTCAGGGATGAGTATGCTGAGGATAAGCCTTTGTCACAAGGACCAGTTTTTTTTACAGACAATCATAGTATTGGCTTAACTACAAAAGAGTTTGCATTGATCAAACAAAAATGTATAATTTTAAACGGAATTTTCGTGTCGAGGTATTACATGGCTGGTCCCGGGATCCAATTGGTGCTGGAAGTTTTTTTCTGATGAAACCACATTTAATTTATTTTATGGCTTGAATAGATGAGGCAGCTGTGTGCATTGTATTTGTGTGCTTTATTACTCATTCTGCTTCTAGTGATTGATTGCCAGCAGGTGAGATCAAGCTGTACCATTAATTACCATAACTTACCGCTCATGGTTTTACGGCTAATTGTCAAGTCCATAATCCCTCTTCAGAAATCTAACTCTACTAATTCATTATGTAATACTAAAACAGTAGAGTTTCCAGCAGCCAATTATTCCAATAATAAAGTTTTTAAGTATAAGTGACCACGAAAATTAAAAAAATCATATGTGACTAGCACTAAAGTGCAAATTCACCAAAGGGGCGAAGAGAAGGAATATCTATGTGTCGATATTGGAACAAGGAACAACGTCCATGAAAGTTTTATGATGCGACCTTTGTACCTCAGACAGCGCCTCTGTGGGAACCATACTTATTAGCATGTAATTAAATGTGATCTACTTCAATTTACTGAGGTCAAACGGATGACCCGATCTACTCCAAAGTCAATAAGGTTCTATTTTACGTGTTTCAGCCCGCCAACAATCCCAACCTATAGACAGTCTTACTTACATATATCTGGGGTACCCCCCGATGAGGTTGGTACCACAATGGGTGGGTACAACAACGCATTTTATACTCATATTTATTATATTAACGTGTACAGTAATTTCATCAACGCATCTACATCTTCACTCGAATTTTTTTACAGTAGTTTTCCTTCGTTACCTTATCTTGGAACCCATAGTATCTTGCAAGATAAGTAGAACATATTCTACTTCCCTTGGTTTGAGGTGCATTTTTTGAATCGAACAAGCATATTTCAACCTAAGCTCAAAGAATGCTTCGGCGAAGAGGTAAAAGGGCTAACGCCCCTTTAGACTATGACTAATCCCTTACTTATTGCCAATCTTATCCGCCATCCGTCTTCTTCAGCTGTCATGAATGTAAAAATCGATTGCGTGCACTTATTCAAGACCCGTATTCCCATGCGATAATCATTTAGCTAAAAACAGAATTCTGATAGACATTAAAATGGAATAAGGATTGCAACCTCAGATAAAAATTTCCTAAACGCGATGGAAAATTGTTTAAATGGCATTCTGCCTAACAATGAATTGACTCCAACATCGGTTTGATTTTGGTACCAACATCCATAATTCCGTTAGGTTCCTATATTGGCTTTACGGACGCGGGACGTCACTTGTGGATGTTCGCACCAAAAACACATGACAGTTGGAGCGTTATGGGACAGTACTTACGAGTTCTTCTATGATTGACTAAATATTATCAATTTGCTGAATATTCATATGATTTGCAAAAAGTATTTGCTGCACGCGTTTTGATGGTGAATTTTTGCTTTAGCTGCTCTCAACATTTAAACAGTTGCCGTAAAAAGTTGAATAGCTTGGCTTATTTGTATTCAGTAATGGTAACATTTATGGGCCGGTAAAAATTTCGACAACGATAATAACACAATGTAGACCTAGTCTTCGTCTCTTGCCCCTAAAAAATTACAAATAAAAGTGAAGTCGTTAAGATCCAAGGAATGATTGACATTCGCCAGAGTCAATTTTATATACGGGTAAAATGACATTCCCATATAATTAACTGATATAAGCACACTACGTATAGGCATCGTCTTATGTCATAATTGGGAGAGATCAGGCTTCACCCAAGTTATCATATGTATGGTAATTTTGCCGTTGTCACAGAAATTAAGCATAACCTGTTATACTCCATTGACTTTAGAAGCACAAGCTTGGTTTAGATTTTTTTTATCTATCCTTTGTGTACCTGAATATTTTCTATGATTATAAAGGTCCACATTGATGTAAATGATTTGCTCATTCAGTCTCAAAAATTGCTGTCAACCTGCTCAAATGAGTCCCAGGCTATGTTTAACTGTAGTTCATTTCGAAAGAAACTGCTAACATTGCTAGACAATGCTAAATATATCCGATGAACTCAAGATCCTAAATAGCTCCAGAAAATTGTTTCCACTTTAGGGCAAAGAAAAGTTACAAGTAGTTACAGCTAATAATTATAGATCTTTCAATGGCAATTAAATTTTAACATGCTATGGAGTAATTAAAGAATGAACAAAAAACAGGAAAAAGTGTTATGTACCAGGTTAATACGGCATACGTGTATGCACATTTTAGTAATAATTATCCATATATACATTAGCATGTTTTTTTTATTCTTTGAAATTATTTCACCCGTAACTTGGACTATGAGATTCACCACTCATACATAAGAATGTCTCAAAGTTCACCTGCCAATTAAGAGCAAATAGGCCTGCGATGAGTAAATACCTCCACTCACTCGTAATGTGGTTGACGATATCATCATCAACAATTCCACTGGCCGTATTTGGTTCACTTACAATCAGCACAGCACGCTATTTTCTGCTCGGAAACGTCTATCCCGTATGTAGGCTCTGATTGTGAGCTGATCAAAGGAACACGTCGAACAGACGTCGCAAACTCGTCACAAATGCAACATTCCCGATGGCGACTGAATAAGGATGTTGTACGGCGCAAAAAGCTTCCTTCCATGTTCCTACAATGTTCGTTTATGGGGTTCGTTTAGGATTGTGAGTTCATCTATAGCTGAATCTGGGTACAATTGGGTAGCGTAAATCTAACTTTGTATTTGCTCGTGTAGGTGTTTGCAGAATTCCTCTCAGGGAGGTGCTGGAGTGTACTGTACTTTACTATTGCTTCGCTGAGCAATCCTAGCTGTAGCTGTAGGGAGAGCTTTGTTTCTACATCTTGTACGTTTCGTATAGAACTCAGACCCCAGATGTGTGGCTGTGGCTTGTAGTCTTGTAGCTGGTTTTTTTTATGTATGGTAAATACTTTCAAGCGAGACCCTCGTAAAATAAATTTTTTCTGTATTTTGTCAAAAATATTTCCCTCTCACTGCATTTCATCAGTTAAGACCAGTTTGTCTTTAATGGGATTTTCTATCCAGCATTTCAAACTTCAGAAATATTTATGTACACTATATTCTATTTACCATGATGTACACATACTTTGTAATCTCAGAGATGTAGAATAGTCACATTTAAGTACACATGTTGACGAAGCCTGTTTTTTATGATTTTTGAGCTTAGCATGCTTGCTTTGCTATGCATGTACGATTTTCCCAGCAACCAATTATTTTGACATTCAAAACAATGCTTTATAGGGCTATGTAATCTATGTGGTACTTAATTTTGTTAGAAACTTATGGTTAAAGATAATTTACGACAGTTTTAATTTTTTTTTTCCTGTAAATAAGAGTTGAGAATTCAGGAAACTCAGGAAAGCTTTACTGACAAAATTGCTGGTTGTATTTTGGGATGTTTGAATTTTCAATTCAAACGACTAAGTTTGCTTCTCACATCTTCCCGATCGTTTATATTGCTTTTAATGGTAGAATCTTCATTTAAGTCCTATTTTTGAATCAGAATTGATTTGTAGAAATATGTAATTACATATACGTGTATATGCCGAGTCGAAAGTGTTGACAAACTTCGTTTCCAAGAGAATTAATTAAAAAATCCAGTATGATAATCCAAACAAACTTAATAGTTTATATCATAGAGCCAGAGTCACTGGAAGTGTCATTTGGACACTTAAATGCAACAATAAATAACAGATAGTCAAACAAGAGGGATTAAATTGGTAAAATATCTTTAATGCAAAAAAGTCAACCCTATGGATATAAACTGCATTGTCGAATAATAAAATGACTCTTGAATGTCATCCATCACACTGTTTCATGTCTTATGAGGTTAATACAAGCTATAGAAAAGACTGTTTATAAGAGAAAACTAATTCGAGATCAAGCCTTGATTACGTCGCATTTTTTACGTGTACATACGGGTATTCTAACAATGCTATTACCAATAAATATATATGTAGATATAAATAACGTCAAATAAAACTTGGCATCATAAACTGCAAATCCCCTATCGTCAAAAACACTAATAATTTTATCGACACTACTAACAATGCTCCATATATAGTATTATGAGTCTTCTCAATTCCTCCCACCAGCTCAATCATCCTCAGAGCCGTCTCAAGACCTGGGTCTGTTAGGACAACAAGCTCCTGCATATGATACAGCACTGGAGCTGCATACATAAAATAATAGACATAATTAGTCTCATAAATTTCCTAATAAAAAAAATGTCAAAAGGTTCAAAATATTACCTAGGGGAGTCGATCCTACACAGGTAGGTTGACTTATACAGTTCCTCGTCAGCCACAAATACTTGCTGAACGCAATCCCTCAAGTGCTGGCAAGTTCCTGTTGTATTTTTCCCCTCGATTTCGCAATCAACTCCTTTCACGAATGAGCTCAAGTCCTAGTGTTACAAATAAAAAATATGAGAAACAGCAAAATGACATTAACTTATGTCAAGTCCGGATAAAATAAGGATGCATTATACTTACAACATCAGTTTCATTCCTTGCAATTTTCAAAACAGTGGTTTCATTGACATGAAGTTCAGCCTTGTTCTCACTCAACCACGTCAAGTTCTGGAGAGTGAGTGTTACGGAGGGAGACGCTGTTGTTGTTGTTGTGGTCGTAGCTGGTGTGGTACTTGCAGTAAATGCTGTGGTCCTTGGAGGTTTTGACCGAGGTGTGGAAGGTGCTAATAAGGAAATAGTAGATAAATCAACCTCAGCCTCTTCATAATCCACAAAGGAAGTAGCAGCTACACATGGGACGAAATTACCAATACGGAAACACAATCAGTTATGTACAAAATAATGCTCTGTTTTGTTCCACCCCAGCATCAAAATTCGAATTAATACTTTCTGTCACCCCTGCCCGTTTCCATAAACTGGTCAATGCTTAAATAATTATCCTTCATACAAATTGTCTTCGCATGTGGCAAAGACAAAAGGCAGAACAGTATTGAACAAAACACGAGCACTCGAACAAAACCAAAAGCAATGACAGTATACATATGAAACGAATAAAAAACAAAATAGTATTGGCGTTACGCGGTGAAACCACTGTCGCGGCGATTGGTGCAAAAACCCTGGTCGGAGCGAAGAAACCTGCTGAGGCTCCGAACCCCTGATTATCAAAACTCTGTGGCCGGACAAGGAATGCTGTCCCGGGAAGCACAGCGGTATGTTTAGAAAGCGACAAGGCAGCTATAACAATACAAGACAGACAAAGAGTCAATTAATTAATTACCGAAATTTTGAGGGGGGAGTGCAAAACTGGCCGGTCCGAATCCAAACGGCCCTGGAGCCCCTGGAAATCCGCCAGGGAAAGAGGACGAAGCTGGACGCATGGCTTGAAGAGATAGTGGAACAAGGGCAAAGTTTGCTCCGCTAATTCGGTTTGCTGTAAATTTGGCAGGTGCTCGCTTAAGATGCACGTTTGCATAATTGTGTGTCAAACTTTGCGGGGCTGCAAGATACAAGCATTCCAAGCATACTCTTACTCACGGGTCAGTCATACTATTAGATTACATTACGAGTCTACTTATGTTATTTCACTTTCCAAGAGGTAACAACTACTCAATACTATAAATTACGTAATCTAAAACTACAATAATTTAAATCTAGTTCTATAAATTCATACTATTTCCGACCACTAATCGACTGAGGAAGTCATACGAACTAGTTTTGCAAAAATTCCTATACCGATCAAACTTATCACAAATTCCGATGACCAGATAGGTCAACATTTTTTGTAATCGCGGTTTTAAAACAGGAAGCTCATGAAAAAGCATGTAGGGGAATTTTAATTCTTGATTCATTAATAGATAATTTTAAATGCATAGGGAATAATTTTGTATCATACAAGACGTAACGTTTTAAAATCTTACATGACATGCTGTCTGCAACATCCGGCTTAACATCACTGGGAACAGCGTTGGTCACGTCTGTCTCGTTGGGTTTCACAACGACCAGAGATGTCAGAGGAGTGACAAAACCATACTGAAACCACATTTAACAAGTTTGCAAATTTTGCTCGTATGGACAAAAACAATGTTGATTTTATTTAAGGATATATTTTAAATTAATAAAATGAATTAATATATAAGTAATTACGTGAATAAGAATTTACCTTCAAAGCTAACCGGAGAGCCCTCTGTTTGGGAGTTTCTTTAACGACAGTACAATTTTTAGTGATGGTCCCGTTTGAAGCTACAGTTAAATTGCCGGACGACGCAGTAGTTGTAGCAGGTTTAGCAGTGGTAGTCTCAGCAGAGCCCAGTAATTGATCATCATCCTCTGTGATTTCATTTTCTTTGCCAATAGTTGCCAAATCTTTGTCGATGAGTTGCTTGATAGTAAGATAAGCCCAAAGTTTTTCCAAGAAAGTATCCTCCAAAGTTGGGGGTGGAGTAGGTCGTGGAGGCCAAGGCCTAATAACAGGGACTCCCCAAGGAATTGGGCTGGAAAATATTTCCGGGTTAACAAACTCCACAACACCTGCTCTTCCTACCCCATTTACAAGAACGTCAAAGTTCACTTCGTTTGTTGGAATCAATTCGACTTCCCCACTTTTGGGTAAAGCAATTGAATCCTCTAAGCGAGGGATTTCTGAAGTGGGTGTTGGAATAGTTGTAGTTGCCTCTGCCTCAGTATCATTTGAGCCAGGTTGAGGTGGTTTGGGAATCAAAGTACCACAAACAGCAATTTCCGTACCGCCAAAAACTGTGGCAAATTTAGTCGTCGTCAGATTTGCCACATCAAAATCGGGTGAGGTGTAATTAAATGTTACGTTTGACAAAAGGGGAGACGCAATTTCACTGTAAAATCCTGTTAATTGTATAGTAGCATCTGAAGCTTCATAAATCTTCCTTGCAAAGCCGTTATTTTGGAGGGAGAGCTTCTTCACAAAGGGGAAATCTGCACCCTCTCCAAAAGCCAAGGAAAAGAGAGGAACGGATTCATTTTTATTCGCAGCCTGGATCAATGTCTGAATCTGTGTTGGATTCGTGATGCCCACTGTGGGCTCACCATCTGTGAGGAAGATGATTAAAGATTCCACACCAGCCGGTAATATTGTGACAGGTCTTGCAACTTGATTTTTTTCTGTGGTAGCAGCAACTGTTCCTTCAGTGGATGATGACCCAGCTGTTGTGGATGTTGAGACTGTTGTGGTGGAGGCTGTCGTTGCTGTAGTTGTAGAGGTTGATGAGGATTCCAACGTTGTTTGATTGGCATTTCTGCGAGCCGTCTTGATCAAACTTGTCAAGTTAAGTGCTTGAACTATAGCATCATGAATGTTGGTTCCTCCGGTCGCAACCAACGCATTAATGTAGTTCTGAGCCTTCCCGATGTTATCTTTGGTAGCTGGGAAGGGCTGTCTCTTGGAGGCATCGTTAAGAATCTTAGCTGCAGAATTTTCTCCCAAGTAGGATGGAGGTGCCCAACTATTGGTTGGGTTCTGTTGAACTTTGTCGTCTGGGCCCCAGAGCTATAAGATTTATACGGTCAAATTACATATGTATCTCTTCATCTCCAGACATCACATATGTCTTTTCCTTTGCAGGTTAGTCCTACCTTTGACTTTAAAATCATAAGAACCTGCAACTGAATCATTACTCATAAGAATTTACTACTACTACAGTACACTCACGTTCACATCACTGGAGAAGGTTATAATGTTAAAGAAATCATCAGCTGTTAAATCTGCTAGGATTTTATTCATAGCTTCCTTCAACTGTTCCATCTTCCTTCCCCACATTGAGCCGGAGATATCCAGAATGAATACTACGTGCTTTCTCAAAGGTGCGAGGTTGGCAGGTGCAAAGAAGTGAACAAAGTATCCATTCATAACTAGGACCTCCCCAGCGTCCAACTCTCGAGCAATATCATACTCCACAATGAGTCGACCAGTTTGGCCTTGCTTTGCCAACGCTGTTTGTTCTTTCTCACTGGGCTTCCAGGTAATGTTAGCTTTGTTTCCTTGACGTTCGATGATAACGTCCTGGATATCTGTTACAATGAAATAAAAGTATGGGATTAAAATAATTGCAGTATGACTGTATGTACATATCAACAACTACATGTATCATTTTACAAGGGATCATTTCCAAATATAAAGTTTCAGCGTCACTTACTTCCTTCCTCATCTTGCTGAGCATCAACGTCATTGCGTAGTTGGGGGACTCGAAGTAACGTAATATTCTGAGACTCTTCAATGTTTACAGTCACTTGGAAATCCTTTACATTGGTAAACTATGGGACAAACATTCAGGTTTTTACGTGGTTCAAACGGTAGTACTACTATGCCCGGGGTGAGGTAAGCATTAAGCAAGGAGTGTAGCTGGGCAAGTGCTAATGTCAACATAGACAAAAATAGTTGGTTGTTACTGAGGGCTAAGCTAATAAATACAAGAAAAATGTGTTCAGAGGACCGGTACATACTATCAAGAAATTGATAAGATTATAATGTGGTAACTTTAAATAATGACGCCGTTCGTATATCCCATTTAGGAAGATTAGTCTGAAGACGTCAGTTCAAAAAATATGCCATACATATCCTCAAAGAGCGATAATACACTAACAATGAGCTATTAGAGTTTACCCAGCTCGTGACATGCCGGAAAGCATCTTTCAAACTAAATCTTCTGGTTACTTAAATCCGCAACCAAGCATAGGAGTACCATTTAGTACTGTCCATTGGTGCAATAGCATATAATTATTACACACGTGAAACCTTTATAGTGGCAATTGAATGGCAATTACCTGTTCAGGACTGATGTTAATCGATTGCTCATAACGCCCCAACCGTCTTGACAGCAGCTCCTCATACGTCAGATTGAAGTTTACTTTAGACTGGGCTTTCACATTCACATTAACATTGAACACGTTGGAATTACGAGTGCTGTTAAAAGGTGTAATTACCAATTACTATTCTTACATTGACAGTATATATGCGCTGGCACAAACACACAGTCACACACACATATACACATACAAACCCGGTACATATGTAAGTACCCCACAAATAATATGAGTCTCCAACAAACTAGTATTTCATGTAAATCCATTCTTCTCATTATGGCAACATTAGAAATAGAAAATGGAGAAATAACTTTGAGAATCGCCTTACTTAAGCTCCACAAGCCCCGCACTTTGTCCTTGGCTTTGTGCCTCATTGTAAATCTTCTTCGCTTGCTCTTTCTCCTTCACATATGCCTCATAAGGTTTGCCATCGATTTCCCTGTGAAATGTAAGTAAAATCGTGTGAAAATCGGAAAAAAATTCTGGTACTAAAATGTGTCCCGTCACAGCAAGTCAGACAATACTCATAAGTCAGTTAGTTTGTAGTGCCGTTTAAAGATTATGCAAGGGATAACGAGAGTAGTAACGAGAGTAGTAACGAGAGTAGTAACGAGAGTTTAAGGCTTGAATAGATAACAAAAAAAAAGGAAAGGGACAATACCCCGTAAATTTCCACCACTCTCAGAAAAGACCTCACAGCTTTCATTACTACAGTATTGTAAGCTATTAAATGCAATAATTTATTGCGCAAGGATAATCGTAAAAGCTTTACGTCGCTTATGTATACTTGAGAACAACACGTGAGGTCTAATGATGGGATAGAAGATGCTGGAAAGATGCACTTACATGGTGAATTTCGATATGAATGCAGTTTCTGGGAGGACAACTCTGAAAGTGACTTCTTGTGACTGTTCTGCATTGGGATTGGCTACCCTTGATGTGACATAAGTCCGACAGTAACGATACCGAATGTTGGAGTGGATTTGGAATGAGCGGATTTCAGGTTTCGAAACATCTTTTTTCTGAGGCTGGAATAGTTACATATATGGAAGATGCCATTAAAAATCCTACTAAAAAATAGGTTTAGACCAATTCATGTAAAATTTTAGGTTTTGCAAAGACTCGTATCCTACTTTTGTCACAGTTCTTGTAGCAATTGGACTCTCGGTCGGAAGGCCCCCCTCAGCGCTAGAAGGCTCAAGGGTCACTAGAGGACTGTCATCGCTGACCTCAAAATTGTCCACGCTGTTCGGACTGACAGTTGTAATAACGAGAGCGTCGTCACTCACCGGATTCAATGTGGTCACAGCGGCAGTGCGAGCCTTAGAGACCCCTAATACTAGTAAGCCTACAAGTAGGATGAGACCTGTAGGAATCTTCCCCATGATGACACACAAGTTCTGGTTAAACCTCTTCCTCTGAACTGACAATTTGAAACTGAGACACTTCACTGTAACTGACAACTTCTATTATTTTTGCTTGTACGGACAAGCCCCACACACAACTGAGGGTAGTTGAGGTTGAAAGGAAAACTTGCACACTAGACTTGCTGGTTGTTCCGTCCACAACCTTTATATAATAGATTCAAGAGTCAACTGTGGAAGAAGTACGCAGAGAGATTCAAGATAAGTGACTTTATAACGAAGGTAAGTCTGCTCAAGGGGAGTAAAAAATTTGATGTTGATGGACAACATTGATGAAAGTCTTCTGGTTGACGGTAACCCCCTATCCACACACACATATGAGTCTCATCATTCCTAAGAACCTCAAGAAAAACATTTCTTCAATGGTCTCATCGTCTGATGTTACTGTGGACTCGAACTTTCAGTCTTGGGTGTTTTCTGGTATTTAATAATAAATTATGACACTGGCACGATAAACCGCCAAGTCAGTAAATAAAGTAAACAATATTTACCTTAAGGATTTACTCATCCCTAACGTGACTAGGTACATATGGTGCATATCAGCTCAACCTAAACTTTCCTACTGCTATGGTGACAGTTTTGTACTTGGTATGAGTGTCCTTATGTAATATCCAGAGATAATTCCAACATGGTCTTCTCCGGTCAATTTAAAAACTGTGAGTATATGAAATTGTAAATGACTAATAAAATAATTGGGGGTACATGATATTGACAGAAGGATTGCTCGATTACCTAAAGGACATTACAATCGTTTTTTATACATACATTACTAGTGTCCATACTGTCCACACCGCTTGAAAAACTTGACAGGTTACTCCTATAATTTAAATGGCTTTCAATTAAAATAAAATTTGAAATTAATAACAAGACAAGGCCTCCCCAGACACATACTTTGAAGACCATTGGAAGACCAAGTGGAATTGTTTTTGATGACATGACACATTGTGTTGTTCCCTTGCGTTGTGGACTCTGAATTGTAGACCCTTATAAGATTATTTTGAGTAAGATTGAGGATAAATTATTCAAAATGCGTTGTAGCAATGCGTCCTTACATAATCCAGTATTTTATGAGAGATGCAGACTTGCAGGGGGAAATTAAACTGGGATGCTCTTATTAAATTATTTTTATGAAGATACTAATCAAGTTCAATCATTTACATTCCAGTTGACCAGAGTATGGCTTCCAAGGTCACAATAATTAATATTCTACTGTATAAAAAATTAATGTTCTTTTTTCCACCATCCTTAACAATCAATTTCACTTCCAGCCTTCCAGCATCTATGTAACTACAGTATGTACATACATATGTACTACATAAAATGGAGCAACTACCGTCCGGGGCAGCTAGATATGTGTACTTATAAATCTACTTATTGTAAATATACAGCCTGGATTAAATTAAAGTAACTATGGGGAGGAGACATAGACGGCTAGAAAATCAACTGCAAACGTTAATGTTCCTACATTTAGCAATACAGAATCAATTAGTGAAATGCATCTGTTGGACAAGTTCAGACTGCAGAGAATAAGTAATTATATTTAACATGTTTAATTTCGGAGCTGCAACTGAAAAGGTACTTTCAACATCACATGGACGTAAGTCTTCATGTGGCTCTTTATGATTAATGAAATGCAAAGGGTTATACATACATGAGTAAATAAATTAGGTGAAGAGTTTCGGGAAGTACAGATGATAATAATATCTGTATGTAGACGTCATTTCTTCAGCCGGATGCTGAATTAGCTCGAAACAATAAGAATTATTATTACAGTGTAACTTCCAATATTACATATTTACTAAAACATTAGCATATCTGCATCTGCTTCGAACACTTTGCAAGTTAAGGGCGTATGTATTAAAGGTAACTTCTGATGTACGTATCTGTAACAAGGATTCAGGATTCACATTCAGCATCTGGATGCGTCAATGCTTTCAGTGATTCCATATTTTTTTCCCATCCCAATCCTCTTTGTTGTTCTGTCAATTGTACTATACTGAAGCATATCATCAATGTCAGCATCAACATTTTTTATGCTTGCATAATACACGTAATTACTTACATATGTACGTACAATATACATACATGCATGTTTCGACCATCCCCACACGTGAAAATAGCACGTACAGGTTTACAAAGGTGTAGTTAAATTGACGTACTCATTTTTTTTTTACAAGGGGACATAAATTCATGTTATGCATGGGAACAATAATTATTATTACCATCGTGTTCCTCTTAAAGCTCCTCAGTGTAAATACCCATGCATACATGAATATGTAAAATGATTGTGAGTCATTCTTTTGGAAATTCTTTCCCTTGGATTCCATATCATATGGTTTAGCTAAATTATTAATCCTGCCTTGAGTCAGAAAAAAAGACTACGAGCGTAGATAGGATTCACGAGAATTTTTCTTGTCCTTTGATTTTACTGACTGTTTATCTCTCGTCAACGATTCATTACAGCCAGTTGACACTTGTAAAGTAAGTAGCGTCATTATTACTTGTCGTGGTTTCACAAAAAAAACCTTACGTCTGAGTATTCCTTGGAAATTGCCCTTTGTGCTGTGTTTGCAAATCCATAATCCTAAAAATAAATATAAATTCATCCCTAGAGGATTACTTCTCTGCTCTTGTGCAGACTGTTTATGTAAGATTATCACAGCTCCTGCTTGACAGATGAGATTATTAAATTATTAAAAAATTTCATTCAAAACTATTTTCGTACCATTGCATCTTACAGTAGATTTGAGAATTCCCATTCAGGTGACCTCTGGCTTCACGTCTAATAAGAATGTCAAGTTGACTACCATCAATTCGCTCGTGCATACGTTAACTACGGATAGTTATCTTCCTTGGTAATTCCCAATAATAAATATGAAGAATTTAATGGTATTAACCTCAAGTGTCCTTAAATTTTTGCCTACTCAATTAAATGACAAAAATGTATACAGATAAAAGCTATATTGCTGCGATTAAGGTGGAAATGCCCAACTTATACGCAAATTTCAATGAGTACAGTTTCCGGATGGATGCTCAGGCTGTAGCTAATCCTTGAAGGACAAAGCTTCCAATATTATTATCAATTATACTTGTAATTACATATCCTTAATAATTATTGTAATAATAAAAAAACTCACCAGTAGTGTTTACAATAAGCAAACTAATAATACAAACTATTCTGTTTTGCGGGGTTGTCAGTGGAGAAATATTTCTGTTTAATACTTTCTACTTATATTTCCTTTTTCGTGCACAATATAACAGGGTGCACTAATTATTATTATTGCAGTACTGAAATCCCTTATGAATTTTAGAAATATTTAATTCAAATGTAAACCTGTTACAGCCGCCCTCATAGTACTATCAATGCAAATGTAAGTCAGATCTAATTCCAAATATTTTCACACAACTGAACTTTCGTTAAGCCTTGTACAGATAGTTTTAATGGTCCTTCCAACAGAAAATCTATACATGTCAATATGAGAAAGTTGAATTTGAAATGAGAGTAAAACTCTTTTTTAGTTTTGGAGATTTGCAATAACTGATGTGCAGCTTTAGTTGACATAATAAAACCACGTATACAAATTCAAATGATTGTATTATTTGACTTTGGGAAATCGTTTCTAAAATCGTCGTAAACATTGGAAATTCAAATTGGTGTCTTGAAATTGCTTCCCTGATCTTTCTCTCCTTTGAAGCCGAAGTGAACTCCATAATTGTAGGGTTTGACATTACGGATCTAACAATAATTCCTTTACGTTGATGAAATTTCGATGATATTATAAATAAAATAATTTTATTTGCTCCAACATAAATTTGTCCACATATAGGTTTACTATGGCACTAAAAGCGTACGATTATTCCATTCAGGTTGCAACCATACGTTGAAGTTGAACGACTGTTCGATACACCTTCACTTGCTACTATAAAGCAAGTAATACCTGCTAGTTGCCAGGTTACGCAAAGTGCCAATACGCAAAGTTGAAGGAATAAAAAACTAAACAAAAAAAAAACAAATGAAAGTATTCACTTGATATCTTACAACGATCGCAACTACGCCGCTGTAGATAAAAAAGACCAAATCTTGCAAGTAATTTTGCTGGTAATGATTTGCAATTTAAAGACAATCAAGTAAGTCAATGAGGAAGAGGTGGGAATAAATGATTAAATAGAAAACTTTGCTTTGTATCAGGAAGCAATTTATCAAGTGCCTCTAGTAATTGTAAGTTTGGTAATTACTTCGTGTTAACAATGTCACAGGCATTTAAACAGTCCGTGCTTACTGTGCCGGCATGCACGTGTAGGTTTGTAATGGGCTAATTAAAACTACCTACTTATAATCATGAGAGCATTCATTCGCTTTATTTGTTGCATAATTTTTGCATGCAAATCGAATATTATGTAGTTTTTAGTTTGTCAGTTTTAAATAATTGAATTTCTTCAAAGACACAAAACCTTTAGCTGAGGTGAACGCCGCTAATAGAGAAGTTCGACAGGTAGAAATTGGAAGCTTTTACTATATCATGGAGAAAAAAAAGAACATTTTGGCAATTGATATTGTGTCAAAATAATATTTACCTTTGGGTTAAAATGTTTATACCAAGAGTTCCCTCGTAGTACAAAAGTCCACTACAGCTCCAAAATCAAATAAGACCTGAAATACTTCCAATTTTTAACGAGACTGAGACTATAGAGTGTCAAGATGCAAACGAGTTTAAAAGGATGGGAAAAACCGCTACCCAATTTAGAATTTATACATAAATTCATGAAAACCAAATACATACAAACATGCGGGTGCTAAAATCGTTAAGGTTCGATGAATTTGTAAGGTAAACACATGGGAGTGGAACATTAGCCTTCCACATGCAATTTTAATTGATCCACTGCAGATGTTAACTCTTGCGTAGTTTTTTGAACTTTCAACTCGTCCTCAGAGCATCGAACTTAATCAAAGAAACAATAGTCTGCTAATACTTGATGCTCATGCTGAGAATAACCTGTATCCCGGACGTATATCATCTTGCAACCAGATTCTCAATTGTCATAGTTGGTGCATGTGCAATTGAAATATCGAATCTGTCTTCCCTTTACGTATCACAAGTTGCAATCATTTTAACTATTGAGTTTTTACTACCCTTGTGTCTCCTCCATGTATGTATACGTGCATATAGCATCTTTTGTTAGTAGTCAATCTCAATCAAAATCAACTTAAGTCCCGTTTACAATTCATTTATTTTCCTCGCTGTCTCCGTCAAACCCAATCATGTCACTCATGATGCTTTGAATTTATACGAAAATATAATTAATTACATATGGAGTTTTCGTACATAGATGTATGCAAAGTGGAATAAGTCTATAGTTTCTACTGTTACATAATAGCCTGTAAATTTTATGTATTTGGTTTCGTACTTTCATATTATATTCGTCCATACCATTCCCATTGCTGTTTGATGTTGAGTTGGAAAATATTATTTATTGAACATTGTTATCACATAGGTGGCAGCAGAAAAGCAAGCAAGGGATTTTTATGATGATAATAAAAGGTCGAATAAAATGGCTGAAGGTGGTAAATATGCTGGTGTTACGTCATGTTGGAACTAGTAGGATTACTGATCTGAAGAGTAATGGTGACTGGTGATCGCAACAGTGAGAATGGAATGTGGAAGCCCTGGAGGGATGAGTCAAGCCTCGACATGATGACCATAAAGAATAAGAAGATAACCACATCAATGGCGAAAGTCCACACTTACACAGCATGATTACTAGGTGCCCAAAAATGTTACGCTTCTCTACTGTACTATTTAAAGTTACTTCATTGGCCTGGGTCAATATTTGCAGTCACAGGGTTCGAAAACATTAAGCAAAGTATTTTTCAGATTAAATTTTTTGATTCTCTCACCATATTTTTTCCGAACACTGTTTTCAAGGTTGTTAGTAGGTAATCCTATCAGTGCTTTCCAGAGAGCTATCGTCACTACGTTGAGAACTGCGAAGATGACCGGAAAAGACCCCGAGCCAAGTTGAAAAAATTCAGCTTTAAGAGCAAAAGTGAGAAAGCTGCGGAAAAGAAGACATTCTGGACCTTGCCATTTTTTCACGGATGGTCCGGCGTTCGTAAAAATTATTCGGAACGCTGTAATTTCTTGAAAATTTCATGGAGATTCATTTGTGTAACATCAACTTCTAGAAACAAAATTACGACCACGGGGCCTAAACGTGTGAGGCGAGAATGAAGTGCAAAAAAAATATTTTTGCTTCGAATCTTTAAAGCAATTCATAAACTTTGCTCGCATTTCTAATTTGGGACATATATCGCCCATGTATTCCCACCGAACGTCATCCAGTCGGAAATTTCTCAGAGGGACTACGGTCACGAGAATATAAGCCGCCTGGAAATGACACAATGGATTCTTGTATCTGTACGTAAGATGTTGCAACATGAAATTACTGTTATATAATTATTACATCCGAGCTTACACTCCTTTTGAAACGCACATACATGGCATACTAATAATAAGTCCATTTTCGGCCGAAACGCCTTTATGGCTGCCGAGCCCAGATGATTAGCAAATTGTATATTAACACTCGGTATTTTTATTCATTCAAAATAACATTAGATATTGCTGACATTTGAATTTGAACATTAGGCATTTTCTGAATTTTGCAGAATGAAGACATAACTCAATATCAATAATTTATACTATCTTTGTGTCATTAACAATATGGAAAGATTGTGGAATGTTAAAACACTATTTAAGACACGTAAAAGGGTTCCCTGCAACTGGGAATTCGAGTATACATATATCCCAAACGCACTAATTTGTCTAAAACTGCAGAAATATTTTTCATACTAACGTACTCTGTTGAATAGGTGTTGGGTTACATCCAACTTTTATAGTTGACATATTCTAGTTCTAAAGCGATTCGCTCGCCTCTTTTGCCTTTTGGATTCTGGATGATTTCACGTGTGTGATGCAGAAAAGTGTGGAAAATGCTACAAAGCAGATGAAAAGGCTCAAAAAATTGACATAGGTCATTACTTCGGGATTTTTTTCCACAGAATTCCCAACTACTATTGGATAAATTGCTGAAACTAAACCCGCACAAACTGCAATCGTTGATGCAATGCGGTCAGTTACGAATATATATTTTTTAATAAATGCATACAAGGCTGGGTACACCGTGGACATTCCTAAACCAAACCCAATGCTTCCCACCCACAACCAGGTCACATTAGAACCTGCCCACACAAGTAGAATGATATTTGAAATCAGCAAGAGTAAAAAGTTCCCAGCCAGAATAAAATGAGGAGCTATTTTTAAAACAAGTAGAATTCCAAGCAACCGCCCAGAGGCAAATCCCATTTGCAATCCGAATGAGATATCAGCCCCTTCCTTCTCAGACAGACCAACTTCCGAAAAATGGGAGAATGTCGGAATGAACTGTGACGTGCATACTTCCAGGGCTTGATAAAAGCCAACTATGCAACAACACAAACCCACTATAAAAATTTTGCGCTTTATGTCTGCGGACGGTGGCCGAGTCTCAGTGACGATATCCTTATTTCCTTCGATCATTTCTATTTCATTATTTTTGTTCTGACTAACCATAGAGGAATTACTTTGTCTGAATACAAAGACGTAGAGAAATGCTTGAATTATAATTGCAAAACATGCTATAGCACCTCCAATGGTAAATGGAATTTGAAGGTTGAACTCGTAAGGGAATTTTGCCGTCCCATCGGTTTCCTCCGTTTTCCCCTTGAGATAGGGACCTAGGATCAAAGGTGGGATTAGTGTACCCGATGAGTATGCAAAATTTATAGTGAGAATAAATGGGGCGGCTTCTTGACGCCAGATATCGATGATCCAGGCTGCCTGAGCTACGGAGAATCCTCCACTCCCAAGTCCTATTGCACCAACCAGGACATAAAGCATCGTCAGGGATTCAACATAAGGGATAGTAAAAAGTGGTATCGTCATTAAACTCAGTGCTAGTAACACACTCACTTGCCGGGGGATATAGCTCGAAACAACTCCACCTGTAGTGAACAAATAGCTGATCAATCGTTTGGTCTGATCCGCAATAATAATTTATAGTTTTTGAAACAAGAGAATATCGTCGCTGAAGAGGCAAAATGGAATACATGCATTTTCGATTAAAATCAAAATGGTCTACATGCAGTTTTACTAAATGCAAAATGGAATAGATGCATCAAGTTTTAGAAGCAATATGGTCTACTTACAATTTCGTCTAAAAGCAATATGGTCTACTTACAATTTCGTCTAAAAGCAAAATGCTCTACTTACAATTTCGTCTAAAAGCAAAATGGTCTACATACAATTTCGCTTTAAAGCGGAATGGCCATTATGAAAGTATACACGCATGTACTAGACCATTTTGCTTTTAGTGAAAACTTCATGTAGCTCATTTTGCTTTCAGGAAAGCCTGCAACTATTCCGTTTTGCCTTTAAGGAAAAAGGCATGTAGACCATTTTGCTTCTAGTCGAAATTGCACTTAGCCCATTTTACCTCTTCAGCGACGATATGCACATAATAATACTTAAAATAATTGCGAGACCGAAACTTACTAAATAATGCACCACATAAGTAGGCTGCTGTTATAATACTAAACACAATCGATACACGATCAACTGTTTCATTGAGCTTGTGGCTGAAATCTAGTACAGCTGTATTAAGAAATGGTCCGGATATACCCTGGAATAAAGATGTTCCTTAATGACCTACGACTTGCAACAACATTAATTCTATCTATAATATAAAATCACTGCCGCAGTATTTTCCCACTCACTGCTTTACGCCAGGGGTAGTAAAATATTTCGGAATCTATAAAAAACTGAATTGCAATGGACACATTTACTAGCATAAATCAAGTGTAATAATAACTTACCAAAGAGAAACAACAATACATAAGTCCAAAAGTAGCCAAGTATTTGTTGGCACGAGACGCTTGAGAAAACACGGATTTGGGACCATCTTCCATTTTTCGTGTTTATTTTCAGATAAAAAAACAAAAGTTGACAAAGTTGGATATATTACTGAATCTTAATACCTATGAGGCCCTCTGCATAATTAAATCGTTGGCACATGAGAATTAAACAACGGCCACATTTTACGAAAGAAGGTTCATTAGATAGAAGTGAGCGTATGTCAAATCAAGAACTGATGCTGGAAATTATAAATTACGTAACTCGTTTTAAAGCCAGTGCGACTGGAAACGAGACTCATTTAATAATCCTTGCTCATCTATTGAGTGATTATGTACATAGATACTGAGCCGAATTCATTCGTCTAATGATTTTCCAGTACATACAAAAGTACATATTTACATGTGATATACAAATACCTACTCTATTCCGGCTCTTAGGACTTTCCCTACAACTACACTTTCGCTGCTACGGCACAATGATTGTGAGATCCTCCTTGTACTCGTACAAATATAACGACCCCCCAGTTATAACATCTTATGTTATCTTATATAATTACGAATGTAAATTACTTTTATACTATTATGAATAAGATACTTAGAACCGGGGGTGGAAAAAGTTCCAAACTGCGTAGTAAGTAACCAATTTTTGACCGAAATGTCAACTGCGTCTCAGTTGGTCAACTACCCCGGCGGAGACAAATCACTAAATTTTTGTCAACTACCCCGCCCAGGAAAAATCCTAAAACTTTTGTCAACTTTTCTGATTTTGTCAAATACCTAGGAGGAGCAAAATCCCAAATTTTTGGTCAAATTTTCTGATTTTGTCATCTACCTAGGCGGTGAAAAATCCCATAATTTTTGTCAAATTTTCTGATTTTGTCAACTACCTAGGCGGAGAAAAATCCCATAATTTTTGTCAAATTTTCTGATTTTGTCAACTACCTAGGCGGAGAAAAATCCCATAATTTTTGTCAATTTTTCTGATTTTGTCAACTACCCCGGCGGAGAAAAATCCCATAATTTTTGTCAAATTTTCTGATTTTGTCAACTACCTAGGCGGTGAAAAATCCCAAAATTGTTGTCAACTTTTCTGATTTTGTCAACTACCCCGGCGGAGAAAAATCCCTACATTTTTGTCAACTTTTCTGATTTTGTCAACTACTCCACCGGAGCCCTATTCCAAAAAAATTGCCAACTCACCCAACGTTTGTAAACTACGTTGGGATTTGTCAACTACCTTACCGGAGCCCTAATCCAAAAATTTTCCAACTCACCCATCACCCAACGTTTGTCAACTTTCTGGGCTTTTTTGCCAAGTAACCGGGTTCCCGGGTTCCCGAACTTTTTCCACCCCCGCTTAGAACATTTGATAGAAAATCCAACCTATTGAAAGAGACCCGCATGAAATAATTCTTTTTATGATGTATTGGATCTCGTTCATGATCTTACAACATGATTGATTGTTTTCAAAAATAGCCTTTGAATTGTCGCTTGTAAGTTCTAAAATTAGGCGGGGTCTTTATAACGACTCTGTTATAAGGGTATCGTAACTATAATTAATAGTTAAATTTAAACACAGCAAAGACGTATGTGAATTTATGGATGTCTTTATATGTGTACGTATATAAATGTATCTAAATACATGCGACCTTCTTTTCAACTGGTCAAAATAACTACAGTCAAGGTTGTTGCAGCAGGTATATACATACATGCTTCATGACTACACAGTATGAAGGTCAAATGACATCAGTTATTATGAACGACTACATTGTGACACATTGTACATCTGAATCAATCCAAAAGTAGTATGATAATTTTCATCAAGATGTTTCATGGATTGGGACTCTCCGACCCAAAGGAAAATGATTAATTACTTCTCTCCAGTGCTGTCAAGTCAGAGGAAACGTGCTTCCATAACCACCTAACTGCAGTGGTGTTTACCTTAAAAGTGACCGTCTTTGGCCCGCGCATATTAAATAAGGCGAGGAACGGCCAAGGCTGATTTTGTCGCCATCGTTAATTTCTAGTATCCTCAAAAGATGTGCCCAGTTTAAAATTTTTCCTCATTCAAGTTGCCCCGGAAAAAACTACCAAAGTTGTTACCCGTATCTAAGGGGTTTTCGAAGTTACAGACCAGTGTAAAAAATTCAAGAAAATATTTCTGTATAATATGTTTACATTTTCGGACACGGAATATATTTTAGTATCTAAATACTATAATTTGAAGAGGACGATGACAGTGGAAGTGGAAGAGGGGACATTTTAAAATCTTCGCTCCCTCCTCAACGCGCTTTTTAGGCTTGCGAGTACACAGTGCCATAAAGCGCTTTTGCTATAAGTAATGCACTGTACAAGCACACGGCACGCAACGCAGCACGCTTTGGCTTTAGCTAGAATTGCCGCTCCGCGTCCTCTCCCATTACATTACATAGCATGTTTCTACCGACGCAGGCGGTGGCTATGCTGCTTTTATCTTAAAAACGAAACTCCTGGAAACCGAAGGTCACCAGGAAAGACCGCGACCGAAATACAAAATATACTTTTTCTTAAAAAATCCGGGTGGGGTAATTTTGGAAAAAATCTAAATTAGGCTGCAGTTGACAAGTATGTGAACAAATTACCGATGGAGAACAATTTTGGCACTCACAATCAGTTGACCCTTACCATTAGCTGTTGCGTCCTAAATACACAATAGTTTTCAATAGGTCAGTGAACTGACCTACGATTGGGTTAGATTTTGTATTCAATCAAATTATTAATCAAACAAGTCAATTCAATTACATTACGCTCAAATGTACCAGCCATTTACTGCAAAGCAGACCTGCGTTCGGGTCAAGTATTTTGAGGATCCGAACTTGAACTTGACCTGCACTTGATTTTTCAAGTAGATATTTGTCAGTACCCGAACTTGGCGTTTCAGGTCCCAGGAATTACTTGTCATACCAAGTCACATCTTGCAAGTAATCTTTCCTAAACCCGAACTTGATCTGATATAGTGCTCGGACCAATTCAATTCAGAATCGAAAATTTTCGATTCAATTCAATTCAGTTCAGTTCAATTCATCATTTTTTCAGTTCAATTTGAAGCTAAACTGAATTGAACGATTCAATTCAATTTTGTGAATTGAACTGAACCGTTTTTCGTGAATTGCAATTCAAACAATTCAGTCTGACCCAATTTCCATACGTGAAAACCAGCCGCTATCGTTACCACATGACTACAAAGCATAACATGGCTGCATCCACATAGCTCGTGCGTTGGTTCTCTATTCTTTATACGTATAGATGCCGAAATCATGCTGTTGAACCATTCCAAGCGCTACGGACTTGTTTCCATTTCAATTCAGTGTAATTAAGTTTTCCCTCTTCTTCCAGTTTTGTAAAATAAATAATAAAAATTTGAGAATACTGAAACACCTAAATTGGGATACAAAGAACTGTATACCCCAAGGTCACGATGGATATTCCTGAATCGGGAAATAGCTCGGACTCTGGCGATAGTGTTGTTCTGGAAGAGAATGACAGGCCTAACAAGTTACCAACGGCCAGAAAGAAACCCGAAAAGTATGCAATCAAAGTATTATAATTATTTTACTTGGAAAAAGGACCCTAAAGATCCTACAACTGGAAAATGGAAATGTAATGAAAACTTTTGTGGGTAAGAGCTATAAATTGAGTACTATTTGATTAACATAATTCAGAAGTACAGGCTCGAAATTTTTCTTTGCGTTGCCAACATATAAGAACCATTTTACGGTTACGAAAGGGTATATATTTCTGCGTATCACACAATGCTAATTGTAAGGTTTATTTTTTTACAGAAACGAATTCGCGATACCGATGGGTGGTGGCACATCTTCCCTTAAGAACCATTTGACAAGGCGTCATAAAGATCTGTTGATAAATTCATTTCCCAATACACATAAATCAGCTCAACAAGACATTCGTTCCCTACTAGTAAAGCAAGACGTAAACCTGCGATCAGTGCCTATTACGGAGGCTGGATTTCGAGACAGACTTGTCAGATTTTTAGTTGCATCGAATCAGCCTTTTAAACTTGTTGAAGAACAAGAATTCGTGGATTTGATATTATACTATTCAAGATACGCTGAGGAAACCAAGCTGCCATGTGCAAAAACTATAAAAAACACATTTACCAAAGTTTTGAGGAGGCGAAACAAGGATTAATGCAGGAGTTGCAAGCATCGGGAAGCAAAGTCAGCTTTGTCATCGGCTGTTGGACATCAAGCAATCAAAATCCATTTCAAGGAGTTATTGCATCTTACGTTAACTCAAATTGGGAGTTTTGCACTACAGTGATATATTTGACACTTCTTGAGGGAAGCCACACGGGTGGAAATATTTGCGAGGCCTTTGGAAATGTTTTAGAAGAATTCGGTTTATGAAATAAATTACTAGCTGTAACCACGGATACACAAGTAATATGGACAGCATGTTTCATCATTTAGATATAATTGCAAGCGAGAAGGGCTCCTTGTTTTGTTCGAATAAGCACCGTGTTCGCTGTTTTGTACACGTACTAAATCTTTGCTGTAAATCCATATTAAAATCCAAATGTCATGAGATTACCGATGAAAGTACTGACGAAGCTGAGAATGTAGATTTGCTGGAAGAAACGGATGGACAGGTTGAAGTCATTTTATCACCTCCAAGTCTTACGTTGATTGTTGTTGGGAAGATTTGGTCTGCCGTAATCGCTATAAGAGCATCGCCGCAACGAAGAAAAACGTTTCTACGGTTCTGCAAAGTCGATCATCTTCCATTAAAAATGGTAATACGAGACATTGATATTCGCTGGAACTCAACGCTTCTGATGTTAGAGAGGACGCGAAATGAAGGGTCCCCTCGAGTCCACGCTAAACTTCTATCCACAACTTCGATGCAAGGTACTTTCTGAACAAGATTGGACAAATGTCGACCTGCTTATATTAAAATCCTGAAACCCTTTCGAGATACAACTTTAGTTCTTTCGAATCAGAATGCCAAAACTCTATCTCATACATCGGCTATTTATACTGTTCTGTTCAATCATTTGGAAAAATTTATGGAATCATCCAAACCATCAAGATCATCGAAAATCTCATCAACAGAACCAAAATATCCTACATGGCTTCGCGAGTCTGCATCAAAAGGTTGGGAAAAACTCTCCAAATACTACCCAACATCTGACGGAGAAGTGTATATTGTCAGTACAAGTAATGTGAATTGGGATTTGTATTCTTCTAAGTTCACTTGTTTGTAAATGCACTAACGCAGTGTTTACTTGACTCCTGTTTTTATTTTAGTTTTAGACCCCCGTTGTAAGTTAGATTTTTTCAAAAACGTCGACTGGAAAAAAGAATGGATCTATATAAGCAAAAAGACTATCACAGAGGTGTGGCGAAGTAAATACAAAGGTGACGATGCGGCTCCAGCATTGACCGGATGATCTAGCAGTAAAGAAAATTTCATATTTGACAATATATTTGGATGTTCGTCCGATTCAAAATCACTGGTGGAAGACGAGCTGGCGAAATATTTGGGACTGAAGGCTGTAAATCCAGAGTTATTGAAATTTGAAGTTACAGGTATAGACGGTGCTTTGGGATGGTGGAAGATCCATGAAAGCGAATATCCACGTTTGTCAAAAAAGATTATCTCGGAATTCTGGGATCCGGTGTTGCGGTAGAACAATTCTTTTGTATGGGTGGGGACCTCGTTACGCAAAGACGACAAGGATTGGCTCTTAAATCTATTACAGTGTGCATGTGTCTTAAGAACTGGAATAAAAAGAAGCATGAAATTTTGAGAGCATGTTTTAGCTACAAAGTGTTAGGGAACGAGAATGGCGAGGACATCGCTGCAGATTAATTACGTGATTTAAAACTGATTAGCACCGTTGGATACGAAGAATTGTATACCCCCACTTACAGACTCAAACAGTTTGATTTATGAGCTGAGACGTGGCTTTTGAAACTAATTGTTAGTGTATGTTTTGAAACTCGGATTGTTAGTTAATGTTTTGAAACTCTGATTGTAAGTGAATTTTTTTAAACTGATTTTTAGGGATTTTTTATCAACTGTTTGCTATTGAATTTTTATAAACGTATTGTTATTGAATTTTTATGTACTCATTTTTAGTGAATTTTTATGTACTCATTTTTAGTGAATTTTTATGTACTCATTTTTAAAGAATTTTTAGAAACTGGTTATTAGTGATCTCTTGAATCTCTGTAATAAAAAAGTGAATAAGTGCGACGCAGTGGGAAATGAAGAACAATTTACCCTAGTCGTATTTATAAAGTTTAAAAATGTATAAATATTTAAATGATTAGAGTTTTGCTTTTATTCGCAGTTCTAATATTCCAGGTTTACATTATATCTACAACTGAGATATCTGCTGCCAAATTCTAATATTTTCCAGCAATGATTTTCTCCTTATCAAAACAGAATAGTTCAGTTTTAGCGATTACATCTCCTCGACAAATTAATTCTACCTGGATAATATGCAAACAGGGTGTGTAAAATGGTATCAAGACGATTTTGCCCCATGTGTCAATTCGTAATTTTTCTTCTAGGGTCTACCAGTTTCTAGACAAAAATGAAAATACTGGAAGGAGCCCCCTTACTATTCCCTTTTCTGATTATTTCCCCCCGAGAACCCATTAGTACCTCTACAGAAACCAAGTACCCAGGGACGTTATTGGAGATCAATTTTTTGCAATTAAAATGGTTTTTAGCTAATCCAAAACCATACCTCCGTGGCCGCAACTACATTCTCCAAATTATTGGAAAATCCTGCGTCTTGCAAAACTGACGCTCCCAAGTTCCAAGGCCAGGGTCAACTTTACATAGTTGTCCACTATACCCTGACCGACCCTTTGAAAATTCCTGATGATCATGATTTTTTGTTATCCTATATGCATTGGAATTTAAATTTAAATATAGCTGGTAAATTAGAATTTAAAAGGTTCCATTACACACGTTTAGACGTCTCGTAGAAGTTTTCCACCAGGGGATTCTGCACGAGACAGCGAGTGAGATTCATTGACAATTACTGCTTTTTATTGACTGTACTTGGGAATAGTTCGGCAGACCCTAAAACCTAACTCCGTAATTACTCCTAACTCCCAAATCCTAACTCCCAAATCCTAACTCCAAACTCCCAAATCCTAACTCCCAACTCCCAACTCCCAACTCCCAAATCCCAAATCCTAACTCCCAACTCCCAGATCCTAACTCCCAACTCCCAAATCCTAACTCCCAAATTCCAACTCCCAAATTCTAACTCCCAACTCCCAAATCCTAACTCCCAACTCCCAAATCCTAACTCCCAACTCCCAAATCCTAACTCCCAAATCGCAACTCCCAAATCCTAACTCCCAACTCCCAAATCCTAACTCCCAACTCCCAAATCCTAACTCCCAACTCCCAAATCCTAACTCCCAACTCCCAAATCCTAACTCCCAACTCCCAAATCCTAACTCCCAACTCCCAAATCCTAACTCCCAACTCCCAAATCCTAACTCCCAACTCCCAAATCCTAACTCCCAAATCCTAACTCCCAACTCCCAAATCCTAACTCCCAACTCCCAAATCCTAACTCCCAACTCCCAAATCCTAACTCCCAACTCCCAAATCCTAACTCCCAACTCCCAAATCCTAACTCCCAACTCCCAAATCCTAACTCCCAACTCCCAAATCCTAACTCCCAACTCCCAAATCCTAACTCCCAACTCCCAAATCCTAACTCCCAACTCCCAAATCCTAACTCCCAACTCCCAAATCCTAACTCCCAACTCCCAAATCCTAACTCCCAACTCCCAAATCCTAACTCCCTCCCAAGTTCTAACTCCCAAATACTTACTCCTCATTAGGCAAATGAAACAGTTTTATCTTGCTCTAGTCTGAACTTGTAAAGTAAAATGTTCACTTGCTTATACCTTCACATTTCTTTTCAAAAGGAAAATGATATATATATAAATTCAAGTAGTACAAACACTGCGAGAATACAATTAAAACCTTTCCGTAATGTCACATCCATATGATCCTACATGGATTTAATCTAGCAGATGCACTTGAATCCAAAGTTGACACAAATAAAGTGGAACAAAATTAACTCAGCCACGTGAGTTACCAAAGAGTAGTAAAATAGCCTCTTCCAAGCATGCAAGTAACGTTGGGCATACAATTAGGTCAACTAGAATAGTCGAAACGTAACAGATTTAAGTATTGCTACATAACGTGGCTCGTGAAGTTACAAAACATGCGTGAAATGATGCGATAGTAACATAATATTGTTCAATTGGTTTTATTCGTGTACGAAAAATCAAATTGCATTTATTTATTTCAATGACAATATGTAAGGGACTTGTTTTTTTCGTAGAAAAAGTACGTACAAAACCAGTTTGGAACATCATCAGCTTCGGCTGGTGTGAGATTAGTATGCTTTAAATGTCTGCAGCTACGGCATCTAATAAATTATCAGGTCTTGACATTTAAAATTTTAGCATCAATTAAAATCGTTACTCTACAGGTTATACATTAAGAGACACGCAATTAATAATTTCCCAAACTTGTTGCAAGAAATCCAATGAGACCACTTATCTGCCCCTGACTTGCTCTCATCAGCGGAACCACAAATATCACAGTTATAAAGGTCATCATCAATGTCACTGTCGTGATCCAGAGCTCTCTGGACATTGCATTGTCCGGTAATCGTTATCAAAACTTCATCGCGGAAGTTATCGTGTGGAGCATAAGAGAAACTCTTTCCATGTTCAAACATTTTTGCGAAATGACATACGAACGGTCCTTAAAAATGCCAAAGTACGCTGTGAACATACATATTTGCATAACTTTGGAAACTATTTGTCTTACCACAACTTTTGCCATCTTGCTGCAAAGAAGTTTTTATAAAACACAGTTTCCAGGGTTTATTTAAACGGTCCATAAAAGCTGTATTGAGAAACGTGGAAACATTTATTTTTTAATGTCGCTTATCTTATGGCAGTCCATAGGATCGGCGACTAGCAAGGAAAATATATATTTGGATTAAAATACAGAATAACATCTATGATACAAGACAGTACACATTGTAAAAATACTACGTTTACTTTACCTGATATGCTTCGCTTGTCTTTTTCGGCTACAAGTAAAATTCAGTGATTGTTATTCACCTGCAAAGTTATAACAGAAATAAAATGCTCTACTACTGTTTAAGAAACGACTAACGCTAAAATTATTAGTAATTGTATGCTCCGCTGACATGATGTGGAAAATATATTTTGTTGGCATCACGCAAAGGCAACTCTCCTGGGTAATTGAAAAACAAATTGGAATCTTGGTTAGAATTGCGTTTGTCCATGTTACTAAGAATAAACAACGTTTCAATGGGTGTTAATACTCGAGATGTCGAGTTATTAATAATTGAATGTATGTAGCCATAAATGGCAGCATCCGTCATCCACCCAGGGCGAAAATGCTCCGTCAAATTTGGAATATTAGATTCATTTAGTTCTGCATTTCCTGAATTAGCGCTAGTCTGACGCTCAGTAATGCTGTTTAGCTCATCCGGAGAAATGTATGCTTGAATCATGGATGACTTCATCATGACTTAATCATGGAAACCATCATGGAAAGAAGTCCATCAAAGACAAGCTTTCACCTCCGATTCGAAAGATAGGCTTGCGGGAAGTTTCTTGAGTTGGTTGAGGTAGTTTAACTTTTTCTATGTTAAGCAAAACTTGTTCGGCGTCTACTGCAACACAATAACGACATTTATTACAACCAGACTTTAATGTCACTTAATAATTCCGTAAATTGACTTTTAAACACTTACCTGGAATGAATAACTGTTCTTCACTTCCGCTGGTGTGAGTTGTATTATGGGTGGCAAACTTTGCCCTTTGTCGTGCTTGACCTGTGTTTTTGCCTGCTTGTTCCGCATAATAGTTATAGACGTCGGTGATGTTTGTTGGCTTTATCTGCATATCTTTATGCTTTGGGTCGTTGAATAAATCACCTTTGTAAATTTTCCATGTGTAATTTTATGTTAGTTATTTATTATGTGTATACTATAAATACATTACTTTTTTTCAAGCGACCTGTGAATATTCTGAGATGAGCGCACCTTCATTTCCCGCAAGTGCTTGATTTTGTTTCTGGTGTAACCTATATACAAATTTTAAAATGCATCCATTACGGAAGTTAAAATCTAGGATCAGCGAAACAAGTAGTTTGTGCGCTGCTGTTCTTTAAAAAAGACAAACTCAATATTAAACGTTTGTTGCTTACAAATAAATCTTTCGTTTCGGACTCAACAATCCAAACACCAACGGGACCTTGGCCATACTTAACCAGCTGATGAACAGCGTCGTTGCTAATATAATCCATCGCTTCTTCTTTTGTAGCACCCCAATTAATGTCCCAATAAATTCTATATTTTGATTCTGGCTGCGCGGTTTCTCGATCGTTGTTTCGAAAAATATATGCACCCTTGTTTATCTCAATTAGTGGTAGGTTTTCGATTTGTGATAGATATTTTTCCAACGGGACGAAGTTTCAGCGTACATGCTTAATTGCTTTGTTGATATCGTACAGAATAGTATTTTGCCACTTTGTTACCTGACGGATGGAATTATACAAAGTTGTATCATCCTTAAGTTTGAATCTTTTAACCGTAGAATTAAAATTTTTAGCGGGATTATTTGTTACACCCGAGTGCAAATTAAAGATTCCAAATTTCGACATTGCACCACGAAAACTATTGCGAAAATCGCTATCTTGGTAGGCAAAAAAATAACTTCTAAACTTGTCCCAGACATGGTCAACGTCATTTTCTTGAGTGTACTAATCGTCATCTGTTTCGTCTTCCAATATACGATCATATTCTTCATACTCATCTGCAGCATTTGTAGTGTTATGATTGTTTCTATAATCATTCGGGCAAAATTGGTTCAAACATTTTTCATATCCTTCCGTTGTTTCAGCCCACACAAGCTTCTTTACATCTTTATTGTACTTTCTTGAATCCATTTTCGAAAAACGCTTGTTCAACCATTGCCTAATATTCTGTATGACAAGATAATTTTGCATAGGTTTAGTAAACAATTGTATATGCATCACCGGTGCTAATACGAATTAAAACATTTTTGCAAAAAATCTGTCCAACCTTTCTCATATGATTGATGCAAAATGCGTGGTGAGCTTTTGGAAGCTCGTTTTTAATGGCAGCCCTAATGGACTTTTCACGTTCTGTAATTATGACAGTTTTTTTGAATTTAGGGATAAGAATTCCTTAACAATTTGACTAAAAAACGGTAGGTGGGTGCTTTTAAAGTCCAAACCTTCGTGGTAAACAACAGCAAATGGAACAGAAATCTCGGATTTGCTCGTTGACATTCCAATGATTGCCGGCTTGGCAGTTAGAACAGAAGTAAATCGATTTCCTATAAATATGTACGCAATTAGTTTCATTCGTAGTATTTGTTTGTATTGCAAACTGTATGCAAACTCCTTTCACTTTTTCTACACAAAAAACGACGAATGTAACTGCACAGATAAGTACTCACCTCATTGGGCGTATCGGAGACTTCAAGTATGCTTGGTATATCGCATAATAATTGCTTTACCTGTTTGCTGCTCCGTATTACATTGCAACTTCTGTAATCTGGTTTTCCTTCGCTGCCCTTCGTTTTCATGCATTTTCCTGTGTCTAGCCGACATGGGGTCGAATGTTCCTTCAGTAATAATTAACGAATATAAATAAGCAACAAATGTTAAAGGAATACGTCTCAAGGAGTTTATGAAGACAATAAGTTTAAATAGACACAAGTAACGTTAACCTGAGTAATGAATTACAGCTCGTTTCAGTTTCCACTTGTTCAGGTTATCGGATTTGTCATCATCAGGCATAAGGTCTCCGTAGACTGTCTTTTGTAAATCCACTTTTTCGGATAAATCTCGTAGCTTAAATACCCGAGCCTTTAATATTTTATCCTTCGATTTTCCCGGAAGATAACTAGTTTTAACCTCCACAAAATCAAATCCTACGAATACATAAATAGTTATATATTCTGAATTTTCAAATTAGATTTACTTGTAGGTAGTTAATATATTTACACATGGTTTGACATACTTTCATCATCCAACCACCACGCGTTAGTGCTATCAGATGTGTCAACAACGTAAACTGTATTCGCTTTTATTGGTGATTGTGGCAGTACCCGAATAAGCTTTGATTCGTCAGTGCTGGTCATAAAATGCAAAGCTTTGTAGCAGTTGAAGTCTCGTGTGACGTGAATTTCTTTTTTACCCGTAGACTACAACCACACGATGTGTTTGGAAAACCATTTAGTTCAAATTATATAATGCAAATGATGAAATAGGGCAAACAGTTTAAAGATTTTTAATTGTCATAGCGTGTGATTACGTAAAGTTTTTGCCTGCTTGTACTTATTTTGCTTTCTTCCAAGCTTAGCTGTTCCTGCGGCACCGATAAGCAAATTATATGATTACTACAGAACAGGCCAGTATTCATATAAAAGTAATTTTACCATAAGTCAAAACATACCTCTGAACTACTGGAGGACACGACAAACTTTTTGGATCCTTTCATATTTGATCGTTTAAACAATGACTAAACACACGTTAAAAACTGTACTGTACAGTTGGTATCACTATATACTGGGTTTTTCATGGTATAGTTGCAAATATGTTGTAATATGTTTTACCTTTTTTTCCGCATTCTGATTTACCAGAGGATGATTCCCCTCCTGTTCCATCGGAGTTTTTTTCCTTTAAATACATTTCAAAAATACTGCAAAAAGTTGTTCATACTGAAACATTCATACATCAGAAAACAATAATGCTTACCGATTCACCATAATCACTTCCACTATCAAATCCCCATAATATTCGCAATAATTTGTTTTAACAGTACCTTCCTTCCCAGTTTCTTTGCCGTCTATAATGTTTTTCTGCTTTTTTCACCTACACAAATGTATTGTCGTTTACGACTGCACCTTGTATTTCCATTCGTTTTTTAAACTATTCAAGAAGTTGTTTGAACATGGTAATTTCCACATCTTCATTCTGAATAATAAATACACAATCCTTCTAAATTGTTGCAATTAATACAGAGTTTGCCTTTTATTGCTATTTCAAAATTTAAATGTGCGTCGACTTGTGCTAGTATAACTAGTTAATTTTTACAAGCAACAATGTTTTTTGCAATTGTTGTCGAAACTATTGGTAGTACCACTAATAAAATATTTGTAAAATTTAGACCTGAAATTTTTTGTTCATTTAAAATTGCTCAATAACAGCAATATTTTTCCTTAAACGAAACATTTACAACAAATGTTGAGTACTTTTGAAATTTTGTACACAAAATATTATTTGTACAATGCGTATTCAAAGGATTATCGTGTACAATTTAAAAATGATGGTCACAACGGGAACTGTTGAATCATATGTTCTAATTCATATTATCAGCAAATTACTGTTACCGAATTTCTGGGACAGTCGGAATTATGGATTTTTTAATGGTTAATTAATTCAAATATACTAAGGTCACTTGAGAATCGAATTTTGCTGCTTCTAAAATATCCCTTAAACATCTTGGAACTACACTTATTAAAAGTATAATCTTAGAAGTTATCAAGTAAAAACGTTTACTACTGCTTGAGTGAGAACATTTCAGGAAACTACAGAAACGTATTTAATTTAATTCACACAATTTTGACTGAATGTTCAACGGAGGTTTTAACTGTACGTGTTATTGCGGGCAGGGACTGTTTCAATATACCCGGGTGTAGGTTAGAAAGAACTAAAATAATGTAAGAAAATCTTGAAGCATCTAGAGATAACGGCAGATCTTGCGCTTGTCTCTGTAATTTCATACCAGTTAAGCGAACGACAGCCTTAACTCTAAATTTAGGCGAGGCGATAAGTAATTTTTCCTGTATATCCGTATATACAGATAGTACGAGCTGTCCTGCTAATACGAACCTGTAAACAAATGTTCATCCAAATAAGTTTAGAATGTATGTCAGTTGTTAATATTGTGGCTTATTTTTGTTTTATGTATTGATCATTTATCGCTTTCTTACCAAAGGACTGCAAACATCTGCTGATAAATGCTAGATGACGGAATAAAGCAAACGGTGTCACCTATTTCGAGACTACCAGAGTGTCCAATCCAGCGAAGCTGACAACTGACGTAGTTGGGGAAAATTCTTTCTTGTATGGTTACCCCATGCAGTTCAGTATTAATAAAGAAAAGCCATACTCAAAGCCGTAGAATAGAAAATCCAGGCCAAACATGGCAGTGCAGAAAGAGAAAACAATTACAGTAATTAGTGATGCCTTTACACAAACACAAAGACAAAAAGAACCGATAACGTTGCTCCACATAAATTGAAATGGCCTCCATAGCAAACGAAATTCTTTTATTACGGTCTTGGATAGACTCTTTGGATCGCATCTGAGATAATCAAAAATATTCCACTGTAGTATGCGTCAATATTAGTTACAAAATTAGCAGAAAACACGGCTTACATTTTCAATGTCTCCTAATGGTTGTACAGCATCTAATACTGCTCCACTTTCAAAAATGAATTTCCACCACCCAACAGGGAGTAGGTATAGTAGAGCGTTAAGCAGAAGAGACAATTGAATATATTTCAATTCTGTTCTTTTCCGGGTTTGGGAATGATCTTGAAATTGATGCACTGACGGGTGCAGTCGACGTGTAAAATGTGTATTGCTGAAACATTTGTTGACTAATTCTGATTAATATAACAAATAACGTGCAAAATAACATGCATTGTGATACAGTTCGTACGAGTGTATCCATGCTTACCCTCGTAAAACAGTAAATGACTGATGCCAACACTCAGCATTGTAATGGGCAACAGTTGCTAGTCGGGAGGGTAAACAGTTCATCCCACCTGTTAATCAAACTTCTTAGTTAATTGTATTTACATGGGTCAAAGAAGTGTTAATATATAAAGTAAAACTCTGTAAGGCCTTAAGGGCAAGAAATGGGAGTATAAACCCCAATAAAAAAAATATAAAGTAAAATCAGCTATAAAATTAGTGGCAATGACAATATTGTTTATACCCAGCTCAAACGACTTCATGTACAATCCACAAAAACGAAAAGCAATAAAAGGCACGTAACATGGCAACCAAAGAGATGGTGTGACTATTTTTGGATAATTTTCGTCGTAATAAACATTTCTATACGACGCAATTGTTGAGGCTAGTGATGTTGGATTCATGGCACCAAACAAAAACAAATTGAAGTCCGAAGTGATCAATTCAAGACTGAACAGACCTTGTACTACAAGACGTTAAAGTGATTGAACAATAGAAGGTGAATGCTTATTTTTTGTAATGTCCAAGTTAAATTAAGGACGAGTGGTTCATGAAAAAAATAGAGACAGTATGTCTAAAGAGAAGGGTGAATGTTTACATATTAGAAATAATATTCTTGGAAAATTGGTTCGAGCGGATGATGAAATGCTTCAGGTATGCCTTAGGAATATTTTCAAAGTTCTAGCACTGTTTCTTCAAGCAAAATGGTGTGTTTTTTAACAAAAGAATATTAGAGTGCTAAATGTAAATTATTTTGTACAGGTATTAGAACAGCCAATGCAATTGTCGGCCGTATATTTCAAGAAAAAAGATTTCACGAAATGCAGGAAACTTATGATGGAAGTTGACAAATACATGACTATGCACCGCAAAGCTATTGTAAATTCCGAAAGTGCAAACCAAAAGGCAGAAGACAAAATTCAATTTCAGCCAGTAACTCCTACAGGAAGCATTTCATATAAAGATATTGTTGGAATGGATGTAAGTTAAAGTGAAATTGTCACAGATTTCTTTCTCGTTTTTTACGATTGGCGGTGTAAATGATGTTAATAATAATGAAAGAAAATTAGAGGACGCTAAAAATCTCATTCACGAGTTAATTATACATCCACTCAAGTTTCAAAGCTTACTTACATGTAAAATGCGTGGATGTACTGGAGTCTTACTGTTTGGTGCTCCAGGAAATGGGAAGTCTGTATTTGCAGAAGCAACGGCGTATGAGCTAAATGTTCCATTTTATAATGTTCAGGTTTGGCTTTAATACTTGTCATGTATAAGACTTGCAGTATAATTTTTACTCTGTGATTGCCTAGTACATGTAAGCAAATATTTGTCAATTGAACAGTTACGAAATGTGATTTTTGTTTTCAAGGCAAGTGAGCTAAAAAGCAAATGGCATGGTGAGAGTGAAAAACTTGTGCACGGTCTATTTGAGCAACTCAGGAAAAACAAGGTATCAGTCTTGTTTTTAGATGAAGTTGGCAGTGTAACGTCGGAAAGAAACCAGCAAGATGGCATGTCAACATTTAAAACGCAATTATTAGTGGAGATGTCAGGTATTAGTTCCCGGACACATGATGGAGTTATTCTCGTACTGGCGGCAACTAATTTGCATATGAATATAGGTACGCTCATTAATTATACATAGCAAATAAAAATATTTGCATAACGTGAATGCTTTGATTACTCAGATCCAGCTTTCCTGTCCCGATTCTCGTACCGGCTTCATATTAAACCACCAAATGATGAACAACGGCTGCAAATTATACAAACGGAATGTAGCAAGCACGGAATTGAATTATTACAAATAAACCTTCACTGTCGTAATATATAGCAAATATTTAATTCAGTCCACGTGGAATAATACAATTATTATTTTCTATCAACGGAATATTATTTCCTCTAACATGAATTCCATACCAGCCGTGCAACATTTTCACATTTTAACATTAACACGTGTTTTATAGAAACGAATTACGTGTAATTAGGGAAACGATTAAACACGTTGGAGCTTTATATTTGGAGTGCCGAGTTAGGTTTTAAGGGGAAATTTGCCATTATAATACAGAATAATGGTGACAGAGCATTGAGTTACGTGTTGTCGATTGTTTGACTTTAGATTTTTTAGGGAGTTAGTAGTAGTGAGTTGGTACATGGGAGTAGGTTGACGTTAACACGTGAAGGGGTTTAGTACTTGTGAGTTTTGAGGGAGTTAGGATTTAAAATGTATAAAGGAGTCACTTCCCTTGAGTTGTGAGACAAAAAGTATTTGGAAGTTGGAAAGTAGCTAAAATTTGGAAGATAGTAATTGTACTTCTGAGGTCAAGGAATTTAGGATTTGCAAGTTATGATAGAGATAAAATTTTGAAGTTAGAATTTGGGGTAGAGTAAGGAATTGGAAATTATAACTCGGGAGTTAGAACTTGGTAGGGAGTTACGACTTGGGAGTTAGAACTTGGGAGGGAGTTAGGATTTGGGAGTTAGGCGTTAGTGGTTGGGAGTTAGGATTTGGGAGTTAGGCGTTAGTGGTTGGGATTTAGGCGTTAGTGGTTGGGAGTTAGGATGTGGGAGGTAGGATTTGGGAGTTAGGATTTGGGAGTTAGGAGTTAGGAGTTAGGAGTTGGGAGTTAGGAGTTGTAATTAGGGAGTTAGGTTTTAGGGTCTGCCCAATAGTTGTCTTTGCCTTCATTTACGTGTCCGAATAGCAGTGCTGCCATATTCTATTCCGAATAGAATAGGAAACTGGGGAATTGAATAAAATAGCAGGGTATTTAGGCGAAAATGAATAGAATAGACTTGAATAGCCGTTGAACCAATACCAATGGACTAGAATAGAATAGAATATGCCAGCATCTAAAAACACAAGAATAGATTAGAATAGAATAGGAAATTCGGATCAGGCCCTATTCAAAGATCCAGCATTCCTTCCAAGCAACTTCCTGCAACTTGTTGAATAGTTGCGACGACAGCATAACACATGAAAGTCTCTGCAGAACTTCCGTTTTCCATTCCCATCCCAGGGTCATGCTTGATGCCACTAAATAATGAAGCTTTTTTCGCTTTATTTCACTTCCTGTGTCAAATCGAATAATCGTAACCTCATATCGACCATACCATTATTGGCTGTGCTCCAGCTCGTGCGACATTTTTCAGCTTCATTTGTAGAAGTTTCGTATTGTAGAACTATCTTATAAGTTATAAGTGCGCATGAAATATATAAACTACAACATATTTTTTAACAACATACATTTTTGTTATTAAGTGTGAAATGGGTGGAGCTGAGAGGAAAACTCGATATAAAACCTACAAAAACTGAAAAAGTTCATAATTCTGATTCCAGTTCACCCAGCACAAACTTTAACTCCGGCGGCTCTTTAGGGATTATATTTAAAAACGTTCGCAGCTTGATCAACATCCCCGTTGTTAGTAAAACGTACAAAACCATACAAAATCCTTAGCAAAATTAGTGGAAACAAAATCTCCTAAAGCGAAAGTTCTCGATTTTAAAATCAAAGTACTTGCCCTCATCCCCGATTATCAACTATGCGTTTATAAACAACAGGCCAAAACTATTTGACCAAAACCTAAAGCCCAAAAAGTAATGCAATACTGACTGAATTTAAATCCCAAGAATTTCGAAGCGCACAACATTCTCGTCCTTCATCTCAGCTTCAGTAACAATCGTATTCTATGACGTGGTTTAAAAAACCGGTGGGTACGAATGAATAGGTGAGTAGAATAGGAATAGAATAGGTTTCTGGGGAAAATGTGGGAATAGGAATTGACTTGAATAGCCTTGCCACCACAAGCTGTGAATAGAATATGAATAGAGTAGCCACGCATACGCTCTGTAGTGAATAGAATTGAATAGAATATAAAGCTTTTGAGCAGCACTGCCGAATAGCAATTTTAAATATTTAAGCAATTCAAATGAACCCACCTGTTGTAAACGATTTTCGATTCAATTCAATTCAGTGCCCAAACTGAATTGAATTGAACTGTTTATTACGGAACTGAATCAAAAATCATATTTCAAATCAGTTTAGTAAGCAAACTGAACTGAATCGAAAAGTTTGAATCAAACATGAATCGTTCTGAGCACTAATCTGATACTTGAGAACCGGGTCAGTAAATCTTGCGAACCGAACTTGGAATGGACTTGAACCCGAACTTGGAATTCAAGTACTTGAACCTTACAACTTTGTAGTATGAAATCACAAAAACACTCCAACGGGTGGAGCTAAGATTTTCAATTTCCGTCGTATTTATAAAATTCAGATACGGGTTCACTCATGGTTTTTCCCTTGTGTTACAGTCTTACCGGACAATTTACTTGAACAGTTTTTCAAAAATGATGAAAAATTAGAAGAATAAATACTTTGAAGCACTGCGATTTACAGAATACACAACAGTCACTCCAAATGAAAGTGAGCTCCTGCTTCTGTGCATATCTCTGTATAGTCATGGTTTCTATAATTCGTATTGCAGAAGTGCGAACAACCAAAGGAGAAGAACGCACAAAGGAACCAAACGTTGGAACTAGGATACTTGAATAGGTACTTGAAAGTGCAAGTTCGGGTTCAAGTAAAACCCATGCCCAGACCCGAACTTGATCCTTAGTTCAAGTTAATTGTGTGGGACTGCACTTGGACCAGAACCGACTTGAAGTTCCAAGTTCGGATCCAGCAAATACTTCAACTTGACCCGATTCAACCAAGTAGAAGCGCTCATGATCCCGAACTTGCTCCGAACTTGACCTGACTTGATACTTGTCAAGTACTACTTGAACTTGAGGGCAGCTCTGCTGCAAAGGCCTGGAAATTGCCAATGACCAACCAAACCATTTCTCAATTTAATTGATTTCAATCTCGACCACACAATAAATCATGTGCATGGCTCTATTACCGGTAGTTTCAATCCCATTGCAGATTTTAATTAAAATGGATCGTTATCAATGGTAGTGTCGCCGAGATTGCGCATGTGTGCGAACGTAGAGTCCGCAATTTGGGAGCTGAGAATCAATTAGCAGAACTGCCGGAGGTTCCTCCATTATTAGTGAGCGCAGTGACTGGATGAGTTAATCAGCACATATTCCCATACACATCTGGCCGCTGTGAGCTGGAAAGGAACGACCATGGAACTAGATTCACAGAGGAGAACCGGAACAGAAGTGTTCAGTTTGTGAATAAACCAGACATGTCCAGCCTTCGAAGGCTAGCCTTCAATGAAGGCTTCATTGAAGGCGGAATATCAATTTTCCAGAGGGTTGACAAGGGAAGGCGGGATGGCTGAATTAATTCGGGAAGGCTGAAGAAAGCCTTTCTAGTATTAACAGAAAACGGAAGGCGAATGAATGAATCATGTAAAGTAGCCCTCTGCTACTTAGAAGGCTTCGCGCATGCAATGAACTACAATATATAGTTACAAATACAACAATGAGATTGTACTAAAAACACTACAAATGCACAAATATAGTTATATGCACCATGCATCAACAATTCACTCAATGAAATAGTTCGTTAATTGAACTTGTCTGAAATATTTCAAGATTTGAGTGAACTTGAGTGATCTGAAAATATTTTAATTTATGAAATGAATGAGTTTGAATTGAATTGTTTGGCAAATGCAACGAACGTGAATGAACGTGAATGTCTAACTATGTCTAACTACTATCTGAATTGAACTGAATGTGAGAATACGTATAACGGAAATCAGATTTAGCGTATACGCTTCTAATGCTTAAACCTATCCAAACCAACAACAAACTAAATATTTTAGGCAGATTGATATCCCTGAAGAATCCTAATTTTCAACTAAAAATAATATCGAAAATAATATTGATTACTTTGTTTTTATTTCACCTTTGTAGTGAACTTGTTAACTTACAACAAAGTAACAAACGCAACTCTTAGAACCAATAGATACCCTTAGAATCACTTATGATGAATGCATGCCATAAATGTGTCATTCATCTAATATAACATCGACTTTCGAAAATTAAAATTTCGTATGGGATTTTTCGTTGGAAAGATGGGCCAGGTTACACAAAATTTAATTCGGATCCCGAGTAGGCATGTGGCGAGGGTTATTTGTTAGCACATTATTTAATAAAAAATTTCAGGAAGAAAACAGGACACTGTGTGATTAAACTTTAGTGAAGTAAATAATTTTGGTAGATATTAGTATTGTACATTTAGTAATTCGGAATCGTTTGTAGAATGAAAAATCTGCCAAATTTGTGTTTATGCTGCAAAGTTATCGTCAAAATTATATCAAAATTATCAAATATTTGAAGCTTTATGATACTTACTGATTTAAGGAAATAGGTAAATTTGTTCAAATTCACGTTTTTGCATGTCAATGAATGTTTTGGATTGAAAATTTGTTTAAACCAAAAAACCGGTTTAAACCAAAAAACCCGGTGTGTTTTTTGTTGAAAAAAAAACAAAAAAACCACCAACCGTGGTTTAAACATTTGCTGCGTGGATGAAACTTTCGTTGCACAATGAAAGTTTAGGTTAGTGCTGTGGTCACAATTTACGTTAAACGTGTTATTAGGTTATTAGTGTGGGCCGTTTTGTTGATTGAATCAACCAATTTTTATTCCAACCATTGAACTGTGATTACATGACAAATTTAGTTGGACATGTGTACTTGAGCCAGCTTTCTCCACAAAATAATTGCCTTCATTACATTAATTATCACAAAATCAACACGAGTTAAGTTATAACACGATGTATTATTTAAACCATATCTCAGGGGTAGGATTTTTGTAAATCTCCTTGAAATTATATTAAAATTTTCTTATTGAATATAATGTAACTGCAAGGAAGTCCTCAACGATTTCAAAAATTAACCAATCTAAAAACCGTTTTTATGCCAAATTTTCCTAACACGTCAACAAATGTGAAAATCCCTGTCGAAAACGGTCCACAAATTTGAAACTCCCGGTCCACGTATTGTTGCTATACATTTGTATATTCACAAACAAATTTGACACTTTTCCAAAGTCGTTGAATGTAGTTGATAGTCTTTCCGGAAGTCATTTTACATTCAACTCGGTGTATCAGCTCAACAACAATTTACACAAAATAAGAAACATTATGCTTCTTCTGCAAAGGAGCTTGTAAGCATTAACGTAAAATAAGCAATCGGATTAAAACTACAAAGCAGCAACAAGTGGTTTCAACCTTCCAGGCAACATTCGTCGCACTCAAAGATTTTCTTTCTCACGGGTCCAATGCCCACATGAATCGCATTTTCCCTGGACCTTTTTCAACGGTGGGTCTAAACGTAACCCACTGTTCAGCTCTTGTCCAATTACATGACCCCTGTTGCGCTGTTCCCGTTTGCTGGGATTGTCGAGGAGGCGGTTCACCGCCTCCATTATTATTATGGCGTTTTGAATATCTCGGGATAGGATTCAGTGTTTGATACGCGAAAATAAAAATTCAACAAAATTCCTCATCTATTACTTCCCGTCTCGATGTATTGCCATTTTCAAATTTTGGGTACATCTGGAGGAATAAAATGGGTGTAATGACCCCACCGGTGATAGATTTGCAGGCTGCATCACATGAATCATAAATCATATGAATTCAGAAATGTGGCTTCTGGTCCCTGATAATGTACTTTATGGCTGTTATGATCACATAATGCCTGAATTTATAAACCAAATTAAGTTAGCAATAGTTTTGTACAAGAGTAAGGGCTAATAATTATGAATTCCGAATATGTGTATGAGGATTTATAAAGGTAAACATTTCGGGTAATAAGTTGGATAACTGCGAATGTATGAAACAAAGTAATTTGTTTCATTGCAAAACTATAAAGGGATGTACAATAACAAAGATCACCCTTCATACCCATGGATTGTTAATCCATATTTAAAATGAACTGGAAAATAATAAACTACCTGCAATATTATTCATAGTCCTTAAAAGCATTGGAATCATTCGTTTTAGAATTCATAAACTTAATCAAAAACTTAAATACAAATATAAACTTCCACAATATACAATAAGGATTCGATGCTACTATACTATTTAACTGGCAGAGGCTTGTGAATAAATCTGGGAGACAGTGAACTTATATCTTCGAACAACAACTTCGTGGTGCAGTTCCAGGCCATATCCTATTAATTTTTTATAATATAATAAGCAGAGCTATGCAAAATAATTGGTCTTCAATGACAAAATACAAAACAAAATACCTGAAATAAAATATGAAAATACAAAAGACCAAGTAAAATACCTCAGGTTACAGTACTAAAATACAAGTAAAAATACAATACATCGTAGGTAATTTAAAATCCAAAATACTGTATTTAAGATACAATATGTTCCTTAAAATACCTCCCTATAATGCTCATTCTTCGGGTGTTAGAACACAAACAGCTTTAAGAAGCAACATTTTAAAACATAATCACATTACTAATTTTTTTCATAGACATGAGTAACGAATTGTTCAACTGTTGCCAAATTGGTCAGTTCATTATAAGTATAGTTTAAGTCGTTTTGACTCTTAATGAAGTACATAATGTGGATTAAAATGAAATTTTATTTAATTAAATACATTTAATTATTATAAAAAGAAGTTAGTATCTGAACTTTAAATCGAGTTGGTCTACGGCGTACCTTAAATATCGTTGGTGAAGAGACAAAATGGTTTGTGCTGTACAAAAGCCTGCGCGTGTAGCCTATTTGCCTCTCCAGTGACGATATGTAATATCGATACCCTACACGTGTTTGATGTAGTACCGGGATTCATTCAAACCTATGTTATTCCAATGTTAAAATGGAATTCTCACAGATATTGCACATCATACAAGCTACTTACAATGTCGAAGTTAGAAATCATACACGTGAAAAGTATTTTGAGACAAATACTTTAACTGAAAAACATTTCACATGTCATTGAGAGTAAGTAAATACCAAATACTTTACTGGCTCTTAAAATACTACGTACAAAATACTTGCCCATTGCTTGCCAATTTTGAAATACAAAATACTTTGTGATCTGAAAATACTGTATTTAAAAATACTGCATAGCTGTAATAATAAGATATGTTTAATGATCACGGTGAGCTTACAAGCAGATTATCTTACCTCAATTTATAAGGCAAATTACATCCTAACTGTCAAAGCCATAACCCGTGCTGTAATAAAACAATTCAATGACTGGTGTAAAAAACTGACTTGAATGCCATCTTTATGAAAATGGATTTGTAGAAACAGAGCATGCATTAAACATGCCATTTATTAATTATGATACTAATAGAACTGTAAGAGTTAACGTATTTAAATACCTGGACATCATCTTGGACTCCCGAATTAACTTTCGTCAAATACAATCCGCATGTCAACCAAATAACCCCTTCAAGTAGGATCCTATTCAAATACTAAGATGGACCTAAAATAGTTCAGGCTGTATTTAAAAATATCTGTGCTGAAATGCCTTTGTGAAAAAATACCTTTCACAGACAGACTATACGTACAGTGAGATCACCAATTTAATTTCAGTTAATATTCAAAAAATCGATTTGAAGACCAAGCCATAGTGTCCTTATATTCCATTGTCGTAGGATTCTATTTTTTAGATTGAAACCAACGGAGTATACAAGTTGTAGAGAAGCTCCGGGCACGAACTTCTGGTTTATTTTGTGAGGTCCGGCATTTAACTCCACTCGGCAGTAAATTCCATAATTTTTTAGCAATAAAATTTAATTGCAACTCCACTACAACTTCACTTTCTGTGGTGTTTGGGGTTGTGCTTGCTCTACTTGGATAGAGAACTTAGTGGCGGTGTTCATCGTTGTGACTGTAGAAGTGTGCAGTAGCAGCTTTTTCAAATTTTAGCTTTTCGACAGCTAAACTAAAAATTGGTATTAACCTTCCGTAACCTCTCGGCTAAATGACCGCGTAATTATAATTATATGTTATAACGAATCATCGGACATGAAATCTGGTTTTATGGGATAAATTTGATGGGTATCATTAAAATTTTCACCAACCGCCAACAAATAGGCACGCGCTATGTTAAGCTGTGAAGAAGGCATTGCAAGCTGCAGCATCTAATTTAAAGGAAACATTTCTGTGCTCCTTGCCAAATGATACTTTTGAGCTGATTGAGCTACTCGCAACTAAAACTGAAATTCAAGCGAATCGAACAAAATATTGTCCCACTGTGATTCTCACATGTATTTGATACTTATCTGCTGAAGTACAATATTAAAAATTAAAAAATTAATTTCTTTATTCAGGATTCTTTTCGGGCGGAGCCCATATCATCCGTTTATTGCCAGTTTTACATTTTAGATTTTACATTGTATGTTGGATTTTTAACCTAATTTGCTTAATCTATGGAGGAGAGAGAGCAAGGTAGCACAGAAGGAGATTAACTCATGACGCACTGATGGTGCACTGTCTAGCTATGACAGAGGCACACCTCTTCCAAGAGCATCGGTACATCCACCCACATTTAAGGGAGTGTTGGGTGCATTCTAACAAGCAGTACATCCCCCAGAACCCAACATCTATCTCTCTTTCTCTCACCTCCGCGACTGCAGGGGCACTGGGCTTTGAAGCCATTCCTCAACGATGGTAGTTGAGTACATTCAGTGCTGGACTACTACAGCAGTCCGCTGAAGTACAATATGGATTAACCTGCAATTTTTACTCTAAAATTTATTAAAACAAGCTTACCCGTCAAGTTTGTTAGCTTCCTGACATTATTTTGGAGATTGTATGTAAACAAAAATGTTTCTAGCTTTATTTTGTATGTACTGTAAAAAGAATTCGTGACTCGAAGCAATCTCTTCAAGTATAATAAGTACAACAGTTTATTCAATCATTTAATCATGAATACAATAAGTTTGGATAGGGCTTCCCCGTCCGAAACTCTAGCTACTCCTCTAAGTCAGAGAGACCCCTACTCTAAAGAGAGACTGACTCCTCCAACTGACAATGACCCCTTTTATACTTTTTAGAACCCAAATCTATTGGTCGTTAGCTCCGGCCAATAACTTATTCACAATTACAAATATAGTTAAATATAATTTAACTTAAAATAACAATCAATAGTAACTTCAGTTCATCATTCCTTCGGTGGCTAAGACAACGGAACAGTTATGTTACAGTATATATATGTGTATCTTATACCGATTTGGGGTTCTGTGACACTGCATTCCCAATTGGTATTAGATTTTTATTATTATTTATTATATCGTATATCTATTTAAAGAAGTTCCAAGAAACCATTGCTTGTTTTCTGAAATGTATTTCACTAAAAGAATTCAGTTTCAAATACAGTACTTTAAACTAGTGGTCGGACTAGTTCAGTTTGGTTCGTAAAATTCAGTTTAGTTCGGTTCACAAAGTGAACTGGTTTATAATTTAAATATAATAATATAAATTTTATAACGGTGACACTGCCTTTTGACCGAAGGTATGCAGTTTCTACAGTACAATTTTATTATATACTCGTTCCGATTATCTACGGAAGCAAATTTACTGTCCCAGTGCGGTCCCGATTTTAAGTGGGAATAATTTTCCTGTTCCTGTCCAGCATGATTTTAAGTGAGGACAATATTTTTGTCCCCGGAAACGTCCCGTCCAGTGGTCGTTAGAGGAACGGGTGACACCCGGGTGCGTGGGAACGGGTACGGGAACAAATATTTTGTTTGTACCAGTTTGGGTACGGGAACAGGAACAAACTCAAGTGAACACGATCCCTGGAAACAGGAACATGAAAAATTGATATAGATTATTACATTCCATTCTTTTTTTCCTCCAATTTCTACTTATAGATCCTTTGCTTTAAACGTAATGATGTTAAAACTCCTGTTTCAGTATAATTGCAATATTTTCTACACAAGTTCTACAAGTTAAAAATATTAAAATAATTATTATAAGTTTGTGCAAATTCTGCTGCAATTTTCATGCTTTTGAATTGGTTGTGCACTTAAGGGGAGTACCCATTGTGTGGGAACGGCAAGGCACTCAATGACCAGTGTTAGGCTGGACGACCCTGGTTCCCGGTAGAAGCACTAGATCTAACGTTAAAAGCAAAGGTGTCCGCCTATCCTACATATAGGCCTATTTGTAGGCTAATTATAGGGTGCGAGGATTTTATTAAAGAGGCTTGTAGGTAAAATAGGGTGCAAGAATATACACTGCAAACCTAGCCTACAAAATAGGTAGGCTCAGCCGTCATAAAATTATAGGCATATATGTAGGCTATTGAAGCACATCATTTTCATTTAATGGTATATGGAACGGGCAAAATGAAAATTAAAGAATAATCCGCGACTGGTACTTGCAGATTGTATACCACTGAAATAAATAATTATTGCGTTTGTAATAAAGCTGACTTTGGAAATGTTTCTTGCGGTATTTAATTTGTGAAATCTTAAGTATGACATCCCTTTTGACCAACGTTGTAAAATTTGGGCACTATTTCCGGCGCAATCCAAAGCGAGGTCGACACTGTTCCGCTCTTAGGTACTTTGACCAAGGTGACTAAACTATTTTATTCCGATTACATTGACTTGAGACATTGTTTTTAATTAGAGTGGAATGCTCTTAAATAGTCTGTCAGTAACGAAAAGCATAGGGAATGGTGTAGTATTTGTTGATCTAATTTGTCAATGAAATGTAGGCAAATATGTAGGCTTGGTGGTCCCCATATAGGAAGGATGTAGGATAGGCTGGCCTATTCGGCGGTTAAAATGTAGGCATATATGTAGGCTCGGTTCAAATTTTATAAATAGGAAGAATATAGGATAGGCTGAGTCATTTGGACACCTTTGGTTAAAAGAGTAACTCGGAGCTTTCATTTAATTCCTTCTAAATCGCCTTTCTTCCGCAATTCCTCAATGCGAACTGCTGGAAACAAATACGTAGAAATGTACACTCACAAATTGCTACAAAATATTTTCAATTTGACTGAGCAAATGGCTTGTAAATAGAAGATGTAATACTTGTATGTATGCACACTCTGTTTTTAAATCAACTTAAATCTATAAATAATTGCCCATAGCTATACTTACATACATATATACAATTTAACTAAATAATTCGGAACTGTCTATCACTAGACTGTAGTGAATTGACAGTAAACATGTATGTAAATTACAATACATAATTTTAGTAAATCAATATGTGTGTTTTCACAGCTCAAACTTTCGTGGTAATAGGTTTAACTTGGTTTATTTCCATTTAGGATTTTGATATATGTACACTTGCTTACTTCAACAGTTGATTGGGCATGGAAAAGGTTTGTGCCAACCGAATAAATTTGAATCAGACTACTAATTAAATTAAAATAAATTAACTTAAAATTAATAGACTGACCAGGAACTGTCAGAACTGAACTTGTAGAAAATGGCTACTAAACGAACGTGTAATTATTCCTTGAGTACTAATTGACCTTGTATTTTTAAATGCTTAGAAAGAATAATCATCGAAATGCTACTGTCCAGATTTTCCGTAGTATTGATTTTAGTTAATTTAAAATTCGAGTTGTCTTTCAGTTTCACAAAAACAAAACCAATCTTTCAATCCCATGACGTGAATTTGGGAACATACGTTGATTTATCTTCAGTAATTGAACATTTCCAAACATGCGTTATTAATTTTATAGAATTCACATCCGAATTGGTAAATTACTCAGAAATGCCTGTCTTAGTTCCTACAATTAAAACCAAACTGAACCAACCCCTTTTCACCACAGACCAAGTTGAATTTCAAGAGGATCATAGACCAAAATTTCAAATGATATCTTGCTATATTCACATTTTTCTGATTGATAAAGTCAAAGTGCATTTTAAGCATCTGAAATACAAAGTGTATCAGTCGCTTTCTGTGAAATTGCATTCACAATCATTACTTTTTTATCCGTATGCGTATTTCAGCAAAAAATGAATATCGTCTTGTCTTCTTCCTGGACGCTCTCCGGACAATTCGAAGCAATATTTTCTCAGATTTGCAAATCGGACGAAATTCCTACTGTTATTTTAACGTCTCAGCCACAACAAAAATATCCAATCAACCAAAAACTCAAAATTTACTGGATATTCATTTGCTACTACTGTGTGCAGAAACATTGTAAATCACACTACGGAGGGCGGAAATACCAGGAGCTAATTAATGTGAAGGAAATCACGTCAGCATTATCACCACTTACTGGAAATGGGAGAAATATATGTTGGCGGTTGTTTCTTGAAAAAAAAAGAATTTCGTTTGGATACAAAAATGCTGATAATTCACCACTTTCAAGGCAATCACAGGAAACATTAGAACGAAAAGTGCTTTTTCATTTATGGAAAAGCCTGAACTACTCTGATACCAATCGCATGCCCAAAACTTCATGTCCGGCGCAAGCAATCTACAAGAAAAGTTTGCTTAACCAAGAGAGAGATCATATTCATGGTGAACTATTAATTTCTGACTACTACCAGCAGGGCTACAAATTCATTACATCTGACGGTATCCAAAGTGTGAACAGCTCATTCATGATCACCAGGCCGTTTCAGTGTTTGGTTTGGGTAGCAGTTTTTGGATCTCTGGTTTTAATGTCGTGGCTTACTCACCTTGTATTGTTACTAACAGTTGGAAATAAGGCAAAGAGAGCTGGTGAGATTTTTCTCTGGTACATTGGAACATTGTTAGAGCAAGGTGATATGCAAGGGTTGGGGTCGATGGGTAGTAAATGGGCTACGAAAATCAGTACAATATTATTTATAACATGTTGGATTTTGTCATGCTTTGTTATAAGTAGTAACTATAAGGCTGTTGCAAAGAGCGACTACACTGTGAGTCATCCTTTTGAAACTAGATGGAAATATTTCCGTGAACTGGCAGAATTTAAACTGTATACTGTGGTGAGCCCGAACAACTGTCAGAGATTGCAAATAATCAAATCCAATTATACCAACTTTGGCACAGCTATCCTTCCTAACAGTCGATTGGGCGAGACTATATGCGTGAATAACAAAACGAGACTTGAAGACAATAACTGCGATTTCTTCGTTTCATCGTACCGGGAGCGACAAGCTCTGAAAGAAAAATTTTTCAGTGGAAGCAGACAGCTGGTCCCCATTGTGGAAACTGTTTTTCGAAATATGGAATTTCTTTGTGAAAAGGAAATGGACGATCTAATTTCGACCAGACTCTTGCAGGTTAAAACTGCGTTCGTGTGTCGTCAGGAGGATTTTCCCTTTTATTGGGCTTATTTCAAGAAAGTTATCTCAAAACTGAAGCTTCCGCGGACGTTTCATCATAATTGGAAAACATCGGATCATTTCCTCACGCAAACATTCTTTTACAAGTTTGGCAACGAACCTAGCAAATACCATAGAAATGTTTTGTTGGATACATTGAAAAGGTTTCTAACTTCGGGCATTTATAATTTTTGGTCGAAATGGGAGAAAATTAGATTAAGCTCAGGCAAGAACGCGACTCATAAATTGATTGTGGACGATGTTACGGTGAAAGACTTTCAACCGCTGGCATTCGCCACTTCCGAAGTTAAGGTGGTGTTTGATTTGGTGATTTTGGGTTGGATTATATCAACCTTAGGTCTGGTAATGGAATTTCTTGGCTGGGCAAGGTACATTCCTAAACTTTAGTCGTCATGAATATCTGCCTTGTCACGGATAAGTAGTTATATGTTCCATGCATACGTAATTATAAGAATTCATATTGCTATTTTAGGAAATTACAAAACTTCAGCGTATATTTGTACTGCACTACGGTAAATACAGTAAATACCTAACTTCGACTAGTATTATTAAAAAGGACAATCGTGCATAAGTTTCCCGTCTGTGAACCCCGGTTTGGAAAATCATCCTCATTTTGTTTTGGGCCACTTGTACTCCATGTCCGCCTTATTGGTCATCAATATCAATTATAATTATTTGAATTTTGAAATGGTTTTGCTGTATATTTCTTTACATTATTTTTATTTGGTTTCACATTTACAGTTCTCGACACCGCAATTTTAGACTTGAGCAGATTAAAGAACGTGCAAATCGTCGCTGAAGAGGCAAAATGATCTAAATGCTGTACGGCATGCGAACGTAGACCATTTTGTGTTAAAAAAATATTTCTATGAAGGTGAGATCGTCGATGATAAAATGGAAAACAGACCTCACATGCTCATCAGTTACTGAATTTCCCTAACGTTGCTTTCTATTTTTACGAATCCAGCCTACAAATCCTCAATCATACTCAATAGCCATTTTGGGCAAAAGAAACACCTACCCTATAACCTTGCGTACAAATCGTAGCACCCTGTTGCCAACTGTGATGAAGTTTTTAAATCAAATAAGTTTTATCCAATTTATATCGGCTGGCCTTAAATTTTTTTTAAATAATAATTTTGTAACTTCACAGTACAACATTAGAAACCGGTAGGATTATGCAAATTCTGTTGATAGGTATACAAATCGGTAGGGTAAACTAAGAATTATGCACGCTTCCTAGTTAAAATGTAGAAAGAAAGCAAAACATCGCCAATTTTAGTGGTATACACCAAGGTAAGCCAAAAATTTCAACTTTTAAGTTGTAACAAAGTAAAAAATGCTCGTTTAAGAAAACGTATAGGCTAATATTTACCTATTTCTAGGATGTGAAAGTACGAAAAATTCATCCTATTATAGGCAAGTAGTGTTTATTTAGCTCTGTGAGTCCATTGGAAGGTACATGCATACAATGGTACAAATTTTGAATATTGTGTACCAGTTGTATTTCGAATCATTAAAGTTGCATACAAAGTTAGCACAGCACTAGAATATAAATATAGTAATGTATTACTTCATTGCATTTTCTCATTTCCTGACTTATGAATTCGGGACGCTCTCACGTGTGTTACGTAGAAAAGCACTAAAAATGCTACACCACACATAAATAGGCTCAAAAAATTGACATAAGTCATCACTTCTGGATTTTTTTCCACCGAATTCCCCACAACTATTGGGTAAATGGCGCAAACTAAACCTCCGAAAACCGCAATACTTGATGTGATTCGGTCAGTCACGAAAAGATATTTTTCAATATAAGCGTACATGGATGGATACACCGTGGACATTCCTAACCCAATCCCGACGCTTCCGACCCACAACCAAGTCACATTAGAACCCGCCCACACAAGTAGAATGATGTTAGAGATCAGCAAGAGTAAAAAGTTCCCAGCCAAAATAAAGTGAGGAGCTATTTTCAAAACAAGTAGAATTCCAAGCAACCGTCCCGAGGCGAATCCCATTTGCAGTCCAAAAGCTATTCTAGCACTTTCCTTCTCAGACAGACAAACTTTCGAAAAATGTGAGAAAGTCGGGATAAACTGTGACGTAGTAAGTTCCAGCCCCGCGTAAAATCCCATAACGCAACAGCAGAGAACCACCAACATAATTGTGCGTTTCAAATCTGAGGAAGATGCAGTTTCAGTGGCTGTTGCTGGGTCCTTACTCGACTCTTCCATTTCTACTTCTTCCACTTCATTCTTTTCTCCATTCTTTGTACTTTGATTCGAGCTAGCAGATTTGTTTTGTCTGAATATAAATATGTACAGGAAGGCCTGAATTATAATGCAAATGCAAGCTATAGAAGCTCCAATTGTAAATGGGACTTGAAGCTTCGACTCGTATGGTAATTCTGTTGAGGTCGAGGTTGATATTGTGATTGTTGTTTCATTACATGCTCTGTCTTCTTCTTCAGTGAGATAAGGACCAAGTATCAAAGGTGGAATTAGTGTGCCCGCGGAGTATGCGAAATGTAAACTGAGGATGTAGGGAGCAGCTTCGTGACGCCAGATGTCGATGATCCATGCAGCCTGGGCTGTGTCAAATCCTCCACCCCCAAATCCCATTATAGCAGCATGGACATAAAGCATCATCAGAGATTCCACATAAGGGACAGTGAAAAGTGGTATGGTTAGTAAACTCAGTACCATTACCACATTGACTGGTCTGGGGATGTACATGGAAGCAACTCCATCTGCAATGGACAAATGTCTAAGCAATTATTGCCCAATCAAATACATGGCTAATTTTGCTGTTTGAAACGCGGAATTATAATACTTGAAACTATAAGGAAACCAAAACTTACTGAATAATGCACCAAATAAGAACGCTGCTGTTACTACGGTAAAAACAATGGATACACGATCAACTGGTTCATTGAGCTTGTGACTGAAATCAAGTACAGTAGGGTTCAGAAATGTTCCAGCGATTCCCTGGAATAAACATCTCGTTAGTGACTTGCGACAGTATTAATACTAAAACATAGTTGTTAATACCTAAACAACTATAGTAATTATGCCTATTCAAACTTTTCCATTCGTACAGCTTATTCACCACATTGAATCCGAAATATCTAAAATGTGTTTTCATAAAACCTATTACGGTAATAATAAGTATAGCAAAGAACTACAAAATGGCCCTTACCCTGAATTTGATAACTGAATTGAATCGTAATAGTCACATAATAGCATACAAATTTAGTTAATAGTAACTTACCAAAGAGAAACAACAGTATATAAGTCCAAATGTAGCCAAGTATTTTTTGGGGCGAGACATTTGGGAAAACACGGATTTGGGACCATCTTCCATTTTCCATGTGGTTATTTTCAGCTAAAAAAGGAAAGCTCACAAAGTTGGAGATATTGCAGAGACTTAACCCCTACGAAGCCCTCTGCATAAATAAGTCGTTGACACATGAGAATTAAAAAACAGCCACATTTGGCCACCAAAGTAGGCTCACAATCAGATAGAGTTGAGCGTATGCTAAACCAAGAGCTGATGCTGGGAATTATAAATTACATAACTCGTTTTAGAGCCAGTGTGAGTGGAAACGAGACTCATGCAATTACACTTGCTCTTCCATTGAGTAAATATGTATGTAAATGTCGACGAGAATGACGAGACGAATTCATTCGTCGAATGATTGTCCAGTACATACATAAATAATTACAAGTTGTTATGTACAGTCCACTCCCGCAATTCCGACTCTCCCTAAAGTGACACTTTCCCTGGGATTACACGCTGATCGTGAGACCGTATATAAAATTATATAACGAGTTTCGGGTATAACACCTTTTCTTATACTCCCTCACAAGATTATGTAAGTTATTTTTAAATTTTTGGCTGAGATATAGTATTTAGAATTATTATTTCTAAAAATCGAACATGTTGGAGTTAGCCTATTGACTGTAAGTTTCGACATTAGGAGGGATCCTTATAACTTCACTCTGTTTTAATATGTAAGGGCACAAAATTTCACACCCATATTACCATGAGGTTGTACTGTAGTGACTGAGAGTCGACTGTATATGAAAGTTTACGATGATTACATAACAATACTTAATTGTTGAATCTAAGCACGGCAACGACTCCTGCATGTGAATTTATAGATGTGTCTTTTTATGCATAGATACATGTATTGTAAATACGGACATATGTATGTAAATACACTCGCACTTCTTTTTAACTGGTTAAAATAACTGCAGTCAGGGTTGTAACAGCAGATACATAATTATTCATGAATGCATAGTATGAAGGTCAAATACCATCAATCATGATGTTGCAAAAAATACGACTGTGGCAACAAGTCCAGGCGTCATATAATCTAAATCTGAAACTTTCCAAGAGTAATGATATTTTGCATGTAATTTTTTCATGAATTGAGTTCTTTTCGCCCAAAGGGATATGATTAATTTGCATTTTCCAGTGCCTAATAAAAATAGAGATAATACCTAATAGTAACATTCAGTTAAACTGAGCTGACGCTTCCTACAGTTCTAAATACACAGTACATAAAGTTATGTATAGGTCAGTGAGTTGCCTAAGGGTTGGGTTGCACGTTACACTTAATTATGCAAATATGTAATTCATTTACTCATAATACTCTAGAATAATAATTATTATTATTGCAGACGAAGTTCTACAACTTGTCATTTCCCAATTTATCTGTAGTACGAAGAATATCAATTACAAAAAGTATGACTGTACTCTCTTACATGTAATTACAATCCCTTCACAGATTTTTAAAAATTTGGTACGTTGTAAATTAAATGTTTCTTTTTTACGAATGCCCCACCTGTAGTAGTACTTCTGCAGTACATTGACAGTTTTTTCACTGAATATATGCAACTGTTATTTACATATAAGTACACGGATCTCTCTTACAGGTCTTTGGGAGCAAGGCAATTGTTGGAACTGATAATGAAATCAGAGGAAGTTAATGAAGCAAGGAATAATGAGCAAACTAATTAAAATGTGTCAATTTTCATGGGAAAGAGATAAGCATAAAAAATAATTTACGATCTCGCAATCCTCTTCAATGATCAACGTCTCACAAGTATATATACGTTACCATAAAATCAAATAAGTGGAAAAATATTCAAACACGAAATAATTATTAAATGTAGCAGATTCCAAATATTTATTTTCGGTATTAAGCACGGGGATACAAGTCGTCATCACTATTGAAATCATTTAATTTTGGAATCACAATCCTATCCAACAATTTTCAAGAAAAGTATTAAATATTACTAGTGCAAAGATTCTCCAGGCTAATATTGATTGGCCCATTGTGCACATGAGACATGAGCCCATAACTTACAGTTGACAGGTGATTTGTGTAATATGTAAAAGTAAACAAGGCAATTTACTAGTGGATGATTTCGCTTGCTTTGGTATGTATAAAAGAAGGTACAAGTGATTGAAGATAATGGAACTATAAATGACATATCTATGAAACACCCAATCGGAATTTATCCATCCAACGACTCACATACTTTTATACGAAGGTAACCAAAATAGTCAATTTTACTTATGTATCCAAAACTGGAACCAAACTCTTATGTCTCTCACTTTATTGAAAATGACACGGCAAAAGTTGAGCTCGATTAGCAAGATTTTAACAATTTTGGCTCAAAATTTGCGGGATCCGGAGATTGCAATACTTTTAGCACACTTATTGTTGTATGACCTCAGAAAAGAAAAATGTTCTTTGTGAATATTTACTAATAAACTAATACAAATCTGAAGACTGTTTCCTTGCAGGGTGTTGGTATTTCATTTTTAAAACCAACAGTACTGGATTTCCGTCACAAACTTGATGAATCAGTTGATCGCGTTTCCATTATTTTTTCCATCCTAACAGGAACGATTCATGTTTATGTGGTTCATTTTTCAGTAAGTTTTGGCCCTTTTTAAATTTCTATCGTTGTGTTGTTTCAACTTTCGTAATCAATGAGCAGGATGGGTGAAAAATTGTCTCATTTACAGTCGGAGTCATTTCGAATTACATCCCCCGGCCAGTCAATGTTCTACTGGTACTGAGCTTACTGATAATACTGCTTTTCACCAACCCCAGATGATGCTTTACTGTACGTCCTAACCGCTGTACTAGGTTTCGGATGTGGAGGATTCAACGCGGATCAGGTGGCTTGGATTATCAACATCTGGCGTCACAAAGCTGCTCCTTTCATCCTCAGTTTACATTTCGAGTACTCCGCGGGTACCCTAGGCCTAATCCCACCTTTTATTCTTCGCACTTGTCGCTCTGAAGAAGATAAAGCATGCAATGAAACAAGAACAAATAAAATATCGATACCTCGACCTCAATAAAATTACCATACGAGTCGAAGCTTCAAGTCCCATTTACACTTGGAGGTTCTATAGCATGTTTTGCCCTTTTAATTTAGGTTTTCCTCTATATCTTTGTATTCAGGCAAAGTATTTCTGCTGGCTCCAATACAAACAATTGCAACGAATGAAGTAGAAACGGATGAGACGAATAAGTGGGTAGCATTAACAGCATTTCCCCAGATTTGAAACGTACACTTGTTAGTTGGACTCCGCTGTTGCGTCATTAGTCTTTATCCAAGACTGGAACTCAGCACATCACAGTTCATTGAGACTTTCTCACATTTTTCGAAAGTTTCTGTCTGAGAAGGAACGTGATAGAACCAAGTCATGTACGATTATAATAAAAATCATCGCTCCACGATTATTTAAGGCTGTCGCGTAGGGCGGCGCCTGCTAAGGCCATGTCTCCTTACTTAATTATTGTAGTATGTTGAGCTTATTTATAAAATTGCCGTTACAAATATTTGAAAAAATATAAATTAAATTTCGAAAATTTTTAAAAAATATAGTGTTAGTAGTACTGACTGGTACGTGTTGAAATCGGTGCAACAGTTTTGGGTGAAAACAAAGATTTTGTTCGTTTTTAATTTTTTACGTACGAATACGTGGACCGATTTCAACCAATACCGAACTCATCTGAGGAAGTAGCCTAAAATATGTTCACAAAAATTTGATCGAAATCGGTCGAGTAGTTTCGGAGAAAACCCGTGAGACAAACTGACCCACGGACAACACTATTTTATAAGGGGGCTAGCGCTGCCCTAAAAATGCCTTTTCGTGCCTGACCGAATCACGAAAATTATTGTGGTTTTCGGAGGTTTAGTTTCCACCATTTACTCAATAGTTGTGGGAAATACGGTGGAAAAACTCCAGAAGTAATGGCTTATGCCAATGTTTTGAGCATTTGTATTTGTAGTGTAGCATTTTCCGTACTTTTTTTCGTGACACATTTGAAAGCGGTCCGAAACTAAAAAAAACAATTCATAAAGAAGTAATTTGACTATATTTGTGTTCTTGTGCTTGTGTATAGTTAGTTTTGTACGAATGGTGTACATTTACAACGCCATTTCTTGCTTAATTATTAAGTACTTGTTTTGTGTACACATTTAAAAGCAGTGTCATTTATGTACGTACCTGCCTATTCAGAGTGTAAGTTGTAAAACATCCCCACTTATAATTCAATTTTTATTGAACCCCCAGAGCTAAATAAATATCTTGAACTGAATAAACTGCTATCAAGCCTGTAGCAATCCATCAGTTACTTTATCATTATATTATCAATTTAATCCTTCAATCCTCCAATTTAATATTATCCCAATTATATTCATAATCGGGATAAGCTAAGCATGAGATCGGTTCAGTTTAACGCGGTTATCCGACCATCGGTTAACCGAAACCGACGGTTCTGATGCCTAACCGGATATCGGTTTCGGATCGGTTCGGTGTTAAATATGAATTTATCCGTTCGGTTCGGATTAAGTAAATGTATCCGCTCGGTTAAACCGACGGATAACCGATTTTGGATTTCGTTCCTAAATTTTTAGCAAATCGTGACCGAGAACGGTTGTAGCATGACCAACGATTTTTTCATTATGTATTTGCAATATATTTAGAAAGCACAACGCATGGATCACGAGCAGGCATACATTTATTCATCACACCGAAATTATTTTTCACAACATTATTTAATGTTTAGCTTAAATTAACTTATTACTACAACTAATTTGTCATCAGTGGAAACCTCCAACTCTGTAATAACAGCAGAAACTACAGGGAGCAATGAGCCTTCTAAAAAATTGATGAAAAGCGAGGTTTGGAACCATTTGGTCTTACTGGAGATTTGATCCTAAGGTTTTTAGTTGTCATAAAGTTAAATAATAGGTATTTGATAAAAATTAGTGTAATAATTAAGTTTAAGTGGCATTTTTAGTACAACAAAGATTTTCAGAAAAGATTTTTATACACATTTATGTTTCGAATGAAGTTTTCATTGGTAAAGTGTGCAATAATAATATATAATTTCGGTTATTCGGATAACCGACAAACGGTTTGGTTATAAAAATCATCCGAACCGATGTATAGCGATCGGTTTCGGATAGGAGTATTTTTTTATCCGAACAATACGGTTTGGTTCGGATTTTGACAAATAATTAACCGCAAACTTCGGTTCGGTTACGGTTCGGATTTGTGTTTTATCCGAACCGATCTCATGCTTAGGATAAGCACAAAAGAATAAACACGATATGTTTTGTGAAATCCCTAGTCCCTATAAAGGGTCATGGTAAAACAAATTTAGTTTTTCCATTTTCTGTTTATTTTTTATTTTACTGATTTCTCAAATTTTGTTCCATCACGCTGGCTTAAAATCTATAAAGCTGCCAAGAAAAATGAGGAAAAGGTTTGTAAGTGATAGCCATTGTCGTTAATTAAATCAAGTATTTCTATTTTTTCAAATTTGGGAAGGGTTAAAGGAGATTCTACTCAAGATTATTAGAACTTTAAAACATTACCCCGGAAACGCCATTATTTAAACCAAAGAATGAACCCTTGCCACAATCCCATAGTCCTGTCTCCATCCTACCATACCTTTAAAACCATTGATTATGGCATTGCAAAACAAATTTAAACTTTATGGACGACAGCAAAATACTGATAAAAATCAATGTACATATGTTGATTCAGAAAACAAAGTCCACCCTTCACGCCCTTACAGAGCTAACACATTAATGATGCAATTGAAAATAATGATCTACAGATAGTTGCTTTGTTATTCGTAGACCTCAAAAAAGTGCTTGATAGTATTAGATTTTATAAAGTTTTTCAAAAGCGTAGCTATAAATACAAACTTCCCCCATGTCTACTAAGAATTCTATGCTCCCATTTAACTGGTAGAAGATTCTGTATAAAATTAGGCAAATAAATATTGTAGTTTTTGCGAAAGTAAAATGAACAAGGACATAGAGAAAAGTTGGAGTTGAGAGTGGAAGGTTTTTATTAGTGCAAATAATTTCAAAAAGTGTCTGCACGGTATTTAAGAGCATTCTGAGAGTAAGATTAGAATAATTATTATCGAAGTAAGTTTAACATGATCACAACAATGATGGGTAACTATGAAGACTCATGGAAGTGCAGCAAGTGGTACAGTTCAATGGCTTGACAAATATCGTTGTACAGTTCACAATAATGATAACAAATGCTCAGAGGCTACTTTTATTGTAATCAATAGGAAATTCATTTTTAATTATGATATCTCGAATTCATATTAATATTGTCAAATTTATGAATCCTTGCTTTGCGATACCATGGATTCAATTGTATACTACCAATCAGTGCTGCGGACAAGTTCAAGTAATACTTGAGTTTTCAAGTCAAGTTCAAGTTCGGGTCAAGTTCAAGTAGGCCAATTATTTTACTTGAATCTTTCGGGTCAAGTTCAAGTACGTACTCGGCTTGACCATGACATTTTAAGACAAGTCAGGCTCAAGTACAAGTAAGGGAAATTTACTTGAACCTCAAGTCAAGTTCAGGGTCAAGTAATGGAAAGAAAGAACTTGACCATGAACTTGAGATTTCATGGTCAAGTTCAAGTAATTTTTGATTGCGCATGCCATAAAGGACGGAAGCAATTTCAAAATCACAATCCAATTTCATGTCGTGTTTAGGGTATTTTGTTTGCACATGTCATAAATCAAAGGACAAAATTCAAAATCAGAGTCCGTTTTATTAAATGCCTTGTTTACCAGACGTTGTTCATTGTTAGTTGTTGCAGCAGCCGCTCCATGAAATGAAAGAATTATCTTGATAATCATATTGTTGCTTAGAATTATTAGTTTCAACTTGTGTAAATAAATTCCAATATGAAATGAGCTTGGATGGCCTTTACAAAGAGCGTTTAATAAATAAGTACTAGTTTATGAAATATTAAATTAAGAGTACTAGTAATACTCAAATAGGTATTTAGGTATATGCAACTATGTATATATGAACATTAAATAAAACTTGGCACCATGTACAACTCGTCTGATATACAGTGAAAGTTCGTTATAAGGGTTCGGCTTATAAGGAATGTATCGATATCAGGGTTGCGTTTGTGTGACCCCAACTTTCATTTACACAATGCTTTAGACGTTTTCGAAGGGAAATTTCTTTATAAATTGTATAGTCAATTATATCGGACTTTCACTGTATTCAGTATACACTCAAAGATGGCCTCGAATGGTTTTACATAAAAATAGCAGTAAAATTGTTTTCTGAATGCGTTTTGATTTTCAGTCTGAAGGAAATAATTTGCCGATGCAAGTTCGACAAGTTATTGTGGCCATGTTTTATTTTTTGTGATGCTTAACTTGAATTATCAAGTTCAAGTCGCGTTCAAGTCATGGTCAAGTCAAGTTCAAGTCAAGTTTGGAACTTTAATTACTTGATCAAGTTCGGGTCTTACAAAAGCTACTTGATTACTTGAACTTGACAAGTCAAGTAATTACACGAACGCGAGTTATCAAGTTCAGGTGTTGTCTTGAAAATTACTTGAAGTTTCGTGGTCAAGTCAAGTTCATGGTCAAGTTTTGAAATTACTTGACCCGATCGCAGCACTGCTACCAATAGTACAAATAGATAACACTGAGAAACAGGTAGAGGTTTATAAGAGTGATTGAATGGTATACGTATCAATTAAGCAATCCCTTGCAGTCATGGGCACCTTGCCTTGGGAAAGGCCTTGGTATAAGGCAAAAAGGAAAGAAGGCATTTAAAACCCGCTACAATGAAGGCAAGGAGAAAGGAAGGCTGAAAAATTTATAGACGAACATTGAAATTTAGTAGAAAGGCTTGAAAATTTTGGTATTAAAGGCAAGGTTTTAGGAAGGCTCAATTTATGCTAAGGATTAAGGTAAGGACCAAAAATTGCATTTCGAGGGCATCTGACGGTGAAAAATACAAACAAAAATAGCAATGAACACGTTTTACATCGATATGTACATAACATTGAGATGACCACGTTATAATACCTCGCGAGACGTTATTGCACATTCTCATTAAATTCAACAGTTCTCTTACTCAGTGGAAGGCGTGTGAATTTGGAAATTTTCTGTCAGAGTTTGTGAAATCATTGCTGTAACAATTTCTGAAATGCCTGTTAAAGATTAAAGAGCTCAAAGTGAGAGAAGATCTAGTGAAATACTTCCAGTTTGTTGAAATGTCAAAATATAAATCTGGAAGAAAGCTAAAATGTCTCCAATGCGAAGATTCGGGACCATTGGAGTATAGTGCCCGGCAAGGGTGGACAAACTATAAATCATTTGCTAAGCTCTCCCGTTAATAATAATTAGAAAATCAAAATGATTCTTTTTTACCAAGTATTTAAAATTTACACTCAAAATAAATCCGAACATTAAATTGCAAAATATTCTAGAAATGAAATAGACCACTCGATGTTCAAGAGTTAAGATGCTCATTCATCTACAAAATCTCGTACACAATTTCTTTCACGAAAGAGAAAATGGAGAAACTTCTCTAATTCGGACTGCTACTCAAACTCGGATCCGAAACAGCTCCAATTCGTTCAATACTTATTTTTAAAAAATAAATTGTGACTGCATTGTTACAGGAACACTTCCGTCTATTTCAAACACGTTCAATGCATAATTATATCGTATTGCAGATCCAGCCACAAGTTACATGCAGCTAATCCTATTTTCGAACAAAAAGAGCATTTAAGGTTAGACAAGGCATTTTGAAATGGTACAAAAAGGCAAGGAAGGCACAAATATTAACCTACCTTTTGGATAAGGGGAAATTGCAAAATATGATGCAGGGAAGGCGAAAAGGCAGGCGATATTGTATTTAATTTTCATGGCAATGTTAAAGGCAAGGTAAACCAATTGCCCATGACTGATCCCTTGTACAATCATTTGTATTTAAAATTGTGATTTTTGTTCATATTTTAAAACAGGTTCATTACTCATTGCAACCACATTAGTTCGCTGGCAGAACAAATGTATATACTTGCAATGGATGATGTGAATGAATATGATTGTGTCGGACTGCCTGTTGCGGGTATGTGAATCGTTTGAAATGTACGTAGGAGAACGTATGATTGGCACACAACGAAATGCAATGATACTGCAGATTATTATTGTATGAACTGATTGCAAAATAACCGAACTAGATTAAACGAGTTATATTTAGCAACAGTTATTCATGGAAGGATTAACGGCTAGCATAAAACAATAGTAGCAAGGTGCATGTTGAGTACGATCGCTGACATGAGCAAGACTGATCAGTAAAGGAAAAAGAAAGACTAGCTTAAGCGTCTACGAGATGCTACCAAGCAAACAACAGAAGTGCAGATCAGTATCTGCGTCATACATTGTCTTTAGCACTATCAATAAAATGGCTCCGTACAAGATTATGGAGCCAAGCCAAACCACAACAATATTACAACAGCAATATCTACACATACATTACATGTGCCTGAACACACATTCACAAAAATCCAACAAATTCACTAAAAAGTTATTTGACGAACCACCGCCGATGAAATGCAACAAAACACATACCACTTTTTACTGGTCTCTATGAGATTTATTAATTATACTGCATATGCACATGAATGCTCTTGAGGCTGTAATGAAATTAACCAATGACTGGTGTAAAGGAAACGATGAAGAAGACTACCTTAAATTCACTGGATGATGAAAATGGTATTAAAAACTGTCTTAGAGGAAAAAACTTTATTATCCCAATCTGAAAACTTGAATGCTTACTTGAAATCATTAGATCTAACACAAGAGAAACTTGAAACTCACACTTCCTTACAACTTATCTCATTCTTCCTTCCGTAACTCATTTCAATGCAGAGCTGCTAAACTGTGGAATAAAATATGTATCTAGAAATGTACATAACAAATAACAATTTAGAAACATTTAAAAAGATAATTACTTTTATGCATACGTTGTTCCTACAATTATTGTCACATTTATAAATAATTCCACATAGCTATGCTTATTACTTATGTATATATATTTAATCTAGCTAAAAATTTATACTTGTTTAGCACTGGAAACCAGTTTCTGCAATGAGTGTTGATTTAATATTGAAGCAATTACTTGCATTATACAATCGTTCTGCTTGTGTTCACTATTCAAACTTCCACAATTTCCATTCAGAATTTTGACTTACAATAATTAGTGCTAGTTGCTGCTACACTGGAAGAATATTTTTGCACATTTGAAGAAATGAGAATTATAAGCTAGTTAAATTAATAGTTTGACCGGGAATTCTGCATCTTGGTAGAACAATAAAGGCTACTAAACGAACCTGCAATGATTCCGTGTGTGCTAATTGACCTGATATTTTTAATCGTTGGGGAGGAATAATCATCCAAATGCTACTGCCTACATTTTCCATAGTATTGATTTTAATTCATTTTAAATTCGAGCTCTCTTTCAGTTTCACAAGAACAGGAGCAATCATTCATTCCAATGAGGTGAATTCGGGAGAGTACGTTGATTTATCCCTTGTAATTGAACATTTCCAGACATGCGTTATTAACTTTCTAGAATTCACATACGAATTGGTAAATTACTCAGAAATGCCTGCCTTAGTTCCTACAATTAAAACCAAACTGAACCAACCCCTTTTCACCATAGACCAAGTTATTCCAGAGAATCATCGACCTAAGTTTCAAATGATATCTTGTTATATTCATATTTTTCTGATTTACAGAGTCAAAGTGTTTTTTAAGCACCAGAGATTCAAATTTTACCAGCCGATTTCTGAGAAATTGTATAACCAGTCATTGCTTTTTTACCCGTATGTGCATTTCAGCAAAAAGATGAATATAGTATTGACTTCTTCCTGGATCCTTAACGGACAACTAGAAGGAACATTTGCTCGGATTTGCAAAGCAGACGAAATTCCTACTGTTATTTTGTTTCAGTCGAAACAACTGCAACCAATGAATCAGAAACCCAAAATGTATTGGATATTGACTTGCTACTACTGTATAAAAAAACGCTTTATGCCAAACTCAGGAAGACAAAAAGACCTGGAGTTAATTAATATGAAGCAAATCATGGCAGCATTACCAACAATTACAGAAAACGGGAGAAATATATGTTGGCACTTGTATATTGGAGGAAAAAACCAGATAGACCATAATTGGCAAGAATCGTTTAGAAACAAGTCCGCTTCTATTTCATCATTTTCAAGGCAATCACCGGAAACATTAGAAAGAACAACCCTTTTTCATTTATGGAAAAGTCTCAACTACTCTCGAATCATACGTAGGTCCAAAAAATCATGTCTGTCGTATGCAAGCTACACGAAAAGTTTGATTTTGCTCAAACAAGAGATAGAGAGTGTTCATGGCGAACTTTTAATTTCCGACTACTATCAGCAGGGCTACAAATTCATTACATCTGACGGTGTCCAAAGTGTGGACAGCTCATTTATGATCACCAGGCCGTTTCAGTGTTTGGTTTGGGTAGCAGTTTTTGGCTATGTAGTTATCATGTCATGGCTTAATCACCTTGTATTATTAGTAACAGCTAGAAATAAGACAAGGGGATCAGGTGAGATTTTCCTTTGGTACATTGAAACATTGTTGGAACAAGGTGATAGGAAAGGGTTGGATCAAACTGGTAGTAAATGGGCAACGAAAATCAGTACAATATTATTTATAATATGCTGGATTTTGTCATGCTTTGTTATAAGTAGTCACTATAAGGCTGTTGCAAAGAGCGACTACACTGTGAGTCACCCTTTTGAAACTAGATGGAAATATTTCCATGAACTGGCAGAATTTAAACTGTACACTGTGGTGAGTCCGAGCAACTGCGAGCGACTACAGACAATCAAATCCAATTATACTGAGAATAATCCTCCAATTCGATTGGGCGAGTCTGTATGCATGATGGAAAGGTCGAGACTTAAAGACAGCAATTGCAATTTCTTCATTACATCGTCCCGGGAGCGACACGTTTTGAAAGAAACATATTCCAGTGGAAGTAGAAAGCTGGTCCCCATTCTTAACACCGTCTATCGAAATATGGAATTTCTTTGTGAAAACGAAATGGACGACCTCATTTCGACCAGACTCTTGCAGCCCAAAACTGCATTCGTGTGTCGTCAGGAGGATTTTCTCTTTTACTGGGCTTATTTCAGGAAAGTAATCTCAAAACTGAAGCTAACTCGTCCTTTTCATCATAACTGGAAAGTTTCGGATCATTTCCTCACACAAACATTCTTTTACAAGTTTGGCAACGAACCAAGCAAATACCAAAGAAATATTTTGTCGGATACATTGAAAAGGCTTCTTACGTCGGGTATTTACAATTTTTGGGCAAAATGGGAGAAAATTAGGTTAAGCACAAGTAAGAACTCGAACAATGAATTGATTGTGGATGATGTTACCGTGAAGGACTTTCAACCACTGGCATTCGGCACTTCCGAAGTTAAGATGGTGTTTGATTTGGTGATTTTGGGCTGGTTGATATCGACACTAGGTTTGGTACTAGAATTTATTGGCTGGGCAAAGTACTTTCCTGGATGTCCATCTTAATTGTTGTGATTAATTATATGTATATATGTAATAAAATTATAATTTGAAGGGTTCAGGTCGTCATTTTAGGAATTTTCAAAACTTTAGCCAGTAATTGTGCTGTAGGCACTGCTAATTTTGGTGTCCACATTTTCCACGCCTGTGTGGTACTTCATTTTTCATCAGGAAATACAATAAATGCCTGATTACGACTTATTACCAATATAAAAAAAGGCACAAAAAATTACTTTGAATAATTAAGGCATATATTTTGCGTCTTCGAATGCCAGTTTGGAAAATACTCCACGCTTTGTTCCGGATCAGTTGCAGTGCTTGACATGGGTACAAAAACCCGGTTCCTGTTCCCAAATTTTGGGAATAACCATTCTACGGACCAAAACCCGTTTCCTTACCTACAAATTTAAGAACCCCGAAAACGGTAATTTTTTGCATGAGTAATCCCCAAAGTGCACCCCAACTCGTTCTCGGGTACATCTCATAACTGAGCTTAAAACCAAATATTTTGTCCAGATATTTTTCAAGGTCCTGAATTTGGTGGTTGGTATCACTGCAATTTGAAACTGTTAGACTATTTAGCTGGCACTGCACCCTGTTAAATATTACTGTTTGAAAATTGTATCTCTACCACAGAGTTTAAATTATTATCCGTGTTTTATTATTGCGGTTTGATAAATAGTTACCATGAATTACGTACATACTGCAGAATCACACAAAAATGTTGCCTGTCATCGTTAGCGAATGATAGTAAAAGCTAAAGTTTAGTGTTCTAATCTAACTATCATAACAACTAACTTTCTTTAAAAATTGAGCTCACAAGCGATTCTAAATATCTATCCAAAATTATCAAGTTTTATTTCAAGGCAGGTCAGCTGTTCTTTCAATGGGATAGAATAGAATAATCGGGCTTTTTGTGCGGCTCGTCTTTGTGGTTACCAGAACTTGGATGCTTCGGAAGTCCTCCGTGGATTTATTGCAGATGCCCAGACTAAGTTATGGAAAAGGAGAGTGTGAGGTAGAAATTAAGTTGGCAAGAAACAACCAATGTCCCTAATGTAGGCCAGGAGTTCCTTGTTTGTATGAAATATGAACTCGTTTTATGAACTTGTTATATGGGATATAGCTAATTATTAAACTAGAGCATTGAGGTGGTGCTGAAACGATATAAGGACGTACCAACGAAGATAATGTGTATCACTGCTCGTTCGACGTGCTGTCTAAAAAAATATTTTCAGAATCTACAGACAGATGGTTAATGTATCCAAAGTTCTCGGGTACACCGGCATGGGAACAGCACGGTTTCATTATGCATATGTAGTACCCGTTCTCGTACCTTTCCAAAATTTGTTCGTACCTAAACCGTTCCCAACAAATCCGGGAACAAAATATGTGTATCCATTTTGTTCCTGTTTCTAAAGATCCAGGTGACACCTGTCCAGTGCTCGGACTGGGTACAGAAACCGTGTACGCGTATCCATACCCGTACCGGAATATCGGGTACGAAAAACTGTTGTACCTATACCCGTACCCATACCCGTGTACCCGGGTAAATTATTTCAGTACCCGTACCCATACTCGAAACTACAATGTAGTATCTCTACCCATAATTTACCCGTACCCGTAATGTACCCAAAACCTGTACCAGGGTATTACTCGGGTAATGGAAGATTCCCTGATTGAAAATGCCCGAAGACATTAGCCAGTCCAGCTGCAAATGTTTAATTCGTCCATTTTTTGACCTCCATTAAATATACCTGGGGTTTTGGGAATTTTCCCTAGGTGTTAAGAATATCCTACTTCAAATTGTTTAAAAAATCATTTAAGGTAATTTTTGATTTGTTTTTAATAAACACTTACGAAATTCAAATGCTACTATGCCTAAATAATTACTTGCTGAATGAAATGCGTGACATTATGGTACAAATACGACGCAAGGTTAGTAAAGTATATAAGGCAAGTCGAATTTCCTGATCATGTCAGTTTTTCCATCAACGATATAACGTACATATTTACAAAACAATAGATTTGAACACTGTGTGTAGAAAATATTATAAGGAGTTGATCATCATTTTTCCAAGTCAAATATCGCGGTTTCAGGGCGTGGGAGGCAAGATTGAATATTAATTTTATATTACAGCTTTGTAAAACAATAAAACATTCATAAACTTTTTCTCACATTTATGGAACCTAAAACGCAAATGTTTGGACAATGCAGGCGAAATTAGACTCAAATGCAGCCCTATAAGAGTTTTGAAATCCAAGTTTAGCTGGCCTCATCTTTTAACATCAAAATTATCAGCAATAATCAAAGACACTAAAATAGAAATATTGCTTGCAGGCAATGATATTTTTCAACAATGGGCAACCATGGGTACGTGTAGTAATAAGCAACGATAATTTTGGGTCCTTTCCGGGTACAATATTTTATACCCGTAAAATTGGGTAAAGGTTCAGGAACAGGTACAGAGAAAAACCCGTTTTGATTTTACCTGTCAGGACCAGGTGTAACACATAAAAGACCTGAACCTGATCACAAAAGACCTGAAATGTTTGGGTTCATTGATTGAAAGTTAAAGGCCGGAGAATTTCAAGTTTACAAGACGATTTCCATCGCAAAAGCAATGACAGGGTGTCCCAGAAACCAGTTAACATGCATTCTTATTCATTTGAAATATATTTTGTACTTTTAAAACAAGCTAAAATAAAAAAAGTTCTTTTTCACATTTATATTGGTTTCAGTGGAATTCATTCTTATTATAAATAGCAAGCTTTCGAACAACAACTGTGTTCATCTTCGGGCTATCTACAACTAATCTTTAAACTATTACAGCTATCCTTTCTTTTACATTTTCATTTTTTTTTCTTTTCTTTTACAAAAATTATAAAATTATATCAACTATTTTTTAAATTGTAAGATTTGATTATTATCAAAAAATCAGATTCAGTTTTGGAATAATTGGTTTCCAAGCATCACTGAGTATATATCCCTTATTGACGTCCATCAAAGGAAATTTACTTTGTTGAATTATTATTCCTTTAACTTCTCTCAAAAATGTCATTGGCTCTTTTAAGATGAATTTAGAATCTGCCCATTTAATCCGATGTTTCAATTTCGTCTTATGAATATGGTTAGCTACAGCAGATTTCTTGTAACTATTCTTTTCAACATGTGATTTGTGCTCATTAATTCTGATTGCTAGAGGACGTCCTGTTTCTCCAATGTATGTAGCATTGCATGAATCACATTTTATCTGGTATATTCCTCCCATGTTTAACTCTTCATGGTCTTTAACAGTATTTAAGAAATTCTTAATTTTGACACCTGGAGTGAATGTAGGTTTCCATTTAAATGTTCGTCTGAGGAGATTTGCAATATTGTTGGAAGCTGTGCCAATGAAAGGAATAGGTGCCCATCTTTGTTTTTCCATTTGACATTCTTCTACACTCATATTATTAATAATTTCATCTATTCGTCTTGCTTCTTTATCACAGATTTGAATACCTGGACTATTATTCGTGATTGGTATTATTGATTCATTTGAATTTCGACGATAATGATTTGAAACATTAAATTTTGTCCTTATCCTTTCAATTCTCTTTTGAATAAACTTCTTTGGATAACCATTTTTGATCAGAGTGATACGTATATGAGTTAATTCTTCGTCTTCATTGCATATGCTAAATGCTCTGTGAGTGAGCGCATCTACAACTGATATCTTATTTGAAGGATGATGAAAAGATAGGAAATTTAGATATCTACCAGTATGTGTTGACTTTCTGAATACTTTGGTTTTTAGTACATCATTGCATCGAATTACTTGAACGTCTAAGAATGGAAGTTGACCTTCATTTTCTTCTTCAATAGTAAATTTCATGTTACAATGGAAGCTATTTAATTGATTGAGAAGTGACAATTTCGCATCAGTAACAATAATTGCAAATATATCATCCATATATCGTACCCAGAAGTGTATAGAACTGTTCTCTTGAAGTAACTTGTTTTCAATGCTCTGAAGATAGATATCAGCAATCGTACCTGAAAAGTTCTGATTTACAAGTACCCATGTTCAGGTCCGGTCCAAAAATACCCGGGTTCAGGTTGTCTTTTGGGTACTTTTTCGGGTTCAGGTACTAATCAGGTGCGAGTACTTCAAAAAAGCAATTGGGTCAGGTTCAGGATCGAAAAATTTGAACCTGCTAAATGGGTACATTTTCAGGTACAGGTTCACGCTTATGAGGTACCCAAAGTTTGGGTCCAGGTTCAGGTACAGGTTCGACTGTTTTGAACCCATGCGATGCACTACTCATAATACGCCCTAAAAAATTAAATGAACCTAAATAAATTTAATCTAAAGAACCTGCCACTTCATTACACTTTTTCTTTATTAGATTCCTGAGAGGAATCTTTCGAAGCGTTAGATTGCAACGTATAGTCTTAAAAGTTTAGTGCTGTAGTCGTTATAACAAGAATTTATTGTAATATTGTAATTTCGGACGGAGGTATCTTATTGTAAGGGATCCGGTCTGGACCTTGGTGGTACTAGAAACAAAGTTTATCCATGGGAAAGTTATAGACACGTTTTCCGAAACCGAAAAAGGTTTTGATGATAGAATTATAATTTGAGAAAAGAAGCGATTAGTTCCAATAATTCTAAATAGTGATATAGTAACGGTGGTGGAAATTTCAGCGAAGGCAATACGTTTGAACATGGAACTGGAATACTTCCCCTAGCGTTTCAACTGGCAAGGACACAAATCCTTGTCACTACGTATACTATAGAAACACGCATTTCATTTTTGATCAGCACACTATCTAACGATTTTGAGGAAAATATTTAATTACTACTGCAAAGACTCGGATTCGGTTCGGCAGTCTAGCACATACAAAACTTATTTTGAGCGAATTTGTTGTAACAGCACGGTTTGTGACCTTAATCCTACGATGCAAATACGTATGTATATGATTTTTCTTACTTTTTTTAAGAATACATAATTTAACATAAATTAATAAATTATAAAGTGCTCGGGCCACTATTTATAGGCCCATTGCACCTGACCCCATACCTTACAGCTGGCAATTTACCAAGTGTATGTGTTTTCTTGTCCTATGCATAGTACAAATTCACTTACAGATAAATAGATCTATAAAGGACAGATATTTAAATGGTCATATAGAATTCTGCATTCTTCGAACATACCAATCATTATAGATAAGCATTGTAAATGAACAAATATAATTAGTATGTAATATATAGATACTTCAGATTACCCTGTTTATTAGATGATAAGGATAGCTTAATCAGCTTCGATGGAACTCGCAATTCGTGAACATCAATTTTTAGTTAGTTCACTAGATCAACTCTGAAAATCTTGTTGTTTGAATTGCAACCGTCCCTATTGTGCAAAATAAGGTTATTACGTATATATGTAGTTCAAGTGTGACTAGGGTATTTATTTACATGAGCTCAGTGTACGAATTCAAAGGAAAGGTTTGAATAATCAATATTAGTAATACATTATAAAATAATTATTGCGTATAAAATGGAAGATGGTCCCTCATCTTTGTTTTCCCAAGCATCGCGCCCCAAAAAGTATTTGGCGACTGCTGGGCTTATATATTGCTGCTTCTCTATGGTAAGTCTAGAATTTTAAAACTTACGTACTACTTTTATACAAAACATCTATTAGATACATGAATATACAAAAGATGTGAGTGACCATTTACAAATAAGCTGTGTACCTGTTTAGCAAAAGAAAATATATCGGTTCTGCTAAATCGAGTTACGAAAATTGTACTTTCAGGTCATTTATTGCCTACATCAGTTAAAGTAAAAGTAATTTTTTCAGGGTATTGCCAATTCCTTCTTAAACCCAACAGTCCTAGATTTCAGCCACAAGTTGGATGAATCAGTTGATCGTGTATCCATTGTTTTTACCGTTCTGACGGCAGCGTGCTTAGTTGGTGCCCTATTTAGTAAGTTTTGGTTTCCTTATAGTTTCAACTTCAAATATAATTCTTGTATTGTGTCAAAAAGCCTAAGTAATGGTGCATCTGAATGGTCATTGGGTCAAGTAATTGCCTATATGTTTGTCCATTACAGGTGGAATTGCTTCAATATGTATCCCCAGACCAGCCAGGGCGATGCTGTCACTGGGTTTAATGACCATTCCACTTTTCACCATTCCTTATGTGGAATCTCTGATGATGCTTTATGTCCATGCAGCTATAGTAGGATTTGGGGCTGGAGGATTAGACGCAGCCCAGGCGGCATGGATCATCGACATCTGGCGTCACGAAGCTGCTCCCTTCATCCTCAGTTTGCATTTCGCGTATTCCGCGGGCACCCTAATTCCACCTTTGATACTGGGCCCTTATCTCACTGAAGAAGAAGACAAGGCATGTAATGAAACAACGATCACAATATCAACCTCGACCTCAACAGAATTACCATACGAGTCAAAGCTTCAAGTTCCATTTACAATTGGAGCTTCTATAGCTTGCATTTCCATTGTAATTCAGACCTTCATATACATATTTGTATTCAGACAATGCAAGTCTGCTAACTCGAATCAAAATACAAAGAATGGGGAAAAGAATGAAGTAGAAGAAGTAGAAACAGAAGAGACAAGTAAGGTCGCAGCAACGGCCACGGAAGCTACATTTTCCTCAGATTTGAAACGCACAATTTTGTTGGCGACTTTGTGCTGTTGCGTTATAAGTTTTTACCAGGGACTGGAACTTACTACGTCACAGTTCATTCCGACTTTCGCACATTTTTCGAAAGTTTGTCTGTCTGAGAAGGAAAGTGCTAGAATAGCTTTTGGACTGCAAATGGGATTCGCCTCGGGACGGTTATTGGGAATTTTCCTTGTTTTGAAAATTGCTCCTCACTTTATTTTGGCTGGAAATTTTTTACTCTTGCTGGGCTGTAATATCATTCTACTTGTGTGGGCGGGTTCTAATGTGACTTGGTTGTGGGTGGGAAGCGTTGGGATTGGTTTAGGAATGTCCACGGTGTATCCAGCTATGTATGCTTATATTGAAAAATACCTTTTCGTAACTGATCGAATGACATCAACCGTTGTAGTTTGCGCAGGTTTAGTTTCCGCCATTTACCCAATAGTTGTGGGGAATTCGGTTGAAAACAATCCAGAAATGTTGACTTATGTCAATTTTTTGAGTCTGTTTATGTGTGGTGTAGCATTTTTAGTGCTTTTCTACGTAACACATGTGAGAGCTTCCCGAATCCAAAAGTCAGAAAATGAGAAAATTCAATGAAGTAATGTATAACCATATTTATATTCTAGTGCTGTGCTAACTTTGTATGCACCTTTAATGATTCGAAATACAACGGGTATACAATATTAAAAATTGGTATCATTGTATGCATGTACCTTCCAACGGAACCACAGAGCTAAATAAACACTTCGAATTGAAATGAATAAACAATAATATATGTAATTACTCGAACCCGTTCTCTTTATTTCAACAATAATTGCGTTTGCATCCCCATGAGGTTGGTTTTTTATTATAAAAGTACTGAACCATTTGCAGAAGCACTAATGAAGATTCAAGTTAATCAAACAGTTGCGAAAAACATATTAAATCTTAATCTTAAATATCTTAAAACACCGGTTGAACTGTATAAAACAACAATCCACCACCAGACCCTACCAACACAACAACGACGAAAATAGGGCGAGTGTCTCGAAATTGAATTTTGCGTGAAATTATATGCGAGGATGGAGGACTGCAACCAAGATTCCCACTCAGAGTGTTTTGTACTAAGAAACTTGCCAATGACTCCCTTAAGAATGTCAATCTGCTTCTCTACTGCACCAATCACATGTTGAGATTGGGGTGGTTTCACGTGATGGTGAATCTGAAAATCTGAAATAAGCGTTTTAACCGAAGGACATTTAAAATATGAACCAGGACCAGTAATTAACAACGTTAAACAATTAATGTTTGTTCGTGGTACCGACTACCGACCCGGTAGCTGTTACGTTAGAAGCTGTACCCCATACCTCCCTGCTGACAATTTACCAAATGTATGAATATGGTCCGGGTCAGTAAGTTGTGCGTTGTACAATATATGTCAATAAGGATTACCAGTGGATATGTTTTCTTGCCTTAAGGTTGTTATAAATTGCGACGTATAGATTAGAAGATTAGTAGATCTATAATGGACAGATATATAAATAGTCAAATAGGATTCTGAACACCTCGAGCATATCAATTATTTCGGACAGGTAAGAATTGTAAATGATAAAATACCTTTATAATGTATCTACATATACTTCAGATTATACAGTTCAATAGATGATAAGGATATCCAAATCAGTTTCTTTTATGCTGGCATTTCATTAACACATTATTTAGTTAACTAGATCAACTCTGAAAGTCTTGTTGTTTGAATTGCAACCGTCCCTTTTTTAACAAAATAAGGTTAATAATGTACATAGTTCAGGTGTAACTAACATTTATTTCCATAAGCTCGGCATTTTAATTCAATAGTAGAGGTTCAAATAATCAATATTGGTAATCCATTATAAAATAATCCCTTATTATTATTGAGCTCTACAAGTCCGTTGATTAAACAACCTCCTCAACAAGGCTTGATTTGTAATTCGTTTAGTTGCTTTGTAAACCAAAATTACCCCCAAGTAATTGCCCCTGTAAAACACAGGTTCTTACTAGTTATGGATGATGGTCCTGCTTCTGTGTTTTCCCAAGCATCGCGCCCCAAAAAATATTTAGCAACTGCGGGGCTAATATATTGCTGTTTCTCTATGGTAAATTTTGAATTTTTAAATTTATTTACATACTACTTTTGCACAAAACATTCAATAGTTATAAGAATATATGTACATATAATGTCTGTCCAGAGTGTCCAGCTCAGAACTAGATAAAAAATATTTCCTAACAGTATACTTTCCAGATGCCATTGACAAATAAGCGGTGTATCTGTTTAACAAAAGAAAAAATAAGGGTTCTGCTAAAGCGAGATATCAAAATTCTACTTTTAGCTCATTTACTGCCTGCATAAATTTAAGTACATATATTTTTTTCAGGGTCTTGCCAATTCCTTTTTAAACCCAACAGTCCTAGATTTCAGCCACAAGCTGAATGAATCAGTTGATAGTGTAGCCATTGTTTTTACCGTTCTAACGGCAGCGTACTTAGTTGGTGCCCTATTTAGTAAGTTTTGGTTTTTTTGTAGTTTCAAATGTTATTTTTGCATTGTTTCAAAAAGTCTAATAATTAATGATGCATCTGAATGGGTCGGTCATTGCTTAATTGCCAACATGTTTGTCCATTACAGCTGGAATTGCTTCCTTATACATCCCCAGGCCAGTCAGTGTGTTACTGGTACTGAGTTTAATGACCATACCACTTTTCACCATTCCTTATACGGAATCTCTGATGATGCTTTATGTCCATGCAGCTATAGTAGGATTTGGGGTTGGAGGATTAGACGCGTCCCAGGCGGCATGGATCATCGACATCTGGCGTCACGAAGCTGCTCCCTTCATCCTTAGTTTACATTTCGCGGCCTCGGTGGGCAGCCTAATTCCACCTTTGATACTTGGCCCATATCTCACTGAAGAAGAAGACAAGGCATGTAATGAAACAACGATCACAATATCAACCTCAACCTCAACAGAATTACCATACGAGTCGAAGCTTCAAGTCCCATTTACAATTGGAGCTTCTATAACTTGCATTTCCATTGTAATTCAGGTCTTTATGTACATATCTGTATTCAGACAAAACAAATCTGCTAGCTCGAATCAAAACACAAAGAATGGAGAAAAGAATGAAGTGGAAGAAGTAGAAATGGAAGAGTCGAGTAAGGACGCATCAACGGCCACGGAAGCTGCATCTTCCTCAGGCTTGGTACGCACAATTATGTTGGTGGTTCTCTGCTGTTGCGTTATAGGGTTTTACCAGGGACTGGAACTTTGTACGGCACAGTTCATTCCGACTTTCGCACATTTTTCGAAAGTTTGTCTGTCTGAGAAGGAAAGTGCTAGAATAGCTTTTGGACTGCAAATGGGATTCGCCTCGGGACGGTTAGGGGGGATTTTCCTTGTTTTGAAAATTGCTCCTCACTTCATTTTGGCTGGAAACTTTTTACTCTTGCTGATCTCTAATATCATTCTACTTGTGTGGGGGGGTTCTAATGTGACTTGGTTGTGGATCGGAAGTGTTGTGATTGGTTTAGGAATGTCCACGGTATACGCAGCCGTGTACGCTTTTGTTGAAAAATACCTTTTCGTGACTGACCGGATCGCATCAACTGTTGCGGTTTGCGGAGGTCTAGTTTCCGCCATTTACCCAATAGTTGTGGGGAAATCGGTGGAACATAATCCAGAAGTGTTGACTTATGTTAATTTTTTGAGCCTTTTTGTATGTGGTGTGGCATTTTCGATTCTTTTCTACGTAACACACATAAGAGCATCCAGAATCCGCAAGTCTGAAAATGAGAAAATGCAATGAAGTAATATATTACTATATTTAGGTCCTGACTTTGAAAACAACTTTAATGATTTTATTTACAACTGGTATAGAGTAACTAAAGTATTACAGTATTAATTACTAAGCACATGGTTTGTGTTAATAATTTACTTAAAAGCAGTGCAATTATATGCGGGTACCTTCCAATGTAGAGTGTCATTTATGTAAAACTCCGTCTGTAGCTGTTCTAATTCGAATGGACATGCAGAATTAAACAAATATTTTGATTCGAACTAAATAAACCCAAGCTTGTATGAATCCATAAGTACATACATCCGTAAGTATACGTCATCGCCATAAACACAGAATTAAAAAATCAAAATAAAGATACTGCCGTATTGGATAACGTAAGAAAAGTCGACAAACCAACGATATTGTTACACTATTTGACTCGGAAATTTAAAACCTAACCAACCCCTTTGATAAAAACGGGATTCCTGTTGATACATTCCAATCAAACTCTTATCATAGAAACAGAAGGTGGGTTCTCATTCTTACTCCCCAATTCCTTTGGACGTTTGGGGTAATTCCTATAATGTTTGCATTTCCGCGAGATTGGTTTTAAAGCAAAGCAACCTTTATTGTCTTTCAGTACACAGACTATAACAATCTTACATTCAGTTTTTACATTGCATGTTAATATGGTTTGGGACGCAGCCCGTTTAATCTTAACCTAATTTGCTTAATCTATGGAGGAGAGAGAGCAAGGTAACATAGAAGGAGATAATATCCCACGACGAACTGAGGGTGCACTGTAGCTATGACAGAGGCACTCCTATCCCGAATCGCTCAGTAAATCCACTCACACTGAAGTGAGCGTTGGGTGCATGCTAACTAGCAGTACATCCCACAGAACCCAACATCTATCTCTCTCTTTCTCTCACCTCCGCGACTGCAGGGGCACTGGGCTTTGAAGCCATTCCTCAACGATGGTAGTTGAGTACATTCAGTGCTGGACTACTCCTGCAGTCCTGACGCGAGATTGGTTTTATAGTGCCCAATTTCGTTTCCACAACCAAAGACATCCCCCTTACGTATATTTCAGATTTTAAAGATGAACGCAAATAAGATAGCGGAACATATTTGATTAGTAAAAATTAACCCGCGTGTTATTTATGAACACAGTTAGAAACTCTCCATAAAATTCTTCAGTGGATGTAAAATAGTATTCCTCCACAGAAAGGATACATTGCATCATGCGACACGGAGGAATTGAACTCGTCGTAATTTAGGTTGCCATTAGATGGTAAGTTAAATGTTCATTCTACTGTATAATTTCACTACGTCGCCTTTTATAAAATATTATATTTTACCTATTCCCTATGTACATTATTCTTCCATTTGTGGAGGCTACTTTTGCTATTTTAGATATGCTTTAACATGTAGAATAACATATCTGACATTTTTTACAAGTTGGTTTTGTGGAACTACCAAAAATGGCACTCATTGGCTATACTTGTTGGGAAATTATAGTCTTTATACAAATCTCAATACTCAATCGGCAGCAATAACATATGTATGTACTATAAATAAATTTGTCTGTGTATTCAGAGGGGAACCTTGCATGCATAAAAATAATTAAATATATTTTAACAGTATCTTCCAATATAGCGGAAAGGATTAATCAATTACCATCAAATTACCGTACCAATCGCCACAACTAAGCTAAAAGATAAACCTTCTCGTATGCATACGATTCAACAGCAGAGCATAACTAATCCCTTACCCCTATCGTTTATACCCTTTTGGTACAAAAAACCATGATTTGGACTAAAAATAGAAACAGTCGAGTGATTTCTCGTCCAGCACGCCTCATTACTTATGTATGCTAACTTGTAATTTACAAGCAAAAGCTTCAACAAAATTACTGACCTTGGAACTCACTGGTCATTCATTCATTGTGATAAGAGTATGAATGTGTCAGTGCTCACACTTTGTTAATCTCAACACGAGAAATTCAATCAATTAATGACCACGGGAGCAATACTTACTGAACATTATAATACATGTTGCTCTGCACATACGACCATGCACTATTACTACATTCTTCTGCATATATACAGCTAATATCTATATGCCCCATGGCAGATACTTCAGACCAGTTTATTAAAAAGATCATCTGTAGTTTAACCTATTATGATTTTGCAAGTGAGCTTCTCACAAGTAGAGTTGCCGTTAATACTGGTTTTTCAGCTTGATTGAATATTGTCTGTCTGGTAAACCTTATTTTATTGTAGCTAACCCGTTGATTTTTTTAGCTTGGATATCTCTTAAATCTCTTGTCCCAGTTATTCAAGTCCATACAAGTCCTTTAGTACTAAGATTCAAGATACTTCACTACACTGTCTGAGGATTCTAGGATTTTCTTCCAAACTTTCAAGTAATTTGGGTAGTATAGCGTGTAAACGAAATTGTGACAATGGATAACGGTCCGAAGTCAATATTTTCTCAAGCCTCGCGCACCAAAAAATATGTAGCTTCGCTGGGCGTATTTTACTGCGCATTTTGTTTGGTAAGTTACTAGTTGTATTTTGTAATTTGACATTGTAAATTATAAAGTACATGGGTTTGTAACGATCATGCTACCTTGTTAAAGATGTCGTTACATAAATGGATATAAATCACGTTTATTTCAGGGCATAAGCATGTCCTTCCTCAATCCAACGATGCTAGATTTTAGCAGCAAACTACAAGAGGATGTTGATACTGTGTCTATAGCTTTCACGGTTCTAACGGCAGCGTACTTATTTGGAGCGTTATTCAGTAAGATTTGATATTTTATAAATTTTTCCGTTTTTTAACATGTGTACATGCCTGATATACATATGCCTTTGGATTTGTATATTTTGACCTTAGGATCCTAATTTTAGAATTAATAAATAACTGATTTGCACAGGTGGAATCGCACTGAACTACATCCCGCGGCAACTTTGTGTAATGATGCTTCTGACGTTCATGGCAGTGCCATTGTTTATATTCCCTTACGTTGAGTCCGTCATGATGCTTTACGTCCTAACGTTTATAATGGGTTTTGGAGGCGGAGGCTTCGACACAGCCCAGGTAGCCTGGATTATTGACATCTGGCGTCACGAAGCTGGTCCGTTCATTCTCACACAACATTTTTCCTACTCGGTCGGAACCCTCATCCCACCTCTCATCCAAGGGCCCTATCTGACTGAAGAAGTGAAGGAATACAATTGTACCACAAGATCTGTCATTTCCCAAGAGGTTTCTTCCACTGAATTACCACCCTACGAGTCCCAACTTCAAACTCCTTTTACGATCGGAGGCTCCATAGTTTTAATTTCCATCATAATTCAAACCTGCTTGTACTTTTTCGTATTCAGACAAAAGAAAGCTCCTGAGGATAGTGTAAATAAACAAAATGAAATAGAATTAGAGGACAAGAGCAAGGAAGTGGAGCCAGAGGCTTCGCCGACAGGTAAGTCCGATTTGAGGCGCAAATTGAAGTTGATTGGCCTGTGCTGCTGCGTGATTGGTTTCTACCAGGGACTGGAACTCTGTACGTCCCAGTTCATTCCGACTTTCTCACATTTTTCTGACGTTTGTCTGTCTGAAAAGGAAGGTGCTCAGATAGCTTTTGGATTGCAAATGGGATTTGCCTCGGGGCGGTTATGTGGAATCTTATTGGTTTTGAAAGTAGCTCCGCACTTTATTCTGGCTGGGAACTTTTTACTATTGCTGGTCTGTAATATCATTCTACTGGTTTGGGCGGGTTCCAATGTGACTTGGTTGTGGATCGGAAGCGTTGGGATTGGTTTAGGAATGTCCACGGTGTACCCGGCTTTGTATGCTTACATTGAAAAGTACCTTTTCGTGACGGACAGCATTGCGGCCACGGTTGCTGTTTGTGGAGGTTTAGTTTCCGCCATTTACCCAATAGTTGTGGGGAAATCGGTGGAACATAATCCAGAAGTGATGACTTATGTTAACTTTCTCAGCATTTTTGTTTGTGTTGTAGCATTTTCCATACTTTTCTTCATTACTCATGTACGAGCTGCTAGGAGTCGGAAAGCAGTTGATTGAAGGAAATAGTTCCCTTAATTGATATTGTATACTTATCCTGTTGAGCAGGATCATTACTATAAATTACACTGTAAAGTTACTCAATATTTTTCTTTTTGTAGCAATTATGCCACGTGTAACTATTTACTCCTATGCAAAGTCAAATGTCGATGCACTATAGTGGCACTGTGAAGAAATCCTGTTGAAAGTTACGAACTCTTTCTGTAATCATGACATTTTAGCAGATTGTTTTCAAAAGCTAGTCAACAACTCTTGTGACTGTGATTGATTTCAAACGTGTAACTAATTATGTTTACCCTTAATATAAACCAAAGCACTCGTAGATGCAAATGTTGTGAACATATAATTACATACTATATACGATAATGCTAAAGTAATTACCTCACATGTGGCCGTAATTTGTTTTTATATTCTGACAATTTCGATGAACTTGATTGATATAAACAGGAGTGTGCAACTTGTATTGTTTTATTTTCGAATGAAGTGTGCATAAATTAAAAGTAGTCACCCTTTACAATTTTATCAATCTCTGAAGGACTTGAGAATGACTCATACAATATATAATTATATATATTTGTGATGGTCAATGGAACATGGAACAAATGGAAAGTACTTGTTCAAAAATAAAGCAGCAGAGCCAAAAGGTATAAATCAAAAGGTACATACAAATGCATACATTCATTTATAAACTGACGGCTGCTCCCCGGGTTATATGCATAACGTGGGTTTGACTTATTGGGAAAATGTTTCAATTAATTTATTATTTTATTTGCATTAAATTTATTTTAACATTTCTAATTTCAGACATCTGGGAAATCAAATAATACATTGATCTGTAGTTGAAATTTGCACCCATGGATTCTTCAGTCTTATCGTGCTGGGTGAGCAATTGTAAATTCTTCTGATACGATCAAATCGATGAGACAGTCATTTTTCTCGCTCTCAAAATTTGAGAATAGTTAGTGGAGTTTATCATTAACAGAATTGTTGTAAATCCAATGAGACTGCGATGTACCCTACTTTACACCTCATTTGAAACAAGATTTTTGAGATTTCATTGATGGCGTTGATTCTTGTGTAATCTTTTTATCATTAAATTGTTGGTTAGGTTCTAGAGGCATTTGGGAGCCCAACGTGCTTGGTTGTTACGGGCATCCTATTTGATCTCAGCTTTGTGTTACGTAATGTAAGGTAATGTAATTACATACTCTGATGAGTGTGTTTATTTGTGAAGCCAAGTGGATTGTCACATAACGGAACGTATGTGTTTATAGAGGTTGACCATGATAATTTGTAACCGTCTAGCCCACCTTCTCATAAAATATTTGATTCCTCCCCCTGTTTGTAGTAAATTTAGTTCCAGCTTTCCAAAATTTACTTCGCTGACCTGGGTCAACATCTGATTGTGAGTTCATAGGTTTAAAAAGCGAAGCAAAGTAATTTATTTTATTATGACAATATCTTATATTATTTTAGTCTCACACAATTTAAGAACATGTTCTTACACCCGTTTGTAAGAAATTTGACAGGCTTTCCAGGAAGATACTTACGTTGAAAACGGAAGAGACCGAGTGCAAGGTGGAAGAAATTGGGCTTGCAGAGCACAATATTGAAGAAATCGTGGAGGAGAAATATTTGATTTTTATATAATTTTATCAAGCAAGACCTGGCCGTAATAAATATTTCAAAACGCTGGGCGTGGAACAAATTTCATTGGAATTCATTTTCAACAAATATCAACAATATATGTCAAAGATTTGGGTCACAGCATCCAAGGTTGTGAAGACAGGTAAAGAATTGTTAGCAGGTATTTTACTAACTATTGGATCGTTTACATTACAATAATAAAACGTATATTCCTAAAACTAATAATAATTTTTGTTACTTAATAATAAAATAGTCACAACTACTCCAACAATCTCATGACAATGTATTATATATTTTTTATCATTTTATAATATTGGCTAAATTTTTAAAAGTACCATTTTCACAGTGAACCTCGTTTAAAAGCATATTTATGTTACGAAATACAAACGATACTTTTTAAAATTTGACCAACCATAATATGTAATCATTATAAAAGTTTATGATCAACGTTTATTCTGCTAAACTTGAAGCAATGGCATTAAACTTTACGACTTATAGCAAAATATTGGTAGTTTAGCATATTGCGTGGACTGGAACTTATGAATAAAACTTATTGTGGAAAAAATTGCATTAATACTATATTTTGGAAGAGTGCCGTGCTTCCCAAAATTTTTGCATTTATTAGAAAAGTTATCAAATTCCAAAAACTAGTCTATAAAAAATATTCCAGATACCCACGTTATATTAATTATTTAATCGTATTTATTCATTTAACTGTTCTGTTATGACCCTGAAGCATTGTTTTCGGATTTGGTTTAAACGCTACGATGCCATCAATTTGGCTGTAATGCCTAACTTTCATTGTGCCATTGTGGACGAATGTTTCAGGCCATTCAAATTTTGGCCTCACTTTGGATGTAAGGTTCTCAAAAATTGACAGGGCATACACATTGGATGAATACGGCAATTAATTTACTCCAGATCTGAATGACATTGATGCACTTGTTCTCCGTGTACCTGATTGCCAGTTCTTTGAGATCATTGTCACAATTCCAATTCTATATAAATTATAATGACACAATTTTATCGCAACTTGTTCAAACACTCAAAATGAACTTATAGATAGTTATCAATCCTGGCAAATTCCCCAAGCGAGATAAAGACAAATTACACAGATTAAAACTTGCACGAGCTTAATTGAGTAACACCGACGAATAATTATTATTATACTCAAGATTCTGAAATACAATGACTGTTTTCGCTGTAACATTTGTACTACAGGTAAATAACAAATTAAAATCAATTAAGTTCGGAACAAGAGCTGCAGAAGCCTATGAGATTACAAAAACGCGACATAATTTTATAAGTGCGTTCACTATCGGTGTGGTCAGTTAGTACTTTGAAATCCCCATAAATACTTGAATGCAGAACTCTAGGAGAGCGTTGTGAATGTAATAATTTCTGACGCAATTTTTTGAGTTCAGCTTGCTAGTATTTGGATTCAAAAATTGACTGCAGCCGACCTTAATCAAGCTCAAATTAGCTATTTATTTACTTTTAATAATCAGTTTTAGCAGCAAATAAAAGTTTCAAGTAACGAAACTTCACTGAATCTAAAATATCTCTAAAACATGGACGACCGTCCCAAATCTGTTTTCTCTGAAGCCTCCCGGCAGAAGAAGTACATAACAACTATTGGAATATATTACTGTACATTTACTTTGGTTAGTTACTTTTTCTTAATTAAATTTCTATAACCTGTAAATTGATGATTTGTTCTTGAAATCTTGACATTACGAAGGTCTCTTTCTTACAAACTTTTTATTTATTTTTTTCAGGGAATTTGCATGTCTTTCCTCAATCCTACAATGTTAGACTTCAGCCACAAGTTTGATTCTTCCGTAGATTATGTATCGAAGGTGTTTACTGTGAATTTTGCTTGCTACCTTTTTGGAGCACTCGGAGGTTCGGCTAAAGATTTTTTGTGTGCACATAATCATTTACTCTATACTTGTCATTCAGAATAAGCACCTTTTATAATTATTTGTTTCTCACAATGCTTACAGGGGGTGTCCTGATGAAGGTTCTGAACCGTCAATTTTTTGTGATGATTGCCTTAACCTTGATGACCGTCCCACTATTTACCATTCCCTTCGCTACAACCCCAATGATATTTTTCGTCCTGGCTGGTGTCATGGGTTTCGGTAGTGGAGGTTATGACGCTGCTCAAGTTGCTTGGATTATCGACATCTGGCGTCATGAGGCGGCTCCATTCATTCTGACCCAACATTTTGCCTTCTCCTTGGGAACCCTCATCCCAGCTCTCATTCAAGGTCCCTATCTGACTGAAGAAGTGGATGAAGAAGGTTGTCCTACTTCGACAGAAGATTATACAATATCAACGACAGCATCCTACGGGGAGGGAGGACGAAACAACACAACAGATGAGCCTTTTGAGTCCAGACTTGCAACACCGTTCACTGTAGCAGGTGGCCTTGTTTTGGTTTCAATTGTTATTCAAATTGTACTCTACCTTTTTGCCTATAGGACAACTAAACTTTCAAATAATGATAAAGAAAAAGAAGTTGTAGAAAAGATGCCAGAGACGAAAATTATCCCCGAACTACCTCCTAAAGGAACACTTAAGCAACAGCTCGTCATAATAGGACTCGTTGCTGCTGTGCAAGGTTTTTACCAAGGTCTGGAAGTCTGTACTGGTCAATTTATCCCTACATTCGCACGCTTTTCAGAAGTGTGTCTTTCGGAAAAGAAAGCTGCTCAAATAGCTTTGATGCTACAGCTTGGGTTTTCTGGTGGGAGGTTGATTGGAATTATATTAGTTCTCAAAATTGCCCCACACTTTCTTCTTGCAGGAAATTTTATTTTAATTGTTGCAGCGAATACAATTTTACTTGTTTTAGGGGGCTCAAATGTTACTTGGTTATGGGTGGGAAGTATAGCTATGGGAGCGGGAATGTCCACTGTGTTTCCTGCAGTGTATGCTTACATTGAAAAATATCTTTTTGTAACGGATAGTATCGCGGCATTCGTTGCGGTCTCTGGCGGACTGGTTTCATGTGTTTATCCTATAGTTGTGGGCAATTCGGTGGAAAATAGTCCCGCCATTTTGACCTATGTAAACTTTTTAAGCATAGCAGTATGTCTGGTAACCTTCGTGGTGCTATTCTACATTACCCACATTAAAGGTTCCAAAAAAGCAGCGTCCTAATTATTAGAGATTTTTGTTAAATAATTAAAGTTGGCCGAATTGACTCGCACATAATGACATTATAATTTTTTGAATGTACTTACATAGTTTTGAAGTAGATTTTGATGTCTCTTCAAGACATTTTTTAAAAGAGGTGTAATGAACAAATTGAACAGTTTGATTGCTACGTATAAATTATTATTTACTTAAAATACTCTTCCTATTTTTACATAATTATGTAAGGATTATAATCGCAATGCATTAACTAAATGCAATAATTAGTCAGATTTATTGTCATATTTAAATTTTATGATACACACTTGTTATATATTGCATTTTTTTAGAAGTTAAGCTAAAAAGTTAATTTGCTTGATGTACATGCTTGTATAAAAACACGATATTGTATTATGTATAATGCACAAATATTGTTTTAAACGCATGACAGTTTCCTACCCTGTTGATCCTCATCATAACTACTGTGTAGTACATTGAAATAAACATTTCTATGGAAAATAAGACAAAATCTAGTTCATGATTCCGCTTTATATTTCGGATTGTTTATAGATCAGGTATTATTTTGACTGAGGGATTTATTAAAATTAGGGTTCCCTCATCAGCATACATATAAAATTGAAACTTTGAATTATGGTTTAGACATATTGACGGTGGGCGCTGAAATCTTTCGAAAAATACAATTCCTTTAATTTTTATCACCAAAATTAGCCGTGGCTGATTCACGTCTTTTTCATAAAACCCAGAGTAATTCGCATACACTGTGTACACCCTGTATCTATGTGGAGCGTTGGTAAGAAATAATATTCATTCTTCAGTTTCAGAACTTGGTGGCAGCAAGAAACCTTTGGCAGAAAAAAATTAAACTCGACACAATGGAAAATACTTGTTTTAAAATAACGACCATGCTGTGTCGGCAACGTCTCTTGTAAGATTGAATACATTTGTTAAAGAAATTCCTTCTTTCAGCAGTCTTCCTTGGCACATTTAGGGAGACCTTGTGAAATTCGAATGCTGCAATAAATTTTGATATCGTTGTCGCATCTCGGTCAGTACCAGAGGTGTCCATCCTTCGAAGGATTTCCTTCAAAGAAGGCTTCTTTGAACGAATTAAGCGTTAGCTTTGGCAATTATGAAGGGAGCGGAAGGAAGGCTGGAAATAAAACGAAGGCCTCTTTGCATAAATAATGGAATGTGAAGGAACATGCTAATTTTACAACCTTCGAACGCCGTTGGAACTTGCAATCCCATCTACTATATTTTAGGCAAAATCCTTCCGTAACTAAAGGTCATGTACGTACGTGCACCGTTACTCAACTGAAAAACATTTTTTTGGCGGACCTGCAAATGTTATTCTAGGAACATTTATCTCACAATGGCAGCATCATACCCGGAGCATGTAAGTATTTGATTCCCTTTACTGTACACAAGTACATACTGATAATCTAAAATAAATTACTATTATTTGCAAACTAATAATTACTAGTTTTTCAGAGGTAAGAAGTTGGAAGCTTAAAGCTCTGATTTTGTGACTTGTGTTAAAAGATTTGGGATAAATACATGAACATGGAAGGAAGGTAACTCATGAAGGGCATTTAAATATTTTTTGAAGGCTGAAGGAAGGATTATAGCAGGATTTGAATGAAGGAAGGGCGAAGGAAGGGTAAATATAAAGGCTTCATTTTAGGGAATGATGAAGGAACGAGTAATTGGAAACGGTCACCCTTCTGAAGGATGAACGAAGGTGATTTCAATTTGACACCTCTGGTCAGTACAGCGTTCCAAGGAGTTTCTTCGTTTCCTATTTTGTATGCATCGTCTGTTCTGCAAAAGAATTTGAAAGAAGCTCAGAAACTCTCCTTTTCATCAACTTTGCTATTGTTCTTAAGGGTCGTCTCTACAATTTTCAACCTTGGGATCCATGTAGTAATTCCCCATAAAACCCATAAAACTCCTACCCCCATAAACTTTGCCTGTGAGATTAAATTTGTAATGCTGCCAATCCTGAAACAAAAATCGAAAAATGATATGGTAAACCAAAACCCCGCTCAATAACAAATAATAATTATGAGATGAAGGGGTAATTCAAACCGCCCTGCACAAGGAAATGTTTGATCAAGTAAAACGGAACGCATTTGATAGACATGACAGGTGATTTGCCACCCATTATAGAGAGAATACATTTAAAATATTGCCTAAAGTCGTCTAATTGAATCACTTTCTAAAATTCATTTTTCGTCGAATTCCGAAAATTTTCATTTCTTATGGATATGAATGTGCAATACTTCAGCGAAAATAGGGTGGACACTTGCAATTTATGTTGGGCAATTAAAATTTGGTGACCCCTACCGGCCGAACCTGGTCGAACTGAGACGAACTTTAGTGCGGGTTTGGACGTTCGGACAGAGTTCTAACAAAAGGGCTAACGACAGAGCTTACAAAATTTCCTTCCGGTATTCATTTTACATATCGTGAAGTTTCCTTGTTAGGCCATTGTACTTATCTGGCTTAGTCAGATTATATGTGCATGCTTTATACATTTTTGATGAAATTGCTTAGGTATAATTTCCACATTTCATCTTCGGACAATTGCTCCCGAATTTGAAGTACTTACATGCTTCAATCTTGTGCCAGAATGCGGTTTAGGACTGTGGACCCACTGTCAGCACTGTCGTCGACCAACGCAGCTCAGACGTCAGATAAAAGTCTACGTGACTTGCCTAAGGCTGTGGAGTCGAAGCTAACCAATGAGAAGAAGGTTATGGAGGCAGTGGAAGTTATTTCTGGAGTTTGGGGCGACCGTGCTGACGTTAAGTGTGCTGCAGGTGTTACTGCAGGTGTTCACAATGAACGTTATGATTCTAATAATGTTACTGGTGGTCGTTACATAGTTGAGAATAGAAAAGAAAGGAATGTTAATGTTAATTATTGTAACGATGATGGTAAAGGGAATTACGTTGTAAGGTAATGGAGCTTAACTCCGGAGTGAATTTGGAAGGTGAAGTTCCAGAAGGAAATCATTCAGCGTCCTGAAGTCAGAGAGTCAAGGTAACTTGTAAATCTCTCTGCACTTACCAGATTCCTTTTAAACCAAATAGGTTGTTATTTTGTAATTTATTTATTGTTTCAAAGTTAATTTATTTATTATTTTCAAAGTTAAAGTGGATTTGGGTAATAATAATTTTCTAATGAAATAGTTTTGATACTGAGATAATTGATTGCAATTCAGAAAATAGTTGAGATTTTGGGAATAAGTTTGGGGAATATTTTGTGTATTAATATTTGTGTTTAAGATTTGATTAAAAAGGTAAATTTTACTGTTCAGAACACCTAGTGGATTCCTACACCTATTCATTTTCCTAATACGGTAGGCTTGAAAGTAATTAGTGCGTTTCTTCCTACAGCTGTGTAATTTTGTCTGTGTCATATCTCACTGAGCTTTCGACGGCCGGGTTCGGTGTCGTCCCCGGTTTTGTTGGCGACAAGCACACAATTGACTATGACCCATCAAGTTTGGGATGGTATCAAAGTTTAAAAAAGAGGAAGGTAAGTTTCTCGTTTCTATCATCGTACGATTAGAACATGAACGCATTTAACGGATATGATATAAATTATCACAAAATTGTGATTACTTAGAATTTAACAATCGAATAATTATCGTCAAGTCCAAGGGGAACAGCAAGGAAACCTTGACCTATGTATACTATCGATACTAACAAAGAAAGATACATAAACTGTTTTCATTTATTAGCTTGTAAAAGGCATGCATCCGAGATGTGACTGATGTGTGGAGCAAACAGCACACTCACTAAATGACATGATCGTGATCTATCTGTGATGTAAATAAACAGCAAAACAACCAAACAATATTTGTATATAATTATTTGAATACATACTTGGACACTTGAGATTTTCGGATGGTCCCAGTAAATGTATTCATTATGCTTGCATGTTAACTCACGCATTAAAACGATCGTCAAAATGGTGGAAGGTCCTCAATCCGTTTTTTCCCAAGCGTCTCGCTTGAAAAAATATATCGCTTCTTTTGGAGTTTTCTACGGGGCATTTACCTTTGTAAGTTGTTACACAATTAAAATTGTATATTAAATAAACCTAACGATAACAAGTTTTTTCGGGGCTAAAACATTCTAGCAGCTGTAAAACTCCATAAACTAGTCTGCTTATGCTACTATTAACATTAGTTAGCACATACATTGATCAAAACGATGGTCAAATCAAATTGTTTATTATTTTGTTGTTCATTCTTCAGTCAAAAATAACTTTAAAATTATTAGTGAACTTTTGTCACTTTAATTCCTAACTATTATTTGACAAGTTATAGAGTTAAAAGTGTACACAATTAATTATTTTAATTAGTTTGTTTTATTTGCGACGCTTCAATGTTTCTTAAAATCCATGTGCAAAGTATACCATTACCTAGTACATTAGTTTACATATATATGTAAAAATTATATACATAGAAATATATTTACTATACTTATATAGGTATAATTATACTTATATATATCTATTACTAAAAATTTTCACTTTTCCAGGGCATTTGCATATCTTTTCTCAACCCTACTATCTTGGATTTCAGCCACAAATTCGATTCCCCTGTGGATCATGTATCTAAAGTTTTTAGTGTGTCTTTGGCAACGTATCTAGTTGGAGCACTGGCAGGTAAGCACATGTTTATTTTCAGTATTTATCAGTATCTATGTAGTGACAACAAAAATTTAGCAAGTTTACTACATGCATTGCTTACAATAGTCTCTAGCAATTAAACCCCACCCATTTCCCCATGAACTCTTGCTTTTTTACTAAATTGTTTTAAAAATCGCAAAAATAAAACTTGCATAATACATTTCCCACGTTGAAGTCTGCTTCAACTTAAATTGGATTGATTGGTTTAATTTTTTCAGGAGGAATCATTCTGAAGTTTCTGAACCGCCAGTTGTTTGTGATGATCATGCTGACCCTCATGACCCTGTCATTATTTACAATACCATATGCAAACACCGAAATAGAATTTTTCACACTCGCAGGTGTTATGGGCCTGGGAAATGGTGGTTTTGATGCGGCTCAACTTGCTTGGATAATTGATATCTGGCGACATGAAGCTGCGCCTTTCATTCTCACACAACATTTCGCCGTATCCGTGGGAAGACTCGTCCCACCATTACTCTTGGGGCCTTTTTTAAGTGAGGAAAAAGAAGAAGGGGAAGCGGAATTCATAATTAGTACAACCTCCGAACCTTACCAGTCCAGACTTCATGTCCCGTTTGCCATCGGGGCTGCCTTCATTTTAGTTTGTTTAATCAGTCAAGCTGCCCTCTACCTTTTTGTATTCAGACCAACAAAATCAAATACTAACAATGTAGCCACTCAAGAAACACAGGAAGATAAAGAGAAGGGTGATGAAAGTACCAACGAACTTAGCCAATCAGGAGGGGAGTCCCTCAAGCGGAAGATACTCTTAATTGTTTTAATTTGTTGCGTGCTTGGTTTTTACCAAGGAATGGAACTCTGCACTGCGCAATTTATTCCAACATTTTCCCATTTTTCGGAAGTAGGGCTTTCAGAGAAGCAGAGTGCCCGGATTGCATTAGGATTGCAATTGGGATTTGCTCTGGGCAGGTTGCTCGGGATATTCCTCGTTTTGAAAATAGCTCCGCATTTTCTTTTCGCAGGGAATTTTTTACTGTTGTTGGCGTCAAATATTATTCTTCTTATTTGCGGTGGGTCCAGTGTTGAGTGGTTGTGGGTGGGAAGTATTGCAATAGGGCTAGGTATGTCCACCGTTCTTCCTGCAGTTTACGCGTACATTGAAAAGTACATTTTTGTAAGTGACAGTATTGCCTCAATTGTGGCTGGTTTTGGTGGATTAGTAGCATTTGTTTATCCCATAATTGTGGGCAACGCCGTGGAATACAATCCAGAAGTTATGACATATGTGAATTTTTTAAGTATAGCCGTATGCGGTGTAGCGTCTGTAGCTTTATTTTATATTACCCATGTAAGAGGCTCTAATAAAGAGTCAATATAATTCGTACTATGTGATATTTTAAAGTGGTTTATATGACATTTTACATTTTGTATCATATTCTGAACTTACAAGTAATGTATATAATTTTTTTATTCTTTCAATGAGTTTATAATTAAAATCATCAAGTGACCAATTCTGTCCAGAATAAGTGAAGTGTATTTTGGGAAGTTTTTTAAATTTGTGCGTAGTGTATATAAATCAGTAGACGAATTTAGAGACATACAAATAAATATTCACGTTACGTAAAAATGTTTCAAGCCGTGACCGATTATCTGTCACTGTCCCAACTTCCACCAGTTCAGCTGCCACCTGGCGGCTTGCTCGTGCTAAGTCACTAAGGGGCGAAGCGCCATTATAGGATGTAACAACATACCTGGAAACTATACGTTCCCCTTTAAATACCCTAAAATGTTCATAAATATAGTTACCACTAACCGTTGACTATTAGTCATTAAAACGCTCATGCGCACCGGTGAGCATTCAAGCGTTTAATAGGTTTTGACTAGGATGTCGCATCTCAATCTTTCAAGGTCAATCAAAGTCTAGCGTCGTTGTTATAACAGTTTGTTTTTTCAAATTTCAGTTCATCAACGATTTTGACGGCTTTAGTCATTATTTGCAATTTTTAACCTGGCTCCCAATTTCTTTTGCGCTTTACCCTGGTCAGGTCAGCCTTCACGGAAACTACAGCGTTGAATAATTTTTTTGCTTAAATAATTACATTGGCTTTATATATCATCGGCATTGGCTATTCTACCAGCAATTAAGTACATAACGTTTATTGTCGGTTCACCTTTCTTCATTTCCTTAAATTATTTATTATACATTCAATCTTACATTAGTAATTTAGGTCAATATCATGGCCAATTACAAGATCCAAATTAAGATTAATACTACGCTATAAAACAATTAGTCAGTGCTAGGAAAAGCTTGTACTGTATTAAGTTTTATCCTGTGGAGTTAATAATTTACATTTAAGTTGGTATTATCGATAAGTTTCTAGATGTGGATGTTGTGCTTTCGGTTTTTGAAAGCAGCTGCTTTCTCACAATGATTAACTATTTAATATACTAAGGATTGCTACAACGGAACGATTAGTGAGATGCTCCTGATTTTGGAATATCATATTAAATTTAGTATATCTCAGAATAGAATAATTAATTATATAGACTACACTAACTTGCTTAAATGTTGCGTAGAGAAAAAACAATTTTTCTCAACGCAAGTTCATTTATTTACAGTCTTTTATTTACTCCGCTACATACAAACATCCGACGGAGCCCATTACTCTCGTAGATTGCGTACGAACTGATTTGTATCAAAGTTGATCAAGACCTAAAAGGTTTACGCAAATTATATGTTTTTGTAATAGGTACAAAATATTTTATACTTATACTGTAGACTTAACTCCTACTGTTAAAACCCTAGTCTCACTACCACACATCCTCAAACAACTCTTCTGTGACAAACTACTTTTGAGCTGGCAAATATTGCAGGTTTGGATTATCTCAACAATGCAGACTATCAATTTTATCATTTAATTTCCTACATTTTAAAAGGAAATGTTCAAGTTAAATGATACGTTAATTAAATTTTTAATTCAACAGCTAGAACAGAAATACAGACGATTTCGTTCTCGGTCCCTTGTTTTAAATTGAAGTTACCCATTTTAATTATTGTCCTCATATATTCTGCGGATGGAATAATTTTAAAATCAAATTTAAGCTTCACAAAAAAAAAATTGAGATGCCGGTATCAGAGAAAATAGTCAGACATCTAGAAATACAGTTCAAGCAAGGATCAACCTTATACAGTCACCCATTTAAATGGGATAGTGTCAAACGTCGACCGGATTGTAGTTTTTGTCATGAAGCCTCAAGAACCAAATATATTTGGTACTCTCACGTTATTTCAAATGTACTCCATGGTGCTTTCGTTGCATACCGGAGCTTTCAAATTAACATTTCACAGGAGTCGTCATACGTCCAACGGATTTACATCGTCTTTGCTCTGGCATATTATATCCTTCCAATGTTATGTAGCCTGGGGTCGTTTCTAGGAAGACATCAAGTTCAGTATTTTGTTCGGAATTATTTGGATTTTTTTGAAATGTTCGAAGGTAAAATGCAATACATTTTTAAAATTTACAAAACTATTATTCATACAAACATGTTTTGACATATGCATATTACATAATGCCTCCATTAAATTTGATTTGGCTTTAGAAAAATTCGTACTCAAATCCAAATATAGTGACAGAATGCGTAGTGTCAGAATCTGCGAATTATTCTTGGATTTCATAAATATCGGCTTCAGCCTCATGACAGTTTTCCATTCTCTCAACTCTATTTTTCGACCGCAGTCACCCGAGCTATTTTCCTCAATGTTTTTGAACCAGTCTGGTTCCATGGATTTGCTTCTTCGTGTCCCATTTATACTTGTCCATGGACACTACCTTCTTATTTTTACAGCCCAGGCAAAAATGGTGGCAATGTCGGTGTACACTTTTATATTCCTTCTACTAGTAAATCTGAATGATTTGAGGAAAGTCTCGTTCTCAAAAATGGATTCTCGGATTCAAGAACCCGAGTGTTTTTTCTGGATCTACAGATCATTGCAACTTCAAATGAATGCTTTCAATGTCACCTTCCGCTTGATCCTCGCAACCCATAAATGGATTTTGGCTTCTCTTTGTGTCTTCTGCACCTATGGAGCCATTCGTGCGGGGGGATTACTTGGTCTTGGACTCGCGTACTTGGGATTGAATACGTCACTGTTCATCATTTTGGGCTTTAATATGCAGGCCGAGGTTCAGAGAAGGTCTCAGATGGTCCTGGCAGATAGGCGAGGTGACTACGGGGACAAATGGAGTCGACGAATGATACGTTCTGCGCCCAAGCTGGTGACGAACATTGGCTCTTACTATATTGTGGACAAAAAGATGATACTTACCATGTGCAAAATTATCTTCGACATCGCTATCAATTTTCTCATTTTATTTTAACTCGTGTTTACTCTGAAAAATTATGATCGCTCGAAAACATGCACACACGTAGATTAGTATCTATCTAAGGTAAGTGCCTTCAAAAATTAAATACAGATGAGGCTCCGTTTCTCTTATTACACACCCGAAAATTTTGTTATATAAGTACATGTAACATAAGAAACTATTGGGACAGTTTTAGTATATACATAAGTAGCCCATATAAAATGCTACAGAGTATATAATATATGTGCTAATTATTTTCTTCTCGTGTAGAAAGTATAGATTTAAAGATATACATACATATGAGTAGAGCAGTGGATACTGAATTCAATTAAGCACTTTCAAAACATTTTATTAAATAATAATCAACACTTAAATGGTTAGCATTCTCGGTTCCCATAGTGTGTAACAGCGTATGTACTGTAAAGTATTTTTAATCCTTTACTCTTTAGCATGGGAACGCGACGTGCTAGCGTAGCTTCTCGTATTTATGCTTATTGATAGGTTACTTTTCTCTTCGAATTGATTGGAACATTCATGCTGCGGAGATCGCTTTGACAGGAGTCAGATTCATTCTGACTGTCTGAGATGCTCGACGTTGGGATTGAGTCGCGAGCACTTGAGATTCTCTGCGCTCGTTTGTAGCTGGTAGAAAATCATAAATTGTACTTTGTTTTCAGGACCATTTGGCATTGCGGTGCGCTCTGTCATTACTAATTGTGTAATTAGATATTAGGGTATAGCGGCGCGCTTAACCCCATTGTAATTGTATTTGTTAGAACTGCTAATTATATTTAGCCTGTTGTTTGTATTTGGTTTTACTACATGATTAAAGTTATACTTTGTAAAGGATATATTGAGTCCAGATAAAAGTTCTTTACAGTACTTAAGATACAGCATCACAAAATTACATGAATATCAATTAAATGTCGATTTTAAAAAATTTCATGCCTTTTTACTAAGGCGGTGTTATAGGATATTGGGCTAAATCTAAGTAAGGATTAATAATTATTAGATACATGCAAAGATGCACATATTTGTCCGCATTCCTATAACCTTCCTACAAATGGGAACTAAGAATACATCCTACATATCCTATTTAAAGTAATGGAAAACTCTCGATCCCCCTATACATAGATATAGGATTGTCAAGCCTGCTCAAGCTGCCTACCTATTTCCTATATAGGATACAATAGCAGCATACATGCCTATTCCTATGCTATAAATTCCATTCTGTGTATGAACAGCGATCCTTTTGCGTCCGCACATTACTTACAGATATGTATACTCCTTAAATCCGTACAAAAATCCAACTATCTCAGTAAGGTAATTACCATGTGTTAAAGTGTAAGCAACATGTTAATAATTGATAATTTCCGCATTTTAATCAAAATTATTACCTAGCAATAAGTTTAGTAATTAATTTGTTCATTCATCTTTTAACCACCCAGTCACTCGAAATGTATAGGATCCTACATGTAAAATCTATAGGATAAAAGTATCAGATCTGCGGACGATATCTCAAACGATTTTCTTACAGGATCCTATACTATCCCATAGTTACTAATCCCAACCTCGCATGGGATTTTCTCTAGCTTGCCCTATAGTTGAAAATTTATTATTATCTTATGCGCTTCTCTACTTCTACTCCATTTTCCTCCAAAATTAAAACTACATAACCATCTTTACTACAGTTAGCTTAATTTTTAGACAATTGTAAATATTCTAAATATTTACAATTGTCTAAACAATTAAGCTAACTGCCATTAACGTTTTCATACATATACATCTCCTCAAATTGTCAATAGTAATACACCCTACACTGCAGTTCTATGTAGAAATAACATGTAACACTAGAAAATAAAATTGCAGCCACAAGTAAATAATTTCACGTATAAATTGAAAAAAAGAACAATAACAATCACACACTGGTTATATTTTCCGCTTGTCTTACTATTACTAATTGTAAGTTAAAATTGAAACAATCTAAAGAACAGGTAAGTCGATTTGGTGTTCATCACAACCAAAGAACACGTGAATGACAACTGCTGTTGATTAAGTATGGCGAATTTGGCGGTTATAATATATGTCTTGTACAAACGATGAGGAGCGCAGAATCCTTGTCAAAGCAAGTACAGGATTTTTCTAAAAATGTCCTATGGTACCCGAAACCATAGGATTTTTCTGAAAATGTCCTATAGAACTCGAACTTGCTGGATATGCGGCACCCAACTTATAGGATTTCTTTAAAAACTTCCTATGGTACCCTCAGCTTATGGGATTTTTCTGAAAACTTCCTATGGTACTATATCTTATAAGAATCGCGTGCCAGTTTCTGACGAGCTGAATGATTTCTATAAGATCCTATATGGCTTGTGGGATTTCCGGTACATTTTCTCACAGAAATTGCATCCTATAGGAATCCCATACAGTTTGAAGTGACTGGGCACTTCCGACTCGACATAATAGTCTGTCTGGAAAATTAAATATTGCTGAAACATATCAAAATGAAAAAACTAATCAGCAATCGGAAAGAGAAAATTAAATATTTTAAAGCTGTTGAGAAGAATGAACCGCGACGATACTAATGAAAACTCATTCCGAAAGCGCGGAAACCACACTTAATTTACAACGTTGAAAGAGAATGAAAATACTAGAATTGCCCAAAACTTGTGCTTGTCTTGTTAGTAAATTATGTATTACCCCAGGCTCATTCAGTCGAAAATTGTCTCCTCCTCCACACGCACGAAAATCTTATTCCAATGGTTTTCACCTTACAAAAGTAAGACATCATAATTTTTGGCCGATTCTGGAGTGCGTTCAGTCTTGCTGACGTCATCATCTTGGGTTGGTCCGTCACTACACTATTTGATGACAGGAGGTGATGTCAGTATGAGGGGGTCTTATTAAAACATACAAAATTTTGATGACATCATTTACGGACGCTCCCTTATCCGACATACATATACACTAAATCCGAGGATTCCTTCCTATATTTTAGGCAACATTTATATGAAACCAAGTCCTGCCTATATTCCTTTATACTTGCAGTACGAAAGGCTGCCTATCCTATTCCTATTTTTTCACGCTGAATACTTTGGTTACTATCCTATCCTACCTACATAAGAAGCTTGATTTTTATTAATGCCTATCCTATTTATATGCCTATAAGCCCTATCCTTCGAGGAAGGATGTGCACCTTTGGATACATGCAATTACGTGAGTACATAAACTAAACGCAGTTAGTCGGATAATTAAATAAGGAATTTTGTGGTATGCACTTGCTGTTATTTACAACGGAATTAAGCTAAACAAATAATATGTACTACATGATTTCCTTGTTTAAGTGGTTTTGCTTGCTGCTTTTAGTATCCTTTTAATTATACTGATCCTTACGGTAATTATTACTGTGTATTTGTACTAGTATTTGTACTACACCTAAATGAGCACATTTTATTGAAATTAGAACGAAATCCCTATTCTATGAAACCCCTTGAGCGTTATAAGTACTATAATGGAACAGTGTATCTAGCGTTTGACTGTGCGAGTTACATACAGTACAATATAATTAATTGTAATTAGTATGAATGAGATGATTAAAGAATCAATTGAATGGCTACTAGCGATGAAAATGCCCCAGAAAAGCATCGAACGGCAATTTCAGTCGAAGAGCAGTATACTTATTTGGCTTCTTCAGATTATATAAGTTATCAGGTTTTTATACATACATTCTTGATGAACTTCGTAGCTTAAATTATATAAACCACATTTCATCTTCAATTCTTCAGGCAATTGCTCATGAAATCGAATCAGTTGCATCGTCATGCGACAGCGGGTTGTTCAATGCTATTAACCGATTAAGTACACTACAGAGACACGTTCAATTCTCCCGTGTATAATGATTCTGAAGGTTTCAGTGTGTCTTTGGTAACGTACACATATATTTGGGGCATTGGGGGGTAACAGAATATTCAATTTTATTATCTTGTAATGACAGCAAAAATTTAGTAAGTTTACCACATAAAAATGGAAAAAAGGATGGGGTTTTATTGCTAGAGAACAAAGGTGTCCGCCTATCCTACATGTAGGCCTATTTGGAGGCTATTTATAGGGTGCGAGGATTTTATTAAAGAGGCTTGTAGGCAAAGTAGGGTGCAAGAATTTACGCTTAAAGCCTAGCCTACTAAATAGGTAGGCTCAGGAATCGTATAATTATAGGCTTATATGTAGGCTATTGATACATGTCATTTTCATTTAATGGTAATGGAACTGGCAAAATGAAAATTAAAGAATAATCCACGACTGGTACTTGCAGATTGTGTTTCATGGTGCGGTTCAAGCTTGAAAAGTTCATCCTATCTCGCCTTGATATGCGCTAGACTTCACCAAAATTAAAACTTCAAAATACTCGGTAAAGTGGAAGCTGTATAAACTCGACCACTGAAACGAAAAATTGAGTTTGAACACAATTCAAATTTCAAACAGGATTTACTGAGATATGTAGTAGTAGAATTAGAGTAGAATGCCCTTAAGTAGTCTGTCAGTAACGAAAAGCATATAAAATGTAGGAAGGGTGTAGAATTGGTTGATCTAATTTATCAATGAAATGTAGGATAATATGTAGGCTTGGTGCGACCCGTATAGGAAGGATGTAGGATAGGCTGACCTATTCGGCTGTTAAAATGTAGGCATATATGTAGGCTCGGTTCAAATTTGATAAATAGGAAGGATATAGGATAGGCTGAGCCATTTGGACACCTTTGCTGTATACTGTGGTGAGTCCAAACAACTGTCAGAGATTGCAAATAATTAAATTCAATTATACTGAGAATACTCCTCCAAATCGATTGGGCGAGTCTGTATGCATGATGGGCAGGTCGAGACTTAAAGACAGCAACTGCAATTCCTTCATTGCATCGTACCGGGAGCGACACGTTTTGAAAGAAACATATTCGAGTGGAAGTAGAAAGCTGGTCCCCATTCTGGACACCGTCTTTCGAAATATGGAATTTCTTTGTGAAAAGGAAATGGACGGCCTCATTTCGACCAGGCTCTTGCAGGCCAAAACTGCATTCGTGTGCCGTCAGGAGGATTTTCTCTTTTATTGGGCATATTTCAGGAAAGTAATCTCAAAACTGAAGCTAACTCGGCCTTTTCATCATGATAGGAAAGTGTCGGATCATTTCCTCACGCAAACATTCTTTTACAAGTTTGGCAACGAACCAAGCAAATACCATATAAATATTTTGTCGGATACATTGAAAAGGCTTTTAACTTCAGGAATTTACAATTTTTGGGCGAAATGGGAGAAAATTAGGTTAAGCACAAACAAGAACTCGACCAGTGAATTGATTGTGGATGATGTTACCGTGAAGGACTTTCAACCACTGGCATTCGGCACTTCCGAAGTTAAGGTGGTATTTGATTTGGTGATTTGGGGCTGGTTGATATCGACGCTGGGTCTGGCACTAGAATTTACTGGCTGGGCAAAGTATTTTTCTGAACACTAGTATCCATGGATATCCATCTTAATTCTTGTGATTAATTATACGTATATCTATGTATGTATATGTAATAAAATTATAATTTGAAGGGTTCAGGTTGTCATTTTAGAAAACGAATTTACAAAACTTCAGGCAACAATTGTGCTGTAGTGCCAATTCTGGTGTCCGAATTTTCCACCTCTGTGTGGTAGTTCATTTTTCATCAGGGAATACAATAAATGCCTAAATTTCGACTTATTACCAATATGAAAAAAGGCACAAACAAATTACTTTGAATAATTAAGTCTTACATTTTACATCTTCGAATGACAGTTTGGAAAATACTCCTCGCTTTGTTCCGGATCGGTTGCAGTGCTTTACATGGTTACAAAAACCCTGTACCTGTTCCCAAATTTTGGGAATAACCATTTTATGGACCCAAACCCTTTTCCTTACCAAAAATTTAAGAACAAAATGTTTGTCCCCGAAACCGCTATTTTTTGCATGAATAAAACTGGACCAGAATTCGTTCCCGGGTACATCTCATAACTGAGCTTGAAACCAAATATTTTGTCCAGATATTTTTCAAGGTCCTGAATTTGGTGGTTGGTATCTTTGCAATTTGAAACTACTAGATTATTTAGCTGGCACTGCACCTTGTTAAATATTACTGTTTGAAAATTGAATCTCTTTAACAGAGTTTAAATTATTAGTAGTGTTTTATTATTGCGGCTTGATAAATAGTTACCATGAATTAGGTACATACTGCAGAATCACACACAAATGTTGCCTGTCGTCGTTAGCGAATGATAGTAAAAATTAGAAGTTTATTGTTCTAAACTAACTACCACAACAACTAACTTTCTGTAAAAATTGAGCTCAAAAGAGATTCTAGATATCTATCCAAAATTAGCAGGTTTTATTTCAAGGCAGGTCAGCTGTTCTTTCAATGGGATAGAATAGAATAATCGGGCTTTTTGTGCGGCTCGTCTTTGTGGTTACCAGAACTTGGATGCTTCGGAAGCCCTCCGTGAACTTATTGCATATGCCCAGACCAAGTTATGGAATAGGAGAGTGTGAGGTAGAAATTAAGTTGGCAAGAAATATCCAATATCCCTAATGTAGGCCTGGAGTTCCTTGTTTATATGAATTCGTTATGTGAGCTTGTTATATGGGATATACGTAATTACTAAACTAGAGCATAGGGGTGGTGCTGAAACCATACAAGGACGTAACAACGAGGATAATGTGTATCCCTCTTCATTCGACCTGGCGTATAAAATATTTTCAGAATCTACAGACAGATGGTTAATGTACAGAAAGGTCCCGGGAACACCGGCATGGGAACAGCACGGTTTTATTATGCATTGTTCCAAAATTTGTTCGTACCCAAACCGTTCCCAACAAAGATGGGCCTTTCAATTCACCTAGCCTATTTCCTTCCTATAATTCAACTAACATAAAGCGCCTCCCTATGTGCTTATAATTTTTAGCCTGGTCAAGTTATCTCCCCTTTTTAAGTAAGTGTTCAACCAAACGCCTTCCTTAAATCCTATAAAAGCTAAAGCGACACGAAGTTCCTTCCTATAATATAGGAAACAGGGAGATGCCAACCTATCGCTATAAATGTACTTATAATATTCCTTTTGAAAGTATCATACAACTATACCCTATTAGGAAGTTTAAAATCCAAAACTACTGCTTCCCTATATAAGTACACGCTTAAAGTCCCTACAGAAAACCGAAAACCCCGCATAAGTTATGTCTAAATATCCTGTATTTAATAGTACTGTGTATTTATTTATTGCTACGTTTGTCTGATGGTATTTTCCACGCTGAAAAGTTGCTATATCAGTGTCGTACAGAATGTCCAGATGTCTTAACGAGGTATACCATGCTTTACTTCTCCGCATTTTTGCAACCATTGCTAATTTGTTGTACTGTAAAAGGTAGGGAATTCCCAATGGAAACTTATACATTCCTCTTCGAAATTATATGCATACATACGTTTTATTATCCAGTGCGTGCATGACTATACCCCTACTCGGCATGTCGGCATCAGTAGCATACCTGCTCCCTTCATATTATATTTATTTATGAAGCCCCTAGCCTAAATTTCCTATGTGCCTATATTTATTCCCCAAACTTCCTTTAATATTTTATTTGCATATAAATCCCATTGAACCTTGCCTATATCCTAGCCTAGAACCTTGTTTTTTTTTCTTCCTCCCTAGAATTTTTGCCTATAAAAGGGCCTAGATATAGGCAAGGGGCCCACCTTTGGTTCCCAACAAATCCGTGTACAAAATATGTGTATCCATTTTGTTCCTATTCCCGTTTCCAAAGATCCAGGTGCCACCTGTACCCTTGACAAACACTGATCAGTTGTAGCTTGTACTCCACATCAGTCTCATTGCTCAATAATTCCATGGGAAAGTTATGGACACGGATTCCGAAACCGAAAAAGGTTTTGATGATAGAATAATTTTATTATTATAATTCGAGAAAAGAAGTGATTAGATCCAATAATTCTAAATAGAAGTGATATAGTAACGGTAGTGGTTTAGCGAAGGCAATAAGTTTGAAAATGGAACTGGAATTTACTTCTCCTCGCGTTTCAACTGGCAAGGACACAAATCCTTGTCACTACATATACTATAGAAGCACGCATTTAATTTTTGATCAGCACACTACCTAAAGATTTTGAGGTAAATAATTAATTACTACTGCAAAGACTCAGATTCGGTTCGGCAGTCTAGCACATATAAAACTTATTATGAGCGAATTTGTTTTAACAGCACGGTTTGTGACGACCTTAATCCTACGGTACATACAGTATGTGCTCTTTGGTTTACTTTTTTTAGAATATAGAATGTAACATAAATTAATAAATTATAAAGTGCTCGGGCCACTATTTATGGGCCCATTGCACCTGACCCCATACCTTACAGCTTGCAATTTACCAAGTGTTACTTCCTTGCCCTATGCATGGTACAAATTCATTTACAGATAAGTAGATCTATAAAGGACAGATATTTAAACGTTCAAATAGAATTCTGCATTCTTCGAACATACCAATTATTATAGATAAGCATTGTAAATGAACAAATATAATTAGTATGTAATATATCGATACTTCAGATTACCCAGTTTATTAGATGATAAGGATAGCTAAATCAGCTTCGATGGAACTTGCAATTCGTGAACATCAGATTTTAGTTAGTTCACTAGATCAACTCTAAAAATCTTGTTGTTTGATTTGCAACCGTCCCTATTTTATAAAATAAGGTTATTGCGTATATATTGTTAGGTATGTATATAGAAATTACATAAATTAGTTAAGTCTCACATGAATAATTCATTAAGTTGTGAAACACACAACCTTAGGTTAAGTCAGTTCAAAGTTACTTAAACACTTATTGTAAAGGTGCAATGTAAGCACTTCCCATCGGCTAAAAGCCGACGAGTGTCAACGTCCCGTTACATCCGTTATGATGTAACGTCTAGACTTAAGATTGTAAAAATAGGCTCAAGTAGCCACTTGTTAAGTTTAAGATTCTTCCAGACTCTTCAGTGAATAACTGAGAGTCATTCCAGTAACACCTATTTTTTAGTTGTTAATCTTCATTTCCTTTTTCTTTTGATTTCGATTATAAATAAAAGTAATTAGTCTTCGGATTAATGTAAAATCACACTCAATCGTTTATTCCTAATCATTCCTTTCATCAGCACGATTTCCAATTATTTACAAATTCTTGACAATTACATAAGTAAATAATCCATGAGTTAGGATTTCATGGTATAACCATAACCTACTCTTACATGGTGGCCTTTGTAAAACATTGCCAAAATATTATTTCCCTGGCGATGCTCCCGAATTACTCTCAATTATCACTCCCCTTGGGAAACAATCGATTTACTTTAAGAATTGATTTCATTACCAGGCAAGTTTGAATAATGTGTCATATTTCGTGAGAATTTTTGAGATTTACAGTTTTGGCCACGCAGAGGTTACATTCCTGCATTTTTGACGTTGCAACACGCACAGCTCATTCGGGACTACCCCAGCGGAGTCAACCTTTATTGACTGTGACCGGTCGAAGAACCCCTCGTAAGTTTTTATTGATAAACGGGGTTATTATTTCTTGTCCACGGAAGGCAGACGGATTTACCTGCACTTCACCGACCGATGCCCTGAGGATTTGGGTATACTCAACGGACAGCCACGGAGCTCAGTACCGTTCCCACCTCATCCAGGAGGAATTTTATATAGTAAATGCACAGTGTTAAGTTTCATATCCATGAACCACCGTCACGGTACGTACATACTTACGTTATAATTTATGTCCGATAAAAAGAAGCCCTCAGCATCCAAACCTGACCCTAAGCCTTCTACAAGTCGCGTCACTCGTAAAAATTCTGACCCTGATTTAAAAGACGCTTCTGAATTAGCCAAGGTTTTACAACAAGCAAAAGCCAAAGCAAAAGCTACCTCTAGCAGTAGTAAAAAGTCACCACTATTACCTCCGCCATTACCTATAAACACACCACCTCCACCGCCAGTTCCTCCGGTAGTTCCTCCCGCACAAGCTTCTCCTCCGAGAACTCCCAGTCCACAATATTCTACTCCACCAGGCACTCCACCGCCAATCTCTTTACCTCCACCACTTCCTCCACCGTTACCTGCTCTTCCATTAGTTACTCCAGTTACACGAACCGTTCCCTCTTTTAAGCGACAAATATTAAAAGCACGTAAAATCCAACATTTTTCACGTCACGGACCCTCTACCAAAACTCGCAAAGTCAAACCATTCAAAATGGCCGCAGCAGCAGCAGCAGCAACTCCAGTCAATGTCACGGTAAATACCGCTCCCATTCATTCCATTGTTGACTTCCAAAAGATTAAACAATTCATTCCCGCCACTCATGACGTTCATGATTTCATAATTGACGTTCAACGTGTCGTGGCCCAATACCAATGGGATTGGCCCACTCTCCAAGGTCACACTCCCAACTTACTAGCTCGTGACCCCTTTCAATGGCTGCAAACCCAACTCACCATAGCGCCACCCACTATTGTTAGTATTGATACATTCTTCACGGCTCTCCGTGAACGCTATGCTAAGCCTCGACAGGTTTATCTCAATCAGTTAATTTCCCGTAAGCAAAAAGACAATGAATCGAGCGCCAAATTTTTGTATGATGTTGATAGTATTTGCACTCGCTATGACCCAACCATGTCTCAACCTGACCGTGTTGCTTGGGGAATGGAAGGCCTCCTTCCCAAGTACAAATCTGCAGCGGCAGGTTTTCCATTTACGAGCATAGCTGCTCTCGTTCGTTTTTGCGAACAACGAGAATTTGCAGATACAACTGCTGGACCCTCAGATATGGCTGCAAAAGTTAAGTCTTTGGAAGAGACCATCCAAAAACTTACCTTGTCTGATGCGCCTAATGCCCAAGCTAATTTTGCTTTTGTCCCTGGCCGCGGACGAGGTCGTGGCAATGGCCGCGGCAACTCACATAATAATAATAATCACCGCGGTAATCAAGGTAACATTCATCAACCAGTTCCCCACCAGCCCCGAGGCAACAATAATAATAATAATAATAATAACAATAACAACAGAGGACAAAATCAAAATCCCCACAAAGGCATGCAATGTTATAATTGTAATAAGTTCGGTCACATTAGTCGTGACTGCCGTTCGGGAAACCAACAGAGGGGGCCCAACCAGCGTGGTCAGGGTCCCCGCCCGAACTTTCGGAACAACAATTTCCGCGGAAACAACAATGGCTTCCGCAACAACCAACAAAACCACGGCAACAATCGCCGGAACGACCAAAATGCCCACAGATTGGAAATTTCATTCAATCCCAATCCGCCCCAAAACAATCAAGCTCCCCAGAATCACTTTGCGAATCTTCAATATCCCTCCATAACTTACCCACAATAAATCTGTCACCTGCTTCATCAATGTGCCCATATATCATGTGTTATTTTGATGATGTCTCCATTGATGCATTAATTGACACAGGAGCTTCTCATAATTTAATTCAAAAGAATCACATCCCCTCCAGTGCAGTCATCACTCCTTGCCCACAAAGATTTGTTATCACCGCAGATAAAGCTCGCATTCCTACGTCCCATATAGCCTCCTTAACGTTCCAACTTGATAACTACTTTTACACAACAGAAGCCCATGTCCTTGAAACGCTCACTCCTCCACTCATTCTTGGCTGTAAGTTTATTACACAGTTTGACTTTCATATACATCTGAACTCCAACTCCCTATACAACTCTCACGTATGTCATTACTTTCGTAAGCATGCATACTCAGCCACTTGCTCGTCTGAATGCGGCTGTTCCTCTCCCGTCAAAACATTATTTACTATACAACTTCCCCCTCGTCACCAAATGTATGTACCTACTACTCCACTACACACGTCTCACACGACATTTTTCAACCCTCATCCACTTATCGAAAAACAATACAAAGTAATCTTTCCTCCCGTCATCAACCCAGCGAAAAATGTTTTGCTAGCCACAAACATTTCCACATCTACCCAGATTATTCCCGCTGATACTCTTTTAGGTCATGCTCAACGCTATGATTTTACCCAAAGCTTAAATACAGCTCTGGTAATTCCTCAAAATCCAACCCCTTTTACTCCGGAACAACTTCAATCCTTAAATATTAATCCTAAATTAAGGCCAGCTGAACGCGCCTCGATCATTAATCTCCTTAATAAGTATTCATATTTATTTGCATGGACACTTATGGATCTTCAGGTTTGTACCCTTCCTCCCATGCGAATTACGTTAAATTCTGACACTCCCGTTCAGGCTAAACCCTACCGCTTGAGCACCACGGAGCGTGAGATTTTAAAGCAAGAATTAGATAAATTAATTCAAGCAGGTATAATTGTTCCCTGTGAAAACTCCAATTATTCCACCCCTGTATTTTTAGTCCGCCAAAAATTAGGTAAATGGCGACTCGTCTGTGATTTTCAAAAACTAAATAAAATCACGGTAGACGAAATATTCCCTCTCCCAAGGATTGATGACTTGCTTTTTCAGTTACGAAGCGCTGCGTATTTTTCCCCCTTAGATTTATTTAGCGGTTATTACCAAGCCCTCATCCACCCGGATGATCAGCATTTAACTGCTATTGTCACTGAATTCGGACTATATATGTACCTACGTGTATGTTTTGGTCTGAAAAATGCCCCTGCCTACTTTCAAAGGCTAGCTGCTCGTACTCTTGGTACTTTAAGATACACACACGCTGTATCTTATATTGATGACATTATTCCCTACAGTAAAGACTTTCCCTCTCACCTGGTCGCCATAGAACTTGTATTTCAGCGCTTAGCTAAAGTTAATTTTCGCATGAATCCCAAAAAGTGTTTCTTTGGTATGCAAGAACATGTAGTGTTTGGATTCTTTTTGTCTCAAAAAGGTCTATCTACTGAATCAGCAAAAGTAGCTGCAATCATGGAACAGCCCAAACCTAATAATTTAGAAACTCTACGAAAATTTCTAGGCACTATTGGTTATTATCGCAGATTTATTTGGAACTTTGCTCAAATAGCTGCTCCTCTCCAAGGATTATTGAAGAAACATTCTCTTTATCATTGGAGCCCAGACTGTGATAAGGCATTTTTGACTCTCAAAAACGCGCTATGCACAGCTCCGGTCCTCAGACACTATGATCCCACACTCCCATGTATTTTATATACGGATGCAAGTAATTTAGCCATAGCTGGCATTTTACATCAACAATTTGAGGATGGCGAACACCCAATTTATTTTATTTCCCGAGCTTTGACTCCAGCTGAGAAAAATTGGGGTGCTACGGAAAAAGAATGTTTAGCTGTAGTATTTGCTACACGAAAGCTTCGAGAATTTTTATATCTCAAACCTTTCATAATTGTTACGGACCATCATGCTTTATGTTATTTAAAATGCCAACGTAATCCCACCGCCCGTCTTACTCGTATGGCTGTAATTTTAGAACAATTTCGCTATGTAATTAGGTATAAGAAAGGTACTCTACATAGGAACGTAGATGGTGTCTCTCGTTGCCCCTACGCTCTTTCCACTACAAAAGACACGGAAGATGATCTTACCATACCAGGTCTTACAGCCCAATCTCCCACATCCAGCCCCAAGCCACTCCCAGCAATACCTCTCATAAATCCTGCTGATTTAAAGCATGCTCAAGCTATTGATCATACTTTAAATAAATTATTGCAGAAAAAGCGCTCCAAATTAATTCCCAATGATGATGGTATTTATTTTATTCAATTTAATCCCCGCAATCCTAAACTTTTAGTCATCCCTAAAGCTATGATTCCCATCGTGTTACAAAATGCTCACAATCATCCCCTTGGTGGTCATTTGAATTTTCAGAGGACTTTGGCACGTCTCCGTCCATTTTATTGGTGGAGATCAATTACATCAGACACATTTAAGCACTGTACTCATTGCCCAGAGTGCCAAAGTCGCCAGCACCTCACCAAATTACGTATGGACAGTTTGAAAAACATTCCCATAAAAATTCCAGCGAGCACATATGCTATGGATCTATTAGGCCCCTTTCGTGAAACTCCGAGAGGCAATAAATATGTACTCGTCCTCACCGACTTATTTACCAAATGGGTACATACTTCCCTCCTTCCCAACAGAGAAGCTGCCCATATAGCCATGCATTTGGAATCTTTTATTTTAACATTTCCAGGCATGTCTATATTAATTTCTGACGGAGCTGCGGAGTTTAAATCTGCAACTCTACAAGAATTATTAAAACGGTTTAATATTACACATCATGTAAGTATGCCCTTTCACCCCCGTTCCCACGGAATTGTAGAGAGATTAAATCAAACTCTCGCAATTATGCTCAGCAAATTCGTTTCGGACAATCAGTTAGATTGGGACATATTTGTTCCGTATGTAATTACTGCATATAATACTTCCGAGCATTCAGTTACAAAAATTTCCCCTTTTCAAGCTTTCTTCGGTAGAGCTCCTCCAGCCCCTCTACTCAACTCCATTCCCAATACACTTTTACAAATGACTCAGCTCAGCGCTTCTCAGGTCAAAATTATGCATCAAAGAATATCCCAGTTAATTAAAAAGGCTCAATTACAAGCCAAAGAACGATTTGATGCTATGTATCAACCCTTAGAGTTTAAAGTTGGTTCCCACGTTCGATTTTATCTCCCTCAGCGAAAAATTGGTTTGTCTGACAAACTTCTTTGTCGTTGGGTTGGACCTTATACCATAACTTATATTGATAAGAACAATAATGCTGACTTAGTTTTAACCTTTCCCTCTACTAAGCTTCGACCTAGTATTAAGTGTCACCTCTCCCAACTCAAGCTCATAAAAATTGATTTGGGGGATGGCATTATTCATCCCGAGTATGTATATACTACGGAAGACCAGCACGAATTTGACGCTTGGTTGACACAATTTCCCTCCGACACCCCAAACTCCGATTCCTCTCTCCCTTCTCCCATCCGTACACATTCCACACGTCCTTCACGCAAAATGAAACTACAACCGTCCACTTCTTCTGAAGACCGTCCAGTTAAGCGTTTAACTTCTCCTCCTCCAAACTTCTCGCCTCAAACTTTTGGTTATCACTCCACAAAGTTAAAATCAATTCTCAAATCTCCCCAACACGTTGATAGCAATCATACAGTGCGACGTTCCACACGTTTACAAAATAAAACAAAGAAAGTTACATTTTCCCATGTCTGACCACAATGACCAGCAACAATCCCCAGTCCCCGCCTGTGTACCCTTATGTACCAGGCATTGTCCAGTACCCGACAACTCTGGGCATCAATCCTGCCATTCGACTCTCCGACAACCCCTGGACGGAATTAATCAAAGTTTATCTCCCCGGAACCCCGGACACGCTAATCTGTTGCCCAGTATCCATTTGCACAGTTCAAATATTTCCCTATCAATTTGCCGACGCGTCTGGGAACGAACTCAGTTGTTACGACTCCTCAATTCCTATTCTGAAGAGGACCTTCCGCCATGTTGCTGTGGGAATTGTATTGCCGGACCAAATTCCCTCTCTTCTGGACCAGTTGAGCGCAACTTACTTCCAGGCAACAGTGAAACAATCCCAAATGTGGAACGAATTTCTCCTTCAACTACGCGACGCCCCACCGAATTACGTCTCAGCGACGCCCGTTATTTCAATCGATCCGCAAATTCGGTTCGAACAAATATCTCGGGCATGTTTGGAATCAGCCAACATTTGTGCAATCCAAACCCGTCGATCCAATTGGATCAAGAAGCACGGGCCACGTCAAGGCCCTACTCTGACATTGCCTCAACAACTCCTGTCCACAGCTCCACCGGACCCCATACAAAACCCTCTCGCTCAACCGCCTCAACAAGGCCCTGTACATATACCTTCACTTCCGAAAGTGACTTCACCGGAAGTGATGACGACAGTTTGCCAAACTCGCCCTCTCCCAACTCTGACGCCCGGCCCCCCGCCAACGACTCATATGATGACTGGTACGACGCCTGTCAAGCCGCCGCAGCAATGGACTCAGACGACTGGGACGGTGATCGACCTCAGACCCCAAACGATAATGGAAACCATACAACTCACTCCTCTCCATCAACCTCACCGAATCTACCCGGAACTCGTTCTCAACGAACAAGGGGAATTTGTGGAAGCCCCGTCAACTTTTCAACCTTAATAATTATGATTTTTCTTTTTATTTTTGCCTGTGAAAGTGCTCCACTTGGCATTTGGGGAAGCCTCCCCAACCTCTCCAAGCTGACAGGTGCCGGAACAAAACTAAACATGGCCCGGACCAATTCAATGCACAAAATGGTACCCCTTCAACGGTCAGTCAGTATCCAATCACTACCCTCCATGGCTCAGAACGGTAACAAAAATTTTAATCTTCCCATGCAGGCTGCCCCTTCCAAGAAAAATAATGCGGTCAAAGTTATGGCTGCTGGAGCTGCTCTTATGGTAGCCCCACCAATTATAAGTAAAATCTTGGATTTTATTCCCTCTCGCTCCAACACCTTCCCCGAAATTCCAAAACCTAACCTGGAAACTCCTCCTCCTCCTCCGCTCACTCCTTCCCCACTCGAACAACGACTCTTGATAAACTCACCAATTACGATTGACGATTATAAAGACGATACTTATAAGCCCTTCAAAGATGTTAATAATTATGATGCCAACATAACTCGAATGTTAGAGGAATGGAAATCTATTCATAATTCTTTTCTCACCTTACAGAATAAGCAGGATGAGCCCGGCCAGACAGTTACTCTCACTACTACCCTCTCTCCGCCTGTCCATGCTAAGCAAACAGCATCAGAGCCCATTCTTCCCGCTCTTCCGGTTCCAAAAATGGAAATTGGCGTTGGCGAGGGAGATTCCCAAGTTCTTCTCCGTATTTTCACTTTGTCAAGTACGGCCCTTTCAACCATTATTGGCTTTGGTTTAATTGTATATGGTTTATATTGTTATTACCGGTATCGTCAGCGAAACCGCCAGAACTCCCGAATCTCCCATGCCCTACCCAGCGCCTACTTCATCAATAATCCCCGCCCACACAACAATGACCCATACCCACCCATCGTGGCCCTCAACAATTTATCCAACCAGCTGTCTGCCCGGACTCCAGCATAGTTTTAAGCTCACCTTGATTCTCTAACGATAAGATGTACTAATACAATTTTGATTTTACACCTGTTCTCACCTTCACCTTAAATGATTACAGTATGTGTACTAGCTAGTAAAGAAAAACACAAAAACAATTTTTTTTTTTGCCCTATCTCTTCTTTACTCTCCCTATCTTTGTTCAAACATACATACCAATTGTACTAACACAATTTGAATTTTTAATGCAAATTATTAAATTTTGGGGACAAAATTTTCCCCGACCGCGCGGGATGTTAGGTATGTATATAGAAATTACATAAATTAGTTAAGTCTCACATGAATAATTCATTAAGTTGTGAAACACACAACCTTAGGTTAAGTCAGTTCAAAGTTACTTAAACACTTATTGTAAAGGTGCAATGTAAGCACTTCCCATCGGCTAAAAGCCGACGAGTGTCAACGTCCCGTTACATCCGTTATGATGTAACGTCTAGACTTAAGATTGTAAAAATAGGCTCAAGTAGCCACTTGTTAAGTTTAAGATTCTTCCAGACTCTTCAGTGAATAACTGAGAGTCATTCCAGTAACACCTATTTTTTAGTTGTTAATCTTCATTTCCTTTTTCTTTTGATTTCGATTATAAATAAAAGTAATTAGTCTTCGGATTAATGTAAAATCACACTCAATCGTTTATTCCTAATCATTCCTTTCATCAGCACGATTTCCAATTATTTACAAATTCTTGACAATTACATAAGTAAATAATCCATGAGTTAGGATTTCATGGTATAACCATAACCTACTCTTACAATATGCAGTTCAAGTGTGACTAGCATATTCATTTACATGAGCTCAGTATATGAATTCAAAGGAAAGGTTTGAATAATCAATATTAGTAATACAGTATAAAATAATTATTTCGTATAAAATGGAAGATGGTCCCACATCTTTGTTTTCCCAAGCATCGCGCCCCAAAAAGTATTTGGCGACTGCTGTGCTTATATATTCCTGCTTCTCTATGGTAAGTCTAGAATTTTAAAATTTACATACTACTTTTATACAAAACATTCATTAGATATATGAATATACATAGGATGTGAGTGATCATTGACAGAAAAAAAAATATACGGGTTCTACTATAAAGCGAGATATGAAAATTGTACTTTCAGGTCATTTATTGCCTACATCAGTTAAAGTAAAGGTATTTTTTTCAGGGTATTGCCAATTCCTTTTTAAACCCAACAGTCCTAGATTTCAGCCACAAGTTGGATGAATCAGTTGACAGTGTATCCATTGTTTTCACCGTTTTAACGGCAGGGTACTTACTTGGTGCAGTATTCAGTAAGTTTTGGTTTCCTTATAGTTTCAACTTCAAATATAATTGTATCAAAAAGTCTAAGCAATGATGCATCTGAATGGGTCAAGTAATTGCCTATATGTTTGTTCATTACAGATGGAATTGCTTCCATATATATCCCCAGACCAGTCTGGGTGATACTGGCACTGGGTATAATGACCATACCACTTTTCGCCGTCCCTTATGTAGAATCTCTGATGATGCTTTATGTCCTCACTGCTCTAATCGGAATTGGAAGTGGAGGAGTAGACACTTCCCAGGGTGCATGGATCATCGACATCTGGCGTCACGAAGCTGCTCCCTTCATCCTCAGTTTACATTTCGCGTATTCCGCGGGCACCCTAATTCCACCTTTGGTACTTGGTCCTTATCTAACCGAAGAAGAAGACAAGGCATGTAATGGAACAACAATCACAATATCAACCTCGACCTCAACAGAATTACCATACGAGTCGAAGCTTCAAGTCCCATTTACAATTGGAGCTTCTATAGCATGCATTTCCATTGTAATTCAGACCTTCATGTACCTATTTGTATTCAGACAAAATAAATCCACTAGCTCCAATCAAAATACAACGAATGGAGAAAAGAATAAAGTGGAAGAAGTAGAAATAGAAGAGACAAGTAAGGTCGCGGCAACTGCCACGGAAGCTGCATCGCCATCAGATTTGAAACGCACAATTTTGTTGGTGGCTTTGTGCTGCTGCGTTATAGCTTTTTACCAGGGACTGGAACTTTCTACGTCACAGTTCATTCCGACTTTCGCACATTTTTCGAAAGTTTGTCTGTCTGAGAAGGAAAGTGCTAGAATAGGTTTTGGACTTCAAATGGGATTCGCATCGGGACGGTTATGCGGAATTTTCCTTGTTTTGAAAATAGCTCCTCATTTTATTTTGGTTGGGAACTTTTTACTCTTGCTGATCTCCAATATCATTCTACTTGTGTGGGCGGGTTCTAATGTGACTTGGTTGTGGGTGGGAAGCGTTGGGTTTGGTTTAGGAATGTCCACGGTGTTCCCAGCCATGTACGCTTATATTGAAAAATACCTTTTCGTAACTGACCGAATCACATCAACCGTTGCAGTTTGCGGAGGTTTAGTTGCCGCCATTTACCCAATAGTTGTGGGGAAATCGGTTGAAAACAATCCAGAAGTGTTGACTTATGTTAATTTTTTGAGTCTGTTTGTGATTGGTGTAGCATTTTCGGTACTTTTCTACGTAACACATGTGAGAGCTTCCCGAAACCAAAAGTCAGGAAATGAGAAAATGCACTGAAGTAATGTATTACCATATTTATATTCTAGTGCTGTGCTAACTTTGTATTCAACTTTAGTGATTTTAAATACAACTGATTCAGTATATTAAAAATAGGTACCATTTTATGCATGTACCTTCCAATAATCCCCCGCAGCTAAATAAACACAATTCGAATTGAAATGAATAAACAATTGTCAAGGTTATACCAATCCATCAGATTATTTATGGATCTTGGTTAGCACAGAATTTAAAAAGTTAAAATAAAGACCAGCCAACGAAAGACTTTACACATCATCAGTCCCCCATAAAAGAACCAGCGCTAGAGCGGTGTAATTCCAAAACTATTTGACTGAGCTTATGTCTGAGTTGGCTTTACGTAATGAAAATAGTTTGAAGTTCGAAAAATTATTTTAATATTATAATCATTATAAGGTATATACACGTAATCACCTTGTATGAATAATATGGGCGCTGCTCGAAAAGAACCCTAAATAAAATGAAATTAATGAATGAATTGAAAAAATATTATCAAGCATACTGGTACAAAATAATCTACGTCTGTTAGGAATAACGGGATTTGTACACTAATGAACCCCTACATACTGTAGTACTCAAATAGAACAATCAGTGCAGCCAATCCACCAGCATACCCTACCAACACAACCAACCACCAATCCACAACCGAAGTTGGTGGTCGGGAAAGTAAAACTCGCAATCCGCCAACAATCATTATCACTTCATAGGAACAACGAAACATTAGATTGAAAGTACCCAGGGTAATTGGTGAATCCTACTACTACAATATAATGATGACTGAATATTAATATAACAATAGAATATACACAGTGTCAATTCTAGTGATATAATTATAGTTAGTCACATCTAGGGTATGTCGATTTGAAAATGCCCGGCATTTTGGGCATTTTCATTCGAGGACAATTGGTCATTTTGGGCAGAATAGTGAAATAAAATAGTACAATTTTGCAGTCGGTTTGAAAATGCATTTGCAATTTTGACGGAAAAGCGTCCGAAAATGCCTTGCCAGATATTTTTATTGCTGTGGATTTGGCATATGCAACAACGTAAAATGAACTTCCTCCATCCTAGATATATGCATGTATACCCCAAATACATGTATTTATATTGTTCAAATTAGAACCCGTACAGCAATTTTTTGTCTACAGATAAACTAAACAAACCAAAGGTGTCCGCGTATCCTACATGTAGGCCTATTTGTAGGCTATTTATAGGGTGCAAGGATTTTAATGAAGAGACTTATAGGCAAAATAGGGTGCAAAAATATACATTTGAACCCAAGCCTACAAAATAGGTAGGCTCAGCCGTCGTGAAATTACAGGAATATACATATGTGCTACTAAAGCATATAGTTTTCAATTAATGACATATGGAACGTGTAACATAAAAATAAAAGAATAATCTGCCTCTGAGACTTGCAGATTGTATGTTTTATGGTGTGTATCAAAAGTGAAAATTTTGTGACATTTCGCCTTGATATTCGCTGAAACCTCACCGAAATTAAAAGTTCGAAATATTCGGTAAAGTGGAAAGGCTGCATCGACCATTTGAGTGAATATTTACCTTTGAACGCAATTCGAATTTCAAACAGGATATGTTTTCAGTCAGCTAATAGATTTCCATTGTCACAATTGAGTTATTTTGCTGACATTGGAAGATGTTCCTTGTGGGTATTTAATTTGTGAAGTCTTAAGTAATTTTCAACAGAGTTGTAAAACTTCGGCACGATTTCTAGCGCAAACCAAGGCGAGATCGACAAACTATTTTGATCTTGGAACCTTCGGCCAGAGTGGCTAAACTCAAACTATTTTATTCCAATCCCGTTAACTTCAGGCAGGGGGTTTAATTAGAGAACCATAGAATGCCCATAAGTAGCCTGTCAGTAACGAAAAGTATATAATAGTAGAATATGTTGACATTATTTATCAATGAAATGTAGGCTTATGTGCAGGCTTGGTGTTCTCCATATAGGAAGGATATAGGATAGGCTGATTTATTCGGCCGTTTAAATGTAGGCATATATGTAGGCTCGGTCCCAATTTCAAATATAGGAAAGATATAGGGTAGGGAGAGTCATTTGGACACCTTTGCTAGAGAATATTGTAAACAACCCCATATTTCTATAAAATATGCTTATTTCATTTTTAAATGGTTTAAAAAGTAAAAGCTTGAATATCTAAATCATTTTCCAAGTCATTCAAAGTTTTGTCTGTTAATTTTTAAAATGAAATGATTGGCTTATTATTTCCAGGAGGAATTATTCTGAAATTTCCTAACGGTCAGTTACAAATATTTGTGATGATTCTGCCCACCCTCATAGCACTGTCATTATTCTCAATACCATAAATGCTGACACCGCAATAGTATTTTTCACACTCGCTGGTATGATGGACATGGGAAGCGGTGGTTTTGACGCCGCCCAAATTGCTTGGATAATTGATATCTGGCGGCATAAGCTCCACTTTTTATTTACATTTTGTTAACATTTTGCGGTAAGACTGGTCCCAGCATTACTTTTAGGGCCTTATTTAAACGACGAAGAAGAGGAAGCAGAATTGAGCATTACCAGTCCAAGCCCCTAGTCCCGATTACCGTTTTAGTTGGTATCATCTGTCAAATTGCCCTCCTCATCTTTGCATTCAGACAAAGCAACTCAAAATCTAATAATGTGGTCAATCAAGAAAATCAGGAAGATAAAGAGAAGGATGGTGAAAGTACCTATGGCTAACGCCAAACCGGACGATGTGCCTTAAGCGGAAGATTCTCTTAAAGTTCTAATTTGTTACTTGCTCGGTTTTTAACCAGGAATGGAACTATGCGCTACTCAATTAATTTCAACATTTTCCTATTTCCAGACATTTCGTTTTCAGAGACGCGTAGTACCCGCAATGCATTTGGATTTCAAATGGGATTTTCTCTGGGCAGGTTCCTCGGATTTTCCGGGTTCTGAAAATAGCTCACATTTTCTTCTCTGCGGGAATATTTTACTAGTTTTAGCCTCAAATATTATCCTGCTTATTTGGGGTTTGTTAAAAGTCCAGGGGATGCGGGCGGGAAGTATTGCATTAAGGATTAGTGTGTCCACCGTTCTTCCTGCAGTTTACGCGTACATTGAAAGGTACCTTTTTGTAAGTGACAGCATTGCCGTAATTGTGGCTGTGTGTCGTAAATTAGTAGCATTTGTTTACCCCATAATTGTAGGGAATTCTGTGGAATTCAATACAAAAGTTATGACTAATGAATTTCTTAAGTGTGGGAGTATGCGGTGTAGCAATTGTAGCTCTATTTTATATAACCCATGTACAAGGCTCTAAATAAAGAGTCAAATTAATGGTTATTATCTGGCAATTTAAAGGATCTAAAATGAGATTTGACAGCTGTTACCATATCTCTGGATTTATTTGCAAGTAATTATGTACATAATTTTTGTATTCACTCAATGAGTTTATACTTAAAAGATTCAACCGAGTTTTTTGTCCTTCATTGGATATCATGGAATTAATTCAATGTTTAACTTGACAATTGAATCTAAATAAATAATCAATCAATCAATTGAACAATTCTGTTCAGAATATGTGCATTGAATGTGCAATTTATTGGCATGGCTGGACAGGCACTTACGTCCTTCTCCATGCTATAAAAGGCCTGAGTCTGAAACACTTGATGCAGTCTGCAATGCAGTAGCTCTGCATTCATCCCGCCAAGTTGTGCAGGGCATAGCTGGAAACAACTCTGAGATCATCAACGCTCTTCACACAGCAGCATTTCAAGCGCACCGTTGAATCGGCTACGATGCTCTTTGGAATGCAAAAATGTTACACAAGGAGCACGGAAAATGCTATGAAGAAGCAAAGGGGCAAAATAATCTTAGCCGCAGTTTTGGTAGCGAGTCACAAATGCAACAATTCCGATGAGAAGTCTAGTAGGATACGGTACAATGCCAAAAGCTTCTTTTCCGTCATGGATTTCCCCCTCTCCTGTTTTGTATTCCCGCCAGCCTTTGGTTATACCCTTCTGCGGTGTAAAATATCTACTAAGATGACTTTTTTATGCATCTTCATCTTCATCCTTATCTGCCAAAAATGTACATACATACACCACGGGCATACCAACTTCTCATGCGGCATGTCCGCAACTCTATGCTGTTGTCTTGGATTGAGGAAAAAATAAATACCTTATCAAAGTATATAAATAGATTATTGGTTTAACTCCTTGTCAATAGTTGCTGTGGTCTACCCTAAAGTATATATGATTTCAAGACTTGATTTATAATTCTTCCTTGAATCTGGCTTGGCTCTTGAGGGGTGTTCAATGAATGTGTTCATGATGCACATGGAAAATATTTGAATGAAATTACGCTGTTCAGTGGCACCACCTTCCATGAAGTAGGAGTTTGATGTCTAGGGTGCATATTATTCTGTAGTAGGTATTTACACGTTGAGTGTGTATGTAACATAAGTTACTTAATTATTTATTGCAAATGTTCTCTCAAGAAAAAACATTTCCAATTAAAAGTTTTCTATGTCTGGATGATAAAGTTATCCTTTTCATGTTAGTTAGATGCATTGTATGTATCTGTATATGTATGCATACAAGTATCTACTCAGTCTGGTTTTCAAAGTGGAAATAGAAACCAAATGGAATTCTTGCATTTAATTGATGGAATGTAGTGTTCCAAAATCATTCAAGCCAAAAAAAATTGTCGATAAGATTTAACTTGAACATGGAAGGGTGGCTGCATTAGCAGCAGTTTATTTTCAGTCACAGATGATTCATTTTTTTGAAAGGTTATGGTCAAGTTGATCTTTGATGGCATCCAGGAAATCTAAAGTGTGAAGATACATGCCTTCCTTCACATTCTTCAATCCATGAATACACGCCACAAGATCTTTCGTCATCTAAATAAAAACATATAAACAGAAAAAAATATACATAACTTAGAAAATAAAAATTTTCCGTGTAGATCATGAAATCCAAGACATTGAATGAGAAACCAAATAAATATAAATTACCTTTCCAGAGTCGACACAATCAACACAAGCTTTCTCGAGCTGCTCAGAGAAAACTTTCAGTTCTTGATTATTATCTAGTGCAGCTCGATGAAGCAAGCCTCTGGTCCAAGCAAAAATTGAAGCGATGGGATTTGTTGATGTTGGTTGACCCTTTTGATGCATTCTGAAGTGATTCAAATAGTTTGTTATTATATTTTTGCATGAAATATCCAAAATAAATTATTTAAATTTTTTTCGTAATCCAACCTGTAATGACGTGTGACAGTGCCATGAGCAGCTTCTGCCTCAATTGTTTTTCCATCCGGGCAAATAAGTACGGAAGTCATAAGACCTAAAGAACCGTAACCTTGAGCAACAATATCACTCTGCACGTCACCATCGTAATTCTTGCAGGCCCAGACAAATCCACCGCTGGATTTCAATGCTTGTGCTACCATGTCATCGATTAGACGGTGCTATTTTTGCAAGTGATCGAACATAGGAAAAAGAAATTTTCAGCCATCAGCAACCAAACTCCATAAATCATCAAGTTTAGCAATTCAAGTAGGGAAACCCAGGAGTCATTACCTCATACCAAATTCCAGCGTCATCAAATTGCTTCTTGTATTCTTTCTCAAAAATGTCTTGGAATATATCCTTAAAGCGACCATCATATCTCTTTAAAATGGTATTCTTAGTGGACAAATACAGCGGCCACTTCTTTTGGAGAGAGTACTGCAAATAAATAACGTCATATGATTAGATAAACACGGAAGCCATGCACAGCCGGAAAATCCCTACTAATTGTTTTTACAATCTTTTAACTCACCTCAAAGGAAGACCGTGCAAACCCAGCAATGGACTCATCCAAATTGTACATTCCCAAAACAACTCCTGGGGACTTAAAATCAAAAACCTCGTACTTCTGCACTTCCCCATCCGTGCCAGTGAAGACCAGCTCAACTTTACCGGGTTTCGGTACAACAAGGTCAGTACATTTGTACTGATCACCATAGGCGTGACGTCCAATGGTAATAGCTTGCGTCCAGCCAGGAACCAGCCGTGGAATAGTTTGACAGATAATGGGCTCTCGAAAAACTGTCCCGCCTAAGATATTTCTGATAGTCCCATTTGGACTCGGCCACATTTTCTTCAATTTGAACTCTAAAAAAATATACATTTCAATCCCATTAAAAGTTGTCCTCCCAACAAACTACTTCACCACTACTTTCAAACCATATTTTATCCTCCTTATCCTTATATACTCTCCTAACCTTCGACACGAGCCTCATCCGGTGTAATAGTCGCACACTTAATGCCCACGTTGTGCTTGAGTATAGCATACGCAGCATCATACGTCACTTGGTCATTGGTTTGGTCCCGGTATGGCAGCCCCAGGTCATAATACAAAGCCTCGACTTTGACGTACGGGAATATCAGCTTGTCCTTAATCTTCTCCCAAATAATCCTTGTCATCTCATCTCCGTCCAAGTCCACCACAGGTCTCTCCACATTGATTCTCTTTTGCGTCGAGTCTGCGAAACAGGAAAAGCCGGATGTTAAAATCAATACCAATTTATTATTTCTCTACCTTCCGCTCATGATTATTCAACACTCAATCTCATCTCTCCCCCCCCCCAACTCCCCCCAACTCATTACAATCTGACGGAAACGACATCACGCTCCAAATCATCACCAACCTAAAACAATCCTTTCCCATTACCCTCAGCCCTATCAATTCCACCGGTCCAATGTCTCCCAATCACATCTCCTCCTCTTCCAATTAATTCAATCAAATACCCGAACAATCCAATTTCCGAACAATTCCAGCAATTAAAATTCCTCCTAACTTAATAACATTTCAATCCCCCCCCCCACCTCAAATACACCCACCAATTTCCTCAAACACCAACTCCAACCCAAATTTTACAATAAATATCTAAATTACAGCATTACCAAAACACAAAACCCCCAAGACTTCATATTTCCTCCCTCACACACCAACAACTGTATGTCATTTCCACAAATGCCAAACATCCCAATGTATTTTTTTTTAAAACAAATGCTTCCAAAATCCCGTCCCATAATCCATTCGTCCAAGTTCAATCCTGCAATATCCTCCTCATTCCAGTTCTCCCGAAAAAAATCCCATTGACAGTTATTTTGAATCCAAAATTCCAAGACTCATCGAGTATTCAAACTCTATGTTATTTCTCCACATACTTATAAATAAGTACAATGAACATTTCAAATGGATATTTTTGAACAAACTTTTAGAATACAGAAATATAAGTCGTAAGACTATATAACAATCATTCCTCACATCACGATTTGCCCGCAAAATAAAAATAAATTTAAAAGAGCAGAAACCCGGAACCGGGGTAATTGCAGGGAAACTGCGAATATAAAAAGGCCGGCGTAACACACACACAATTCCTACAAGAATTCCCTCCCGTGAATTATTCACATGTACTTTTACAGGTACGTATTTTTTTTTGTATAAATAAAATAATAAAACTTACATGGTCGACTGAGGACACCTCGTACTAAATTTCTCATCGTATTTGACGTCATGATTGCAGGTCTGGAAGGAATCAAATGATCAAAAATCAAAATTACTGAAAACCTCGAAGTGAAGCTGTTCAGATGCTCGATGCTCACGCACTGTCTAAACTCCCTACTACGTTCCCTATGCTTATTTCTTCAGGTATATGCCAAAAGAAGGAGCGTGTGTGGAGGATTTGAGTTGCGACTGCCGGGTATTTTTTTGTCGTCCCTGGTCGTTCCTACTAGCTGTCCTAGCACTACTGCAGTATAACCCAAGCGTTGGTAGCGGGATGGAAACTTTTTAGGAGAGTTTTTAAGGGAGAGAGAGAGAGAGGTAGAGATAGATCCTATATGCGACCACTAGTGGCTGACGTTGCTTCTGAGCTGATGATGATGATGAGCTGTACTCGAGGAAGCTAAGGATGAATGGCTGTAAATGTTCTATGTATTTCAGTCACTTCAGCTCCCGAGGACAAGTCGACGTGCGCTTTTTATTCTAGCCTTAAACTATATACTTTATCTACACAAAATACCACTCCAAAGGTACGTTCAATCCTATAAACAAGTATAGACATAACCTCAAGCTGGAATCTGACTGTAATAATTAGTGGAGTAGGGAATATGAGTTATTTTTTTAGTTTCAGCATTTTGGGGGCCTTTCGTAAACATTGCTAAATGCTTTATTTTGGTATCCTTTGCTACAGGTTGCATTCCGGACTTGAGATTCGGACCCTGAGATCAGAGATTTTGTTGGAGGTTTGTAATACATATGCTTGAGTCGCTTGTTGGGGTAATTATTTGTTTTGTGGTGTGTATGTATATAGGGATATATATATATAATTATAGGACATGGTCTAGAGGAAAGTTGGACATTGAGGATAGTTCCCGGTAGAGCTGGCTGGCGGGTTAAATTGTTTTTTAAAATACCCACATGGGATTTTTTGGGGGAGAATAGACTTGTTTTTGGAGTACCTTTCCTTCTGTACATGGTGAACTACCTGCTTGGGGAACATTTTGGAGTATTCCTATGTTGAAGGTATAGGCGGGCTCAAGTGAGATGGAAATGCAGACGCATTCTTGTGGAAAGAAGCTGAGGAATCTTACGGCATGAGGGAAATCACACGTTGGATTTGGTGGAGATTCTAAATTTAGATTTTTTTCTGAAGATATTCTGATGCAAAAAGTTTAATCAATTTGAAACTGGTTAGGTTTGTGAGACTTTGTCTGCATACAGAGTGGTGATGGGAGAGTTGATGCTGGGCTCTGGGCTGTGACTGTGGTCGTCTGCACAGAGCACTTGTTTACAATTATTATGTGGTTATGTGCTGGGAGTTCTCTGGGGAGAGATTGAGATTTGATCATTCTGAGAAAGAGGAGTATTGTAAATTATATGTTATTATTACTAGTCCGTTTTGGGAATCAACTTTATTTAATTTAGATTAAAATGGGGCTGCTGGTAATGGGACTGGAGTGTATGATGGTCTGGTTATTAATCATTAAGTTCTCAGATGTGAATTGTCAATAACAATCTAAAGATTAGTCTGTATTTTACTACTATACACTGGAGCGAGGAGACTTTACTGGGAATATCTGTGATTGTAAAAATAAGATTAGAGATATAGAAGAGGAGAGAAGTGTCATTTAGACGATAAATATTTTTTTTATCTCGGCTCATACAGTGTAATGCTAATTCCCATTTGTGTGCCTCTGCATTGCAAAGAGTATGGTTGGGCGTATGTTATTAAGTATAATCTTTTGCTCACTACACGCGTGGAAGTTGACCGATTGGCCATGAACGCAACCCTTATGTACAAGAGATGTGCTCATGTTCATATATGTACATATATATGGGGGAAAATAGTGTGTAACCACAAAACTGGTGTAACAATTCATTAGACTCGTGCTAGGTTTATAAGTTTTCTTATTAATGGGATAAATGCTATGAGAGCATATGGACGCACACTGGATGTAATATAAGTTGTAGATGTATGGTTTAAAACTACTTACTTTTTTGGCTGATGTTGGAAGGAAAAACTCCTTTTGAGAAGTGGAATGCCTCCCAGCAGAGACTGTCGTTGACACTTTAGTATTTGCACGTAAGGATGTTTTCCTTTCTTACAAGCAATAAAACTTGTACGAATACTTTATGGTTTGGCGTATCAACTGATATTACTGCGTATCAAGTTCTTTTGTTAAAAGTACAATTACAAGCTTATGATAGATCCAGTGCTTCAGTTCCCCTCACTAAACGGTGTGTTAGTATTTTTCTTGTTTGCTGTCTGTTCTTTTAATATAGTATGACCAAACTTGGCGTTAAAAATACCAAAGTGCATGAAATGTCACTACTTGCATGAATATAGCTTAAGTGGTAATCTACTAATGCGTGGACTTGAGCTGGTGAAAAATTCTCGTTATCAGCCGTTTGAATAACTAAAATTAAATGGATTTTTCGTGGTATCAGTAAAATGCTAGTCGTTTATATTTCAGGAGGCTCTCTATAAGCTCGCTCTTTCTGTAGTAGTTACAGCGTCTTCAATAAATGAAGTACGTAGAGCTTTGCCTCCTCCATACATAGATTTTTTTCTTGACAGGGGTTGAAACATTCACTGGGTTTAGTTACCCCTGCAACAGTTCCTGCTGACAGTGGATGAATTTTATTGAATCGAAGGCATTCCTTTTTATTTTTAGATCAACCAGCTGACTCCTTTTGAATTACTGGGTTGAAATGAACCCATAAGGGTAGGATCCTTCTGAGGGTCTCGTATTGAGAACTTAGCGGGACTCTTTTGTACTCAGGCCTTGAACTTTTTCTTTCCTTTTTATAGCCCAGACGGAGGCTGGGATGTTTTAGCCACAATGTTTTATTCTTCTAGAGATTATGCCCTTCGTGTACTTCTGGACAGGACGTGCTGTACCTAAAGGCTAATAATTGAAGATACTTATTATAAAGGATTTGTATAACTAACGTGAATGCACTAGCTCATTAGGTTCCGTGTTTCGCCGTATTACTTTTCCTGCCAACGTGCTTTTGACCATGAGAAAAGTAATTATACTGACTAAGCGAATGAACTTTAATCTGCTACAGTTTGAAATGCTTTTTCTAATTCATTTTCAGCTTCTGTGATCGCTGGATTTAGGGATCTAATTTACAATCACTTGCCTTAATGAGCCCTTATCAATTCCTGGGTGCCTTGCATGATTTACTGGGACGAGGGTGTGTACAAAGAATTTTATCTTAAATTAAAATCTCCGAGTTCCATTCTACAAAAATTAGGGAAGAAATTTAAGGAATTTTTGTTCAACCAGTTACTTTCTTGGTATTACAATCAAGCGTAGTTGCTAAGAGGGACTAATCGTGTAATACATTGTAACTACTCTGAAAAACACGCACCTTTGAAACAATAACATTGAAATTTGACAAGGTCTTTTCTGGATAGCAGGTACTAATAAATAACAACATTCGTGAGTTTCCCGTAGCTTATATAGTTGGCATATCAACTGTTGCATGTAAGTATGATAAGGAATCTGCACGTCAACGTAATCACCTCTAAAAATGATTTGTTAATGAAGTGCCCTTTACACGGAGCTAATGTGGACGTTAGTACAGTTGGCAGAAGGCCTTTGAGCATTTAAAATAAATTTCATTTTATTGTATGTAATTATTAATAACTTTATTCAAGATATGGTGATCTCGTCCAGAGGTTTACGTGAGTGGTAATACTAAAACAGAAAACAAGTACTTACAGGAGTAGCGTAGAAGATTTTGCTCGGATGCATACACACTACATGCGTTTCACTGGCACAGGAATCAAATCTGAATAATTTAAGATGATTTGGCTGCCTTGAAATTACTGAATATTTCCCCTTAAAAATAACTACTGTCAGTTTGATCTGTAGTTTTTGAGGATGTAAAATATCCCAGACTGAAGATTGAATTGCTCATCATATAGCTCCTCGCCAAATTTTCCGAACTTTAGTCCAAGTACAGAAGTGGATGCATGCCGCCCTATAGTGTCAAAGTTTTCGGAATGAGTGGTCGTTTGCAAAATATTCTATGCCATGTCAGACCCAATACTCTCACATTTTCCTTAAATTCGCGATTTTTATTTTTAACACGCGTTGACATTCGTGCAATTTTTTCTACATTTCTTATCACATCTTCATTGAGGTCTGCAAAATATTGAAGCAGATGCCAGGGGAGGAATGGTATTTTACCCTAGTTCCCTACTCAAGTACACATTGGGCTCACAGGCTCACATATCTCCATTTTTCTGTTCCTTGACTTATCGTTGAGAGATTTATGCTTTTGAGTCTGAAACTGTTAGCATTTTGATGAGCTTCATTTCCACACACGGTTTTGATTAAGATAAAAGTGGGAATCCTGTTTCAAGAGGTATTCTAAATGTTGCACTTTTCTCTCAAGTGGTTTGCCTGGTTTCTTTTTTTAAATTCTCTGCTGAAAGTAAGTTATGTAAGAAGAGCTGACAGGTAGCAGGAGTGTAAATTACTTTTTGCAGTAGTGCAAGACTTTGTGAGTGCTTATCTCATTGGAGAACGTGCTGGCCAGCACAAAGTCATCTATAGTTTTGACATTTGTTCCATAAATCTATAATGCGTGCGTTTTATTTTGATTAATAGGTTTTACAGTGTTGGTCACGCATTGGTGTTTAATGCGTGCCCTCAAGATAAGATTTTTTTTTTATTTGAGCAAAATTTTGAACTTCAGCACTACATACAGCTCACTCAGAGTTAATCTTCATACAAAAACCAACTCTTAAAAAGGATTTAATAATCATGCAATGTACATAGGATCAATGATTATCTCCTATGACTTACATGATAAAAAATAGCGTTGTAAACATTTATTGTACCACTTGAAATTTGTCATGTTGGAGGGCTACTGATACGGGGCAAAGATCTACTGATGGATGCTTTCCCTGTAGTCTCTCATTTACACTGTACTTACATTGCATATGGCAAGGTTATTTTCGAGTGAGAAGTAAGATGCACTAAGCAGTGAGGGCTTAAGAACTTCCAACGAAAAGTTGCTCTTCGCTGTACACAGAAATGCCAACGCATGTATCTATCTATTGGTGTAGACAATCAAAACAGCTTGCTATGTTAGCCATACATTACACTCCTCACAACTCCCAGACCTGCTGTTCTGTCTCGTTTTTCTCTGTTTGATAATCTGGGCTTTTTGTGGTTTGGGGTCTGTACAAACAGCTTTGTGGCTCTCTAAATACCTTAAAGGCTACTAAAGATACACAGAGCAGGCGACAATCATCAGCTAGGTAAATAGTGGGTAATACACTTTAATTGTACTTTAATAACCCTTGGGTTACATTTTTTTCACATGTCAGAAAATTCATGTGGGTATAATATACAGATACAGATAAAAGTTTGCCTATCAATATATTATAGCATAATTCCAGCAATTTTTATATCTCGTTAGTTGGTACTTGTGGTGGTAAGAGTACACTCTACAGAAGTGAGACTCAGCAGTTTACAACCTAATTGAAGATATTGCATGATAATGTGCTAGTGTTGAGTACGAGGAGGGAACAGATTTTTAAGTGACAATTAACCTTTGTTGCTTATAAACATTTATGTGCAATTATTTATATATACATGTGAATATGTGTAATTACCTATGTATAAATAATGTTTTTTTCTGTTTTATTTAATTATATAGGTCGGATTTTGGAGCGGTCAGTTGGAATATAGGGAACATACGGGTGCCTGAAACTGATGAGCAACTAACTGTCAACTGTGTGCATTTATGACGACTTTGTGAGTTGTCGAGAAATCATCCAATCTGTACTGTGTGTGATATGCAAGAGCTTTGTGTCAATGTCACTGGGCAAGGCTATCTCTGCTGAATGACTGACAGCATTATTTAATTAGTACGTCCAATGTGCCACATTAATCAGGGGGTTTAAACGTGGCAATATTTTGTATCCAATACGCCAGAAAAATAATCAGTACAGTATTGATACACTTGTTTGTGTACAACAGTTTTGAAATTTTTCACCGGGGATTATTGGCAGAAGCGGCTGAACTTTTTGTCGTCTAGTAAAGGTTTTAATTTTTTTTTACTTGAATTTGTAATTATATCAGCCTGTGTCGTATTTAAGTATTAACGTGTATGAGAAATTGAAATCATGTATTATTATGACCCTAGGAATCAAAATGCTGGTCTTTAAAATTCTTGAGGATAAAGCCGTGTTATTAGTAGCCAGAAGGCATTTGAGAACTTGGTCAACTGTTAGAAGTTCTAAAGCACCGGATTCGAAAGCTGCAAATGCTGCTCCAACTATTCAGGGTATTCCTTACAATAAGCTCACCATTGGCATTCCTAAAGAAATTTGGCCCAATGAGCGGCGGTAAGTACAATAGTTGTTATTTATTGGGTATTGACCTTTCTCCCGGGGAAAGTAATAGTAGGAAAAATGGGCTTTCAGAGTTTCGATGACACCGACGGTGGCGGCCACGTTGATTAAAAAAGGATTTGAGGTTCGCCTTGAGAAAGGAGCTGGTATGGAGGCTAAATTCAGGGATTCTGATTACGAAGCCAGCGGGGTCAAGTTGGTGGATAAAAATGCAGCTTTCCAGTCCGGTAATATAAAACTGGATAAATAAAATAATTCTTTTTTATTTCTTAAAATCTATTTGTTTTTAAAAATTGACTATTCCTTCTGTCAGACATCGTACTGAAAATTCGACAGCCACTGGATAAAGAAGTGGACTTGTTTAAGAAGAATAGTACTTTAATTTCATTTATGTATCCGGCTCAAAACAAGACAATTTTGGACAAGTTGGCTCTAAAAGAATTGACCGTTTTTGGTAAGAGATACGTCATATATACCTATATACTACAAATACGTCATGTACGGCTTTTTGCCAGACTTTCGACTTCTATAAATTCGCATTAAGTTTGATGTGATGAAAATGTAATATTCGACAGCTAATTTTTATTAATAAAATGTGTAGGCATGGATTGCATCCCACGGATAAGTCGTGCTCAAGTAAGTTTTATTCATTAATACAACGAAATTTAGAAGAGTGCCAAAAATGAGGATCAAAATTAGAATTGCTTGAGAATTTTGCATTTGTTTAGGTTTTTGATGCCCTGAGTTCTATGGCAAACATTGCTGGTTACAGGAGTGTTATTGAAGCGGCCAATCAGTTCGGAAGATTTTTTACAGGTGCATATTTTGTGAAAGATGACTGGCAACCATTCAGTGATGCAGAATGAAATAGCTTGATTGATGTTTTCTGTTTCGGAATAGGTCAGATTACTGCTGCCGGTAAGGTACCTCCTGCAAAAATTTTGGTGGTGGGTGGAGGCGTTGCTGGCTTAGCTGCTTGTGGACAAGCAAAGAATATGGGCGCTATCGTTAGAGCTTTCGATACTCGAGCTGCAGTGAAGGAGCAGGTGGAATCAATGGGTGCTGAGTTTCTTACAATTAACCTTAAAGAGGATGGAGAAGGCACGGGAGGATACGCTAAGGGTATGTGTAGTGATTGTCATGTTTTGTACTCTTACAGGTAATTTTTAGAACAAGTATTACAGGCACAGGTAAACAGTTGCAGTGTGTACAACCGCAATTTTTATTTCCTACAGAAATGTCACCCGAGTTTATTCAAGCTGAGCATGACTTATTTGCAAAGCAAGCCAAGGATGTTGACGTTATCATTACGACAGGTTTGATTAATTAGCGAATCATTGAATCTAATCGTTACTTTCGTGCATTTACGTATGTAAACAAACATATTCTTTTGAAATTTGCACAGCCTTGATTCCTGGGAAAACAGCACCAATACTCATTCTGAGAGAACATATTGAATCTATGAAGTAATTTTATTTTCTAAACTTATAGATACTCCTTTCTTAACAAAGGCAAGGCATAACAATATAATAATGTATTTTGCAGACCCGGCTCTGTAGTGGTCGATCTAGCAGCAGAATCTGGAGGCAACATTGAAACTACCAAAGCAGGGCAGATTTACTCGTACAAAGATGTTGTTCATGTTGGATTGACAGATCTGCCAAGTCGACTGCCAACACAAAGTTCAACTTTATACGCTAATAATATTTCTAAATTTTTATTATCCATTGGGGAGAAGGATCACTACAATGTTAACCTAGAGGATGAAGTTGTGCGAGGAAGTATTTTACTGCAAGGCGGAAAGCTGTTGTGGCCTCCCCCACCACCTAAAGTTATCCCTGCTGCACCTAAACCTGTTGAAGAAGCTGTTGTTAAAGTTGAACCTAAGCCGAGAAATCCTTTTCAGGAAACATTGCAGGATGCATTAGTGTATACCACTGGATTGGGAACTTTAATTGGACTAGGTGTAGCATCTCCTGGGCAAAATTTTACAACCATGACTACAGTTTTCGGACTGTCAGGGATTGTGGGTTACCATACAGTTTGGGGTGTTGTACCTGCTTTACATAGTAAGTTCGAATTGTGCTTTGAAGGAATGCAAGTGAAAGCTAAAAATATATTTTCCGATCAGAGAATTAGATTTTCTGTTGTGATATCAGAAATTTGATTTGTAAGGTCCACTGATGAGCATTACTAACGCTGTGTCTGGGATTACGGCTGTTGGTGGTCTGTTGTTAATGGGCGGAGGATATTACCCAACAAATACAGTGGAATCATTGGCTGCTGTTGCGGCTGGTGTCTCATTTGTGAATATTGCTGGAGGCTTCATTGTGACACAAAGAATGCTCGACATGTTCAAGAGACCTGATGACCTTCCCGAACATAGCTACCTCTACGGAATTCCTGCATCTGTATTTATTGGTGGCTACATTTGGGCTGCTGCTAAAGGCTATCCTGAAATTCATCAATTGGCATACTTAGGTGAGATTTCAATAATGTTAGACAAGTTTTCTGTGTCTTGTGGATTGTATTGAAAATGCATTTATATTTGAGAGATATTGCATTATCGTAAAATTTGGTAATTTTTATAATATAACTGCTTTTTCTCTTTTTCAGGATCAAGTTTGTGCTGCGTTGGAGCTTTGGCTGGTTTGAGTGCTCAGAAGACATCCCGTTTAGGAAATAGTTTAGGAATAATTGGTGAGATAAGATAATACGGGTATTTGATAGTCTCAAAATAATTACATAAAGTAACTACTAGAGTTTATAATATTCCTACATTGCTGTAAAAGCACAAGCTGTGCTTAAAAGAGATCGATTAAGTAGTCTTACTGTCCACGTGCAATCAATACTACTTTGATATAATTATTACTTTCTCTCTTCTTGGACAATATTTAATAGTTAACGAATCAGCAGGCACTGGCCAATCGCCTATCGCTCGATAGTACCAATTTTAAAACCTCTTCCTTGAATAATAGTTGCTTATCGTCACTGCAGACTCCCTGATATTTAGTGTTAGGTTTCCTCCAAAAGTACTTAAGATGAGAATAATGTCTTACCTGGTGTACTAGTGCTGTTCAATAAGCTTTTCCATAGAGGGTCTTGAGAAGCCGGTGGGATTTGGAAAATATTTCCTGAAATTTGTTAATGTTCTCTCCAGGTGTTAGCAGTGGCATTGCCGCAACCCTTGGTATGATTGCCCCCAGTACTGAGACATTGGCGCAAATGTCACTGGTCTGTTTGGGTGGAGCCGGAATAGGATCTCTCATTGCGAAAAGGATTGAAATAACGGATTTACCCCAATTAGTCGCTGGATTTCACAGTCTTGTTGGCAAGTGTTGTTGTTTTGCAAAATTATTTAATGAAATGAAGATGGATGATGTACGTAATTGTTCTATGTAATTTTAATTTTTGTAACCAATGAATTTGATTTCCAGGAGCGGCAGCAGTGCTGACTTGTCTAGCTACTTATATCCACGAGCTACCGATGTTCGATACTGACCCTGCTGCGAATATGGTGAAAACTGCGTTATTTTTAGGAACTTATATTGGCGGTGTAACGTTCAGTGGATCTTTGGTTGCCTATGGGAAATTGCAAGGCTTGTTGAGTTCAGCTCCTCTTCTGCTGCCGGGCAGACACGCACTGAATGCTGGCTTGCTCGCTGGAAACGTAGCTGCTATGATATTTTACTTTGCTAACCCAGCGTACGGTCTGGAAATGCTCGGAGTCACAACAGCCTTGTCCACCACAATGGGAGTCACTTTGACAGCCGCAATTGGAGGTTAAAAAGCAAATAGTAGTTTCTAATGTTAACGCCCATCGGAATCCACAAGCCCATATCAATTACATATATGCCATGTTAAGAAATATCTATTTTATTTATTGAAATTTAATCGATTTCTGTTTCTCTTATTCAATAGGTGCTGACATGCCCGTGGTCATTACAGTTCTTAATTCTTACTCGGGGTGGGCTCTTTGTGCAGAAGGCTTCATGCTTAATAATCAATTGATGACTATCGTAGGAGCATTGATAGGATCTTCTGGTGCCATCCTGTCCTATATTATGTGCAAAGTGAGATATGTGCCACTGTCTTATCATGACTTTGAAATTACCTTTCTTCTTGCACGGAGTATTTTTGAATGACTGTTTTATGCATTATTTATACCATTTTGAGTTCCTGGTTTCATGAAAATAATTGATGATTTCCTATAGGCCATGAATCGTTCTTTGCCAAATGTCATTTTGGGTGGATTCGGTGCTCCTACTGGAAAGCCGAGAGAAGTTACGGGAACTCACACGGAAATTAATGTGGACGGAGCTGCGGAACTGATCAATAATTCCAAAAATATTATAATTGTTCCTGGTAAACTTATTATACCCTCATTTCTGCACGTGTTATTAGATATCAATTGTTTATTACTATAAGAACCCTTGCGTGTGAGTAATAATTTGATAGGTACGTTAATGAAAAATTCGATATCTTCGTCATAATAAATGCCTCTTAATTTATTTTAATGTCACTTAGGTTATGGATTGTGTGTCGCCAAGGCGCAATATCCTATTGCAGAAATGGTAAAATCTTTAAGAGCTCGTGGAAAGAACGTTCGTTTTGGAATTCACCCAGTAGCAGGCCGTATGCCTGGACAGCTCAATGTACTCCTTGCAGAAGCCGGGGTGCCTTACGATATTGTGGAAGAAATGGAAGAAATCAATGGCGATTTTGATGAAACCGATTTAGTTCTGGTGATTGGAGCTAATGACACTGTAAACAGGTACGCATAACAACGTACCTAAACCTGGACAGAAATTATGGTGTTTAATTCATACTTGCGATCAATGAAAATACCAGTTTGTCTGCCGAGAAATTATGGATGATAAGTAATTCATATTAATGCAATGTGTAGAACATAAATAGCTTTTAATAACGTGTCTATGTTTCTATTCACAGCAATGCCGAGGAAGATCCTAACTCTATAATTGCAGGAATGCCCGTTTTGAGAGTGTGGCTATCTAAGCAAGTCATTGTTATGAAACGATCCGTAGGCAACCCAGGTATTACTTTGATTGTTTGTTCACACAGTTCTTCCATTTATTGTATTATAATAGCTTTTATGCAATCCAAGTTCCTATATTGATTGGAGTGTACTTTTTTGTTTCCCAAGGTTATGCTGCTGTTGATAACCCAATATTTTACAAACCCAATACATCCATGCTTTTAGGGGATGCTAAAAAGACTTGTGATGCTCTACTATCCAAAATCAAGGCTGCAGAAGAGTAATTCAAGTGATAAAAATTCAAAAAGTTTTCCACGTCTATACATTGTTTTGTATGGTAGTAATAAGTAATACAGTTAGCCGGGCTTACAAAGACTGGAGCTATAAAAAGCCATTTGATACTACAATCGACAAATGTGTTACTATTAATACCGCCAAAATTATGGACTAACCGTTACAACATCAGCAAGTAATACTTTCTTTTAGACTGTATAGTCGCGAGTGTACGACGACAACCAGAATTTTGTTATGTTATTTTAAGTTTAAAATCGTTGTTTTTTTGAAGGACTGTTAATTACAGTATATGTAATACCAGCCAGTTAATTTAATTATACTCCGATAACTTGACTAGAAAAAATAGTTTCTACTTGTTACCTGAGTGGCTCAAGTGTGCTATCAACTGTAATAATTGGTTCTATATATGTCCAATTAAAAAGCGTGTTCTAGGATGCCTTTTCCTATTTTACTGGTTGCCCGAAACTAAATACATTATTGACAATAAATACATAGTGGTTCATCAAAAAATGTTGTTGCTGATAATGATCACCTTGTTAAAAAGCATCGTCCAACTTAAATTGTTCGGGTTTTCTTGCAGTTCGGTTAAAACTAATTAAAACTAAGTGTATGAGTGTCTAAAGTTGAGGTTCATATGCAAACACCATGTATATGCGGCCAAATATAAAAATTAAATGTTGACCAATGTACTGCTGGCTGTTTACTACATCGAAAGCTTTACTCTGTTTATTAATTCATTGTCATGCACACGAAATTACACACACCCCTGTAATAATTATTAATCTTTTGTCATTAAAAGATATAACTAAACTTCGTACACACCGACGCGTTGCTACGTTGTCAACCTAAAATCTAAAGACACGCTGTTACAAAGGCAATGCCATTACTTTTGATTCCAGACATTTGTCCACAAGACTGTACATTTTACATTCGTACCGTCATACAAAAAAACAAAATTCAATTACACCATTCCATTATTTTTTATTATTCTAGTACAATATTCCAATCCACAAAAGCAATAATGTGGACTGAAAAACCATAAATGTACTCACTGAAAAAATAGTAAAATATATCTAGAATTCGTTGCTGTATTAGTTGTTAGAGTAACTATTACACATTATAACATGTAGATACTCTCGGGAAACTTGGAAATGTTGCATTTTCATCTTATATACTCAGGGTTTTAACCACAGAGCAGTTTACAAAAAAAATCAAGAATTAAAAACTAATGTAATAAGTTCAGGTAATACCAAGTTTCCCATTTCCGAAAGCTAGAATTTTTAGTGATTGCCTCCCTAAAGTTATACTTAATGCTAAAAAAAATTCTATTAATTTTTAAAAATACTCACAAGGCACACTAGACTTCATTTCTCATATGAATATCAGATAGTTTTAAGTTCCAAATAAATTCAAAACAAAAGTTTGAAGCAAAGTTCAACTATAATTTGGAAAACAAATTCTCACTCAATCAATCCTTTTAAAAGAATCGCTTTTGCTTCTGAGAGCTCCACGAAACCCAAAGCACGACATTAATTACTCGTACGAGAGAGGTTACATTTACATGCATATAACCCGGAAGACCGATTTCCTCCAAAATTGATTTTTTTTAACTATTCGCGTTCAACTACAAAAATTACATCAGGTCTCATACAAATTCATAATATTGATCCTCTACATTGAAATAAGTCACAAACACAGAAGTCCTTTATACACACCAGTACTACACAATATGTACATACACAACTACACACACCCTTCTACATTAAATCGTACACTCTCTCAGTATTGTAACAACTCGTCATTACACTAAAAATTTTGTCACAATTCATAAGTAACATTTAAAAAGATGTTGGCTGGAAAAAAGGCTTGTATATAGTAAACTCTAATAAAAGAAAGGAAGCTGGGAGAACAAACATTAATTAAAATGAGTAGGATTACTACTAAAAAAAATGATAGTCAAGAAAGACAAATAAACTATTTGCAATAATATTATATTATTGTATTGGAATTATTAGTCTATCTACATAATTACTTATAATAACTGATTGTAAAGCTTTCCCTAATAATTGCCCTTTTTGCTTCCTTTTTGTGCATCTGGGGAAGCCTTGAAATACCAACAGTATTATATGTAAGTATCTATACGTGTCCTGAAACAATAAACGTTTTTGGAGGTCCACAACTAAAATAACAATAATGATTACTTTCGGGAGTCAAAATGCAAGTTTGAAGTTAGGACAGTCACGAAATTACAAGTTTCGCTTGCTTCCAACAACTACATTTGCTGTCTACATAAAATCTTTTTTTATTTTTATTGCGCCCAAGGCAACAAAAATAAAATCTTAGCTTACTTTTGCTATACATAGCTTTTTCCTTGCTTGTCTATTTTAGTTGTTGAGTAATCAATAATTATTTTTGCCTAAGTAATTTTTCCTGCCCTGCGTTCCCTATACATTGTGATAGATTGGTTTGCCTTTGTAATCATTGAATTTTCTTTATACAAAAGACAACACACAGTTACGTGGATGTGAATATACATTTGCTTACAAAAACAAACCAGGTCATTTATTTTACTAACAATATTACTGGTCCAAGATGAACTGTCCCCAGGTCATTCTCATCATGTGATGCTGTCAATGGGATTGGAAGTTTGACGTTGACATGGGAGAAATATTGTAGTGAAAAAAGGTAAAAGTATCATTATTGTATATTTCCGTCCGTTGCTCTTTCCCTACATGTTTAAATAAAAACTGGACTCGTGTGTGTGTGTGTGTGTGTACATTGGCTAATTATCCTTACACATATATGTAGCAGTACATGCTATAACATTAATAATTACATTTTTTACAGTATTAGCATATACAAGGACTGCTATTATAATTATTATTGTAATCCCAAATCGCACCCTAGACGCTCAATTACGATACAAAACATGGGATTGGAAACTAACGATCAAAACCATTGGATAATTAATCTGTTAATGATTGAACTTACGCATATATGGGGGTTAGTCAATAGATTAAAATCTGACAACAATCGCTTCTTTTTTAAAAAAAAAATCGCCTATAGTCTTAATACAATTTGCTACATAAAAACACAATTATTTTCATAATGTGAGGCAACAATCTATATTTATAAGTAGATGCTTATATAGAACGAGGGGGCAAGAGGAAACTTCAAGTAAAATGGCTTTGCTCTGTCAAATTATTACTTCTTGGAATTATAATTGTTTTTTTTTTGTAAAAAAAAAAGTTGAAAAAATATAAGATTAATAAATGACAGATAATTTTTATTCCCACTCGCCAACGTAAGCGACTCTAGATTGTGGAGCAAAAGTGTTGGGATTTCTCATAGGCAAAGGTAAACGACCATATATTGGAGCGTAAATCGATTCACTCAGGTCCGACTCTAGAAAACCAAAGAAAATATTCCAAAAATACAGAAACAAGTCAACAAATTTTCAAGCATTTCAAAAAAATAAAATGCGTGAAAAAAAGGAGGTCTTAAATCCTATCACATTTAATTACTAATAATAATTACATATACATACATCCTACAGACTCAATATATATTAGAACACTATATAGAGAAAGACACCCCCATATCCCTTGGAAATTAAAATAGAGTCAAACTTAATACATAGAAATATTTTTACCTTCCCTCCCCCCAAAAAAAAATAAAACATTAGATAAATGTCACACACGCAAATTCGGTACAGAATTAAGGATCAGATTTGATATTTACAGGAAAAAATCTGTGGAAATTAAAAGCCAAGAACTATATATATATATACAGAGTCTAGAGAAAGAAGTAAATGCAGAGGTACAGTATTAATACAGTTACAGAAATAATTATTATAGGTAATCTAGTAAGCAACTGCTACAACCGGGAGAGAGGGTATAGAGAAAGCTCAAATATTACTTTAAAAGAAATTTATTACAAAAACTATCAAAGTGTTTCCGTTAAATATTTGGCACCATTTTGCAGTTCGCTTTTAGCTGAGGCTCTCCCATATACATAATTATACCAGAAAAATGAACTCAACAAGCAAACAACTCCCTTGTGCTTTGTCAACTTTGTCTGCCCTAATACATACAAATATATAGCGAAGCTTCAAGAAAAAAAAACAACGTGTAAAAATTACATTACTACCAAAGGGGCACAAAAAAAACAGAGGCTAAAAATGTATATACTTAATTACAAATAAAAGACCCCTACAATTTCCTTTGCTCCAAAAATTTAGAGTGGAAAAAAAAATTCAGTCAGCTATATGTAATTATATGCTCATCAAAAAGTAGTCTCTTTTATACAAAAAAAAAATATCTCAACTATAACATTCTTAACCTCCTCGCAGGAGAGCAGAAAAAAAAAGAAAAAATCCAATAATTCACAAAATCTTCGTCTCTAGTAAACTTGAGAGGGCAGGGGTATGATTTTCTATTATTGTATAACACCATAACCGAGGAAATGTAATTTATTTTGAGCTCTATCTACACTCAATCACATTTATGTATATATAGATATTTATAAAAACTACACTATCTTCCACATATGTGAGCTTATATTCATTTGAGTCTACAAAGTGCTGATGTGTAGGAGTCGGTCTGAAGTGCCAGCAATCATAAAGGTGATCAAGTTTTTTTTTTTGCGAACTAATAGATATTCAATGGAACTGCAATCGCGGAGGAGGTGTGCATTTTGTGCCAATTTCAAGACTGCCAGTAATTTTCCCACTCGCTCTCCTCTGCTTCATCAAAACAAAACAAAAAATCCAACTTAGGAGCGGCTGAATTTTTATTAATGTAGATAAGTATAGGAAAGATAACAGGATATGCAACTTGTCATAATTACTACACTTGTATCATTGGTGTCATTTTTCAAAACTTTGACTGTCGTGTTTTTTTTTGTCTATACAGGGAACAGGAACTGTGCTGTGAGTTCTAGAAAAAAGGTATCTATATATTCTAAAAATTTACGTACAATCATAATATACAATTGATTTGAAAGAGTATCTACTAGTACGTGTGGAGTGGCAAGGGGAAACGCACTACTTTTTTTTTAATTAGTACAATCTTATTGTGACATGGTGTGATCTCACAACTACAGTATGATTGATTGTGTTGGTGTGAAAGTAAATATCTAGATGCTAGAGAGAGACAATATTATAAGAGGAACGTGTGACACGCGGAAAAAGTACATGACAAAAGAAGCTATTATGATTTTTTAAATTGTAAAAGTAGACCCAATAGAATATTAAATAGGAATTAAAATAGGAAATTAAAATAGGAAATTAAAATAGGAAATTAAAACAGAAAATTAAAAATAGAAAATTAAAAACCAAAAAACAAAGTACACGGTACGAAAGTCTACGTACAAAAAAGTGAATCCTTACATATGTAATTATATATATAGCTTATTTACTCACGAACACATACAACTATACAGTATATAGGTATGCTCAGTAGTACTCACCACTTTCAAAAGTTTGATTCCAAGAGTATTTATCGCTGCTTCCGTTCATTTTCCTAATAGACAACGGATCCGCGTATGGGTTTGAATGGATGGATGCTGTAAATTGTACATCAAAATAGGGTATTAATTTCAAGACTAAATGACAAGACAAAGCCAAACTTCAATAAATTAGGGAGTGCTTGTAAATAATATCTACAAGTCCGTTGAGACAGGGCAAAAGCTTTAGGTAACAGTAACAAACAATTATACTCTCAGGGAAGAATCTTTATAATAGCATCTTTAAAGTCATAGAATTATTATTACAGTACAGTCGCCCCAGAGGAAATTAAAAATACAAATCTAAAGGTATCAATTTCCTGACAAGACATATCCTCATCAAAGGAAGGAAACCTCTCAAAGGAAAAATCAATCAATCGATTATAGGGAACTCATATGAGGGCATTACCCATTCCAGAGTCAACAGATTTGGCATGCCACATCATGGGATGACCAGGGATTGGAGGACCACTGAATCTATGATGCCCTGCAGCGGGATGTCCACTCGCAGCCATGTGTCCATTTCCATTTCCGTTTCCCATCATCCCCACACTATTTCTTTCTTGCTTGGTTGGAGCATCTGCTTTGTTCCTGGGTGGCAAGGCTTTTTGCACAAAAGCTGGAATACGGGCTCGGAGTCCACAGTAGTAGGGATCATCTGTAAACAAGTCCAAGATTCATTATCAGTCTCACCTGCTCCTACTTGTAAACACGTTTTTTTTGTTCTGCAACCAAGAAATTAATTACGGGAGGTGAGGCGGATAAAACAATAAAAACCTTTGCAGGTAATAAATTGGATTTTCTTCGCAACGCAGTGGCCAAATTCCTCCCTCAATAATAATTATATGATTTTAACGGGACTTTAAAAATCCCAAGGTATATATATCTATATACATTGCTATATACTCATTAACCAAGAGGGGGCTTAGCTCATCACGCTTTGTTTGGAATTTTGAGCATCCCAGAGTGGACGTCATCTTAATTATTAATTAGATAATCCTCCACCACCGTGGTACAGGTAGTTCAACTTTGCCCACGTGCTGAGACACACTCATGGGTTATTAAACTTTCAGTTTCAGAACCAATTCTGTTTTTATCTTGACACATCCATCAATCACAAAAATCTAAATTGAGCAATTCCGGACTTTTTTTTTCATCCCATTGTCTCCCTAACCTTTTCGTCACATCTTTGAAGGTAATCAAAGCACATAGGGATTTGAGGGCTCATTTGCAAGTATTTAAGCATAGGACTCAAAGAGATTCCCATTATTTATTTTGTTATTAAAAATGACAGGGGCATATGCTCCGTCATATTTTCCTTTTAAATAATCATGGGTATGGGTAACTTACCATATTTACGGTCTTTATTAGCTTGCTGTTTGTCCTTAGCGCTCGTACGAGACGAATTGAAGAAAGGCTTTATTCTGGGCTCCTCTTCCACTGAGTCATCATAATCGGGCTGGAAAGGAAGGAAAGAGAATCCTTAGGTCAATACATGATCATGTCTCAAATTACTATAACGGCTAGGCATAGAGGAAGTACTACTCAGGTACATAATTATACATTCTTCTTAACCATTTACAACTATTTGATGGTAAACATATACAAACTTCTGGCGGGGGGAACCAGATGCAGATTCATTAATAGAAAATCCTTTGGGCGGCTCATCTGAAGATCATGACAACAATAAAACCTACCTAAAGTCCTGTCTTCCCTTCAAATAAGTTTACTCTGAATCATTTACCTACCGCTTGGACTCATACAAACATACATACATACACATGGATACATATGTAGAATACAGTCCTTTCTATGGCATTCTTATCCACATGTAATTCATATAACATTTGTCTACGTTCAATTTTACTACCTGCATATAAACCCACAGGATAAAAATCCTCCTTTTGGGCTCCTATGTACATACATACAGTATGAAGCTATGTATAACGAGCTCAAATAAATAAACAGAAGGTATGGAGAGGAAGGTATTGAAGGGAAAGAAATTCTCAGAACGGAAAAAACTCCGAGTTGCAAACAATGGTAAAATATTGCATGTGATTACTCATCGTTGTTTATTTAAGTTTAAAAATTATTTTCTTCCGTTTTTGCCCCTAACCCTCTCTAAATAATAGGGTCTGTTGTTTACAAAGGAAATATTGACTGCTGGTAATGACCCAAACTGCAATTACTTTCTCCGTTCTTGAACTCCAATTGATGTTGTTGAATCTTTAATGAGTTTATTTCATATATGCGCAGGAAAGGAACGCAAAAATTCCCTCATTCATTATTTACAGGGGAGGTTGAGCATATGCTCGTGCTTGTGCTTGTGCTTGTGCTATTGCAAAGCTTGGAATTTACAATAATTATATTTAATTTTGAAAGTACAAGTAGAGGACAAAAATAATACCTTAGGAATGTTCAAGTCTCTTGGTGGAAGTTTCGGGGGCTTGTCCCGACTGCCCTTATTAGCTCCTACCATTGAATAGGGGTCATCCTCATCATCACGTGGTAATGGGATTTTGGGTCTATTGCGGATATCTTGTGGTCCATTACTACTACTGTTATTATTATTGTGGTTGTTGTTATTATTGTTATTGTTGTTGTTGTTGTTGTTGTGGATGACCGGGATGGGGGCTGGGAGTGGGACTCCATTTGCAATTCCGACACCATTACCATTCATCTGGGGACCCTGGGGGGACTTGACCGGTGGGATTCTGGTCTTGAGCATATCCATGGCTACCAAGTTGATGATCATGATCCAGCATGGACAATCCAATAGATTGGCTTCTTGCTTCACAAAAGACACGGCTGTCACACATTCGATTTCCAACTTACGACGATCAGGATACGCACGACGGAGCTCACGGCTTACATTTGATGCGAACTTTTTCATGTCGAATAACTAGAGTGGATCAATCCCGAAAAAAACAATACAATTAGTAAATTCTCAATTGCTCATCACTCCTCATACATTTTTATTTTGCCAATTTTTTTTTGTTCTTTTAAAAGACTACTACAGTGGATAAACATTCAAGTAGTGAATGAGCATGTGTGTGTGTGTGTGTGTGTGCTTGTCTGTAATTTTGTACGCAATCACACACATGACACGCACTAAAATAATTCAGCATGAATAATATTCTCCTTCAATGTAGTTCATCTGAACGGATCTTATTACAAGAGTCATGGCATGGGACTGACGTCAAAGCTAGTATTTTTGTTACCTCCGTACTTAAAACTTGGGGTTGGAAAGGAACTCATTTGGAGAAAAATAACCAGAATCCCTAACCAACTTCCTCCACTTACAGTACTCTCATTATAATATACACACAACTATTAATATGTGCTTACGCATGTGAACCGTTAGCCTGCAATAGAGTTATTATTACTACACTTATATGTATGTAAATGCTTTCCATCCCTACATTATTTTCACTTCAAAAAAAGTCAAGGAACGCTTTTTTTTGATGACTCCTTTTAGCATCGTAAAGTGGTTTCCATCCGCAAGAAGTAAAGTCACATTTTGACGAAACCACTGTTTCTTTAATATGTACCCCCACAACTGTAGCTGGCTCGAAGGGAATATACGAATCTCATGGAAAAGTAAAGTATACTCATTAAATTAATCATTTCCGAGACCAATTTCCCTGGTAAAAAAAAAATCAAGCCAAGTGGGAAAGCCTGACAATTTCCTTTTTGTCAACTCTACCAAGCCACCCACACTACTGATGATGATATGTTCACAAGTATAATAAAAACTACAGAACTGAAAATCATTCCTAGAAATATACACAGTGAGATACATATTACGTAGTCTCCTTGCAAAAAGTCACAGTTGAATTTGTACCACCCCAGTATTAAATTTTGAGTCATCTGTGCCTCTGTTATTTCCCCAATTTTTTACATCCCCATACTCTCAATTTTTTCTCTAATATTTAGCTATGAAAAAAATAACATGTTTTCGTGTCATGACATGACATTTTCAGACTTGAGGTTTTAACAATTTCTTGAACATACACACAAAAATTGTCTAAAAGCGTGTCCGTGCATAACTCTGCAGTGCGTTACTTCAGATACAAAAACATTTCAAATCTTCAATTTAAGTGGATAAAGGGAACGAGATGGTGATGATGTTCCAAATTGTTTTATTACTGAACTTTTTAAATGTGGATTAAAATTGTCAGGAGAAATACCACACTATTACTCCTATCTTCTCGCTCTTTTTGCATCTCTACAGTTACTGTTACACTACTGGCTCGGAGATTAAGAAATTACTAGGATTAATTGGGAAAAAGATAAAAGTTAAAAACAAAATTACACTCGGACATATGCGTAAGGATCAGAAGGGGAGATTGAGCAGGAATCAAGATGTTCTCATTTTATTGTAGCAAAAACAAGGTTTATGGGCCGAAAATTCCATTTGATCTTCCATCCTCACACTTTCCTCCTAATGTTTGTCGAAGGTGTCAATTTAGTAATAATTACATCTGAGATATGAAATACATATCCCTCTAAAGATTTCATTCATTAAAGAATCCATTAATGGCTGGTTTATTTTTTGTTATTGAATTTCTACCTACTCCCGTGCTAATGGTCAAACTGTATAAGTATGTACATTAAAATAAATATGCTACTTATGCTACTACATGCTAAGATGCCCCACACTTCTCCACTATTTGTACAAAACACACTCGGAGATTATTGCCATTTGTCTAGATAAGAACAACTTTTTTCTTGTTAGTAGTGAGGTGTTGGATTTTATCCATAAGACCTCATAACATCGGTACATAAACAAAGGAAGATCTAATCTGAACTTTGTTCCGTTTCAGTGAACCATAAAGTAATAATTATACATAGTTGCCTTTCATACAATTTATTATTGTACGAGGGGGGGGGAGGGGAGGGGGAAGAGCCGCACTAAGATGCTTCACCTACGAGAAGATCCCACTGTGTGTACATAGAGTCTCCGGAAGTACTTAAAAGTAATTCATATGAATGTACATATTCCAAAGATAGCTAACTAGAAACGGAACAGAGGAAGATATATTTCCAGGAGTTTCATAATTGAACACCTGACTACGTACACACAGAAGGGGTAAAGAGCTGTAGGGAAAAAATGCATCAATCTTCAATACAAAAGGGCAAGACAGAGATCATTCATTCAATTTAAAAAAAGACATAAAAGCAATTATTTTATATCATGTCCGTGCATATCCCTCAAATTAAACAGAAGAAGATTAATGACTCAAAAGGGTACGACCTTACATTCAATTTCAATGTAAAGGGATGCTTCCTCAATCAAATTATTAATTTTGGCAAAAACACATCATATCACTTCCCAAGTGGAGAGGATAAGGCTATGCGTCCAAAATACACATGATTTGTGACTACAGTAATCCAACGGTAATACGTATTTAATTCCAAGTAACTAAAATCCCTTGCAAAACTGACTACCTACAATACAGCATTATAGCGTGAGGTTGTAATTGTAATTATTAATAATCACCAGAAAAATTCTCTCCTATACCTGAGATGACGGGGTACTGTATAGCTGGAAATAAGGATAATAAATAAGCTAAAATTACTCCAGTGACCATGGTCGGTGTGAACTTTAGTCCCTAACGATGTGAACTCCCTTCAGTCTAAGGACAGACTTAAGCTTGACTCACATATGGTCATGTAATCCTTCAATAATTCTATGCTTGTCTACATACACACTGTAAATACTCACAAGCAAAAATTAACTCATACCGTGTTCAAGTCCAAGTGTTTACAAATAAACTCATACTAAAAAATTAACTCTATCTTACACCCTCTGTTCTCAGGTTAACTTCATTAGTAGTATCTGATTGAGGAATTTTTTATTTTTACATAGAACATTCTACCTATGAACTTGCTTGGATATTATGATCCTTCAAACCAATATTTTACAGGGGAGCAGGAGATGTCAAGAACATATGCACATATATGGGAATCCCATAGTGTATATAATAACATTGCATCTCAGAGTGCTCATAGCCTCGAAGTACGAACATGAAAGTATCGTAGAAGTTTGTTATACTAAAACAAATGGGGGACACACAGACACACACACACACACACACACCCTTTTAAAATTCCACGAAAAAAAAAGATATGCATTTTTGAGTGGAAATAACAGTTTCTGGATTGCATTGTATACTTGTGTAGTGACTCTTAAGTTCCTTCCAGTCTCTTCTGTGAAGGAGAGAAACTTGTGAGTTTTTAAAAGATTTTCCGACTCAAGCGTCGAGACTCTAATCAAGAGCGTGTCCTGAAGACAATAGGAACGTACATTTAATTTTTTTTCCCACCGGAACTTCTACATTACTCTTTCCTAATACAATACTGTTACACTTGATGAATACTAAAACTGCGTAAATAATATCCATTTAATTTCTACACCTTGAAATTGTCCCTACTGTTGTGAGTTCCGCATCTCTTTTTTTATACTGTATCGCTACAGACCCAAGTCCTACTTCCAACTTCCACTCTCAACCCCGTGTAGCTTTACTAACCCATTGGTCTCTATATATCTTCAATGAAAATAACAATTTATTCTCTCAATGCTTTAATTTCTCTACTAAATAATAAATCTGATTAAAATCCTTCAGCAAAGGAGAGGAGACTCCCGCCTCTTTATCTCTAAAAAAAAATTTAGATTCTTTTCATAAAAATCTTTTTCTCAGAGATTCAGCAAGGAGCCTTAGAAAAAATCTCCCTGGATCTCAGTTGGAGGCAATATTTGTAACAGTTTAGCCCAACTTGACACTTTATCTCTCAGTACGAAAAAAAAAATCATTGATTAGAAATCCCTTCTGAAGGGAAAAACTCCTTTGATTTTAGTACCTATGGCTAATTTCTGAAACATGAAATGCAATTCGGAGTCTCACACCATGAGCTACATACGTACGTACATATATCGACGGAATCTGTACATTATTCAAAGTAAACCTTCCCGATGAGAGGAACTTACGCCTGCTCAAGTGTAGATACTAGTAGATAGGAAAGATGCGAAAAATCAAGAGACCATCAAGGAAACGTGTCTTTGTGCACGCTTTGATCTCCATCAAAAATCAGTTTAAATGTACATAAGTCATAAAGTGAGTCTCTCTCCACATCTATAAGGGTAGGATATACTGTGGAGATAGAAAGAATAAAAAAAAAACAGGACCGTCCCATTCTAAGTGCTTGCAGTTATACATCTCCTTGAATGACTGACGACTGACAATAGATGTATCGATTAATAGAAAAAAAACATTTCTCTAACACACACCGGCGTGTATTCGTCACGGATTTGAACACACCGTCACTGTCCTATTCGTCACCGTTTGACAGCATCCCGTCAATATCACAAGGAAAGATCTACATGGGAAAAAATATCTTCTTTATCTACGAGCGAAATATTCCTTTAAAGATAATATAGGGATATAAGAGAAAAACTTAATGTTTTGAAAGTAAAGGGGAAAAAAACTTATTCATTCAAACTAACAAGGAATCATTTGAAGTAAACGACAGACCAGTATAAAGTCAAAACTACTGGTAGAATATTACTATAATAAAAAAAATAATTCTTTTTAAAATAATGTAACAGCAAAAAAAAAAAGAGCAACTCGTCTTCTCCTGAGTCGTCTTCGTTCCTCTTACATATCCAAGTCAGTAGACCGTTTAAGGTCACCACACATTTCTATACCCAACCATACTTTTCCTCTCACATACACATTACGAGGATGACAATGCCCACGGAAAGCTCCTCCATTGTACTCAACCATTACGAGCCTCCACAAATACAAATGACAAGGATTAAGTGTAGTTGTACGTGCGAGGCGGCTAGTACTAAAGTATAGTTCAGATTTTTACTACAGAGTTTTAGATCCAGTGTAGTATAGCAAAATTATTTGCAAACCATTTGAAAGTCAAAGTCAAGAAGGGGAATAATAATATTGGTACGGGAGTATAGACTCAGAAAAACATGTATGAAGAAGAGTCCCAAAACTTTTAACAGTCAAGTAAGTAAATGAATGAACCACACAATTCATCTCTTGACCATATACAGTGGTACTAGATATGTAGCACTTGTTGGGGTTTGAATATAATAAAAAAAAATATCTTCTACAAAAACATCTTGTATGCATCTCTCTGTGTATGGCTCACCATACAAAGATATTTAGGTCGAATCCGTACAGAAACACCATGGAGAGAGAGAGAGAGAGTATTAGGAAAAACTGAGTCATATTCATTATTCTCATAATGAATGGAGTGCAATAACTTTGCACCCCTTGCCAAGGAGTTTGAGTCCCAGTGTGAAAGATTAGATGTACAAGCAATGAGGAAGAGATCGCTGCTGGGGCTATGGGACACACGAGTTCTCAATTTTTCTTCAACTTTATTCTTCTCCTTTAAAAATCTCCCAGTTTTTTTTTTAAATGTACAGTAAAATACGAGTAAGTCTGACATGAATTTATTTAGTTTTGATAATAAAACAATATAATTTTTTTTTTTACAAATAATGATTTTCTTAGGAAAAAAAATCCTACAGTGACTTATTACTGAATGATTGACCACTATACCTTGTGTACAAGTTGGAATGAGTTGTTTTACAAGGTTTTGTGCCTTCAAAATAATAATTATGGCAAATGTCAACTTCATAAGTTGAATAAAAAAGTTGGTGCTTCTCACAATTTTCTACGCTCTTTCTCCACAGTACTATTGTCCCTTCATATAATGGGAAGGAATCAACTGTGGGTAATACATTTGTCATCCCTGACTTTTAGCATTACTTGTCCCCTGTAAATTTTTTCTCGTCCATCTTCCTCCTCTATTGCTGTCCTGTGTAGGACTTAGAGTGTGTGTAATTAAGGATGTTTATAGTATAATCACAATTATTGCACGCATATATCAAACTAGATCACTCAAGCATTTCGTTTGAAAGAAATTAACCACAGTCGTTTATATTTGTAGACTCTTGTTCAAGTTGAGAAATGAAATTGTACGAGAAATTATAATGCAAATATTTTTATACCTGTAATTATTATAGATATAGTATATTACAGTTTAGTATGAAGTCCACACGACAAAAATATTAAGGTCAGTGGTGAGGCTTTCATAATTGTGACTAGACAGGAGTCAAACGTTTTGTTTCACAGGAGGGAAATCCTATCAAGGAAAAAGGAAGCAGAGTGTCTTGGAGGAGCGTAACATTTACAGTTAATTCTTACACCTGTGAAAAATTCATTTATTGTACGTCAGTGCTGCTATATAGATATAGATACTCTAGGCAGTACTATGTACTCACCCCCTCATCTAATTTTCTATTTCCGTCATTTAATTTTCTCAATTATTTTAATTAATCCTCCCTAGTTCCCTTTTGACTTCCAGCCCGTCTCATTGCCAGCTTCTTCATATGACTTTAAATGTAAGTGGAGTGGGGACAGTATGTATGTATGTCATTGGATTTTAATTAAAAAAAATTAACCCTGAATTTATTTCCATGGAAGTTTACCTTCCTCAAAGGTATGGTTGGTCTTCATTTAAATTATATTAAGGGTATCAGTTACACATTAAATGCATTATCACTCCGGCAATGATATGAGGAACGACAGGAGTAATTATTTGGATTGATTTTAATCCCCTTCATATTTTATGCAAGGGAGTCAATCACTCAAAAAAAAAACTTGAGTTTCATGCACTTGTAGTGTACATATGCAGTGGACTTTTAATAATAACTGTTAGATTGTGGGTCATACAATAGCAGAACCATATAGTGACCTCCAAGGATTAAATTAATTATTATAATTTCACCCATGGGCTGTCCCTGCTGCTGAAGCTGTGAATATTTTAATATTCATCTCAAGCTACTCCCAAAATTAATGATAAGTCTATTTTGAGACCTGTCATAGGGCAAGAGCATTTCCCCATGACTCTAATGACACGGATACTCCGGCAAGTCAAATGTATTATTTATTCCTGAAACTGTCATCATTAGTTTTGGCATCAGGAGTGACCATCGCCCTTTTTCCTACATGAGATAAAAAGTAGTCACACATATAGATAATTACATTTACTATGTACGTATAAAATCCATACTAAAAATAATTACCTTTTAATATCTAAACTGTATCATTATATTATTGTAACCCTGAAAGTCGCAAATATATCGGGACACCTCATATAGGAATTTTTAATCAGAAATATTAATCCAAAATTACACACAGATCTACCAAAAAATTTAGTACAATTCTTCCTTTAAAAAAAATGAACAGATTTTAATACACACATATTCGCCTTACACGTATCTACAGCAGTCACAAATCACAATCCGTACATTCGTCACGCACCCTTCCCTATTCATAATTCATACTCAAGTGTAATTTTGTATAATACTTTATATACCATAAAGGCAGAGAGTACAGCCTATAGCAATGGACTTACTCATTCATATCCTGATTATGATGATAATAAATCAAAATAAGAAAACTCACTCATTATTTGATGCACGTAGTGCTCTTGCAATTATTATGCACTTGAGAGCTCAAAAAGCAGTGGAAGGTATGAGTCTCTCTTTCATACAGAAAATAATAATTTTTATGTTCAAATTCATTGGAACGATTAAAGGGCTGATTGTGTAAAAAGCTTATTACTTATTACAATGAAGGCTTGAGGCGGATATTCCCAGCTGCTGACTCAGAGCACCTCATACTTCTTCCATTTAAATTTCTAAAGTGTGGTGTAATCCCACCTATTGACATCCCCTATCAGGATAATATCCCGAGAGTTACAGTAATATTGAAAAAAGGTGACATTTTATGACTCTCAGACAAGTCATAATATCTGTAATGGGATGAGTTTGGAGTTTTATAGGGATATTTAGGATTTCCGAGACAAGTCTCTGGCACAAACTATAATGTGCTACTTTTTAAGATAAAATTTGAGCATGAGGTCGGTAAGTCAGAGGATTGAATTGTGAATTTCCCCATAGGATTTCCTACATACATAGGAGCTCACAAAAAGACCCAGACAGTTCCCTGATAGTGGTTGATAGATTAGGTCGGGCTAACTACTTGACTTTGGTAATTGCGCCCGTCCCACCCCCTCCCCATCTAAACTGGTAATAACGCTGATAGTAATGACTGGGACAAGATACATTGCGGGTAACAACAGCTATTTCAAATGCAAATCACCCGACCCATTCCACACACACACACACTACACCCTATAGTCCCACTGGCTTCTGAGCCTATAGCTAAAAAGGACAGAGTCCATGTGTATACTTGTACATTTCCAGCCCCACCAAATTATACTATTATTATTATCAACATTACATAGCAGGCGAGAAATTCCAGAGATTTAAAGAGTCGAGGGTGAGAGAGAGAGAGAGTGAGAGAGAGTGAGAGAGATTACGTCCAGGATTTTCTACAATATAAAAAAAATACATTCTTTTTTCCGATGATATAAAATTTCAAGTTTGCTACAAAATGCTTAAAACCACGTATAAATAACAGAAGACACAAGGAATACGAAGGATCTTCTACAGTACATACGATTTGGAAAAAGACGAGGGAAGAAGCCTCGAGGGAAGGCCATGCATTTTAACGTTATGTAATAAGAAAACTCCTAATCTCTTGACACACAACAGACAAAACAGAAGAAACCAAAAGCGATTGGTTTGGTATTTCGTCTTTTTCTTCCCCTTCCTAGAGATATTGGTCATGTCTATACAAGACAGGTCTACTAGTACAGTATATAGGATCATAATAGGGGAGAGGATCATCATCGAAGAGGTAAACCATGTAAATGATGATGATGGACATGGGACTTGAAATGCATGCAAATCAGTGGAGCAGCTCATCCGTATGTATCCATTTGAGATTAAATTCTTATGCAACCATTTATTCTTTATACTAAACCTCCATACATGTAATTATACTTATGTATATGTATTGTATGAACTTCAACAATAGATTTCGTCGAAACTATTCCTTATTCCTCCGCAAGCACCCATTCCTCTCTCTCTCTCTCTCTCTCACTCTCGTGGACAAAACCAGCCCAAATATTTTGGGGAAAAAAATCCATTGCATCATTGTCTGACTATGCGAAACGATTACTAACCGACGTATTAGCATTGGACATTAAATTAATACATGCCTGTACACTGTACTCCAACCACTGAGTATAATCCTACAAAAGTATGAACATACAATATAATTTCTAAATATGTACATAGACAAAGTAAATTTTTCAAACCTCAAAAATACCGTAAACCTTGTCAACATAGAGATACAAAAGCTCAGGAAATTACACACTAATAATACTGTAAAATGTTTTCATGCAAAACATTACATACACATCGGTAGGAGTAGGATTAAGCAAGGCTAAAAAAATTTATATATGAAAATCCTCAAAAGTAAAGACTTCCTTTCCAGCTCAAACACCGTTAAGCATATCAAATCCACAAGGAAGCTTGTAATTATGTATATATCGGGAAAAAAAATAAAATTACAGAGACAAAATTCCCTCAGCATGTCAACCTCCATTTAAAGTACAAGTTCCCAAATATTTTCCCTCCCAATAATAATTCAATTTCAATGCTCTATTCTCAATTCCTATCTACAATTTTAAAAGACACGTTCCCCATAATTTCATTTCCGTGATATATGCTTTATTCTGTGGGTGTATGTGCTTGTGTGTTCATGCATGTATGTATGTATCTATGTATGAATGATATTATCCTCAAAAGTTGGAGTTGTAAATACTAAAAATGCAAACCATTTCCTAATAACTTTTCCGCTGTTGTTGTGAGCTACTTTCCATATATTACAAGCAGTGGAGGTTCAATCTACTAATTCAAATGCTTTTTTTTTTGAACGGAAATTACCTCAGAATTTCCCTTTAGTATTATTGGCCTGATATTAAAAGGGGAAAAATGACTTTGTACACTAATGGTATTTATTATATTGGTGTATACTCGGATTCTATGAAAACCCAGAGCGTTGCACAGAATAGACTTCCATTTAAAATGATGAAATAACCATTTTTTTCCATGTCCGAATAACTAGATCACTGACAATCAGAATAATTTACGAAATATGGGGGGAAAAACAAGTCTAAACGGACTCTAAACAAGGGTGTATATTTCTACACTTGTGACTCTGACTGTACTGTGTGTGTTGATTAGCGAAGTATAGGGGTAGAAAGAAAGAGAAAAAAAGAAAAATAGAATCTTATAAAAATTGCAACCACACCCTCCACAACACAGACCTGCATAATATAATTTCATACATCGTATGCATTACCCTGCTCTAGTCAATTCCTTCATATCCCTGCATTAAATATTAAGTCAATTTGGCCAGGAGCTAATAACAATAGGGAAGAACGTGTGTGTGTGTGTGTATGTGTTACAAATTTTTCCTTTGGACCAAAAACACTACTACTCTTATAACCCCAGAGCTCCATCATATCCCATCACACCACACTAACACATGTTTACACACTCATTATACATTTCCTCTCCATGCATTGAATTGTAATAAGATTTATGCTGTAGGATTCTGTCTGCACACTCATTTGATGCCAGCAAGCCTTTTGTAATTTAAACTAAATGTTTCTCAAACCACGCTTCCGGATAGAGCATCACTCACACATTACAATTCAGTATTACAAGAAAAACTGAGGTAACAATAATAATATTAAGAGGCAAAAAAAACAATGACTTCAATTACAAGAGTGATGGTCTCAATAGTACAGCACCTAATTATTACACCACATTTTTACTCAGTATGTCTAAATCCCCTGACTATACTTCAGCATCCTCGTAGTTACCAGTACCCCTGATTTTGTAGTAAATAACATTACGTGGGAATTTCAGGGAGCTCTGCTATTTGTATCCCTATTGTGCTCCGTACACAATTCAGGAATAACAAGTAGGTCCAAATCACGTTCCTAGTACAATGTGCAAAAAAAAAACTTATAGTGGAGCAGAGCATATGTGAGATCAATCAGATCAATGGCGTATGATCTAAGAGTGGTGCAGAATCTCAGGGGGAAAAAAGTTTTATTAAAGACTCTCACCACATCCCAAGTATAGTCAGTACCTGTCAGAGCGGGTTGCTTTTAATATTATTCTTGTTATTATTAATACAAGAAATCTCCATACCTATGGGATCAGCAGGAATGCGAAATCCGGCCTTCAAAAAAATATATCTACGAGTTGACCTTCATACAATCTCAATGGACTTTTTCTCCAAAAGGAGACAGACATCCAATGGTTTGGCCAAAAATTCAGAGTTGCTCCAAAGACAACTCTATTCTAGATTAGCTCTTTGTCATTTCCATTGGGACAATATAATGCTACGCAAAAGTTGTTCAATCAGGATTCGTCAAATACTTCAAATGCATCCATCATTGGTTTTTTTTAATGGTGTCTATACTCTTGCTTATAAGCTTAATGCAACCAATTGATTGTAACTTTAAAAGGTTACGTTATGTAAATACACAATGGATCCCAAGCCTACCTGATAATATTTTATTGAAGCATACACACACACCTACATTACTATAGATAGATAGATACACATAATTAAATATAATCTAAGCACGGGGCATATAGGAGACAGTCCCAGAATTGATACACAAGATGAGAATGTGAAGAATTAATCTTTATCCTCAGCTTAATGTTTTTTTTTCTCCCAGAGGACCCAGAATTTGCATTGATTGACACATCCAGACGACATTTCCCCTCAGACAGTAACTATACAACCCACAGGGAGACATAGTATTCTAAAAATTCCTAATATCATTTCAAGGCTAAGGAGTGGATATATCTACATAGAGGGAGATGAGATGCTTGGAAAATTCCAGATTCACCCTTACACTAACAAGTTTAATGAAGGAACAACTGGAACTTAAACTTCGGAGAATCATTTCCCATTGTAATCAAGAATCCTGAATCCTCCTATGTGCTTCCAGTATCTATATAAGTTATAGGAGATACTTCCAGTTTTCCCACAGGGTGTGGTTCCTATAAAACTACACCATGGAAAACTCTATCTTCAAAAAATACCTAAAAATTCAAGATGTAAAAGACAAATGCAATCCCAGCCACAAATAATTTTGCGGTTCCTTATATGTAATAATAATGTATGTAATTACTTTTGCAGAGTCAGAAACTGAGATTAAGGAGAAATAACTAAAAATACAAAAACACTGCATGAGACTTCCTTTGAGGATTTAAAAAAAATTAAGGATTCTTATAAGTATTACGTGACTCTGGCTGTAAAATCCCTCGTCCTCTGAGGAAAGGTTCATTGAAATTCTTTTTAATCAAGAAGGGCATCCCAAATGTCATCGGGGAAACAAACGATAATGAAGGAAATCTTTTAAAAAAACTTCCATAGTGTCAAATATGTAGAGCTAACATAAAAACTATTGCTATTTATTTGGTTAATACCGATCCCACAGATATACATAAATGACTGAGTAAATATAAGAAAACAATGGATTTCTAACCTCAAAAACATTAGGAAAAAATGACTCTTGAAATAACAAAAGTCACCCACCGATGAGCATCACGATGCTCGAGCGACATAATTCATTTAGATACATTCCTACCGCGAAAAAAAAAAGTTTTTTTGTATGTATCTTTAACCTACACAAGTGTATAGGAAAATACTGGGGTGGCAGGGAGGGGTGGGGAGAGTTGTAGCCGAAAGAACGACGACGACAAATGATATAAAGGAAAAACTGTGCCGTCTGTTATAACTAGAAGCTGTAAACATTAAAAAAATGCACAACCTTGCAATTGTCAAAGTATGAAATTGCAAATTGCGTAATCCTCCCTACCGTTTCAATTCACTTCTCGGACTCATGAGCAAAAGGTGACTAGACAAATTTCCCTTAGTAAGTAAGGTAAGCTTGTAGGACTGATAGAAAAAATAATTTTTTAAGCTCCATCCTATGTATATGCAAGGAGAGTTGAAACTAGGATCCCTCCACTGAAAATTTATTAAGGAGGTACAAATTGCTTAACTGAAAATAAAAATCAGAGATTAAACTATTTGCTCATTAAAATTTCTCTCTCATAAAAATATCTTTGTAATTAACTTTAAATTTTGCAGATCCTCTGAGCCATATATGTGTGTATTATATTTATTTATAAGCAGAGTGGGTGAGAGAGAGAGAGAGACAGAGCAATTAACATTCGCCACACATTCACAATTTTTTAACCTACTATACTACTACACTCTTTCAAAGTCCTGCTGGGACAGAGTCTCCGTAAGTGAGTACATATAATGAGGGGCTAATTATAAGCTTAACATGCGTGTCCTCTTGTTAATAACATTGAAAATGCTTTTGTTTAGGCCCACATGTGCCGTGTGATGATTTCTGTTGGGGTAAACACACACTGGACTCTGAGTAACTGAGTAGATGGTAATGTGTCCTGTGTGTGTCTCCTCCAATGAGATATTAATAACTCCAAGTTTAGATAAATACACTGCTGTGTCGAATGACAACTTTGGAAAACTAATTAGGACTTAAGCCCTGTAATCCTACTATTAAAATATACATGAGTCCTTATAGGAAAGGATATTCCTCTGTGAAGCAAAGGCTGTATATTAAAAAAGCCACATTTGAAGTTATCAACATAAACAACACTTTCCCACTTTCTACGGCCCATTATCATTTTTGTATTCTCTTAAATTGTCATTGGCTATCTGCACACACACACACACACATTGTATCTACACATACGGACATATACAAACACACGTTTATCTTATATAGACACATCCAACTCTAGTACTAAATGTAACTTTTTGCAATATCTTAGTATTGGTTCTATCTCTCTCTCTTCATGATTCAGCAATTAAAGTTTGTCTTAATTAAAACCAGTCTACTGTAGCAAGATTAAGGATTTTTTTCCTACAGCAACAGCAACAGCATCAGCAGCGTCCTCAATATTCACGACGTCTCATTAATCACCGTCCACTTTTTGATACCAGAAGCCCTGGTGTTTTTTCTCATTTGCAAAAGACTCGCACACAGAGTTGTGTGTGTCCATGTCCCTCATCGGTTCTGCCAGTTACAAGGAAATTAAGGTTCTCTGAATGTATGTATATGTACTATGTACACGTAAGGGAATTGCTTTACAAATAGGGATTTTTTGAGTACACGGTACTGACTGAGCCCTAACCACGTCCTAACCTATTCAAAAGGATCCGCGAATTGCTCTAGCCTTTTCCGATGACAGACACAGAGACGCTATATACAGCTCTAAGAGTACAATCTACAAGTCAAACAAAGACAGTCATCACGATCTGACAAATTAATCTTCATTTTGGAGGATTTCATGGAATCCTTTGATATATAATACATTTCGAGGACTTGTCGGCACACACAGAGATGAAAAAAAAAATATCCCAAGTGGGGGTACCTTCAGGTACTAAATAGTCAATTAAATGCATTTTTCTTCTCTCCTGGTAGTGACTCCTGTCTAAGGACTATTTTCTTGAGAGATGAATACAGTACATGGGTATGTAGGCGTCTGCATAAACGGGCATATACAATCTGTCTCTGACGAGTTTCAAAGGCAGGGCTGGGGCCCACGTACCCGATGGATGTAATTGCATTACTCACATCTATTTACTGCAATTACGTACATACCCCTTCAAGTAATACCATATTGCACTTTAGGCTAAAAACTGAATTAACCCTGCAATTCGTTCACCTTGAATGATTCTTACATTTGAAAATTTAATGCACTTTTAATTCCCATGATTTCTCAAATAATCCCAAGTACACACAGTACTATGCCTAATCCATGAGTATGACTATAGTAATAACTATAGATAGATATAGTCATAATTCCAGCCCCAGCCCTTTAGAAAAATGCACATTTATATGCATACATTTTTACGCAAGAGGAATATGTCTGCAAAAGAGCAGCAGTCGTTTCTGCTCAGATCGAACAACCAGTACCAGTCTATACATATGTAAGAGAGGTGCTAATATGTAAAGGTGTTTGGGCGAAACCCACTCCTCCATAGATAATGTAACTTGACATGGACACATACATACGTACCGTACATACGTTCATATTTATATAGCATAATAGTTCAACACTACTTGGAAGATCAGATACATACAAGTTTCAAAACGAAACGACCTTCAGACTTTTCTTTGTTAAAGACGCATAAAGTAGTTTACTGTTTAAATTCTTATTACTACAGAATGGAACAAAACAACTCCAATAGAAACTCCTATTAGAATGAATAATATACTTTTACACTGACGCATGCACGAAATGGAAAATAAACGAGGGAAATCATCGTCTGATCTGCAACTTGATACAGTAACACACACATACACATCACACACATATACACACACACACACGACACAATAAGATTCGCAATTGAGATTCGCAAGTTTTTCCATATGGTGCTGGTGAAGTGTGTGAAATGCATCTACTCCATCCACAATTACTACATATATAATTAATTACGTAAAAATCAATCGCGAAAATATTTCGCAATGAAACACGTAAGAGAGCTTGTAAGAGCCTTGCAATAATATTTATTACCATAAGCCTACGCTGATGATACGAGGCTGATTGTGAGACTAACAGTAAATCTCTGACTGGAACATTGTACTCAACATATGATGTATTCAAAAATTGCCTGTCATATAGTTTGCTATTAATGTGAAATATAACCTTAGTATAATACATAACAATAATTAAATGGAACTTCCTACTGTGATTCAAAATCCCGTTGACTTCTCATTTCAATCAAATATCCTCCTGCTGAGAGGGAATGCATAAATCACTGAATCCCTTGGAGTATATTTGCATACCATTTCCTACCGTTGAATATTTTAACACATTCAAAAATGCTACTGTGGAAGCCAATATTGCAATAATAAATAATAACTCTACAACAATTGCAGTATACAATAAGGCACTGTAGACTACTAGTCCCTTATAATGATGACTTGTAAAAAAAATAAAAGAATGTTAAACAATATTATCTGTACTTTGGTTTAGTTTCTTTTTCACTGAGTGAGTGAGAGTCCAAACCAATAACAGAACTGGCTAGTTGTGGCTATTTAATATGTACGTATAGATACATATGTATGTACGACGCTAGTAGTAACACAAAACTGGTTTGAAAGCGAAAGGAACCAGAATATGGTAATTTTGATCATGAGAGTCAATAATGTAAAACAAGGATCTGGTTTAATTCCTCCAAATTTGCCAGTGCTAAAAGGCTTCTGAAGATGAATCATGGATGGCCAACAGCAGGATCCAGGATGATTTATACTACTACAGCTCTTATGTCTCTAGATGTATCTATACTTTGTATCTAACCTTAGTTTCTAATATTAATGAACTATACAAGAGTCTGTGAGGATCTCGAGGGTGAAAAATGAAGATACATATATTGTGAGGGCTGTGTAACTCTATCTGTATACATTATTGGAGGAGTTGATGAAGCGCAGGGTTTCAAGTTGAAACGGATCTATTGTCCTCTTGAATGAGTAAATGGAATTTCAGAGATGACAAACTACAAAGTACAGAGAACTTGTGGAGCTCTTCCATTGTTCCACATGACTGACCTTAACATTTAGCTCCGACCTCATTTCCTTCTCAAGAATTATATCACGGAGGATCAGAGAAGCAAAAGTACATACATATGTAAGGAGACTCCTTCAAGATACTCAGTCCCAATCCATCATCTGAGTTAACAAGCGGATTTAGTTAGGGTTTCAAGGCCAGGAATTAAAAATTTTTGCTGAACATTTTGACCATACTCATCTCATACCTGTAGACAGCTCGAGTTGGGGAACATGGGGAAGGATGTCCATACTACTGTAACTATATCCTGTACACATCCGAAGATGTAACACAAAGTAATTCTAGAGTACAGGAGAGAGAGAGAGAGAGAGAGAGAGAGAAACAATGAAATTGTCATCTCTGCACAATTCAATAATAATCGTAATAGATTAAATCAATGGAGCACATTATTTCAGCCTAAACCTCATCACTCTGCTCCATTAGTACAGATGAGGAGTCAATGAGAAAGCATGAGAGTGCACGTTATTATGTAAAAACGTTCAAGAGGGATCCTCCATTTAAGAGACGAACATCTCTCATAGATAGATACCCATCGAGAGTCTCCAACGTGAGGGCCATACATTGCTGAGGAGATCAGGCATCATCACAGCCCATCATCTCATGGCATTGATGAAACTCCCAGAATTAGCATTATGACAAGTCCCACTGCACTTGGACAGGATATTAATGAACCTTATGGGTATGAGAACCGTAACAATTCCTAGATTACATCTATCACTTGACGCGCTATAACACAACAGCAGACTCTCCTGTAAGGTGAGTTACTTAACCACGATTTGTATTCAATCATATCTTTTGCTGTAGTAGTCTTAAATACAAATGTATGTATAACTATAGGGACTATCTCCCGAGTGGAGGTAACTTTCATTTAACAATTTGCTCTTAACTATTTATTTATATATAGACCAGAGTTGCGTTATGCAGATGTGCTGTCACAAATAAAATAATTCCCTGCTACAAGATATGCATTGGCATACATAGAAATTTTATAGGGAGTAAGTGCGTGGGATAATCCTAAATTACCGCCTTGTTCTCATTTCAGTTCAGTTTTTTTTTATTCAGGTGAAACTCCACATACTGTACATGTAAGTAGCACCAAATCATGCTTGAGTACATAGTGTATGTCACCCTACACACAAAACCCTTATGAACAATCATGTATTATAGTATGAGGTGCTACTGTCATCAACTGCCTCATAACAGTCCCATCATCATCATCTCCCTATGACGACAATGACAATGCAAGAATGCCGTAAGAGGAGCGAAAAGTAACAGTCCTAGAGGATCTGCAACAATACATATGACACGGAGTGACTTAACAGAGAGAGAGAGAGAGAGACAGAGAGAGAGACAGGACAAGACCTCCAGAGTGTATAAATAATAAATGTCATGTCATAACGCTTCTCGTGTCTCCTCTCAAGCTCCTCCAATCTTCACCATTACTAGCAAAAGTCTTATCATCTGACTCATGTAGTGTGTGTGAATGTGAAGCCCATTTAACTCTGTCACCAAGTCTCAATTTAGCTCAGGATCCGTCATACATTATATCTGCATCTATGTATATACAGATACATATGTAGATACTAGTCTCAATTCAATCCCTTTTCCCTTTCTACAGCCCGATTTAATCCCAGCCAAAATGATATAATCTTTCCGCATGCTGTAGTATTAAACTGAGAGTCATAGTCCTCTTAATACCGTTACAATTATTAGAAAGGCTAATACCCGATGAGATTGGCCACTACTGTGGTTCCAATCATTCCAACCCTGACATACTTGCTCCAAATAAAAATACAAACAATGGTTTAGGAGCCTCATCCATCCTTCCCTTCTTTTCTCATCGGAATCATCGGACAGTGTCCCAATCGTATTGACAGGAGAGTTGGGACACTGTACATGATCGGTGCTTGTACATGAATATTATGCAATGCCTGGGACAATCTGACAGAAGATTTTAAATCCTTTGTAAAAACCCTAATTTCCAAGACTCCAGATTAAAGATCTTCACCATGTATGTACCTACTGATAATACCATGCCCGTAATACGATCCGTCATGGAAGGAGATATTCCTAGATGCTTTTTTCGAAGAGAAAGTAGAAGCTTGACTTGGGAATAGAAAAATGTTCCTTACCTTCAAAGGTTTATCCATTTCTAAAGCACCATTAGAGAGTTTGCCAGCATCATTAGAAATGGCATGCTCCTCAGCAGTGGCTCTGACAAAGACTGGATTCCGTGACACACGCTTCACCAGAATGTTCCCTGCGTCGTCCATCTTAATTTTGATCCCTTGTCCAATATGTCTGAGGATATCTTCCGTCTTGCTGTCCCTCATGGGGTTCTCGAAACCATTGAGCCCAATCCGAAAACCATCGAAGCCATCATCTGAGCCATTGACTGTGAGGACAGGAGCCCGTGCATAAGCTTTAGCCACCCGACGATTCTTCTCAAAAACTATTACTTTTGCCCAAATTTCATCATCAATTTGGCCCCATTTGTCAAGAACTTCTTGAATGTGATCCTTTAAGGGAGAACAAAAAAAAAACAGTACATTATTTACTATGAAAATATTATGGCATTCCATCATTCCACAACTTCTTTTTAACAAATTATATCTATATGCGAAAAAAAATCCTCAAACCGCATCTCTGACACTCACAATAACATCCATACATATACCCAATCATTAATTATTACACAATGGCCCAACTAATGGGGAGTACTACTTCCCCTGGAGAGTTAAATTCTAATGACATTTCCCCATCCAATGATCTACATGAACATATCAATGTGAGCATCCACCACAAAAACCTAAGGATGTACACACATGCACTCCCAGGACCAAAATCCATCAATGTATAGTCCCAAAATGTGTAAATGAAGGAATCCAACAAGCATTTCATCACCCTCCATGATTACCGTTACCAATCATTTAATTCTCCCCTGGAGGTGATACACACCACAACAGAGCCCAGCTATATGGGAGTATTGTTGTCCCTGTAATTGCGTCTACGTAGCAGGTGATTAAATATATTGAGACCTATCATATCATAACATATACGTTTCAAAGGGAGAAAAAAAAAGATGATGCAGCATGTCCAATACTTAATGATGATGACCTTACGTAGAGTTACCGTAGACACAAACCATACTCTCGAGTTCAAAGAAATAATACAAACAAAAAAAACCATTCATTAATAACAAAGTGGGGAAACATTTAGTACATACAGTGTATAAGTATTAGTACAGTGAGGATAATAGAGCTCTCAAGGTGTGGTATAAGACTCCATATTGAACCCATTGTCTTCCCATTAAAATCGCGTTAATAAAATTAATGACAGCGTCAATCAGGCCGAGCACGTTGGCAGTTCCCAATGTATTACATTACTTTATGTAATGTCCTTTGGATAGATTTTCTGCAATATTTTGTATTCATACGTATATTTATTCCTTATGTCATAGCTACATACATAATAGCCTTGTTGAAATAAGGATCTACTGGAAATGTCGTCATCCCAGAGAACCTCAATTTTTTATTTCTCCAATAAAAACCTTAATTGCTTTATTTTCAACACCCTCGGATAACAAGTGTCTGACATTGAGAAACCCCAGATGGACTAGATCCAAGGGATGTACATATTTGTAATTAGTATTTAAAATGTTAAAGAATTATTTTTTCCCTAATTTTGTATTTGCTGTAAAATCTCTGGATTTCAAACTAATTACAGTTGACAACTGTGTAGGCTGTTAATGATGATACTGGGGCTGCTTTACAATCATCCTAATTGGGAGTTCAAAAAAAAACTCAATGATTTTTTCAAGAGCGCAGTCTCAGACCTCAGATTCGCAAATGAAGCAGGAGCAGTAGAAAAGGCTTCCCCAGAGGATTTGTTCCCGATTCAAAAAAAAAAAAAAATAGAGGCCTGATGTGTAATATAATCAGAGGCTTTTCATTCATCTTTCTCTTCTTCTCCTATCAATGTACGTTCCTTTGCATATATGTATGTATGGATAGATACATACACAGCTTAAATTACTGATGTAGGCTTCTGTCTACGAAACGTTTCAAAGGCAACGTCCAGGCGTCCCATGGCGTTTATTATATGAGTCGGTCACTAGGTTTTCTCCCCAGACGTATAATTTCCTATGCAAATACTTATCATCCCTCGATTTTCTCTCCCAAGCCTTTTCTCACAGTGGAAGACAAAAACCTCTGTGACACTGTAAACATACATAAATACGTATATAGAATCGTTGTGTGAATACTGGACGGTGGAGTAACCTTAATAATAATGATTTTAACAATGCACCGAGCATAGCTTGAAAACCTCATCCTTTTCCTTTCGTTATGGTCGTCAAAAAATCTGCAAAGATGATTGCTCCTCACAATCCCCGTTCCACATAACTGTCGTACATATGCTTGAGATAATGCATCCACACAAGACACTTCACGCTAATATACATACACAGCTCCATTGCAGACGACTAGCCCATATGGATGTGTATTATAATTCCATACATATTTTCCTGCATGCAATATATACTCCCTGTAAAAAATGTGTAGCAATGACATGGACAAGGAAAAAAAAAGTTGCCAATGCTACTTTAATATCCACTTATGTATATTCCTCTTATAATTTTACTCAGTCAGCAGAGTCAGAGGAACGTGAGGAAATTTACGAGGACATACGATAGTAGGAAAAATACCAGGCTCAAAATTCTGTATAATATATATCTACAATGAATGTTAACTTGAGATGTACGAAAGGGTAGATACACCTGTGCGTATGTGTGAATGCATTAAAGGAACTTGGCAGGATCAACTTTACTGCATACGGACTTCTTTCCCTCCACATCATTAATTTTGCATGGGAAAAGACCCAGAATTATACCTTTTGCTTCAACAAAGTCATACCCGACGTCAGGAGTAATAATAATAATAACACTAAAAATATTTTATATTTTCATCAAATTGAGTCCCTGTGATTACATTCAATTGACGTACTTTCTCTCTCTCTCTCTCTCTCTCTCTCTCTCTCTCTCTCTCTCCCTCTTACACTCTTAACAGTCTGAAGCCACAACAAAAAGACGGATATCATCCGCAGAGACGGACCGCCGCCGCCATCACACTTCCCAACAATAAATCTGTTCATGTATTTGTACACATTTTTATATCAAATTCCAAAAGTACATAGAGGCTTCATTATAGACAACAATCATCCCTCTAGCAGAGTTGTTCTATTGAAATCCCAATTTACACGTCCGATTAGACTCGACTGTTCTTTTAAATAGACGTCGACAGTATTATAGAGATACGTGCGTTTATCAATGTGAGCAATTTTCCCTGCTTACAGAATATTAGGTTTCTATCATATGTGATAATAATTCATTACGCTCGACTCAAAGGATTTATAATAACATGAAATTTCTTGAAAACACTTATGACTTCATAGGAGCTATAAATTTCAAAAAAGATTATACACATACACAGGCTCTTGCTATGTTATTGTCTTGTTGTCTGAGGGGGGGGGGGTTGAAGGAGAGGGATGGGGAAAAAATCCACTTTCCGTTAAAGATGACGGTTCCTACCATTTCACAAAAAGCTGAGGGGAATGCTCTTACTGTATCCCCAGTGCTCCTATATGTAGAAAGCTTTATTGTGCCAAACCATTGGACAATGTTGAATGAATACTTTCCGCTATCATTCTAGTATGTACATATGGAATAAGTGCCAAATAGGATTTTATCTGTATACACCAAAATATATAATCAACTGACTATATTTTTGTCTACATGCTCACCAGCATGATCATCTGTGGGGATAACAGAGATGACCATGTGTGAGACCGGGGACTATGCGTGATGTACGTGTACACATATTGATATAAAGTTATCATGTAGGTATGACTGAGTAAGTTATAGTAAGTAGCTAAAATTAGGGGGGAAAAAGTTTTGCACGAATTTGGGCCATATATAAAAATTTTAACGTACTTTTCCTTCTGCTAATGGACCTATATGTGTAAGTTTCTTCCTTGATTATTACTCTATTACCATCATTAGTTTTCTTTGAGGATTACACACATCCATAGATATATAATAAGTACGCATACTGAAATAAGTGCACATCCCAGCACTGGGGATAATAAATGAGGAAAAACAGCATGGAATCCTAAAACAGAGAGAGAGAGAGGGGCTCCGTTACTCACTCCGTTTATGAAGGACTCTATTATTTTCCCTGTAAATAAAAGTCACCCTTTGGAAAACCTTGTCTTGGGAAATTATGAGACTCGTCTTCAACGCAGAATATGGAAATGAGTCAGTGGAGTTGCAACAATTAAGAAATATATTCCCTCAAGAGTTCACAACTGCACGCAATCTTTCTTGTAATTTTTTTTTCTCTCTCTCTCACCCCTAAAAATTCTAAACTCCACATAAGAATATATACGATATGTACATATATATGTAGATATGTATATTGTAATGTAGAATCCCTTCCCATTAAAACTACTGTAGGATCATACATCCTGTAAAAACACCAAAGGGACAGCCAAGTTTACACAAAATCTCTTCAATGAAATTATCCTTTCAGACCACACACACATATAATTACACGTGGGAACATACATACGCAAGTAAAACTCTTAAGGCTTTCTTTGAGGAAGAAGGAAGAGGATTTGTGACTCAATATGAGTTTTTCAGAGCCAAAGGGAATCTATAACATGCTACATGGAGAAGAAATACTTGTTATTTTTCACCTTCGGTCCTTCAGTGTTTGGGTGTTTTGCGTCACAAGTCAAGTAGTAAATAGTGGGAATTATTCCAGGGCACAAGGGGTTAAGTCGGCTTTTATATAATTACTTATTGGAACTTGTTTCCATTCAGTTAGTATCCGACTCTCCCTTCAGATAGTAATAATAATAATAATAATAATAATTGTAATAGGCTCTGGGGCTAATGAGCACTTCCATTGAGTACACTCTCCGATCCCGCCGACTCTTCTAATCATCTCTAATCGTTTTGTCTTAAAGGGAGGAAGAGAGAGAGAGAGAGAGAGAGAGAGAAGGTCGTGACACCCCATCTCAATCACCCTTCAATATCTACATACGTCTCAAATACTACAAAGATGAATCCGAAAGGAAGCAATCAGCTCAGTCGTTACCAACGTGCTCTTCACTTCACACATTGAAACCTTCCAGTTATTTGGGGCTAGTAACATAACATACATAATTAAATACGTACAGGGTACAGAGTACTACAAATGTACCAGGACCATTGTAATTCTTCAGAATCTGCACAACAGCTACTTTTCCAAAGCTAGAACCTGTATGAAATCCGTGTGAATGAATACGAAGCAGATGTATACATAAAAAAAAAGGATAAAAACCTGGAGCTACAATAATCCCATGGTTTCTTTCTACAATGTAAATCTCTCCTAAAAAGTCCTTTAAAGAACCCACTGACTCACTACGACTGATACAAAGACCCGACGAGAGCTCCGTAGTGAATGAATGCTAATGAACCATCTGAGCATCTCTACGTTTTAATTAACTCTTTTCCAGCAAAGTTTAGGGAAGCCTACGGCACATCATAAACAAAATAAGATTCGGAAATATTTTTGAAAACACCTCCATATTATTTCTGTGGCACAATGATGAAAGGAATCATTAGCTTTGAAAGCTATACATATGTACGCACATGCATAACCATGTATATATTTGCATTACTTGTGAGAACTTGTCCAGTTTTTTTTTTGTGTGTGTACTCATTCAAATTTGAAAAAGCAATCATGACTTTAAAAATTGAATTCCCTATTAACCCGCATTCCTGATGCATCTGTCCCAACCCACGCTTTGAGACTTGACCGTCTGTGTGGGACACTGTGGGTAAATACGCTTTGAAATTGAAAAGCTTAATTTTTAAGGAATATTTCCTACACACCCTAAGAATGTATGTATTGTGTAATTATTATATTTATAATCAGTGAGTACATGCACTTGTGGTATTTATGTATCTATGTATACTTGCATTTACATATAAGGACTTTGCCAGGGAAAATCCCTAGGTCTTTATTTTGAAAAAAAAAAGCGAAACACTGAGTTTTTCCTACCCCCGTCAATAATAATAATTATTACCACAAGTGTACAAAAGCAGAACGTAAAAATGAATCGCTTGATGATAATAACGCTAAAAATCAAGACTTTTTTTCTTCACACTCCCTGCATATGTTAATTGAGCGGAGAATTTCAAAGTCATTCATTATTGAAACATGGGGAATATATTTTACACTTGTGTAATTATAGTAAATGTTCAAGTGAGTGTCAAGAAACCATGAAGAATTGCACATGTGTGCACACGTACACACACACACACACAAACCCACACGCATGCTCGCATTTCTACAGGGAGCTGTTTTATCATTCTAAATGTACAGAGAGATTACCACATCAAAATCCTTAAAATTATCACAGATTACTATTAAATGTGGACAATCTCACGCAATTTGTCTTAACTCTTGCAGCATACTCCATAGTAAGTAATAATGGTAGGGGAGAGAATTCTATTTTCTTTTTAGAGAATTCCCTTAAAATCCTGTAATAATTATAATGTACTAAGAAAATTGCATTTTACTTACAGAATATTGAACGTGTGTCTTGAGGGAAAAAAATATTTGAATACAATTTTTTTTTGTAAATAACAATTCAATTTATCCTCCCTCTCTCTCTCTCTCTCTTTCTTTCTCTATTTATGAAGAGAAAAAAAACTGACGTGTATAAACACGCGGGAGCTGAGCATGTGTCTTGTACAGAGAGAATCCCACTCTATGTGTGTGGAATAGACAAGAAAACAAGTAAACAAAAATAATAGATTCTTTTAAGTGTGTAAATCAAGCAAAAATAATTCCGCAACGAATGAGGGAATTTCATACCTCATTTACTATTTTTTCTCCCTTTTCCTCTCTCAACAGTGGAGGAACTGATGACTGGGGCAGAAAGACAGAGACAGGGAGAGAGAACAGAGAGATGATGAAAAGGATGGAAGCCAGCCACAGACCAGTCATAAATATTTTGACACAGACTTGCAATTCAATTTCATTCGTCACACCAAACACTGTAATAAATTACATTTCCCTCTTGATTTCCTTCCCCTCCGTTATAACAATATAATCTCATCAAATACAAAAACTACACAGGTCTCAAACTCCATTCCACAGAGGGGCACTTACACTAGAGTCCCTACACTTCCCACAAATCCTACATACGGAATAATTATTCATATTCGGTGAAACTCCCTCCATTGAGTAATCATCATAATTATTACGAGAAAAGTTTCTTACTCTTAAAACTTATTGTTCGTCCCTTCGAATCTGCAAAACTTACAGGACATACAGATAGATACTACTGCCAGCCCACTACAAACAAACCTTCATTTCCTATGTACAGTGTTTTAGCAGAAAACTTATCACATTTCCTCTAAATACAAGATACAATATACCAAAGTATCTATATATTACCTATTCTTGTCATATGTCAATAGAGAGGGACCCCAATAAAAAAAAACATGTAATACAACAGGACATTAAATCCTTTTGTACTCCGTTTGGCGAGAGACTTTGAGTGCATTCAAATTCCCGAAACTATTGTCCACTCTATAGCGTGTGTGTGGGCTTTGAGGGAGACAGTCAATAGGAGAGTGCATGCCTCTGCATATCCTCATGTATGTTTTACCAGGAGATTACATTCCCCAAGATCAGGAATGTTTTACTCCTAAATTCAAATGACCATTAAGCATGTGCGGTAAAGGGTTTTAATAGTCAAATCGTGGGTAAAATAGTCTCTTAAAATCTTTTCTTCTTGTCATATAATCGTATAAGAGTATTACTCCCATAAGAAAACATTTTCTCTCTTGTGAAGACTCACGTGTACAATTATCCCTGGGTACATACGTAAATGTATGTACTTAAGCTCTGAATCCTCCTATGTGTTTGTATGTGTGTGTGTTTGTGTGTGTGAAAAAAGAAAGGGGTGGCTTTGCCCAGTCGCCATATGTACAAAACAAAATCCAAAATGCGCCGTAATACTTGTGTAAAAACCGAAAGTTATAAAAATGTATTACAAAGGCTGAGTTTGCAAATCAGGGAAATGTATCTATTTTTCTTAAAATCACATCTATGAAATTATATTGGGTACACATGGATTTACGTTAAATTCTCTGAAAGTATTTTTTTAAATTCTGAGTAGCGTGATATGCACTAGCTGCAATTTTTTTGGAATGATCGAGCTCAAAATGTAACTCCATAGATAGTAGTTACTATTACAGAGTTTTACATATATACATCAAGCTCGCAGTAAATAAAAAAGGAAGTCTGGCTCTGAGTAATAGTGCAGTCGAAGTAGAACACCCAGGAATAAGGAAAATGTGGAAACTAATTTAAAAATGGAGGGGAAATGCAAACCTTACGACATTTTCAAAATCCATTGCAAATTGCATTGTAAAAGGAACCTCCATAGATATTGCAATCCTCACCATCATTATTCATATTTTTTTTCCTGTGGACGCAACCGGATTCCTATCAACTGTCTTAAGGAGAATAATCGATGAGCACAATTTTCCACATAATTCTTTGATAAGAACAGAACAGCAGGTGCAGGGACCTACATACATACATATATGCCTCTGTACAGTCCCATATGCACTTAATATTATTTTATAATATCTATATCCATAATAAACAGTCTTTACAGGGGTACGGTCCAAGTCCAGCCCTCCTCATGCTACATACATAATTACATTGTCAGTCCTATACGTCAAACAACGTGCGGCTACTTTTGTTTCCATTAGAGTGCATTGCCTGGGAAATGGGACAAGTCAACCTGACAGTGGAGTGACTTCATTTGGTCATTATTACATAAGCTAAATGTCAGCTGAGAAGGAAATGACCAAAGGGTGGAATGACAGTCAAAACGTACATACCTGGTAAAACTTAATTTCCCTCACAAATACATTTTACGTACATCCTCCCCTATAAATACATAAATATAAAAATACATAACTTAAGTCCCACATAATTCCGAGGGGAAACGTTTTTTTTTTAAAAAAAAAAAGCCGCAGGTTATTTATTCGCGAATTACTTTCCTCGGGAAAAAATTCACGCGGAAAATTATACGAGGGACGTATTACTATACAAAAGCTTATTCCTATATTATCTTACTTTTCAACTCTCTACATACATAAGCACGTAGAATTATATACATGTATCTACATACACCGATATGAAATACATATAATCAAATTACAAGTGAAGTTACACACATCCACCGCAACATGTCAAGTGTATGTACGTCCATGCAATTATCCCATGTTTTTTTTACTGTAGATACTACTAGGACTTTGATAGAAATTGTACAAGACAAAACCCTTGTCTGTCGGCAGCTTTTAGCCATTAACTAGGTGCATGGGCCTAGTGTGTAAGGAGATAAAAAGAAGAAGAAGGAAAGGGTTCATTCATACCATGACTGTGAGTATATAGTAAACCCATATAATAAAATAACGCAAGACTTTAATTGCTCACAATCACAACTCAACTGAAGACACTTGTTTGGCTCCGCGCTCTCATTGCTCAGACTATGAGCTCTCTGTGGAGTAAGTCAGTGAGGCAGTGTGTTTAAAACTCACTCAGAGACATGCTCATGCCCAACTAAGATTTAGTTGGAGTTTCAGCCCAGTCCTGTAGAATTTACTACATACATGTACATTTTCCCCTATGTACATATGGTTTGCTTGTACGTAGTAAATTCTACAGGACCAACTTTCACGTGCATATTTAATTACACTTTACTTTGTTGTGGTCAATTATGTCTCATAATTTCAGTTTTGCGTGATTTTAAATTAATAACTCCTACCTCAGGAACAAAACATCAATTCAATCCCTACACACATGTACTCCGACTGTGCTTAAAGGAGCTCTGGGGAAGAGCTTACAAAAATCAGTTTTTTTATGTTACGTAAGTCCATGTTCACTTGTACAGTATTATTAAGTGTAGCAGGAGGAACATGGATCCTACACTTGTAGTAGTACATTTCTTGAGCATATGTAGCTCTGTCAAATATGAGTGTATGTGTGCATATAACTACACAGCTTGACCAGTAAAAAAAATAATGTAGATAATTACTTAAAGGCACTGTGCAAAGTCCTGAGAAAGAGACAGAGAGATGTAAGGGAAATCATATGGGGATAATAGGTCACGTTGATAGCTCACGACTACCAATATTTACTCGATGGTAATAATAATGAATAAATATCGGATGATCAAGACTCTCAATATACTTCTGACTTGGATATTTGCTCATTGGACGTTACAGTCAGTTTTACTACAAATCAATTTAGTATGTCTGCATGTGCTTGGTAAGTGTCAGTGGCATGTCCGAAGGTAAAATAAATTGCAAATTCACCTTTACTTACTCTAGATGCTCACACATGGATTTCACATCTGTAGTACTCACACAATCAGAAGCATTCCAATGGGCTGGGCTACTGTGGGTTGTAATGATTGCAAAATTACCCTTTAAAAGCTCATATACTGGGAGATAATGTCCACAGCACACGTCCCAACAGGAATGGACACAGGGCCTGCTCCCCCCACACGTAATTCCAATAATTTTTGAAATAAACTAGAAATATTTATTATTTCAACAATAATCCTCACGGTTGAAATCCCTTATGAATGAGAATTTAATTAAAAATAATATGAATCTCCCGAGAACAACAGCGCTCCTCTCTGATCTGAAGGCGTATCTTAATATCTTGAAAACAAAAATCAATTGTAATTTAATTAGCAGTTAATATGCAAGCTCTGACTTAACCAACTTCCAAATTAATTAAAAATGTGGATAAATCAATGACACCCCAAGATTTATGTCCTCTAACATTCCCTTCCAATTTTCCCAATTAGTAGCGCTATTACAGATATACATCCCTGGCTCTTCACAATCCCAATATAAAGATTTACTTAACTTAATGCACCTCACTCCACAGACTCCCTTTTAAGCTCATTTTTTATCGACGTAATTATTTTCCTAGTCCAAAATTATGTACACATTAGGATGCAAATCCTCATAATAGGACATGACCCCTCACACTATATACTACAGATTAGTAAATATATACACGTTAAGGTTATCGTACCCTTTAAAAAATTATAATCCTTTGCACAGTAGCCCAACCTTTACACAGGAGCCTTGACATGGTAAAAGAAATTGGGCACGCACGCCTCCTATGTATATATCTACAGATAGATATAGATAGCCCAAACATTTATTTATAAGTAAAGGGATAGACTATACAGCCAAAAGGAATCCTGAAGAGAGAATAAAACCGTAAATGAAATAAAAAAAATGCAATGGGAAATTATTGGAAGGAGCGTGAGTTAAAAAGTCAATAATAATCATACTACAGATAATTAACTGCATCTATGACTCTCATGATTTATATTAAGTCAGCTGGAATAATAGTTCATGTCAATAAATGTAGTACCTCGGAGACGATGCAATAACTCAAACCTCAATAACATTCAATTACCAATGATTTACAAATAGCTTTGTCCAAGCGAAACCTCACAGTTACCTCAAAGTTCACTAAAACTATGAGCTATCGTAATATAAAAAGTTTTCTTTTGAGCAAAGACGTAGAGAGAGAGAGAGAGAGAGAGAGAGTCTCCATATAATTAAATCAAGAACTTCAGCGTAAAGACTTGAGAGCGAGAGGATCCAACCTGATTACTTAAACCATTATTGCGGTACCTATTTGTATACCTCAGCAGTGGTCATTTAATTAAGGATTGCACCACTCACACACACACACACACACACAGACACAAAAACCCGATGACATACATAGATAACATTGTCTTTGTCCAAATTCACTCGTTTTCGGAACCCTCATGCCTCAACTCCAATTCCCAAATATATTTCCATCCCAGCTGACAGAATTAAAGCACAGGGATAAGTATATGCGAGTATAACATTCCCCTTATACATGAGTAACTTTGAGCCCGTGGTTGTGTAACAATAATCAAGTCCTTTTACTCACCATAAGTTTTGGGTACTCTCAGAAGAAAAAAAAAAGTAATTTATGAACTTATGGTTCATTTACTTAACTTATTTTTACAAAAGTACTTTTTCAATTTCCCTTGATTAATATCTATGTTAATATAGATACATAATGCGTCTACGCACTAGATATAGATACTGGAGGAGTTGAAATGAGATCCAATCACTAAGCTATAAATTACTGTTACATATGATTGTGAACACTTCATGTGCAGACATTTTTATAGAATCTGCATTGAGAGCCTCTGAGAGTGGTACGATTTCCTTCCTATGTCGTGTGTGTGTGTGTGTGTGTGTGTATTTATTTATTATTTTTTTTATACAAGAGGAATTCCTCAAGTTGGATTTCCTCTTTAAAAATCAGTGACTCAGTCAAACACGAGGACTTTCGTTGAGCCTATCAATAATCAAGGGAATTGGATCGAGATGAAGTGAAAGTTTATTATTTGCATACTGATAAGTAAGCACACGTATTTACATTATATTGATATCCATCATAATTTTTCACCATCCACATGTGTGTATCTATCTCTTGGCTATGTTATAGTATCTATCTACAATGCATGAGTTCACTTCCACATCCACGTCTTCCACCACACGACATATATTATTATTACAACCCACGGGAATGGATAACATGAAGATAGAAGCTTAGACTGCAAAAATTTCCTTACTCAAATACTTTGTCCGAAGCCGTGCGATTCCTTACGCATGATTCTAACGGACATTCATTTTACGCATTTATAAATTACTCTCACAATTTACAAAGACTTGGCTCGGACTCCCCCCTCATTATATATAAAAACATACATTGTTTCCTTTAAAACCTTCGATACTGGGCTCAAATCATACACACTTGCTCTAGAGTTATGTACAAAAAGGAGCGGAAATGTCAGATCTGAATGAAAAAAAAATTCCCAAAAATTCCTCATTGACTACTATTACTTGACTAATATTCAAAGAAGTATAGTACTCCCTTGAAATTGGAAATTATGCCGAAGAGTTAGGCATCCCGTCTAAACACTATCATAGAAATTTGTAGCACTAGCAGGTAATTTATCATCTATGCAGATACTTTCGCCTTCCTTCATCTCTCCCTTCTCCCTCCATAAATTTTTCAACACCCAAGCCAAACTCCAAATCCAGGTTACTTTACCAAAAAAAAATGAAGCTTTAGTAATAAGGAGCAGACATAACAACAATACAATAAGACATTGATACTTAACACCCTATTTTGTATACGAACCGTCAAGATTGAGGATTGCATCAGAGGGGAGAAATTCCGAGTTTATCTTATTATTAAGTAAGTAAGGGAAATATGGGGCTATGAGCTCAAGTGTGTTACAGTATTGAGGAGATATAGGCAGGAGTAAGGGCATGTACCTACTCTTACATATAAAATAATGTATGTATGTACATAGTGTCGGCTGATTTGGAAACTGACACGTAGTATACAGTACATGACACGGAGAGGAGCAATCGCCTCAATTTATTTGAGCAAATGGTATCATGTCATCATTGGGATAGCTCCAACGAACACAAAACAAGACAATGATCTTCTTTTGTTACTTGGAACTCCGTTGGAAACTTTTGTTCTACTTTCCTTCCCAAGAGAGCTCAAAAGACTGTTTGTATGTGTCTACATGAAGATCCTATATGAGTGAGAGCATGTGCCGATCGACAGTCCCAGTCAGTCTTGTCATTCTCTAATAATAGAATTCTGATTTCAAATTCAACCACCAACTTATTTGTGTCTGCTCACTCCTTGCATAACTTCCCTTTAATAAATACATACATATATACAAAAGGCCTGTGAGGAGTCAAATGTATCTATGCAAAAACAAACCTTTGGAAACTTGAACCATTGGAACTTTAACGGGGTGACTGATTGCAATAAGGTTTCCATTTGTGATAGTAAACTATACATGCAAATATTAGATATTTGAACCCTACATGTAATTACTATTTACTTGTAAGTTGGAGCTCTTAATAGGCTCCTCTCAGAGACCACTACCCCCTTCCATGTTATCAAGACTGAGAGCTACTAAGAGCTAAATAGTTGCATGAGAAGGGAAATTTTATCGGAAGATCACATTTAAATGAGTTCGATATCATCAGCTTGTTAAACTTTGACGAGCCCTTCGCTCCACATTAGTCCAGGCCAGAAGTTTCTACTGTCTAATCATCCCCGGCCATACTCATTTGAACAGGGATTGTAAATACCATTTGTTCCTATTGAAATAACAAAATAACATCTTGATAGGGAGTCAGTGTCAGAGGACGAGATCCTCACAGGGAATTGATCTCACACAGTATGAATTGTCTGTCAAAAGTCAAGTCTGGTTATGCACTTCGGGATATATTATTAGGATCAAAATCCAATAAATTTATTCCAGCTCTAGTTGCACATTTTGAATGTGTAATTTTCGAAATCACTTTTCTCTCAATGAGAAACTCAAATTTAAATAAATCTTCCGTTCCTGCTCTCGTTTCCCCTTGTCACACGTTATTCCCTGACTTGAGATACAAGAGTTGAGGTACATTTAGTAGTAGTAGTTGATTTGTTGGAGCGAAGATTAGAACCATTAGAGAATAAGAACTAGAAAGAGTATTTAAATCATAGGGAATAACACACATATAAATATGTATGTAATTTATAGGTATAGCCTTAGTCAAGATTCCTAAACTTGTAGACTTGAGTACTATGCGAAAATTTTCTCAACTCTCAAGGCACTATCAGTTCCCTTCATCAAAGTTCAATCGCCACGATTCAATCAACCTGACAATAATAATTGTCCCTGTATTTCACTCCACTTGAGTACAGTGTGTGATGATGAGAGAATCAGTTGCAAATCAAAACATAAAATGGGGATTCCTGTAGCGTGTGTCATTCCCTGCTGATCTTTATCTCCTATTTGCGAGAGAAATTAGTACGAAAAAAAAAATACAGGACTCAGTTCAATATGTACAAGCATACATAATTATTGGACACACATATATTTCTTTTTTTTTTTTGAATAGCACGAAAGCATCCCTTCGTGTTTCTGGTTCAACAGTCTCGAAACTTTTGCCACCTAAGGATCCTCAAGAGGAATCATAATAATAATTATATGTGGAGAAAGCATAATATGGAGTAATAGACGCTACAACATTTTTGAACCCCTTTTAAAAAATACACTGAGATCGTAATAATATTCAAACTATAAATAATTATATATATGCAAAAGCTTTCCAAATTTGACAACTAATAAGTAATTGTAAGGGTAAGGTTTTTTTTAAATAGGACTAGCACGTCTCTTGACTACAGTAATGACACAAGTCCTGAGTCGAGATTTTAAAAAAGATTCTTGTAATTTCCAACTGCTGACTGCTATAAACGGTGTCTTTAAATTTAACTGTATATTTCGAAATTAGAAACTTAAAATCAATTTTGTTGTCAACGTAAAATTACTTTAATTAGGCCAATCCTCCTTAGCTCTACTAAAACATGTCTCAAAAAAGATTTGACTAAAAAGACAAGTCCTAGATATTTTTGAACACTCTCCAACCTGACAGTTGGACAACAGAAGGTGAATACAGTTTCGTGAGGTGTGTTGACAGCGGTTGGGATTTGTTAATCAGAATTTCTCTCTCTCTCTCTCTCTCTTGCAGTCACCATCGGTCACTTCATAACACTACAAATTTTCATTAGCAAATATTTCATTACTTGAAAGAACCTCTCCGAGCTACACTACTTAGAATTTACGACCACACAGCCCAAGTTAGAGAATTTATTGAAACTCTGATTTATTCCAGGAGCCAAATACATATAGATAGGGCACAGTGTACATCAACATCCTGAAACTTCCTACATCTTTCACATATATATACATATGTACAAGTCATGCGTAGGTGCCCTGAGGCTATGTTACATTACATATGTAATGAAATTCACGCACAAGTTAGAAAACACTAATATTTTAAGTTTCACATTCCTTTCAGCATCTAATGTCAATATGGAAGGAATAAGAGAAAAGGCTGTGCTCATAAAATATATGGAAATGTCCCCCCACGATTGTACATTTTAAAAAGCCAATATCCCAGAAATTACCTTCAAATAATAAAACGGTTGCAAGACCCCATAATAATTACAATCAAGTTCCTTCGTCAAGTGACGCTATAACTCCGACTCCTTACACAACTTCCCCAATCCTCCCTTGAGATAAAAGAGCTCCATTACAGAATTTACAGAGGACTCAAAGCACAAGCCCCAATTGAATATTTTCTATGCCAACAGAACAATAGGACAAGAGCAATAATAAATGTAGTAAATCGTGCTGTTGACTCCACAATAATAATGGAGACACTCACCGTGACTACCAAACTCACCATTGCTCAAATGCATGTATAAGTATACAGCTATTAAATAGTATTACAGAAGATCGTAGTACCTCCCAAAAATTCAGAGGAATGGAGCCTATTTGTATTATCCGCAAAGGATATTCCTTTTGAAAAATTCTTAAATATATAGTAAACCTTTTGATATTTCATCGTAAAATTTTACTCCCATATGTATGTATCCGCGTATAAAATGGAGTGCCTATACCTATACATGCGAACTTCCCCACTCTAAAAAGAATTACACTAAGAATTTAAATTCAATGAAAGATAATCTTGAAATCTGGGATTCACGCTTATCAATTTACTTATACAAACACAAGAACAAAAAAAAAGGTATTGGGTAAGAAAATCCTCTTGACTTTATCTCCAAAGGGGCAGAAACACACGTAATTGTTCCAAGTGGAACAAAAGTCATTGATTTCTATTCATCCCCCACTGCTACATAATAATTTCATTCAGAAATTTCTTATGTACTACATCTCTGTAGGTACAACTGAGACAACTATAGAGGCAGAGACTCCAATCTGTACAAATATAATAAAACTAATCAGAAAATTATGTAATCTTATCAAATCTCACTCATCCCGCAGAATAACCTGCCTCAAAAGAATTACTTGAGAAATGTTATGAGCAGGAGGTTTCCTATGGGATAGAAGCAAGTTTATGATACGGAAGTAGCACAGATCCACACTCTAATAGTATTTGTAGAATTCCATGGTAAGGGAATAACCCAAGCAGCTCTGTGAGAGAGGTAGGTTTGGTAATCAAGAGTGAAATTGAAAATGTCAACAGCACGTGATACCCTTATTTATTTTCGTATTTCACGCTCAAAAAAGTTAATTAAGAGCGTTACTTCACCCACTGTGGTAATAATTAATTATGTGCTAAAGTACCAACTAGCAATCAAGTTTAATGGGGGCTCTTTTACGATCCACATATCAGAATTTGCACTTCTGTATATACATAGATGTATATCCCTTGTATGGATATACTCTAAGGATTTTCACCTGTACGGAAATCCTAGGATTAGCCCCCATGCACCAAATACATACATACATACATACATACATACACTGAGCACCTGCAAAAGCTCCCTATGCGGATTTTGATAATAAGTACAAACAAGACTACAAGCATTGATGTGGTGATGGTGAGAAGACAGGATCAAAAATCACTCGTTAATTAATTGTGGCTTTAGAAAGTAGTATGCAATTTGTCCACGTAGGAATTCCTCTGTAGTAGGGATAATAGTAGGAGTAGGAAAGGAAATAGCGGAAATGTATTAAATGTAAAGTAACCACACAATTCCCCAAGTAAGTGTCTGACTTAAAGTCCATCATCAACCAGTGTCTGCTCTGTGGCAGAGAGTCTCTGCTTTAGCACCTATAGGTATAATGCACCCCATATGCATAAGGTATAGTACAGTTATAACATGTGGAGTCATAAATGAAGAATCTATATACGTAATCCATTGTACAAATTAAATAGCACCTGTCTGTTCTGCACCCATTCCATTCCCTGTGTGTGGAATTCAATGGACAGAAATAAGAGCCAAGTGCCGTATTACCAGAGGTATTACGTCTATATAGTAATTATACTATGTAGCCTAATTTTATCACACATGTCTCCCTTGCTCTGCACATAGAAACCTATGACAATTATTACCCAGAACGCACGTACTTTTCAAATTAAACTTCCCTTACTCAAATAGTACACGCAATGAAGGAAGGAGCGAGAAGGTGAAAATAAACTTCAATTAACGCTTAAGCAACGATAGTATATTATGGGGGTTGTAATAATTAAAGGTGTCTATACATAATTACATCTGTAGATACCTTCAAAGTGTAAACAAGTTCCCTGATTAAAATTGGTTATTGACAAGGAGCCAGGGATTGAGTGAGTAAGTAAGTGAGTGTGGAGTGAAACTTTCCATCTATTTGCCCAGATTTAAAAAAATCTTTTATAGGTTAAAAGCGTACACATAGACATCTGTATAGATAGACACTCACAAAAATTCACTCACTTCCACTATACTGGCAATCAGCCCCATGTAACTTTTCCCACATTCCATTACCCAAATGGTAATCAAGCTTTGGCATTAAGTGCGGAAATTAATGGAATTGGTCCGTACTCATGGGATTTTTACAGTACTGCGAATTTGACAAGTCAGTGCGAAATTTTTGGCTCCTCGTGAGAAAATAAGGTACGCATCTGGGAGTGCTGTAGTGAATTCCTTTTAGAACTCAACCCGCAACTTTACTCGTATCTCAACAGGCCAAGGAGCTGTACGCTATCAAATACTAGATGGATACCCCCAGTTATTTACATCCTGATTGCTTCTGACCCATTCTTCCCAGAATTAAAAATTTTAAGGGATTTAATACAACCCCTCAGCCTTGCACCATACACCAGCAATTATAGTAGCAAAATGTAGGATGGCCATCATAAAATACAATTAAATTACCAGCACAAAATCTTACAAAATCAATAGAAAAATTGGGAAAGATTCTTCACAAAATAATTGTAAAATAATTGTAAATTGAATTACACTACAAAATTAGCACGTCATACAGGAGGGGTGATAATTCTATGTGAGCAGACTCACTTCCAGGTTATCAATTTGTAGAAGGCTGATACAACATTGGACAATATCCCAGGTACATGATTATTTGCACAAACTCCAAAAAGCCAAACCACCAAAACTTCCAATAAGAAAGTCATCATTACAGTAAATAATCAAAAGGGACAAATTATAAACTCTTCACAGACCCTCCTCCAAAATTGCACCTAACGATCCTCTCTTAGATTTCTTTTGAGCAAGTGGGAGTTACCACAGCAGAGAATCAGAAGTGAAGAGCTGACGATAACTGTAATAGTATCTCAAGTCCATCACAAAATCCATACGTCAAGCTTATATTATTAATGATGGCAAATTCTATTTCTGCCAATTACCATCTGGTATTTTCACAGTTCTCAAATTATTGTAATAATAATAAACGCCAACACAAGCTACATATATCTAGGCTTTCATCTTCGCTCCGTCTCTTTTTGTAATGAGAGTCACTCGATAGGCGGAAAAACATGACGGAGCCTTTGCTCTGCATGTAATAAGTCCTCTATGAAAATTTCCTTCTTCCATATACTGCAATTTGAACAAAACAAGTAGAATATTGATTGAAATTGCTCCTTATAGTAAGTACAGTTAAATATCTCGTTGGAATCATTTCACTTCAATAACTATATCTCCAGTGAAATTATAGTGTAGGAACTTTAATGATAAATACATAGTAGTCAGGCCCATATCCAGTTAAACCATATTCGTATCTATCTACTCAGAAGGACATAATTCAACGTGACAAAGCTGGGTTTCTCTGAACGAGTCATTCCTTTCGGTAGATTATAAGAAATCCATAGGAGATTTCTACAAGGGAAAAAATTATCATGCAAATTATAATTGCTCTATATAGACTCACAAGGATAAATTAGTTCCTCAAAAGTTTTCTCCACCTCCACCAAAAAAAAAAAATTTCAATTGGGATAGATAGATACTTGTTCCTTTGAGTAATGAACTCGTATGAGATAGGCATAGACACTGTCATCCTTATTCCTTGGGACAAATTCCCATCAAGGAATTATTAAAGCCGGAAGTTATGATTATGAATAATTAGTCAAATTATTTTACGTCTCCATTTGCATTAAAGTTATACAGAGACGTATGTAATCATGTATGTAACTACATACACTGGCTGTAGAAGGAGATATTGTATATTTGTAATTGTGCATGTGCATAATTATGTGTGTGTACCTCTGTCGTATATCCCTATACCTGGAGAACAAACACCCTTTGGAAAAGTTTTGACTCCCTCAGAGAATTATAGCCCGAGAGACAATAATTTATCAAGAGATATGGGAACTTCCGACGCGACGATACACAAACCCTAATTTCTTATTTGCTGTAATTTTTTTATCATTCCCTTTTAATATTCAGAGCGTAGGCTACACTCAGGATTTATGACCTGACCTTCTCATAGGAAACATTTATGGCCTAGGAGGCAGGAGTGAAAACAAACATGTTTTCTTTATCGTATCATATATATGTAAGTAATTACTACTACTACTATAGTAGGTATACAGTGTGAACAGCAATAATATTTAACAATTGCAATATCTTTGTTTGCTTCTCGTAACAAGAGTTCAAAAGTGGTTTGAATCCTGTCTGTATATATGAACATAATGCTTCATAAGCAGTGCCCATGCAAGGTACACGGAGCAAGTTCAAAGCAATACTAATGTTTGCATTGTGCATGGAGGAAATGCAAAAGAAAAGGACAAATAAGAAATATTAAATTCCTATTAAAATCCTTTAATTTCTATTCCCAAGAAGAATCCACGCGTGCTCTCCTCACTTCTTTTTTTTACTATTCAAATAATTACTACAAATCCCTGTAGCTCTGGTAGTAACATACATATACAGTGCTATGTAGGATAGATACTTGAGCCCTGTACAAAATACAGTTTACCCATATACAGTGTGTGGACGTATAAATGTAAAGCTAACTCTTGGTTTCATTTGCGTATGCACAAGAAAAAAAAAGTACACGTTAGGAAAATAAAAGAGTCGTGCCTTTTCACTTTCGTCGAGAGATAGATACATTTACAGTAAACGTTTCATAGGGACTTCTCCTTTTAATGGGGAAGATGTATCCATATGGACATGTACAGATAGCTACAAGGGAAGGATGTGACTCCGTAGCTGAGGAATGTTATGGAAGGAGATGAAGAAGCATTTATGATGAGAAATTAATCTGTCCTTTCATTCCAAGACATTTTCTCCCTAAAACTATATTTTTATTCAAAGAATATATATCTACTTACACCTATGCACACTGTGAGTACAACTCTAATACAAAAGTGACTTTCTAGAGCAACATCCCTGCAAACTTTACATTGAAAGCCCAGCCTCAGAGTAAGAGATACATCTCTATGGGAAAGATACAGATTTTTCTGCAGAAATAATCATAAACCAGAGGCTCATGTCACACTCACTTAGTAATTAAATACTCACTTGAGAATTTCTATACCCTGACTTATGTAATTAAACATACAGTACTTTTATTATTCCAGCCATTTACCCTCTCTAAGCCTACGCAAATTCTACATCTTTTGAAATAAGGTCTCATCATCCTCTCAGGTACATAATAAATGCTCATCTCCCATAGTATCTAGTGGAGTGAGTGTAAATAATAGTGTAGGAAATTTGCATCCATGAACAAACTTACATCTAATCCATATTCGTTGAAATCAATTTATCGAAAATTGGAAATCATGAGCGAGCAATAAGCAAACATATAGATATGCAAAATTATTATTTTTTCTCCTTATTACATTTCCACACGCAAACCCACCAAAAAATCCCCTCATGTATAAAAACTTAAAGAGAAAGCCATCTCTTCCCATTTGTAACATTTACATGCACAAATGAATTGGAGGAAAACCCACACACAGTCACTCACACACACACACACACTCACTCACACACACACACACACACACAAACACATACACACTCACACAGATACTCACAGCTTGCAAATATTGGAAATATCAATGGAAATCGAAAACCAATTCCTTTTAAAGAATTGGAACAATATCGCGAAAAGTGATGCCATCAATAACACTCGTCAAGAATTGACTTGACAAGCATAAGCACTCCATCAATATCCACCTGTGGACGAGTCAATAGCAATAAGCCATATACATAATAGTAGAAACAAGGAAAATGATCCTATATATGTAAACCATTACGGAAACAATCCCTGTCATTTTTTTTCACCCTACTGTATCCCACAAGCATATATGCGTCTTCCCAAGAATAGACATAATCAGACAACACAATGACTCAAAAAGGGTTATTTCCTCCGCCTTTCCTTCCAACAGAGTGAACAGAGTTCAGAATAATACCCAGCATATAGCAAGGGTTGAGGTGCAAGTCCACCAGACATTAGTTTCAAAAATAAGATAAGAATTAATAGCACCATGTCCCTATGTCTCTCACCCTGTACTCATCTCTACAGGAGTAGATACACAAGCACTATCTATACACAATACCCCTCAGACAATTTCACTTGACTACTAATACGGTTTGCTAACGGGAATAATTACTCAAGTTGTTATACACAAAGTGTGATAACAATAAAGTGAGAATACATATGTGGTTAAGTCAAGGGTTGATTCACCCAATACCAATAATCTCTAGCGTATCCTCCCAATCCTATCTGAGGGGAAGATCGCTTCCAAATAAAAAAAAATAAACAATATTTCAATACCAGACCGAGAGTGAGAGAGGATGAGGAGTCAAGAACCGAGCGATAAGGAAGCTTTCAAGCTAATTATGAATATCCACACACAAAGAAATGACAATGGACAATCAAGTCTAATCATCATAAGCCTCCTACAAATGTATTCAACATCTCTGCACTTACGTGTCTCCTTATAGAATATTTTAATATAAATAGATACTACTGTATATATCTAAGGATGGGTACAAATTCCATCTTTTATTATTAGCTCTATATTTGTATTTTATTGTGTAGGACTGCTCCGTGTCTATTTGTAGAGCTTATACTAAATGGCTCTGTACACGTATAAAGACTGTACAGTCAAATTACTTGTATGGCTAAGATTTTTCCACTGTCAATACCAACCAGGAAAAAAAATTGACAGTGGCAGTATATCTACTACTATCGTCCAAGAATATAATCCCTATTGACTCCTACAGTCTCATCTGGTCATTCCCATATAAATACCAGCCCAGTCCAAATATAATGTATGAGCATAGGACCAGGAAGCGTCAAAACCAGGATTTGCACAGACAAAAAAAAAACGAGAGTGACCTTTGATTAGGATCGAAAAAGACAAAATAATGTATAACAGGACTAAATGGACGTAGCATTGTAACCAGGGCTGGCTGCTCCTTTAAAGGGAGCAAAACAAAAGTGACTCTTATCACAATCCCCAGCCCCCATTATTATTACAGAACGCTAATGAGTCTATTGATCATTTTGAGAAATGGTATTAACAACCTGATCTGCATTGTTAATCGTATGACTCAAAAGTTCGGAACAATTATCGCCAATAGGAGATATCAACCATATCTTGATAATCAAAAAAAAAAAAAAAACTCATAAGTAAAAGTAAATAATGCGGAAGCTTTTTTCTTTCAAGCTCCTATCCTCTATGGTACTATTTTACATGTACGTACATAGATACGTATCTACATATGTAGTTTAAGTAACTTTAAAAAAAAGGTGCCTAATAGCCAAGAGCAGGTTCGTTGGAAATATTAGCTTTAAAAGATACTCCAACCATCACAATCAACCATCATACTTAGTTAGCCCATGACTGACTGACTATACAATCATTTAACAGTTTCACTTTTGAAAGAGACTCTCAAATGGTGGCGAGTAAACACTATTTTGACGGCTTTAAGACGTAATGAGCATAACAGATCCCTCTGGTTTATTCCCATGAGGCTGCGTATGTATGTTTCTGTATGTAGTCGTATTTAGGAGACGGAGTTGTGAAGCCTCTGTATAAATACGTGAAAAGATACGGCTATTTGACAACAAATGGAATAATATGAGCGGAAAGAGTATAATTAACGATTTCCAATTGAATTTACAATACAGGAGTAAATACTCGAAGAGATAAAAATATATAGAGGAGAAAAAAAGAGAGCTGTGTTCAATACAGTGTCTGTGGATAGATATATACAAAAGTCAGAATTTATTCTTTTCCAATTTTCTTCAAGTGGTTTGGCTTCTTATTTTTTTGTAATCTATGAAAAGATCCTTATGTGCAATTATGACACACTACTTTATAGATATCCATCAAATTCTATTTGAACAGAATTTCCACAGGAGCTATGTATGTAGATATATGACACCCACCCCAAAATATTAGAGTTTAAAAATCAGTTAAATTATTAATTTCTGTTCTTGAAAAAATAGGTAACGTTTTACTGTATTTACCCCCTCCCTCATACACATTAGATAATATTACTCCTTTAGAATAATAATAAATCTCTTGAGATTATATTCCCTCCACACCCCCCCCCCTCCTTGTCCAAGAAAAAATAAAAGCTTGAGAGTAAAGAGAGAGAGAAAAATCTTCTCTCTCTCTCTGAGCATCCTTATTATGTACATATTTATGAGCCAGTGTAATTACAAACCCACACGTCTGGGAGTACATCTCTGCCATGGATTTTCTATGGAAATTTCCAACATAAACCTGTCACTATTTTGATTTAGGGTCCAAATGCTAATATTACATGGAGCATATATGATCTTTTTAATTTTACATTCCCTCAAGAATAACAACAAGATATATTCATCCACTTTTGAGGAACCCTGTCTCAACTGACTTTAAAACAAAATCTCTCATGGCGAATTTATCTCTCTCTCTCTCTCTCTCTCTCTCTCTCTCAGTCCTTATACTTACAGACCACACATACACAGTTTATAAGGGTTTTGTTTGTAGTAGGATAAAAGTACTAAAAAATATTCACCGTCCATTAAAAACAAGACCATTTGGAAAAATGCTGTCCATAAACTTGGAAAATGTGTACGAGGAGAAGAAGAGATGTTTTTCCCTCCTGAGGATACTTTACGAGCGGATTGTGCAACTCTTAATCACATGCATCATTTAAATCATTTTTACGGATCTTTACCATAAAAATACTCATTATTCTTTTTCTGCTCCATTTTTCCACAATTTCCCAAAAAAATCCCCTCGAATAGTTTACCTTATTTTGGTCCAATCCAAGTAAACATAGTGTCAGAGCGGGGGTGGCAGAAAGGGAATCAATATATTACATGTTGCTTGCTATTTTGCAGGGAGCAGACATATGTACGTACATATGAGAATGCAAGTGCCATAAAAAGTTGAATGATGTCCTAAATTTTGTAAATTATTTTACTCAAAATTATCCATGCTGAAATTCGACTGTCATATAATAACTATGAAGTACGTGCTGGTATGTATCTACAATGGGAGATATACATATCTACTGACATATAAAAAACAGAAGAGAAACAATTGACAAGACCGCGACCTTAATGGTAACAGGAGTGCGCAAAATACAAATAGTAATGGGTTTATTTCAGCCCAAATATGTGTTCATATGTGTATGCGTGTACATTATCAGAGTTTTTCACCCCAAATTTTCTTTTCATCATCACTATCATCATCATCATCATCATCATCATCATCCTTAATCTCCTACTTATGATCACACTTTTGTCCGTACATAATTACATGCATGTATCAACACCAAAGGGGCCGGTTGCCTCAGACATAAGTGGTTCCATAAGTGTAACATATCTCTCTGTCTCTCTCTCTCATGTGTAAGTATATACCTATAGCCCTAGCTTTAAAAAAAATTATCGTATCTTCTGTAAGTATCAAAAATGTGCTACCATTTACCTATCTGAGCATATAGCCCTGCATAGCACAGTAACACGGACTCACTTTACAACATATATCGCATTTCACTCTGAAAAATATAATTTACTTGGAAATTACAAATATTTCTCTAATGTTGACTATATCTGTATGTACGTCCAGGATTTAGATGGGACGTGTAACTTGACCAGATCGTACATCTTTTACACACTTTTGCTTATTTCAACAAAGGGATATTTTTTTTCCCCCCAAAGAGAGTAAAATACTTGAGGATAATTTCTGCTCCTGTTATTACACTTATATTTCAAAAAGACTTGAGAGAGTAAGAGTGCAATTGTAGGACAGGGATGGGGAAGAATAAGATTCATGTACATATACAGAGTTGGGTAAACTTTAATGTTTACGATCCCATTAATTCTCCTGCCTGGGATAGATATCCTTTGGAATGGAATCCCCCAAAAAGTAAAGAGAAATAGTGCAGACAATTAGCCGCAAGCTCTGAAGAAAAAAAAACCGCAAGGACGAAGAATTTTGCTTTTATTTTTACTATACTCCCCTGACACACACACACACACACACACACACACTCACTCACACCCAACACATAGACAGACAAAACTTGCTCCACATAATATCATCTAGATTTGTAAGTACACACTCCTAATGGGACAAAGGCAAGTAACAATTACGAGGAAGCCCAGAGGAACCACCGTGGATTGGAGCTTTCAGCCAAACCGCGGCATTAAATCGACCCATTTATCTCTCCACAATCAACGACATGCTCCATTCCCATTGGATATGTGAATGGTACGAATCCCTTATGTAACATGTTTTTTTTTCAACTCAAGACTTAGTAATTTAATGTAAAAATATCTGAGCTTTTACTTATATACTGTACTTTTACAACAGGAATTTTTTCCTTTTTCATCCTAAAGCATAATCTCAAGACAAGAAGGAATCTCAAGCGAAACCATTTGGCATTTGAGTTCAGGATCTAATATTGGACAGTCCATAGCTTCAAGATAGTAGATTTCATATAGTGGCATAAATACCTATGTATGTACGCACATATGTAAATATACAATGAATTACATACTAAAATATTATAGAAAGGTCCATAGCAGCGTATATTTTACATATGTAATTATTTCTACATAAAAACATATGTACATTTCTGCGTGATCCAATTTTGTTCTTTTACAAAATTCCGCAATTATCCCCAAAAAATGAATTTGACTGCAACGATAGTCAAGTGCACTTCAACCCACAACCATTGAGAATTTCAAGTAGCAATGGATACAACAACAATCCCTAAGAAGCACATTCTCTATTGTACCTTTCCACGTTCACCCATTCCGTCATAAATGCTCAATTAGAAAAAAAAGTTGCATATTTTTAGTGTTTATGTATATCTCAGGCATTCTAAAATTTCTACATAACAACTACATAATTCCGACCTGGGTCCTACAAAATTGGTGCACTTTTGTCCTTAAAATAATTATTATTGACCATATGACACAAACGCTGTAATACCCTTGCAATAAAGACATTTCTGTGGATTTCTTCAAATCTTGCCCTGTAATCACTCAATTTACTTTTACTGGCATCAAAAAAAAAGCCTCTATCTAATATAATGTGGAGAATTAAATCCACAGTCGTATTATTTTCTTGAGGGGATTTAAAAAGTGTGAGAGTATGTGTGTCTGCATGAGATACACAATTAAGAGCAATTGCCTGAAAAATAATTCATATAGATACATAGAATAAGGAGAGTCCGGCCCATCAACATGGAAATTGTTGACTAAATACCGTCTAAAATCGTTGAGGGTGTCAAGGTAAGCATTAACTAGGTCGCTATCATCATCACCATCCTCATCATATCGTATGGAGTAAAAATATGAATAAAATTCAACTTAACAGTACTTTGACTAGAGTCGGAGTAACTACAGTTTGCATGCACATATACATACATGCCTTTTAGTTTGCATAAAATCCCATCTCCTACCCAACAATACTTTACCCTGTGCATATGCTAGAATCCCTTCAATGAAGTTATTCACATGGGTGTGAAGCAGCATGCACAGTGCCATTTAAATTACAAACAGAGATGAAGTACAGAGATAGTTAATCACTTGTTAAATGTCTCTATATACATAGGTAGATACAGTCAAATCCCGTGGCTCAAATTAAACTTTTTACCCAAATATTTCTAACAAGAATTTAATTACGGTAGAATATGAGGGAGAATGCCAAATAGTAAAAGGGAATATTCAAGCACTTGACCCATCCATACATCCCAACTCTGTACTTTACAGAGACATTTCTCTCTGTAACAGCATCAGCCATCCATTGTCACCTGTTCTTGCCATTCAACTCAAAAGGAACGAGTATACCTTGTATCTCATTTTCCTCAAATCTCCATACCCATTATACAAAACGTTTAATAATTATTACAACTATTCCCTACAATGTTCCTTCACTTTTCCCTACACAGTCACACTCACACAAATAGCATACACACACACACGTATCTGTCGATCCGCATGGTTCATAAATCTAGCCATATGACAGGAGCCCTTACATATAACTCTCCTTTGAGTACACACATGCATTTAAATCCTATACTTCCACATTTGAATGCTTACTTGGTTTTGAATTCGTGAAAAAATTACTATTTTATAAGCGCAAGCACACACACACACACACATACCCACATAAGTGCACACACTAACACATACGTACATACATAATAACAAGAAATGTTAGGTCATCCAAGACACGTGAAAACAAGCCGAAACATATGCCCCGAAACGAGGTAATCATCTTTCCATATAAATAACTATTCCCATCCTTTGGAGATGCCTCCGTCAGTTTGACTTTAGCAACTTATTACTATTCATTTCAGGATTTTTAGACGTGCTAAAAAACATTCCTGCAATTCCTGCTACAAGAACAGGAGGCAATTGTATAGCCGTAGTCATATATTATGGCTACTTTTATACACCTACAGATACTTAAATTACACATGATGAGATTGAAGATAGTATCAAAATTTCTTTCGTGTGTGTGTGCATCTGTCTATTTTTAAAAAGCTAAAGAAAAAAATATTGAATAATCCTGTAAGTAGTGAAATAAAGCCTTTAACGAAATATTTAAGACGAAAATTACTCTTATCTCCTATAGAGCCATAGAACACGGAGGATGTATTCCCAATCCTGATGCTATGAAAGGATGAAGCCGAGATGAGCAAAAATGACTACCATTTAGTGTTAATCTATTGGGGAGCTTGTATGTATGTACAGTACAGAGCCAGACTATTGCGTAAACATTGGACCAAACACATAACACCCTTTGAGTCACTCTTTCTTTTCGTACCCACTCTTTTCTTTCGGCATCCACTCATTTCTAAAACGACACGTCAAGTCAACAAGTGCATATGTATCTACGTATGTACATACGCCTGCTCGAAGGAATTAATTGTAATGATAATAATTCCAATTATTATTTAATCCACCTTTCAATATGTCCCATGTGCCAATGGATTAAGCTAATAGCATTCTACAGAGGGAGTACAAATTTGCTTACTTGTAAGTATGTATGTAGATATTGGGGAATTGTAAATCCCAAAATACAAAACAACAACTTAATCGTAGTATGTACATGAATGGGAATGTGATCCATAAATGTTATACATTTTCCAATTTAACAGCTTGCGTCAGATGTACGAATGTGCTACGGCTTGGCTTTAATTACATAGCGGTCAGGTAATTATAATGTGATTATTACATTAATTTGTATTCAAACGTCAATCACGGCAGAGTATATATGGTAGGATTCAATTTGAATATATATGTAGATATGTACACACAAAGACCTCGGCAATAATACATTTACTTATACTGTACTTCGTTAGATAGATATTCTTATACATGCATTTTAGGCTTACTATAAGAAATATTTATTATTTATAGAGATAATCTCCATATAGTCCCGCGTACACCAAAAAATCCTTCAAGTTAAAATAAGAATAGGAATTTATTCCCTGAAAAATAAATTACAAACTACTTTCAACATTTTAATAACCACAGAAATAATTGCCTCATCAACGGCTCTAAAAAATGATTTTGACTTTTCTTCAAGAAACAATTGAACATTTACACAGAGTTCGTGGAATAATTATTATTATTGTCCTCATTAGGGCCCCCAGACCATGGACAATAATAATAATTATAATATTCCTAATTTTCTACAGTAATCTCAACAGCCCCGGCTGTTAGATAACAATTATTACACATGCTTAGATTCTAATTTAACATCCCGACACATAATAATTACACATATCCTTCTTCCTATTTATAACATATTCTTATATCCTTCCTCCTATCACCCCTGTCTTAGAGCATCTGTATAAATTGTTCCTTTCAAAGGTCACACTTCCTTTCAGCAGAGTAATTATCCCAATAATTATTCTTATAGTCCCCACAATCTCATAAATTCTAGTCTGATTTCAAATAATTAATTAAAACAGTGAAGGTTCCCAAATCCTAGATTTGCATTCAAGACAATTTAACTTTCATATTTTTTTTTTGACGGTTCTCCTCAAGCCGAGGTACAGCTTCAATTAATTTACCAAACTGTAAGAGTCCTTTTGATTATCAAAAAAAAAAAAAATGAAATAGGAAACAACCGTAAAATTGTTTACAGTCCTTTTAATTAATGAGCCTCGTAAATGTGCATATAAAAAAACAATCGGCAAAGAGTAAAAATCCATTTTAACACACATTCAATCTTCTCTTCAAATTTTTCTATTGTGAAGAAGAAACTACTGTAATTTTTTTTGGAGATATACAATATCCATAGTATAGATCGGGATTGACAAACAGAGATCTCTACATACATTATAGACTCTACTTGAATTTACCCATTCAAGGGAATTTGAAAATAAAAGTAGCCAGGGCACTTTCACGCATCTCTAATAAATGCTCAGGAGCTGTAAGGAGTGACAAGGCATACAGTATAGGATAGAGGAGATGACCAGAGGATAGCCTATAGTGCTAGTTGCTTCTTCATTTCTTCATGTCATCCATATAAAATAAAATTATACAATGTGTACGAGTAGTTTTGGAAAATTAATGAGGAGCATTAACATCTCTGCAAGATGCACAACACGCAGAAATGTTTTATTGGAAATTTTTAACTTGACTCATCCCAAGACAGGAGGATAGGTCTCTAGATCATAATGATGGTAAACATATATATTCCTCACATATATAAATATTACCAATACCATTAGAAAAAAATATTCTGCACACGAAATTAAACTACAGTCGAAGCTACTACTACTACTACTACTACTCCAGCTATACATACAGTTATAGACCCTTAATGGAGCCGCTCTTATACATATACACAGAAACAGTCGAAGATCAAAAGTCGTGTGATGGGGCTAATAAGCATAATGCATACACGAAGATGTACACTTTGATTCACAGCTTTTGTTTTTTATTATTTGCAACACATTGGTATCTCCAAAGGAGATATGTATACATACACTTGTATGTACGAGAGTGAAGAAGAACAATAACATAATATGTGGATCTATTTTGCAACAACTTATTACTACCATTACGACTGCTTGCCCCCAAACGTGTCCAATAGAATTTAATGGAAGTGACTTACTCACAGGAGGAGATACCTACGTAGTTATATCTACTCTTGAGACCATTAAAAATATTTGTACTGTGACCACTATATCAGTGTCAAATCCGCAAGTCTGAGGTACATGAATGAACATAGGAGAAAAAACATAAAGGTAAAGGTTTCACACTGCATTATAATAATTCAGAGACTCATGAAATGGAAATAAATGGGAATTTTATTCGCATGCCTTGGCTCATCATGTAACTGCTGAGTGTCATGTAATCTCTTGAGGCAGGGCCATTACATACAGCACGTCAGTCACAGCTAGTCCCAAAGGCAGGTACATACACTCAGGATGAAATTCTTTATAGATATAGGAGTGTTTGAAGGGGAGACAAAAAATTATGTATCTTATATGAGATGAGAACAATGTTGAACACCTTGTTACAATTTTAAGGTCTCCTTTCACAGAGTCCAGCAATGTAGGTACATACATATACATACAGTGGAGGTATCTACATACAAGACACTATAGAGCAAGCAAAATATATGCAGACTTGAATTATTACAGAATGACGGCACAAAGACAAATAATAACAATCATCAGGGTAATAGCCAAAGTCGATAATGAGTTGCTATACATTACCTCTCCTTCTTACTGTTACATGTGTATAAATAGATAGATAGATACATACAGGACCATTACGACTCAATAGTGTAATATCCACGTGGGGCTTGAACAAATCTGTACACACTTTTATTTTACAGTCAACCACCTTCGGTGGGGCTCAAGCCTTGTATATTTACTCAATAATTATTATTGTAAACATAAAAATATACAGATTCACATATTGTTTTACAATGTTTGAGTAAATTCTGACTCTAAATGTTATAACAATCTATATTTTACTCAATCACTCAACTATCATATTAATAAAGCCCCACTACAACATGGGAATGCATGTTATTAATGGGAGAGACGTGAATATGAATCCCACAGTTACATACATGGAACATATCTCAAAACATATGTAGAGTAATTGAGTGTCGTTAGACAATCTGAAGTATCTTCTCCATTGAGGATAATCGTCGAAAGTAAGTATCTCCATTAGAATTTCTCCTATCCTATTAAAATATTTAAAGTGTCTCACACTCAGTTACAATTTCAGACCGCAATGGGAGATAATGCAAGGGCAAAATAGTAAAATACAGAGAGCACGCACAATTCCTTTTGTCTTTGCTCCATTTATTAAAAAAAAAGAGGGGATGCAGTTATCATCCACTGTGTATCTATCTACTCATTGATGATCAGACTGAGGGGGAAAAAAATCTGAGGTTGAATTTAATTTGCGAAAAACCACCACACAGCCATGGCATATGGCTCACTCACTCCGCCAGTCATTTATTACAGAATCCCTTACTTATTGCCTCACTCTTGTGAGAGAGGAATATTCACAAGAGGTCAGAGAGTGACAGGAGGGTTTGTTATCAAAAGCTTGCAAAATAAGCTTCCGTGGCATTAGTATCTCTTTTCATACCTATCTATACATATGGTTATTAAGGGTAAAATGTAGCTCCACATATGAATATTAATTTCTGTAGGAATAAGTTGCTCTTTGCTCCATAGTTCCCTCAGGATCCTATTCGTTAAGGCTTAATTAAGTTGTGCCTTTTCGGCAAACGGACTGAGAAGGGAATGTAGACCGTACGTAATGAGAGAGTCCATTGGGAAGGGAATGCTCAACTATAAATAAATACTAATTGACAAGGGATGATGACACTATTTATGTAACTATTTTATATGTAAATAAAAATTATATAATTTCTTCCTCCAGTTACAGCACCCTCAGCTACTTTCAATCTCGCTCTCTCTCTCTCTCTCACGTCCAATTCTTAGAAAGCTAAAAACGTGTGCTCAATAGTAGTAGTAGTAGTAGTAGTGAGTGTACATTTTAAAAATTACAAATGAATTATATTACACACACCAGCCCATTGACATATAAAATCCACCTGGGATGGAAGCTCTAACCTCAAGTCAAGTTTTACAAGTTTCTTGAAATGACGATGACATTGATTGATTTTTTAAATAGGATTCGCAGCCGGTCCTGCCTGGATTACACTTTATAATGGACAAATAGCACATGCAATTACTTTTATATGTAAATAGCACGTCGGAGATTACAAATGCTCGTAATATATATATTGTTACCTCAAAAGTTTAACTTTTCCATCCTTTTTGTAAAGATTAGAATTGTCAACCTTGAGAACGTCATAGGATTAATTATATGCGGAGACATGTCCAAGAAAATATTCACCCAGTCCCGTGTGTGTGTGTGTGTGTGTCTGCCTATAAAAAAAAACCAAGTGTTCCTACAAACTCAGGCGTGAGTTACCATTGATAGTTACATCCTTAGAAAAATACTCAAACCGCTTCATAGTATTTCCATGATTTCATCAACTTATCTTGGGAATTTGCATAACCGTATGTAAGTCCCAGTGTATTTACAGTATTTGGGAGGAACATTCACTCACAATCCTTTCTGCTATTAGTATTTTCATATACAGGAAAAAAAATAACAATGATCATTAGCCACAATGTAACCTTTTCCCAAGAATACCGCACGAGAGGGACTACTCCATTGGAAATACATACATACATAGTTCCATTAACACATGCATACATTACACACACAGAGAGAACAGACTAAAAAATTGAGGGAAAAATCAACAACTTTCAGTTTTTGAACTTGACTGTGTGTAATTTACTTTCGTGTTTTATGGTGTGTTATCAAAGGGTAAGTAGACAAAGTGGTTGAGCACACGTATGTACATACAATCAGATATAGATAGCTCTGGCGCAATCTCTTCTCTGGCTCAGGGAACAGCTGCCATGCCAGCCCCATGTTTTGAATTTTTAATAATATTTCATGTCAACATAACGTTTATATTAGTTTATGGTGATTGTGATGAGCAAGGCTAAAGGAGGGAATAATAGCCGAACGCCTACACACGAATCATTATTTTCAATAGGTGGATATTCTACTATAAGAAAAATCCTCTGCATTTACTTACCCATTACAAATAGATATACAGATGTTTGTATGAACACGCTACGAGCATATTGAAACGTATGTACAGACATGTATTTAAATTGGACCGTAGTTGAAATTACCCTGTAGTAGTGTGCTACTTGAGCAGGACAAGGATATAGGAATAAATTCCCTGCAATAGCAGAGATCACTCAAACTCTACGAAGAGTAGCTACATAAGACTCTATGCTGACTTGTCCCTCCTAAATTCTTGTCCTCCTGACACTTCTCCTCATCATTACAAATTTGAATGCCTGATCCGTCTCTGTCCATATGTAGGTTACTTCCCTTTCTATTCTTACTCCTCAACATAGAGAGCCACATCATTTGCAAATATAATAGAATCCTCACTTCACCCAACCTTTTGCGCAAACAAAAGGGGAAATAAATTAATTGCAGTTATACGCACACACACACACACACAATATCACACAATAACATATAACAGGCCAGTAGACGACGCAGAAGATGCCCAACATGCTGAAGAAGAAGAAGCCAAAGAAGAGTGAAACTCAACATGAAAAACCTGTCCAACTCATCAGAAAAAAAAATATTACCATTGAACCATCCCGCACTGTTTTTTTTATTTGTAGTATTCCGACCTGAGTGAAACATATCATTGTAAAATTTCCATAATAATCCCAATCTGCAGCAGTGCAGATTCTCCCCTAGAGACCTAGACATCCTGAAAAGGTGTGAGATTCTGGGACAGTAAGTGAAGCCTTGAAAAAATAAAGAGTAGATACACTGGTCATTGTAATTGGGAAATGCATTACAGGGGATTGTGTGGATGGATATGAGAGAGAGAGAGAGAGAGAGAGAGAGAGAGGAATTAAAACGTCATAAATTTTCTCCAAAAACAAATTTATTTAGTGGTCATTTAAATGCATTGCCTTCGCCTGCTCAAGTGCCAATTATTGAGAGAGAGAGAGAGAGAGAGAGAGAGAGAGGGACGAGTCTCTCTTAGCATTGTAAAAATACATGGGCATTGGCATTGTCCAAAATAAGTTATTTTGATTTTATAAAATGAACACATTTGAAAACTAAAGGTGAGCCCAGTCATAAAATCCAGCTTTTAAAAAGAAATTAATTAATTGTGAATGTAAATATATAGATATAGTAATGTAAACAACATCCCGTACAATTCCAAAGTCCTTTTTCCCCATGTAAAAATCCTTAATCACATTTACAAATGTTCCCTTATAGTATCTACCATACCATATAAATATCCTGAGTCATATTTTATAGTGCTATGGGGAAGGAAACCCAAAGGTTTGGATAATACTATGCCTTACAGAAGGGGAAAAAAAGTAAAGTCAATTCCAACTGGCTGACCTACTCAAGGTACTTTTTGAGCCGCAGTCTATGGGAAGATCATTAAATCACTTTTATTTTCTTTGTATTCCCTTATGCATCCTCCTTGTTATTTTATTTCCCTCCTGTGCCCAAGTCCACAAGTGTACATCTTAAGGAACAAATAAAAAATACTTAGGTAAAATAAAGCTGTAACCATAACCGATGGGCATGACTCGAGAGAGGGATGCCAAAGTCAAAGCCAAAGCTCGAGGAACAACATGTTCCGTAAAGGTTGTCATTATCCCAAGAGCTACTAGTAACAAAGGGAATAGAAGAATTCTGCAAATCAAAGGCTTTTCCCCATTTGAGATAAAAACGTTCAAAGGGAGTACTAGCAATGAGTTTACTGTATCTACGTTCCTCATAAAAATAATTTAGCTGGGCTCTCAGTCTCAAACGTTAGTCCATAAAGGACCCCTATTTGACAAGTACATGGACAAAGAGCTCAAAGAGATTCAAGTCCATGCACTTTACTCAATGAGCATGTAAAATCCTATCATGACATTAGAATTCCCAATGTTAATTGAGATAAGTATGAAACCAGGGGCTGCCATTGAGAAAATCCGCATTCCAAATTGAACATTGTCTCTAAAAATCTCTAATACTAGAGCCCAGAGTACATATCCCAGAGAGACCATACAAGATTCAATTTCGTCCCAATCATACCCTCCACAGAGAAAAATTAAGGATAATTAGCCAAATTTTCCCAAAGTTAAGGTCTTCCGTCAAGACACGTATTTAAATTGTCAATTGTGGGTAGTGGGTACACTCCACATCCCAACTTATGCTACCTCACAGTATCAATGTCATTTTTAATCATCCAATCAAATCCATATTTTTTTTTAAAAAAAGGACTAAATTGTAAATTAATACTTTTTCCTCTTCTCTCACATCCCAGCTGATTCGACTCAGATATTGAATTGATTGGGACACGGAAGGGTATAAAATTTTCATTGATTACTATTCCATGGGAAGAGCAGATGCTCATCATTCGTACTGTGCAAATAATAATGTATAATATCCCAGTTTAGTATAAAATACGGAACCCCTCTGGCAGCCAGCCAGCAGGAGAAATTGAAACAGTTCTTAAATGCTCTCTCTAAAAAAAACAAACAAATAGAAAAGTGCACAAAGCAATCAAAATTTAGAATGTACTTGACATTGAGCTAATCAGAAGTGCAATTCTTATCCTAATTCTGATGATGCTCACATTCCTACTTTTCCCCACTCATCCCTTCAGCTCATCTGTACTAGTACCTTATAGTGGGAGACTATATATATACTCACATATTGAAACACATGTGTCAAAGGAATCCCATTACTTCACTCTGGTGATTATTCCAAATGAGAGGGATAAATTAATTTTGAGAATATATAGACTTGACCTTTACATGTGTGTACTGTATAAGAAGAGCAGGACATAAAATACTTGCTCACATTTGTGTACTAGAGAGTTACATATTTACATACGAACAAAAGAGAAACATCAAGGTATCAAAACCTCCTGAGCCTTCCTCTTGTATTTACTTTAGTAGCCAAGAACCATTCCATTTTTAATGGAGACTCTCCAATGATATCCATTATGAATGACGGGGATGATATTTCTTCTGCTGCAAAATAAATTTGCTATGAAAAATGCAAATTGAAAATTATCTATAGATACTATATAGACAGTTCTATTGGGATTTTTTATAGGGAATCTTATACTGTACCTATAGAGATTCTAATATATCTAAGGATTCTCTCACAGGGCTGGAAGTTGTTCTATAATGGAAGATTCGTAATTGAAATAAAGGAATACTGTAGAAGTCATGCCTGAAATCTAAGCATTTTTCCATTTTACAACTCTCCTATTTTTTTCAATTTGTAACTTGAAGGAGAGCAAGAAAATCAACTTTGCCATGTAAGGTAAGGAAATTTATGTATTTACACACGTCCGTGTCAGTGTGTATGTGTGTGACCAGATCAAGTTCCAAAGAAGAGTCTCTCAGAATAAGACTCCACAGGATAAAAAAAATCGTACATTCCTCACAGCGAATCGCATGCTACAATGTCAACCATTTTCCCGTATTTATTTAATTCTCCTAGCAACTGCAATATCTACTTCAAGTGCATATAATAATAATTATTGTTGTTGAGGGAGCGTACATGCAATCCGCACATGTTCAAGTTATCCTGTACATACATATATGAGCTGGAACGACTCATCATGTCTAAAAATTTACTCAGGACCTGACCACTTCACCTTCTCTATTTATCATTGAGAGGAGTCAAATAGCCCCGTGCAATATAACTTGAATAATAAATAGTGGGTTTCTTAATTAATTCAAATGTCCGTGTGTCCATTGGCGAATTGCCTTTCCTTAGTCTCCCAGCTCCCATGCAATATCATATATGCACATTGTACATGTGTAATTATGTATCTTACACATGTAGGTATTATCACGCAACGAAGAACAAGTAACTTTTTAGTGTCTAATCCTTTACAGAGCCCCCTCCCCATGAGGGTTCTTATTCCCTGCAATAATTTAATTTTATCGTTCTTTTTAATTTTTGACAGTATTAATTTTTTTTAAATTCCCAATCCACACGCAGCTACAGACATATACAGGGATCTTAATTAGAATATAAATCCTTAACACAGAGTGTACAGATAGTAGATACTTCTCCGCACATATCGAATCCTCGGGATTTTATTAATATGGGCATTTTTGCACTGAATTCCTTTCAAAGAGTAAAATTTATTACCTTGATGGAATAATTATACATTTTTTTTCTCATTTCTCACGCCTCATCAGACTTGAGACGTCAGAGGAGATAGTACAAGATTATTAGTATAGTTAGTCCCTCGGCCGGAAAAAAATAATTTTAAAGGAGTACTCAATTATATTATAAAGTATCATCCATTCCGTACGTGCATCTGTGTATAGTGGATGATCAGAAAGGAGGAATTTAAATTCTAGACAAGAAGAGAGACAAAAGCGTCGGAGAGAAAAACCGAAATGATTATAACTTGACGAGACAGTCCAGATAAAAAATATTTCCTTCTTTATACAATGACCCAGCCCAATAATCTACACATCTCCTGGTAGTTTCCTCTTCCTTGCAAGATGCAGATGAAGAGATAATATCAGGGACCTTTCAATAGTTGGCTAATTGCGCCATAAATTACAGAGCTAGATAACATTGCCCCATAGACTCCAACTTGGGAATGGACAATATCTGGACCCAATGACCACTTGTGTAGTAAGGAAATTACTGTAGCAAACGCGTCCATGGAACTATCAGTAGGTATAAAAACTTGCCCCAATTAATTCACTTGTGATGGCCCCATGTTCAAGTCTGGCCATGCCATGAGGCAGGCAGGTAAGTTGGCAAAGCTTGAATTTGCAAATTCTCAACAAATAAAACTACACTAGACGAAAATTGTATGAGGAGGATGGGAAAACCGGAATTTTGAGACCTCGACCATCGAGGGGGGAAATTTTTTAGGAGCTACTAAAAAGCCAACTTTATTGTTTTTGGCGACAGGCAAAGTACAACAAGGAGCATAAAGTCTACATCAACCCCATAACATTCTCTCAAAGAATAGGATACAAATATCTACATGTAATTGCATGTAGGTACAAATATCTAGATACATATGTAATCAGACACAACCCCTTCCCAGACCCACAGACACACTTAGTTCTAGCATAAATGATGGCTTATAAGGTAATTATCATTGTTCACTTATACGGCCGGTTGTTCCGAAACTCACTCTAGAACAAAGTTGGAGACTCTACAACCGTCCCTCTGTGTGTCTGCTCGACATGTGTGAGTGAGTGAAAGCCAAGGAGAATTTATGTGACCGGCGTGTTTAGCCTCTACGATGGGAAGGCTACTTTTTTTTTTACCTAGACTAAATTGTAAATTAAATCCAAGTCCCGTCCGTCCTTTTACCAAGCACCATGTCTCCTCAACACTCTCAAATACAATGTATTAGTACCGTTACACACAGTCAGTCAGTACTGTACAGAGCAGTCAAAAACTGAACTCATAATTCAATCCTGAGTTTCCCTTTTCAAAATGATTTGCTAACGTCTCTCAAAATATTCACTCCTGGTCTGATTTCTTACCTCACAGAGTAATTACTCCTGAGCAGAGAGGCATTAGTATGGATGTATGTACTTCCTTTAAAAATGTTTTTCCTGGGGAAATTTCACCCTTGTTTTTAGTAATTGCTCACTGTCTGCCTACAATATAATAGCAATTAAATACAGGGAGGGAAACCTAATGGAACGCTAACTATTTGTAATTCAAAACTGACAAAATTCTGTTTGGATCTTCATTAGTAGATACAAAAATCTTGAAGGAATAATTATTATTACTGTATTTACTATTACTGAATTGTAGGAACAAGCCCAGGCAGTGCTCAGATGCTGTAATGTAATAATTATTACTCTCGAAAGTGGGGACTACTAATTTGCAAATCAAATCACACTGCCTGCATGGACAGGGAGACAAGAACAAATGGGAAAGAGCCAGCGTCGGACTGCATACAAAGCAACCGTAGAAAGGTGACAGTTTTCAAGAAGAAAATAAATGAGCCCAAATTTTAAATTCTATAAATATTTCCTGATGTCAACGCATTGTTCAAAAATTATGAAAGGTAAACAAACATGACAAAACGTATGTATGTATGTATTTACAGACGCAGGGGCCCCATGTCCCAAGGAATCTCAATCCACGCAAAGTTAAATTTCCAAAACACTTTGTGTCATCCTCTCAAATAGCGCATATAAATTAGCCCTGAAATTATTACTTAAATCCTATTATGTGAAGAGATACAGTGAGGATATTATTTGTACAGAGGCATAGAATCTTATCCCATAGGAAAGGTAAACATCAGATTCGCCAAAACGGAACTGGGTACATTCCCCCGTGCATTTATCTCCGTCACAGATATAAAACTGGCTTTTGTGTGTAAGGAACACAAAACAATTTAAAATGCAGCAGAGGAAAAAAATCTGATGATGTTCAAAGTGTGCGGAGCAGAAGCGTGAAATTAACATTCATTATAGGAACACTCCACATGGAAATGTTACAGTAGGTTAGGAGTCACAAAACATCCAGCAAAACAGAGTCATTTACAATAAGTGTAGGGATAGAGAATCCCACGTAATTATACATATTGTTGTTCAAGTACCAAAATGACTTTACAATATGTTTTAAACTTGTATTTCTTAATATGTATGGATGGGAGTAGGGTAGTGCATGTATAAAAAAAAAGAACAGAAATGTATACAAGTTTCTAAATCCCTGAAGATGAGTCTAACGGGAGGAACGGGTTTTGCAAAAATTTACACTTTTCCTTCTTTGTACCTCTCCCCTGTCAGAGATGACGGGACTCATTGCAAAGAACATTAATTCAAATCCTACTCTCAAGTCTGTAACTACTGTAGTGTGTTCTGTTAAACCGTTCTTTAAAAACTGTACTTGTATAGCTATGTAAGTACATACATATCTCCCTTTGGGATATTTTGCATTCAGGGTATGTATGCTCCTTCAATTGTCAAGGATTTTCATTCATAAGAACTCGGGCTTAGACACTTAACTTACTTTTTTTTCTCTCTTGCATGTAAATTAAATTACTGTTTACCACTCGAGACTCACTAGTAACAGAATACGTGCAGGAGTTATAGGGCTGTCCGCGGAGATCACAACTCCTACAGTTAACATTGCAATTTTTTTTTTTTTTTTGCAACCATGACTCAGAGCCATATACGGCTACCCTTTCAGGCACTGTACTTATTATCATACACGTCATTTTAAATTTCTATGAGGAAAATGCAAGCGGAGGTGCTATTACCCAGTACTAATAGATATTATATAGGTACGGTCAGTGTATAGGGAATATGTGTACAAGTGCAATTTCCCATGAAAAATGCACTTCACGTTCCCTCAGGCATATTATGAACTTATGGGTACATACACATACACATACACACAGACACATGCATACATGCACACACGTAATTTAAGATGATGTTGAAGTCTCCATAAAAATATTTCCACGATATGAAATCCCTCCAAAGACAAAAACGTAACTGTCCCAAAAACGTTTTAGCAGAGAGAGAGAGAGAGAGAGAGAGAGAGAGAGAGAGAGAAAATAAGAATGCGTGTGTAGAATTCAAAATTCAAAAAATACTAATTTCCACATTGGGCTAGGCTCTAGAGGATACTTCGTTACTAGACTCCTTCCCTCACCACAGTTATGTATGAGTAACAGATGGGTGCGTCCTTTAGGAGAGAAACCAATAAGTAATAAGTGGAATTATTATCATCAGAATTAGCAGCTGGCGTGCGTTTCCAATCTTCCCTGTTTACACACACACAGAGAGATACACACACATGTCCAAACAATCTATAGGATTCCATATATCCCTGACATGATATCCTATCCACCCTGGAGATATAAACAAGACAACTGTTTCGCTCAAATAGGAATGAGTAGTGCAAAGTCAAATAGTAATTTTCCCCATAAATCTCCCATGGTTTTAGCCAGGAGCAATAAATAGAAATCCATTTACCACTGATTATCTCGCCAGAACCATAAAACAGTCCCTGACAACTTGCACTGCGTGTTTCTCTTGACACCTTATACTCATATGAATAGGAACCTCCACCTTCTCCCGTCAATACTCACTTTTCAAAATGTATTGAGTAAAAATGAGCACACGAAGACTCTAGGGCTGAGATTGTGAGAGAGCTGGGATTTGTTTTTTTTTGTATATTTCAGACCAGAACAAATTGTATTTACACCAAAGACAAGCTCAAAACTTGGGTCAAATGACCCTCATCCATCAGACATTTCTGAGGGGCTCTGGGCCAAATGAGAAATAAATCTGTAATAATAATGTTATAGTAGCACGAGGCAAATCAAATACAAATCAAACACAACCTACTCTTTACACCTCAACTCCATAGGAATGAAGAAGAAGAAGAAAAAGAAGAAGAAGAAAAAGAAGAAGAAGAAAAGAAAGTGTTAATTACAACTCAACTCCTCACACCTCTTACTAATTCAATCACTCACACTTAAACTATTCCCCCTCAAATATAAAAATGACAAAATGCGAACACAAATTCCCTAACAAGTTATTTTGCTTGTAGGAATGAATTTTGCAATAACATCACAGCCCGGAGAGTATAACCTTCACAAAAATGGCAATATGACAGAGAGCGAAGAACCAAGAGAAAAAATTATTGTTATTTACAATCCATCCATAAAAGTTCAATTGTTACATATGGATGTAATTACAGGGGATGGGAATCAAAGGGAAAAAGCCGTTTATACTTTTTGAAGGAGTCGGGTCATCCATTAGCCAAGAGCTATCATGTACATGTGTTGACTCACTTGAAAATAAAGCCTAATGGCCATAAAAAGCCTGTTAAAAAACAAAAGTTGAAGGATTATTTGACAGGAACAATTTAAAGCGACCAAAACTTATTGGAATATTGGGATCGAAATTGTAACATATGTGTCAAAATCATTCTCAAATGATTTCATACCTTCTTGGGAATTTCTGTGCACACTGTCGTGTTCTCCAATAGCAATAGAGATATAACATTTAGTAGGGTTTAAAAAACTGTGTGTGTGTGTGTCTGTGTGCGTGTAAGAAGTCATGCTATGACAATGAATTAATTCATTATTTCTTACTTCATCGTACACTTATTTAAATGCGAGTCGGAATGAAATCCCTCAGCAATAATTCTAGGATCAATAACATTAAAAAACAATTTGCCTGCAACATCCAATAACACAAATCACAAGTCAAAGTAATTCCGCATGAAAAAATTCCTCCTTGTGTGGCATATCGAATGTCATGTAAAAAACTTTTTCTTCATTCCAGGTGCTGAGACTCGTGTATAATATATCCGTATAAAGACGCAGTTTAGCATTTATAGAAGCTGATGAAATGGAGCCCTCAGAGTAATAAAAAGTTCACAAATCTACCAGAAATCACACGAGAAGTGAGGAATCCAAGTTGTTGAGAATTTCTCAATTACTTATCAACTCCAGGATTTGTTCCTGGTGGGAAATGTCCTGTTCACAGGGGATTCTAAAATCCTAGCAATTGTATCCAGCCCTCCAATATACGACGGCAGTGATAGTTAAATCATAAAATTTCGATAAAGTTCCTCTCGTAAGTTATTTTATGACTCAACGATTATTAGAGATACAGATATACACATGCGAATCTATAGATTAAAAAAACTATATGCTAAAAAACGTGAAGTTCATTTGTTCCTAATGTTCAGGGATAGCCAGTTTACCATAAATATACATATACTATGGCTATATATAATTTACATAAGCTCCAAGGTATTCCAGTGTTATTTTAATTCACAAGTACATTTAACATTAGACACGACATTATGTAAAACTCTCATTGAGTAATGTAGATATAGACGGTCCCACGAAAGGGTGATTCTTGTATGTCTAGAAGTGACATCAAAAATTAAAGAATTGGAATTTAATGGGACCATAAACATCCCGCTACTGTCATTTGGCCGGAGAAGATCCCAAAAGGCTAATCAAACCAGTCAGACTCAAGCAATAACTTTAGTTAAAGGTTATTAGAATTATTATTAAAGGAGTGAAAGTATTTTTTTTTACCTCCCATACAAAATGTCACCATACTATGTGTAGACATAGCGTATAGATATTCATGAGTAAGAAATTTCAGTTGTACAGATAGATACAAAAATACAAGTAGATGTTCCACAATCAAATGTAATAACCTTTCTCATAGACAGTGAATGTTCTCCTCAATATTTATGACTTGATAGGGAATCCTATGTAAGTGTGTATTTTACAAGCTTAATTTCCATATGACTATGTCTCCACACCGAAATTCAGCAATTCAGAATGACTAAACTAATGGGCGATTTGTGCTGTATGCGTTTGGCGGAAATCTCTAAAAAGAAACAATTATTTTGGCAAGTTCATGTAAAGGATTTGGGAGGGAGCAAATTCATGTACCATACATTTTTGAAAGGCCCAGAATTAAAATTACAAGCCAGACCTTTACTGAAGATACTAAAAGAGAATTTTATACACTTAGGAATAACATCCATTTAAAAAAGGATACCTTGACTGGTTGTCAACTCTCTGTAACCCCACCGTCGCCATTAATTTAAATTTAAACTAGACACACATATATATATCTATCTACATACAGTTGGAATTTACATGCATAAAATTTACATAGGGCAATCTATCAAGAGCTTATATAATCACAAGCAAGGGAAATAATACCGAAATGGCACTTTCCCCATGTGTCAGAGCATTTATGGTCATTACAATTACTTCTAATGTTACATTATTCAGTGGATTTTTCAACTTACAAAATATCTCCTTATGTAACTCCCTTCATAGTATTTACATGAGCATCCTAAAATAGGAGTAACCTGAACTAGATATTGAGGCTGGGCAAGGCCATGCTTGCACGCTCAGTCATATATTTTCTCTTAGGTCACACTCCTATGGTATTAAATACCCCACTTAATAAAAAAAAATCAAAACAAAAGCAACCTTCCTAAAAGCTAACAACAGAGACAGAGACAGTGAGAGAGAGAGAGAGAGAGAGAGAGAGAGAGAGAGAGAGACAGTCCGCCACACACAATGAGATTTAGCTGTTGGGATCTCCAGCTGTGCAAATATTTGCCTGACGTATATGTCAAAGAGAAAATGTCTTTAAAAACCCCAAGAACAGAAGGAGAGAGTAAAAAATGTGTGTGTGTGAGGCTGGTTGGGAATCCGAGCATAAGAAATGTGAGCAAGATCAGAAAATACTTAAAACAATGTTCGCAAGAGACCATTCAAGGTTAAATTTTGATTTCGTTTTATATAATAACACAAGTATCTATGTATTTATTTATAAAAGCCTTTCTTATTTTTTCAATAGGACCCATCACAACAAGAGTCAGGTACATAAGAACACTGACTCCAACCCCACCACTTAATTTCACGGTTACCTAATTTATTAAGCTAGCCTCAACTGTCAAAAATCAAGTCAGTATTCCCCACACTTGGTAATTACGCTCAATCATCGGCAACAATCCACTAATAACAATAGCCATCAAGAGTTACTCTCCAATACCCCGACCACCATAAATTCTCTATTGGAAGTATCACGAAGAATTTGAAGAAAAAAAAATTCTACATGCTATGGATGGATCATATATATGCATTTTTATGTAATACTTACTTATCCCTTCATAAAAATCAGCACAACAGGGATAGAACGTCACATACAGTAATTACCTCCAAAATAAAAAAAAATACAATTTTGAAAGTTATAAATATCTATATAACGATATGTAACTATTTAGTTGGTAAATAAATAAATAAGTAAATAAAGACTGAGCGTTCCTCAGAGCAATAACAGTAAGAATAACAACTAAGTACCGATTACAGGATTTTTTTCTCTCTTCCAAATACTTTTAACTCCCATTAGACTCTAGCCTCATTATAATTGTGAATTTTCCTTTACTACGAGAACAACATCCCAGAGAGTGAGGGCCAGACGGAACAATAGTTTCACAATTTACGATACAATTACTCCTATATACATTCGAGATGAAACAAGATGCGGAGCCCGATTAGTCAAATTTATAGGCTCTTAAGTGCAGGAAGCACGATTTACAATCATTACTCCCCACTTGACTCAAATTCATTCCTGATCCTCATTGTAAGTCTTGTAACCAGTGGACTTCAATACCTGAGAGTGAGAGGTATCTATCTAGTATCTGTAATCTGTACATGAGCATTATAAATATAAGTTTGTAATTGTCAGAATTAATCCCATAGCTAGGCGTGTGATGAGGAAATGTTCCCAAGTCTCAAAGATTTTCCTAAAGTGTGAAATGGGAGCCAAAGTCACAGAACCTTGATTTCTTCCAAACGGCCCTACAAATTATATGCGTGTAGATTTAAATTAGGACGTACATACATACATACATACCCCACACACAGGATTCTAACATGTAATTGTACGTTTAACTATGCATCATTATAATTCCTTTCCTCCTTCCTTTACACAAAGGTTACTTACACACACACACACACACACACTCACGCAAAAGCGGATGTACCGAATGAATCCTTCTGGAAGCTAGGATTCCCATAAGTTCCTATACAAGCATTTCTATATAGATGAACATATCTGTGTATAGATATACAGTATGTACTTACACAGGGCTCTGAATCATGTCCCTCCTTATCTTCACAGCACCTTCGTACTGGAATATTGTAGTTGCCAATTTTTTTGCACACCTTTACAACTCAGAATTTGCATATAGGAAAAAGATAATTCCTCCATGTTTGCTCCAATGTGAGCATGACTACTACAACAACAGAGAGGGGCATAAAAAAAAACAAGGTGTCTTCAGGAGAACCTATACAAACTGTAGCAAAAGGTCTCCTATGATCCTTGGGGCTCAGGTGTGGTTCACATGGAGTACATGATTAAGGAACGCCCAAACGGAATCATACTACGAGTGCATGCTGTCCCCATCATCATCATCATCATCATACATTCACAAAATACACAGTCAAGACAGTCACAATTAAGCTTCAAATCCCTAATACCAGCTGGTATACATTTTATGCATAGTCAATGAGACACGCAAAGGCGGACGGACTCACACCACATCCAATATCTCATTTACCTTCAGCAAGGTAAACTACTCTGCAGTGGTCGTGTAATCGAGACCAGAGTCCAGAGATTAGCAATAGTAACTGCATATCAGCAATCATAGTTCAAGACTCGTCCCAATCCAAGTAGTCCATTTAATAGTGTATAACTACAAAGTACGACAAAAAAATCCATGGGATGTCTCTACTCCTTAGATCTCCGTCCAAAATTCACACTTCCACACCTATAGAAATCAACCATAGCCTCCGCATCAAGAGTATAAAACTCAACTCCCGAAAATACACAAAGTTCTCCAAACAATTCCTTTTCTGACTGACGGCTAATCATCAGATTCCGAGTCCCAACACACTTTGACCTCCTACCTTCTTCCATACGAACACTATAGCCTAGGATCTCACATGTGTAATTACATATCTACAAATGTATGTGCTATTCCTAACTACAAATACGGTTACAACACACATTACCAAGAAGTAGGAGTTTTTACAAAGGAGATTATACATAGTACACTCATATGTAGATAGATATGTAATATAGTAGCTGTACTGAATCAATGAATGAAACACATATTGTGTCAATAAGCCTCCAACGCTTAGTCCAGATACAATCATAAATACGAAGTGGAATCTTATTATTAAAATTTACTTTCCACGTTCAAGTATCTACTGTATCTATGTAGATGTGCAAATATTTGAAGGAATAAGTTTGCATGTGTAAAAATACTTCTATCTTTCCCCTATCTTACAACTCCTTGTCAGCTCGGAGCACGGCTCCTTCATCCCTACTCATAAACTTGCATGTCTTCAGAATTGAAAGAGAATCTTTCCCAACCTGGCATACAGTACTCTGTATGAGTATAGATATTAGGGAGGAGGAGGAGAGCAAGTCATTATGGAATGTTAGTAGGTGAAGCTCGAGTATGAGTAGAGTAGAGCAGAGTCTTAAAACTGGGTCAGTTTGATTTTGACCAAACTAAGAGGAAAAACAATTGGCAAGGTCGTCTGCATCTTTAAAAAATAAAGTAAATATATATATATTGGAAGGTAGTTGTATATTGCGCACTTGAGTCCTTTCAGGAGCAACTGAAAATAAAAGTCCACGCCCTAATAGCAACCGCAATACAAACTGAGACGTCTATCTAGATCTTATGTCTCAGTAGGTATGTATGTGAATGCATTGTTCTATTGAATCTCTAACGGAGGAAAATTGTTCCAAAGATCGGATCAATTATTATCCCCTTTGAATTACTATACTTTGGGAAACATATTTACTCCAACGTATGTATGTGTGCCTGTGTTTGTGTGTGTGTGTGTGTGTGTGTGTGTTTGCATGAGGCATGATGTATTTCCATGTGGAGTTATTCCTAATAAAAAAAATTATAATCTGCACGTTTCCATGCATAGATCAATAATTTAATATGTTTTTACACGTCGTAATTACACCCATACGTAAACATATGTGGTGGTCCCTCTCCCAGCCCAAAGGTTGACTTTGAGTCAGACTTCCCCACTGTAATGTACATAACATTTATCTACTCTAATAATAATTATAAGCTCAAGAGCACTCATTATATTTCCTTACTGGACTTTGCTGCTCTCCTTGTGAGAGTCACATGCACACAACAGAAGATGTAAATCAGTCTGTTGAGTTAGGGGGGAAAAAACAATGGGGATACATATCCCCTGCCCTATGTCACGTTTAATTGATATCACGCACCAGTTCCTTGACAAGGCTTCACACATTCTTCAACTATCCCATATCCATTGGAATGAATGACCAAATGACCATCAGACAAGCAAATATGCACGTCATTCAGAGTCGTAATAATTCCAAAAGATTTTTTCCTCCCTTAAATTTTTCCCGCATCTGATTAGTATCTATCCTTTCATTAATAACACTCTCTCGTGTTGAAACAAACTAACAGGGTGCTAAATATTCCCTCATAATAATATTACATATCCTCATAACAATTTATGATCCATGCAGACCAAAAGTTGTTCTCATTATTATGTATGAACGGATGATTCTCATTTATCTAATGTATGGATCTGACTCCTCCAAAAAAAAAAACTCCTCCAAAAAAAACCCAGTTTTGCGTCTGAGATAATTTGTGTCCACTAATTTTGATCCTAAAAACTGTTCTTGATACTTTGCTATCTACATATGTATCTATGTTCTCAGTGTGAGGGAGATTTTTTATTAAGATTTAGTATAAATTAGCCTACATTTTACAAGTGGATAGAGGCTGATTGGGAGACGCCAAGGGAAGCCGAGGGGAGGAATTATATAGGAAGCAGAAGGATCTAAATTCTAATGAGAGGTTTATATAATGGATGCTAAAGCATTATTAACTCCCTAATCATCATCACAATAATAATGGCAAAATAATGGAGCGTAAATGTGGACTACCTTCAAATCCTAAGGCTGGAGATTTCGCTATCTCTGTCTCTCTCTCTCAGACACACTCTCCATCTCTCTTTATCTTTCTCTACAGTAACTCTCCCAAAGTTAAAAAAAAAATCTTGGGATTGAATACTTGTGCGTTTTGTATTGTTCATGCTAACAATTCATGATCGTTTGCTATAGTAGGAGCTTGCCCATTTAAATTACATTGAAAGTTACCTACACGGGGGAGTTATACACAAGAGGCAGTTAGTCTGTCATAATACCCATTAAATCTAGATCAAAGGGTATATGCATGACGCTCGCGGGGTGAATTCTTTTAAGATAAAGGGCTACGTATGTACTATGCAGAGGAATCAATGTGAGATTAATTTTGTGAGTCGTTTCCGAGTACACTAAACATATGTCAAACATAGGGAATATATATGATTGGAAGTTGTATTGCACAGAAAATAATTTATACGGACGTCACTACTACTACTACTACTACTACTACACATACATATATGTAATATACTACTGTAGCATAATAGTCTGCTACAGATTTGACTCCTGGCTCAGAGCTACAATGCTCCTTTCGTAGGGGTTGTAGGAACTAGGAACCTATTATACCAAAACAGGCGTAGATAACCTGAAAGCAACAATTAACTTCCCGTAACTCACTGTAGTTTTATTTCCCATTGTGATTTCTCATAATCGTAATAACACATATGTATTTCCCTGGAGGCATCTCCTCTAAGGTTTCATTTCCACACTAGTGTATAGGTACACGTACATAGATAGGTAAGATACATATATATAATACTATAGATATATACGCCTGCAGTTACAATGTTACAGATATCCTTATACTACCGAGGTAGCTTCTACCTCCACTCAAGGAATCCACATGTACTCACATGACTGTCCTCTCTGCTCATGAAACAAATGCCCGGAAGTACCTTTACAATCCTAACCCCAAGTTCTAGTAACTGGGAGTATAATGCAAGGTAAAGATGCTCATTGAATGCTCATACTCACACTTATTACTGAACTAGTGCCCTCAAGTTGGAAAAAAATTATTCTTTCCATTATGTTCCCATAGATTATCTGCTGTTGTTTTAAATCCCATACATAGTTCTAGACACACTACACTGTTATACACACTAGCTAATTACATATATCTAAAATGTGCTCGTAAAAAACCAGAGCAAATAATTCAATTTATCACGATTGGCAGCCTTTCCACTCATTTATAATTACATACATATGTACGAACAGCACTAAGTTACAATATCCTTTGAACTAGTACTCATCCCATATGTTACATTACTAGCCGTAATTTTTCTATCATAAGACGGAACAAGTAATCACCTTTGGCATTAAATCTTTATGCAATTCTATTTCCCACGTGAAAAAACCTTTTGTTTTTGTAGTAAAATCCACTGGGGCTGAAGCAATAGTAAGTGCAGATTTTGAAATCCAAATTGATCATATATGAAGGAAAGGCTTAGGATTCATTCATTCTGAATTAAATTATTCTTGAACCCTTGTAAAATTATTTCTCAAGATTCCAACCACATTCTCATTACTCAATGGCATGTCAATTCCATGAAGAGTACAAGTGTCAAATAGAGATATGTACATATGTATGTACCTTCCTTGTATTTAATTCCCTAGTGTCTCTCTACCTGTACTGTATTGAAGTGTATCGCCTTCAATTAATCCCTGATTTTGCCCCTGCCCACACAGGCACAGCGTAGGATTATGTACGCAACTTTTAATCAGCTTGACTCCATTCCACACTTGTACCAAACACGAGTCAATTTCCCCCTCGTAAACAATTCAATGGGTTACATAAATGTAACGAGTCTAATTAAAATATCAAAATCATTTCATGAAAAAGGTCATAGTAAAAGAATATTATAGGCGGAAAGAGCGCGCAATCATCCCAGAGACTCGACTCCCACGTGTGGTACAGCATTCCTTCTTCGTTGTAGGTTTCTATTTATTTATTTTTTGTACATACAATTCAGATATATCTCAAAAATTCCTATAGACACAATTTTAGATAACTGTATACTTGTACGTGAGTGCCGTATCCTAAACGGTACAACCGCAAGGATTCCAGGGGTATTTTTACAAGTTGCAGTGTACTTAATGATTTGTCTCTGGCATGTACATATTTATCCATGTATGTACATACATATGTTGAGAGGAGGGAAAAAGGGACAGAAATCCCAAGAATTACAGGAAATCCCTGTGCTACCTTGCGTAAGTCACTTTGAAAATCCATTTGAGACAATTTAATGGAATTCAATGGAATTTTACTTTGATTTGACATGGTAATTAACTCCTGGCATGCTTTCTGAAAAGGTAATTCACGATTTTTTTTTCAACTAATGCTCCAACCCCTGCTACTGTGTCCTGCTATATTTACCCCATGCTCTGAAGAACATGTAGCTTTTACCTCGAATTTTAAATGGGATAATGATAAATGCACTTTTGTGCTCAAACATTATAATTGTTCACGATTAAATTTCATTGCCACGGAGTACCACACTCGTATAGGAGTACATCTAACTACTTCTTGTGTGTCTTTTAAGACGGACTCAAGAAGTAAAGGGTAGGAGCCATTCTCTATAAAAAAAACAAGGAGTGGAAGAAAGGAACATCAAAGGAATTAGGAACATTTTTCTGTAGTAAATGTTAATAATAATGATCTTGGAGACACTGATTAAGTTACACTTGGAAATAGTTACACTTGGAAACAGTTACTTGAACGAGGGCCTCAATAGAAACTCTTTCAAATTGAAGGTTGTCAACAGTAGAGAGATTGTATTTAGGAAGTGAAATGAATTCTTATTTTTTCGAGGGTATAGGGGGAAAAAAAATTAGCTCTATGAAGCTTAATATTTCAAGTTATATTTTCTAAGCATATTATATATCAACCAGAACAAAAAGCTCTGGATAGATACTTGACTGTAAAGAATTTTTTTTCTAAGGCATACTTCTGCACATATATGAGTTGTTCACACTTCGTTAGAACTGGAAATGTAAGATTCAATTTTTCCGACAAGGATCACAATTTTGACGTGGAATGGGAAGGAGATGGAGAGAGGGAGAGAGAGAGAGAGAGAGAGAGAGAGAGAGGGAAAAAAAATCTTGCACATGGTGATTCCAAGACACAATGGATAATGAAAGGCCTGAGAGATGATTCAACTTAGTTGGAACCAGGAGAATATAAGCTTGAGCGCGCGCGTAAATCAAAATTTGACAAATTTTTTCCCTCATCTCCTGGACACAGTAGGTGGGAAATGTATTATGCTGGATATTGCCCAAGCTCACCATATATTTCCTTCCAGTCTGACAACTCTCCAGTTATGTATGTGAAAATGATCATTGACTACTACTATAACTCCTCCATTTGATATAAGCATATAGAACTGGAGCCTTTTGAAGGACTAAAGGGAAAAAAAATCTTTGATTCCCGTCCTATTAGCTCCTACAAATCTCCAACCACAACAATACCATCCCTCCGAACGGAAACTTATCACCTTGTTTAACAATAGCCCGAGAAATTTTCTCAAGGAAAAATCTCAATCCTGCGAAGGATGAACTTTGGTACTTTGTTATATAGACTGGACAATTTATTCAGATTGCTTTGAATATAAAAAAAAAATATTATAAAGGTTAATACACCTGTTAAAAACCAAGCCTTGTATATCTTGGGCCGTAAACTTCATACAAGACTTTCTTGTATTTGAACTTTGTACTATACACTGAGAGTAGTACCCAGGACCCCTGATAAGTTTCAAGTATCTAAATTGTACAAGCCCATTGAATTTTTTATTCGCATTTGAATGTTACTTATACAAAAAGTCATACAAAAAATTTTTTAAACATTTTCAAATTGACACGTTCATGTTCCATATCTCCAGCATAATAATGCTGTTAATTTAATTTATGTACAAATGGACGTATGTATTTAGGTGCATATGTGCGTATGCATCTCTGCTTGCTATTTATTGCAGCCGCTCATTCATCAACAACACCTTTGAAAATGGCTTAATTTTCGTTGACATTCCGGCTTTCTGGAAAAATTCCTTGGAAAAATGCAATTCCTACAGCGGACGTGACTTTGACAAAAAAAATCCACTTCCAGTGAGTCCCATTTCCCTACTCATGCATTTGGCTACAGGCAAAAATAAAATCATAAATTCACTTAAGGGCTCACGTCAAATATTCAAGAAGAAAAAAATTTGTAAGTTATTATGTGTGGTGTATATGCAATTATATATATATCTATACATAGCTTGAATGAAATGACTGAGTTTAAAAGTTCTGGACAACATTGACTTGGGATCTGAAAGGAATAATAAGCTGAGGAGAGAGAGGGAGAGAGAAAGAGTTGATAATTCAATTGAGGGGAGAGAAATCCTGGGAGTAAATATAAAGACATAATCATCATCTACATAACTTGGTGCTCAAAATCAAATACAATTATTTTTATATTTGAGACACTCACCATCAACCCCGCGTCTTGTAGGTTAGGTGAGATATGTACATACATAGTGGATTTAAAAAAAATCCTTATGCACTTGAATACAAATATTAGTAGGAAAAAACATATGCATGACAGCACAACCCTGGTTTTTTTCCCTCAGAGGCTCAGAGCCATTCCCATCCGCAACCGCACTTATTTTGAAGAAAGCTATAAATTATCCCTCGGCCAGACTGAGTTAGATCAGAGAAGGGAATAATAATAAGAAAGGAAAAGGATCCGCTCGTAATTCAAATTCACTCAGCAGAAAATCCAATCCTATTCTACTCCAAGCTCCACTCTGAATGCTAATAATAATCACAATCATATAATCATAGATAATAAGAGAACTACTACCAAAAACTTTTCCTTACAAATTAAAGTTTCGAATAGATATGCAAACACACATTGAAGAAAAAAATTCCTAAAGATTAAATATATTTTGTCGGAAGGAAAAAGTCATCCTCGATTATTCGTTCCGCTTCAGAAAAAAAAACAAGCCCCATAGAATTTCTCCTTTGACTTTCAATAGTCTCGAGTGGATGGAAATGCAATTGCCACTGCACATATTCTATCTCACAGTAATAATCATTAATTCATAAAGTGTATCTTCTCCCAATGAGCATTGTCCTAGGAGTTGAGATTAGTCAATATATGACGATGCTTCGGAACCACAGATACATGGTAAATTAATAAAAACACACCTGTATATAAAAACACACACATATAACTTTCCATAGTGGAATTTCATGGGGATAAGATTTGGCTGTAATTTCTAAATTTACGGATATCCTCTACTGTTGTGTTCTGTACACAGATAGTGGGAATAATTAATGGGGAAGATTTTTTTTAATTGAGACTCATATTAATTGTAACAAAAGAAATCCGCATCCACAATGCTCATTGTGTCAGTTCGTGGTTGGATGGTCAAAAAAGACAAAGATTTCTGGAGGCGTCTTCAATTCAATGTACTTAGTTCAACCGAGTCCTCTCCTCCAGCCAAAGCACCCAACAATGTTCTAAATGTATTTAAAAAAACCACTTTGGGAAAAGCAATACTGTTGGGAGCAATTTGTTCCACGGAGAAACCTCCTCCTTCCTCTTTAACTTCAAATGAGTCGGCATTAAATTCCCTGGAGAAGAATGATACAAAAACAAGATCCATATGCACATGTTAAAGTGGGCAAAGAAGCTATTTCATTTGCATGGTATATCTCCCTGTATGTAATTATGTACATACATATCTATGTATATAACTACATCATGCACAGATGTACTTGAGGATTTGAGGGAGGAACACCTCCCTGATGATCCTCACTGTGAGTGAGCTCTATATGTATGCCCAGTAATTTGTAATTATTTCCCTATTTTTTCCCCCTCTCCCTGTGCCAGGAAGATTTTTTAAAACAATTAAAGTTGTATCGGAGCTTTTGTAAGAGTTAGCTCCATAGCTTTACACCATTAAGCTCTCGGCACCTCTCCACATAAGAATGTACTAAGGAGAGCTCCTCCAAGTCCTCCAACACCACGAACTCTTCCCAATCCCAACCCCACTCATAGCCTTTTAAACGATCCTCTCCGGTCCTACTTAATTGGCTGGGAAATACAAACTAATTTATGAATTATTCTGAAACCAACCTCAGAGAGAATGCATTTGCATAGTTTCAAAACTTTCCACCATTTCATCATGACTGTATATGTATATGTAGATCCGTACATGGGGAATCCAATAGCAAGCAATCATCTGAATACCTGAAGAAACCGTCTCTTTTAAATTCCTATCCCTACTATTTACTTTAAAAAATCACCCCTCCCTTATATAGCTATGTAATGTAACTCTATAAGTATATCTCTGCCAGGCACTGTATATAAGAACATCTTGTTTGCATAAGCCCAATTCAAATTGAACCCCTTCCTTTAAAGTAAAACACTCTTAATTAGTTCCAGAGGAAATGCAAACAGTACTAATTACCATGCAGTATTTGTCTCTCCTATAGCAATGTGTTTAGCAAGTCCGTATAATTATTATTAATGGATATCCACATCTTGTGCCTTTTGGTCTACTCCAGGCAAAAGCCTTCATATTTTTATATGGACTAAAGTTATAGCATCAAGATCAGTAGGTATCCACAATGAATTTTATGCAAGCTCCACAGAATCCTCAAGGAGTAGTAGTCAAATTCAAGGGAGATGCAACTTAAAAAGTGAGAATATATTCAAGATCACTAAATACTTGACCACCAGTGGATGAAATTATTCAAGATCAGCTCGAAACAATTCCAAGCTGATTACCCAACGAGGAGAGATACGAAAGAGTGCACATAGACACAGATGAGAGATGAGTCAGAGTTGCAGTAAAGAGCACATTGAATTACATTATGGTTAGATTTCTCACACGTAGCCCATTTCATGAAACAAACAACTCTTAGAGAGTATGTTTTATGTAGGTATACGGAGACTGTGAATGGAATTTGGTTTCAATCAACGGAACTATTATTATTATTATTATTATTATTACAGAGAAGGTAACAAAATAGGTTTCATTGAAAAAGTGCATGGGGTAGAGAGATAAAGATACTACAGTTCTGTAACTATATTATCTATGCATTGGGTAGATAGATATAGCATTGAAGTGGATACAAGCAGGAGTAAGTTCTGGGTCCTGCTGCATCTTTGTACGAAGCGAATGCATCGTGATTAGCAAGGACTGCCCTTGTGCAGTTATACAAAGGTTCTGTAGGGTTAGCAAAGATTCTTGTGGGCAAAGGGGTAAGTATAGATAGGACAGTGGGGCTCAAGATCTGCAGTTTGGGTATATAGACTATATACTATGTACGACTCAAGTGCAAGTGTAGGAAGAAATCTAAAAGGACAGAAAGAGCGGTCTCAGCATGGTTTGAATTTCTGACACGGACTTCATTGAATAAAAGTGAGATTTTCTCAGCTTGGAAGTGTGGGATCATGTGTATATTTATGCAAGCTTTTGAATTGCAATTTTATATGTCCTTACATACGGCTCTAGATACATACATAGGATTGAAAGCAACATTTTGTGCATTCATGCATTAAATTCCACGAGTATACTTGGAATTACATCCAACAGCAACCAGGCACACAGGCACACAGACACAGAGCCTTTACAAAAGCAGTGTCTTTCTTCCTCCTGAATGTGTTGGAGGAGAGTGTGAGTGGAAAGGGAGATAATAATGCTTTGGCCTTATACCTACTGGTCTGGTTTGTCGAGATAATTTACATTTAAAACTTACGATTAAGGAATCAAAGGGCAAGTGACGTTCCTCACTATATATTTTTTTTAAACATCTCTCACTCCCATAGTCTCCCTCATGGATCTTATCCTACAGAACCAATGCTCCTGTATGTGGCCCTATACTACTGTACTGTACAACAATAATTATTTCTTCCTCACATTGAAAACTACTGCAAATGACTGACGGAATGGGTAGTATCACAAGGGGAGGACAATCAGGCACCTAGATAGAGACAAGTCGGAGATTCAAGATCCAAATCCTTGTGTGGAGCAGAGCAGAGGTGCTTCTTCTCCATTGTCAACCTGAGAGGAACATCTTACACAACAATGGCTATTCGAGGGCAATTAACAATCTATTCATTTCCTCAACTTCCCTCCCTCATCTCCTTCCATATCACTGTCAAAGTCAGTGTGGCTCTCTTCTCCTTTAAACTTTACAACTCTCGCATCCTCTTTTTCCCTTTGCTCCAAAAGAACCTTCTCGGACACTCCAGAACTAATCTATTATCTGCAATGTCATATCGCACGGAGGTAAGAGCATCCAATTTATGCAGCCTATATGAAAGTCCTGCTTCAAGATTGATAGACTTTATCGACAGGATCCGTCCGCTATATAGATATTATAAGTATATAGATATACAGAGTCACTTGATTTCATTAAAAGGAATTCTCCAAGGCATTATGTGCAATTCTTATATCTTCATCCCTCAAACTTGCCCCCGCACTTTCTAAATACTAATCAAAGTCTGAGGATTCTACAGGATATTCTTTAAGTAGGCACAATCATAAAAAGACATCCCAAAAGTTAAGCCCTGCACTTAAATAATAATCCCAAGGAATATCTACTTGAACTAGTTTCATAGTTATGACAGACATTGCAGACTAATCCTTGCATTATTACTGCATAATCACACACACAAACACACACAAACACACACTGCTGCTGCACTGGTGTTCCGAATAAATTTAAATTCATCAAGATACTCCCAACTCACACTGTAAAATAGTACAATTGCTGTATGTATCTACAGATATACAGTGTGTACTAGATCTAATATAATGTTAGAGGTAAACCTTAAAGAGATGATATGCATTTGCGTAATTATTATAGATATATCTGTCTATAAGGAACTCTGAAGGAAATTCCATTTAAATTTTAAATCCTACTATTTTTTTTTTATTCTCATGGAACATTTTCTGCTCCCAGGTTCCTTCCAGAACTCTGAGAACTTTGGGAGAGAGTGGAATGAAAGGGAAAGAGATGTCGGGTAATCAAGCACGTGTAAAAAGGCAGGCAGGCCACGGGCACCCCAACAGCGGTCATTCCCACAAGTCAAGTTCGTGTGGTACAGTTTAAGAGGGAAACATGGAAAGGGCTCGTAAGGATAGCTTTTAAGAGACGTTAATTTCATAAAGCTGTATATGTTTTTTTTTATATTTTCCTATGTACCTCGGACTTGAGTGAGAGCAACTCTTGTCACATCCATTACATGATCTACATTTGGTAACAAGTTAGTCAGCACATTCAAATTTGGCAAAGCCCACGGACCATTTCACACACACACACACACAGACACACACAGACACATTCTCTACTAGTACAAGTCCTCGTAATAATGATGAATCGCATTGGAATTTATGGCTTTGGTTAATAGCATTATGTAACAGAATAATTTTGAAAAGCAGGGGTTTGCGAGGTTCAAGTAATAATAATAATTATAGGTACTAATTTTTGATATGGAATATCTACATACAACGATATAGCTGATACTACAGGTCAGAGGTGACTGGTTGGACAAGCGTGGAAATTGACTCTGCCACCCACACACACACTACTACGGCCCAGGAGGACAGCGACAAAAGACGAGCTCATCTGTACATCTCCAGAAATTAATGTCCCCGGATCAAGACACTACATAAAGAGTGATGGTGCAGTAGTCCTGTCATATGTATCTACACCTAACGTAAACATGAGTGTGTACAAAGGAGTACAAACATGATGCATGTACGTATGTACGTAATGTCATTATATAGATAGACATAGACGGCTTGAGTGAATATTGTCCAACCTATAGAGCCTATTTAATGCAGAGGCCATAAATAAAGGGCATTAAGTACTAATGGGTGACCTAATCCAATCATATTTGGTGGTTGCTAATCGTTCTCCCCGTGGGTGTCGCGTTGCCTCTGTCACTTGAAAAATTCAGTCAACAATAAATTGTTTTTATGAGCCAGCAAAAGCCACTCTACTCTTCTCGCCTACCACCTTTCCCCCCTCTCTCACTCTCCTAAGTACATAGCTTTCCTTCATTCCTAATATCTATCTACATATACTCAAAGTCAAAGATGCTGTCACTGGAGTGGTCTCTACTTGAACCATTTCATCTCATTAAGAATCCCAGACAAAGAGTGCAGGGTCATTATCTCTTATTATATGCAACACAAGTTACAGAATAATGTCCTGGAGTGAAAAATGAATGCGGAGCTACTGCATTATTATACGCATCCACACAACAACAAACATGAGTGACATTCCTTCCCGACTCTTCCTCCAAGTAAGCATACCATACATGTCCGACATAGATATACATAATTATGTATGTACCCCTACATATAAGAACATCCACTGTACAAATATTTTGCTATATTGTATAATGTGAGGATAAAAAACACGTCGAAATTTTTTAAACTACCGCAAACAAACATGTCATTGGAGGATACAAAACAACCATGGTATGTGTACCTGAACGCACACACACACACGTACGCAGAGACTACGCTTTTCCAAGGAGTTACCTTGCAAAGACACTTTTGCACGTATATAATTATATATAATTATAATTATTAGGCATATGTACAAAATCCTAAATATTATATAATTATACATACATAAGCAAATTCTATAAGCCTCTTAGCATGGAAAATGGATGAACGTGTCATGTAAATCGAGACTTCTTTTGCAAGTCAAGTGTAGCAGGGGAAATTATACAAGCACTACGGACTGATATACATGTGACACGTTAAAAGTAGAAAAACGTCTCTTTCCACTGAATTTATACTGTTAAGCCAGCACCCGTCTTTACGAGGGGGGATGCGTGATCATAACAAAAGAACATATGGAAAAATCCATAAGCATTTACAGCTCTCTCTCTCTCTCTCTCTCTCTCTACTACTACTCGTCTATTGAACTCGGGCTAATGCAAGGCCGGGTCCCAAGGACGTTTTTTGGCCCGTTTCTCTCTCTCTCTCTCTCTCTCCTTCTCCGCTTCTCATTTCTGACTCCTTAAAGCAATCTGCCAAAAGACAGACACATCATCATCCACACAGCTCTTCATCATCCCCTCCTCAGCTTTTTCATCAACACTCACTTAGTCATCTTTATACCGAAGCTCCATTACAATGGAATTATTGCCCTACTCTGAAGACTCCGGCTCTTTACACTATAGCATGCACACTGGTTCATTATTTAGTCATCAACTGCACACCGAATATAATCAGCTTTTGTCAAGCGAAAGTCTTTCCATACAAAAAGAACCGGCACCGGACTTGAGAATAAGCTCCAGCTATTACATTCTACACTGTAAGTGCATCCAGCTTACATACAAAAAGTATGGAACATACCTTCCAGTATCTAGTAGTAATTCTTTTACAGGATTCTTATTGAAAGTTGCAAATAAAAAAAAATGGGGACTCAATCTTGGGAAAGAGATCCGACATGGATGAGTAAAGTGTAAAACACTGAGGCTTGAGTCCTAAATCTCCCAGGCCATCTCTCTTACTGTATTGTGTGAGCAGACGTAGACAATAATATCTAAGACCCCTGGAATCCTAATACTCGGTGAGGTTTTGGTTACGGAGTGTTACTTAATACCATTTACACGGCCGCCACTACTACAGCAGATACTAGTACTACTGGAAAATCCTCCTGTGTAATAATTATATGTGTACGGAACTCAGAGGAAAATATATGAACTTTAAAAGAATATACAGACATGTGTAGTCTCTCCTGTACATACACTCTCAAAGACAATCCCACCTGTCAAAATTCTAAGCTATGTCACATAAACTTCAAGGAGAGAAAACATTTGTTGTTCAAAGCTCCTACACGGAACTACACACGGAGCAGAGCCTCTTATACAGAGCAAGCCAATTTTTTTTTTCTTGGCAATAAAACTACATACACAGTACACACAGACACACACACACATCCGTTTCTATATAATTTGTGGCTTTGAGTAAATCCAGTCAATAATCCTAGTTCCCTTAGAAGGAAATGCAGCTTGTGTGTTTGTGGATTTGTCTTTGAGAAGACAATTGGGAATTTCCATATGTAATGTTAAAGGACGGGGAGGGGAATCTCTCCTCCTCTGCCGACAGGACTAATAGGATCCGCATCCCTCCCAAAAAGAATGTAAGGACATGCGTGCATATGTATGTACATATGTAGGCTCAAGTATAAATATCAAAAAAGAGTTGATTGACGTAAACCTGTTTTTGCGATATACTCCATGCAAATGTAATTGACAAATCAATTAGGGAAAAGGGATGCTGACGAGATAAGAGGAGAATTTCCCGAATAAATTCCCTTCTGGACAGGTCAGAAGCTTGGCGCCTTCTTCCCTCATTCCATATTTTCATAGGATTCTAACAAACAAATTTCCACCTACGGTCCTCCGCATTCCATGTCCCAGTCCATATAGAACTACATACGGACAAGGGTTCCCAGGAACTTGAAATTCTCAGGAAAGTGAATCTCTTTATATAAAATGAGCATAACTCCAAGGTAAAAAAAAGTTCCAACAAAATTTATATAATGAGTCCCCCTCTCATAGTTTTTCCCCATAGAATGCTGGTATATGTACAGTACGTGTGAATTGATAAATACTGTAATAGGCTAACCTCTGGAAGTTCACACAGTCCAAATAATTTCTTTATAATTGAGAAAATTCAAGTAAACGTCCTTTCCAAAACGTACATACAATCTTCCCCTGTTACATGAGGACTTGGACATATGTACTTTAAAACAATTGAAGCGAACTCAAAAAATTTTGGACATGTGAGAGAAATATTCTCCTCCCAAAAAGATAAGACTCAGCTCCTCATATATCTATACACCGACACAACGGTTCACTGATCTCTGACTGTTTAGGTTAAGCTTGACAGACAAAAAAAAAGTCCGATCGTCTTTTATATATGCACTTAATACGTCCACTGGCGACAAAAATTTTCTCATCACGCCAAAATCACATTAGCAACCACATCACAAATCTCATTCATCTTCCACTCGAACAATCCGCCAGAGAGATGCAGGAATCATTATATCTGTCATACTACTTACCCAGAGACACACTACACAGGGATTTTAACCTGTTGTTAGGCACACACTCATTAGTGATGAGTGTCTCTATGCGTATATATTTCGTAGGAATTCCTTCCTAAGACACCGCCAAAAAATTACACGTCTTAGATATTTTCTACGAACTCTGTTCTCTATATATATATAGATATGTACCTATGTATGTACAACCCCAGAAATGAGCCAGCAAGCATATGTAGCTCTTTATACATTACATACATTAGAATCGAGGTGGAGACAAAAAAAAGTATTGTGTCATGCGGCTGTAACCGCTACATGATCAACCTGTTGTTGCTTATAGTAATCTGTGTTACTGCCGCAGTGAACCATCTCCGAGTGTATAATTAAAATTTAAGGAACAAATCCAAACTGCAATTTTTACTGACATCATTAACTAGATCTTGAAAATTTTTTGCACGTAGATGTGTACAGACTCAGACTCACAGACACACATTAGATACTTAGAGTGATACATTAATGTGTGAGCCATTGCCAGAGAACCACTGCGGTTCCCCAACTCCGTTCAAAAGCCTCTGTAACGTATGTACGTATGACATCGAGGAAAATACTAAGTATCCCATCTATCCCCTGTTTAATTATCCTGCTAAGAATTTTAATGGAGTATGAAAAAGAAAAATGCCCACCATTTACCATACAATCTACACTACTCTCCTCCTGCATCATCATCAACATTGTTCTTCCCTTCTAAAGCTATTCCTCTTACGCAGCACACACAGAATAAGAGTCATACATAAAAAAATCCCAAGATGATCGATTAAGAACACGAGCTCAAGTCCCCAGACTTGAGAAACCACTGAAACAAGCCACGAAAACAGGTACTGCATATGGGTATGCTAATAATGTAGTCAGTGTAGGCCTGTTGTCAAATACTAATATCCATACATAATAAATATTTAACATATGTATACACAAGTTTATATATCTACACCTGTGTTGAAAACAACTGAGTAAATTTGACATGAAACCGCATACTGTGTACTTATTTAGAGACAGTAATAATAATGCCAGTAATAATAAGGAGCTACTTGATAGATGTATAGAATAGAAAGACACGGCCCCTGTAGGAAAGGGGTGTATGCATTGTGTGCCTTATTCTGTAAAAAAAAATTAAAAATGGTATGGTACATATAGATAGCATGTATGTAGATTCAACGAGAGAGTCGCATATTGCCTAACATTTTCATAGAATCTCTTCCTGATTTCCTATGCTGAATTTTTATCGGTAAAAACTAGCAAAAATTTTCATGCTTCAGTAACTCTTCAGCCTACAGTATATGTGAGTAGAGTAAGAATGAATGATCAGATATTTTACTACAATACAGGCTGCTCACTGGTATAAAAAAAAACACACCGATTGAGGAAACTGCATTGGATACCAGAAGAAAAGGACATAGCGGAAAATATTGTAGAGTCAACTATACTTACAATAAATATCAGAATTCCGCCCAAGTCAATGTGTACACAAGAACCTCATCATGATGGTATGTACATATGAACCAAGTACTTAGCAAATAAGTTACGGTGGTCATAAATGTTCACATTTTATAGCACACGTGACTTGTAATGGGAAAAGTGGACTTAATTAGCTCGGCACGCTTTAATAGGTCCAGATAACAACAACAACAAGATACTTGACACAGACACATATCCACAGATACATATCCATTCACAGTCTTCACAGACGAAACTGATTCCTCCTACGTATATCGGATGTAGGATAGAGTTAAATACTCAAACCCTGTAAACAGCTTGTAATGTTATTATAAAAACAAAATACTGACGATGTAAGTTAAGTGACTCCCCTCCCAATAAATAAAATACAAAATATACAACATTAGGCTCACAACAAGAATCACTGAGTTTGTGTTGCACACACACACACACAGAGAGCGAGAGAGAGAGAGAGAGAGAGAGAGAGAGAGAGAGAGAGAGAGAGAGAGAGAGAGAGAGAGAGAGAGAGAGGTAAAAAGGTTCGAGAAATCATCAAAAAGCTTAAGTAACCTGAATTGTTTACAACGGTTCCGTATCCGTACTTCAAAGTAATTAAAAGCTTTAACAACCATGGGGGATAATGAGACATCAAGGGGAAAAAATTGTGATAAAGCTGTCAAAACTGAAGTCTCAAATTATCCTGACAAAACTAAAATACGTAATTATATCATAAGTAAAGGGAAGACTGGGATAATCAACTCATCATCATATCCTATCCTAATCCCCTTTGACATTGTTCTTTGTTCCGACTTTTTTTTTGACAGATACTATTATTATCTGCATGCCATAATCATTGTCCACACTTTAGGTCAAGCTTTTTATCAATCTTTTGTCGAAAGGGATTTTGGGAGATGTTATTACAATCCGACCAATGTACATACATACATACATAGATATATTACGGAGATACAGTACTGTAAATAGGATCTTCATAAAATTTAGTCTTGAGCCCCAGCGGTTGATCTTATCTTCAGTGTTGTTACCTTGTTGTAATATACTGACGATTAGCCCTCACAGTAGTAGTATCTGTCTTAAATCATGTAGGAAATATGCTCAGGGATGATAAAGATTAGAGATTTCGTAGGTTCCAAGAGCAGTCAGTGAATTTCATACATACAGGACTTAATATACAGTAAATACTTTAATTTTAACTACTCACAATAATAAGAACCTGTCAAAGGCCTATTACAGAGAAATTAGCAGGGAATTCCTTGCAAAGTACAATTATTTTGCAAACATTACCATCATCATCATCATCCTCGTCAGAATTTAACATTGAAGTTTATTGCAGTTGGCACATTAAGATTACAACCCTCAAATGTGTTTCCATAACCATCAAGCATTTAAGTTTTTTTTTCCGCAATAAGATTTAAATGCTAAATATTTTGTTAGTTGGAAATTAACGGAGGAGTCACTATACGACCATTTCTACAACTACTATAGCTTGTAAAAGATGAAGAAGTGACCCTCTTGATGAAACAAATAAGCCATTGAGGATGAGTAGTGTGTATGTATGTAGAATAGAAAGAGTCCTTGCGATTTCATAGATTTCATAAAGATCAATGATTACCGCTTAATTTAATGACAGCCCACAAGTCCTCTGACGATAATCAACGTGTGTCTCATACTATTTATATTATTCTCTAACAACCCAACAGACACACACACACACAAGTCTCTATCCCACTTGGAGAATGGGGCCGTTGGTAGTAGTTAGGCATTTAGGGCTAGTCAAATTGCTAGGATTTTAAAGGTTGAAAGTAGAGAAAATAAGAGGGGAAAAATTACGAGCTTTTTAAAAAATTCGTACGGCTCTACATCTCCACATACTGTACATTGCATATGCATGGCGGAATTTTTTTAAGACTCATATTCACTCACAGGAATTTACATAGTTTATAAAGACATCTGTACGGGGAGGTGAAAAGGAGCTGGTGTATCGTTCATGTTTTAGAAATTGTAAATATATCTACATAATCATTATTACTGTACAGGTATGTACATACATACAGATACATCTCCCATTGGGGCTCATACGCTGGGAGACAGAATTTCAAGAGAGGAGAAATATACCTACGTAGAATCCCTGACATGGAATGATCAACTTCACACTATTTTGAATTATTCATGGGATTCTGTAATGCTCTGACTGTTTGTCTGACTTACAAAACTGACGTATACACACACATACACACACAACACTAGAGAAGAACAGTAAACATGAAAATGTACAGAGGATAAAAAGGCAGGAGATGAATTGTCTGACTGCGTGTGTGGGTACCTGACGACGGGCAGTAGTTCCACACACTCAGTCAGTCACTTGGTTATACTTACACAGTGTACACTTACTCATATTTACAACAGGCACAATGAACGATGAGTAGATGAGGATGCAGTGAGAGAGAGAGAGAGAGAGAGAGAGAAGAGGAGTCTTTTCATCTTCTGTGGGGCTAAACATCTTGAAATCTTTCACCCCATGTCTATTTTATAGAATAACAATCGCTCTCATCTTGTCGGCCTTCATCAGCTGACTCTCTGTAGGATTATGCACTTTTTGAACGGACGATGAGATCTTCATCATTTTCAGCGTCACATGATGATTACAACTCCTAGTCCCAGTTTACATTGTACACAAGGCTGCCAAACCATGTCCATTAATTAAATCACGTTACGAACATGGCCCGTCTTCCTAATTAAAGCCAACTAACCCCAATCAGTCTTAAGGAGTCTTTATCATAAATATATCCAGAGGAGGAGAGACACGAGTTCTGAGTACACTGGCTCAGAGCTCCTAGGCCAAAATCAACTTTTATTTATGCATCAGATATGTAATCTACATGGTAGTCTACAAATTTCTATACCCTCATCCCTATTAGTAATATTTCCTCCAATAAACAATCAAAATATTAGTAGATTACACCAATAGACACATATTTGCTCACACATAACACGTCCATACATATGGGCAGTTATAATAAAAGTCATATCAATACAAAAAAAATTGCAGAGAATTATTTTGAAAAGAACTTCATTCAGACCCAGCACGATCATTAATTTGTTTTTTTTTTCTTGCCAATCATATATTTTGCTCATATGGATGTCCTGCCACGTACATATGTCTTGTGTATTGTTTATAAATCCATAATGATAATTATCAAATTTACAAGTTTAACACGGTCTATTAAGTAGTAATATTTTCTACTCCATTTTAATATTCTACGTGCCCAGACTTTATCGCACATTTAATGAGCATCAGCTTACAAACAATTGGGAATGGAGGCGTACAATAACACACGTTATAATAATAACAATCAGAGAGACGACAAAAAATTTGATTTAAAATCAGAGGATTCATCTCTCTCTCTCTCTTTCTTTCTCACTGTATCTCTCTCCCTTCAAAACTACTTTCTATCAGCAAGAGAGCTACGTCTCCCCAATGGACTGTAACCTTCTTTTCATAGGATTAATTGTATGTAAAAAATATAAAATTGATTGAGAATACCGATGTGCGACTATGATAGTAAAATTGTATCAGAGGGCGAGCGATAGCATATGCGAAGAGCTCTTCAAATGATGATGATGAGTTTCAAGTGGAAATCAATGTCTTCACCAAAAAATTTAAAATCCTGGCCTTGCTCATAAGTACATGGATCTCATAGGGTCTTCACTTATTGGATGAAGATGAATTAGCAGATGAACCTATAAGCTTCAATGTATATGGGACAGAGCAGATGCACCCTCAATGTCCACCTTCATATAGTAAGCAGTCATTGTAACTATGTATCTGTAGATACATATTATCGTTCCGTGGGTACACTAAATGCATTACATAACTATAGTTACTCCAAGAGTACCTCTCTTTTGTCTCTTCTCTCCACTTTCGATTATCGATTGGATTTTTTTTTCTTGCATATTTAGTACGAATGAATGGAATCTTCTTTCTTCTTAAAATTTAATCATTCATTCGTAGAAAAATCAGGGACTTTTTAAAGCACTACGAGCTATGAAAGGCTTTCATTGACCCAAACTTCTGGCTTCTTATTATATTACTACAGCTCATGGGATTATACGTTCTCATACATAAATAGTGGACGTATCCATCTCCCATGGAATAATGCTACCAGGCAGAATCCTCTCCCTATATTATACATGTACATACATACATGGATTGTTTGTGTATCTATATGTAGAGGTACTCAAAATAATAATGCTCGGCCAGTTTTAAATTAGGTATACGTTCCCGGAGGAATGTATAGATTCAATGTATGTACATATATGCTCACAATGGGACACATTATTACTACATTAATGCGTCTTCATCCACACAATAAGAGACATTCATATCTACTATAGCCCAGCTCACCAGTCAGTCAGCCTGGCAGTAGTGCTGGGATAGATATTGAGTTGACACAGACCATGGACACGGATGAGTCACCAGTGTTGCAAAAGAGCATTAAATAATTATTATGGTAGGACAGGACATTGTATTATGTGGATCTCTTCAAGTTCCCATACAGACAGATTGAATAATTACAAATTACAAATCATCTCACAAAAGCCTGCTTGAATGGCAGTGATGAACAACTTGGAACAATCCTACGGGATAATCATGTCCATCCCTTTGTGGTCAAACATTTCATTGCAGTGCCATTAAGGAAGGTATAAGTAGATATAGGTACTATATATCCCAGTCTCTCATCCCTTGATTCCCAGAAACATTACACATCTATTCTCAACAACAGAACTTCCAATAACCTCCCAATATCTTACTTAATTAGTACTTAAACGTCCAACTCCATATTTAAACTAATAGCTATATTCTTCGTAAGAGTTGCTATAAACGACTCCGTTTAATTTTCAAATTATAAACCTTCAAAATAAAAAAAAAACGCCCTCAATAAACTCTCCTCACTCCCTCAATCCCACAGAATCAACGGACTCAAAACCTCAAGGACTCAGGGACAAAATAAAAACTTTTTTCTAAATTTTTAAACTACATCTTTTCAAAATCTATCAATTCCTTCAAACAGATCCAGACTTCCAGAGGAAATTAAGGACACAGTCCCTTTATAAAAAGTGACGCCACACATTAAAACTGTATAGCCTTATGGAAATTGTTAATATATACGGCAGAGATCTCATTACCAGATGATCAATCTGAAGATCATCTCCTTAAAAGTCCAAGCAAAGAGAATATTTGATTTGGCCCACTACAGCCTGCAACTCAACGACCTAATACAAATCCTACCAGCCTCCAGCCCAGACAATATGGACACCACATCCCCCCATTAATACACAGAATTAAGTAATTTTGTAACCTATGTATTGATTCGATAGAAGTTGCGTAACTTTCTGAGATCAATATGAACCTATTAGAATAATTATGATTATATATAGAACCAAAAATGTTTACTCTTCCTCCCATAATAACAAAAGTATTTAGGTATAGGTATGTAGCCCAATATGAGAGTTTTATTTATACACCATCAATGAGTCGAGAGTCTGGGCTCTAAAATGGTATTGATTACATTTGATGATGATCACCATAATATAGCCCCATAGAAATAAATATAGAAAAAAAAAATACCAGCAACAGAGGACAATAGTCCTTTCAATTTCAATAAACTAGGGTGCAAATACACATTAAATGGACTTTAAATCCCACGTGAGTTCATTGATATACACAAGAGGCACATAGATAATTACATCTGGGTATAAAAAGTGTCTACGTACAGTCTATAGGAGGTTTCATTACAAGTACAGAGAGTAAGTGTACAGAGTACAGTGTGGTATGTGTGTGTGTGTGTGTGTGTGTGTGTGTGTGTGTTTGCCTGAAAGGAAATGTTTTTCAAAGGTGTTGAATCGCTAACACCTTTCCATTTCTACCTTTGTTCACAGTATAATGCTAATGGTGCTTTGTACGGACAAACATCCCCATTACGAAGCTTACTTCATAGTTAATACCCCTTTGTGCTTTAAATTTGCAAATTCAAATGGGAGATAATAGGGAGTCCCAGGACATGAAGGAATTACTCCTCTGGGAGAGTCCCTCTCTGTCTCTGTATGTGTAAGAGAAGTTGAAGCTAATTAATTACTAGAAAATTCTACACTCATATTGAAAAACTTATGCATGTAACAATGTTGTAATTGACCCGAGTTATCCATATCCCAATACTGTATAGTGTCAATACCTTATCCACCACAGCGTCATACAGTATTTCAAAGGGCTGGTAATATATGAGAAGTTACAGTCGAGACAGAGTACGCAATAGGATAATAATTCATTCGTAGTAGACATGGAAAGGGTCCGATAAGAAGCTGTAGAGTTACATTTTTCCAAGAAAAATAATAAGCATCATTCAGGAACCGTTTTTAAATATACAGTTTTACTGGGAAGAATGAAATGTCGATATATCCAATAACTACAAAAAATTAAGAAAGTTGAAGTATTTCATTCAAGACTAGAGTCAGAGTTTGACGTCCATCTAATTATATACATACATGCTTGCAATTATGTATATTATTATACAGACAGCTCCTCTTGCTGTAAGTATAGTTAGAAGGGGGGAAAAAAAGAACGGAAAAAATTTGGGTTGACGACGTGAGCACGTATTGCCGTCGGTAACGTGTCGTTACCTTTATTCGATCAAATTTACCGTCATCATTGGAGATACCGGGAAATGTAGGTGAGTACATATGTATAATTACATGTACATATAATTATATACGTACATAATCCCAGGCCTATATAGTTACAAACCCTATATAACACCTTAATAGGGATAGTTGATAGAAATGCCTCGATATAGAAATTCGTTCCGGTACTTATCAATCAATTGAAGAATGGTCAAAAATCAAACTAGGGAATATCTCCATATGGCATTCCCATATAATTTCTACATATTCGTACCATCAACTCACGATCCCCATCCTTCTTAAATACCCACCTGTTGTGACATCAATGGAAAAAAAATGACACAAGAGAGAAAATGTAGTCACCGATTTCTATTCCCCCACAACAATACATACTCACAACAACAACTCCAATAATCATACTCCAAGAGGATTCCCATCAATTTCATCACTCAATTTCCAATTAGCACACTCCACATACAAAAAATAACTGTCCTAGTAAAATAACAAGACTGTTAAAAAATAGGATAGGACACCAACACACAACTATATCAAATAATTAAATCAGGACGAAAGTCCCGCACGTAATTACATCTCCCTACGACATTCCTCTGTGCATACATAAAAAGGGAATAGTGTATCACTCAGATTTGGAAATAGAGAACTGACAAGGAAAGTAAATGGGAAATCAAATGTCTCCAACTATATCGGGCTCATACAATCACGTTCGAATATTAAAAATAATTATGACCAATAGAATAATAATTATATGTGCAACAGACAACAGCTCCACAGTACAAAACGATATAGTTCCAACGTTTCAATTTCGAGTCAGCAAATCGAATGTGACAAAAAAGTAGATCAAAAAATTGATATAATCTACACAAAATGCTACGCACGGAGTTACTCTGTTAACAGGTTCTATAATTATTATTTCCTGTATGTACGGGTCCCATAGAGGGATCTTGGGATTAGCAGCACAATGACAAATGATTTGTCAACAGGTACAGATGTAGATATGTGAGAGGGAAGGAAAATAGTAATTATTATAGCGGGACACAGAGTAAACATAAATAAAAAGTAAGGAGGGTAGGTTAGGTATGTACTTGTGTGTAGATATGTCTCTACATTACATTTTTATACTGAACATTTTCGACTAATCCTGCTCACAAATGGAGTTACTCACATGGAAGTACCCGAGCCCGAGATGAGGGTATAATTGAAAGGAGTATACATGATAAATAATTATTGTAGAAATGTAGATAGATACTTATAGATATATATTTTTTTATTATATTATGCTTGTGTAAAAGATTAAGGTCATTCAACTCTCATCACAACAAGAGGAATCCCACCTTTGACAGATTTTTATACTATTATTATCCCTTATCAATCATATAAAACGTGTGCATGTGCTGTACACAATTGATAATTACCTTCGCATCTAAAACTACTTTATGTCTTAAAAAGGAATAATACTAAAAAAAATCCACTTCCTATATATCCCATCCTATGTATGTACAACTCATTGGGAAGGAAGGCACAGCCGGGGCTATAACTCCTGTAGTACAATGGGAGTCTCACTATAGTGCCCTATACACCGTGTATATCTCCCTCTCATAACTACTACCGTACTGCGCCCACACCGGAAATTCATAATCAGTAACCACACTCCTACTCTTAAGGGTAGAGATTTGTCTGTTAAAGTACGACCAGATAAACATAGCATCACGAATCCGTTTAATGCTCAATCCCAGTATCTACCTATCTTTTTTTTTTTTTGCATCTGTTCAGGAATATCTGTAGCTTTATATCATGGAAGAATAAAATCATACAAGCCTTTTAAAATTCTTCAAGGAAATAAAGTAATTTCACGAATGCCATTAAAGGTGCAAAGTAGTCTCAAGATTTGTGTTTGACGCAACAACGTTTTTTTTTCTGGCTACTATATCTATATGTAATTATACATACCTATGGGTGCAGAATTTCATATAAAATATATCCTACGTAGTGTACACACACATACGGTCTTAAGTATGACTCTCATGTAGTAATGTATATAGCATCTATGCAAAACAACTGACTCAGAATCGAAGGATTGAGCAACGACGTCTATCCCATCAGATGTAAAAAGGAGTCTGTAGTTGAGACAAAATGGAGAGATAAGGAAGGAAACCACACGATTTAGTTAATATGATAATTTCAAATTCCTCCTCACCACACACGGCCTTAAATCTCCCGGGGCTCCGACGCACGTCCAATTAAATCTTAAAATATTGACTCTTATTGGGAGCCGTCATGCCATGGGCCCCAAAAAAAAGAAGGTACTTGTATATTTATACTTATACTTGTATAATAGTAAGGAGTCGTACGCGTAAGAAAAAAAAACTTTCGCTCAAATATTACTTTTGGAACTTGAGCCAGAGCCTATGTAACAATTCCCATTAAGTATTTGTAACTTCATTTGAGACACTCCGCGAGAAAGAGGATTAAAACATAAAATGAGATATGTAAGTATCTATAGATACATATGTAGTATGTACAAGTACTATGTGGGTATATAGTATGAAGGAGAGGAAATTCTATGAGAGTTACAATGCTTCCGCGATGAGATGCTAAAAAACATGTAACCCTTGTCCAATAAATCTCAGAGCCTGGAACGGATTTATCGCCTTCCAGGTTCCCAGGAGGACTCCTGCTCCTCTCATGAATGAAGCATAAAAACAAATCCTTTCAGAATAAGGCGTTTGACAGGCGGACAATAAACAAAAGAAAAAATGATTGCTACTACATTCCATCATTATGTAATAACTCTGTAGTTTACCCTTTGGGTGGATGTAATTTTTATGTATGTATGTAGATACACACACGTATGTATCTATATATGCACGTACATACACACACATAATTCCAAAATGAAACAAGATTCAATAAAATTAGCGTAGGTGGGACTGAACCTCTGAACATTTTTTCCTTTTGTAATGAGTATTTTATAACCGGATCTGACGTTACTGGGGCACATGTTTGCACGTGTCTACATATAATTAATTATATCTCCACTTTTTTTATACAAGATAAATAAAGGGTTTTGTTTAAAAAAAAATCTGTTTTTTAGCCCTTGGAAGATTGTATACTTGTAATGGATAGATTCGTAATGGACACTCTAATTACAAGAGTTAGTATTTAGTACACATTCTAAAAAAGGCTCTTCCTCCAGCCTTTACAGTATTGACTCATCCCAACATTATTGTTATCAAGATCATCATCATTTGCCATAATGCCATACTTTTATTACTCACTCAATTTTTTTCAAATAGGTTCTCCCTTTGCAGGTTGACTATGTATGAACTATGAACATCTCTCTCTCTCTCTCCCTCGCTCATCTCTCCATATTTGTGAGGCTCATCGCCCGCTTTTTGTCCTCCCGTCCTACACTCACTTACAAGCAGGGTCTGGGATTGTCTGCCTTCAAGACACTTTATCTACTAATCAATTATTATTGATTTGTTTCTCATTACGAAATACTTCAGGGAAGCTACATTCATAAGAATACTTCTGTACAGGGGAGTCCGCTCCTGATAAAATTTCAAGAGCATTGGGAAGATTTTAAAATTAAGACGCTACAGTATAATATACAGCTCCTATAAGTAGATACATATATGTATTATACATCTGTGTAATTATATGTAGAGATAGATACTAAAATCGCTAAAATATTTAAAAATTATCATATCTAACAATTACCTCCGGAAAGGTCTTGAAGGCATATGAGGTAGAGCTACATACATAAGAGACATGATAGGTGGTTTGGACATGAAAAAAGTGAATTCCCCATTGTTTCAATTCTACAGGGAGAGAATAGTAGGGAAGACACTAGTACAAAGCTAGGAGGTTTGCCTGAAAAGATAGCTTGTATTTGATAAGAGAACGATTAAGGAACGATTCATCATTCTTTGTATCATCGCTCAGTTGAAGATGATAAGGAAGGGAAGATGTGAGAGAGAGAAAAAGAGAGAGAGAGAGAGAGAGATGCAGAACTGTGTTTTAAAGACTCTTCTTCTCGCTGTGTGGGATGCCATTCTTATATATGCGAGAGTGAGATTTTAAATAAAAAAACTCTTCCTTTCACACAGTCATTCAGATGCAAATATTATGAGGTGGATTTGAAGCTGTAAAAGTCTGGAAGTCTCGGGGCTTACCTTTAGTAGCTTGTCTTTTGAGAACCAAACATCCTCTTCTTCAACGGGCGCATCGGGAAGGTTCAGGTCGTCCCGTGAACGAGACAGAATACGACGGCGGGAGACCATTGTGGCTGTTCGCAGCACTGGCACTGGCGGTTTTTTCTCGTTCCTACAAAACACGGCCAATCAAAAAACAAACCATTCTTTTCAATCGTTCTGGAACAACTTCTTAAAATCGAAAACAATGTAACTTTTTTAAAATATGTAGACACATCTCTCCCTATAAATGTTTCAAGTAGATATACAAAAACCATTTAACTGTATATATATTTACTACATTGTAATATCACATGGCTGGAGGAATTTTTCACATAGGAGTCAATCTATCAGTAATGTCCAACATACGTATACTATACATTGAGTCGGCCATCTCAAAAAAAAAAAAAATAGTACACGAAATACAAAGCAAAAAAATTAATTTCTAGAATAGTCCAGTCTCCTCTCGGAACACTTAGTGAGCACATGTCTGTACAACTGACCAGGCTCCAGGAGGAATCAACTCTGCCTCAAGCCGTCTCCTCTAATTGAACACGCAATGTCTTCGGAAGACTTGTCTTAGCATGTGAGTGCGTGTATGTATGTGTGTGGAAGGGAGAAGATATGAGAGAGCCAAAGAACCATCCATCATCTGTCCCTTTATCCTGTCCATACTTTGGAACATCTTCATTTATCCAACTATGGCACCCACATCCCCCTGAGACAGGCTGAATGTTCCCAAGCGGGAATGATTCGAAGGAATTGTCACTTACTGTCATTCTCTGGCAGTCAAAGGTCTTCGAAGACTCTCATCAAACCCGCAGACCTAACACGTCAGCCTCGTCAACCCGACCAATGTAAACAGAGCCAGTCAAGGCCCTCCAATTTGTACGGTCACCTTTGATACCCAAGGACGTGCTTATAGTGTACATAATTATGTATTTAACATAGAATATAAAATCTAAAAATAAATGATCCCTATAATATTTTGATGGATGGACAATAAGAAAATTCCTGTAGTCATCCTGAGAGAGCCCCCAACACCTATCACATGCACTATTGGAACACACTTGTTTTACAAGGGAACACTGTTGGGATGAGCTTCTATGTATAGATTCATTTTATATATCTACTCACGCGGGAACTAGCACATCAGACATAAGTATAATCCCTAAGGTGACTATATATTCCTCAACCTTTGAAAGTAATTACAGTTATTTACGATTTGAGGGAATACTTATATCTACAGCGTTTTATTAGAACGTGAGTGATTGGAAATTAATTGAGGATTACCATGATGGAAAAATATGACGCGTGGGAGGAATTATTATTGGAGGTCAGGTAAAATCCAACAAATAAAACACACACCTTTCTATTTCCAATTTCTTCAGAGATTTCCACCATTACAGTATACTTTAGATAGGGGACTGTGTACTCATATATAAAAAAAATAATAATACATGTACAGGGAATTGACATGTTAGAGTGAGTGTGTTCACAAGTTTCTTCAATGGCCTTTCCAAAGATGAGGACACCCGGCAGTCCCAGCTTATATTTTAATGATAAGGTGACGAGAAAAAGTGAAGCATTGACTTGACAAGTTATGCACAGCTCCAAACACCCTCACTGACACCCTGCCCTTATGGAAACAATCGTGGAATTCAATTACAGAAGATTCGGAAAATATTAATTGAGATTCCAATTGGAATTCCTTTCCAACCCTTGCAATAATTGATAGTGGCAAAATGTAAGGCTAATAGTGACTGCACTGTGTCACATACAGTCTGCGTGTACAGAGTGTCATGGTGTATGTACAGTTTACATAGTACATACAAATCATATGAAATATCCCTTGGAAAACATCCCTAGAGTGCGAATATAATTCCTAAAGGATGAAATCCCTCGAGGAAAAATAATTGCATCATGTAACACATCCCAGGAGACTAGTGATTAATAGGACTTATGTACATATATACGAATAGTTCACAATTGGGAGTTGCATATGCAAGTAATAAGTGCGAAATGTAAAGAAAAAAGAGCGTGTATCCGCTGATGCGTACACACAGATGATTGGAAAAATTGCATTAGCAAATCAGATATTATATGAAGAGTCCCATAAAAGAAAAAAAATCCTAATTGCAAACCCATGCTTGCCATATATTAGTTACTCCTTTTTACTTGAGTCTATTCCATTGAGTTAGTATCTACTGTGTGCCCATGCATATCTACAGTATGTACCTACACTTACATACATATGTATACACATCAGATACAATATAACTCAACCTCCTCCAACTTGGAATTTGGAATCTACAAGTCACAAAGGCTTGTGGTCAATGTAAGATTACGTCCAAGTTGCAAAACCAGTAGCATGGTCTGGGATATTGTCGTAATAGAGATTTTCTCTTTCATCTCTGCATCTCTCTCCCTATCCATCTCTCTAGTCAAGCATAATGGGAAACGTCCAATAAAAATTCATAAAGGACATACTACAGGATGGTGTTTTATGACATTTTTATATTTCACCATGTACCTTTTATCTTCCCCTCATTTTATGACATTTAGCACTCAAGATTTGAAAACATCCCTGGGTCTCCAACTCCTTCCCTGCCCCATCCCAGAGACACCGACTCTCTTCAATTCAACTGTTATTATCCCCATTAGCATTGATTATGTATTTCGTGGGTACATGCGTAAGCGTAGAAACACACACACACACTCACAATCACAAGGCAAGTCATAAATGATACTCATTCCAGAACCACACAAACGCAATAAGGTCATAAATGCGTAACAATTAGAGTCACTACGGCCCCGCCAATATAGATACTACAGTAACGTGAGCAATGAATGCTTCACAGACAGAAGCATTTTTTAATACTCCACAATATAATAACTGCTTTTGCTACCTTTGAATAATTAAATACCCGTTAATTCTGTGAAATAAAATATTTCCCTCTGTACACAAACAATCAACTCCCCATATCATCTCTATAGTACAGACCCAGAGCACTAGGCACAATCGTATGTAGATATCTCAAGCAAGGTAAGTCATTCAATGATAACAGCTGAGAATCCCATTTAAATTTTGCATTGACCTAAACTGTTCAATAGGAGCACACACACACACACACACACTCACAAGGCACATCATAAAGTATGTAAACAGTCCTATAGTAAAAAATTACCCTTAACAACAACAACTTCATTCACGTCTAGCGTCCTCACGTATCTACATACCACATACAAATACATACGTGCACAAAGACAGTTAGGTTTAAAAAGGTGTAAGAAAAATTACTGTAGCTTGTATATAGTCATAGGAGACGAAATGAGCCCTCATAATCACATACAGATGACGAGAGAGACGGAGAGACCACTGCACACACAGACCGTATCAAAGTCAGAGACGGCATCACCTCTGTGAGAACGGGAACGTGTGCAAATCCGCCGTGAAATAAAAAAAAAATAACAGCAACACAGTTGTTGCTGAAGACATGAAAACTAAGAGCGTGTTACACATTGTCAGAGATGCGTAACAAAAACACCAAGTTTAACCAAGGCAAGTAACCAATACGCTACACAAATATGTATCAGCGACGAAAAGAAAAAAAAAATAAATTCGCCATCCATTGGGAACCTACTTTTGTCCCACTATCTCCGTAAATAATTATATGTGCATTTTATTTATGGTACTTACCCTTGTATGTAGTATGTATGTATGTATCGGAGTATATGTATGAGCAGATTCTATGTAGTCCCTGTATCTCCGTACATGCTATTAAAAGGCATAACTTTATAGAAACACGTGCACACTTCCATAGGTAAAGGGGGGAAAAAACTGTAATAGTAAACCATGAAGCCGAAATTGAGATTAGCCTTCCTTGCACCAAACATAGAGCCATTGTAAAATAGTTTGTTAAATTGTTCATGGATGCACTCATTACTGCACATTTTTCTCATCAAAACATATTTAGTCAGACAAGTTCGCTTGGTTTTGGTTTCTCGTTCTGAAAACGTGGTTATATTTTTCCTATCGTATCAACTCCTATGTATGTACTTATAATCTACAGGATGGGCATATAGTAAAGGAGTTTAAGTCCTGTCGTCGTGACAGGCAAAGAAAATGAACGTTGCTCCAATGCCCAAGTTCATCCTCATGTTGATTATAACACTTTATGCTCATTCATTTCTCACTCATTACTCCAATATATAGGTTCCTCCAATATGGTTTACCAGAAACTGAATCAGACCATAGAAAATTTAGAAAACCTCTTGCTAGAAGAGTTCCCTTAGTACTAGAAACTCTTCCTAGTCCAATTCATACATCTATCTACATTAAAAAAAACAATGCCGTCAAATAGGATTACAAGCAATACAGTATAGCAAGATTCACTATTGAAAAGTAAGTAACGATAATTTGAAACTTAGTAGCTTGAAGGAACACAGAGAGCGATCAAATAAGTAAACCAATTCCTGTGGAGATACAAAAAAGCAGGTTGGTTGACTCTAACACCATGATTGTTCTAGTGCATTGCAATTTTATGACTCTGACAAGGGAATGGTTATACTTTTAAAATGTATAAATCTGACCCCTTGGAACTCTCGATTGTGAGATACATAATCATCAGAAACGTTTTGCTAATTCCAAAAGAGACAGACAACACAGAGCAGAGCTATGTACATGGCTATTACAAACTTTGCTCATGTAAAAATGAACCTGTAACAACATGAGTTCTGATTTTATTTGTAATCATCCTACTCTACAGAGAAGCCAGAGATGATCATAAATAAGGCAGAGTGGAACAAAATGGCTTGATTGCAATTTTTCAATATTCCTCCTCTGTATAAAGGGCTCTGTATAGTGGAGTTGAGTCTATATACACACCATGACGTCTATAGACACAGGTTATATTAAATTATGAAATGATCAAATGTAGGCACAGGTAGGCACAATATATACAGTACAGCTAGCCTGGCTCAGGTGCATCAAGGATAGTGTTTTATTGTGCATGGGCTCAAGTTTTATTCTTATCCATGACGTCCAACGAAAATTCGTTTTTGATCAACCATCAATTCACGACTGAGTTTCTAATCTCGTTTAGCAACAGCAACAACAACAACAGCCACAACAACAATATCACCCAGTGCCGTCCAAAGTAACCAACTACATGGACAAGAAACTACACCCAAATAATCCAATTTTGATTCATCTAACCTTTACAGTCCTCAGACCATGTAGTTTTGTATTTCATCAAGAACAATAATTCCTGGCATGAATCATACTTGTAGCATGAGTCGCATTATAAATGGATCCTACTCCTTTATTATTATTATTATGTAGATCTTGAGTAGCTGGTGCTCAGTCAACAAAATGGTAACCGCCAAAAGTCTCCTCTGGGTGGACAGTAGTAATTAACATACGGAACAGAAGAATAGCAAATGCCCCTGATAAGTCAAAGTCTTGTCAAAGCTAATCATGCCGCTCAGTTACGTACAAGTACAAGTACTACTACTATTTACAAGTACGTACTTTTCATAATAATCTTCATAGAAGAGAGAGAGAGAGATAGAGAGAGAGAGAGAGAGAGAGAGAGAGAGACTCCCACTGAACTACTGACTACTGATCACCTGCATAATTCTATTTAATACATTCTATAGAATAGATAAACTACACAATCCATAAGTAACGAGATCACTGGGGAGATATAATCCCATAGTTGCGTTGTCTTGTGACTTGTGAGCTAAAAAGGGTTGAGTAAAGTTACTCACATTTTATTTAATCACAATCAAATTCAGCCTTTACAAATAACCCAACACATTTAGCCCCAGGCTGTACAGCAGCTATTGGCATTTGAAAGACATGTATAAGAGAGCTTTGGGTGCAGGGATCTCCGTGGGGCTATAACCTTAAAAACATTTCACCTCCTCCGATACTCAGCCTACGAGTTGAGTAGATAATGAATGACATAAGTAAAAATAGCTATTTTACATTGGAGCGTGTCCCTTATTTTGTTTCCCTTTTTTATTATTATTGGAGAACAGGAATGATATAGTTAATACAGTTACTTGAGCACAACCTCCATCCACCGTTTCAATTATGCTCCCCTTTTGATAATTACCTTGACTCAGATTATTAGGCGGCTAGGACAGTGTGCACAGTAATTGAGTTGAAATGCACCAAGTCAAATTGCATAATCAATTACAATCTGGTAGAGACTAAATCGCGCATAAATTTTATTAAAAATATCTACGTCAGATACATAATTACCTAATGGAAGAAACGGTCTATTATAATATGCACACTTTGCACAAAACAAAAAACAAGGAACAAGGTTTCACCCAATCCTCAATATTATACCGTAACTAAAAGTATATAAGTATAAAGGCAAAAAATTATCGAGAGTCATGTTTACCTCGTAAATTCTCTTTAGACTTATAGTCCTCCCCTTCGTACCTTTTAAGTTAAATCAGGCATTCACAAACAAGTACATATCTACATAAGTACGTATGTATGTATGTACAGTGCTGTGGATACATGTTATATGGAAATTTAATTTGTACGCAATCAATAAAAGACTTTTTTTTTTCAGGGCATAGAAAGAAGAAAAAAAAAAGGCCGTGAATTATTATAACACTGTCTCTTGCTTTTGCCTAATCCACGAGTAAATCAGCACTAAAACTTTATAGGAACGCATACTGTCCGTACATATACGTAGGTACAAAATGCAAGAACCAGGAACATGAAATCTTGCAATCAGCCCATTGGGAAACTGCACTTATCCCCACTAACTTTTGATTTTTACTTGAAGTTGCCACACCAGTAGTAGTGTCAGAGCAAGGTAATGAAAATAAAATGAGTAAACCAAGAATTAAATACAAGTCATAAGATAGGGAACTACCGCATTCCGATATACCACCTCCAATATCATTTTAATTCAAGAAAGTAAGTCTTTATCACCCACAGTTCCTTTTCACTGTCAAAAATCTCATGGTAATTCTCCTCCACACAAGGGAATCATCAAATCAATCCAAATTACTTTCCTCACTACTATATGACTCGCTGACAGTCCCTGATACCAAGATTTGAAATTGGATTTCATTTTTTTTTAACTCCTCATCTCGATCGTTTTTCCTAAATTTTGACCATTGCCAGTAATTACATACTCTCGGAGAAGGTAAATTTGAACGTAGGGCTCAAACGCTTGATTTTTCTGGCTTTGCAAGGATCATGTATCTATACGTGATCAATGCATCTACTTATCCTCATATGTGAGCCTTCAAGGAGTAATTATATGTATAGTTGAGTATTTTAAATCTAGCACGTTTTCCTTTTCGTTAAGGATAGAGAAAAAAAAACTTTTCACACATGGAAATTAAGTGTAACGATATATGAGAGAGATTGGAGGGTCTAGTAACTAGAACTGCTTGTATGTATAAGTAATACAAGCACCTCATACATAGCTCAAGTCGAGTTTGTAGGTGCACTTTTCACGCATTCCGCAACACATTTTTCCGATTTACGAACCCAAGCGAAAAGATTGAATTTTGTGCTCATACACGCTCCACAGTTTGAATGAATGAGGGAGCAGATATAATTATCTCTGTGTGTATATAATTTTTGTCCCTATCTAGTATCTATATAATGCTTGTACATACTGGACTTATACTCTCCTCACTTTACAGAGCACACACACACACACACACTTCTTACAACCACAACCGTATTGATCACTCATTACATACCAGCCGCAGGATTAGTACGGACGTATAAATATCCTTCCTATAGTACCCAAGCCCTCAGTTCTAAAGCACGGCCTTTGGAACAGTGCTATAGTTAAATGTTACATCCCAGGGATACATGTACATACAAAATGACACGTAACTTGTGTCCGCCTGTGGAAAAAGAACTTGAAAAGCAACAGTGCTTTTAAGCACAAGCCTGTATGCAAATTAATATGTATAAATATAATCCATTGTTATTGTTTCGTTACCATGCCCGTCCACTCACAGTCAAGTATGTAATTGTCAAGTTAAAGATTGAGGCTGTAACGAATCGACATTACTACAACAGCCCTAGTCACTATGTATATAAATAATGTCTCACAAACCACACGAGCGGAGTTGTAGAATGCTCCAACAACAAGAGTAATTATGTATATATGTAATACTTAACTGGATATATAGAAGAGAACTGGGACATGAGTGTCTATTGAGTATTGGTAATTTGTTAAGACTAAAAATTGAATTGCTAATTTTCACTGACGATTAATTACACGGTTATCAATTTAGAAAGAATGGCACACAAGACGGACGGGCCAGAATAAGCGGGTGACTGACTGTAATCCTTAATCTCGGCTCTCAGAGTGGAGTCCCTAATCTGTCTGACCATCAGGACACACGTACGAGAAAGAATAGAACTCATCGTCCACATTTGACTGTCTTTTCGTCAGAAATGTTACAGAGTAGAGACAGGCCGAGGGGATCTACCTGTGCATTCTAAATCCTGGGCTCACTCCTCCTATAATAATTATTACTTATCCGAACTTTACCACAGGTTAATTATATGAAAACATGATGATCTGTCGTGAACCTGTTGGAGACATGTCAGTAGTAGTCAGTTGAGAAGGGACGTTGATTTCAATTTATTATTATTTACGGTCAAATGTAATATTAGCGGGATTTTGAAAGGATATTCCCATCAGGTTTGATTTGGAAAAAAAGAGAGGGTCCTTGCATCATATTTGTATATTGGAGTCAATAATAAAAAGTTTTTCTCCTTGTTGATCTAAGTGCTGCAGAGAGCTGTTGAATCAATTACAGACCTTTAATTTATTGTATTTAGCACCAACCCTTATGTCATAAAGAAGTGGAAATCTTTCCTATTAATTTATTTACTATCATTACTTTTTTTTGCATAACAATAAGACTTTGAAGTTTAAAAAATATCTTGTTACAATCCACACAATTGAGGCCTATTGGAATAATTATGTAGAGTCACAGTAAGGTTACGAGTGTCTCATGTCTCATATAGGCCCGCAGCGTGTACACACCAATAATAAGTGACTGATGTACCCCTAAATTCAGGTAATTGCAATTTAGTGGTTACACAGAGTCACACACACACACACTCACACACACAAGCCGCCTTATTACTTTATAACCTCTGCTCCTTTTTTTAATGAAGCCTCCTACAGAAACCTACTTGAAACCCCAACCATCGATATGCGTAATCAATGAGATTTGCTCACATTTAGTATATAACCTAGGCCAACATCAGTTCCACAAGAGATAGATACACATATTGTAATGGAGGACTTCAGCTCCCCGGAATGCTGACATGATGAACGATACGGTCAAGCCTTCTCGTAATCCAAACAAATAATAATGGGATGCTGTAGGAGGACACTGAGACATATGAAATGATAAATCGATATACAGGTGAGTTAACACTAATAAATGAGTTTTTCCTACCGCTTGTTATTTCTCCTTCATCAACCAACTTATGAATAAGTCATGGAATGAGTTAAAGGCGTTTTTTCTCATTCATGTGTATCTACATATCCCCCTATCTCATCATACACATTTTTATGTATGTAGATACATACGTACTCAGCTAGAGTACACACGAGTAAGTCTGTATCGACTACTACTGCTGTGGCTCACAACAGTCTCTACTGGTTTGGGAGAATAAGAAACAAGAAAAGTTGAAGAACTTTGAACTTTCATTGAATTGTTATTATTTTGTTGGTAGTAAACAGTATTTAGATTCTGTAGTACTATTTAATATGCAATTAATTTATGGATGTATATTCCTGCAAGAGGAGTATGTATACGTGACTAGGAGCTCTGCATTTCCACACGGATACATAGCAATGATGGAGATTACACTTGAAGCACTTGCCTCAACCACTACCATCAGGTCCGCAATAATGGTAGGAGCTCATTGATCATTGGATGATTACGTTGGAAAGGATTTTATGCTGGTTTCGTATATATGTGTGCATGTGTGTGTGTGTGTATGTGTGTGATTGTGTATGTGTATGTCTGCATCTACAACTACCACGCTATATGTGATGCATGTGTGAGCATACAAGTCAGGGAATTGAGTTTATTGTAAGATAGTAAGTCGAGTAAGTAAGAGCAGAATAACATAGTGGCAGAAATGTTGTGTGAACTCAATTAGAAATATTTGCCTCGGGAGGCCCTTCATCATTTCGTCTTGTTCGTCAAATTTCGTGTCACTCACATTTTCACTGGCTGCCAAAGTCAGCCCTGACGAACTGCAATAGCAGGTTATGTGCAAGAAAATCTATAGATTTCTATGCCTATGCCTCATACTACAATACAGATATTATAATGTTCCGTATAACAAAAATTAAATAATAACCCATATCTGTTGTCTACGGCTCCTTCCACTTCTACACAAATGCATGCATATACAAACACACACACACACACACACAGATAGATATACATACTCACTCTCCCTGTTTATAATTATTTAAAGTTCCGAGTCTATGGAGACTGAGACACAGTACAGGACGAGTGTAGTAAATATACATATAAGTCAAGTAACAGAAAGGAATACATGAGGGAACGCCTGAATAGCCTATCAAACTCGTAGATTGCAGGAGCAGGTGCTCATTTATTCATTTTTATGCTTCATAAAGACCATTTGTATATTTTATCCCCACAAAACCCATGGACATAAATTCCCTCCTTTATTCTTCCCAAGTACTGTAAGAACGTAATAGTAATAATAATTTCCAGTTTTCTAGAAAAACCACCCAAAGATTCCCTCTTTAATAAATAATTCAAAGATTCATCCCCCCTTTAAAAAAAAGTTGTTTCTGGTTTTCAGTAATAAGAATTTGCGGCAATGGAAAGAAAAGTCATGTAATGATCCCATGTATAATAAAAATGTCCCTTCACAATAAGGCTCCTTCAGCTGGAGCCATACCCTCAGTAAGAATAATAGATTTTGCTCTTTAAAGGGAGCAAGTTCTGAATGACCTTCCTCTATGGACGGTAATATTTTCTGTATTTGTGTCTATAAATTTTAAAAATAGACGTCCTTCCTTTTAAAGGGTTTAATGTTTCATAAGGCTAACAAATATTTTGAATGGAACGAGAACGAAAGGGACAGACGAGAGTTGGAGAGAGAGAGAAAGTGTTTTCATATATACAGGTGAAAAATGTCTACCTGGAAGGCCTTCAAAACCTTTAAAGAGTTGATAGGAGCAAAGGAAAGGGAAATGCATGGACAAGACCTGAAATTCTTTGAAGCCATTAACAACCACAGAAAATAGGCTTCCTCACTTTTTGGATATAGACCAGGTTTCTATACAAAATCCCATGTGTATAATTGTACATACAGTACTTATGGAAATGCACTATTTTTTTCTCCTGTCCTCCAATGAAAGTGAAGACGATAGTTAAGTCCAAGCTCACAACACCCCTTTGCATTATCCCCATAATTTATTACACATAAATAATTTGATAATGAAGGAGGAAAAAACCGAACTTCCAGGGAAGAGCCTTCTCCCTCACCCGCCTCTTTACCACTTTCCTAATAATTCAAATCTCTCTGGAAAAAAAGCTCGTTGAGAAAGGAAGGTCTTAAATTAAATGCTCTTTCCCCATATATCCATATATTGACGACCACAACATGATTACATGATCCTGGTTGGTGGCTAATCTCCTCTTCCAAAGCTATAACCATTACGAGAAGAAACATCCTCGTAAAAGGATCTACACTCTCTGTAGTGATAATAATACAAGTGTCTTCCATTTCCTGAGCAGAGCCTCTTAACCTCCCTCCCGTGTATGAAAAGCCGTATGAAAAGCTGTACGGAGTCAATGGGGAATTATGAGGGTAGAGAGTGGATGATACATTACTCCTTAATGGCCTTCAATGGTCGGGGTCATCTCATTCATTTCTCATTTTATATCGGTTCATTTAAGTTAGGAAAATTCCCTAATTTTAGGTAATCCTTCGGTTCCAACCCTTGGCACAGACACAGACCCCTAACTCCCTATCCTTAAACCTTATATTATTTATTTACCAAAAGTTAACCTCCCTTCAACTTGGGCTCCTCGTCGGTCTCACAAGTTTAATTCAATAAAAGCTCTTTGATCTCACCCCAACGAAATGCTCATACCATTTACACCAAACATTATCCCCGCAGATACCTTCATTGGTAATGGTAACCCTATCCCGATTATGATACAATCTTGGAATAATTGTTACATTTTGAAAACATCTCTAAATCATCTTCTGAGGAGACTCTGCTCTCGGACTCTGAAGAGCAGGGAGAGAATTGAAAAGATCCTCGGACCATCTCAAGCCGGCACTTACTCATATGACCTTTTTAAATGAGCGTTTATGAACAGGGGTTACGTTCTTCGAAGGGTGTCAACATTACAAATTGCATTTTTTTTCTCAGTCGTCCCTGCATATACTCTCTGCCAGGTGCTTCCCACAGAGGAGAGCGGTTCCGTGAGTGACGGTGCAAAGTGGATGGCAAAATGGCTTATTACACAATAACAATGTAATCATACACGTCCCTCTTTATTATATTAATAGGAAGGTGGCTTCCCTATGACACACTTTATCATTATTCTTCAGTCCGGTGGAGCTATACAGATAGTCTATACTCCATACTGTTCCAAGCCCATTCAATATTCACACCTCCTCTCCCAGTCAAGTTTTATATAGTCGTGGCATTTTGTTATTTTTTTTTCCTCGAAAAAAAAAACAAACTCACACATTGGAACACTTTTACATGCTAATTAAATATGATGTACATTGTTTGACTGTACCTGACCCAATACCATCTCCTAGTACATAAAGTAAGGCGCACTAATAATTATTACAAGTTTTAGTAACCCACTGTAATTTATCTATAGATACTTATAGTTAGATACTTAAAATACGTGTTTGTAATTATGTATCCACTTGTGTAAATGTCCGTCAATCATATCCTCTTTCTTTTATGAAGATTCCGTGAGTTATAATCTCACAGCTGTTATTTTTAGCTCGCTTTATTAGGTTATTAGGCTAAATTACTGTCCACCTTTTGTCTCACGTTTTAATCAATAGCCCATGTGCCTATAATCCTTCAGTGGTATTTTCCAAAGGGATATAATTAAGCCCTGTGAGTAGCCTCCTTTAAATGTTCTATGTACATATCTATTTATATGAGTGTCTCTGTATGCAAACACCCTAAAAGAAATGCTCACTTACAAAAGGGTATGGATGAACAAACACACTCACACATACATTCATGTATAATATATGGACTCTATAGGGAAATATATAGGAACAACCAAAGAAAAACATTTCAAGAGATCACTTCCTCATTGAGAGCCCACAAATGTTTTAGCTCTGTAAGGACCATATCATTAGTTCTGGACTTGCAAGCACCGATTGTATAAATACATGTTCACTCATGATTAGATTAGTTCAATCAACTCCTTACCAGAAAGAAAAAATCCACCCTATAGACGGTCAGTCATACAGAGCCAGTATAATTATGAGATACAAAAGTGCATACTCACTGACAGGAGTCGTTTGTACAGAGAGGAACATTCCTCCGTTAAATTAGCAACGATTATAATTTCACATTCGTGACTGCATCAGAATTACCTGGTGCAGTCAATATAAGGCCAAGTTTTCAGATTTGAGATAATCAAAAGCATGTTGTTGATATGGGGTGGTGCCACTCCTCAAAAAAGCAAACTACAAAATATGAACTCCTACCATGCCACACACAGAAAATCCAAGCGTGCATACACATACGAAGCCGAACAAGTTATGGGAAAGAGTAGATACATAACATTTTTATCTATCTGTAATCGAATTAAGAGAAATTTAAATCTGAAAGCTGGATTAATCAAATTAATGCAGCCATTATCCCTAATCGTTGAGCTAATCCCAAGTGTAAATGTAAATTAGGAGGAGATTAGTTAAAACTTTGTAAGTCCCATCTATAAAGAGTTCCTCATCAGGATTCTAATTCCCTCCACAATCTTGCACTCCCACTATAAATACAATAGGAATAATGGATACGGCAAACATACATACAGACATGAGATTGATAATGACCCCAGGTCCAACCGGGAGACTACAGGTAAATAATCTTCAGCGTATATTATTTAGCTCAAAGTATCTATTTATAATAAAAGGTTCTCTAACAAAACTGTTCACTTGAAAAGAAAGTGGCCTTTTATTTTTAGCTCCTGTGAGAACGAATGACTGAGACCTGGGACAGAACCTACAGTATGAAACCATTTGGAGGAGATAAATCTCTTAAGCTATAAGGAGTGTAACAATAATAATTATTACAGTTGCATGGAAGCATATCCAATGGGGAAAATCCTCTGAAGTTTATATACATAGTGTATCTGTGAGAAATAAATGCTTTTGGTAGTAATTTGTGTCCCACTATTAAATGACTATATCAATCGGAATGAGTCGCCTCCTAACCTCCGTGTCCATACTAAAGCCACGGAGCCTAATCAGCATGAAATTCTTGTTCATATGAAATTATTGAGTAATTACTCAAAAATCTTTGAATTGCACATGTTTAAATAGCCCTTGTACATATGTATGTATATGTGGACACAGTACTGAAAACATCACGTCAAATATGTACCAGTCATGAGGGATGAAACCCTTCCAAAGTACAATCCTATGGCTAGCACCCATCATTAGCATTACTACCTAAAATACATCTAAAGAATAAGAAAGACTGTAATTTTGAGAGCTGTGAGGTTGTGACATAATTAATGCATCCATACTCTGTGTATGAAAGAGCTCTCATCTACAGCTAAATGTTGTCACGGGCTAAAATGCCGACCACACCCGGATTTTATAGTGGAATTATTACATCTCATTTAATAATTCCATTTCTGTACGAGAGAGAGAGAGAGAGAGAGAGAGAGAGGGAACAAGACAAAAAATACAATAATTCAGGGATATTTCAACATATCCTTACAGAATCCATCAAGAGCATTGGAAGTGACTGAAATAGCCTTATCAAGCCCTCCCTAATCGCTCTAAATTGCTCTAAATTCCTTGAATATTAGAAAAATATTCTATTTTCATATTGAGAATTCCCATTCAGTCAGAACTCACTCAATGCTCCCTTGGGACACCTGAGATGATTGTGAGCGTTATTATGGGATGTGGTGTGTTGTGTGTATGATAAGAGATTAGCATTGTCAATTATTTTGTTGACACAATGCAATGGATTGAGTAAAGTGTTATTATTTGCAAAAAGCTTTCATTTATTTTTCAACGACACCCTTTGCAAAGGCATATGCATGTAATTATCCTATGGAAGGGAATTCTACCAACTGTATGTACATACATATGTATCTACGTAGGTTGCACATTCTCGATCCATCCCAGTACATATGTACATACTCTCGTGTACAGAAGTACTCCTTCAGAGTCAATCTCACATCTCTCACCATACTTCGAACTAGATCCACAGAGGTAATTGCTATACTCAAAGGACAGAGTACACATATGGAATTGCTGTTGAGCCTATCACTCATATACATGATAGGTGCGTATTAACCTTTGGTAATTATTGTACTCTTGGAGGGAGTATATAGTAAATACATTTGATATTTCTAGGTATATGTATATCTATACATACATATGTTTGCATTGCACATCTCAAGCACGCCATTCACAACAAGAGCCTCCTGTCCCTGCACCCTCCATCATACTAATATGTGTAACTATTATACAAGCCCCATTGTTTGATTCATTAGGCTCACTTATTCTCTCTATGACTTTAATGGAAGGTAACTAGATTACATTGTAGGGACAAGTCCTGGGAGTATACATACATACATGCAGACATGCATTAAAAGCTCTAAATCAATACAATGAAACACTTTATTATTTTCGCATTCCCAATGTTCTATAAAAATACATGGAGTCCTGTATAGAGACGTACAGGCACAGGCACTACCACAGGACGTGTAGCACGAGAGAGAAAAAAAGAAGTTGCGAAAATTAACATGCGATAATATACGCATGCATTATTGCATATGTATGTGAACGTTCTCTATAAGGAACTTTATAAGGAAAACACATCCCATGGTTTTGCAGTTAAGAGAGTTCCCTACCCATGTGGGATCATTATAACTGTAGCAGTCTACCACGTTGGCAGTTACATTTTTTTTGGGTTATGCCAATGTTATCCAATGCTGTAGGCCGGCTCTGCACTTGTGTGCAGTTACTCTACTGCTCCTCACTCACTCGATCACAATCAGACCACTACTATAAAATGAGTGTGTAATAATAATAAACTAAGGAATGGCTTGGGTCAGAGCAGGTACATATGTGGAGGTTGGTCTACAGTATTCTGTAGAGGAGTGTGTAAAAAAACAGAGCCTTGTAGGAATTCGGGTTTGCACATACACTCAAGCATATGGTACAGTCTATATACTTACATATAAAAAGTATTACAAAAGGGATCTGTACACAAACCAGGTAGAACTGTGTCTCTGGGTAATTGTAACAAGAATAAAAGATAATAATAATAAGTTCATTGGAATATAATCTCTTTGAGCAAGAGCCATAGAATGACAATAGAAGATCATAAGCAATGTTAAGATTAGGAAGGAGGGATAGTATGTGCATGGTAAGATTTGAGCAATTGAGAACGAATCTCTGCCACTCTTGTTTTGTGTACATAGTCTCCATATACATACATACAACTCTTGTATTTAAAAAAAAACTGTAATGGTAATGGCTGGATTTTATTCCGTAATGTACACACACACACACACACACATTTGTAGACAAACATACACACACTTCTATACAACACATGGTACAATAAACCTATCTCTGTGTTGCTCTATCTTTCTCTCATATCAAGTTTTCTTCTCTTTGGGCTGGGCTTTTTTCTCCGTTTATTTATGGTTTTGCGCTTCATATCTATATCTCGGCAGACAAAGCCTAACTGCCATTGATTCCTAGTACGAAATGAAAGTCACTTATGGCAAACGTACATAAATGTATTTCTAATTTCTATAGATATAATAAGTTACATATATATAGTAGGTTGAATCATACTAACTGTAATTGTTTGCGTAACCAAACACTGCAGATAATCATCTACTTATATTTATATCAGCAAGGAATTCCTGGGTAATAAAATTACGCTTAAAAATAGTATCTTAAGAATGTCATGTTTTTCCCCCTTCAGAGCTGACGCTCCTATGGTATGGTTGGTTATTTGGTGCGAAATTACATGGAGCCCATACGGACTCCACACAATCATGCTCAGACAAAAGTTGATTTTGCGGTTGGGCTCCTGCTCCTTTGATTTGTGTCTCGACATTTTTATGAGAGAAGGATACAGAGCTGCGAAAAGCTATTGAAAATTATCAGTTTTGAAAGGGAGACAATACAAACCTTGATTTGAGGGAGTCGGATCTGAGTAAACAAAGTTAGTCAAATTACTGGCTTTTGTATTCCCTTACGCAATTTTAGCCTGAATTTCTATATGAGCCCTTTCCGATGACAATATAACTATTCAATCCATGGCAGTTAGAAATATATGGAGACTATAGGAGAGCCCAGAGCGTACATAGGACCTAGGCACGTATCTATACTGTAGGACCTTTCCATAAGTAGCCTCTCAGAGTTTTAAAGCGAGCCAAGGTAAAGAATAAAAAAATAAAAAATAAAATCCACACCGCAGTATCTACGAAATTGCTCCTGATTGTTCCGTATAGACTCTCACAATGAACGACATGTAACTCGTGTTACCTTTCTCAAAGACTCCAATTGCTAGTTTTTCATGACGAAAAAACACGAGTTCATGAAAAAACCATGCAATATTCATGTCAACTTTACTTTTTATCTCCACTAAATCCTGCAAAGTTTGACAAGTCCTGAATTTGGCAATTTTATTTTCCATAATGTGTCTCGTACTAACGTTCCGTCATTGGCTACCCTACACTACCTCCTGTAATAATTGCTTTCCACACACTGTATCAACTATCCCTTTCATAGCACATTAGTTGCAATATTAGTGGATAGTTACGGGGAATAATTGTCAAAGTTGGGGAGGCTCAATTTCCAAAGGATTTCAACGTCCTAAATTCTATTTACGATGACATAAGTGCAAAAAGGATTGTAAGGCACGTTTTGACTTAATTCCCTTCAAAAATTATTATTTTCAATAGGGATTTTTATCTAATCCTGAAAATTAATGCACACGCTCCAAGCAAATGAACATACCTATTGTATGTATGAGTCATGTATTTTTTTACAAGTACACATTCCGGACAATTATTGGATGATCCCGTCCCCTAATTCCCACAGAGAGCTATTGGGAACAACCATTAGAAAACCTCCAGGGAATCAAAGAACGGTTCTCAATCCTTAAGCTTTGAGAATTGTCTCAAGTTTGTTGTCAATATAAATTTTTAGGGGGAAAAAATACAAGTAATACAAATGTTCAGCTCAGATTCAAAACCACACACACACACACACATACACACAAAGCAAGAGCAATATTCCACGCATTACATTTTATTGCTGTCTATTATCGTTTCTCTCTTCTAGCACAAGAAAAAAAATAAAATCGTATGTACATGTCAAAACATGAAGGATGTCCATACAGCGTATGTCATTAAAATAGGAAAAAAGAATTCAATAAAAATCCCACAAGCCCACACGATATGAAGTCAAAGACTGCAAAAAAAAAATAAAACTTTTACATGTAGTAATCTCTATTAAGAATGTGATGTTACATATATGTGGGGACGCGTGTTTTCCATAAAATGCCCTACATATAGGTATGTTCCATTAAAAAATGACACTTGACAGTAACATTGCAGGAGCAAATGGAGGAAAATCTGTGACTCTCATCTGTCATATATGGTTACGTCTATCTATCTATCTATCTATGTGTGTGGAATGGAAAGGAAATACAAAGATTCCCACTTTGGGTTACACTTTACAGCGTGGAATAACTACCCTGAGAGATCCTCCATACATACAGGCAGAGTGACTACAATTTTTCTCTTACAACAACAGCATCTGGGAATAAGACACATTTTGTGCAGAGAGCCCAACTCCATATAACCTGCCCGCAATCAGAGTGAGGAGAAGTAGTAATCCTCAGAATACATATGTACATACATCCTCATCCTTAGGACACACCACAGAACTATGGGAATAACGTGTCTGATACACTTTTTGAAGTTATCAAAAATCCAATAAAAGATGACATGCTCTCATATGGGCCCGTTGATGAGTGCAGTGGGGCTTCGTGTCTGTGGCTCAAGTATACACTCACAACAGCAGGAGAGGAGTTATAGTAGGAGCAAATAACAGAGAGATAAAGTTTACACAGCCTACAAGGTTACCATGCGTAAACAGAGTCAGTAGTGAGAAGAATAAATGCCAATAAATCGGGTCGTCGGCTCATTGTCAGTACAAAATAATACTAAAGCCACCGTCTAATATATAAGAGATCCGTTTTGAAGCTACAAACCCTAATCTTTATCTTAAACCCTCAATCAAGGGCTAATATAAGCATCACTCTCATAAGAAGGAACTTAACGTGGAAGAAAACAACCGTAGGACTTGAAGCCAGCTCTGAATACTGTTGTTAAATATGCGAAACGTTAGGAGTAATTAGCAAATCCTTTGAGTTTTCTTTCCTCATGTCAAATCAAGTCACTTCATCTTCTTCGTAGACCTTTGGAAAGAAACCTTCCCTAAAGGAAAAACTCTCGGTAAAGTAAAAGTCCCCTGAAAAAAAAAATTAATCCTTCCGAATTTGGTCATACGCTACTGACCTGAAATACCATGACAATCTTTATTTGTGTGGAAACCCAACACTACTTGTACTTCACAGTTTAGAAACAATATATATATGCAAATCCTATAGCTCACAAACAGCTGAACAAATAATATACTTTATTAGCTCACGGCTCTCACGCTGACGCTATATACCCAACCACATTTCATTAGTAATTATTACCAAAAATATGGACAAGGCCGTCCAATAATTATTATGGATAACTTGAACCTCTCCACTACTATTTACATGTAATATAGCAGTTGCTCCTGTAATTTTGTCCTAGATATAACCATAGTATCTACAATGTACAGTACTGTATTTCTTGAATACAAATAATCCACATAATTATCCATGTTGTAATATTTAATAAGGCATTTAAATTACGCTCCTGTCGTGCAGAACAGAGGGATAGGAAAATGCATTTTTCAACCCAAATAATACAAAAAAAAATCCTTCATTAAATTATCTAAACCTCAGAAAAAATTACGGGAATAAAAAACACTTGCAAGCAAACAGAGCAAATGAAATGATACTTAAAGGACGGGGAGTCAGTCAAGGGGCAATCACTTATCTGTACGTATGTAAAGTAAAAGTTGGCTAATTGTAAATACTCCCCTGCTAATGAAAATCCGAGGTGTCGCAACTACTTGAGAATTGAACCAAACTTAATTATGTAGCTACATATAATTACAGGGGGCACATTTCGCACGTATGTATTTACAATGTAAACAACCAAATTAAGGAGCCCTTATGTTCTCATAACGTTCCAAGTCTCAAGGCGCAGAACAAATGGAGAGAATTCCTCCTGATATTTTAAATAAATAGAATTAAAAGTGCTAAAGTCTCTAAAAGCCCGACGCTGACAGTGTTGGAGCGTCCACTATGTCCACGCTATTTAATTCTCTCTCTCTCTCTCGAGAAAAAAAAAGGATACGTTTAAAGAGCAAAGTATAACTATGACCGCAAAAAGAAAAAATAATATGCTTAAAAAAATTACACTTGGAAGAACTGGAATAGATTTAATAACATAGCGTTCGAGTTTACTTGCGGTCAAACAATTGTAGTAATTACCTGGCAATTCCTCACTCGCGAGTCACACTATGGGTTTAAATATAAACTTGACATGTCCGAGGAGCTACATGAAAATGTACACACTTTGGTGTATACACGCTCGTCTAGAGCTCTGTACCATTGTGTGAGAAGTAAGTGCGGATGATATAGATACAAATTGTATACGGACTACACAGACACACAATTCAGAGCGCTAACAAGTTTGTAAGCAAATTCCAAGTCGTCAGCGTCGGTCAATTTACAATACTCAGCGTACTCACACACACACACACACACACACACACAGACACACAGACAAAGTGGAATATGAGGTCATTTTGGAGTAACGAGTAAAAAATCATAAACTTTTCCTAACCTACTTACTCATGCAAGTATATTACAGAAATAAATAGATACGAGCAGCGAAGATGCACTTGATGAGTCCATGTCCATAGTACGTATAACGTAATCCAATGAGCAGGAGGAGTGCGTGTGTACATGCCAGAGTCCACACAAAGTCCCGTATATAAATATAGAAACTATTCCTCACCCTTATGCACATAATTACATGAGCATACATATGTACATTCCGTACATACTACAAGAACTATCCATACAGGTATCATACTATCATAAAACCAAGGAGTTCACCACAACACACACGCCAAGACTAACAGACTCTCTTTCCCATATGTAATTTTTAGAATGTACGGAAAAATCTACGGATGCTATTTATTGACAATGTATACTGCCAAGAATGAATCCCAAGCCATCAACATTGAGAGGAAAAAATAGGAAACAATACTATAAGCAACCATTGTGTTACCAACTGGAAACAAGTTTGCATATAATTATATATGTCCCTTAACCAAGATTTTTATAACAATCCAACTATTGTCATCTTCCTTCACTTCGCGCTTCCTCCTTCTTCGTCTTCTCCGTCTTTATCGCCAATCAGTTGACAAGTCACAAGCAAGCCTGAGAGTGAGAGAGAGAGAGAGAGAGAGAGGCGAAGGTGAGAGATGAGAGATCTCTAACAATTGTGTGTACGCAAACTCATACAACGGTGTGTATTACACTCACTCTTCATACGAGACTCATCGAGTTTCAAAGATTTAAAGTTTTAAAAAAAACTTTGTAAATTGAGAGTCATCCCTTGACCATATTATAGTGCAGGCTTCTATATAGGAGAGACTTCTGTACAGTAGAGGCTTCTGTACAGCAGAGAATTTTGTACAATAGAGAATTTTATACAGTAGAGAATTTTGTACAATAGAGAATTTTATACAGTAGAGAATTTTGTACAGTAGAAGCTGGAGAAGTTTTAAAAAAAATCTTTTTTTTTGTATTTTGTCAAAGTATTAATTTGCCTACTCAAAACTTGAGAACTAGAGAACATGAGAAGTTCTAATCTTTTAAAAAAAAAGAGACGCAAACAAAAAAAGAAGTAGTAGCAAGTCTATCCTGGAAACTTTAAATCTGAAGAACGAAGCGTGTACTAATAATGATTTACCTGTTAACCACAGGCTGTAAAAGATGTTAGCGCATTTTCTTCCTCCTATCTGTATCTCCACACATTTATATTTGTGTGTAATCTCTGTGGCCTGGGACTGTACAGGTACAGAGAGTGGAGATACAGAGGAGGATGAAGGAGAGCCCTCAGAAGGAAAAGGATACAAGAAAAAATTGAACACTTCCCAAAAGTTTACAATCTCAGTCATCTTTTGCAATACAATTATCTCTGCATAGAATCTCTCAACTGGACTAACCACTTGTTCATGATTAAATCCAAGGCACATCTCCTGATACATAGCTCAGAGAGTGAGAGATGAGAACCAAGTTGTGGTGCATCATGCGTTAAAACTGCATTCATCCTCTTTTTTATCACCAGCTCTGTCTCTGTCTCTCTCTCTCTCTCATTGCTCCTTGTCGTTATTATAACCCTCACTTAAACACATGATTATTACCAAGTTTCTCATCTTTTCAAATAATTTTTTTTTACTTCTTCCTCCCCTTCTTCTCCTTCTTCTCCTTTTTACAGGAAAAAAAATGAATGTAAGAAAAAAATTATTACAATTGCACCTTCACACTTGTTATTTAAATACATTTGGGATACTTCCCCTTTTGTCGTCATACAGTTAGCCTATGAAAAAAAAAGCCGTAACACCTTCCGTCTATTAAGACAAGAACACGTTTGAGAAATGATGTTACAAAAGTATCAATGCATATAGTAGTTTTTGTGTCTTACTTGGCATGTAAAATATATACCTTGGAAAAAAAAATGTGACTTGGAACATTTTCAACATTAAAGGATTGATCAACGACAATATTTCCTGTAATGGTCCCTACATCTCCGCAATCCTCAATCCTCAATCCTCAATCCTCAACTGACACACACTTAATTTTTCTTTTTGTTGAGGATAAAGTCCAATGTAAATAATCTATAATCGACTGTCGGGGACAAGACAGCTCTGAACGATACTACTTGTTTATAGTGTGTGAGAGCTGGTATTGTTAAGTGTAATTGGGAAAATTAAGGTTTTTCCCCCAACTCAAAAAAAAAAAATAATAATAATATGCAAACACACTTATTGAGACGCTTTCCTCATTACACACCACCGATTATGTACTATAACCATCGAATGCTGCGGATATGCGGAGCTGGTCTTAGGAGCACGAGAGCTTTGTTATGATCAACTAACTCTGCAATCATTTCCTTATTCGTGGGTCGGAGACAGTCTATATGTATACACTTTACTTTGGAAATTTCAGGCACACAATGAGAGTCGGAGAAGAAAAAAGGAAATGGAAAGCATATGTAATAATAATACAAAGAAGAAAACGACCAATTATTCTCCGGCCCTTATCATTCTATGTGTACAAGTTTTGGAATGAGTCCGCTACATGCGTAGTCAGGCATGATTTGGTTGAATGGATCGCCAAATAATTCATAGTCAAAGAGTCCACATGATTATATTCTGAACCTCAGGTCTGTATATGTAAGTTACAGGAATTGAGAGGGAAAAGCTGAGAGTACTATTAGTACTTGAGTAAGATATCCTACCACTAAAAATCCTTTAAGAGGAGATACCGGACTACAAGAACTGACCAACACAATGACATGACATGTGCTCATAAAATTCATCATAGTGATACAGACACACACACACACACACACTCACACACACACACACACACACACACATACAACACACAACACACACACACGACACAATCAAAAATGATAAAGTTGTTTCAACTGAAATGTGAGAAGGAAAACTTTATGTGTATAGATACTCCTTATGTACGTTATGTGATTAACATAGCAGAAGTAAGGGGACGTCGTAAAGTTAAATGCGATCCCAAAATGCATTGTAGAAGGAAACCACCTCGCCATAAGTTGGAGTGTCCAGAGGAGATGAGGCTATGTATTTATGTATGTATAGATATCCAAATCACATACTGAAGATGAGTTTGTTTTGTTTGATTGAGCACGGTGCTATTTTAAGAGACGAATATGGTTTTCCCTATAATTCATTGCAAATTCTCAGCACGACCGCTCAGGTGTCTATTTTCCCTGTGTGATATTCCAAATGAGTTGGAACCAATGAGTGGTAAACAGCCGAGAGGATTTGTCTGACGACATGTTTAATTGTCAGCGGTACAGGGCTCATTGTGAATTATCTTTTCCTTCAGTCTTCTTCCCCTATGCCTCATCCCTCTCTCAAGAGTCTTAATAACACAAGAGTCCACAAACGAAAGGAACCACTTTACATCTCTATACAGTTGTAATTGAATGGATTTATAAAATCGAGTCTTAGAAAATCCAAGCTCTCACTCCAAACTACAACAACCAGAGTTTCCTATACTCCTTTAGAGTGTAGATATACCAAGTCCCAACACACTTCTCACAGGCCTCTCATCCCTTCTAGGAATACTAAACTGTAAAAATACCGCGAGCAGAACATGAATAATTTTTCTAGGTGACAGAGTCTATTTTCAATATAAAACTTTTCGTCCCCTCTTCACACCACTGGAATTCCACTGAGCTTATAACAGTAAAATTTTCCTTAAACCACTCAAACTCCCCAGACTACTTCCATATTTTCCTTACAGCTAAAAGCTAGAACACTAATATTAATAAAATAGGACATTCCCGACCCATACATATATTATCAAAGAGGCGTAAAATAGACAAGGGACATATTCATTTCTCAACATTCCAAAATCAACAGCTGTGCGAATAATCTACGTAAATTCTGAGGGAATTGCTAATTGGAATTAGTCAGGGAAGAATATTCAGGAATTGATGTGGAATTTCATCATTGTATACAAAATGCAGTGTACACAAAATGCAACCTAACATCTCCTTTAAAACATACACATTTACACACACACACACCCAGTAGTCCTAGTAAGTATAGAGATTTGACCATACAGCAGTCCTCTTAATCAGTTACAAAGCATGGGCTAAAGTTGAGGAATTATTCATCCCGTCACATTGCCATTTACCAATTCTAATAACCCTGTCGATAGAATATGGCCCTACACACATGAGGCGAAGACTGACTGAGTGATAAAAAAAATACATTACTAGAAGAATCCAACCATTTTTCCAATAGTCCAAAATTCCAACCAAGGGGAGGACAATACATTTCTAAATAACATGTACTGTGTGGCATACAGGGAAATAATAGGAACCCCAAAGGTACAGTAAGACTCCTGCCTATAGTAATAAATTCCTCAGAGAATTGGAGAAGACTCTGAGCTCCTCAAAGTTGCAATTCAACTAAATACGATGTGTGCAACTACAAGTTATGATAATAATAATAGTAATAATGTAGACGCAGTAGTAGTCCCACAAAAGTGACGAAATAGTTGATGACACCTTCCCCTCATCTGTTCATATATCTGCAAGAGCGTCCAAAACTCCAAGAGGATCCTGTCTATGGATGGATAGAGTGAAGCCCTGAGTTAAAATCACACTCAGCCTGATCACTACTAACACATTTCACGAACGGACATCCAAAGATAATAGAACTGCATCGAGCAGGAAAAATTGAATAGGAAAAACGGAACGGTAGGGATTGGGAAAACAAAAGACGCTAATTTTTTTTCCACTCTTAGAGCTCATCTTCCCAAACGACCTGACAAGATGACTGGCAGGACTGGGGGTAGATATTGGATGAGAGTCTGTGTGCCAAACCTCTAATCACATTGGTTAGCAAATTAACCAGCAATTTAATATTACTTTAATTTCTCATCCACACTCATACCCAAGACTCCCCGAACAATTAAGGAATTAGTGTGTGAAGACTCATTGTTGGAAGAATACGTCTCGTTTTAATATCACCAAAAAATCCTACTCTCCTTTGAATGAGTTAGGTATTCAAGTACGGAGAAAAGAGTCACAGAAATATCAGTGGAAGCTTCTCTGGATGGTAACAATCATACAGATGATGTGAAGATTATCCCTACACATACTGGCTCACACACACTTGACTATACAACAGAGAACTGTGTCAAACAGATTCGAAAAATCATTAGCAGCTTATTTAAATTCCCCATGGGATGTTGTTACGGTCAGAATTATGAGAGTCGTCAGAGGCGTCGGGTAGAAAATGCGCGTGTGTGGAGTATATGTATCTGTATACATTCACTGTATATCAAGCTCCTATGGCCCAGGCACTTAAATATTAATACACTATTTAAATAATTTTGTAACAAGTCCCAAAATTGAAACAACATGTAAATTAGACTCTCGGCTCTTTATACATGTGCTCTCTCTCCCTTATTTAGCTCATATGTGAGCAAACACCAGGTGAAGGTTCACTTATTGTTAGAATGGTTGTCTTGTAAATTAGTACACAAAGTCCATGAAGGTATAGTAGAGTACTGTAAGTAATAGCGCAACCCCGTAATTATTATTTTTGTGTAATCTATGTATGTATATATTCCTCTCGCTCCTCTTTCTGTTAATTTCCAAATTTCCAAACAGTCCGCCTGTATGACATAGAGCCGCACACACAAAATTAAGGGTAAAGATTGAACTTACCTTTTAATAAAATTGGGAATCCAACAAAATAAAAAATTTGCTTCTTTTTTTTTTCTTCTAAAATCTAGTTCCAATTGATGCACTAAAATTTCTCTCACAATTATTGATTCCGTTCAAACACATATGAAAAATTTTGATTTCATGAAGCACAATTTTCCCCGGATTTTATTTTGCAAAAAATATAAGAAAAATTTAATTATTTTCTCGCTGAACGATATCTTCTTCCCGCAGAACTAACAAAAGAATTACGGAGCTCTCTCTCTCTCTCTCTCGCACAAATCAAAACACTAGGAATTGTCAACCAGCGTACTTGTAAGACTTCTCACGGGGTTGCTTTTTGAAGGTATGGGAATTTTTGTGAAAGTTGTCCAGGATTTTTGGGTAAAGTACCAAATTAGGAGGATCCGCGTGATTTGGATAAAGAGTCAATAGGTAATAATGGTTAATGAGTAGAGGAAGGATGAGAAAGTGAGGGTCCGGAGCAATTGGAGAGAACGTCTTAGTCAGGCCAAGTACCTGTTGCAACTAACTAAAGGTACAGCGGAGAAGGTAGGTGAATCTGACTAAACTACCCCTTTCAATGTGGTTGTCTCGTGGCTGCAGTAAACATTACCTCAAGCATGTTCTCCGCTATAGATAGTGAACGTATACGTTTCAATTGACTCACCTGTAATATACATATGTACGTACGTGGAGAGTGGTCCGTATGGACGGACACATGTACACAAAAGTCCTCTATAGTAATATAATACAGTCGTACTCCAATCTCCATAGGTATATGTAAAAGTGCCCAGAGAGATACAGTCACCGTACGTTCCCAGGCGTCCATGCACTTTTAGCATAAGTATATGCACTAGTATGTGTCTTTAATACAAAAGATATAGGAAAAGATAGATGCAGTTTCTCCTTGGGGGCTATCTTACTTATTATTATACCTTCTAAAACTTCCAAGCCTATACCTGTCAGTACAGGAGTGTGTGGAAGTGTCCATATAGAAAAATCTTAGTATGTAGAGATACCTGTTGTGAGCACGAGGATTCCGTAGATACATATAGGCGTATACACGTATACACGTATATACTGTACATGTACAAACGTCCAACTCACACAAGTACGTATAACTGTTCTCATAACAGACCTGAGAATTAAGCTCTATCTTCAATGGCAATCCTTTACTCTCACCAACAATAATAATAATAATGACGGGAACACACATGCACGTACATAATTATTTTTATTCTTACTGTCATACATGCAGGCGTACATCCAGCCTATAGGGATATAGCTGAGACTCAGCTTATTCACACGGAGGTAAACTCTGTATGTTAAAAGTGTATCTATATATAAAATAGATTCAAAAGTGTAGTTTATGTTTGCTATGTATGTATGTATATATATGTACATGTATGGTTTGTATAGCTGTAGTGCAAACTTTTACGTTGCTTGTGGGTTTCAGGCAGGAGCTGCAGTTGCTGTTGCTGCTGCTGCTGCTGATGCTTTGTAGCTCTTGCATTTAATGTAAGTTAGTGACCGTCCACTTCTTTGCTGATTATCCTTTTACTATATTCCCCAAGTAGTTTAGCTCTTGGAAACAACAACACTATCACCACCTCATGGGAATTTTAATCATGATCAACAATACTCCTTCAAACCCTTCCCTTTTTCCTCAACCATTTCTGACTCGATCCGATTTTCCCTTTAAATTCAATGAACACTCTGACTTTTACTTCCATTACACAGAGCCTTGCCAAATTGGAATACTTATTTCTGGAAATTATCATAAATCACTCCCTTATCTTTAAGAGTGTATATCTATATGTACATGGGCTGAGATTGTGTAATAAATTTGGTGAGTGTACCCCTTTAAATTTGAGTGTCAATGCCAGGTGATGTTTCATATCAAGTGACATTGTGATATGTTTATTGTTAAAAATTCCCCAAACGTAATCTTTGACTAAATAGAAATTCAGGGGGGATATAGCAAACCTAAAGAATAATTATTATTATACACCAACACAATAAATTTTGAGTCACAAAAAAAAAAGTTATGAAATCCTATCAACCAATGACATCAGACCTCACCTCTTAGTAATAGTATAACGACTGGACGGATGAATCACTCTTAAATTTAATTAGAGGTTCCCTCCTAGGCAATTAGCATGTCCATCCCTGAAATGTCAGCGATTTCTGTATGTTTTAATAATTACCATAAAATAAAAAAACCCCAGTAGAGTCCACGACGCTGCATTTTTGAGCAGTTATAGGGAGACTGTATTTAGCATAAGTTTCACAGGCGAACAATTGAACAAGAGGGGAAGGGAGATGCACCTGCATTTTGCAAAGAACAAAAAAAAACATGATTCCCAGCCATTAAAAAACTCACCATGAACTGAGACTGACTGATAGACCTGAGATTTGGGCCAGTATTGAATATATTAAAAGAGGAATTTATGAACTCGAGCACTCAGTATCAGAGAGCTTAATCAAAGAATTAATTTTTCTTTTGCGATATTTTGTGTCTTTCAAGGTAGAAATTTTTTTTTTACAGAGATCCAAACGGCTCTTTGGAACTTTTACGCCTTGTCGGCAGTTCAGAATGTATGTACATATGTATGTACAAATATGCTCAAGGGGGGATGATGGATGGAAACTGCAACGTAGTAAACTCAATGGAATGAAGAGTTTTATCAATTGAAATCATCTCTTATATATTCTGTACATAAACAGATACAAGATATATTTACAATAAAGGATAAAAAAATATGTTTATTGCACTTTTCTCATGCTCTCATAGTGAGGGTACTTATCTGAGTGAGTGTGAGTGTGTGTGTGTGTGTGTATATATATGTGTGCCTGTCTCTCTATGTGTGTTTGTGTTTGTGTGTGTGTGTGAGTGCTTCTGTAGAATTTTTGATGGAAGAAAAACCCTAAACAAAAATTTACTTGTTAGCATATAATTATATACAGGGCTGATATAATACTCTGAGGATTCCGAAAGTTATGATGTGCTTCTCAATTTTCTAGGCTAAGGGAAATGTTTACAATGATAAATGTTAATTGCCCATTAGGATTTTCGATTAAAAATAATAACGATGTGTGTCATTGTTATAATTCTTACACACTTTTACCTCCTCACTTTTCTCTCAATATAATAAATACAGAGGCTTTAACCGCTGGGAGTTTTTGTTCCGTTCAGACCACGCTCCTCCGAGCCTGCTTAGCTCTGTACAAAGGAGCGTTGACTTCTGACAACGAAAAAAAATATTATATCTAGATACTTAAATAATTGTAGGGATTTGCTTGTTTAAGAATATACTCATTTCTTATTTTTTAATTCTCCCAATTAAAGTTCAACTCAGTGATCCAATTTTAAGAAAGTAGGATCTTTAAATCATTCGTATAATTAGACACAATGGACCTAGCGGTACCCGGAACGTGCAACTAGTAGTACAGACAAGTTCAACGGTATTATACGGAAATGTGACTGCTTCCAAGCTTCAGTCGCCTCCTGATCGCACGTTGTGGGGAAAATAATGAGGGTCCGAAAAAAAAATCCTTTTTTTTCTCTGGCCTGGCACAGAGACACAATATATTTAAAATGAAGGACCGAGGCATGAAGTAAATAAAGCCGGACATTGTTTTACTTTCTTGAATTCATGCAAGGGGGGGGGGAGCTGTATTTAAATCAATGGCTTGGCTCTGTCTGTAAGATACTTACTCACCAATAATTAGGACCTGGGCTTGAGCATATGTAGCATAACCTAAATTGTGGCTCTCTACCAGTATCTCCTGAGTAGACTGCCCACAATAGGATTTTTATGTATCGGCCGTAAAAAAAAATAGAAATTAGAAATATGCTGATCTCGCTATATTGTCTCTGACAATAGTAAAAAAAATCTAGTAACTAGGCAAAATATCAATGGGGGAACATAAGTTCTGGGACTGTTGTTTGTACATGACGAGTGAGCTCGGGCCGGTGAAATGACACGGGCAATTTACTCATCAGAATCAGTATGGAAGTCATACTTGAGTCAAGGATGAATAATTTCCCATTCCATGCGGGCTCCTGACATACACTCCTACTAAGCCTTAAATGGAGCTAATTTAACCAGAAATATGTGGAACTTTTGGGAACAAACTTCTACTACAGTAGATACTACAATGGCTACGGGACAGTCCACTATAATTCTTGTAGATACATAATGCTCCCATATGTCTTCAAAAAAAAAAGGATTTAAAAAAAAAATCTTACGTGTGTAACATCTCCTGCAACACATCAATCGATCCCTATTGTCTCTATATAAAAAGCTCTACAAATGCAGAAACGACTGCACACACATGTCCTTTTGTAATCCTAGCCCTGGTTACATATTAAACTATATAGAAAATCCATTGTAACAGCCCCGTCCTGAAACAATGCCAGTGGAGAGAGAGAGAGAGAGACATTATGGCTATAACTAGTTCAAAATTTAGTCCTACTACATCAAATGGATAGAAAGCATTGAAAAGGCTACCCACGTACTGTATAGTTGACATAATACACAGAGCACAAGGAGAGCGGTCACTTTGACAAGATAGGATTTTTTCTAAATTTACTTCAAACCATGTTCTTTTGAAAGACCTAAATTATTTTTTCGGCACCTGCGGTCGAACCTCCCCTTCAATTCTGAATGTCTAATAGACTGTAGGGCTCCAACCCGTGAAGGTGTCTCAATAGTCTCAATGCAAAATCCTACTCCCATCAAAAATCCACACACTTGTTCTCCTCTTTGCAATGGAAGGGAAATGAAACAAAGCAAAGTAGCTTCCCTTGGACATAATACACACCAGTTGAATGGATGACACGCATGTAGAAAAAAAAATTGATGAGGATTGAAAAAAACTCCAATAATATAACACTTTCAACTTTTACTCCCAGCCAAACTGGACCCCAGTCTTTTTCATTAGCTCTCATTTCATCTCTCTCTCTCTCTCTCTCTCTCTCTCTCTCTCTCTCTCTCTCTCTGGGATAGTTATTGTAGATGTAGAGGTGGGAAGGGAATCATGTAGTATGGTCTCCATCTCTCAATGTTCTCCCATTCACTCTCACTCCGAATGCCCAAGCAATTCAGTCACTTCAAAGAAATGAAACAATGGGGAGATGGACGATCGGAATTCTTCTTCATCTCATCTCTCTCTCCCTCTCTCTCTCTCTCTCTCTCTCTCTCTCTCACTCAATGCCTTCCAGACTTACGAATCACTCCACTCCACATCCTTGCAATCTGATTCTCATTCGCAATTATCAAATGACTTTTAAAAAATCCAGTAGCAATGGGATTTCATTACACAGGATCATAAGGATATAATACCAGGATTTTTTCCCAGTTTTTTCCCCTCCAAGAAAATAAAAACATTTTAAGAGCTCTGAGTCCGTCCGAGCGGACTTTGCAATAGTCATTAAAAATTTTGAGTATTCATCCTGTAAGAATTTATGGAGCTGATCCGTGTATTGCCGGAATTGCCTCAAACAATGTCAAAATAATTTAACTCTCCCAGCAATCAATGACTGTATGCAATTGAGCAATCGTTGATCAATGACCTTTCAAGATGTTATTTTCTTTAAAAAAAATTAAATAGAATTTAAACAAAAAATTTTTAAAAAAAGTGCTTCTAAAAACGGACAAAAGAAATTCTGGGAAAGTTTATTAGTACATGTCTCCTGACCAGATACAGGCAGATACTAAATGGAAATTTTAACAAACAAAAACTAATTCCGAAGTTAATAGTACGGTGGACGTATACAGTATAAGTATCTCTATGGGTATAAGTGGTGGGAGGAAAACCACTGTTCTTGTCTGTGGACATGGTGAGAACAAGCATTTCACACTAGACTTCAAAATTGGGACTGAGGTTACCTCCCATCTTCATCTAACATGACGAGTCCTCATAGCTATATGGTTATTACATGAAAAGGAGCAGAAAGCCACAGAAATGAGACTCCTCTTGCCAACTTTAGTGTAATTAGTGTGAAATATTATCTCTGGTGAAAACAAGTACATGACATGCTCTCCCGGAATTGGATGAGCCAAAATGTATTTTGTTGAATTGAAGTAATTATGTATGTACTATCTATCCAAAGTCAAATACTAAATACTGTGAACATGTACATGGAGAAGTCATACAATCAATTCACAAGTATTCACCGTGTCGGAAAATGCTGTAATCGAGAGAAATCTCCGTGTAAAACTTTCAAATGAACATTTCCTACTATCCTTCCACGGGAAATTAAACTTTGTCTCATTTGACCTTTGGGGCATATAAATCAAAGATGCAATTAGGTCTGGAAATTTGAATGAAACTGTCACTAGGGGCACGTGCTCAAGTCCCTATATACCTTTAGAATACCAAGGGATATGGACAATGTCTTTGTATACACCCTTAAAAATCCACTATGCCGCCTTCCCATCCTAATAATTACATATGTGTCTTGAATTTTTGTATCTACATACAGAGACGTAGTATTGAAAGGGAATGGTATTGAAAATGAAAATGTGGACTTATTACATACTGCACACGTCTCTATTAGGAATAGGTTATAAGTCTGGCTGAGTTTTTGAAGTTAGTTAGAGCGTCATGCGTGATTCAAGTAGATCAGGAGCCAGGGGCTGAACATGATCAAGTCTGACACAGTAATAATACAGAAAATGTCAAAATGCCTAACCTTTTCACCTCCCTTCAAGTCCTCATTTTGTAGTTTAATAAGTTGTAATTTATAAACTCAAGAAGCTCTCTCACAGTCCCTCTCTCATCATACACGGACCCCAACGGAAATCTTAGTAATTGCACGTAGATATGGAACCCTGCCTGACGTCTCAAATGTAAATTACGTACGGATCTCATTATTATAGCCGGTTACGTCCGTACATGTACTAACAGTATTATGGATGAGCTCAGTATTGATTATACATTGAAGCTCAGGCTCCTACATATCTACATGCGTACCTGTCCCGTACATGTGTGGAGAATTTACGTATATATAGAAACTAGGAAAAATTTCTAGTAAGCGAAATTGATAGTTGAGTACTGTGAAAAAGTAAAATTACACGGTCCGATAAATGATAAACCCAAGAGATTTTCTCCGCCGTTTGTGTAAAGAAACATTTTTTGATTCTGGTTTTGCCTCGTAGGTAAAACTTGTCAACTGGTCAGTTAAAGGGAAATCAGGTTAATATTGACAAGGAAATTCTAGGTATTCAAAACACTTCTACTTCTACTACTACTACTGCTACAACTTACTACAACAAGAGTTTGTTGATGATACGGGAAAAAAAGAGAGATCAAGTCACTCAGCACATCTATTATTCCCTTACACATCTCTCCACCAAGGATCAAAACTTGTAGCTTCAATTCCTTACGTGCACTTTTAATTACTTACTAATTACTATACATGAGGTTAGGCACTTCCATAAGGGCTGACAGTTCTCTCAAATCCTATCACAGGCATACATATCTATCTACATACGTACTTACATTTGTACATACGCATATGTCCTGCATGCTATAATGGGGTTACCATCTCAGGGTAGTTCAAATCCCGACACTAGACAAACTCTGCATTGCATATATAGTTAAAAGACAAAGCAGGCGGAGAGTTCAGTCATAGGTTGTAAAGTATTGCAAATTTAAAATCGCAGAAGGCTCAAAACAATGGGGTTTATTACTGGAATTGAAAAGGAACAGAAAAGGAATAACAGCAGGAGAATTTTTTGAATATTGATTGACTTTTTTGTTCCTTTTGTCTCCGACTCTCTGTAGTATTTTTTTTTTGCGGTTGGATATTTTTCAGAGAAATCTATGTACATCGACATGTACAAATGTATAGTTAGATGTCATGTATATAAATACAGAGACTCACTCCTGCCTTAAATTCAAATTTCAAGTTTGATTCTCTCTTGAGAATTACTATGTACTTGAATTTACACATAGCCAGAAGCTCCGCTTAAATACTGTAGTAAAGTCTTGTATATCTGTAAGTAAGTATCTATAATTATGTTTATACATGAAAACATTTTCCCAAGAAGTTTTCCTCATTGGACAGACACTGTCTTGCACTCCTGTAGAAAAGGCCTCAGTAATTATCATATGTAGAAGGAACACTCTGCCCTGTAGGTTGGAGTGAAGAAATATCGTATCTATAGGTATTCACATACATATGTATGTATGTATCAACCCATGTAAAGTCCAATGTTTATCTTTGACTAAAGTACACTTGAGAAATATACAACCACCCGGAGAAGAATCGTAAATTAGAATTTTAAAATTGATGGCAAGTGAAAGCTTTTTCAGCATCCTGTGAAGTATAAAAACTGTACTTATTATGTATAGATATGTACAGTGAAGATATATAAATCCAAAAACAAATCCCATTGATGAGTTTACTCCCAGTCGCTCTAGTTAATTACTGTGGGAGCAATCAATACAGATCTATAGAGATTTCTAAGTCATAAATATAGAAAACATTTTTGATTTACTAGAAGTTACTAAACTTACTTGAAAATCGTACGGAATTTCCTGCAAAGTTCCATCTCGTAACTATACTATCAGTCTTGAAATTCCCAAGTAGTATGTTTCAAATTGGGTCGTGTGTTGACCCAAAGTCAAAAGTTTAAAAAAAAAAAATAATTGACAAAGTCACCCTCCCCAGGAGGATTGTTATACTCTATGAAATAATTATGACACTGTCCTACTACTGTACTCCTGAGAATAACGTAAGAGCCGAAGAACAAATCACGGAATTGAAGGGGGCTTCAACCAAAAATGTTAACTGGTGAAATTATGTCACGATTATGTCACTTGCTAAAAAGGAAATCAAATTTATGAGAACAATAAGAGCAAACTCAAGTGGAGGTACTGTCGTAGCACTACAGTAGTGTATAGTATTGTAGCTTGCGTAAAGTAAAAAAAAAAAAACCTGTGGGAAACAATACAGTGGGGGTACTCTTATATGCAAATATGGTTACACAAAAAGCCTGACTTTTTTCCAAGAATTTTTAAAAAAAGATTGGCACGTCAATTTTTCTCCCCGTGGTTGTTGTTGACACAACTTAATAAACTCCACCAGAATTTGATGCGGTGAGAAGGAACAAAAGCGAAACCTCTTTTAGAGGCGGGCTCCGCATCCACCAGCAAGTAGTAGCAACTTAAGTGAAAAAAGTGACGACTGAGACTATAATGGCTAATGGTGATTTGGTCCTCGTGACGTTCGTCATCTCAGTTGCAAAATCCTGTTATTCCGTTTCGCTGCCACATTACAAATTCCAAGCAAATTATGTGAACCAAATGATGGCTAGTCAGAGACACGACTCAAGAATGTGTTATTCGCATTTTGATTTTTCATTTACATAACGATAATGACAAGAGACCCAGTAGTCCTGTACTGTACTGTACTGGCTTGTACTTGCCCTATGTGTAGATACTCCAATCCTCTCGCCCATCCCACAGTACAGAACTTTAAAGGAAGACAGGACAGGAAAAACCAACCATATTGCTGCTTACGATGAGCCCAAGTGGTAGCAACTATCCTGACCAGATATGAGTGTTAACGTTTCCAATGAATATAAAATAGGATCCTAAATCAATGGCAGGTACACAGTACACACTGTTTAGAGCTAATCGCCTTGCAGACTGCAGTTCCTTACCATTGGCTGGCTTTACTCCTGCAGTCGTTCTCAGTTTTGTCAGCCACGATCTGCATTTTACGGTTAAGTTTTTCAAACATATTTCAGAGAACATGGATTTACATATGATTAGTAGTACTTTCAAGTGTCACTTAGTAAGTAATACATATCTATAGGTTGGATTCTCAGAGGGATCCTTAATTTCAGGCAATTTTACACATACAGAAGCGAAGTCAGCAGTGCTAATAAACCTAAAAGTGAGAGACACCTCCTACCTCATATTTCTTTCCGTACCTTTTGAGCGTACAGTCGTAGAACTCCTGCACAAGTTCTCCACCAACTCTAATTAAATGATAAACAGTTTATGATTTAGTACCTTTCCTACTTGCTTCTCCTCACAATCAGTGTCTCGGTGTGTGTATGTATATAATCTCCCGTATCTCACTCCATTGAGCTCTCTGTGAACACCTGTATAATAATATGAAGTAAAAAAAGAGCCAGAGGAAATATATAAATATCTACAGTTGCATACAAGTAGATATGTATCTACATACATAGGATCTCCCAGCGTATACGCTACGAGAGTCGAGTTCAAGGAGCAGGGACAAACAACCGTGCCAATAGAGTGCGAAAATACTTCATTATGCATATGGCCTACATCCAAGTCCATCAAGATGCAGATCAGCTCAGATGTTAATAACAGACTGGGTTATGTATGTATGTATATCTACAGTATGTATGTATGTATGTATGTATGTATGTATGTATGTTTGTACAGGAGCAGTGTCGTAAAATACCCAGACGTAACTGTAGCATTTCCTTAAGACTCAATCATTTGTGTCGAAAGACCAAATAAAAGGGAACATTTAGTGATGTAAACAAATGTATCAAACTATGTACATAAATCCGTTACATATCCAAGGCATTGCGGAATTTAGGGGTACTTTGGACTCCAAACTTTGGAGAGCAGAACGCTCATATTTTTAAGACCGTTCTACAGATATGAGCAAGGGGAAAAATTACCTGAGATTTAATGGCCGTTAATGGATACTGTACTATGAGGACTGCTATTACTAAACAGTCAAAGCAACACCTTTGAAAGGAGAATTTAATTGTCATTTAATAATCCGGCCATCGTAAAGAAGTCACTTGGAAGTTGGAGTAAGAAGTCATAAGAGGAAAGTTTTATTTCAACTTGAGGAGATAAGACTAACCGACAATGAGACTCTGACATTCAATGAATTCATGGTACATACTTGCATGACACGACATTGTCACCAGGAATGTTCGGGAAGTCAACTGGTTTTTTCACTCGGAAAAAATCCTTGAATTAAAACATGTAATTACAATTAGCAGATGAGAATCTGCACTTATGGTTCAGACACCATGTGGGACACTTGGACGCATACACTATTAGTACAATCTAAACTTCAATATTTGACACGTACTATGGGTCGTTTAGGAGTACATATGTAGGGATATACGTTAGTACAACCTCCAACATGGTCACCGACCATCTTACACAAGTCTCAGCTTTGACAATGACTTTCTTATCTTCCCCATTGTAATAGTATAAAAAATTTATTTAGGATTTTATGTCATCTAAAATTCCCCACTGATCTCATTATATTATTCATGGGTCTGTAAAACCCAGAAAAAGGCATCACAAAAGGGGTACATACAAAATTATTGGGAAAAATTTCCATAGAATTTCCAATCAAGAATATTAATTCAGCCAGGAATACTTTTAAAGTAGTAAAAATGGAAGGACATTCATTAGCAAAACCGCAGACATCCTGATTGGATTTTTCGGCTTCATTTATTCCAGCATTTTTACTTTTTCAAAAGAATTTATTTAAAAAATCTATGACTATACATCCACCTTCTTAAAGATCATTGGATGAAGAGATATTCATGTAAAATAATTTTGGACACGTCAACTAAATAGACTGTATATATACCATGTATGAGGCAAAAAATGGTAAGAGCACGTATACAGAGTACCCCTTGTTCTAATCCAATATTCGTGGGAATAGGGAGAGTGAGTCAGAATGCATGGTCAAGGGTTAGTCGCTTACAAGTAATCATTTGAATTTACCAAGGTACAAAAGCGTAATTAGGAAAATCCAACTTGTTATACCCTCAATTGTGTCCATTCACAATTTCATAAAAATATAAGACTAGGGAATGAATGCTGTGTGCTGTAAAAGATTTGGGATCAGCTGCATATTTAATTTGAAGAACGTTCCGTCGTGTTACGTTTCCTCGAGATTTGGAATAATGTCAAGGACGCCTTTGATTCCTCTCTCGCAATCTCCTCTGATGCCATTTTCCTGATATGACCCAAATACCATTTATTTGACTGGTCCATGAGGAAAGGAGTCAGCATCGGTTGTTCTGCATTATCTCCATATACACACGCACCTCAAAATATGTTCCTCATTCCAACCACTAAAGAGAAGACACTGACGCGTTTAATTACTCCTCTCTGTGTATACTGTAAAAACGGTGGGGAAACGTTTCCCAAAAAAACAACAAATAAGGAGGTAGTCATCCATCAGGCAGCCATAATAAATCAAGGGATTGAGCAAACTATGCGTAACGTAAGAATAGGAAAGCCACACAGAAGAACCGTCTCGTTGACTGATATTATACAAGTAAGCTACCGCTATAGAATAAGGTAACAACAATTACGAGTATAATTACTTGAATTATTTATAAGACGCATTATGCGACGCTCAATTTCCGGTAGAAGCACCCACAGATATACACTCCTTGTCTTGTAAAGGAACTAACTTTTCTACTTTCCAGGAAGTTATAAAGTGCAAGCCGTTTAGCTGTAAATACATAAGTAGACACTGACCATAGACTGTACAGGACTTGGTGGAGGGAACAATGCCACAAAAACATCTCAACCAGTTAAATAAATACCCTCATCGTCAGATCCTTCCACGATATACATCTTTACCATAGCTAAACGTCTCTGAACACAAGACACAAGTTAAATGAAGGATAACGATAATTACTCCAAACTTTCCACCTCCGACAACCATGCAAGAAGAACAAGGAGATAATACAAGAGGAATAATGCAGGACTTTAAATCCCAGCATTAAAGGATCAAATCCTGTCCCATGCACATATGCCCATAAATTATACAAGCAAATATATAGTATGTATGTACATATAATTTAAACTCCCTTGTATTTGCAAATGAATGTTTGCAATACTCCAGAGTTAGATTCTCAAATTCTCATCGTATATAATTACATACATACACAAAAATAATCAGTCATATTTCTGCATATCTAATTTCAAGTGTATGCAGATAGTTAAACCATTATTTTTTTTACATAAGAACTCTTCCAACAGGAAAGTGTGTACATACGGATGTAAATACCCTCATTTATCATTGAGTAAGTAAATATAGAAAGTACATCTAATTCAGCAACTTTTCACTCAAAAAAAAAATTGTGACTGCTCAAAAAATGCCTGATTATAAATTATTGTGAATTATAAATTACACTTGGCTCTTTAAGAGATACCGGAGCCAACGACGATGTGGTGGGGGCTCATTGTCAGTTACGACCCATAGCAGATCGTTAAAAAATGTTCGATTCCCATCGTTAAAAAAAACAACGAAATGGTGTGGGTATAAGTACATAGATAGATACGTCTAACCCCACAATCACCATTTAAGATCTAACAATACTAAACAAACTATCTAGAACATTGTTGTAAAAATATACACTCGTCAAGGAATCCCTTCGTAAGAGCTTCCATAGGCTTAAATGTACATAAGTAAACAAAAATCAACCACCTTGACAATGCACTCAGACTTATTGGATTTAACGAACTTTCTAAACATGTCAATCCTTCACAGCCTATTGCTACCAAATCAATGTGCGTTTCCTATTTTCATGTAAAATCAACAACCATCCCATGTGTTTTTCATTTTTACTTTTTTTTTTATAAATTAAATAAATAATATGAATTTGGTAGTAAATCCTTTACCTGTCACAAGGCTGTGGTCAATATATGTATGTACTGTGCATATGTGCTAGGGCCTGAAACAGAAAGCGGAATGATGGTGGTGGGCTTGAGATTTTTTAAAGTGCGATCATATGTGGTTTATTATTTCCTTATGCGGTGTCTTATACGAGCACACAATTCTACATATATTTTAGTATTAATTTAATTTGTACTTACTTATACTGTATAAGTATATGGTGTAGTAAGTACGTATTAACACAAAATGAAGCATGCTGGTAGATGTAGCTGCTAACCTTTTTTAAACCTCTCAGGCCATGTTTACTCTCACAATCAGACACGCTCCTCCGTAGTGCACTCTGTGGTTTAGTAAATCAATTAGCCACCAGCGGTGCTAATTAATGTGAAATTGGTGAGAGGGGTGAGGATATCATTAAGTGTGGATCAAACAGCTTGTATTTATTCCTGACCCTTGCGGGTAGCCAGACATTACCTGATCAGAGAGATACTACTAGAGAAGGGTCAATTATCCTCCGTCCCCCTGTCATTTACTTTCTTGAACTTGCAAAATTATTTCGTGGGACTCCAACCTTCCAATTATTATCCTTATATTTGCCATTCAACTTGTTTACACAAATCTATGCAAAATATAATAAACTTGAATTTTTTTTAAAGAGTAAACTTGTGAGGGAAATTATAATTCTGCCAACGATCCCTAAGATAAATTTCAGAAAGTATCTTCGGGGTGTCTCTATACCATAGCTCTTGGATTTTGGTGACCAAGGCACGACTATCTGTATAGTATTGGATTGGGGTGGATGTCAATTGTGAAACTTGTTTTTGGTATGAAGCAGGTGCGGATAGAGAGAGAACGGCTCTCAGAGATAGAAGCTTGACTGGACTTTTTAGCACAATCCAAAATAATTATTGTGCTGGATGTGTGTGACAGGAATGCTAACAACAAGTACATTTAAAGTAATGGGAAATTATGTGGAATGTACAAGTAAAGACGCAAATTGTTCAGGGGAATATCCATACAAGTCTTTAATAAGCTACTATAGTTTGCTATCCAAATTGGCAATCACTACCGGATTTACAATTTTATTTTCCCAGCATAATCCATTTCTTCACTTTTAATAAGAAAAGAATGGGCTCGTCGCAAGGGCCAACAATTATATCTTTCTCTAATCAACCCTGACGAGCTGCTTGTGAGGTGACAAGTGAATAAACAGTTTACTCTCTGAGTTGACCAAATATGAAAATGCATTTAAATGGATTTGATTGTTTCCTTTGCGTACAAAGTGGGATACCGAATATATAGGACTGAGTGAGGCTTTTGAAAACTTTGATTTCCTTTCGTTTCCATCAGAAATGTCATTCCTGACAGAGTTTTTAATTAATGGAGGGAAATGAAAGCAAGGCCTGGTTTTTATTGGTAAGGGTGTTCAGATGGGAATTAAATTACTCAAAGATTTATGGGGGTTGCCAAACATAACTCAGAGTCGTGGATACCTCAGGTTTTTTGAAATTCAAAATTTGAATGCTGTGTGATTGCTCCAAATGTCATGTTTTTACCAGAGGCGCATTGTTAAGAGAAAATGTGCAAAATGGATCATGTGATGAAATCTACAAAACATTGTGGTCCTGTAACATCTCAGGTTCTGTGTGTGTGGATTCGATCGGGTAAAAGTAAAGGATCTGAGTTGGGAAAGTCATCATATAACTGGGACATTTGCTATTAACTTGATAGATCATTGAATTTCTAAGACTACATTTGTCACGAAAAAGACAAATTGTAGTAAATTATTAAGAACCGCAAAATATATACAATCCCTAAGAATACGATCAAAATAGGACTTGAAAATCCTCACATTTAAAAATCCCTAAAAGGTTTGTCCACCCTGAAAAATTCAAGAACAGTTTAACCTCAGAGCAGTTCAAACAGTAGATAAAAAGGCTTATACAAATAATAAATGAAAGGAAGAAGATACACAAAATGGAAAGTAAAGTTCACTTTCTTTACAAAAGGAAGCGATTTTTTTTCCTTCTTGTGGGAGAATCCACGTGTGTTTGCGTGTGTATGTAATTTATTCGTGAGTAGATGACCGACAAACTATGTAAACGCTTGTGTTCCCCACTAGACATTGTAATCATCAACGAAACAATAATGTAACTAAGACACTATGTCATCTTTAGGAAAATCACAATCCTCAAGATAAAAAAAAAAAACCACGGGGACTTACATATCTACATATATCTACCTACATATGTATCTACATATAATGTATCTACACATTCTGTAAACTGTACTTAAAACAATTACATGACTCTGCTCAGCATCCCCCTGTAATTACATATCCTCTTGTATTATCTGCAAAAATACCAACTGTATAGAAAAATCCATTGGAAAAGCCTCATACAAAAAATTTAATTATGTATGAACATGAAGCCCCTTCGTTTTTTTTTTATTATCGGAGTTGATCTGGTGTGAAAAAATTCCCAAGTTATTTTTAAACTGCCAACATAGACAGCTTCCAGTGCTCACTACTGCTCACTCTCCACTCTCATTACCTCCTTCAAACTGATTGTCTGTCAGCCCCACCAATTATATAAAGCACGTCAAAAGTAATTACATTTCAAGTCCAGTTAAAATATACTACGTTAAGGATTTAATTGTTGCAATTTTTTCCTCAAATTGTTCCTCTGACGCCAAACAAAATTCCCCCTCAAAAAAGAATACTTCTTCGGAAGATACATATAATTATACATATGTACCTACATACATACATACATACATACTTACGCAATGAAGTACAGTCAAAATTTGGATGAACACTCATCAGCACTATGTATATTGCAATTAAAATAAAATTCCGGGCTTTTTTCACAGATTAACTTTTGAGACACCAAACCCATTACTGGTTTCATTTGTTCAGTCCTATAGACCCATATGTTGGAGTTGGTTTAATGTAATGCAAGGATGTTCTCCTGAGGACCGTGCGTTTGGCCTAAATCCCTCCATAAAAAGTAGTTTTGCACGCATTCTTATTCCGAGTCTTACGTAAGTCCTTAGGTATTAGATTTTTTTTTGCGCCCACGTATCTACATATGTGTCCGAATACATTGCTTGTACCTTCATAGGAAGAGAGTATACTAGAGAGGAAGGTAAATATTTTTCATAATCAAGAGATGATAAGAAGAACCATTGACTCCCAACTACATGTTACAAGGAGAACAAAGCGATTTCACTGGCGACGTCCAGACTTGATGATTCCTGTCCAACCGGTAGTTCGCATTTGTTTTCCCTCCCCATGTAGTACCATACAGTCTAATATATATATGTGTTGTAGGATTGTAGGAGACTCCCATGTACATAAAACTATCCTTACACATGCATCCTACTACTACTAGATATATGTAAAGGAGATGTTCAACCATCCTCCAGTATCCATTTCATTGCAATTCCTCCGTCTCGGGACATAAGTCAACGAGACCAGGCGAGAGGACCCATGAGTTATCCCAAACTTGACAGACACTCCGGGTAAAGTCATAAGTAATACCAAATAACTTTCCAGTTACTCACACCAAAGGGACAAGCTGGACTGCACTTTGGACTCTCAAAGCATTTCCCTCGTAGAGTGTGTAACCCCCACGGAAAACAACACAACCACCAAGTATTTTTTACTCCAGAAAGAAATTGCACCTCACATAAACAACCGCATCTACATGACATCAGTTCTGAAATTGCCAAACCCTAACAATCAAGTAACTCCCATTTACATACTTACCGAAACTTTACTACAGTGCGTAAAAGTTAATGTGTAAAAGGATATGGGATGGGGTTATGGAAAGATTCCCGGAGCATAGTGGATATGCTGGAGTTTCTCACACATATGTATTCCTCCCCTTAATTAAATGTGTGCATACCAAAAACCACCTTCCCTGGAAATTTTTTCAATGTAAATACATACTGTATGTTCTACATACGTTTAGTCTCTCAAAGTAATCTTTCAACCAATTTATTGCAATTTCTAACACTGTTATTCCAAGTTCCTCAAGTAGACGCATTCTTTCTCAGGGGAAGTTAGTGGAATGCTTTTAGTTTTTAGTAATATATGTATGTACCTATATGTAGATACATAGAGGGATTTAGGGATGCGGAGTGTAAGGGATATGTTCATAGATATAGTCATCTCCACACATTGCCATGTATATTTTGTATCCATTGGGATGTAACAGGATGATTAAGTGAGGTGGGCTCAGAATTTCACATGGGCAAAAATGAGTCTAAAGTCTGGAATGAGGAGATGAAGGGAAAGATATAGAAAAGTCCGATGATCGTCCTTGAAGGTCGTTGATTCCAATGCTTCCTTCTCTCTGTTCACAAGGTTGTATGTACATGGACTGGAGATGTACTTCGTCCTTACTCCTGTAGACAGAGCGTCCTCAGTCCTGGGAAGGAATCCCATCCTGGCATCTCCTCACGCACTCCTTTCCTCGACTACTACAGTACTACATACAGTATGTGCGTTAATCGTGCGATGATCGCTCAAGAATTCTTGCAAATACCAATACATTTTATTGCTCCTAGGGCACTCAAAATATTAGAGATAGTATACGACCCTCTACATCATACATAACATGGGGATGGATGTGAGAGTTCATCCGTAAGGAAATTCTATGCCGTCACACAAACGAGATAACAAAGCCTCACTAGGATGAACACATGGGAAGAGTCCGTCCATCAATATGCAAAATTCAATGATCACCAGGAACATTTATGGGGGAGCGATTCTGGTTTCTATGTACTGGTACAAGGGCTATGTGCATAATATTTGAATTTGTATGTATGTATATCTACATACGTAAGAATCTAATAGGTGGGACTCGGACTTCATCTCCATATGTGTATAATTACATACTGATACATGAGCACATGTTCTCCTTCCAGCCACGCACTTTTCTTTTCATTTATCCCTTCACCCCTGCAAACCCTGTCTCCTTGTCATAATGAGTTACAAGGGAATAATATCCTTCAACATATACATACTATCTATGCATTCAGAGCTACTAATTGCAAGCAGTGAGTCTTGACTTGAGCTCGGATGTGTAAAACTTATTGGATGAGTTCCAAATCCAATGGTAGTTTTGGAGCTGGTAGCTATAATGTATACATATGTATAGATAGATAAATATATGAAAGGGAATTGTGTAACAATAATGACGGATTCAATTGAATCTGCAGACGCGGACAACCCTTGCGGCAATTGATTTGTTCGGGAAATTCAGCTCGGGGAAGAAAAAAAATATTGCACGCAGAAAGTATGAAAACCTTTAGCGGAGGTAATTACATACATACATACATACATAGTAAGTCCTTTTATATTTTTACAATGGGCAGGGTTTTATGTATCTACCTATACATAGTGTAGGTATAATTACTGTATAAGTATATCCTCCAAAAAAAAAATTCAGTACAAATATAAACAATTGTGCGTAAATATGTGTATTAATTATGAAGCCGGCATAACTTACAGGATGTAGTCCCTTTTCAATAATGCAAACGGCGGCGGAGCTCATGTTTATTCTATAAGGATGTATGCTCAATAACTTAGAGCTATATGGGGAAAAGTTACATTTTTAAAGACGGCTCCCCTATACACTCTCCTATATGGATGTCAATTAATGGGAAGTATTTATACTCCGTGCCGCCATCCCTTTATGTGAGGATGTGGCGTGAAGACGATGAGTGTTCACAGCTTTTATTGCCACTTAAAGTTCCATGAAAAAAGCCCGTGTGGAGAGCTGAGGGTGCAAAAAAGGTGTAAGAAATGTATTATTTACACAGTCACTTCCAGTTCTACAGATAAATATGTAAATTAATGAAGATGTGTAGCCGCCTGTGGAAAATTTAGAACCAACACGGAGCCTTACAGGTCTCGGGTCTCTGCAATACACAATGTCCAATGTCCATTGAGACACACACACTCACACACACACACACACACACACACACTCACACACACACATACATATACACACATACAGCTCTCAAGTCCAAGACTCACCATGGAAGTTGACCACACCCGAAAAAGGAAGCGAGGAAATCCAAGAAAAAAAAATAAAACTTGGAGTATAAATAAACAAATAGGAGATTCTGTCAGCTCATCATAATAAACGTCAACGTATGTCTTCTTTTTAAGTTCTTTTACGACCCAGAGTAATAGTGTGGGATAGGAGCTATGCAGCATTGAGGGCTACTGCTCCTCAAAATCCTACCCTTTAAAAGAGCTAACAGTGTAATTTGAATATGCCCTCACAATGACCAGGTTTTGCATGTCAGGGGGGAAAAACCTGTCCAGTAAATTAAATAGGATCTTCCGATTGTACATAAAAGCAGAAGTGCATGCATAATTGTATAATAATATTATTAATGTATAATTATTCATAAGCACCTGAAATTACATATACTAATTTAGCTTACATTAAATCTAAGTGCATGGTTTAAATTATATGTATGTATCTATGTCTAACAATAAGTGTGTGAATAAATAGAGCCTTGTGTTTGGACGCTACAGTAGTAATCCACAATTACTATAGCAATTCTCATTCTCCACTCTGACACTCTGAGTGTAGTGTGTATGTGAGATGTGACATGACATTCGGACCTCAGCTCCTTGGATTGGAACACATCCCTCACCCGTGAAATCCTCCTCCAGCAATAAGATTGAAATGGAAATGGTAAAGTAATTTAGTAATTACGCTGTCCACTCGGAAAAATCCAACCTTGCAATTAGAATCGGAATTTCCCTCGCCCCAGTAGTTACATAATGCTTCATGAATGTATTCAAGTGCCATTCAATTGAAAATCTGAAGTAATAAATTTTCCTGATGAGAGAGTCCCCCGAACCAAATAAGTAACATTGACGGAAGCCATATCATGCTATAATACCTGACCATATCGGCGCACTCTCTCTCACACAAAAACCAGGGAAGGAAATCCAAGTACTAGATTTGTGCCTTCGAGAGGAATTTTTTGAGGTATGAATTAAGGAGAAAAAATTTTGTCTTCAACTTTATTCGTTCCCCCATGACTCATGAGAATACCATTGAGCCATTGAACGGTGGGCCTTGTTATTCGCACGAGGAAATATTCAAATTGAAATGGTTAATTGATGGAACTCAGCCGGATCTGTGCATTAGAGATCTTATACTATAGATCTCTCCTTATGGACATATATCTCTCCTAAAATGAAATGGAAATGGAATGCAAGAATTTGGACTTACTTGCACGGGTTACAACAAAACACGGGTGGACTCACACTCGTACAATTACAAATCTTCCCAATATAATTACACACTTAACCCTACAGCCCATACGTTATTGTACTTAATGTCCATTTGCACAAATATCCCATTTCTCATGCTATAAAGGAAGATATTAAGGCGGAAGGGAAATTAAACATACCTGACTTTGGCTAATGATTGTGAAACCCTACGGGATGGTTTTGGAGTCTTGGAATTTGGAATTCAACCCTTTTAAAATCCTTGTACGATCCAATGTTCCAACGATTGTCAGAAAATCAATGTAGTTTACATACGTTATTTTATGAGTTCTCTGGATTACAATGTATTCGTATATCTACATATAGTGGATATCCTGTAAGTAATTACATTCTACTTTACCATGAAGGCACAAAGTTAAGAATATTTCTTATAGATGGCTTTTCCTTATTTGTAAATTATCTGTTCACAGGGTCTGAAGAGAAAATCACAGCACACCTTTCTCCTTCACTTATTGCGGTTCACTGACGTCAAAAATTTTTCTTAATTTCATAACTTGTGAATGAAAGATATAAAAACTATTCTGTACTTAAGACTTGGAGATTTAATGTTTCACTACACCACTACTACTACTATTACTACTATAAAGGTGAAGCATAAATTTTTTTTTTTGTGCAACCTTGTCAGTGCGGTATAGGAAACCACTAATTGTAAGTACTACTGCAGTATACGTTACCGCCAATGCAAATATTGCAAGTTCGCTGTAACAATCTCTCTTGTTCAGAGCTGGGTTGGAAACAATGCTGGAGACTTTCAACCCACCAAGTATATATTGATTGTCAGAGAGAGAGAGAGAGAGAGAGAGCACGTAAAGGTTAAAGGGAAGACTGCCACAGAATCAGAATCTACGTGAGGAAGGAGTTGTCTCATCCTCGGTCCTCTCTCCCTGTCTCTGTATATCTCTATATCAGAGAAAAATTCTGACTAAATGTCACTTCCCCTCTCGTTACCTTTGTATATCATTGTGAGCATAGATTTAGTGATGTAATTGTTCCTCTGTACTAGAAGAGCATGTAGATAGATGTAATCGTCAATGCAAGGGATGAGGAGTTACATTACTCAAAGTATTTCGCCAATCCAACAACTCGTCAAAAGCCTTTATTGGCTTGTTCGCATACAATAAAATTCATAATGAATGATGTATGCTGATCCGTCCATGGACTATGTAGTAGTAGTAGTAGTAGTTGATTGTCTGTATCTATGCAAATCCCTGGTTTTAAATGTGCAATGAACAATTTGTGATGCACAAAAGCCCCCTCGTAGATAGATAGATACCGCTCAAGTTGAACAAACGTTTGAAGTTTGCACATCCTAATGCACTGACTGAAGTGAGCGGTTCCACGTGTATGTAATTCAGAGAAAAATCCATGGAATCACAAAGTATTTACAATGAACATGAGGGAATAAGATAAGGCTGGGGGAGAGAGAGAGAGAGAGAGAGAGACTGACGTGTACAAATATATAATTATTATGAGCCATATGACTGGTGAGGATGAAAGACTATGCTTATGGGATAGTAATAATTGTCCAAAGGGACAATGTCGTTTAGGAGATAATTCTTCCCCGGCCGTTTCACTCCGTTTTATGAATTTATGATGATGAGATGACTCTGACCGTACATATAAGAATTGTAAACTGTAGGGTAAGTACACTCCCAAAAGCTCAATGTTCCCACTCTGGCAATTCCCCATAACAATAATATTAATAGGAATAATGGTATAATAGTCGTAACCATTACCATCACTCAGTCTTCAACCCAGGTATGTATACTTACGATTAAATTATGTAACTCTGGAAATCTAGGGAATCCGCAGCTGAAGCTTCGTCCCGCAGGGAGCATCTCAAAAGCCTTGTCCTGACTCCGGCATTTTAATAGCAGTCCCAAAGAGCAGGTTCCTCATAGAAGATTTTTATCACAAAGTCACTATGTACTTACTATCTATACAAGCTACTCTGTCTCTCAGTATCGATATCACTCTGGCCTATGGCACGAGGATCTAATAAAAAGTTTTCGCTGAGCATCTAATTAAAGGAGTGATAGCATGAACAAAGTTACCAGCTTCAAATCAAAGGTTAAGGTTTGACTTTGGATATCTTGTTTACATTTGGATGTCATCCTGTATTGCTCCAGTTAAACAAATAGTACATATAAACGTGACATCTAATCCAAGGATGCACACTTGCATTGAGCTGATTGTAAAAATAAATCAAGTTCAGGATAGCTAATTAATAGATAAAAAATGTCATCACCATGTTTGCATGAATATCGGCGTAGTTTGAGGGTATGTCATTGATATTGAAACCGTTCAGGACGACCTTTGCTGATAAACAGACTCATTTCCTTTAAAGACCAGTAGCTATTGAGCCATCCCGAGCCCCCTCGTGCCTGATTTCTCTAGTAGAGTTGACTTTTACCAGGAAAAGTAGGAATCATGTTGATCGTCATTTATTGTTAAATTCGATCGTATGTACAATTTACCTCTATGGATTTGTGTGCTGTTGTTGGGGTAAGTGAGGCAGAACGTTGTTGGAGAGGAGCTAGACCATATTATTATGATACCAGGTGGTGAAGCTGACGACATTGATAAAATCAATTCCAGACGGAAAACTGGGTGACGAAACTAACTGAAGCGAGGAGTTGCATTGTGAAGGATCTGAGTATACAGAATGAATTTGTAGAATGAACCAGAAAATTTTTGCAACGATTTGTAATTTCCTTAATCTCTAATGGACTACTCATGTAAAACTTGCGGAGTTGATAGGAGAATGATTTTCACAATATAGAAAACCCTGTACATTTTACACCCCTGACTGAGCTAAACAGGAGATTACTAACGCGAGTGCACCACTGTGGTCTATATATTTTCCCAGAGATTAACATGATTTTCAACAACTACTTACGGACTCAAGCGAAACGAAATCTAAAGTCTGCATTTGAAATTCTATGGAATATGAAATTATTATTATCCTTGCATATATATATATATATAGACGTGCTCACGGGACGATTGTTAAAATGTATTTCCACATAGGAGGAGGATATAGTTTCCTTATTATATATCTGTATATATATATATATAATTATCTAAATAATGTATTCCACATGATCATATTTCCTTGAAAGGTATCCCCATAAAGTAGGTACGAAAAACTTACTGATCTGTGCTCTGCATCTCTGTATCAACAACTTGAGCTTGAGGCATGTACATATTGTGAGTATCGAGTCATTCCGTGTACATTGCATTTTGTATATCTATCTATACACACACATACACACACGCTCTTAAGTGGAAATTTGTCTCGGGGATTCTTTCCAACTTGAAAAATAATGTGCATTAAAGCCTGGTTTTAAATTTCCCATTAATCTCTATATACACACATGTATGTATGTATGTATGTGAGGCTCTGTAAAAGGAGTCACCAGCATGGTAATTGTTAATTGTGATAGGGAGAGAGAGGTATGGACGTAAACAATGTTCAGTGTTCACACTCCACACAGTTGTGGCTTTCCTCCTGTAAATGTATAGGGATGTAGAAGTGTATCCTCTTATGAGCCTCAGAGCAACTCAAGTTTGACAACAGCTTAAGAAATATTATCATTGATGGACGGGAGAAGACGAAGATGCACTTTTCAAAATGAAACCTGAGTTTGCCTTAAGATCTGCATGAGTTTGCTTTCTATTTTCCTTCAGCCGCCCACGTTTTTCATGCTCGGCTATTATATATGTATGTGTGTATGTATGTATGTATGTTTGGAGTATCTACCAGTATCGAAGTCTGAAGTTGGAGTAGAGGACACACTACATGACTATTGGGAATACAGAGTATGTACTTCAAAGTGAACAATTTCTTTGTAGAAGGGTAAACTCTGCAAGTATGGATTGGACTTGATATGCTGTTCGGATCAATTATCCTCATATTTTCATCGATTACTAATGTCTACACACGGAGCTAATGTCCCTCCCAATGGGATTTAATAGTGCTCTTGATCTGATCTAAATGGTCCTTCGGGGTGGTAGTATTGAAAGTGGTCCTGCTAATAACTTGACCTACCTTGGACTCAGACAGTAATTCAGGATGTGGCTAATAAACTACAATCTGCTCTCAATTATAGGATTAGCTCAAGCTCAGGCCTGAGTGAGGTACACAGTAATTATAATACTATATGTTTACATTGATGCTCCCAGCAGCCAATGCTTATAAGTATGTCCCTTTGGATCCTCAATAACCCATAAGTAATCATGAACTTTGTCTGGATGACTTTCAACTTCAGATTCGTTGACCGCGTCCTTCTCATGTAAATACCAGAGTGTGAGTGCACGGTATAGTAATTATATTCCCCAATCAGGACTCCAATCCGTTGAACTTTCGTTTCCCAAGGGTTAAATATCAACTTAATTGACACATTAGGCGTATGTACGGCTTAGAGGGGATACGTAGATACATATACACAGCAGCTAATGAGTAACTGGAGTTATTTTTTTTTTTCAGGTAGGAGCTCTTCCCTTCAGTATGTATTTACTTACGTACATACTGCCTGCTAGTATTTACTTATAATTTTTGCATACTGATAGGAATCTGGTTTAGTATCACCTTCTCCTGAATCACGTTGCATTGACAATGGGCTGAAAAATATATACGTGAGAAACGTCAAAAAATGTGGGGATACTTGTATAAAATAACGCCTCCATATAGGCAACTCCAATGGATATGTACATATGCTAAATAGAGAAGCAGCATAGAATATGAAATATTACATTTCTTATTATGACTCATACAATCAGTCAGATACTATATCCCACTTGCATACAGTATTGCATGCTCAACTTGGGAGTTGTGAGGTGTGAATGAGAAGGGACGTCATGCAAGCAAGTTTACTCACATTTTTCCAACAGTGACATGCATTTATCAGTGAAATCGCACATTAAAATGACATCAACATAACATAGGCTCGGACTCTACGAACACTGCAATTGTTAGTGGGCTACTGCTTCTGCACATGAAGTTACATACTAGATACTTTCCGCACTTGCTCATATTTCTATTGAGCCCCACAACCCCTATATGTATGTACATATGTACACTCGAGTACAGAATCCTAGTTATATAAGAAACCATTAGCGTATATACATATGTACACTAGGTATGGGTGCTTTTCCACAGTGACACGATTGTTTACGTTGTTAATACAGAGCCGCATATTGTGGAGGGCTGAAACGAGTGGTCACAGATTTCCCTTAAATTTTGCGAATGTTATTGCAATCACATTCGCAGATAATCCCAAAACCTGACGGATGAGTGATGAATGAAATATTCCTTAGAATTTCGAATTAGCATGTTTTTAAATAAGAGTATACATCCCTATACCTCAGATTGGAGCCTCCGTAAATACTAGTATCTACATATCAATAGCCTAGAAATGTCCTGAGGAAAGGTACTGGGATGCTAAACCTTGTTAAATTAAGGGCACGTGGGTCTTTGACCATTTCTTAACTCCTTCTGAGCTGTGATGATCATCCCACACTTTCTGCATTGTAATCTTAATCGGCTGGAGGTTCCGTCAAAAGCATATTTCTGTATATACAGATAGTTGTATTTTTTAATGCAACTCCCATGTAAATGAGTTACAAATGGAATTTAATTTTCGATCGGGTATACATATAAAAAAAACAACCCTTGTCAAATGAAAAAAAAACTCTTGCATTGGATCCAAAAGGTTTTCCAAGAGTTTTTTGCCCGATAGGAAATTCAAGGTGCTCCCTTTGCGATTGTGCTCAGGAATGTTGTGCACACACACTATAGTAGTCATAGTCACTATAAAAATATGTGCAGAGAGTAGTAGACTCCAATTGGATGGTGATTTGCTGATATGAATGGTGATGAGGAACAATGAACAACAGCGCAACCCGGGTACGACCTTTCTCACCAGATCATATTAACTCCAAGATCGCTAACCTTGCTCAATTGTGAGCGTATACTATATTATTGTAACACGCCCAGGATACGGAAAAAAATTCTTCTTAAACAAATTAAGTGTACATTTATCAAGTTTGACAGAGTCTTGAGAAAAATTCAATTATAAGGTCTGGGCTACTGCAGTAGGACGTACAGATATACAGAACCTATACGTTTTTATTCTAATGAGTAACTATTAGGACCGATTTGCAACTACGATTTGACCCCCCGAGAAGTGAAAAATTTTGTGGGGATTGTTGATGGAATCAACAATCGAGAGACTTGTATTGTTTCAATGGATTCACAGACCTATGAGTTTATCACATCAATTTGTAATGGATCGACCGTCGGCGGCGGAGAGCATACGTGTGTAAATAAATAACCATTACATTTGTTATAAGTGTGAGTGTCACACGCAAGCCTTCAACCGATTGATCATTTTTTTTAAGAGAGAGAGACATGTCCCCCCTCAAATAGATTGCAGATTAAAGGTGGATTGAGTCAAATGTTGTGCAAATTCTTGGTTTGAATTTGGGACCATGGATAAAGATCGGGTGCGGATGAGGAAGTCTTTACAAGGGAGAAACCACATTGTTAGTTACAATACTTCAAAGACCACACGGTCTTGGCTCTGTACATATAACAATGACGGGGAAGTCTCGGTTAAACTCGAATCCTTGCTTCATACAATTCACATGTAAGGAAAAAAAAATTGATGGAAATCCTGAAAAGTGCACAATCTTTTTTTTTTCTTCTTCTTTGACTACTATTGTGACCGTTAGGTATGCAAGTACGGCTGAGTAGTTCAAATAAAAAAATATTCCGCTGAATCTATTAGTTAAGTTTCTATTCTTAGCTATTGAGGATATATGCACATAAAGGTTTTGGCTTTGTAGTGGCTTTTTAGCATGCGGCCCCCCTCTGTATATGTATACATAGATATGTACTCATTCATAAAGTGAAATGCAGGGAATTTAAAGACCACGCTTGAGCGTGGGTTTTGAAGCGTGAACCTTTGACCAAATGTGTGAAGTTATACAATAATCAAAATGGTTCTGCTATTGTCCAACTTATTTCAGACCCTACTTTGTTACTGTCTCCGTCTCCCTTTTTTTTTTTACTCAAGTCACTCAAATTGCTTCAAGTGAGGAACTCAGCCGTTGTACCTCCTGATTACTTTGAGGTGTTACGTTATTCCCGCAGCATAATAATAATAGTAATAATAAGCAGCGTTCAAATTAATAAAATGTGAGAGATGCGTTCCTCCTCCATGTAGCACACATGTATGGATACTATCTATAACGATGTGCCTCTTAGCTAGTCAGCGTTTCCAACAAAAATATCTTTTGTAATGAAGAGAGCCTCTGATTAGGTTTACAATGTGCCAATACTGTAGTACCTAAGGAGTCATAGAGGCAGTGTATGTGTGCAATTGTTAATTCCTTAAATAAACTTCAACACTTGTGTAGATAATATGTTCTTGCGTACATAGTTATGTGTGTGTGTGTAATTTACAGCTCAAGTTCTATATTTATACGTTATACATATGTATAATTATCTGTATATGCTTATCTTCAAAATCATTTTCCTTACCTTTGACTGAACGTCCGCTTGATTTTCCTTTGTAAAGTCCACATTTCGGCTGAGGATCCTGTAGACGGTATGTTCAACAGATACTATATAGAGTTGTTGATATGCGTGAGCACCGTACAAAAGTTTTATTATCAGCAGTTTTTTTTAACACTAAATTTTGAGTTCAATTCACAAATTGAGCTAATAACAAGGAGAACAGTTGTTACAGATATGATATCTAGTTTCTATTTTTTTCCCCTTGTTTACCTTTGAGTCAATAGTTTTGCGCACCCGTGCAAGTCAAACATTAAACTGAATTCATTAGATGGTGGAAGAGTATATATTCTCTATTTGGAATATGGAATGAGTAGTTATAAGTAGGATACACAACCAGATGAGGGTACAAACAAAACCTCGTATATCTCAGAGTCTCACTCACTGACCCAAAGAAGAATGAAATATATTTATGTTCTAGTGTGTCGACAACAATATGACAACTGAGACTGATCCTAAAAAGATATTGTTGACTTGACACCAAAGTCATGTAAATTCTTTGTGGGACTATTGGTAACTTGAGTCACAGCTTTTGTCAAGAAGTGATCCCCGTGTATCTGCTGGGTTGAAACTAAATATACAAAATAATTGAAGCCTCATACTTGAGTTAACTTGTAGCCCGTCGTGTCTTTTTGTCTCAGCCACCCCCACAAGATCTAAGTAAGTGATTTTACATTGATTGAAATCCCGTCGTTATAGCACAAAAATCCATGTATTTTCTCCCTTTTTGGTCATCCACGTTTTTCTTCTAGTCAGAGATGTACAACTAACAATTTTGTCCCCTCTTAGGCTTCCTTCTCTATAAACTCTATCTTTTGAGCTCTAGTCTCTCTCTCTCTCTCTCTCTCTCTCTATGTATGTAAATGTCGTATCTCCACAGAGCACGAGTTTGTCTCCAACCAGACGTAACGTCGCTTGAGATTGTTGAAATGCACAGAGAAGAAAAAAAAAATTTAGAAGATAGTCAGACTTTGTCAAGGTAGTTAGCAACTGTGTAGTTAAATCTTACGAGGAATATGACAAAGGGGGGAAAAACGATCAGTGCAGGACGATGCTCAAACAAAAACTATGGAAGTAATGAGGTAAAAATTATTTTATCTTTCCTAACTCCCAACAATATATGCTAATGGCTAAGGTGCATATACACACATGGCCTAGTACAAGTCTTACTGTTCGGATGCTATGTAGCTCAAGAATCTCATCAGATATGTGGGGAACCTATATCCACACACACACACACACACTCACACACGCAGGCAATTCCGTCCCAGTAGATACGTTCAAGTCTGAGAGACGGAAGATAAATCACAGAAATTCACAAATAATCAAGTCAAATAATCCATTCCAATTGAAAGTATTCTTTTATGATTGGCACTTCACATGTATTTACTTTTGCTCCTGCCTCTCTCAATCCAGCCCGTCCACTTATCAAGTTTATCCCAAAAATCCACGCAACAATGGAAAGTTCACCATGAACATTACATTTAGTGGGCAGTGCCTAAGTATGTATGTATGTACATATGTACATATGTGTGTGTGTCTCTAGTACTCACATAAGTATACGAAGGAGTTCAATTCCAATGATGAGGCTCATTAAATTCAATCATCTGCAATTCTCAAAGCGTACGACTTGCCCGAGCTCGATTTGTTTTCATATTCACGAAATTATGATGAATCTGTGTATTGAATATGTAATAGCTGAGGGGGATAAAAGTCTACCGTAGATACATATCCTCTTTGAAATTAAATCAAACACTCCAAGTCCCTTTGACTGATAACGACTTTGACAAGGTCCTTCCAATCCAAATATGATCAATTGTTTATTTAGATGGGTGTCCTCTTCATCGAGCTCTCTTCTTCTTCTCTTGGAAAAAAATAAACAAAAGTGATTTGTCCCAGAAAATCAAGGAATTTAATACAATTAGCGTAAACACTAAAAGACCGATTGTTTTTGGGGAAACAATTAATTATCCAAACTGTTTAGCCACCCCGGAACTATTGTTTTCAGGGATGATAGATTTATTTAGAGCCTTGATAAGAAAAATCTGGGGTCACTTCTGACTCACAGTGTCCCTGTGAGTAGATTTATAATTTAAAAAGTAAGAATTTTCCTTTTATTTTGTATTTTATTTATTTATTTTTTTGTAAATAAAGAAATTGAAAATTATTCACGAACAAGACGTCAAGATGTTGATGGCTACGGAGCTGAAATTGAATTAAGTATTAGTGTCGTTTCCCCCAAGAGAGGAGAGAACCCAGGCGAGACCAACAAACATCAAGAAGGATTTCAAAGCCTAGAGGTATTTACGTTTGGATTAAAAGAAAATAAAAACAGAGTGATATCATATAGAAAGAGAATATTATATCCCGTACTCCTAACAGACAGAAAGAGTTCAGTGAGCCAGTCAGAGAGATTTAGTCGGTTGAGTTCCTTTATGATGAGGGAGACCAACACACAGGATTTCTTTGGACTCTCGGTATATGGTCTTCGGCTCTGGCCACAGGATTTCTTCGTAACCAAGTTATTATTACTATAACAACCCCATAGAGTCCTCATAATGGGGAGGATAATGGAATATAAAGAAATTATAGCAGAGATAGAGTATGTACGATTCGATACGACGTCGTTGACACGCAGCTGAGCTATTCCTTTTTATTACAGCCATATACCCCTCTACCCCATAGGTACATATATCTACATATACATAGATATAGCCACAGTCCATAGGAGAGTGTGTATAGTAACCTAATCTAAAAGGGAAAATCAAATCCTGCCCCACCAACAACAGTGTACTCAACTAACTAGCCAGCTAATCACAATCAGCACGGTAACTAAAGCACAACCCAAAAGCAACAACCTTTTAAAATTAAACTTTGATAATTGCAATCCTTTTCTATAAAACATACCCAATGGAAGATATATGGCAGTCAGAAGTGTATTAACAAAAGCGTCATAATCAGCACTTAAATTTGGAAAAAAAAATATCCCCTTCGAAACCTCCAAGTTTATGCGTGCGGATGCGTTTGTATACATACATGCCTGCCGGCGTACATATATAGGTACATATGTTATGTATAAGTATATACATAATTATGTATAGAGATCCATAGGGAAACTATGAAGTTGAATCTATAACAAAACTCATTATACATAGATACTGGTTGCCGCACCGTGGAGAATTTTTGCAGGAATTTGTGGATTTCTCAATCCACACACGACTGCACTCATGACTGTATGCACATTTACAGTCGTAATTTAAATTATGCTCTAGAAGAGGGAAATAAATTGATTGTCGACTCACTCACACTCATTCCATATTATTATGTATGTATGTACGTATGTACGAGCGTTACTTCTATCAATACAGTACAGATTCACTCAAATGTGGATTTCTACATGTGTCTATGCAACTCTCTAAAAGTCACATTATATTTCAATGGGGAACTTTAACGTTTATTTTCATTATTATTGGTATCTATAAGAAGTGGAGATCTGGGTGGAGGAAATATATGCACTACTAAAACATGTGTATGATTATACTATATACAGAGAGTCCGTTGAATAGAATTCGATTTATGATTGCAAATGCCACACGGCCTGCCTCCCCTGCCACAATTACTATTTTCTTCCCATTTCTGAACGGAGTTTAATTTGGGAATTATTTTATTGTTTGCACTCCACTTTTTTTTCCCCTCCCCATATGATGATTACCTGATTTGAGGCAAATCTTGTCCCAGAGGTTGATCTCGTAATACTATTTCGTGATTGTCTTGTCAGCTCCTCCTGATCTGATGAAATCCCCAGACTCACCTGCGGCTTTTCCATTCAAACTATTTACAACAGAGACTGTTGTTAATTTGGTGTCTCTCCTCTCTTTTTTTCTCTTCTGAGCAAATTCCCCTTTAAAAAATCTAGCGCTAAATTAAAATCATTGTACACTACAGTAGTAACTAGTTGTAAGCAGAGGTTTGTATGTATGCTTGTAATTATCTACCTGTCCCCCGCATGTGAAATAAGCTTAGAGTGTGGAACCAAAAATTTTATACTTCTTTATGGTGAGGCTCATTGAGGCATGATTTCTTTAAAAAAGAGTATTTTCTCTTAAAAGCTTGTAATTTATTGCCCTTGTTTTCCTTTTTGACAGTTTTTTTCCCCCCTTTAGAAAAGATTTTACAATTCGCACTGCTGTTTCCTCTCCGGAAAGTTATTATTAACTTCGGATACATTGGTTTATACTAGGACTGTACACAGTACTATTGTAGTAGATTATATATATCTATACATTGGAGCAAAGCACAGAGATAAGCAGGGCACTTGAGCATGGGCATGTGAGGAGATTATCTTGTCTCATTTTGTCAAAAGTTTTTAATTTTAATTCCTGTGGAGTAGTATCTATAGAGTACCTTCGATCCTCCCTATATGTATGTTGTGTCTTGTGGGCTGACTGATTGTGAGATTACACTGAGCTGGGGAAATCAAAAGCGAGCATGAAACACGCTACAAAATGATTTTCATCCTTCGAATCTTATTAATTTTAAGCTTGAGTAAACTAGACTATGTAGGGTTCCCAATTAATGGAGTTTTGACATGGAAATACTTACTCCCTGACGCTGTGCTCAAAGTACTACAATCCCGTACAGATTTTACTATAAGAAGCGAGTAATGAATTAGCTTTTTTGAGATTTAATCATTTGTGTGTGGCTATGCATCTCTGATCTGGCTATGAGGAGTGTGTATGACCGTACATACTCCTGTTGATTCACATATGTATCAATGCATTAAAGTGAGACACTATATACTATACTCTAGTCTGGCGGCTAATCAACAACATCTCGTAAGGTTGTAATTGTGAGGGTACTCAATCCTGTTGGAAACCTATGGTTGGAATCAAAGAGTGTAACTGAAAATAACATTAGACTGTTAATGGGTTTTATCACAAAGTTTCAATTGGTTCGGTAGTTGTCTCATTTTTTTTTGTATGCTTCAATATGTACTAGGCCTCTGTAAAAGACTGGTGTGGAGTCTCTTGTATGAGTTATATACGCGTGTTAAAGTAGGCTCGGCCCACGCTCATTTCAATTCAATCCATTTGGCAGGTAAAACAATAATAGGAACTTAAAATAATGCCCTAAGTATATGGCAATCATGATCTAGGCTAATAATAATTATACACGCCATGCCATAATTATTTCATTTATGTATATGCTGTAAATTGTAGATACTTCAATTTTTATGATCATCAATCCTCTCGGAATCGCTGGTATTTTTCCCCCAGTGCCTCAGTCCTACTAATTCAATTAGTGCTCTTTTGTAATATCCCCAGGTGTGTAAATCGTGCTCAATGCATAGGCTGTAATCACCGGAAGCCATATACTAATCAAATGAAATGAAGTTAATGGACTTTTTTTAAAAGTGAATTTTAGTACAGTCTGATCAGTCATTGTAGAATTATAGCAAAGCTCTAGCAAGACTCACATAATTACATAGAGGTACATACATGAGTAATTATTTATAACTACAGACCCTTGTGCTAATTTTCAAACATTTTCGTTTATTGCACTCTCTCAGAGTCTGCTCTGCCTTGCACAATACCTGCGTTTCCGCCTGGTACATTTATGTAATAATTACACCTCTTTCTATGTACATGCTCAAAATGTACATATATGTAGGTGTCATGAGTGGATTTTCCGTGTGTTACTTTTTCAAGTCAGAAATATTCAAATCTTTTGAGGTATGTGAGAATATGTAATTAGTATTCATGGATTTATAATACATAGAAATAAATTAGTTTTTTAAAAGTATTTATTTACAAATAAGTTTTTGGATTTGGTCCCATTGGCTGGTATCTGTATAACAGCTCAGAGTGTCTACGTAAAGTTGATAGTTGTACGTCAGGATCTGACTGAGATGCTCCTCCAAAAGATTTACTGTGAACTTGCACGTATAAGGATAAATACTTAAAATTTATATTGTACTATGTGTATGGGATTTAATGGTACAGCTCCATGCATGGACGTACATAAGTAGATGGATGTTGCTTTTAATTGAAAATGAAATTCCCTAGTATTTAAATAAATTCCTTTCGTATCCCTTTTCCATAGGGATTTGCTGAGGGATGTATGTATGTATGAGTTGTGACTTGACTAGCAGTGACTGCACGACAATTCTTGCCCTTCTCTTGTTTTGAGAATATAGGAATTGGGGGGAAAGGCAGCTCAAGCAGTATTTCCTTATTACAGTCTTTCAGACTTGACTTCCCTCTATGCACCCCTTGTTCTATGTACAGGTGTATAGGAGCCAAAAAATCCTTGCCAATTGTGAGTCAGTGGATTTTATGGGGTTTGTATTTGTATTTTTTTTTTTTGTAGAATATTTTATTATATGTAGTGACTAAACGGAGGGACTATTAGCACACTCCTACATGACAGAGGATGTCAAAGTCCTATGGTTGAGCCCCCCTCGTACTATTGGAATCATGTTTGTGTCACGTTCTCAATTAATTAATTGCCAATTATCCAAACATTAGGTCAATTAGTTAGAACCTCATTTAGAAGGAGGTGTTGTTGTTAGTGAGTGTAATAAAATAAATGTGAGCGGAAAATATTACTAGTTGTTTTCATTGCGGAGTCATGCACCGTTAGGGAAATGATACTAAAGTAAAATGTAAATTATCTGCGTGTGGCGTAACGCTCACATATTGTAAAAGTGGGGGAAATCATTTTGTATACACAATCCGTCATGTCTTTATTTTTAACTCTTTAAAATCTCGGCACAGCTGCCAAACAACAAACAAAAAAATTTCTCACGTCACACAATATCATATTTGAAGCGACACAATTCAATCCAGTTAACCTACAAATATACTTGAGGTAACATACATATAATTATGCACTGTTGAGTTCTAAAATAGGCACATGCCCATATACTCCAGTGTGTACATTCAAAGTCCATAGATAGATACATATAGCCCCCTCCCCTCCCCCTCCCTTAGAAACCTAACCTTTGCCAATTGGGATTTTGAAGTTCAATTTTAATAGCCAATATAATAATAATAAAAAAAACAACTCCTTAAAAAAGGAACTGCTCCCACCGAAGGACACTCACACATACATTCTGTGTATATCCATGTATGTATGTATGTATATGTAATAATTTATTACAGGTGTGTATAATATGGAAAGTGTGAACAAATAAATGTGAGGACTCATTCCTATGTATATGCAAACCTGTGCTGTAATTATATATAGCCTTATATAGGAAAAAATCCTGTGTATATAAATATTACAATAATTAAATAAGGTACAAGCAATTTGTAATAATATAATTAATTGCATAGATATATATTTTTTTTCTAGCATGGTGTCTCGTATTTTAGGGTATATTTATGAAATGCAATATTTTCATTAGAATGAATGAAAAAAGCTACTTTTTTTTTGTAAAGTGTAATATCTCCCCATAATAAGTTCTCTCTCAGGTAAGTTTGTACAACAGACAAGAATTACACACTGATAATAATAATTATTATATAGCATAATCTCCATGTAGATTTTTGACTCTCAGGATATTGAAAAGCCTACTATACATATATAAATATACCCTAAATTATAAATACTATTTCACTTTTACAAAACTATTCCCTATATACAGACTAAAATACTTATACAGTCTATTTACTTTATATATACACACACAAACAAAATGATTAAGCCTCTTATAAAGTATTTCATTATAATATTGTTTGCAAGGAAAAGTTGCAAAGGGAGAAAAAAAATTGAACCAAATTGTTTGATCTAGCAATGATATAATTACATATATGAATCCAAGTAATTACATACAAAGAGTATATAGATCCTATACATTATAGGGTCTCGTCCCTCGTACGTATTTACATGTATGTATGTACGGCATTGAATTACGGCTTCTTTTTTTGAGGTACATTTACACACTTCCCTGCATCCCAGAATGCTATCATTCACACCATCAACCACCTCCCACTCTGTCCGTGTGCGACTTTAATTAGTTTTTTAAATGACTGTGAGTAACTACTTCCTTAATGTTAATACACCTTAAATATAATATTTTTTTGAATTATTCTACACTTTTGATATAGTGTTCGACTATGTACAGCAAAGTAGGCATTATTATCAGTATGAAGTAATGCTGAAAACTATTTGCAGTTGAGCTTTTCGTCAGGAGGTTAATAAGCGCATGGAAGCGCCACTTTGAGACTTACTCTAGTTACAAAAACACTTACAATTATTCTATATAGTACAAAATGTTTATATTAATTATGATCTATCTACACCTATAAAAAAAACTATATAGCTACTACATTCATAATAAGCTGTCTACTTATATTGTAAAATCCCATCCCAAGTGTACTACACACTACCGTCCCCATTAAGGATTAAGACTGGACTGTCATTATGTACTTATGTACAGAATCTCTTGAGATACGAACCCATCCACAAATAGTTACATACATTTTTTTCCCGTGTGTGTGTGTTTCCTACTATAATGTCTAAACACTCATAATTATGGTAAAAGTAATCACAATAGTACACCGCAGACCCAAACTTCTCCCCATTCCAATATAAATCCCAAAGGATAGTCGGAACAGGCCTTAAGTAGATACATACAACTATTATTTTTATTTATTATTTTTACATATTAGACATCTACATAATTATATAATGTATGGATCCCAACTACCGTGCAATTGTGAAATTCCCGAAAAAATCCTAGTCTCAAAGACAGAGCTAAAGACAGAGTCTCTTGTCCCTACACCTATAATTTATGCTACATCATGCATGCCGTCCTATACAGTATGTATGTATTAGTATTTAAGCCCAACAATGTTGCAAATAGTGAAAATAGTGCAGAAAAAATTGTCAAATTTATACAAAATCATTTGGCAACATAATTACCACAAACATGTAATGTAGAGGTGACCGCGTCAATAAAAGTGTCCTAACTAGGTACAATTTATTAGCTAATTTACTATTACTAAAATTTGAAGCCAGTAACCAAAGCCCTAGTAAAAAATATTGATGATACAGATATGTACAGAGTTGTTAGTACAATCAGACTTCAAGTCCCACGTGGCACAATTACAAATTATATAGACAAATAATTACAAATGTTCAAGAAATTATTATTTTTCTTGTTAAAATAAATGTTCAATCCTTGGGCGTTCCATTGACCAAAAATTATAAAAAGTAGGTTTCAAAAACTGTAATTATTTACTGGGGATTTAATTGATATTAATTTCATAATTGTTAAAAATTGTAATTAATTGTACAGGAACTGCTCAATAATTAAATAATGGTCCAAATTTAGAAAAATTTAGTTAATTAGCGAAGCTTGACGAAGGTGAAGGAGTATAATTATTAGCATTCATCAAACGAACTGAGGAAAGTTTGAATGAATTATTTCAATTATTTTTATTATTAATTGCAGATTTTTTTTTGTAATTGCAATAATGATTGTAATGTGAGGTCGGTTGTACCACTTTAGGCCGATTTCATAATGGGACTTTAATTGCAGCCCAAATTTATACAAGGATGGAAGGAAAGGTTCAACTAATTGTTTTGACAAGATGTCAACCGTAACTGACATGACCCATTAACCTTATAGCCAGTAAATCAAATCGAGCGTAAAGGGAAAAGGCTACCGCATCACTGTAGCACTATGTTCCTTGTACTTGTTATTTGTCTGTATGTATGTATGTATGTATACAAGTACTGGGAGAGGACACAGTAGCTCAAATAATTCGAATTGTGTCAATGCTTTCGCTAATTTCCGTTGATCCCATCAAATGTCTAATTTGTCAATTTAGCAAAAAAAAAAAAGATGGTGAACAAATGCAAAAATTTGTAAATCCCTTGGTTGGAGTGTACCCATATGATGGCTAATTTCCATTCCTTGATTTAGTAGCGATTGCAACAATAAAAAAAATACTAGTAAATCATTACAACTGCCGGAATGGAGGTATTAAATGGTCACTATGAATAAGGGGAATCAAAATGACCATTTTGTCTAAATAGCTGGTGATGACTCAAAGAATGAATGTACATATGTACAATACCCTAACTATAGCCTACAAATATGTAATTATCTATCTACATGAAATACAAAACTTAAAAAGTATTAAAGTTTTATGAATTGCTCACACACACTGTCCGAACGTATGCACGTACTCCAGTTGAGGGGAGTATGTACATGCATAAGCGCGTATATGTGGACAAAAATCAGAAAAACCGGTTCTGACATCCACAAGCAGAAAAAGCTCGTTGCCTACATCACACGGCATTTTCCAACTTATTCCTTCCCTCTAACCCTTTATAATATATTATACAGACACACAGCCTCCCCCAAAAAAATAATTACCATACTTATTTTAAAAATTCAATTACTATTACAGGCACAATCATCAAAAAATTGTCATGCCATTTCACGCCGACACACATTCATCATACAGAAATACAGTACAATATATACCGTCAGAGAAGCTTCAGCCAAGCCGTAATTCAAAATGCATTTTGCAAAGAGTTGGTAAGACGTCCGTAATGCAATATCATTTCCACTTTCCTATCTAACTTATCCCTCTAACAATTTTATACAGGTAATATTATAATAATAATTACGGATGTATGTATGATAATCATAATTTGTCAAAATACTTGAGACTTCTAGCATTCACATTAATTTACAGTCAATTATCATAACAAAGATTAATAGTGCAATATGTCGAGATCTATGTATTTGCGCATGACTAAAATAAAGTTTAGCGTCTAAAAAAAAAAATCTGGGACAACTCAACTATACACACTTTCCCGTGATTAATGGTAAGAGTAAGTCAGATCCGCACTAGGTGACATCGGACAGGCCGGGCCATGATGATTGGGACGAATCTGCTGTTGATTTCCTTGTTGTTGCAGAAGCTGTTCTTGTTGCTGTTGCTGCAAGAGCTGTTGTTGCTGCTGCTGTAGGAGCTGTTGCTGTTGTTGCTGGAGCAGGAGTTGTTGCTGCTGTTGTTGCTGTTGTTGCTGCTGTGGTGCTTGTACTACGAAATGGCTGGGTCTTTTTGAATTTAATAGGGGCTCTAGAATCCTAGAGTATGTTGAATCCTTCTCAGCCATGAGAAGTCTCGGAGAGTAATTACTCTGCTGCTGCTGACCACAATTATTACTACTACTAAATTCCAGGAGTTTCTTCGAGTCTAGAATCTCGTAGGGTTTCTTCGCCTCATTTTGCCCTCCACCTTTCCCGATGCTCCCGCATCTGCTTAAATCATTCGGACCGAAGCCGGGCGGGATGGGAGGGACGGGATGGTACTGACCAGATGAATACTTTCCCCGGCTCTCGGGCTGACTCATGGGCTGTTGATTACCCGAGTAACGGAATCTTGGGGGTGGAGGGGGATTCCCAGAGTTATCACTCTCCCCAGAACTCACTGTGTCAATGAGCTTCTTCTCCAGACTCTCCACCTGTTGTTTCCGACCCTCGTTCGTTTCGTAGTACAGGGATTTATTCCCTTTCATGGCGGCTTTGGGGTCAACGTCCACGGAACCCTTGGCAGTTTCGTACTGAGCTAGGATTCGGTTCGTCTGGTTCTCCCTCTCCCGCTCCCGTTGTTGCTGGAGGGAGTCACTCTTCTCCCGATGATGATGATGATGATGATTGGGATTGTGATGATTCTGACTACTACTCGTACTGTGCTGATGAGGATGTTGGGAGGAAGTGGATAAGTTGGATTTGGCAGTGTCATAATTTTTAAAGAAATTTGATTCGTAGGATGGGGGTCCGGATACAAGGAGGGCTTGCCCAGCTCCAGCTGGGGGTTTACGGTCATAGAGGGGCTCGTAGTTTGAGTCCGGGTCGTAGTGACGTTGGCAGTGAGACTGGCTGTGGTTGTTGGTTGATTTACGATTGGTCACCGAGGAAGGGGCGGAAGTGTCATGGAACTTCGGGGCTGGGGGGAAGTCATAGCGTTTGGAAGCATACACGGACTGGGAACGGTTCAAATTCGTCTTGGGCAATACTGGGGACGGCTTCATATATAAACTCCGCGTTCCACCATAAATAGGCTCGAACCTTTGGCATAAAAGTCCTGCAAAAACAGTTTAAAAATAATTATTTAATTTACAACTGCATAATTACATATCTACATATATTATATTAGATTTGGTAAAAGTAACAACGTTGGAGGCAAAAAGCAAGCTTTCTATCCATTACAAGACGTTGAACACAGTTACATATTACGTATATCTACATATACATATGTGCATAGATACATGCTTGACTTACTACTATCTCTCTACAAACTACTACAAGAACCTCACAGTGCAACAAATAATTTTACACGAACTACAAATATAAGGAAACAAAAATTAGCTCAACTCAATTTCAAAACCGCAAACAAAATTTTGAGCTATCCTCTTTCATCTTTTGTGTTCATAGTACATATATATAATTACATACATACAGAGTATATCTACAGATAGTAGTTCATAGTACATAGTGCTATTGGGCTAATGAGCTATCTTATTCAGTATCCCATTCTCGGCTAGTCATGTTTCTAGGAAAAAAAATTGTATACAGGGGAAGTCTGTTTATACTGTCAGTACTTTTAAGTGTAGATACACTGAACGTCTCTCTTATCTATCGTCTCCATAAATTGCTCTTGAATTCCGACAAGAAAATCTTGCCCAATGATCAACAACTGTGTAAAGTAAGGTAATATTCCGTACACCGCGCATTCAAGAGAGTTATGAAAATGGTCTCATAACTGTCAACCTAATCTTTGTCATGTATCCTTTAGCCTGTCCACATTCTAATTTACAATGCTGTTTTCTGTAGGGTATTATAAGCCCTGAACATATGGTCAAGCCCAGGCGCTATAGATATAGATTCGCTCTCCTCACCAGTGGTCTTAACAAAATGCTCAGAAGATGTAAAAAGTAATTCAGCAATTCATCTTTCCCCTCAGACTCTCTATGGGTAACTCAGTCCAACTCCTCATATGTATAGATATATAGTTACAGGATGGATGGACACTTATATACGAATGGGGAAGGTATTAAGGAGGAACGGTCTCTCAGGATACACCAGATTATTTATCTTCTCAAGACAAATGCCCAGATGATTGTAAATATACGAATCCGTATCAAATTTCTGTGGCCTAAATCGTCCCGGGAAGTACAGATAGTAGTAATAAAAAAAAAGGAGTAAGAGACTCTTTATTTATTTCAAGCTATTTAAATGTAACCACAGGGAAAAGGGTACATCCAAAGGCTATTGGGCATTAACACCCCATGAGGAAGTAGGCACGCGACAGAAGGCACCCTCCGGCATTGGACAACTCTAGGCTCACACAATCCCCCCTAATCAGCTTTTAATTGTTGGTAATTTTGTCTCACAAATTGAATTTTTACACTCTATAATCACTTAGAATAACATCCCTATAGTCGAAATTATGAGTTATTTCCTTTTCCCTCTAAACGTGCGTGTTATGAAATCCTTAATTTTTATTACACTCCCTATGCACAAATTAGAGCCAAGTGGTGGCGTTGGTCAGGGTGTTAAAAAATATTAGTTATTTGCAAGCACATTTATTTCAATGGACCTTGATTACACGTACATACATACGTACACTCCACTATGTAAGATGTAATTTTCCTAGAGCTGTGAAACCATTCAAAGAAAATGTCATAACTCTTCATCTCAGAGACGTCATCCGATGCGTACAAGAATTAACATTTTAAATACTTTGTTTTCTTTCTTTTTGAAACTTATAGCCACCTGCAACCTGCTCACATGATTCAAGCGTGAAATGACAAGGGATATTATGCAGATAATTGTCACTTTGCCTTATCAATGACTAGGATCGTTCCACTACTAAAGCTCCTCTAATGTAATGTACATATTCCCTGCATAATAATAATATTCTTGACAACAAGATCTAATATTCGAAAATGAAATCCAAACCTAGGCTCTGCAGTACTATGATACTCTACAGATTGAAGTCCACACTTTCAAAAGCATTGGATATGGAGTACAGATCTGTACTGTAGGGAAAGACAAACCTCTGAGGAAAAGGTACAACCTTAAATGTTCATCCTCAGGAAATCGTATGGAAACCTTTGTCAAGAAATTCTATATGCAATAGCAAAAGTTACTTCAAACTTATAGTACATAAACAGTGTATGTGCATATAGGTGTGTACATAGGCAATAATATATCCTATTACAAAAAAAAGTTTGGCAAACCGTGTCAGGAGTGTACACAAGAAAACTTTTGAAAATACGTTCATTAAAATATTGGTCACTTTGGTCACTTCTCCTCAACTCTGCTGCAAACTGCAACTCTGTATACACTTCTGGTCATTCCGTAATTAGTACTAGGATTTCCTCAGATGTCAACAATGACTATCGCTATTGACTGTCATAATGATACCTACAGGCACGACATTGTATGCATGCTGTATGGACTGCTCCTCCTAAATTCAATGTTCCCCAGAAATTTACGGTGCGATTACAAGTGACATTTATTTATTTGCCTATTTTATGCAATTGTCAATTACTCTTTGGAAATCAAATTTATGAAGGGAGAAGAGGACGATAGAAAAAGCATATAAAACGGAGAATGCAACTTAAAACTGTGCTACTTGTTGTGGTACAATGCACTGTTCGGATGATGACCAATAAAAATGCATACATATGTGTGTGTCTGTATGTGTGTGTGTGTGTTGTACATATTTAAAAAAAAAACAGGCAAACATTCCTTCAAATGGATTTTGCAACATAAAACAAAATCACTACAATCAACCAATATATGCTACATATTAGTTTTGATACATACTAAAAAAAAATATTAGATAAGATACAGTCATACAGTGACATAACTTCCTAAATGCCCTTTTCCATAGGCATATAGATACTGTAGTATAGGCATAGAAATAAATACATTTAGTCTGCATGAAAAAAATAAACGATCGAAGAAGGGAAGACTGTACCAAGAACAAATGTCCGGTGAGATTCCTATACACATACATACATATAGAGACGTATCTATGTATGTGATGTACGATTCATGTGACATGAAAAATCATTTTAGATTTGGTCACGCGGTTCTAAACATCCTTTCTGTCGCGTCCTCCTTCGTTACGCATCTTGCCTCATTGTTCCTCAATTCTGATGTTTGCATTTCTTTCGATTTTTATTATCTTCTGGGAGGTACCGAGGGGTAAGAGTATAACTTATTGCGTAAGGAATCTATCAGGTTCTTTTAATTTTATCACAATCGTATCTTCCTGTAGGTTTAGGTATATCTTGAGGAAATATATTATGTAGGGACTGAATTCTATATCTATAGTGTTATCGTTAAAAAAAAGTGTTACTGTAGCATCTTAAAATGTCAATTCCTTTTTTTTAGTACTGGTGTATGTACCTACATATTTTACTTGTACTGTTAACACTTGCGTAATAAATTAAAGAAAATGAGTATGTGTCTATGAATAAGAATGAGATACTATTAGCAAGTATTTTATAGGGTGTCAAGGGTTACGGTGTAAATTTAAATGTGAGGATAAGATAAATTAAAATAAATAGTGTTTCCTCTATTATACAAATGTCCGTAGAATTTTTTTAATGTGGAGTGGAAAAATATCCACCTATGCACTCAGGCTTGTGGATATATCTACACTTGTTACATTCCATTAGGTAAGTTGGGGGAAAGGACGGAAAAGTAAATAAAAACTGAATCTCCTGTCGCTCAAGTGACAGGAGTGAGTGTGGGCAGCATGATACAGAGAAATAATTCAATTGGGCTAATGACATGCAACGCTCAAGTTTTGCGGTTATTGTCATTTCAATTTTATTTGGGTTCCTATGTGTGTGTTTGTGTGTGTGTGTGTGTGTGTGTGTGTGTATGTCTGTGTGTGTACTGTATATTAGCTGTAGAATTGTCGACAGGACTGGATATACAAGGATTATAAAGGGAAGAGATGCACGCCACGGTGGAAGAAAGTGATGTTGAGGAATTCTTTGGAGGAATTTTAGTTTCTAGGGAAGTCTGTCTCTTCTGGTTTATTAAGGGAGCGGAGCCAATGCCAAACTTTGTTCATACGAGTTGTCATTGTGACAACAGCCACGGCATCTAAAACAGGTTATTCATATGCTTTTAGTTTCCTTTTGCACAGTCCTCCAACCACATGTTATGTCTTGTGGCGATTCCTTATATTAATAATAACTATCACTGTGTCCAATCAAATTATGACCATCTTCAGTATCCCCGTCATTCATAACTCAAAAGAAAAAAAAACAATTCAAGTAGTAATACAGACTTGCACAAAACTTTACGTAACAAATCCCTAGGAAACATTCCCAATGAAAAGGAAATGAATGTACAGTATACGTCTGCACTGTAAATTGTTCATAAGGAAAGGTAAATAAAATTTGCATGAGATCATACATGTCTACGACAAAATATCTCTAAATCTATAAAGTTTTACTGAAACACAGTACAGTGCACTCTTTTTAACAAGAGCGTCCTCATAAAGGAACCACATCTCACTCTAATAATTTCCAGATCTTGTACAGATAAAGATTTTTTATATCATTGGGGCATAGTGAGATTTGTACAAATATCCTCCCACACACTCAAACAGGAAATATTTTTACATAAGGCAATCCCTTGTAACGAGAGTACACTCAACTGTCTGAACTATAGTTTTGAAGCTACCCTTCTAAACTACATAAATAAGATCAACGACAAAAGAATTATTAAAAAAAGATCTAGAGGCTAGCTAAACTCCAAAAAATGTTCAAAGTTTTCGGAGAGATACAAAGATTTAAAATAATTAATTCCCAACGGATACAAAGATTTAAAATACTTAATTCCCAACGGATACAAAGATTTAAAATACTTCTCAACAGACACAATTTTGTAGAACCATTGTGTACAAATTAAAATAATTACAGAATGTCATGCAGAGTAATTAAGTAAAATAAAATGCAGTTAGTAAAGTCACTCGTTACAAAAGTTAAAAGTCAAGTTTTTGTCTTACTGTCCGGAATTGTGGTTGGTAGTTCAGTTGAGGGAAGATCCAAGGAGTCGCCATCTGAGGGATTTTCTCTCACCTTCTTATTCCCATGGCCTCGTCGTAGTATAAAAGTGTGGAGATAGGCGGCCATCAAGCCGCCCAGAATTGGCCCCAACCAGAACACCCAATGACTTGGCCAACGATTCATGACAAAAGCAGGTCCCAAGGATCTCACTGGATTCAAACCGGCTCCAGTGCAGGGAAGCTGTCAATAATAAAAAAAAAAAAATAAAGCTTCATGTAATTATCTAGCGAAATGTCAATTTTACATTAGGTCCCATGTTCAAGAATTTTTTTCCCCTTCTCTAACTCAACATGAAAATCTTTTAAGGTCACTATATACAACAAATCCTGATTACTGACGCCAGAAAAGAGCAACAACGTATATGCTTTCCTAATGTACCATAATTGTTTCTTTACAGGAGGAGAATAATTACCGTGAGAAAGAAAACTTACCGCGACAAGATTTGCTGCAAGAATCATGGCAGATGTCGGGAAGCAGTTATGAGGGTCCGAGACAAATGTGAGTGCTATCACGAAACTTAAGATGAGCTCCAAGCCAAAGGCTTGATATGAGCTAATGTGAGATGCGATTGTTGTTGCTCCTAAAGTCCCTTGATAGCCCGGAACCGTCAACCTGGAATCAGATAAATATTTCAATTAAACTACAAAATTTTGGTTGTCATCAAATCACAATTTATTTCTTCCTACAAACTTTCCCAATCTCTTTAAAAAAAATGAGCGCAGTACTAGGTCTACATAGGTATCATTGTAACAGTAATTGATTACAAGCAGGGAGTGTCACATTACCCCAAGTACTAAAATCCGAGCCCAAATTCGGTCTTATGACCCACTCACACTGCCCGCCCATAACCCCAGTATACTTATATTGAAAGGGCTTGGGGTAACGTTAACATTTTAAGCACCCGAATCGTGCGTAAACATAATTTTCATTCTGATTGGACTTTTAGAGGCCTAAACGGATTATGTTTTTGCGGTTAGAAAATTCGTTGGTGACTTGACAACGGATTGCACGTTAATGTCCAACATAAATCCAAATTGTCCTTATGTACCTCACAATAGTAGTCCCTCCCACTTCATGTGGAATGGCCCACTACAGATCACAGGAGAGCCCAGGAACGTTTGTCCTATAACTCTAGACGCTCACTCGACGTAACAAAAACCCGGAGCACCCACACTCATCTCTCCTGCTCCATAGGTTTATTTCTTCTCCTCCAGCCCTACATACATATATAATGATATTTGGGTCTGGTCGGAGTGGAAAAATTGGAGGAGAAAAACTCCCTCCGCTTTTGCTCCTACTACTACTATCTACTACTACTACTACTCCCTTTATTTCCCGTGTACTCAACAAAGTTGGGACGTGCCAAACCTGCCTCTAAATTGATCCGAGTATAAATGGGTCGACGGTATGGAAGTGGGGTGGGTGTAATTGATTTAAAAACTAAAAGCTTCAGTTTTCTAAATGTTTACCACTTTCTTTGATCTAATGTATGAAGCCAGGCTCTGGCCGCCAGAGATGGTCCTCCACCAGTCTCCCTTCACCTACAATAGTTATCCCAGTACCATAGCAAATACAAATACTGGGGGAAACCCGGAGTTAATAGAGCAGACGACTCTGGAAGGCTCCAGCTCTCCCGGAACTTCCACACTAGATTTTAACGTGCGAGGTTCAACAGCTCGAAAATTCCAATTCCTGAGAAAGTCTCCCAGAGTTGAAGAATCATGTTGTACAAGTCCTTTTTTCCAGCGTACAGAGCTTACATATATATGCATCTATGTATGTATGTATCTACCTATATATGAACTTGTACCTCTCCTGCACGGAAGATTTTTCCTCAAACCCTTCCCTCCTCCCGAAGAATCCTCCAGCTTGTAGTATGTCATGATAGGAGGGAATGTCAAAGTACACATACATACATACATATACAGGCATATATACATACGGACACAGACACAGAGCCTCTCTGAAATCAGGATTCCTCAGATAATTTCCTTGTTCAAACTCAAGAGCACAAAGTAAACTAAGAAATCACCTGAGAGGATTTTTGAGAACGTATTTATACATACGTCCGCATCCATATGGCAATAAGGTCTATAATACATATAGAACGTACAATTATTATATAGTGTGTATCCTTTAAACAAATACTAATCCACTGTCTGGAGAGTGGAGGTAAAAGTTACACCAGTAAATAGTCACACTGTTAGGGATGGATGAACGGGAGCACACACAACTTTATTACACCAGAGGAGGACTACAGTATAGATACACATAAGGCATGAGTAGATACTTATGTATGTAATTATATAACACATCAGTACGTGCTTACAACGAATCATACACGTATCTTGGAGGCTCTTCTTCGAGTGCTATTTATACTGTTCCTATATGGCATATTTATTAAACGACAGGTTTCACCTACCGTGACCAGGGAAACCCTGGATTTTGTGCTCCTCACTTGAAGCGTCAAGGGGGGAAAGAAACCGGGTAAACTAATATCAAACTATTGATATTTATTTGCAGCGACAAAATTACTACCTTGGAAAAAAAAAATCAACGAGATTTGAAGACCCACTTGAAAAAATTCCCTGATTCTCTCTTCAAGAACATACGACTTGGAAAGGAAGCTCGGGTGGAAGTAGCCATAGATACGTCCTTATATACATAGATACTTACGACCCCACTCTCTTTTGGCAGTAGGTACGTTTGAAGTCCCAGTCCCAGGGAATGGCTTACAAGGTCTCACTAGACATTATATAGTAGATGCTCCTACATATACCTACATATGACATTGGGGATATGTATACTACTCCTTGCCTTCGAACTTTGTCTTATAGAGCATGTACATAGATATGTATGTATCTAATTGGAAGTGTATAGATATGGAAGTGCGCAATCTATATAAATCAGCCTAATGTTGGATTCTGTTCGGTGACTACAGTATAACAATAAAGTGGGTAACAACAACTCTCTCCTTTAGATTTACAGTGCTAAAACCAATCCTCCGGGGGATACAGGAGTACTTCCCAAAAGTAGATGTCTCCTCCAATCCAACCACATTATTAAAGCTTGGATTGCAGGGAACATGCTAACTCAGCAGAGTTTGAATATTTCATGAAAAGTTTCGGAAAAGAAAAAGCCGGATGTGCTTACTAAATATTACATTACAAAATAAGCTCTCTTTTTCAGACTGGGACAAAATAGGGAGCGTAGCTTTGCCTCTCTCTCTCTCTCTCTCTCTCTCCCTCTCTCTCTCTCTCTCTCTGTACCAAAAGGCAGGGATGAGGTACTAACTGCCAGAAGAAAAGTAAAAGAGACTGTGCAATTCCTCTGGAACCTTGAGACTAGGAGTCTCGCTGTTAAAAAACAACAAGCTACTTACGTGCACATACGTCCTACATTAATATTATAAGGACCAGAAATGCAATACTTAGGGAGATGTCCCATCCTCACATCTGAAATATTTCTCAGCTTCCGCCCTTTCCAGGAAAAATGTCTTAAAGATTTGATTCACCATTGATACTTGGCTTTGGTGTAAGTAAGTACAAGCATTTAAATTTCACGTCTTGAGCTTCCACTTCCCTAAGCCTTTTCATTCAAAGGCTCGTTCGTTGATGTCATAGCAATTTTTTCACTTAGATACCTTTATTATTGTAGATCCCGTCCATTATGCCGATCTGTGAAGGAATCCCTCCTTCCCCGTCTCGGGTGATCATCAAAGCGATTCTTATTTTATTCGATTTGAAGAAAACTTCCTACAAAGCGAACGACCCTTCGTCTATTCCTTAGATATTCTATATAATGGAATATCCCGAGAACTCAAATAGATTTATACTTCAAAGTTTTTCCTTTCCATTACCAACTACTAGGTCTAGTGTAGCAAGAGGGCTGGAGTGGGACGCGGGGGCTAGGACAACATCTTGTATGCATATAACTTATGATTAGTGCAAATGCTCCACTTTCCAAACACACTCAACCTTTTTCATTTTTCAAACTGAAAGAAAAGGTTTTTGGGTTTATATGGATACTAACTCCATTATCGTAGATATCCATATAATATAGAGGGTCCATACATTTCCCTCAAGATATGGGCGAGGAACGTCGTCCCGGTGTACCATGAAATTTATGGTTGAATATAGTAAGTATGTAAAACATTTGCTGATGGATATAAAAATGCTTGGTAGGGAAATCGGGGAGAGAGAGAGTGAGAGAGAGAGAGAGAGAGAGCTTGTTGGTAGAACCAATAGGTCTGACTGGAGTGTGTTTAAGTTTACAGAAATAGATGATTGAAATAAATCCGAGCTTTAAGATTCCATTATGCGGGCAGAAGACGAAGATGGGTTGGCCAGATAAAAAAAGCTTAGTAGTGTTGAATGATAAGCAAAGGAGACGACGAAGAGGCTCCATGCTATTATAGGATCAACATAATAATCACACATGGAAAACCCTTCGGTTACTTCGGAGGGGGTCTATTCAAACACATTGTCAGCGAATAAAAAAATTGTATTCGGAGACTCCACACTTAAATCCTCACTCCGCTCCATTACCACTAGATATAGTTTTTAGAGTCTCAGGCATTTTTTTTTTAAACTCTCCACTACTCCTCCTTCCGCCTCCACACTCCTGTCCCAGCTTAATCCTCAATTCCTAAATTATTGTCACTAGTTGACAAATTATCAGATTGCGAAAAACCTCAGGGATTATCCTCATCAGGGCTTAGATAGCTTTATCTCCTTCCCCATAAAACTGTGTTGGGCATACCTCCATATGTATTTCCACCCATGAATATAATTACCCACATATATTATACCTAGATACATATATCCTGATACATGGATATACATATGACACAAAGATAAAGGTACAGAGGAAATAAAACTATGAAATTACACTCAAAGGTCCCCACTCCACATTCACATATTATGCTTTTACAAGGAAGAAAATCCTCCAAATGTCAAGCTGCCCTTTCCTCTGGAATCTCCCAATTTCCTCCTCCCCATGAAATATTTTTGTGCACAGAGAGAGAGAGAGAGAGAGAGAGAGAGAGAGAGAGAGAGAGAGAGAGAGAGAGAAAAGCAATCTTCATTTCTCAACATTTTAATTTTCTCCGTCTCCAAAGGGGGGCAAAAGTGAATCGATGATGAGGCCACATTCTAAGGAAATAGCTCGCTTTAGTCAATATTTACAGTTGACGTGTACAAAGCCCCTGATTTTTTCAGTCCCTTCATGGAAATTCCAGTTTTTATATTGTTTATGTAAATATTCATGTACAAAAGCACAAAAATTATTTTGCATGGGACTACAGTATGGGACTGTGTGTGTGTGTGTGACTCCAGCCCAAACAAAAATCTTGATTTGAAATCCATGTTCGCACGTTGGGGTGCTCAAGTGAGAATTGATTTTTTTTTTGAGTTGGTCTTATCAGTGAGAATCAACAAATGTAGTAAGGATGCAAGCAGAACTAAATTTCCAAGTTACCAGATTAGAGATAGCTAAATACATAGATACATAGATAGATATATGCTGATCTTCAAAGGATAGAGTCAGTGTGGTGGGTAAAGTGTTCCCTCCCATAAGTGCTCACAATGAAGGAAGAAGAGTGAAAATAAAGTGAGACTGCCTCCCAGAGGATTTTCCAAGTAATGTCATTAATGATTGTATTGGAGAAGTGTTCTGTAAAAAAAAAAACTAATGTGGAAGGTAACTATTTGATCTAACTGTGTTGTTCGTGTGTTTCATTTCAAGGAGGTAAAGCCTTGTTGTAGACTTGAGTGGAAGATGAAGAAGAAGAAAAAGGAGCAGATGAAGAAGAAGAAGAAGAAGAAGAAGGAACAGAGAAGAAAGAAAAAAGAAAAAGACACCTGGCAAGCGTTGGGATTCCATGGCGTCCAACCAGCAGATGTTCGACACTCGGCTCGTGTTCAGCAGACGGGCGGACCCTTCGGCCCGACACACATCAACCTCGAACAACTGCACACTTTTTAAGACTTATGAATCCGAGGAGTCTAAATCTTAGTCCAGATCCTGGGCTGACAACAACTTCCAGATTCTTCGGTTATTATTATTACATAACCCACCTTCCTAGAAGATAGCACTGCTCCAGCCCTCCTCACTACATATGTACTCGAGTCACTATCCTCAAGCTGTACTTACTTAATGCTTATGTTCCTTTATGGAGGAGTTTAGTGTGAAATCTAAGTATTTTCTAAGTGGTTCTGATCCACCATGAGGAGGTTCCATATTTATATCATCGCCTGACTCCTCTTCCCTCTGGACATTCATATACACTCTCTTGAGTATCTACTAGTGTAGGGCCCTGTAAGTATAGATACAGCATATATGTATCTATGTATGTATGTACTGTACAGTATGCATATGGATCCAGCCCCAGGAGAGAAATCTTGATGATCAAGAGCTATACTCATGTTATCATCAGTGGCAACAGAGATAATTGACTCTAGTCAGGCATACGATGAGGAGCATAAAGAAGTCAATAATTTTTATGTTTTTTTCCCCTCGAAAGAAATATCAAAGCGTAACAATGAATCACATCAAGTTTTTCATAAGCGTGATGCAAGATTTTCCTTTGACCAAGATTTAATCACTTGGACGGACCACAAAGCCAGTGCAAAGGACTATTTGCTTCTTGAGCACTGTAAAACTTTTACCAGACCTACCTCATTTAATTTTTTCCTACACTACAATCAATTCCCTATTACCTCCGTCGTTGCTATTGCACGTCAGACCCATTTTTCTCCAACGACTCCTTCAACTACAGAGTAACTCTCTGAGTATCTTTCTCTTGTGGAGCTCCCACATGTACCCTTGTGAGAAGGATTACTTTAGAAAATGGGTTGAAAATAATAATAATAAAAACACAAGGTAATCTTGAAATTCCTGTCCTTTCAGGAGCGTCTCTTCTGCTCCCTCGCACACACACACAGACACACACACACGTCAAGCCTTAAGTTAAGTGTTACCGAAATTGTGCCATAAAAACCCTATGTAGAAATGTTTCATATACACAAGCACACACAAGCACACACACACACACACACACACACACGCACATAATCTCACATGTGTAATTTTTATGGGAAGTAGATATATACACAGACACCTCATTTGAGAGAGGATCCATCCATTGGAGAGGACAGTGGTTATGAGACTGTCTCCTCCTTTTGCAACAATACATTAAATGTGCCTTTACAGTATACCCAAGTATAAGATATTTTTAATACCATCACTTCATATGTCCCCTCCTTATAGTTATAGTATCAGTTGTGGAAGTGGCGTTTAGAGTAAATCATACAAGACAAAGAAAAGAGCGTTAAATGAAGTTCAGGCTTTCATAGCCAAGCATCATCAATCTTTTAGCTCTCAGAAAATCTCTGGCTGCCCGGCTTTGTTTTTCCTGTAACAGTGTTATTTTGAAATATCACCCAAGCTGAATCATTTACCATGCATGAAATACAATACTACTTCATATGAGTAACTTATAGTCAAGTGTCTCTCTGGTCCTTTCCACGTTCCGAGAGAGCGGAACTTCATTAGGCTAACACTTCCTAAATTTTTAATTTTCATTTCAGGCCAAGATGCATTACAAGACCGGGTATAATTAAAAATAAATCTTCCCTCTCTTCAATTTCAGTTTCCCTTCAAATTTATATTCTCTCCCACATTGCTCCATCATACTTTTTTTTTCAAACTCTCGGGGTATCATTCTCTTCTGCATACATAGCCTCCAACATAGTACCTACAGAGATAGCTACAGTTACTTATAGTATGGGACGCATAATATGTACACGCATGTGTGGAGATCCTTTCCTCATAAAGGTAGATATATATATGCAGATATAATAATATAGACGGTTATGCTTTATGCTCCTGCTTCTAGATAAATACACACCTCGTCCCGGGGTACTCACTGGCAATAAAGGAACCAACCTGATGATAAAACCATCTCCCTCGTTGCCGACTGTTAGTTAACTATGCAAATGGAGTTTATTAGGAAATATCTTCGTCAACTCTGCCGGATGTAGCAATTACTTAGAAATGCACTCGGAGTGAATATTATTTATAATTGATTGCTTGTGTTTTCTCGAGCGAGAGAGAGAGAGAGAGAGAGAGAGAGCGAGGGAAAGAAGAGTCAGTGGAAAATAGTATCCCGTACAGTTCTCTTCTACAATATTAGTACAAACATAATTACATACATAGGTACATATGTATCTCTTGGTGAGAAATGACTCATGTGAGGACGAGATGACTTTCGTTTTCAAATATAAAACACATTATGCATTGAGGACTGCATAAAAGGAGGAGTATTGCAGTAAATAAAAGGAGACGTGTGTGAACATTTACTATTACTACGAAGACTGTACCATTGCACTGTCTCTCACTCACTCAGTGGCTATAACCACATGGACATTTGCTATGTATATAAATATAACCTCGTTGGTTCAACTACTACAGACCCATGCTTGGCTGGTAGTTCCAGCTTTTTTTTCTCTCGTTTATATTGTATCTATGTGTTTGTGTGTAATATAAATCCGTGCCTCTATTTAGGAGGGAAGTGTCAGGGAAAGAGAGAGAGAGAGAGAGAGAGAGGACAGAATGAGAGAAACTGAGACTGCCTCCTGGATCTTGTGTGTCATTTTGTCTTGTTTTTGGGTGGCAAGGTTGTTCCAGCTACTGAAAATTCTAATGTGCTCTCTCAGTTAATATAATACAGTTAACGTCCAGGTTTTTTTCCCCTACACAGTACGCTCTTCCATTAACAGCAGTTTGATGGGTCTAACAACTGGTGCCATACGGTTCGGTGTACTTGTCTACGTTGACTTTGTGCAACTGCAGAGAACCAAATCTGAGGCTCCGTCCTGAACACCCTTCGTATAGATATACATACGTACATGTAGGCATGTGTCGACTGCATCTGTTCCTTAAACTTTCTTTTTAAAAAATGTGCATAGCAAAATATTTTCCACCAAAACATGTTAAGTTATTATGGGTTGGAACATTTTTCAAGGAAAAATTTGTTGATTTAAATTTACTTCATAATATAGGTGCATACATATAGAGATGTTACGTGTAGAACGTCAAATAGGAGATAAAACCTTCAGTAAGACTTTACGGTTATCCTTTTTTTTCCCTTCAGAAAGATAGGGGGAAAAAATTAATCTGTATCTTTATAGATATGGGCTTTTGTTCTTATACTGAACCCTATACCTACGGAACCCTTCCCTATACCTTGAGAATTACAGGGAAGTGTTGAATGGTTTGTGGAGAGTTGATTAGAGATTCGTGATATTTTTAAACCAACATGAAGAAGAGCACAAGTGTCGGAAGCTGTGCGGGGAGGGAGAGGAGGGCATAATCCTCTTTAATTTATTGCACTTCTTCTCCCATCAAATTAGTTGTGATTTCCTGAGCAAACGGTTCTTTATAAATTCAGTTTACGCGGAATTCTTCCTTCCTCTTCCTTACTCTCTCTCTCTCTCTCTCTCTTTTCGTGTAGTTATCCCATACACATGATTTGGACCGAGGCCACATGTCCTGTGTATGATTTACTTCCTAATTTTATTCCAAGAATCTCAAGTTTTTTTCCCTTTCAAGTTTTTCCCTCGCTCTGTCTCTAACCGATTGCTAACAACCTCCATTCAAATTGTCTTTGGAAGGAGAAGATAAAGGGAAATGAGAGTTAGAAAAATAGAGCGGACAAACTACCACTCATGAAAGAGACCTTTAAGGAAATTCCTAATGATCAGGAGAGGGAATGAGCCCCTGAAACTGAAATATCCAAGTGGACAATGTAAATACAAGCACTCCCACTATACAAGTAAAACCTTACTTTAAATAATGGACCTTTGGATTTCAAAGTTTGAAAACAAGGGAAGCATGGGTAGAAAATTAAAGCATGTTCACTGCTCCTTGCTATATCTATAGTCCTATAGTTTTGTTGTTCCATCCCTGACTGACAATCCGCATATACTTTCTTATGTATGTATGTATGTATGTATGTATGTATGTATGTATCTATCTACAACTTTTAAAAATAAAATTGAGAGGAGAGTTTCAAGGTTGTAGGAGGAGAGACCCAAATCATACTAAAAAGAGTTGGGCTCAAAATGCTACGGTCCTCTGGTGCAATGGCCCTCGGAGCACAACATAACATGAACGGGTGTAAGAGATGTGACATGACACTTTGTCAAGAGCAAAAGAGCAGAAAGGAGCCCAAAAAGTGAGATAACAACGACCCAATATGCACGTCCCTGCCACTTATGACCGGAGGTATGTAATGTATAAATTACCTGCCAAACCCTATGTCTCTCAATGTATAGCCCCCTCCATGGAAATAGGATACAGGGGATTTCTATTGTAAATCCTCTATACAGAAAGCCGTCTAGCTTCTTCTTTTACTAAATCTTACGGACAGGTCCATGATGAAGAATTTTCGGTTGGGGCTAAAGGAGGAACCTTTTTTGGCTCATTGAGCATTTTGCTCTTTTCATCTGTAAGTTGCCGTTCAACTGGAACACAGAAATGACGATAGAACTCACTCTCTCTCTCTCTCTCTCTCTCTCTCTCTCGCCCTCTCTCTCTCTCACTCTATGTATTCTCTATGTATGTGTGCCAGAGAAAGATGCTGTAGACTCAAGCCAGGCTTAAGGAGCAATACGGGCTTCCTTTGTTGACACTTGGAAAACTCACAATACCCTCCCTCTTTATATTCGAGTTCCCTCTCAATCCATATATCACCACTGTTATAATTGACTCTCAATATTTTCTTCGATTCTATCAGACATTTTTCTCCACAGTTTTCATTCTTCCAGTATAAACTGTACTCACAAAGAGCACAATCGCAATTTCCTATTGTCACCCCAGAGCCACTACTACATCAATACCAGGATATAGCAACCGTCCGGTGTAGTAACAAGGGACAGGGACACTCTAAGTTACAGTCTCCGAACCTAATCCCCGTTATCGTAAGATAGCTTCCGCAAATACTATAGTAAGTAAGTATATGTATATACACACACACATGGCCTCAGCTTATATACACCTTCAATTTTGAACGCATGACTTGAATCTCAAATCCTCTCCGTGTTAACACTACCCCCTAGATATATGCAGTATATAAAACTAGTAGTAGCCCTGTATAAGTATCTATGTATGTCCAGGACACTCATGCCCATCCCAACACAGTATTTTTATACGATACTTTTAACATGTAACATTTGATGGTAATATTTACTACAATATGATCTTTGTCCATTGAACATTACTTTTAGATACAGTATATACCCCATCTTTGAAACTACTTATTTCAATTTTTGTTATTACAATAATCAAACCCACAAAGCAAATTATTCCGGAGAGAGGAAAGAGTCCCAGAGCCCCATTGAAAATCAAACCCAACTATGTAAAGGTACGAGTCAACTCGTCCTTGAAGGAGGTTTTGAGTCGAAAATTATTTACACTTCTGGTTTTTGAAATGGTGGATCGGGTCCCAAAGTTTCCCCGACCTTTGAAATCTTTAGAATTTTTTGCTTTTCCACAGTGTGCACTTCCATATGCATAAACGAACTTGTGTAAACTGACGACCCCCATACAATAAAGAGTCGAGGATGGTTTGTTACTCGGCACAGCTCCACTCTGGAACTTTTGTGAGGTTCTTGTTCGACATTTGGAAACCTCAATGTCTTGTGACTCCACGGAGTTTGGGATAGAATCACCGGGATGAGGAATCATTGTGAATGCGTTAAAGGAAGCTAGTTTGAAATTTTATGTCTTCGCACCGCCATTCACCTCTAACTCAATGAAATGGAGCACTTTATGCAATCTATCTTAGACTGAATTGCTCCTCCAAGAGTAACTAACATTTTTGTGGGGGGTTTTCTCCGTGTATGTATATTTTATACACATACACTCTCTCTCTCTCTCTCTCTCTCCCAGCAGTATCGACTTTGGAGACTCTCCTCCCAATACGTCGTCAATGTACTCTAGTTGGATAGGATGAAATCAAATGAAAAAATCGAAATGTATTCCAAAGCCAACTTTCAACTTGGGCAGAGTCTCCTCTCTCTCTCTCTCTCTCTCTCTCTCAAACGGAGACTTTTTTTTGTTCGAAAGGAGAGGCCTAGCTTTGAAAATCCCTTTGAATTTTGTGTCAATCAGCTTCATTTGCATTGCTTCACACTAAAAGAATTCCATGAATGTCTCACTCACCCAATCTTCCCTACACCTTTCTCTCAATCCTCCGTATCCGGATCGTGCACTTCCCTCAATTTTCCCTTCCCGTCCACATTACCATGCCCAGACTGTTCCAGCCAATTCCAAAAATACCGTGCGGTTGTCACATGAATCTTGATTCCCTCCTTCCAGGCTCCTTCATACACTCAGCTCTTCTTTTTATACCTTTTCCCTGCTAATCTACTCCTCTTGCGTAGGAAGAATAATAATCTTCTCTTATTATGAACCCTATTCATTTCTCTTGGATAAGGTTCACGAGCAGATTGCCACTGTGTCTACAACCCACGGAAGAGAAAAGGAAAAGTTGGGACTTGCATCCTACAAATTCTTGCATGACCAAATCCTGTCTGGCTTCTACAGCTACTACAAATAGTACTCCTTGGCTAGACACCTCTCTCTCTCTCTCTCTCTCTGTCGTAATTATTGAAGTTTTATAAGGAACCAAATATTTTGGCATGCCTCATTAAAAAATTCAAACATTAAAGTATTTCATGAATGCCTCATAAAAAAAAGGCGAGAATTTTACTGTCTCCACTCGTCCACGCATATACATACAAAAGTACACGCAGGACTGGATTTATGCTTGGAAACGCACTTTTGCTGAGACAACATCCCTATAACTAACCCTCCTCAAAAATTCGTGCTCCTCCAACTGATTTCAGTACACCATAAATCCAGGCACAGATGCCTTATGCTTATATTGCTTGTATTCATAAGAGGTAGTATATCTAATTATATATAGCTTATATTTAGATATCTAAGTGTGCATGTGGGAACTTTAAGACAGAGAAAATGATGAGGTCGATATCCGGATATAATCACGTCCTCCGTCACTTTTTTTTTTTTACAGCGAAACCCTTAAAAAATACATAGAAGGCGAGTGATGAATTCCAAGAAATTCAGCCTTAAATAATTCAGTAACTATGGATGAAATGGGATCCGTAAATTATGGGGTGTGATTCAACGACCCCTTCTTGATACTTGAGATGGAATTTGTTCAATGTACACTTGTAGTTAGGAAATGTTTAATATATAATTAAATTATAGCTCCTTAGAAAAATATGACCTCGTAATTCAATCATCTGTTTTTTATTGACATTTCTTGAAAAGAAGTCACAATCCACCATAATTTGAGATTACTCCGACCAACACAAGCGCAATGAGTAAATAACCTGATCCCACTTTTGTGGATGTAAATATTGCTAGGGTAGAGGTTGCGTGATTTCCGAGTAAATAGAGAAAGTACTCGTGTGTTGAGACTTATGTACATAATTACGTGGGATAGATAGATATAGATACAGTATAGTAATTCATAGCTCTTGATGTATCTACAAAGATTTTTTTTTCCTTTTTCTGACATCAACCAATAGAGTGAAGCCTGGCTTTGCTTTTAATGCAGAAGGTGAAGGGAAAAAAACGAAATAAATTCTGTAAATTAAAACCGTTTTGGTGTGTCAACAAGGGTCTGTTTTTAAAGTGCGGAGTTCTGGAGTCATGCAATCATATGAGAGGGCCAAGGAGAGAGCTTAAGGTTATAGCGAGGGGTGATAGCCAAAGTCAATAAGCCATCAAGTCAAAGTTTATTTTCTTTTAACTGCATCCCAGTATAAAAGGAGATAATAGGAAATTCCCGATAGTCATTTTACATTCTCAAATCCAAAGCATTCAACAGGTCATCATGTGTACACATAGACACAAACAGACACACACACACATACACACACACACACACACATACACACACACACACACTTAAGCCAAACACACACACAAACACATGATAGAGAATGAAGCACTCAATGGTCCAGACCCAGACTCTCCACAACCCCTGAGACTGCACTTAGCACAAACAAACTCCAAACACTGATCTTCTTGTAGTATTTAGGTTATCATTATCTCAGTGGATGGTTTGTTATTGCAACAACCTACGGGAAAATTAGGCTACAAGTATAAAAAAAAAATTAAGCTAATGATAACAGATGATATGAATCCCTGCCCATAAACCTAATAATAAATGCTGATGAGATAATTAAAATTGTTCCCAAGCATTCAAGCTTTATGGAGACTCCTCTCATTGAAACCCAGGAAATATAGACACTGTGTAGCAAGTCACTCTCTTGCCCCCAGACCTATGTATATGCTAGGGAAGGGACTATTTTTCCACAGCAGTCTCTAAATATTAATTATATTAAGATCATTAAGCTCGTATCTATTTACTGGTACACTTTAAGAAATGAATAAACTCATTACTACTGCAACTTTAACAATTTATTTTTTCCTCTGCATCATCATCTCATCCCATCATCCCATGGTGTCTGATTTCAAAAACTTAATAGTCTCATAATAGTTTCCATATTAGCTTCACAACGTCCACAACACACATGCACAACACAGACGTAATTATGTATGTACATGCACACAGAACTCTGAATACCCGTCCTGAGTCGTACCACATCTGTGACGCAGAGTTAAACGAAAGGAATTAAAAGCATGTTAAATTCGCTTTAGTGCCAATAATAATACTCATCACGTCCCTGGATCTTGTACTCGTATAAATGTCTACTGTGTATAGTCTCACCGAAAAAAAAAAACAATAACTCTTACTGTTCTTTGTGATGGTGAGTATCTCAAAGCCAGCTCTTGTTTCAATTGTTCATCTTTTTCTTAATGGTAGAGGAGGCTCCAAAGATGGTCTTTCCACTGTAGCTCGTTTATCTTTCACAGCTACTCAAGTAGCTCAAATAAATGATAGTATGATAGTTACCTAGTCTTACGAGTATTATCTACATGGGGAATTACACACACACACACACACAAGTGTGTGTACGTACAAATGTAATTACTTATATATCTATACATAATTTTATAGGACAATACACCATGGTCCTAGATGCTCAAGGGAGAAAAAAAAACATCAATAAGTCGAGTATCCTATGAAGAGAGAAAAAAAAACCTGGGCACATATGTAAATGTGAGGGAATTAAACCGACATGTGTTCTTTCATCAGGGGCTAGGTTATATCTATGTATGTTGGACGGGAAAGGGGAAAAAACCATGTTTTACAACTTTGGATCTCCTAAACATGAAGAACAAGTCCTTATTTGTATTTTAGGGTAATTTTATTCCCGGGACCGAGGAAAATGCATATGAATGTTGTTAAAATGTTCCTGGGAAAAAAAACCTTTGTTTTCTCTCGTTTCTCGGAGATAGAATAATTCTTCTTTGCCTTACATTTAGTCCAATAGACTACGTATATATTTACATTGGGCTCATATAAATACAGCGGAGCTTTCGGTCTGTAGCTGAAAGAGAATGGAGACAGAAAAGAAAACAGCCAGTAGCAAAATATACTAGCAATAATAAAATTTTAGACGGAGTATTTATAAGGTAATTCTTTGCCCTATACATACTTGTCCCTTTCCCTCTTTTTTTTTTTTTTTTTTTTGCAATACAACCTGTCAGCCATTCTTTAATACAAAGGGAATCTTTGCCAAATGCACTGTAAACTTCGACACGACTAAACATTTCCATTAAATCCTGTATTTAAACTTGAGTTGTCTACATACAGGTTTCTCTGTGATGGGACCGCCGTACAAAGAGCAGGCTCAATGTTTTAATGCTACTGTGATGGATACTTATAGGGATACATAATTATGTATGTATGTACATGTGTAGATACTGTAAATATGTGCCTATGCATACTTGGCTCGGGATTCGTCTGTAGGGAATTTCTACTTAACTCCTCTTTACTTACAAGGACTATTTTTACAGGAGATGTAGTAGATACTGTGCATGCGGAGATGTAGTTATGGGGGGGGGGATATCAAAAGAGAGGATATATTGTATAGCCACATATGTTTGTTTTTATCAAACAAACCTACACAGAGAAGACAACACAAAGATGGAAGGGAGAGAGTTAGCAAAACTTGTGGTTTCCGCTCCTTCATTTTCCCTCGCTTCTCCTCTCCTGCCTTGCAGAACATGAAACTGTTTATTTTAAATTAATAACCAAATTATTCTTGGAACTTCCGTACGGGCAAACATGGGAAATTTTATAGGTATTCCAAGAGTATCCACCCTATCAATTTATTTTCTTTTCTTTCACCCTCGGGCTTATTACCCAACCCAAAATAGAACATGTTCAGTTCCCATGTTCTCTCTCATTCAAGGTATCAGTTTGCACTATAGTTACTACATCAATTTCCGCAAAAAGTATAGTCTCAATACAAAAGGCCACTGTGCTGAAGTAGTAACGCTTTCTTTGAAAATCAATGATACTTTATAATCTACATATTTTGATAGTATACATACTTGTAATGTTGACAGTAGACTCTTATATGGCTTAAGGACAATATTTGAACTACATGAGATTTTAGGTAATTACAGATAAAATTAGATACATAAGTTTATGCATAGCACAAAAGTCGTACACTTTCCTACGTTACATTTATAGCCAGATGTTTACAAGCGCATCTAGGCATGGTTACAGGAGTACGAGGATTTTACTTGTGAAGATACAGGAAACATATTTCTCGGGATTTAAAGGGAAGGCTAATTCTTTGTATCAGTCTTATCTGTAGAGTGGCAGTGTCCCGGTATATATGCTAAAGCCCTGATTGTAACTGATACTCTATTGTACTCCAGCTCCCCAATTCTTTTACGGTGGAGGGGACAGGTGAAAATAGTTACATTTACATTGACACTGTGTTTACAAAGGCAAAGTCTGAAAATAAGGAGGCTTCCCCATAAAAGGAAATAAAGAGGAGCGTTAAGCCATTACCTCATTAAAACCCTTGCGTTATTTGCTACACTAACTTTATTTCCTTTTTTATTATTGTTATTATTACCGTGTGGCAGACAGTCTCTATGGTTATGCATCAAGTGCACCTATACCTATATCTATAGTTTCAGAATTATTGCAGGAGGGAAGGAACACAAGATAAAGGGATACATAGGACGGAAGGCACATAAATGTATGTATGTTTGTTTGTGATCCTTGATTTTAACAGTGAGTTGCTCCTCAGTTGCCGGCTTGCTGCTTCAATTTAATAATGTGAATGTTTCCAACATCCCCTGACATAATGTCCAGTTTAATGATACTTGTTACGGAAAAAAAGATTTTTATGCACATTTTGACTTGATGGTCCGACGCTGTGAGCTGTGTTCTAGAATTTAGATACAGTTGTTACTGATGCGAGGGATAAGCTGAGGGACACGTGTAGTGCTCTGGATATTAAGTGTATCACACGCAACATCAGGATTGTGAGTGTGTTTGTCGGAGGGAGAGAGAATGAGAGAGAGAGAGAGAGAGAGAGAGAGAGCATCTTTGCGGTCAATTGTGGACACGACAGGGGATCCACTTGTCCACTCATTTATATTCATACGAATATTAAACTTTTATTTCCGAATACAGGCTTCAACTCCATTATTAGACAGATGATGCACACTTCTCCGGCACATTACGCACAGATGATACAGTGTATTAGGACTGTATGGGAGGGAGCTCATCCCTAAGTTCGGTCAGTATTTTTTTTTTCGACTGGGAGATATGCAGGCCCAGGGATAGTACATAGTGTATCTATAGGGTCTATGATAAACACACAAGCTCCTCTCATATGTTCTACAAGGGACTGAATGGATTGCAATGATTCAATCGCTATGTAAACCATAATGGGTTAATTTGGTTTGGCACTCAGCCTATTCATTCCGTTTCCTCAACTATGAATCTGGCCATCCGGCTTTGTATCATAATCACAAGTTAAGTGACTCAAGCAGAGGGCTAGCTTTTCAATGGACATTGTATACCTATGTATACACTAGTGCCCCATGCACATGTAGTAGATATAATTAATTATTCTATGGAATATGAATTGCTAGAAATGGATCCAGTGCTACTACAGTAGAACCATTAGAATACTAAAACCTATGTATCAGTATATCCGTTTCCAGCTCATGTGTCAAGCTTACAGTAGTTTCATGATCCAAATAAAATCGTTATGCTTCCTAAACAGAGCTGGAGGTATAGTCCCCCATACTAATACTACAGAGACTTACTCATAATTTACATTCGCTAGCTCGAAATTTCTCAAAGTTTATTGTCCATATCAGATGAAGCCTTTTTACAATCTCTACAAGTTTTTGTGGATCGTCTAAAAAAGGTTTTTTTTTCGCCAATGGAACTTAACTCATTCATGCAACTTCTGAGGACTCGTTATAATTACAAACTGCATCCTCACTAGGATCCTTGTATGCACAGAGCCTGAATGTACTATGCATAAACTCACAGATAATTATCAAGTCTATCGCTCTCCGGATCACCCCTCTGGACGTTATCTCTGGTGTTCTTCAGTAATAAATATAATCTTCGTGTAATTTAATCCTAGACGGCCGGGATTTTATATTTCCGGAATTTATTCACGAGCCCAAAAGGAAACTTATATTATTTCCTCTATCATTCCTCCCTTATATGTATGTACGTATTATGTATGTATAGATATAGCCAAGTGAGATGGAGGTAATTATCAATTATTATAGTTATGCAGGCGTACATCCACACATTGAAGCAAACCCGTCTGTAGCTTTGTATATCTACGGGATTACATATAGTTAGATAGATATCTATGTGTACTCACTCAAGAGGGAAGTCTTCATGAATTACTAACCATGAATTACATCATTCATTATTCTCAAGAAAAAACCCAAATAAAAAATGAATTATGAAGTTCTAGTGAAAAAATATTTAGAATTCCAGATATGAATGCAAACTTGAATGAAGATATGATTTTACAGAGGGCTGGGAGTTTACGAGACCGGTGTGAAAGTCCCATTTAAAAAAAATTCCTTCCCACACAGACACAAACAGGGGAAGAATTGTAAAAAAGTAAATTTGGAGTCGTCAGGTTGTTGAGAGGGAAGTTGAGAGGGAAAAATCCCTGTTAAATGATCAAAAACGTATTTAGCTCAAGAATGACTCTGGATTTCGACAATGAATTACGGTCTGAATTTAAAAGCGAATTAAAAGCCAGAATCTCAGGAGAGTAATGACTAAAAAACGACACATGACACTAATGTTGTCTCCCAATCACTCCCTTCCTTTTAAGGAGAGAGAAAAGCGGCGGCCAGCTCCAAGGAAATTAGAAATTGATGAAGCATTTAGTATCATGTGTTAGAGTGTTTTCATACACAGTCATACCCAAACTGTGCTAAAAGACCGACACACACACACACACACACACACACACACACACACACACACACACACACACACACACTCACACACAGAGACATAGACACACGTGAGGGCCAAATGCTGGGCTGAGTCAGAGTTTTGAGAGAGAGGTATGGAGTTTTAGAGTCAGATTGTATGAGAAAAGTCTGAATAGCTCCTACTCTCTAGGTCCCTTACATAATTACATATAACGATATTCCCATGTGCATTTGAATTTCCTATCTATAAGTAGGTTTATACTGTAAGTGTATGTAAATGAGGGAATAAAAAGAGAAATTGAAACACAAGTGTGGAACTTTGATAGGAAAGTAAGGAAAAATAAGAGTATCCATTCCCTCCATTGAGTCGGTTCGGATGAGAGTATTGTTCACACCAAGCAAAGCGTGAAGAGGGAAAAATTTTTCGGAGGCATCCTCCATGTATACAGAAAGTATTATTACTACTGACGGCTCTGCAATATACATGTGTACATAGATTGTGGCCACCGAAAAACTCGCCACAAATCACTTGCACAACTCCCTAATGACTCGCTCCAAATGAGAATTATACGATTATTCCATTAGCACCCTGGCCAACCCTCCCCGATTATCATGAATGGGAATAAAGAGAAGAGCCCGAGTGCATAATGGTAATAGTAAGGACCGATAGGTTCGTTTTTGAGGTGCGTTCAATTGACACTCCACACTCGAAACTTGAACCGAAGGATTACACCCTTCCCTTGTACTGCACATACATAATTACGTATGTATGTAATTATTTTTATATAATCATGCCTGTGTCTATCTGTAATCTGTACTCTACTGTATACATCTAATACATAAATACGTAGAACTCCTTCCCATACAAATGCATCGTACATTTAGACATATCACACAATCACGTTTTTTATCCCTTCATTTACATACTGTCAGATAATAGCTACACCCCAGGACAACCAGTATGCACTCCCTTTATGAGAGCCTCAATTCTTGACTGTACTTCAATGTCCATAACATCCGCAAACAAAAAGATGAAAGGACAAAACATGGATGAGCCCTTATGTTGTGTATAACATGTGCGGTTTCTACAAGCGGAAAACTATCCCTCCACAAAGGAACAGCAGAGATCGGATATAAACAATAAAAAAATCAAGTGAACAAGTGTATTTCCAATGTAATTATGTATCTACATACTATCTAACGTCTGTATCTATATCTTCCCCATGCATATGAGGCACATGTTAAATAATAGGCAGGACAGATTCCTCGATCAAACCCTATAAAAAATATGTCTTCTCATATTTTCGTGTATTATTTCCCAACTCACATACATATGTAGATACTCACATGTGTGTTCTGTAGACACCATAAGAAAACTTATGGTATTGCTAAATAAATGCCATATTGCAAATGTGCCCAAGCTCATCTGCTCAATTTACGGATCATTCCCACATTGAGAAATTAAGACACAGGGCTACAATATAATAATAATAATACAGGATCACAACGAACTTAATAAAGCACATATGGCAGCTCAATAATTCATACCACCATAGAATGTCTCAACTGTTCACAGAAATATATCATTGTTTATTTACAGACTTATTCCAAATTCACAGTCCCACTTGTGGTCCGGGTGGAAAGCTTTTGATTGTGGAAAAATTGTGTAAAAAGCTCTGCCACCACCACCAGCCCAGCCCAATGTTTGTAGATGGGATCCTCTCATGAGAAACACTTTCCCACAATTCCCTCAAGGCTACTGAGGGACTCAGCATCCTTAAAGTTTGCAGTAGCGGCCACCAAACAGGAACCAAGGGGAAAGGCGTAGAGTTGAGTACGTATCACTCCGCGAGCTTTTTACAAATTTGATTATTTATTCATTTAATTTTCCTTTGATTCCCATAACTTCCAGGCTTTTAACACAAAAGTGGTGGTGGAGTCATCAAGTATCAACATTGAGTGTGTGTGCACACAAACCTGTACATAGGAGAGGGCTGATGTCGGACGGAGTCAGAGCCCAAATTTAATTTTGCCTACATTTGGCCAATACTCAACTCGTGCTCGGGCTTTATTGAATTTGGCAGGTTCCCATGCACCCCGGCTCTCTAAAAGTCATCGGGTCTACGGGACCATAATTCAAATCCATAGGACGGACATACACAAACACCCATTCACAACTGTCAGGCTTCGTCGGGATGGAACTTGGGAATTTCTCTCCGAAACGGAAATCAGATGGAGTTAATAAATGGCCCGAACATTGTAGTTGTAGTTCTATTTCGACTACTCAAGCATTTCAGAGAAACGCATTTCGCATTCTATAAACAACACATTTTATGCCTACACAACCAATTCCAAACACATACTTGTGTGTAATGCATTTTTAAAATTGTTCCAAGAGCTTATACAAATAGGAACAAAACAAAACAAAAAACTTTTGGAAATTACTAAAAGTAAAAGAAATGCTGCTGCAATTTCCTAACGAAGCATTAAAATGTCAGTTTGAATAAGTAAGCTCGCAAGAAAAACAATAATCTAATTTGTTTCATTACAAGAGAGATGTGAACTGTCGGGAAATTTGGCTGACTCCATAGCTCACTTGGGATGTCGTAAATACCCCCGAAAGGCCGGGCATGTACGTATGTACCTATAGATACAAGTGAATAAGTAGTTCCTAAAATTATTATTATTACAGAAAACAAGATAAAGTTTTGTTTAATTTACAACGCTCATAAGATTCCATAAATATTATAAGCAAGCTTGGCCCTTGCTGGTTTTACGCTCATCTGCTTCCTAGAGATTTATCTCACCGGAAAGAGTTGATGACGAATGGAAAAACACGTGGGGTATGTATTATATGACCGTATGAGAACAAGGAGAGCTCTCCTGACGAAAACTAAAAGTAAATATGGCATTACAAAACTTAAAGTTGTATCTTTTGTAAATAATGCATGCTATCTCCCGGACTCTCTCTCTCTCTCTCTCTCTCTCTCTCCCTCTCCCTCCCTTTGAAACTCTTACCTCTCTTGAAACTTTGAGCATACGTAAGTGAACGTCTAGCATTTCTAAACAAGCCCTTGTAAAACCTACGGAGGAGTGTGGAGAGATGGGAAGATGCAATTTAATAGTCTAATAATAATGATAAAGATGAAGAATGTTGTGCAAGTGTCAGAAAAAAGGAAGCAGCTCACACTGTGAGATAAATGCAAGGAAAATAGCATCATTGAGCCTACGTATTTATCCTCATATGAAGAGCCGGAGCTCCTCACTCCATGCACTCCTGTGTAAGTGGACAGATGCATGCAATCTAGGAATACTTGAGTGTGGAGTAAACCACATTTTATTCAAGGTAGGTTATATAAATCTGGGTTCATAGATATAGGTTTAATCCCTAATTGTACCTCTATAACTACTGGATATGTACATACATACTTACACTACTGCAAACCATGCAAAGGATCCAGGGAATGCATACGGATCCATACGTGTACTAGATGTATGTATGTACAGTCGGCTTTACATACATTTGGATCCCTCACGTCAGTCTCCCGAGAGTGTTATCCTTTGAATCAGTATCATAACATGCACCTCATCAGATAGATACGTTTAAAGAGCATCAGCCCAGACCATGTTTTTATACAACAGTAGCAGTTCTCTCTCCAACTTACTAACTTTGAAGGAGAACATTTGAAAAAAGATGTAATTCTAGTTCAGCTTCAGTTCTCAGAGTTTGTTTCCTTGCTCACTTTCAACGACTACTATACCATCACACCCTCCCGTCCATACGTACATGCTTCTCTTCTGTTAGACGGATTTTTCCCCAGCCATGGTAAAACTCCTAATAACGTGAGAGTATGTGACCTACAGCTATAGGAACTTACATCCCACAGACAAAAAATCTCGGTCTCACATGCAAACTTAAAGCCAAGCTAAATACTAGAAAAAGTGATCCGTGAGGTTTCTATATATGTAGATTGTATTTTTCCCCTGTGCAATCCTACACATGCGGAGCTATAGGGAGACACATATATATCTATATATATAAAATTATACTCTACCATTAATCCATCTACTTACATCCTAATGATGAACTTCCCTCACTCCCTGTGTGTATCTACCTGCACTGCGATATACATACACTCAAGAGCTTTTTACATAACTCACAGTACGGAATTTTCCTGGATATGAATAATGAGTATGGAAGAAAGAAGAGCTAGGGATAGTAGTAGCTCCATAGTCACTAGTATAAGGTAGTAGGGATGCAGTACGGATGTCTCTAACTCTGCAAGAGCACATCCCTATGTAAACTCTGTTTCCGGACGAGTCTACATATCCAAAGGACTGTAACCATGTAACATGTAAACTTGGGGGCACACAGTCCGCGTGCGGCTTTTTAACTTTGTGACGTCAAGTCTAATGTGATCTTTACTCAGTTTTAGTCACACTGTAGAGGAAAGTATAGCCTCCCTTTATCCAGTCCACACAAATAGGACAGGTACTGATATCATATGCTGGGCGCGTTTTAAATCTCATGCAATTTTTAAACTGGATGAGAGGTAGGAAGGAGATAGAGAAAGAAGAGAGAGAGAGAGAGAGACAGAGAGACAGAGGAGGAAAGATTGAACATTCAAAGGATAGAAAATGAGCTCTGAGGTGAGGGAATTAGATATTGCGGTGGAAGTGGGTAGTTCATAAAACATTGAATCAGTAGCAGAGAAGAGTTAGACAGACTTTGGAAGGGCAAGCTCCATGTAAATACATGTGGTTAACTAAGGTTGACGATGAACCACACTCTCCCTGACGGAAAACTAGGACCGTTCCTTCCATCCTCACCTTCCAGCCTCCCCGTCATGGAAGGTACATACATACTGCTCGTATTTTAATACCATTTGGCTCATCCGTGCCCGTACGGATAATGATAGTAAAAGTAAGACAGAAATAAAACGAAGTAGACAACGAAGCGGAGCGAAACAAGTTTTTCAGCTCATTATCATTATGAAATGAATTTGATGGTTAAGGCTGATGTTGTCTTCGGTGAAGTTATATGTGGGAGTCGGTCAGAGGTAGGTTAGAAAAAGTTTTCATTCTCAACTCCCAACTACTATATAGCATTCCCTTCCTTCCTTCTTTTTCAACTCCTTTTGACTAAGGACATACATAATTATCTATACTCTATAGATTCCTTACATTGATGTTCTGGTATAATTATTACATTATGTGCAAGCCTATGCACGTAGATAGAACGCTCAGAACTTTAAACTTTACCACTATATATATAATTATACAGTGGTAGTAGTATTAGTAGCTGCATAGTTTATATACATAGCTAGGGTTTAAATACATAACACCAGCTCCCTTTATTTCAGCACTGGTTGCAACAATCTCTCGAACTTAATGCACCGGACTTGACTCGACTGCATTAGTTTCTTTCACCCGAGCACATTTACACTTGGTTTTTTCTCTTATCCAATCCATCATTATGGTTAAGTGAAAAACAAGTCTTAAAATAACTGAGCCGTCATCTTATCATTTGGAAAAGCAAAGACTCCTGTACGAAAAGACTCCTCTATACAGTAGATACTCTCCCCGTACACAATGTACTATTTGAAGGTACACGCTATTAGAAGAATCCTCTCGTTTAACATGACTACCCCTCGGAAATGTCGGAGCCATTCCGTATGCAGAGATATGCACAGATGATAATGGTAAATAAAGATGCACTACACGATACTTACACCTTGCTAATAGAAATTCCCCTGTAAAAATCCCACGAAGGGAGCTGAACGGCCTGTATATCTACTTATTGGTATAAACCAAACCTATTGTGTGCTCACTCATTAGTACAGAGTAGTTGAATGTAGGCAGTATTTACATCCCATTGAGGATATATGTACATGGGGCAGGAGTAGTAGTGTCTGAAAAACTCGGCATTCGATGACTTTTTTTTTTGTTCCTCATCCTCTCGCGAAAATCCCGACTCTTATGTAGTAGTAGTAGTGATGCTTAGGGTTATGAAACTATAAATTACGGTTCTTCCATTACATTGCAATTATGAATGGAATCCTAGCATTAGCTTAAGCCTAAATATACGCTAGTTTGGCCGTAATTTGCAGCTTCCTATCCCCGATCCCTATCTCTGCAATTTCCCTTGGAGGCTGTAAAGTATTACCACTTGAATGATTCCCTTCCTCACTCCTTCAGTAGCTGGACTTTGACTTGTAATTTAATTGTTTTGCAATTTTTCTCTGCGTTTTTCTAGTAACATTGGAACCCATCAAGGTGAAGGTAGACAGTGTATATGTATGTATGTATGTGGATGGGTACGTACCCCAGAGTGTGTACTATATGAGTGAGGAGTCATAATTCCCCATCCGTTCAATGCTCGTAAAATCCATCCTTATAATGTTTCTCACTTGATAGCGCCCATGATGGAGGATAACTTGGTAGGAATAACGAGAGAGAGAGAGAGAGAGAGAGAGAGAGAGAGAGAGAGAGAGAGGATGGGAATATTACCCTATTCATTTTTAGACTCCTCATTTTCTTATTTAGTGTTTCCATACAAATTACTTTGGAAAAGATGCTGACAGCATGGAAACCTTGCGGCATGCACAGTGGCAAATAATATACCTATGTATTACCCAAGTCCGGACTGTATGGGCATAATACATAAAAGAATTAAGTTACTCCTGAGTGCTCAGATGTTACAGTAGTATTTCCTAGCAGATAGATAGTTATGCTGCAGAATCTCTCCACCACCGTGTACTTGCCTTCTCATGGGAAGGGGTATATGAAAATGGAGAAATTGATTATGGTGGAAGAATAAGGAACATTTTTATGCCATGCTATTTTACGTGACTAGGAATGTAACTGTTTTATCATTAGGACGAGCTTGTGAAGTGATATTGTCAAGTGAAGAGTTTACAGACTCAAAGCAAATATTGTATCTTTGATAAAGCAAAGTTGGTCCTTGTCAGAGTAAACTGAGTTTGGATGTGTATGTATCTGTCTGTCTGTGTGTGTGTGTGTTCAAGTTAGGAAGAGGAGAACAGAGAGAGAGAGAGAGAGATGCTATTGACTGAGTGAGAGGGACAGATGTGCATTCCAATGGTGTCCATTGAGCAATGGAAACACCCGGCCAAATCTACACACAAACTATAGTCTAGCTAACATTTATCTTGAGTCCATATGGCAGGTGCTCAGAGAATCCAGCATAGCGCCCAAGTGTTTTCTTTCCTTCCCAGGTTTTCCATCTTCTCTCTCTCTCTCCCTCAAACACATACACATACACACACACACACACACTCACATTTATACACTACAAAGAGATACGGCTCTACGAACCCTCCAGTTGTATGAATGTCCCGAAATTTCCAATGCAATCTCACACTTCTCTTTCCACAGTTGAATCTGTCCTACAACATTATTCCAGTTGATGTACAGTAGTCGAGAAAAGTGGGAGCAATCTATACCACCGGTCTTTTCAACAGTTGTCAACCAGCAGGAAATTGAGCGAAATCTACACCCGTCCCATAACATATGCCTCAATTGAACTCACACGACCTTGTCTTTCATCCGAACCACATTTTAGTACACATGTGGAATGTGCACTAACCCTCCACACAGATCCTATGTATAGTGTCCTAGTATCTACATATACATAGATACATAGAATGTATGTAAATATATTTGTTACACCAAACATGCCAAGCAATTGCAACCCGAAAAAATTGGAAAGTATGTATTGAAACTCCTACCACGACCTTCACATGTGCAGAGCAGTTTTGTCTCCTGACACTTGAGAAGTTTAAAACCGGTTAAATTAGCAATTTATAATGGGGTGATGAGGGTCGCATGTAAATTTGTTTACTTTACTCAGATATTTTCGGGTTTTTTTTTTCATTGGCAAGAAAATGAGATGCACTCATTGAAAAAAAATATATAAAGCTACCTCCGTTGAGAGGATACTTCTGTTTGAGAGGATACCTCCTTTGAGAAGAGACTTGTACCTAAATAGATATCTCCGTTGAGAACAAACTCCGGTTTTTAAAAAGACACTGCTGTTGAGAGGATACTTGTGTCTCAACAGATACTTGTGGTGTGGGTTGGGGAGCGCTGAACGTATATCTACACTATATATCTATCTATATCTACATATATCTACTTCTGAGAAGATATGTACTAAAGCTACGGCTCGTGATGGAGATTTAAAGGGAAGATTTAGTGATGAGAGTGGAAGAGAAATGGAGCGAGAAAATTAAAAAGTGTAAAAATATCGTTACCCGAAAAGGAGTGCGGCTCCCGCGATGGCTCCTCCAGACTGAGCAGTGAGGAAGAGAACACATCGGAGCGGAGTAACTCTTTTGATGGCGGTGAGAGCAAGTGTGAAAGCCGGGTTGAGATGAGCTCTGGGAAAGACTCGGAAGGTGAGGGCTCCGTAAGCCAATGCGGTGGCAAAGGCAACACTAAGAAAAGGCGGGAAATGACCCGTCCATGGAATTGAGACACCACACACGAAAAAGACGAAGCAGAGCGTCCCCAAACATTCCGCCACCACTGACCGCCAAAGTTCTAGTGTGCGGATCTCTTGCTGTGGACTGAGGAGCCCTGGCTCTGGGCTGAGGTAGTTGTCCATTGACCAGGGGTCTTCATCCTTCCACAACCTCCTGCTATTCCCATTCTTGGCCACTGTCAAGATCTCCTCAACTTTCGACTGAAGAGCCGTGAGACGACTCTCAATAGACATTTTTGTCAAACTCTTTCGCCTAGTAATAATTAAATGTTGTGAATGAAACCTAATCAGGTTTTGTAATTCCTTCACGTAACATTTACATTACAATGGGTTATAGTAGAGAGACAACTAGTTTGCTCTTCGTGAGAATCCACTGACTTGCGAGAGAGAGGATCAACCGGGACTGAAATTTAACTATGTGGGCTTCAAACTAGGCTTCACACACACGAAACGGCAAGGAAGAGATGGAGAGAGAGAGAGAGAGAGAGAGAGAGAGAGAGAGAGCGAGAGAGAGGGGCAGGATGATGGAATAATGTATGGCTGAAGGAAGTATAAAATGATAATAAAAATATATGAGCTTGGCTCTCTGGATGGAGTAGTTGAACGACTTGGGAATTCTCAGCCCAAGCTCCACTACTACAGTCTTTTTGCGCTACAAGTCACTTTGTAGGAGAGCCTCCTATTTTACTATATCTCGTCTACGCTACTACGGAGACGTCCGACCATGTCGAGACAAAAACGATCTCTGGAACACTTTCCTCTCTCCAAGGCATGTTTTTCTCACCCGCACAATACATCCACCCCGTCCTATCCCATCCTTCAGCATGGCTCTCACTTTTGAGCCCCAATGTGTGTAATGTGTGTGTGTGTGTGCATCACATCAGACTGTGTCTATTTAGGAGGACTTGATTACCGATGGAGTTGTTTCATGCTACCTACTTACTCTCCTCCAAGACTACCAAGTCCTCCCGCTACCCTCCGCCCTCCTTTGCCCTTATTATCAATCTGTGTGTACAAAATATAAAAATCACTATATTTTAACCCGTCCTTCTACTCCGAACATGTGTGTGCCTCTCTGGGCCTGTGTCTGTCTGTCTGCGTGTGCATGTGTGTGTGTGTGTGTGTGTCAACCTTGAGGAAGAAACAGGAGTAAATATATAGGGTAAGATTTTATAACCACGGGGAAAAAGTGTACCCTTCAATCCAATGCTATACAAAATCCCCTATACTCAAGTACCTTGCCTATCTGCATAAATATACATCCCTTACCCTGAGAGCATAAGTGAGAGTGGTTGTTGGTCCGGAGGTTGAAGTATAGTAGCAAATCATCCCTTCTGGACAAGTTTTTCTGGAGATACACAAAACACTGTTACAAGTTACACATACGGAGGAGCACACATCATAATACAGCTTATTAGTCCAAGCATAGAGTCGGAGGGAAAGCCCCATGTGCTTGGCCTAGGATGGGTCATGGGTCAGTTTCACGCACATGTGAGCAAACATCTGCCAGCCATGCAGGCAGGACGGATTTTTTTACTTGCTTTCTTCTTACTTCTTTAATAACCTCCCAAAATAACCATCTATCTTATTCCATCCAAATATTCTTAGGTTCATATAGTAATCCTGGTCTTCCTTGCGTTGCTCTTCTAGATATATTTTATGCTCCTTTTTCACGGGGATACTCCACACTTTGCTAGTGTGTAGATACAGTACTCTTGCACACATCAAAGGCCACACTTGCTCCTCATCTCTTGACTGCTTGAACTGACATGAGTCCCAGTTTTTTTCTCTGCTTGTCATCATAAATAATTCCTGGGCGCTATATAAGCAAATTTTATGGTCACAGGATTAGACTGGAAGACAATTGGAACATTGTTGGGATGAAGTGAATTGCTTGAGCACACAAATGTATATAAAAATCTATTTATTTTTATTGGGGGCTGGTTTTTAGAAGCAATGAGCCTATTTAAGAGTGAATCACCTCCAGTACAAACACTTGATCATCTTTGCATTCTCACAATAGGATTGTAAACATTGCTATTGTAATTCGTTGGAATTATTCATACGCATTTCACTTAAATGTTATTATGTGAATCCGAGAATATTTAACAGTAACTCAGTCTCATGCTGACATGACAGCAATCCCTGTGTTTCAAATTGCACTACACGACTCATACCTGCATCGTCGGGGCCACGTGTTTAGATCGATATCACCTCATGACAGCCTTCAAGCCCACATCACTTCATCCGTGTACCCTTTAATAAACAAAAGTTACAAAACTTTTAGGGAGCATTTTATATACTTAGCCTTTAATGCTTGGGAAATTCCTCCGTTAAAAATTCGATATCAAATGGAATGTTTAATGGCAGGAGACAGCAGGAGTAGCGTCCGGGATCCTTAATTACGTATCTACAGATATGTTCCAAAGATTATAGACTTTCCAAATATTTTTTTGTAGGTGATAGTAGATATATAATATGTATATACTGTATATAATTATATCTAGCTAGCTACAGTATATTAGCATAATTATAGTTCTACAAGCTTTGCCACTGGCTTAATTGGCGAATTTAAGGATTCAGTTAGCTAAATGCTTTCGCTGCATATATAAATTTTTTTACAGCTTATTTGAAACGTCAGTGTGAGATTCTTGACAACTGACGACAGTTCTTCTGTGGATACCCTCAAGAAGTAATTTAGCAATACAAGCTTCTCGTATTTTCTACTTGACCAGTACAACAAAAGGGTGAACCGATCCTTGAAACTTGAAATCTTTGAATTGTGATGCCATGCCGGTCAAATAGCATAAAAGAACTCCATGAGTCTGAATTATTGCTAAACTTGATTCCAATCTCGTCTAGCATTACAAAGACACATTTCACATAATATGCTCGTAAATAATGCTGGGTATTGGGTGTTGGAGAAACTTTGTATCTGCTGATTGACAGCAGCTACATATCTCCACTACATTCACTGACAACTATTTTCTTTCCCAGTACTTTGGAGAAGGAATGGACGTGCATATATCTACTTGTATGTATGTACATGCTTGATATTTCCATGGAGATATGCATAGTATAATTATATGTATATTCCACATTCTATATATTCCATGTAATTACATCCAAGAACTAGACGTATGTACACACTTAGTGGCATGCGTGTATGAGATAGCGTAGAAGATTTAAAAGGTAATAATAAGGTAAACATAGGGGAATATTCAAATGAAAAAGGACCATTGGAGGAAATATATTCCAACAATAAAAGTAAATGTGATGTAAAAACTACGTAAAGTTGAAATTCTTCTCGTGCTTAGTTTCCCTACAACTTTTCCCCTTTTACTTCATGTCCAGTGGTTGTCTATATAAATCCTCTATAAAAGACACTTGCATGGTTACATTCACGAGTATTTTTCCTATTTCCTGAAACAGGAAACTAACCAATAAATCTTTGAAAAAGAATTTTTTCCCCCTACCCTTGCTGTCTCGGCAGAGCAAGTATTACATATAGTGAGCATTTGAGGAGCTTCTCTCTCTCTCTCTCTCTCTCTCTCTGTCTCTCTAGAATATTTGCGATTCTTTGAATTACATTTGAAAACCTAGTAAATTGTTCAATTAAGATCTTGAAGGACTTGATATTGCTGTTAACTTTGGACGTGTGTTTGGAATGAGAGGGAAAAAGCGTGTGGGCATATGTCACTACCTTCATATACATATAATTACATACTAGAATGAGCCTGTGTATGGGGAGAGTGGAGGGAAAAGAAAAGCTACTAAAAGCATGGATTTTTTTTCCAACTTGGTAAAATAAAATGAGTCGCATGCACATTGCTAAAAACAGTTATTATTCTATGTCTGAAATCACTGACTGGTCTTTGTGTTTTCAGGACGGAGCGACAATGTAACTTGGAAAATAAAAGGCATATGTGTTAGACTGGCAGCTACAGGAGTCACTAATGATTTACGTTGCTTCACAGTTCACACCAAAAGATAAATCGTTGATTCCAGCTTCCCTCGATTGTTTTCTCGTCATTCGTCTTTCCAAGACGTATTAATGAAAGCTGCGAAAAGAGGCAAAAGACAAAAGAAAAATCTTGGTTGAACTTCCCCGACGAATCCGTATGTATACACAAGTATCTATAGGTACATACATAGATACTTGTACTTACTCTGTATGAGGAATTCCTCAATTCTGTTCCTAATACTGTAACCAGGTTGCTCTACACGTGTAAGTACATGTGTAAATGCGTCCATATGTACATATGTACATAAACAATTTTGGGTCGTGGCGACGTCGGCCCGGCTATAGTCAGCACGAGTTGGCTGACCAGTAGTTTTTGTCCACCACTCCAACTCATACCCGACTGCTTCTAGGACACCGCTTAGCCGACTCATTACCAACCCAGAAGGCTCACCCTCATCCCACGTCGTAACTACCTAGTCCATCTCTTGCCCGACTTCCCAATCCATACAAATGCCTGCCAGCCTCCAGCTCAGATACTCCGCATGTGATTAAGTGTGGTTAATAATTATTTTCTAAAAGCATTTGTTGAAGTACGTCACATCAAAATGTTTTTATTAACAAAATATGCTACAGAGATGTAAATGGAATACACATTAACTTGTCCCCACTTACATCCAAAGGCAACAAAACACATTTAGATTTAATTTCACTTGCTTGAATGGACATTTCGTCTAAGAGATCTTGTTGTAGGCATAAGTATATCCCCAACTTTGAGCTTGATATAGGATAATCTGGAACGTTTGCAAGTTTATCAAATCGCCTTACAATTAGTTTCAGTGATTCAATATCATTAGTAACATTTATCTGAATAATATCTACCACTATTACAATGGATCCATTTTGAAGTAGAAAACAGTTATCATTACATTGTGTAGAAATACTAATATTATTAATCTTCATTCGTTTTTTTCCACCCCATGTGTATACAATAATTTTATCTGCGTTTACACTCTGTTCTTTGTCCGGCCTTTCCAGTATTCTACGCACAAGTTGCTTCAATTCAAAACGCTTCCCACGTATACATTTTTTAAACATTTGCATGTGGTTTTCAAAATCCCAAGCACTAAAACATTCTAAACCACCAAAGTTTTTAGCATCATTTGTTAAGTGACTTAAGGAATGCACATTATACACTATAAATTCTTTCCCATAAATGACTTCCGAAGATTGAACAAAAGTATCCAACAAATTTTGGGCTAATCTGTAATAACTGTCTAAAATATTTGTAGCCCGTAAAATAATAATTGCTGAATGTAGAAGCAAGAAATGAATATACTTATCCTTCGGAAGAACATGTTTTAGGACCACAGGTCCGGTAAAAAGCAAAAACAATCTAAATTCGGTTGCTTTGAAATGGTCCAACTCGCGTAAAGATCGTGGCTTGCGATTGAATTCAGAAGGTATATACTTTGCAAGTTCACACAATGTTTCGGAAATTACATTTACATCCCTTGCTCTTAGTCTATTTGGTAAATTTCCCCTCGTCCAGACATATAATAACTTCCGTGTTACTCCCAAGTAGACTAAATGCATGGGATCAAGTACAAATTGCGATACTAACCCAAATGTAAGTTGTGTAAATGCTGAAACACCAATGTGGTGCTCATCGTGTACCTGATCTCTAAAACTTAAATCTGTTCGAAGTCTACAATTTTGTTCCAAATAAACTACTCTACCACACCATGTTCCCTCTTGAATACATTTCTCGCAACCCGAATATGAATTGTGCCCTTTTATATTTTTCAAAAAACTCCTTGCAGGAGCATCTGCAGTAACAAAAGCAACCCTTACTGAGTACTGTATTCCATTACATTGAATACCATCATGTTCTAATGTTTTCATCTCGTCAATAAAATCCTTTAAAAATTCCGTACTGTTTTTTGGCTTTGTATTTCCAAAATACACTGCTATTTCAAACGGCGTGGAATCAATACTCTCATTGACAGCACCAAGGATTGGCCATAACTGTTTGTTATTTGATCTCCATAATGGTAATCCATCAACATTGATTCGGAGTGACACTAAATTTTCACAACAAACATTACGAAGGAAATGAATATTAGAATTTTTTAATCCGGCTGTAATTCGCTTAAGCAAATTTTGGCGGATCCCAAAATAATAATATTCACCATTTCCCATTTGTTGTGTGTTAAATGATGGCACACCCTTGACCAACGTTCGATGATCTTTTGGCAAATCAATGCTTGGAATACAGTCTCTGAGAAGTAATAGTAAATTATTGCTAGCAGCGTGGGAAATATTATACTTAACTACCCACATTTTTAGCTGATCTCTTAAATCAATACAATCTGTACAACTATCATTAGAGTCTTCACCACTTACGTTAATATCACTATCACTTAAATAATCGCATGAAGGTATTTGAATTTCTAGTTCCGATGTTTTAACATGAATTCTTTCAGCATTAGCACAAATATTATTCGATTGAGAAAGTGATGCTATTGTTTTGATTATTCTTCGGCGGATGGTCCTCGAAGACTTCCCTTGAAGTGGACGGTCGCTGACGACCTTCATATCTGTCCTTCGCTCCTTTAAACCACTTGATGGCTTCCTGATCCACTTGCTTCTCAGTCACCTTTTCTGTAAAATTTCTTCGTACGGATTCTATTAAAGCAAAATAACAGTAAGTTGCCACATTTTATTTTCTAATAAAATAGTTTAAATTATTTAGTAATTATTTCAGTGGAGTTCTCAAAAACGTGCAACTGCTTACCAATGAGAACAAATCGTAAAATTGATTTTGAAAATGCTAATTTGCTATTTGCTCCTGTGAAATTAATTTTGGTTGCAAATTCGCGTTGAAACAGCTTCATGAGAATGCATCTCGTAACTTCACCCACTGAACTTCCTCCGACAGACCCCAAATAGGATTTCTAAAAATGTAATATTCACTTAGCGCATTCGATCAAAGTAGTTTTATTTATACAGAATGAAGAAACTCAATAGAACAAAACACTTCTAATTTGAAACCGAATTAATTCCTTGCAAATCGTAACAGATTAGCAATTTCCAACCTCTCCCAAATTGGGGAATAAATATTTCGATAATTTTTAAATTTTTGACAAAAAATAAATAAAATATTTCCCCAACAATCTCTATTTGTACAGCATTCCTAAGACGTCTATTTAAGGAGTGTCCTGAACAGATTTGTACTACCTCCACTTGTTCTTTAAACAAATGACGCTTTCCCAAAATATCGGGAAAATTTCCCCCGCCCCTGTTTTTGGTAGCAAAAAACGATTTCCCTGTAAATGTTCAGGGAATATTTCGGTTAAGGAAACTCTTGATCCGAGTTTCTCGCGAATTCCATACGCACGAATTACTAAATTGTTAGTAAGTAGATATAAGTGACATAGTAGTGACATAATTAATAGTAATTACTAATATAAAATAACGAAATTTTTTAAATACCAGCAATTTCAGATTTTCCTCATGTACCAGAAATTTGCAAAATTCTGCTAAGGCGACAATATTCGGGACGGGAATAAAATTTATTAACTGACCCAATATTATCTGATTCGTGTTGGATGATGGAGAGGGTTCACTGTGACGGATCTCCCGAACCTCTTCTTTTAGTTTGACCAAATGCTCAGCAACTAATCCACGAATCTCTAATGTGTTTTATGCAAAACAGTTTGATAAGTTTTTATCGATATTTCATCCCCTGCGAGGAGTAAATACTAAACACATGCACTATTCAGCTGAGTTTGTTAAATGGGAGACATTCTCTCCTTATAGTCATGTATTTTAGTGCATAATCACAATTATATGAACTACTGCGTGTTTGCAAGTACGATGCGGTTTTAATGCCGAATAAAATGATCAATACCTTGAACTTCCTTTCGAAGAATGCAAACTTCTGACCCTGCATCGTTGTCCTGAGAAGTATTTTGAAAAGAGTTTGAACTTTGAGTCTGTATATAAATACCCAAATTAGAACCCGATTCATCGATTCGACTTTCCACATTTACATCTTCCACGGAGATATTTTCGCTTGTACCAAATTGTAACAATGTACCGTCGTTGCTGACGTTGTTGGAATCTACACCGCAAAATAATATATATTTATAATTCTAAAGATGCATATAATACACATGCCAGGAAAAAGTAGCTGCTTACGCTGAAATAAATCTTGCTCAGGTTCCACAAAAGAGATGTTTAGCATGGGACAAGATGCATCACCAGGATCTGAGTCCGAGGAATTGTTGTGTTCCGTTTCTTTACGCTTCCTCTTACATCGACGTTTTCCTCGGTGGTCGTCCTCTTCAGTATCTAAGTCTGATGTAAACTCTGCTAGTTTTGATAATTCCAATCCCCTTTTGTAATCATCTAGAAATCAAACAAAAGCACAAAAAATTACACTATACATTTTATCTGAAAATATAGAAGATTTAAAATGCACCCTAGATAGAAACGGATCTTACCTGTTGTACGACACAAACATGCTGGATGTTCCTCCCAGTCATCTCCTGGTTTGATGCACTTTTTAATTGCAGCGTTCAGCTTTCCTCCTTTTACAAGTGGCCACTTACATAAAGTGTTATTTTCAGTTAACCAAACTTTTGGAACTAACTGAACAGATTTTTCTTTTGGAAACTTAACAACAGCAAACTTTTTCTCCATGAGTTCGGTCAAAGATCTCAGTTGATTGCCAAATAACTAAAAAAATCTGCAGTTTCCAGCCAACAGGCAGTGTTGCTGTGAATGCAATCTGAGAAATTATGTAGTTCACACAATGAAGTAAAATATCCCTTAGAATATTCATTCTTTGTTAGCATGTAGAAACGTATAGTGTGTTTTGGCGGTTTCATTGTGAAAGACGGGAATGTAAACTGTAACAGTAGTTTTGCAATCAAGTGGAAGATGGTTTGAAGTTGGAAAGTTCCTACTCTAATACGAGCTTTGACGAGGCTTAAACGACTACGGTTTGTAGTCGGTTTGTAGTAGTTAATAGACACGACTCGCAGCCATCCCATCCCACTAAAATCCATCCCAATCCCGAACCAAAAATGTTTACTGGGATGCCATCAAGCAGGTGGTAAGCATGGATGGGAAATAGTGGAAGGACCATTTGTAAAAGAGGAGCCACGATCCTGTCAATGTTATCTCTTTTGAGAGAAAATGTCTTGTGTAGTATTTATTAAATTATCTCTCTCTCTCTCTCTCTCACTTTTTTGCTACCGCCATTGTGTCAGGGAAATGTCTGTTAATTAATTTTTGCGAGGATTTAGGTCCCAAATTTGGAAGGGGGTTGTGGGTACAGGATATAAAAAATTAGGGAATTGAATTAGAATTTAGGAATGGGAATAAGTGAGGAGGGACGCTTCTGTTTTGAATACAAATAAATAATGCATTGGCTCCATGACTCTCTGGGAAGAGAGTCCTAGTGAGGAAAGAAGGTAATAAGTAGTAATCGAGAGATCCTTCGCCTGGAGTTGAAGATGATAGAATATGTAGTATGTAGCTCTGGGTAATTTATCGTCAGTTTTGCATTCATGGGTAATTTGTTGTGGAAAAGAAGGTGCTGCTTTGAATACCAAGGGGTTTTTCAGTGACGAGGAGGTCAATCAGGTTCACCGAGATGGTTTCTGTCTAATAAGAATTTAAGACTGTGAGTCTCCGACTATTGAGCGAGGGAAGATGAAGATAAATTGTATGGAGATTAGAAGATGGGCTTGTTTTGTTTTTGTCGCTGCATATGAGTAGAATAATAATAACCATCTCTCGAGCAGATTCTTTAAACACTGGAAACCACACGGCTACTAATGTTGTAGGGGATGGGGATGTAGCAAAGCACGCTAGGACTCGGAGTTTCGTGGCATCTTTGCAAGTGGGCTCGTATGTACATTCCTTCATGCATGTACATATGTAGATATGTATTTACAGACGTGCATTTATATATCTACCCATTGGATGCAGTATTTTAGCATACACTTCATATTATGCAACTATATGACTCTATCAATACTTGAGACTCTTGTGGATCCATTAACATCCCTACATACATATATGCATGCATCTAGTACATTAATGTCGAATGTGCATACGTAGGATCAGTAGGATGTATGTATGTATGTATGTACCTAACATTGTAACTTCTATGGGGGATGTGTGCTTAACTTATGCATCTAGGATTTCCTAAGCTTTGAACGTAAATGTTATTTGGTTGCCAATAAAACAAGTATATAAGTCTCAATGGTTACATGATGCACCGCGGCTTGATGATGTAAGGATATTAAAGATGCTTCTTTGGGAATTCAAAATTGAAGACAGAAGTTAAGGTTTGTCTCGGGACTATAAAGTTACAGTGCCATGATCTGCTAGGAGTTTACTCCTTACGACATTATACCTCAACTCTTCCGATGATAATGATGGCAGAAGCCTCAAGTGGAAAAACCGAAGATGGAAATGCTTGTAACTTTTTACTCTCCGCGTGTTGATCATCACTGCCAAACAAATCAAGATAAATTCTCTTCTTGTGCCGTGCCTCCCAGCTACCAGGTTAGAGGTCAATCGACAAAGATGTTCCATAGTACGTACCCTCGGCTTACTCTCCCTCTCATCTTTTATAGTGGAACTTACACAAAAACATACAAATTACCTTTACTTTTATTACCCTCACACCGAACCTCAACTTTTTGATATTACCGTAGATTTGCCTAATAATCTCTAATGGATTTCTTGTTTGATTTCCTTTTATTACTACTGGAAAAAACTACAATCACCTTCTCCTGGTGCAGTTGTTCCTCCTCATTGAACCTCTTTCAATCTCGCTTTATTACTCTTTTCTCAAAAGTTGCGAAATTCTCAAATAATCCTCCTTCAGGCTAACCTCATCTCTCTCTCTCTCTCTCTCTCTCTTGTGATTCATCTTTTTTCCTACAAATTCATACCCCAACCCAAGTGTAGGTGTTTTCTGTAATGATGCACTCGGTCGGAAGGGAAGATGCACTCCAAATTATTCTACATAGAAAAAGATTGGAAAAAATCAGACCATCCCATTAGCATGTCCATTTTGAGAGCCCTGGTTGGGAACTTCATCTACACATTCATCTCGGAAATTATCTCCCTTATGTTTATCCTTAGCTTCTAATTGAGTCATAATTCGTAAAAGTACATAAATTACCAAATGCTCATTGGTTTTCTTATCCGACCGTAAGATCTCAATAAAATATTTCCCCGGCCGAATCATCGGGACGTGATGTGCTGAGTTTAGTTTTAGCTTCAGAACCAGTTTCTGAGGAGTTCAATTAATTTACATACGGATTTTTATTGATTTATAGATACCTGGTCAGACACAGAATTCATTGTATGGAGGTATGCACAAAAGTTCTATTTGCTCTGCAATTTTACAGCCCCTTCCTATTAGTTGTTTTAACTCGACACACTTGTTTCACTCTGAATGCCTCCTTATGTAATGATTTATTTGTGTCTTTAAACATTCATTAAACATGTTGAAGGAATCACATAAACTAACTTGTGTCCCTGTCTTTCCCTATATCAATATCTTTCTCATGTATATTATGGAACATATCCTATAATAATTACCATACCTGTCAACAGTGCCAACTACCGAGTCCTCTAATTGTGGGAAGGGAAGAACTGACATCTATACACAACAAAAGTGATTACTGCAAAATACCATGTGAATGATGACGCTTACCCTTGTGAACAAAGGAATAAGCATATGGCAGCTGAGTAAAGCTGGGGGCGAAGAAATGCGTTTTCAACTCTGAAGATGGCTGATGGGGATGCACATACATACAATAAATTCTCCAATTTATTTTTTATTAATTGTGAAAAGCATCACTCATAACTAACTATAGTGAGTTGTACTATATTTACAATTTCACGGTCGAAGCTTGAACCAAACATTTTTATTTGGAGCGAGGGAATAAAATATTTGGTTTTAGCTTGAATGACTTGGAATGACTTACCTGCGAAGAAAGAATATTTCTGTGGATCATTATTGATAAAGAATGCTCTTTGTAGCACAAAATACTTGAATAACCCTATGATTCTGTTACACTTACAATCACCACCGGCTGTTTGTTACAGTTTTATTTTTGGATTGCCAACAAATCATAAAAAGTATTACCGTAATAGTAATTAGCTTAGACAATAAAAACTGACGATCTAAAATATCGCATGTTTCAGCTACGCACGCCGTAGTGATATATACACAGCTGTCACTTCCTCCTCAAAAGCAATTGTTGATTTCCTCATAGAAATAAAACACCTTCCGAATTTGGAAAAGTACTTTGTATAATTTCGAGTCTTATTTTTTACAATAAGTTAGGCTAGAGGGGCCATTCAGGCTGCTGCTGTACAGCTATGTACTTTTGATGATTATCAAGAAAATATTAAACATAAGGTCCAGTCAGAATATTCACCCAGTAAAACATTAATCATCATTGTAATTAGTGGCCTGCAAGATCCAGATTTTACAAGTATTGTTTATTAAACTTCTATAGTATATGTACATTACATAATAAGTTTTTTTTCAGTTTGTCGTTCAAATAAATATGTATGTAAATAATGGCAAAAAAGTATTTATGGAAAAGCACAAAAAATAGCACTGACATGGAATGATCAGAGATGACAGACCCCAATTTATTTCTGCTTTAACATTTCATGAGAGGCAACTAGCAAAGAAGTGGAGGTGCCATTACCACGTGTATCAATACGTTTAAAATAATTTACATCAACTTCATAAAATGAGCATTTGCCAATGACTTGTTCCAGCCTAGTGATTACTCCTGGTGGAGTCTGAATGCTCACTTGGACAGACGTCTGTTCGGTCCAGGTACTGCTGGAACTTTGACTCCAGTCGAAATCCGTTGTTTTACTAAATCCTAATTTTGCAGCAAAGGTCGCCTTGAGAGCGTCTCCTGCCGATGCCCCAGCTCCAATGCCGAATTCTCCGTAAAAATTCAATGACAAAGACTGTTTATCCGTTAAAGTTTTTGTTATTCCTACTCCTTCCGTTACCCCGTACTGACATGTGGTGCTGGTAAAACCTAACCTATTGTCACATACAACTACTGGCTCGTAACCATCAGCAGGTGTACAAAGTTTTGCAGGATTCTCCACGAATCTACATATTGGTTGAATTTCTTTTATGACGTTCGCTGGAAAAATGAAAAATAGGAAACAAATTAAAATAATATTATTAATTAGACAATTATTTGAAACAATCAAGAAGACATTTAAGCAGGGTATTTATACTCACATAGTTCTTCGATGATAACAGTAATACCCACAAGCGCATCCGTTTTGTTACATTGACGTGAGTCAGGTCCAATGCTGCTACTGTAATTGCATAAAGCTTCCGCTTTTGGAATGAAATTGTAGGTAGTGTTTTTAAAAACACGAACTCCTCTGGCAGCTCCTTGGCAGTTCTGGCTTGAGTAGGTTGTCAAATGTTTTCCATGTGTATTCAAAGTAACGTTCGGAGTCCGACTGCCTGGTTCATAACAACGAATAGTAATTCCGGAGCGGAGGCTATCATCCCCAAAATCCATCCGACGAACCCAAGTCCCCTTTGGACAGATGATTGTAGAGGTAGTTGTAGCACAAGCTTGGGCGGAATTCAAGTTATGGAAGAGTTCCTTACTTAGAATTGGCTCTTGAACCTTGGGATATGCCAAGTGACAAATCTCTCCATTACATCCTTCGTCTTTCATGCAGCTATTTGATTTGTACAGTTTAGCACAAGTTCCACCATGTAATTTTACAGATGCTATTTGCTTCCCTATCCAGGAAAAGTACTCGCAGGATTGTATGTTGAATGTTCTGGGGCCACCTATGTATGTAATTACATAAACAAATCATTAAATTGAAATAAATAACAATTAATAATTAGTAGCATTTTAAACCACAGAGAACTTTGTTCCGGCTTGACAGATATAGATCAATTATGTAATTTTTGACAAACCTTGAAAGTAAGCATACGGAAACACCTCCAAGCTCACAGGATCAGTTGCTTTGATGATGGCAGGGAATACCACCAGAAGAACAGTAATTATTAAAATATTCATTTTTTATTGACGAAGAAACTCAGTGCCACTGAGTTGATATTCAAAATTGTTTCTCTCACGCTTGACAATTTAAAAATGACCGTCCAAAAGGAGTTTAGATTTAGTAGTGGTGCACACCGTACCCTTTTTTCATCTACTTTGAGAAGTGTGAATAAAATTAAAACTGTGGCGTCGGTAGCAGGTACTGTGTCGGGGTGAAATTCTGCCTTGATCTGGCTAAGGTCTGTTTTAAAAATTCTAGGAATTACTTATAGCTCGAACTTTTAACTATTTAAAAATGGATTTCTAAAAAAATTGTTAAAAAACCACTACTTGATAAACACGTCATTTACCCCTCTCTCTTTTTTCATTTTATATTTGGAGTAATGTATGTATGTAGCTGATGGACTTTTACACTTACTTTGTATATATAGATAGATATGTGCATGAGTATCCTTTCTTTTTACAAGGTGTCTTATGTTTTTCTTGGAACTTCGGCGGTTAATTTCATTAGAGTTAATCAGGTGAACGCTTTAAGTTTTTTTAAACTAGATTTATTTCTGAAGCCGACACATTCTTTATATCAATGCATGTCTACATACTGTAAGTACATATGTATGTGCCCAAGAGTGCTAGAGTTGAATATGCTGAAAAGGAGTGAAATAGCACCTGTACCGAAACGTTTTTCAATTAAAGTGTGTGATGTATTTGTGATGTTTACAGATCAGGAGTTCAAGGAAGATGACAGCAAGATCAGTCATCACAAAAATCAGTTCAGCCAAAGGAAATAAAAAATGACTGTGGCATTGAAAATCAGAGTTTTTATATCAGTTTTTTTATGCTGGAAGTTGCACTCTAATTTTCGCCTCATCCTTCATTTTTTTGTAAGGTAGTAGTAGCTTTTCTTCACCGTCTTTCCGCTATGTTAGGTAACAAAGAATGTAAGTTTAAAAAAATAAACAATTTTTGGTTTTTGACTTTGAAGTTAGGAAACACCAATGCTAGTATTAGCAATAGTAATCGACGAATCGTTCACAATTTAAATTCCCATAAATCTTTGGCTTAAATGTTCCCATTCAAATGGAATCTCGCATCCGCAATGAAAAAATATGGGCGAATACCCTCCAAGTCGACCACCAGTGGTGAAAATAAAGTTATTTTCCTGTCCCTTGGCTAAATCCTACAGACTGAGAGTTACAGGCAGCAGAATAAGCGAAATCCAATGACACACTACCATTTGGTAACAACGGACATAAATTTAGGTGAGCTTAATCAAATGACAGGTGGGAGCCACAGCAATCAACTTGGACCATAAGTTACACTCGAAGCAGTCTGACTTGCAATACTCGTACTTATATATTTGGTATTAAATTGAAACTCAAGGCAAAGTATTTTTCTTCCTAGGTGAATTGTGCTCATTGTCCAGTTTTTCTACTTAATAGTTCCTACCATATATACATGGGGACATAAACTCTATCAAAATAAATATTTCAACGGTATCATATATACATAGGAAACCTATGTATGTATATATAAGTATATCTATGAAAAAAAGTCTCCATCCTAAATTTAATTTAAACATGTGCAGCGTATTTTTATGACGTTCATGAAACCAAATGATCTGGTTTTTTATTTTTAATTTCCTTCAGGCCCTTCTGTAAATTTTATTTTATTTTATGATTCCCGTTCCGTCACTCTGCCGAAACGTGCAATACAGAATTCCTGTCTAGGTTTTTATTCCTCCTTTGGAACTTCCTCATAAAATAAAAACTACAGAAGGGTACTTACCACCCGACCATTCGATCTTGATTGTGAGCCAACCACACATGAAATTAGCTATATAACTTGACTATAAATACAAGCAAGACCAAAACCAAGCTCATAATGATCGATTTGTACAGCTACATAATGCCCTGTTATTTCCCTCAAATTAAAGAGATTTTTGTTTCAGTTTCACACCCAACAGTCTACAGTATTTCCATGTACAGCATATTCTTGGGATTAAAAAAAAACTCCAACAAAAATAACATCTTACGTGGGCTTTATGTATGTATATACTTGTACAAAGATAATACAAAGACTGATTGTGAGAGTTCTTCCCCCTTGTTTTGTTCTGGATGAGAAAGCTCACTTATTTGTTTTCAAGTTAAAACTCACTGTTTACCGCTGCACAAGATTTACTTACCTTTTGCTTATTATTACCAAGAGCATCACACCATTGAACTGTTTTTGGGAAATTTAAAGTGTTGCCATAAGTTTTTGTCTGTATAGTTAGCAGATACATACAAATTCTTCCCTTAAAATGAGTCCCGTTGCTGGAAAAACAACCTTACCTTCTGCGTTGCTGGCTCATGTACAGTTGAGATTCATTATTTGTTTCCTTCTTCTCTCTCATTTCCAACCAAATTTCTTTCCGAGACTTGCTCATTTTATAGGCATTAGTATGCTCATCTCATTACGGTTTGCTTTAATTCATACATGAATATTAGTATCAGGCACGAGAACATCCGCAACCGTCTGTAGCACCTACAAACCGGAAAACAATCAGGGGATTGCAACGTAAGGTATTAATTACCACAAATGAACGACTTGTGGCCATATCCTTAAAAACACATTCAAGCTAATGATCTTGGAAAGCAAAATGAAGTTATGTGAATTAATGATGGATTTCTGAGAAAGCGTTGGCAAGCAGGAGTGCAATTAAATACTGTGCTTGTGTGTATTACATACATATGTACATACAGGCTTACTACGAACCAATGATTTTGGTATGACTGTGTTGCGCAACTGCATAATGGTAAATGCTAATCACGGTTATCTGGAAAACAGAAAAAAGTTAAGCTATAACTAATCCTTGAAGAAGCTCTGTGTTTATAGAATGTAAACCCAGGAATTACATTGTTCCATAAATAGGTTTAGGGAATAACGAAGCATTTGCTGCCTCTGTCACTCCTTATTGTTAGGGTATCTACTATAAATGTAAATTGCCATGAATAAATTTTTCCTGGAATCTTGATTTGTTACTTTCCAGCTGAGTCAGGAGGATTGAAAGATGCCAAAAAGATAGTATTATCCACCAAGTCCTGTATCTCATAAACCCCAAAACATCTTCAAAGAGTAAAGTATTTACAGCCTGGACAAAACCTTTCAAAGTGCATGGTGAATTATTTGATGCATATGTACATTTGGATTTAGCAGTTGTAATGACGTGTATGTTTACTATATTTCAAATTCATTATTTTCACCATTCGACATGTTTCTCCGAGTCGAAGACAACAAGACGTAAAACAAGTATGGTACGATAATGGATGGTGTTTTTTACATTGTTTATTGCTCGTTAATACGAAGGGAAGATAAAAAGAAGAGTTTCTGAATAAAGCTATTCAGACATGTTTTATGGATGAGAAGTGTTATTATGTCTTATGGTTTTGCACTCGCGGCGCTCCTAATTCCTTTGAAATTGAATTTTTTTTCGCTGGATTAGTACGTACATTAATGAACCCATATGACAACCTTTTAGTAAGATCAAGATCAGGTATGTTTGATCATACAAAAACATTAACTAACTGACTCCTACTTGTTCATTTTACAATAAGCAGATACATGTTCAGTATGCTCAGAATGACCCTGACCTTTGCGGTACCTTTTGTCATGTTCTTCACTCATCCTGTGATCTGGACAACAGCAACTATGGCAACTCACACTCAATGGCGTAATATTAATTTTTAGCTGTTAATTACTCCGAGCCTATCATTAAGCAATTAGGTTTTGTTTTTCCTGTCCGTGATTAAAAGGTTCTTGTTAAGTTTCAGGCGGACTTGTCTCTGTCTCTTGCTACTCGTCATTGTGTTACATACCTCTGTGACACTAAGGTCAATATCATATGAGTTTTCTCATTAATAAAGATCTTCACATATAGCTCAAGATCTCGAATAATTGAAGAATTTCTCCTATACTGTATAATCTACTGTTATTTTATGTAAGTAAATACATTAGAAACATGTGTAGTGCAGGACGAATACAATCAAATGTAGTAATTCAATAACAAATTAAATTGAAATTAACTTTTGGGACAGTAATTGATAACTTACACATTATTTTGTACGGATATGCGTATTTATAGTCATAAACTAGTTTTAGTTTTTATAAAGTAACCGTTCCATAAATCTGAGCCGGCCTAAATATTATGGCTTTGATTTCAATACTTCTAAAAAAAATTCTACCTTTCTATTTCAGCACTGCAATTTGCAACACGCAAGGTACAAGCATAACATTGATATGACAAAGAACAGTGGAGCAGTACATCACCCCATAGTTCATATTGTAGATATGTAGTTGTTCTCGTTTGTGTAGAGATAAAAGGCAGACAGGAAACGTTTCCCACCTTCTGAAGCGAAGTCGAATGGTTACCAGAAATGTCGGAATTTTAAATTGAGTTTTCATTATCGTTAGATGACCTTTGCAGTGAATCCTGAGAGTTGAAACTGGCTTCGAAGGAAGTTATCGAAAGGTAAAACCGGGTAATAATTACTTAAAATGTTACGGATTTCCTCTCTTATGAAAGCATAAGTAATGATAGCTGTGCGAATTTAACTTTTGAAAATGAGATTTTGAGTTCAGTAGCCGCCAATCATTGTAAGTTCTTTGCATGGTTTACTTTTTGACTGTCTTTGTGCATGAAATGAATCCCTTTCTGAATGGTAATAATTAACAGAGGAAAAGATCCGAAGATTTGTGATGGAAGGATTTTACAATAAATACACGCACATAGGTGAGTGTATGTTTTTTCGTTCAACTCGACAGGACTTGAATGAGGGGAACATACATCCAAACAGGAAACATGCTGATGAAAGACAACAGCCCGAGAGCTGTATTTATATTTACTCATCATGGGAATTATGTTACGACACCCATTCAAATAATAGCATAAACCAGAAGGAATCTCATTCTTGAGTTGCGTATGTTATCATTCCAGTGGCAAAAATATTACTAGATCCCAAGACAAATAGTTCGCAAACCGATCCACAACAACATTTGCATCACATTAGCCGACAAAATTTAGGAGAAACACAATGTAGTGTTTCTCAAATCTGATCTACTCACAAGCGCAGAAGAGCATTGAATCTAATGTCTTGTGATTTACTCAAATTCTACACTTGTTTTCACATTTTGAAGTGTATGTAATACAGACATGCATACATGCAGGTATACATATGTTACCTAAACAGAATCAGACATGCGCGAGAAGTATAAGACATGTTAATGGTTACCACTGCTGTCAAAGTAACAGTCAAGTGTGCCAAGTGTGAGGGAACAATTGAATTAACTATTATTTCTCGAATCAATTGGGTAAATACAATATCACCACTGGTTTTTAGCTGTCTAAACTATCAAAGATGCTACAATCAGCAAGATCAACCCAGACTTGTTGAAGGGACCGATATCCTTAAACCCGAAAAAAGCTAGCAGTTAAGATTGCTGTCAAATTAACTTCAAATTTGTAGAATAAAGACCCAGTTCTATATGTTCTTGAAATTTATATTTATGATGCGAAAGAATGCCTGGAATTCTTTTTGAGGGCTATTTTTGAGCCAAAATAAAACAACCATATTACTCACTCGCGATACATTAATTGATTTTGATGGGCGAAATGAAATAAAAAGCGAGAAAAACATTGAAAAATTTGAACATTGTTAAAAAGGGTAGTTTAAATCAAAACCACCTAATTGTTTTACGACTTTTACGAACATCTTCCCAATTTGGAGACATGTAAATCATAGGTCTACCGCTTATTAAAACGGTATTTTGCTATGCAACATTCCATATTTCAGTTCACGTACGACGCAGATAAGGAAATAAAATTGAAGCTGCGAAGCAACCAGGGACTTTTTCAATAAATACTGATACTCTACAACTGCCTAATACAAGTACAATTCATTCAATAAATTGCAGACGCTTTACTTACACAAGTGAATTACAAAAATGCTTTAAATCATTTTACCCCAAGACCAAAATTAAATTTGTGTAGCAAAATATTCATTTAAATAAAAAGAAAGTTTTTCAAAAATGTTGGAGACTAAAACGTGAGCAATATTTTATTTACCATTTTTAGACGCCAAATTAAAACCGTGTATTAAAGAATACAAATAAAATGACGCGCACATTACATGTTAAATGGTCTATATAAAGAGACTTCCCTGTCTGCAATAGGCACTAAAAATTATACCCACTCACTTATATGTAAAGTCTCCTTTGGTGGCCAATAATGCAAAAGGGACAATAAGAATTTAGTTTATAAATCACCAGTACACATTTTCGTGGACCTGATCATACTTATATGTGTAAAAGTCGTGATGGTTGTGAACCTGGATCTGAATCTCCAATCTATTATTCATTGTATAACGTCTGGAGAAGAAATCTGTAGAGACAATCCGTTATTCAAATATCAATATCATGTAACTAATTATTGGTTACAGGAAACAAGAATTTGCGTGACCTGCTTACCTGAACCTGAAAGTCTTTCCCGAAAATTTCTGGAATTTTACAATAAACGCTTAGGCTATAGAAATAACCAGTACACATTTGCATGGAGCTGATCATATTTAAAGAAACATGTAATGTGTGTGAAAAGCATTAATCTGGATCACATGCTATTGCTAATTCTATAGCAGCTGGAAAATACCCATTACACATCCGAAATCTGCAATACAATCGGCAATACGAAGTATTTCTTTAAGCATCAATATAATGTAACTAGCTATTAGTTGCAGAAATGAAGGGGTTGCGTGACCTGCTTCCCAGATCACGACAATCTTTTCCAAAGTTTTACTTCAAATTAGTAGGCTATAGAAATAACCAGTACACATTTGCATGGAGCTGATCATATTTAAGCAAATATGTAGTGCGTGTGATGATTATGGCTCTGGATCCGAAGCCATTACTCATGGTTTAACATCTGGAATATATCGGATGTAACTCTGCAATCTAAAAAACTATCCGAGGTATTTACCCAAATATCAAAATCCTGTAACTACTTATTAGTTACAGAAAGTGCGGGGTTGCGTGACCCACTTCCCAGATCACGACAATCTTTTCCGAAGTTGTACTTCAAATGAGTAGGCTATAAAAATAACCAGTACACATTTGCATGGAGCTGATCATTTTTAAGCAAATATTAATGTGTGATGAGTATGGTCCTGGATCTTTTCTGGTGTTTACCCGAGAATTTCTTTGGTAAATGATTAGGCTATACAAATAACCAGTACGCATGTGCATGGATTTGATCAATACGACTAAATATATAAAATATCTGTAATTTAAAAGACGTGAAACGTGTTGTTTTCATGTTTTGTTTATACTACATCATCCAAGTATGACAGTTATTGATTGTTTATAACAGTTCTTTTGTTTATCTGTAGTCAGCCCAGTATTTTTAACATGTTATGGTTTCCCCACAATTCCTTTGTTCTGTAACAACGTTTGGCATTATCAGTTTAGGCTGTAGAAATAACCACTACTCATTAGCACGGATTAGATCATTTTATTCCTTAAAAACAAAACGGGTATATAGATTAAATGTTCTAGTCATGACCGATGCAAATATACTTATACTGCTATATGTGTATACTATTTTTAATCCACGCAACAGAGTAAAACTTATATGAATATATCTGGCAGCACGATAGAGGTGTTGATAGATCTGTTTTGGATAAAATGTATTTGATTATTCGGGTTTCAGTTATTTTGAAGCTTTGTTCATTTTCCTTTGGGGGATCTACAAAAGATTATAAATGATTGTCTGAAACATCAAGTTTGATTTTCTCTGGGATACGTGAAAGCTATTTAGTAATAATATTATATTGGTTATATTACCCATAATAAATAGTATTATTACAACATTTTACGGAGAACTGCTTCTGACCTTGAAATTCAAAATTGAGCTGTGTTGTTGTGTATGTGCAATACAAAAATAGTGACATTCGTTCCACTAGTTTCGGTTTTCAGCAAAAGGTGCTAGTTCTTGATACGACTCCTGAAGTTGTCTAACCTTATGTAAAACTCAAGGGAGGAAGGGTTTAGTGCAAGCCTTTGCTGCTATTCCTGGAGTGACCACTCGTCTGAGATATTAGAAGTAATGACGCGAAATAAAAATTTCACAGCTTTGCATAAATATGTTAACATGTTTGCTAAATCAATGTTACATATAGACAGCACATGTATCAGCAGCTGGGCCGATTTTAATAAATCTTTCTAATCGAAACAGCTGACGATTTTTGTACTTCTCCGTGCGCCGTTATCAAACGTGGTTTAAATATGTACATGACATGGTGGTTGTAGAAAGTTTGTGGAATAAAGAATCTGGGTATAAAGAACGTAAACAAAAGGAACTAGTTGCCGTCGCGTTAGTTTTACGCGTGATGCTGTTCATGCTTAATTGCCGGTCGCTTTTTCCAAGTCCTGGATGCTGCACGAGTACAACGGACACTTCGGCAACGTTCCTGTTTTTAACATTTCATGAATATATTGAAACCCGAAATCGGGTTTAATAATTTTTTGGGGCCTGTGCAAGTCATTTTCGAGGTTTTGTTTCTTTCGAGTTTGAATCTTCTAAGTTATATCTTCAAAAATCTTTCATAAAAATGGTGGAAATAGCTTGGTCGGCACAGAGAAAGTCATTTTAACGATTTATAATTGGAAAACCGGATAACTGACGGTAACCCGAAAAACTGACCACTCATTCCATAATCCCTGATGAAATTTGATGTTTTTGAAAATACAAGCACGGAAAAAATCCTAATCGAAATCACAGAACCCGGGTTTGCTCGAGAGATGATTTACAAAATTCAAACATTTCAACGCCAAACTAGTTTTGCCATATGTACTCACGCGTTAAAAAATTGGCCTTGCTTAACTCTGACATGCGTCCGTGGGCATAACAATGATTCATTGAAATGAATCCATCTATACTTTAAGCATTTCAAGAGCTGCCACATATAGCATATCAAGAGTACGTGTATAAATGTTGGATTTTGAACTAATCATAACCCATTTATTTATTTTTAATGGGGATTTTTCAATGAGAAGAGGCTTAAGAATACGTTGACAAATAATATAAAGCGCTTGACTCTTAGTATTGACGCTTTAGTATTACCTGACTGCTATCGGCTTTCTTTTTCTGACAAAAGTCGAATGACGGTTCATTTCGGATGTTGGATTATGAACCTATGTTTCATTTTAATATTACTTACCTACATTCTTTATGTAAATTAATGCATCCCATACTTTCCTGTATTCAATTGTTTGACGATGTAATGAAAAGTCACTCACGCTTTGATTACTGTGTAAGTAATATGACCGAGTGTCTGTTATTGCTCCTATCTTTTGTGTAACTTGAATGTTTATGTTTAAACTTTGGAGTCAATTTAGAAGTAACAAGATGTTTCGTTTCCCTAAACTTCCTCTGTTATTGCTTGAATGCATTCTTGTCTTGAGAACTCTTAAGAAGTTTTAATTCATTGTCACTGTCAGGCTATGGGTCTCATTAGTGTTTCTGCTACGTCTCACTGATTCTCTTTCATGTCTTGAGGGACGATATTACTCATGTCGGTATTGCAAAAATTGTAATTAAGTTTTTTTTTACACACACAAATGCACTGACTGAGCATAGAAGTTTGTAAACGCTTGCATGCCAAGACAATTCTAATTTATTATTGTCCTTTAGTATTGTTGTGTCTTTGAACGTTATTTGAAATGACCATAACTTAATTATTTGTTTCTTTCAATACCAATTAGCAGGTAGATTGACCGGAGAACTTGGGTTTATTCAATAACGTATGAGGAAATCAAAGTTAGGAACATATTGCATAGTATATATCTGTGGTTTCTGACTTTGAACTACTTCCTATGTTGAAGTATCATGGGACACAAGAACAATTCCGTGTGTTGTAATGCGTACCTTTAATGACCGTTCCTCAGGGACGATCTTCTACGATAAATATCCCTGATTTAGTTATCTGCTTGGAAGATTCACGTACTTTGATTACAAATGAATTATTCCCTTTAAGTTCCAGTAATTAAGCTAGAATACCTCATCGCTTGGTACACATTAAGTCAGACGATGATGACGGCAGCAGATGATATTCTCAGCATAATGTTGGCGTTGCATCTAAAAACTCCATCGTTCCCGTCCATAAATGGGATCCGAGAAGGGATGTTCTCCAAAGTTAATAAAAAAAACTACTGAAAAATCATTTTATACCAGTAGGTTGATAGGTTAGTCAAGTTAGAGTCAAAGACGGCGGCTGATCTTGGGGCGTGTGCTACAAACCTTCCATCTTAACTTGTGATGAACATCGCCTCAACCCATAATTTAGAATTATGTCATTATATTTATTATCGTTACATTTTTTCTTCAAATGTATGTACATTTTTGGCATTTATTTTTAGCTTTAATGCATCCCTCAAGTGCACTTACTCCACTATCAACCTGAAATCTGTAACACGGAAATTGTAGGTTTCAAAATTGCTTGTGAATTTCAAAAGCCTGATTAAGCAAGGAAAACGTTTCTATTACCAAGGTATGCATATTTTATGCGGTCTTATGTTAGTGTCTTATGGTTAAGTTCTTATGGTGTCAGGACTTGCGACGCAATGTTTAAGTGCTTGTTAATTAATCATAGGTAAAAAATATTCTTGACATCTTACACAACGCAAGCATATTTAATTGACTAAAAAATTCGTAAATTTCTATTCATTTCTTGTATTAATTCCTCACAACATAAGAGTGACAAGGTTTCTGGATGAAACATCATCGCGAATATTTTGGATTTACTTTTATTATTCCTCGCCGTATGTGCCCTGCGTGTCTGCCTTGAGGCGACCATTAGTTATCATAGGCTCAAATTGTAATGAGAGGGATCTTCCACGCGGAATTTCTGCAATTTTTGTAAATAATCTACGCATGATTTTCTCCTGTTGTTTACTCTAGGAAAATCCCAATATGTGTAGTGGGATATGGGATCTCAAGAAATGACGCGTACGAGTTGAAGTTAGCATAATCTCAAATTTTAAGCAGTTCTTAGTCTCAAGGTACAATCGTGTTTTACTAACCAAGACTCAAGACACATGTTTGCTCTGTGCTGGCATCACAACAGTATGTTGCACTTCTCAGGTCTTGTGCACATGTACAGGCAGTAGTGCTTTATACTACAGTGTAAGTAAGTACAACAAGAAAACTTCTCTCATGCAAGACCTGTGGTCTCTCTACCTCAAGCAAACGATTCCGTGCTTCAGACCGTCAGTCAGTGTTCGTTCCACGAACCGATAACAATACCTGAGTTTTTCTCCTTACCTCCTCCAAGAAAAGTCAACGCGGTTGTTCCCTCTTGTATCAGTTTCTATAGGAATTTTATAACAATTAACTTCATACAAGTTCCTGTGATCAGAATCCTTCCGGAAAATTCTCACTCTGCCCCAAATATTAATTTATTCTCTTTATACAAATTCAATCAAAATAAAATCTGAAAATTAATCCCAAATTATATGTTCATGCTACTTTGCTTATGACCAAGCACCGATCAAATAAAAACTTGTGTTGTTTAATGGGGAAAAAAACTAACTCGTACTAACTTGTTGCCTATCCATGAACACACCTCCAGTTTATAAATAGAGAGCTTGTACTTCCAACAGAAGTGTAGTTTTGATATTGTAAATAATGAACTCTTCAAACTTGTAGTGGTTTGCTCTACTAGACTAAGGCAAGCAGTGTTGATTAGTTAGCATTCAATTACAAGAACTACCAGGCGTGGATCAAGCCTATCCGTATCGTACCCAAAAGTGCTGATTACACATATACACTGTCCATCCTCAAATTTTTGTGTAAATTATCGAGACTCGAACCATGAAGAAGCGCTACTTACCGCGGTGACTGTCTCAAGTCAGTTCCGTCAAAGAAGCTATTAAAAGTGTATAAATAAACATTACAAAAGTACCCAAAACATTGAGAGAACAGATAATCTCCCAAAATGTACAGTCACCACCACAGCAAACGGATCATCCCTCGAAAGGTAATTAGTGTCATTACTGCCATATTTACATTATTCACAAAAAATTTCCCTCTTCCTCAACCTTAGAAAAATACTGTAAGTGCATATGTAATAGAGCTTACCACACAATGTTTTAACACACATTGTTTACAAAAATATCCCCCATAATGAAATTAGTTTCGTGCCCTTAAATCAATGTGAGTCTCATCACTCATCATAGTCTCATCCATTAAACATGATTCTGGCACTGATTTTCATAATAAGTGTTCAAACGTCTCATAAATCAGTTTAAGAATTTGACAAGGTCCGTCTAAAAGGTTATTTCACAGTCGTCTGAGTAATTTAGTGCGAGAAGATGCGTGAAAATTGAAAGACAAGACCCTCCATTTACTCTTGAACTTGTAATTTTCTTCTTTTTAGTCTGACCACATGCATCTTATAAAATACATAAGCTTGATGCGTTTATTTGGAATGGGTCCAAAAAATGCACGGTCTCCCAACATAATAGCAAGGAACTAGTCATCATAATGTTTGTAGCATGTATTTTGCTAATATCCAAATGTCATTTGAAAGTTCAACCCTTGCTGGGAGTCACCACCTGCTCTTAACCTTGTACTTGATGAGTGAATCCTCTTGACTCCTGTATGTACAAAATTACAGTGGGAATTATTACTTCAAAAAAAAAGGACACAAAAAATCTTAAAAATCCAATGCCTATATCAGTCTCAGGGAAAAAAAACTTTCGCACGAAGATTTATCGCTGCCAAAAACTCGATTAAATTGTAACTTCGTGACGAAAATGTGCTGCATTGTCTGTCCGACCACGTATGTATATGTACATATATGCACGTGTAGCTATAGAGTAGCTCTACTCTGGTTTCAGGCTGACTGGACCATACTTAAAACGAACTAATTATTCTAAGTAGGGAGAGAGAGGAGGGCAAAAACCAGGGAAAGTAGCACCTCAATTATAGGAAATAACCATTCTTTTAGATTGTAAATTTAAAAAAAAAAAGCTCAATGGAACCCTCCATTTATCTCATGATGAAAAGCTAGTATTTAATAGAATTAAAAGCTAGGGGTATACTATATCTGTTTGTTGTAGTAAGTTGTGGAAGTTAAACAAGTGTATACTTATAAGGTACTCAGGTTAGCAGACCCAGCGATCAATTTTCTTACGTTAGTAGAGGCTGGGAGCATGGAGATGATATGAGTTTTTTAACATTTCTCAAAGAAATTTGCCCCCAGCAAGGCGTAAGTTTATCTTTAATGAGAGGGATGCAAAAATAATAGTTGAAATAGAATAAAGATTTGCCGATCTCAAGGTCAGTCCGCTGAGGATTATGAACGCATCTGAGGCTCTTCATCATCCTGTCGATGGTATGATCTGCCTATCTGTCTCCCTGCACAAAAAAGACCTTTCTTTCTGACAGGACTTTATAGACTACTAAAATAAATGAGCGATTTTCTTTTTATCAAGGGCTTGTGTGTTGTAAAGGGTTTTGTTTTGAAATGACTCCGATGGTGAATGTCGATTACTTTCATCGATGATTAGAAAATTGAATAGTGCCGGTGATGGGACAAAAAATGAGTTGTTATAGTAAAATATGGTCGTTAGGCTTATTAAGCCTCAGTGGAAAAAGTCAGTCAGCTTTATTTATATTGTTCTGTGGCATTGTTTTTAAATACTAAACAAGGGGTTACATCATCGCTTGTTCTCAGTACTAAAATGCCAAAGTCCGAGGACTACACATACAGGATTGGTTTGGGATGAAGAGCATCATCATCAACGTTTAAAACTTTTTTTTCTTCTGGAATTTTTTTTAAATATTGTTTTTGTGTTATCCATCTCTGATGCATGTAGTAAGTTGTAGTTACATTGCTGCAAGTAAGTAGTAGTAATAGGACTGGGGTGGTTTAGGCACAGCATTGCACTTGTTCTAAGCAAATCATTGTAGGTGTAATTCTAATCAAGAAATAAAAAAAAAGAAGGATGGTCCGAAGAAGGTGAAACAGCTACCACGTGAATACAACACGTAGAGAGTAGCAGTTTTGTAGGACGTAGCACATAATATATTATCCAGTTTTTGCAAATTTCCCCATTCATCTCACGTGCGGGATGACCATTATTGTATTTTTAGTAGATCTGAAATTGGATTCCTAAATCATGTGCATGGGGGGATGAGGATGGAAGTTCTTTTCAATATTTAGCATTCTTTCAGCATTTCCAGAGGGCTGGTGCAGGGTCTCACATTTGACGGTTATGTGTTTGGTAGCAGATAGTTTAGTAAGAGGTTACTTGCTGTGTTAACTATACACTTTGATGTAGCTCTCCACTGTGTATGATGAGCCAATTGGTAGGAGATTGAAAGGCTCAAGACTCCCAGGCAGTTTCAGTTTCGCTTTATGCAAATGCTCAATGCAAAATAGATAAAATTTTTAAACCTGGAGGGTGAGCAAGTTTGCTCTGTCAATCCCAAGTTTAAGTTCACTTTGGAGAACTTAGGATTTTTCTTGTATTAAGCATCCCATGTTTTGGTTTCCTTTCCATTCTTTCTGCCCCCGTATCAGTCTTTGTGAATTGCTACAAATTATGGTTTCCTTTATTGCCCCACTCGTACTGGTTTAATAGTATACTACAGTACTGGGATAAAACTTAAATGGGATGAGTTCCCTGGAAAATATTACATTAGCAATATTCTTTCTTACATCTTGCCATTTTTTGTTGTAGTATCTCCGCATCCAGTTTTATAGGGATAGAGCTTGTTTTGAAATTGTAAGTAAAAGTATCTTGTTGTGATTTGATCTAATAAGAAAAAATTCAAGTGGAATCAAATAACAACTTTGCTCCTGAAAAATGTCTACGTGCAATCCTTACCTTAATCCCGCATGAGGTCTCATTACAATTACAAGTTCTTCGTACAATTACAGCATCCTAGTAGGTACCCTTTCGAACCTTTTGGAACGAATCTTTTAGGTTGGAACAAGCACCACGGTGTGAATTCCAACGAGAGCACTTCCTTTAGGAAGCTTTTATAATGACTGATTTTTACTAAGGATGCCGCATTGAAAGAAAAATGTCACTTTGTATCTATTTGTATAAATAATGGCCAGAGTCAAATGGAGTTTTTCTTTGGGAATGTCAAGAATTCTTTAACTGCCAGTAGTTAAATGGGATTTCTCGTAAGGATCAGGACTTTTAACGTCGGGCTGGCAAATAAATGAATTTTATTGTCTCATACAAGCCACACTTTATGATTTAAACAAAGGGGTGTATCTTGACCGTAGAGATGTACTAATTCTTACGTATGCATACATGTATGTATGTATTTACGCTTGTTTTTATGTAGTCATAGGTTATTTGTATTTATGTCCTGATGAGTGGTTGTTATCTCCTTTGACGTTGTTATGCATTCATGATGAAGATCTGACTGCGGGTATTGCACTTGGGATTATGTACATCTCGTTTGTGGCTTTCTTCGAACGTAACCAGTCCTCTCCATAAACAATTTTTTTCCCTGTGTGGGCGATCAGTGTGTACAATCACATATCCATGTATACTACATACCAGAGCCATTCACAATTACTATAACAAATCCTGACTGTTCCCAGGTGTGACAAATGAATTTACATAATATAAAGAGCTCAGGAGGAGGGATGCGATCTTATTTGATCATCGGCATTTGAAGATACGGATCTTTTTCAAAGCAATTACTCAACGAAAGTTTCTCTCGTTGAGATAGTCCATCGAGAGATCTAGTTCGTGCCCTCAAATTGTTATTTAATGGAAGAAAAAGTGCTAATAGTTTAACAATAGCTCAATACGAAGGTACGGTTTTAATGGAGCAGCTTGATAATTAATTGATATCATACGGAGGTTAAGCAATGGAATTCCAAAGTCTATGTATAACATATCATTAAAGTATAAGGCCGTGAAGATCATAAGGAAGAGTTTATTTATTAAGGGCTAAAAATGAAATTGTTTTGACTTTTCGCTGGTACTATTTACGCACGCGAAGAATAAAAATAGTAATTTTTATCTGCAAAAAGATGGTAATGATTCAATTTTAATCTTAATTCGAGTTACACCAACGCACAATAATATATCGCATAACACTCGGTAATAATAGGTACTTTTATTATATAGGATGATACTCCTCCACAGTAAATCTCTCAACGAATGTTTATTATTATGTTTGACCTGAAAACTGTTGCGCATTGCACTTCTACAAATACATAGGTAGTACTCGAGTATGTAATGTACATATAACCAATGGAAACAAATATATGGAGGGAGGATCTTGCACAACAGATTGAACCGAAACCAAAATCGTTGCAATGAATGCACGTTTTATACCCGAAGCAATATCTTCAGGTATCATCATCTGTTGTTTGGCTGCTCATGAGTAAAATTTTTGAGGAGAAAAAAAAATGAATTTCTACGAGCGTGCTGTGATGTATAGCATACACGTTGGGGATAGATGTATCAAGTATGGTGTTATTAATACTTTTGGACCATAATTGTGTGTATCCTGTATCCTCTTTTCTGTGTAAATGAGCGTAGTTTATGAAGTGCGGATAAGATCCAACTGAAAAAAGGGAGGGAAGCTGGGCAATAGTTTTACTCACAGGTGCTTGACCCCAATGCATCTGTCGGAGGAGTAGAGAATAAGAAGGAGATGAAGACAGAGAAGGAGACAGAAAAAAAAGAAGAGCAACACATCTTCATAGATAAGTATATATACTCATCCTATTATAATGTTCGTCTGTATGCATAGTCGTCTACGACGACTCACATTTACAATAATGCTCCTGCAAGGTAAAGGTTACTTCCCACTAACAAGCATAATAACATTCACAATGGTGATTGAGCTTTTAGTGGTGACTTGTTCCTCCGTGTGTTGGTTTCGTTTACTCTCATCTACTTATACGAGACTACTTATTTGTTAGGTAGATGTGTATGTTTTGTATGGGGACCGTAAAGGAAAAATAATGATAGATGCAGAAGGTGTGAGCGTGTGTTCATGGAATTCTTCCTCACTCATTTTTTCCGATCATTCTCTTTTACTCATCATCTCACTGACCTGCTCGCAGCGGAGTTACTCACCATGCGGTAAATTATGATACATGTGTACGGGACCCTTTGTATATCTACTGTAGTACTGTTTCCTTAAAAAATCCATTTATTTACCCGTACATCCTCCATCCTTCCCAACGAGGATGATCCCGTGCAAATTTCAGGCTCCATTTGAACTCACAATCAGTCCCAAAGTAATTGCTGCAATCCTGAAAATAGTTCATATTAATATTTACCGTAGTAGTTTGACAGCGCAGCCCCCCCCAAAGTTAACGTAAGTTACTTAACAAGAAGATTGTTATTACTTTTGGCGGAGACAAATTATTCCCTTATATCATGAATGGAAGTCCGAAGCTCCAACTTGACAGATTTACCTTTCAAAAACGGTTGACATACTATATCTACTTGTACTTATGCTTGATTATTCATACACAAAAGGATTTACAATTGTGAGAGTATATTGGTGCGAAAGGCTGTGAAGTCAGTCCTTTTCCTGGCTTTGAACTTGGAATTCATTTCCATGTCCTCCAGATGTAGATTTTCTAGGAAATCCCACACTTCCGAACCCTTTGGGTTGAAAGGTCAAGATCATCTTCACACCTTCCAGCTTCCTCGAAACTGTTCCTGTGCAAGTATGTTTTTCTAAAGCCCGTACTTCATCCCGTACGGTTCTCTGTTTGTTGACATGCCCAATTTCCCCTAAGGACTCCAGGGAGTGGTCCTAATTTGATAATTATCAAATTATGTTGGAATCCAGAGCAGGTGAAATCTCGTTTAGTTGCAAGTCAAAGTGTGAAAAACATGTTGAGATCTCGCTGTTGGAACTCGTTTTGAATAAAGGGCCTCCATGAAATGCAATGACTTTTTCTCGTGTACAGTAATATATGTATGTGTGTATGTACAACTCAGAATTTTATGGGATGAGATTCATGCGGTGTAGCTCACTTACATCAGATTAATTTGAGAATCTAATGGAAGATAGAATTACGGTTCTTATGAGGTTCTCAGACCAAGCAGGTTTTCAGTTTGTTTTATGGACAAAATGTATTCGAGCTGATGGATACAGCATAGCTGAGAGTGCACAGTCGGAATAAATAAATTAAATGTGTATATATGGAGATGGAGATGGATTGATACATATGCCTCCAGACTCACATTAAATTCCACACACACATACACTCACATCAGAAGTCTCTGTATGTATGTACAAGCATGGAGTAACCAGCTCTTTTTATTTCCTTTTGTGAGATTAGTCAACGCTTGAGTGGCTTCAAAGAGTTGGCTCTTCTGGTGTGATGTGTAAATAACTTGTCTCATTATGAAGGTAAATAGGTGGGAGAGTACAGGAGACAAGGCAGATGTAAGTTACTCCTTGCTCTCTCTCTCTCTCTCTCTCCGTTTAGGTCCATATAGTAGTCGTAGTAGTTGTAGTAAGTAGTGAGATATTATAATGGAGTGATTTGAATCCGAGTGAACATACGCAAGTGCATGTAGACTGATGGGTACTGGGAGGTGGAAGGCCTGACCTATGTATGTCTCGACTTATTTCTCTGGTCGTTTACCTTCAGGTTCATTTCTAACCAAAACAATGCAAAGGCCAAGGGCGTTCACTCGAAATACTTTGACCAAGCTCTATAGGTGCACATTCCTCCAGTATCCATGTGAGGCTGACGGGGCTACCTCATTAAGGTCCACAGTCAGTGTAAGATTCGTATGCACTAAGCTGGGAAAATAGGAATAATGATCCTATCCCATAGGTATTAACTCTGTCCCTACTTTTAACATCCACTTCACTCACTCTCCATACTCTTATTATTATTCTTTCTCCACGCATACCGCTGACCTTTTTATTTTATTTTTTTAACAATCCCACAATTTACGACCCCAACTCCAATCTCCGATATATCTAGCTAATCATTCCTACAATCGAACTCTATACATAGCTTCCATGTACCCCTCGTTCCAGATGAGTGAATGGCAGACTATATGGTAATTTATTCAGAGAAATCCCCACGACATTTGACTCCTCTAGCGATCCAGGAATATTTCAGATTATAAATGAACATTACTAGTTTCCCTTACTCCATGAGTTCACATTTGGATGTACGAGCGTAAGATTTATTTTTTTTAGTAAATAATTCTAGCCACAATCCTACATTTGAGTTTCTTTTGAGTATAATCTGAATGAGTAAAGTTGATAAAGCTGAGTTTCCAATTGATATGACTCATCCAATGAAGGTGCATATACAGAGAGCACATTTGTATAAAAAATGGATTTCGCGAGGTCATTTCAACAAAACCAACACATAATATTTGTTAACCACGACTCAAATGGCCAGTGAGTTCTTTTTTTTTTGAGTATGGACTGCTGGCTCAAACTAGTATACTATACTTAGTACAGCCCAGGCAAGGGACCATAAAAACTATAAAAAACTAACAATTATTTTCATACGTATAAATATATAGGTATAAAGTAATGCTTTCGATTATTAATCTGAAGGCTCCTGTCAGTCTCATCACAAGCATATGGGATGAAGTGAATGAATAGGCAAGTCTCAATTAGACGTAACAGTGTGAACTACTAAAGGTGAATGTAAATCATGTTTGCAGAAAGGTTGCGTCACTTCCATTATTTCCTATGAGCAAGCTTATCTTTAACTAAGTATGCCTTAAATGCCACATACATATGTATGTATGGATGTTCGTAGGGACTAATGCCGAAGGTATTTTTGGCATATGCAAAGGTCTCCGTAAAACATGTTCCTTTTAATCGTTAGAATAAAAGTATATGAGATGCGTTGAGTATACTTGAAGATTGTATTTGTCTTTCTGCCGCTATCACTATAACAATGTACTAATTCCGTTTACAAAAGGGCTATACCTTGACTTAATGTTATTTCAAAGTATTAACGATACCTTATGTGGAATCCTGAGAAAGACGCATTTTACTCCACAAGTCGTGGGGAATAATAGTTTGAGCACGAAGAACAAATTGAGACATCAAAAGTCACATGAAATATTTTTCTTGGAGGTCTCCGACGTCAGGAAACAGTTCATAGTTCTCCTTATAGTCCTTATATACTTATATGTATGAAACAATTTTAGTAAAATAAATAGATACCGCATTTCAAGTAAGCTTGTTAGCAGTCTCACTCGCTCAGTGGGATACATTCTCTATTAAGTATAATCTTCATCTTCAGATAAAAATTACGTGTATAGTCTTAAAGTTTTATATTTACAATCTTTATATGGAAGAATTATAAGGAAAAAATGGGAATATTACTAGACTCTCAATTGACTGTGTTTAGACAAAGTTAAGCACTAAATACGAGATCTCTGATGCTGACAGACATTTCATGGGGCTATCAGTGCTGAAACAAGGGAACCACTGACATTGAGCATGTTTGTGATGAGATAAACCCACCGCTGTTCTTCATTGTCACTTGCTAATATTTGGGTAATCAACAAAGGGACAGAATTAATTCCTGTAATTGATTTCGAGGTTTTGAACACAGCTTATTAGTACACATCAGGCCCAATTTCCTTTCCAGGTTACATCATATATGTACCTTACATACTATATTGACTACGACTACGAGTATCAAAGATAAGTTAAATATGGAAGTTGAATGACAGAGAAATGTGGAAGAGTGAACATATGAGTATTTTTGTGTGCACACATATATTATTTCTGTTGAAATTTGAATTAGCAAACTTGAAATAGAAACGACCACCTAATTAGTTAGCTTTTTTTTATCAATGGAATGAAATAGTTTTTGAAGGGATTTTTCAATTCAAAGTGTACTCATACAGTACAAAGATGTGGATATACTTAATAAAGCCCTGAAAAAAAAATTGAATACAGTATCAACTCACGTTTTTATTTGAGTTCAACCAAGCTGTACAAGAGTGTCGAGGATGAAAGGATTACACAGCGTGTAATTGTCGTATCTAAATAATTTCCATGTGCTGATCCATCCTCACAGCTGTCATAATACCCTTTAGTTGTGCAGTCGGGTGAGGTGATGAAAAGTCACGATGGTTCAATTCACAAGGAATCCTGCAACAAATTAGGGTTGGGTTTAAGTTCTTCTTCTTCTTCAACCAAATTAGAATAATGTGTACAATTCAGAAGTTGGGACTTGTTGGAGGAGCTTTATAAAAAAAAAAGTCCTAGAGCGTTGTGCAATCCCTGTGGTTCTGACGCTCTGTCGGTTCTGTATGATTGTGAGCCATGGTCAGTGCATATGTATGGCCAGACTCTGGTCTTATCCTATTACGACTGCTAGAAATTGAACACAACTCTGGAGAAATAGAAATGAATATAGACTGATTTCCAAGAATAATTGAGTCCTGTATATTTTCATATTTTCATACTGAAAGGGTTTTAAGACGTAGTATTGTGGAGGAAAAGTTTGCTGAAAAGAACAAGTTTTGAAAGTCGCTTGATCAAACAGCAACTGATGATTTTATGATCTTATCGTGAGTCACCTTTAAACTTGGATGTATGTATTTTTCTCGGAATTAATTGAAAGTCCTGTAACTGACTTAATGCAAATACTGTATTTTCCAGTTCCTCAGATTTTCAATTTTGGTCTCACTTTTCCTCTTCACGTTTTTTCTTCTTTGAAAGCAATATTTGTAAGCCTATTATAATTCTCTTGCACTGAAAAGGTTGGAGCTTCTCCGACGTTCCCTCCGAGTACCTTCAGGAGTCTGCAATTTGTCAATCATGATCAAACTATAACTTTGTTCATCTCCACAGTACATAAATTCTGACTTCAAGGCTTTGGTTACTATATAGGAGCTGAGCATTCATCGGGCGTGACGTCACACTTCCGGAAGGAATAAATTGTCTCCAGTTTATTTCTATCCTCTTCGACTCTGTTGAAAACTCCTATTTAAGTATGTACTTGAGGGATTCCTTTAATAATTATTTTCGTTCAGGAATAATGATAGGATAATAGTCTTAAAAGTCCTTTGACCGTCCAATCCTATATATTGTTGAGCTCATGGAAATTGGAGAGGAAATTGAAATCTGTGGTATGTGGTGTCATATTTTCATAGGTGATTACTACAAGGGTTTCATGATCGGTTTCAAATATGATTCCCAAGCATATCCAGACAAGACCATTACTTCACCATCCAATGTCAATGATGTTTCAAAAATTCACATCATACTTGACAGTACGTGTTCATTTCAGATAGTTGCATAATTATAACTCCATATTTTCTTTCATATTGTAGGAATTCCCAGTTTAATAAGACGAGGTCTCACTCCTCTAAAACTCTAACTTGAGAAGTCCAATCTTGAGAAATTTGCATTTCATTGTGGGCTATAACAATACGAGATAAAATAATACTCAAGATGTTAGCAACATGAGAAAACACAATTTAGTGTCTTTATGAGAATTTTGAGACACTCATTGAGGCTATTTACGTGGAGAGCATATAACTTGGAAGGCACTTCCTATTGTACATATTACTATTAGCTGGGAAGGGATTACGACTAATAACATCACTTTCCTCTGTTGAAATTACCTTGTCAACTCTCAATTCTTTGGCGTTTCATTTCATTGGAGGTAATAAGTACCATCCTTTTAAACCTGTACCAAAATCCAGTGTGTACTGTGACATATATACAGATTGTACATAAGACTGTCTATATGCAGATATGCGTACGATATTGTAAACTAGCTTTCTCATGTTAATTGGTTCCTGAAGTAGTGGTAAATTACATGTGTACAGTAGTAGTATATATGTACATAGATATGTTGAGCGTGTGTGTGCATATGTACACGAATCATTTTGATACTGTAATAAGGACAGTTAATAAATGGTTTGACTATAAGGAATTGATTTTAGCAATATAGTAATTATTGTATAGATATATACGCTCAATAAAACATTCGCAATCATAATTCAAGAGTTGTCTGTCTTCTGAGTCGACCCTTCCTAGCAGTCCTAGCCTTAAAGTATGGGATGAGTGATGGGACTTGTGGAATGACGTGCCAAAGCTTCTCCCCGCCTCTGTACCTTCGATCTTCAAGAACACAAATCTTATGGTTATTTGCTGGTACGCGGACGTCAAGATGAATTTATTTATTTATTTCCAATTCATAGGACCATGGAGCGGAGATGGGCTTAATTAAATTAATAAATTTGAGGTAGCTACATTTTATATTGATAAAAATCAATAAAAACTTTCTTCCAGTGCCTCGTGAATTATTCAAAGACTCTCAGTTTCCTTTCCATTGGTTTTTTACACTCCGGCTTTTTATTTATAAATACATGTGTACATATCTATCTATCTATGCATTTGTCTAAACCTCAGGGGGATCCTTATATTCTTAAAACGTAACAGTGTACCATATCTTTTGTTATTATCACACTGTAAGTTATGAAATCAAATGAGATTTGAGAAATAGTGATTCAAGGGTTGATATAATAAAGTATTGTCTCATCTTCCTGAGCGAAGGTAAGGCTTTAAGGTGGGGATCACCTCCCCTGAGCTGGGGTATTATATGGTTCCTCTTATTCATAAAGTATTGAATGATCGGTAGGATGGTTTGGAATACTAATTGTGGTGGAGTTATTAACTGTATAGACTGTGGCGAGGTTATGGGTTACAGTTTTTCATTTCAGAATTCTATTTACAAACAAATCATTATTACACGCTATGAATTCTTTTGTTCTGTATGGCTACGTTTAATTATATACGGGAACGTGTCAGTGTCTGTTGATACTTCAACATAAAAAAAAAAGTCTAAATGTTTATTGGAAATGTACAAGAGAAATAGATGCTAAACACTTGATTATATGTAGATACATACATGTTTTGAAAAGCTAACGGATTTTTAAATCGTCATAAATCACTCGAATCGACACTCAAGAGGGCTCAATGAGTGGCATATCAATCCCTCTTAACATTGACCGAATAATTTGTTTAAACCATTAATAATAACAATCTGAGGACTCACTGAGAGGCTTTACATACATGCATACATAGGTACATATGTAGCAAAGGTGCAGATAATCCCTGGGTTGCGTTACTCCCTCTCCTTACAAGTGCATATATTGGAGTCATCCTTTTGATAGTTTTGTCTGTGCATGGGAAGTGTATCCCTGTCTCCCAATGATCCTAAAAACTATTCACGGTATATAGGAGTTGTTTCGAAAATCATTTAACTGACATTAGTAAATAAAAATATAGCCTTGGAATCAAACTGAAATACAAGCTTAGTATTTATACTTGAGGGACTAAAGGAAATGGAAATACGTAATTTGTTATTAACTCCATTTAAGCATAATGTTTATTACGTATGTGAGTATAAGTACGAGGGGATATCAAGTCTGTTTTTGTAGCCTGTTCTTGACTGGAGTTTGAAATCTGCATGTGTACAGACAAACACAGATACAGTATGTAAATACACAGGTATGAGGGTATGTTTGTAGTAACAATATTATACAGTGGAGTATCACCCTAGCATAGAACCATATACATAGGAGATACTTACTCCTTGAGTATTAAATTAGTCGTCCTTAGAGAGACTATTTGCAAGCGTCTGTGAAATTATGATTCACAGTCGATGATTTCATTAGCTGTCATTTCAAAACACGAAGACTGCTTTTAACTTCTCTCGAACGCGGCACTAGCACTCGATATCTCCTACATGTAGTAGTAGTTGGTTCTGGGAAGCATGTCTTACTACACTGCAGTTGCAGTTATAAATGAAAATGAGATTTTTTTATTGTTTCATTTTATTGTAATACTTGCCATTTCATTTCCTTCATCGGTTTTTATTATTTTTTCGCATGCTGGAAATAATACAAGAGAGTAAGAGGATCGTACTATGGAATTAATTATCCCTGAAATTACTCGTGGGGTACTTAAGTAAGATTTAACTTTGAACTTGTGAAAGGACTGCACACAGCGATAATTTCTCCAAACTTGAGTAGACACAAGTACATTCCCTCTTTTGTATTAGCTTTTTCAATTTTCAATAGATACCAATCATTACTCAAGTTTTTACTCAAGTGCAGATATAGTATAGGCAGTCACTGATTGTGAGTGTGAGTATAGACTCCAAAGCCTTACCTTGAAAAATACATGTAATTATTTTCAGGTGCTATTTCACTCCATCGTGTCTCCATTATTATACCCAAAAGCTAATAGTATGTGGATAGGATCTAATAGTCTGTATAAATTGATGTGATTACACAGATTTCATTGAATAAAAGTCCAGTATTAGATAATAATTTAGGAAGATCACAAAGATGAATTCAAGTGCAAGTTCTGGCAAGAAAAATTCATATGATTGCAGACATTAGGACTTTTGTCATGCAATTATTCTCAAATTGTACTCATATCTTTTGATTGTGCTTGTATATGTACGTACTGTATGTAGTAGTGCAATTGCTGTAATCCCATGCAGTTTTCTGCATTTTTAGTCCATCACCAACTTTTCACGCTCACGTTTGTGAGGGTAGAAATTTCCTTTAAAAAAAAATACATGGTTATGTGCCACCACAAAACAGTGGAGGAATTATGAGGAGGAACGATACAATACCTAATAATATGTACTAAGGCGTGAAAACCAATGGGATGTGAAAAGATTCGTGAAATAATTATAATCGCTGGGATACAGTCTCCTATGAATGTTTATGGGGATAGAGACTTAGACCCTTTATTATTAGACTGGCAGAAAATATAACTTGCTCATATCAGTAATCTTGTATGTATGTATGTATGTACAAAGCTGTATATTTATGGAAGCTTCTGTCCAGGTGTCTACCTCCACGCTCAACACCATTATGTTCATCCTTTAATTTCCTGAACTTGAAAGTATGACGGCATTGAATCGAAATTAGTTATAACCATTGTTTTACTCTCTCATGTATGTCGAGCTCCATAGCATATAAGCTGTATCCTTATCTTTCAAGTTATATCATTGAGAGTATTTTTGCATCTATTTACCTTCCATATATACATCTATCAATAATGTATGAAATACTATCTATCCAATGTGTAAATAATTTTAGGAATCAATTCTCTTTGGAGAAATCATGTCCGAACTTGAGTTACACTAGTTATTAAATTCAAATTTTATATTCATTTCATGGAGGAAACATTTATGTCGGAAAGTATATGTACATATTTCAAAATGCTGGATCGTTTATAACTTGTTTTGAGATTTTTACGACTATGTATGCATTACCGCTCCAGTACTAGGGAGGTCTGTTTGACGAGGTCTATTTGACGAGGTCTGTTTGACTCAAAGGAAACATCAGGCTTGTATTTTATGTAGTGCCCGATGATAAACAACTCATTCACTAAAATATGGAAGTGCCGATGGAAAGGCATATAGTATTGTCGTGAGGATCTCAGCTCTATACAGAAGGAGAAAATACACACTCACAAATCACCAGATAATTACTATTGGTATCTGTATACTTATGAGTGTCCACGGAAAGAATAGGATACATGAGGAACCTTCATTGTTGAAACCATAATAAATGAAATAACGGTTGTAGAGCATCGGAATGTTTCTTTCTACACAAACTAAAACCACTTCCTGGCCGAGCCCTTGCAATGATCTCTTTTTATATCTTCACTTGGAAAACATTTGCGTGTCTTACCTAGTTATGTTTAACAAACAACCAAAAATTCCATTCGTAGACTTACATATACTACCATCATCCCTAAAATCGAGCTTGTACAGAATTCTTTCTAGGCTGTATGCACACTTTCAGTAAGTATACTGAAACTCATATTTTTTTGCATTTTTTTCAAACCAAGTTATCACACGGTCATTGCAACAGTTAGACTCCACAGGATCTTCCGAGATTCCCTTGCAATTGCATATTTTTACCCCTCCCTCAGAATAGGTATTAATAATTGCCTGAATGAGCCAGAGGATACGCCCTATTGCTATATACTATCTATTGGAATTAGTATTATGTAAAATTGTATACTACCAGCCTAATTTTTAATTTCAAATAAATTGTCTTGTAGTTTTGGAATTAATACGACACCTCTCCGTTATCTAATATGAAAGAGTTACATAAATTTGATTGTACAGTTTTAGGGGCTTGTAAAAACCTTCGAGCCAATTATGGCCATTTAGGAGAAGACACGTACTGTAGTAGTAGCATGAGGGTTATTCACATTGTGACAAATTTTTTTTTTGTACCAACTGAATTGCGTATTATGTTTAATGAGGTATAAATTACAAATTAGATTTCACGACAAATTGAATATTGTTATGAGCTCGGACCGAATGGGGGTTATAACAGGATTGAGCCGCAGCCCAAGAAGACATGGAGGAGGGCGCGGAACGACAGAGTAATTTGCATGACGCTCAGAGGTGACGATCTGCGGGGTTTTAGCTGTAAAAGCAGTTGACAGTGTTAACTTCATCTCATGTAGATACTTACCCCTCACTAGAATTAATTAGTCACGTACTGCTCGTTTAAGTTTAATGTTAGTAAGTCACTCAATCACATACATATAGACTCTTGCATCATTTTAATTACTCTCAAACCATTACCAAATTTCACGGGTGGTGGATAGGCTCGTAACATTCACGTTCATTTCAAAGGCTCAAGCCTATATAACAGTCAAGTTTGAGTACTGCCATGAGCCAGAATATTCTATACGGTGAAGTGTAAATCAATGTGTGATATGTCCGACCGTGAATATATACATATAATTAATTACTTACACATAATGACAGATATATGAGAATGTATTTCTTTCTTTAGGAGGAGATAAATTGTACCTTTTCATCTGCGAATACCAACATTGCAATTAAAAAATAATATAGTTTATTGTATCTGTCTACCGAGACAACTCAGTCGGAATTAGCATTCAGCTCGCAATTAAATCTGTACACATAGATAATTCGAAGAAATAAAAAATCCAGCTGACATGTGTGTAAGGTACAGTTGGTGCAATTTGTAAGGAACTCTGGCTGTAACGGAACGGAGGGAACAATCTTCCGATCAAGATGTCTATCTTGTTCCAAAAATTGATCACAGAAAAATTGCCCGTTGCGCTTCGCTCATCCTCTTTCTCTCTCTCTCTCTCTATCTTCTTCGTCTTCCTGAAACTCTGAGGAACTAAAATGAGAATGGCCAAAACAAGGTTATATAATGTTTTTATTCCCCTGTGCGTACAGAAATAGATACGATTCCGGAATCATGCAGGGTTATAAATTACCACTGTAAAAATTCCCTTCAGCTTTGAAATTGATACATTTTATGGGCTTGCTGGCAAATCTGATGATAAGGTACATATTGTGTTGTGTTGTATGTAATAATTATTAGATATTATTACGGAAGTAGAATTGATAGTGTAAGATGCATGAAGCTCTCTTGAATGCTGGGTGACAAGTCCATGAGAAATGTTACATGCTTAATGTTTGTCACTGCCAAATGTTGAACTGTTATTTATGTATTGTCACTGAGCAAGAAATATATACAGGAGAGGAAGTTTCAGATTAAAGTTTTTGTGCGTATAGATTGTTACAGATTTGCTGATGGAGAAGGTATGTTGTTAACGGTGAAGTTTACTGCCTATTTTTTCCCTTGATAAAACAGCAGGATAAGATTCGTTACGAAAGGTACATGCTTTTTGCATAATATTCTTGTGGAAATGCAAGAAGCATACATGAGACTGTCGCACTTCAAGCTCCCTTCTGACGTAGATACTCATTAGTTACTCCGTCATTAAAAATCCATAAGAAAACCACGACTACTTTAACCACATTAAATGATTCGCTTGTGTGTGTGTGTGTGTGTGTGTGTGTGTGTGTGTGTGTGTAGTATCACTACAGATTTTAACTCCGTCGGAAATATATTAGCCATTTAGCAAGTTCATGCCGGACGGAAAATTCCTTTGTGGATATTCCCAAGATGCGAGAGTGCTTTCGAGGGTTCTGTCTGTCAGTACCAGCAAGACAAAAAAAAGTACTTCCGAAAATGTACTCATAATATCTATGTCTCTAAAGGACTTGAGAGCGAAGCTAACAATGACTCTAGCTGGGGCTGACAATGAGGCACGTGTGTCCTCACGATTACTTATTGCACTTAAGTCATTTCAAAGAGGAATAAATGAGATCGGCAGTCAACTCATGCTCATAAACCATACATGAGGATACATCTCTAGTTCATTGAAGTGAGTAGCCACATATGTGAGCATCAAGTTCAGTTATCTTGTTAAGTTCAACATGCTTCCTCCTCTAAGTTCCGCCTTCTCACCTGATTTTTTTAACAACTCTCCGATATTATTTATTACCGTTGAGCTGTGAGTGGAGTTACTTGCGTGCTCCGATGCTCACAGTAGGGGCCTGACGTACTTCACCCAAATTTTCCCCAACAATTTCAACATTGTCTTCACGCACTTTAGGAGATAACTTGCCTCATTTCCCTCAAAAACTTCCATAATGGTCCATTGTGCAATCATCAGGAATTGTTACTTAATGGCACCAGTCGTGAGTACAGTACCCGGCAACTTGGGCTGTCCAAGTCTCAGGACTCTATCTATACACACTAAAAAGAAATGGTAACACTTGGTACTGGTACTGTACTCTCATCTTGAGCAGAGAGCAGTCAAATATAGGGATGTCGATCTTCTCTCGGTATTCGTTTCCCTAATTATTTTTATGCATAGATATACATACTGTATCTACACAGACGCTTCCCTCTCTCCGTGCACATCAAGTTTGTGTAGGTACATCAAGTCCAGGAATTCTTCAATGATGCACCGTGAAAATGTTCAAGTTCGTAAATTGTCGTGGCAAATTAGGTTTACTAAGTAAGATTGAGTATTTGTGCATTGTCTAGTTACTGGGACGTGACCAAGTCGGAGGAAATTGCTCCGGCAGTGTGGTACTGTTCTCTTTGAGGCTATTACTTTTGAAGAGAGACTCTCTCGACATGTGCATAAATAAAGTGCTCTTCGATACATGAAACCAGGCTCTCGATCTGTGTGCAATTCATGATTTTCTTGTTAAAGGATAGATAGATATCTGTAGATAGATATATACATGCATGCATGCTTATTTAGACGTTAGCACACATTGAAAATGAGCATGAAACCGATCCAAATGCGTAAGTTGGTTCCACATCCATTTCTTCATCCTGACAATGAGGAAGTATGAGCATGAAAATTCCTTCGAGGCAAGAGGGACATTAGGGCATGTGTTTTTTTCCCCTTTTCTGCTCCTTATCTGTCATTTTGAATGTTAAAAGAGGAAAACTAAAGTAATATTTATTTGCTCAAGGGTTTCGTACCTTGAACCTATGTAGGTACATACATACATGTAATTATTACTTAACCGAAGAGCATTGAGAAAATCATCTTGGAGGAGCTCATCTATAATAGTAGTAACAGTTAAATAATATTTGCTCTGCCTGTTGAATTCATTCGAAAAGGAATTTCTCGTTAGTGTTTTACAGTTAAAATTTGATAGAAATCATAGATCATCAAGATTTCAACGAACTTGGAAGTTATGCAATAAAGAACCCAGAGTGAAGTAACTCTTCTTCTACGTCTTTCACTTATTACTATTACTAACTCAGCCCCAGAAAAATACTAAACGGTTGGTTCCAGTCCGTCGTATGGAGAGAGAGATAAGCTTGGTTGATGAACTTGAGAGTTAGGGCTGAAGAGCAAGAAAATGTTTTTAGAGTCGGTACTTACTAAAAAGAACTGAATAGGTTTTGTCCTTGTGGGAGTCCTAAACGTTTCGCAATTTCGGTAGTAGTGAGTTTAAATACTGTATTATTGGTTCATCTCTCTCTCTAAGGGGGATGGTGATGGGACGCGGGAGTTAAAGATGGAAAAAAAGATGAGTGGAATTGTAAGTACTTACTTAGTTTTACAGCTACTAGTTTTACAGCTGTGTCTGTCCTGTGCTCAAAAGATGATAGGACTTGAAACTATGTATTTTTGGTTTCAGGTGGAATATGTTTGTCCGCAGTGAACCATTTCGCATTCCTTACCTCAGTAAATAGATAGTTTATTCTTTATACGAGACTGTCATTGCGTAGAAGGTGGAGAGAAGGGTTTGAAAGGAAATGGAAATAAAAGAAAACCAGAGGATGTTTTAGGATATATAGTTTTCAGTTTCACTGCTAAATTAACGTGTAATACATCCATCGGTGGTAAGAGCAGTAACCCTGGGTTTTAGCGTTGGTTGCACTTTTGCTCATTACCTTGGTTATGTCGCCTTGTTAGTTTAGATCGTATCTTGAGAGAGTGTGTGTGTGTGTGTGTACTTTTAAGTGCGATTTTTTTTTTGAGAGATAGGGATGATTCCGTGTTAGTAACAAAACCTAGGAAGACTGTTTATACTGTAAATGCATTCCAGTGTATAAGATATATAAAAATCCTCCGGTGTGTGGTATATGTTACAGTAGTATGAATTTTAATTTGTGTAAATAAAAACATATGAAAAATGGTTCCTCGTTTGAAGGAGTCATGCCGTCATCTGTAGAAGGATGAGCATGAGATAATAATACTATAGTAAAAGTGATGGTGTTATGAGAGTAGCAATTGTCTCGGTCTGCCTCGTTGAATTAAGTTGACTTTGGTAGCGTCACATTTTCTCAGTTGGACTGATGACCACCTCCGTGCTGTACTTGAATTTTGATGACAAGGTAAGATTTTGGGATGGTACAAGCCGATTCAAAAAAAGCATAGCACATGTTTTAGTACTCACCTAGTATGTTTCAAAACTGATGTAACTCGAGTGCATTTTGACCCGTTCTCCTAGGACACGTCACTAAAGTTTCAAAATTTAAAACGATACCACAGGTGGGGACCTGTCTTTTCAAAAAAGTTAACGTTAAATCCCATAAGGATTTTGAGTTTTTGAAAGTCGATGAAATTTTGATTTTCGTTATTTCAATGAAAATCAAGTTTTTACGCACACATTTATATATCCTTCAACAAAATTCCCCAAAAAGTAATCCCTCCATCATGGCGCATCTGTATGCATGTTGTCGATACGATATATTCACTCCATATTTCATCACTTATACATACGCATAAACTGGACTATTGAGAGTTGCCCTATGATGTACATTACAACCAGGGTTGCTCAAATGAAAATGTCATGGGTTTTATGAATACTTACCTACCTGAAAATGCACTGAAAATGCGCTAGTCTGATAGTGCCCGGTATTTTGGCCGTTTTTAGCGTATTGGTGACGTTAGTAGAAACATATGCACTGTTGTTGGTCGGTTTTTTCCGGGGAATTTTGATATAATCGAACCCATACAGTTTTAGAAAATTTTATTGTTAAGTTTATGAAAAATCAATAGGCATAATTAATTACATGGTTAGTGGTTACGGATATAAAAAGAGTTTTTGTTTTAAAATTGTAATTACCGCAGTGCCTGTGTAAGTTCCGAATTTTAATGACGACTATATTTAAATGTTTTTAACAAAAATACATAAATTTTATAAACAATTCAAACTTGGAGCTTATGTAGCAATTTTTGGGTCGATTTTGAAAATTGAATTTTAGCAGCCCAAGTAAGCAAACCTAGGAGTCAAAAATGTGACAATGCAGAAACTATTGCATATAGATAACAGTTATTTAATCTTTGTTTGTTACATTTTTGCAAAAATTCGTTTTCACGCTAAAGCTACATATTGAAAGAATTCTCGCGAACATAGCAAAAATGCCTGCCTTAGGTTGAAAATACATACCCAACTACCCAACGTGCCATAGATGCCCAAAATACCATCAAATGAAAATGCCGAAAATGCCAGGGCAATTTGGACAGGGATAAAGCCGAAAATGTCAAGGCATTTTTAATTTCTCTAGTGTGTATATTCACAACCTCCATAATTTGCCCACCCATAAAAACATCATCAAATTTTCTCCAAATTTAATCCCATCAAGGATTCATTGGAAAGGGAAACACAAATATAAATTTGGAGGGATTACCTGTCGAGAAAATTTGACGATATTTGCGTAGGGGGCTATCTATACAGGCTGTACATATGCACATCAGAGATAAGCAAACTATGCTGGAGGGATTCATTGAGGAGGAAATCAATAGTGATCATGTTGGAGGGATTACGTTTGTGACGGTATTTGCGTGGGGGGCTAATTATTAATGTTCTACATATGCAAGTACATCATAAGGCAACTCTCAATAGTCCAGTTTATGCGTATGTATAAGTGATGAAATATGGAGTGAATATATCGTATCGACAACATGCATACAGATGCACCATGATGGAGGGATTACTTTTTGTGGAATTTTGTTGAAGGATATATAAATGTGTACGTAAAAACTTGATTTTCATTGAAATAGCGAAAATCAAAATTTCATCGACTTTCAAAAACTCAAAATCCTTATGGGATTTAACATTAACTTTTTTTGAAAAGACAGGTCCCCACCTGTGGTATCGTTTTAAATTTTGAAACTTTAGTGACGTGTCCTAGGAGAACGGGTCAAAATGCACTCGAGTTACATCAGTTTTGAAACATACTAGGTGAGTACTAAAACATGTGCTATGCTTTTTTTGAATCGGCTTGTACCATCCCAAAATCTTACCTTGTGAGTGAGAACCAGTCTCAAGTACCTATACATTAATATGCATACTAGAGATAAGCGTATGATCTGCACAGATATCTACAAGCGTTGATGTAGATTATTGTATACAGTACGCATACATTTATGTGTATATTCCATGCATTGTGTAATACATATGTTTCATTTCCAAAACGAGAAAAAAGTCAAATGAGCAAAAAATAAAAGAGGGAACAACATGACCAGCATGGAATTCTCTCCCTCTGCGAAATTGTAAATCTCATAGGAATCTGTAGTCACGGACGTCTTAAGATTAAGTGGGGACTGTATTTTTGCACTTTGTCATCAGCCATGGCTTTCTGATTCAAATATCACTTTATCTGATACTGTACCTCTCCTTATTCTTGTGGTGCTCTTGCGAGCTCATTGTCACTAGCATATAGTAATAAATTCCACTTCCTACATTCCCTCTCATCCTTATTATTCCGTTCCTTTTCTACCTCCCCGTCCATGATGGTCGTCGTAGTATTTGTAGTAGTGTATTAAAACTAAAAGTAATGTCATTTGAGAGAGATGTGTATGCGGAAAGAATTATCATGGAGATGCTAACAGGAGCGTGATAAAAATAAGAAGGAACTCAAGTTCAAATGCCGTAATTTCTGACCACTCGATTCTCTTTGCTAATATCTCATTCTTTTCACGGGACGACGTCACATTTGTAAGCATATATCATTGATAGGGAGGAGGAAAGACATTTGGAGTACAAGAGGCGTAAGTGGGAAAGTGTCATTGACGTTCCGTTTAAAAGTGAGTCTGAAAACGGAACTGTCGCTGTTATTATTAATATTATTGTTATTATATGAGGACTGGAAATGAAAACAAGATTACTTAATGAGGGTGCACATATGGAAGGTCTGTCATTGAAAGTTTTATACGGGAACACAAATATTATGCACACACGTCCACCCACAAATTCATTCCTGTTGAACAGACAGAATACATGAAAATAGTCTCAAGTACCTTTGGACAGGACCATTAGCATTTTTTTTCTTCTTGGTATAATATTACTCACTTTATATGCTCCTTTTTAGCATAATCAGTATCTATACGTACAACATCAGGGAGTCACAATATATACAAGTATACAAGGGTTAGGGGAATTTGAATACAAAATGAAAAAATTATCTGAGTTTAGTTTCAGCGTGGAAACGTAATTAAAAGGTTTATCGTTCATATTTCCATAGTGTGTAGTTTATGTATGTATTATTGTAGTGAGGTAAACCTGAGACACATGACGAAAATTTAATGCCTTACGCTTTTATGATTTCCTTCTGTGTAAATTTAGGATACCCTGGAGTGAGTGTGGCCTGAATCTAATTAAATATATTTCATAACATTTTGTAATGAAAGAAACCTTTACAATAATTATATAAGAATTTTCATGAGGAGTATTTTTTTTATAATCTACCTCCAAGCTGCATGTCGAGTGTTTTTTCCAGAACTGGGATATCTCCTCTGTTTTGAAACCAGGATGTGAAAAAGTAAGACATGGTATGAGGTAAATAAAAGGGCGAAATTTCATGAGAAGTTAAAAAAAATAAGAGTGCTCAATACGTTTGTATTATTTAGGAAAATAGGATACATATGCATGGTGTTGTTCACTTGACTATTATTACTATTCAAGGATGAGCGTAAAGTCATAGCAAGGCTGAGACTATGATGACAGGTAGGAAGATGTATATGTTGTGGGAAGGGAAAAAATTGCAATTTGTTCTTCAATCAGTTTACCATCACGACCAGGGATAAATTAATAATGTTTGGATGCAAACTGATGTTGTAAATTAAGCCAGAAAATGATTCGCGTGCTCAACTCATCTCAACCATGATTTTATATCACAGCATTTATACATTTTTATTCACATCAACTATCCAAGTAATTGGTTTGAGGTAATTTAACATTTTGGAACTTGGTGTGAGATCTTCCGCAGTCAGAAGGCCCATGTTTACAGAACTGTTCCTCCACGCAGAGGGATGTCTACTTACTGTATTGCCATCAGTAGTATCTTACGTAGTCTCCATATACATACATAGATACATGAGACATGCATATAATTATGTATTGAACATATCGTAAAAACTAAACCCTTGTAATATTTCTCTGCTCAAAGTGTAGCACAATAAAAAAAAACCCATTGACAAGAGCTCCGTGATTTGTTCAACACAAGCACCATTGTATGGGATCGATGAACAAATGTTCTTGTTTCTACATTCAGGAATTGTACAAAAGGAATTTCCTTGTCATGGACTCTGAGAAAAAAAAATGCTTTAATCCTCTTTCTAACAATTTTATTCTACAAATATGAGTTATTATTATATGGCAAAGAATGGAGGAGGGGGGATGATGATGACTCGCAGGAATAACCATACAAAATCTTTTTTTTTCATTTTGTGCACTTCTATATAAGAGAGAAAGAGGGCTGCATTTGTGAGAACCCGTAACGTCAGCTTAAAGTCATTTGCTAAATTGCTAACTGCCCCATTGACATTGAATTCGTGGTCTCTTCAATATTCAGCGTATTGAAAAGTGTGGATGTTTACTAATTAATATCCGCATTGTGTTTATTTATCATATCATTACCTTCTCATTGAAGTGTTGTCAAAGGAACATTGTCAAAATTGAATTACTATTATTTGGATTCATTAGAAATGGTACTGTAAACAGTGACAAGTCAGCCAGGGAGCCTTTGAGGTGTAACTTTTGTTTTACGCATTCTGTTGCTAGTCGTAATCCTACTACAAGAGCGTTACCCGTTATGTTACATTCCTTGCTCACTGGTGTAGTTATTGTTACAGACCATGACCATACTATACAAATGCAGGGAAGTCTTACTAATTGCAAGTTCGCTGTTTAAAAAATCCTAGAACCACGTTGGGAAAGCAAGAGGATGTAATTAGTTAAAAATTCACTCATTTTCTTCACTCCTCACTACCTGTAGATAAGATATCCAAACATTATCCTGTACTTACATTTATTCTCAATTCAGTTCAAAACAACCGGCTCAAATCCCTGACTGAAGTTGATATTTTACTGTTCATATCCAACCATTGCTTACATTGAGTTTCATAGATGTAAAGACTTTAAGCTTAAAAATAATCGACATTCAAATAGCCATTTCTGTAGAGTAATAAAAAAAAAGATATTTGAATAAACCTGTTGGCACAGATTTGTTACTGACTGTGTGTACATTGGGAGATGAGAATGTGATACAGTCCAAATATGCCACAACAATGGATCCAACCATGGATGGTTTTGTGTAGGTTTGATATAAAAAAATCTTTATTTGCACTATTCACCAGGATATATTTATTCTTCCCATATTTGTTCCGAGAGATACTTGTCACGTAAGGTAAATTAATTTCGCATAGATGACCCAGAAAATCGGGGGATCTGCGTGTGCTCAACGCATTTAATAAAGGAACAACGGGACAAGGATAATCTCTGAAGGGCAATTTTTGAGAAGGAATTTGTCAGGTGTTATAATTGTAAGAGGCATCTGTGATATGTGTGTGTGTGTGTGTGTGTATGTATGTGTGAAGGTTTAAGTATGTGAAACGCACATGTAATATTTTTTATTTGAGTTACACAAGAAGTCATAGTCAGTCATGCGTAAACTACCGTTCTCGGTGATGTTTAATATTATTACCTTGACTTGTCCTGTTCCTCATCAGCTCCGTACATATCGGAATCATGAGGTTTTTGGTCTGAGGAACAAACTCAACTGTTTAAAAGGCACGGCTGGCAATATCATATCGGTTTTGGAAAACAACGCACGTAATGCCAGGAGCTATATGTACACCGTAATCTGTGAAGGTAGCTTAGCCAAGCTAAGCTAAGCTTCCATCATGTAACATAAAAATAGTAGACATTACATCCCAACCTCTGAGTATTGGGTGATGGATTATATAACCGGCAGTGGTTATTTGCTTACTTTCCGCTAACACTCTTATTATCCTGAGAGTAATTCAGGGTTTTAGTGGAATCCGCTTTTTATGGTAGATAACTTTAGGATACTTAAATAATAGCACTCACTTCCATGATACAGTATAGGCACAACGATGCTAGAAAAATGTCAAAGCATATTTGCCAAGTCACTTGAGCAGCGAGCATGATATGTCCTTTAATTGCATTATTCGGCGAAAATATTATAACTTTCTGCAGTACAAAAACAATTTTGGGACTTGTAGAAACCAAGTGATGGGGAAATGACATTCGTGAGTGTTAACGACTACGGTTAGTGTAGAATTTATGTAATTTCCCTTCTCCTTTGCAGTATTCTTAGAAATGTCAGATTAATTTGTAATCTCACTTTTTCGGCTAAATTTCATTTCCCATGGAGGTGTAATTTTTGTGGAGCCAAAGCACCCGAGTACCGTTTCACTTTTTATGTGCAAGCTTATATTACAGGATACAGGAATTATAGGCGTTAAATAATGTGTTCCTTTGGGTTAGCCTTGAGTATAAACATCTCTCTACTGTACATATGTAACTATACAGTGTGTGTGTTCTTCGCTGATACAGAGAATTATGACATGTCGTTTGTTTCCCAAAGGAGTTGTAGTTGTAACGGTTTATTTTTTTTCTATTTTTACAGGATGAACTTTACCGAACTGATCTGCCCAGTCTGAGCCATCATAATAATTATTATTCGAGTTCATCAGTGTATTCTTACTCACCGGTAAGTACTATTTCCGTCACATATGATTTAAAACTTTACCAGTGTGGAATCCAATTGTTAAATTATTAGATACGCGACGTAGATATGTATGTAGATACTTATACTATGTGTATTTTGTTTTGCTCAAAAAATTGTCTCAATTCTTACATACGTAGAAATGTAATTGAACTAATTTTAACCCTTATTTTTTTTTGTAGACAAGTACAAGTGACTGTCCGGAGCATGGAAGATCCAGGAGAAAAATTACTGTGATTTTAACAGTTTCAATAGTCCTGGCGACCATAGGGGTCCTAAGTATTGCGGGAGTTGCAGCTTATTTAGGAAGTAAGTGATTTTTCTCAACTAGCTCTTAAAGATTTCATTGGACCGTATGTAATTTACCTTTGGAGCACAACAAGGGTGAGAATGAGGAGTGCCTTGATTTTATCTCTTGATATTGGTCTCTCTGATCCGCCTCTCCAACAGTCTCCACTTTAAAATGACTCATATCTTAGCTCATATGAGATTATACATATGTTCTGAGCTCTTGAAAAACGCTCTGCGGTTACCCATAGAGGTAATAATTTGCAGCTGGGAAGAATTATTTTTTTTTGCTTCATTTTCTTTCTCAATACTTTACAAATTGAGGGAAATGAATGAACCAATCGCTTATTAGCTTGTAGGTGGTTCAAGTTTACAAGAAACGTGAGTCCTCTGTCCTATCCGTAGTAGTCTGCAATGTCTGCATGGAAAGTGTAGAAAGGATTTGAAGATGAATGTCATCATTATATTCTATGGAGCATATATTATGCTTAGTTTCATGGTAACTTGGTCTGATGCTGCGTACCCGTAGGACTCTGTCCATAAAATACACACTCTCTGACACTCTGTCATAAGGGATGCATACAAATCAATGGAAATGCTCAGAACCAGAAATTCCTTGTTTGCGACCAAAATTAGCAAATTAGACATTCTTGCTGTCAAGTTTCAAAATGTAACCACATCCTTCAATAAGGTGTCAGTATGAATTTGTTCAATCATTTCCCCATTAAATCTCCCATCATTATGGGTTATTTTCACCGCACTGATATTTTCAGTGTATTTATTACATATCTCAGCTCAGTAGACAAGTACCAGCATGATATGAGGAATTTGAATGATAATTTACTTTCTGGTAAAAATTCAAGGTTTGACCCTTGGTGACACTTACAGAATTTTTGAACATGTGCGGACTCCAAATGTCTTTTAGCATAATACGAAACTAAAAATCGTGAGTTCACACATGCATGCAGATAGTGCAGACTGCTGTGTGCCTCTAAACTGCAAGGAATAAGAAACTATTTTGTCTCCCAGCGGTAGTTTGTATTCCAGCAGTTGCTTTGTCATGTAAGGAACTGTATATATAATAAATCCCAACTTGTTAATCCCAGATTGAGCTAAGATCTGAGAGATTTGAGAATCCCTTCACCATACATAATCTTTGAATTTTACAATTTCACGTTCAGTGACAATTGATAGTATAAATAAACTGTCCAACAACGGTTAATGATGTGATAAAATGCAAGTTACATGGACGTTGTTTTAATGTTCTTAAACCTTGCAGCCCCCTCAGATGATTCACTTGACACATTCTGCAAGTTTGGGACATATGCATGCACGCGTTGTGGCTAGTTTGGCAAAAACCAAGCTGTAGCAGCATCTTCAGTAGAAGCCATGTTCAATTTTTGTGGTGTGACTGAACTAAACAATTTGTAGTACACACACGCTCCTATTTGATCTCTAGAAAAAGATACCTTTTGTATATATAAATAATAGCTTCAGTACAAAAATGCATTTTGGGGTACATTCATAAAATTACAAAAAGTACCAGAGAATAATCGCATTCTGTTATAGCTTCTTTAGTGTAATAATTATTCCATTTCTCGCATCAGTTTCAATCCTCATTGTCAAGCATCATACCACAGGGTTGTTTTGGCACAGAATGGACTCAGGCCTTGACCGAATCGTAATGGAGCTACTGAGTAAATAAACACAATTTGACAAGAACAAACTACGAAAATACCATAGAAAAAGGCAGCACGATACAGAAATTTTAATTATTGTAAACCTTTGTTTTTAAATCACGTAAATCTCCTTTCATAAAATTACTCATGAATGAAGCCATGTACGAATTTAACCAGAAACAGGCTGCAATTTACCATTTGTCGAAGGAGTAAATTATACATGACTTTTTGCGCGTACATGCATATGCATACGTTGTGTCCGCATCATTTTATAATTTTTTTTCACGGTTTTAATCAACCTATAAATTCACTCGTGTTCATCATCACTGAGCTGACTGCAATCACTTAATCTCTTATCACCAAGCAGTAGGGTTACAGACCTGCTGTCAAATGATTTATTTGTGCCCGACGAATGTACCGTTCTTGCTCCTTCAAACATCAATAAAAACTTGTGTGAAGATTTGTTATAGTATATGTACATATTATGTATATAGAGATGGAAAAGAATTGCTGACAATAAATGGAGGTGGTTAGAAAACCGCTAATAAGGGACCATAGTAAGCCCCAGCATGGCCCAGACCTGACCATTAATAATGGCCGTTTGCTATTCATGACCACATATGTATATATCTATAGATACAGTAGTGATTAACCCTGCACATGATGACCCGTCGAAGGTGGATACTTTAAAAGTTATTCTTCATTGGAACTTTGTCAGTGTAGAATGGAATTCAATGACTGGAGGCAACTCTCATTGAAGGAGCGAGCTTAAGGAAAGATTTTAAAGATGATTTCCTTTTGTTTTTGGGGACGTTACGTTTTGTTCTATTGATGATGTTGATGACGATGATTGAGAATCTTTTTTATTTCTTTATCTTAATTTTAATAACCGTGAATATGCATGGGGAATATTACTGTAGCTGGTCATATTTTGTTATAAGAATCTACATAGATACTGAGATATGTATTTATACAGTAGTAGCATTTCTAGTGTACAATTACGAAGGCAAACTCTGTGGTAAGTTTCAAAGCAAAGCTTTTAGTTAGCGGTAAGTTTTTAGTAATAGTGACTTCCATTGTCAGGAATGATTAAGTCAATGCTGCCGATTTAATAGATGGCGAGTGGGTGAAGGGCTTCCTAAAACATTTGGTGTATTTTTGTCAATTAGTAATTCTCCTGAGAGCAATTAGCACTTTTAGGTGTAGCATATGTCCACGTAACATCACTATGTACAGATACAGATAGGTATAGATAGATATTTAGACACACACGCATGTTAATCGCAGCTTGTTTTTCTCATGTCTGACTTATGTATGCGTAGCCCTATCTCTCCTGGTAACTTGGTAATGGGGATGGAGGTGTGAGTGGATATTAAAAACTCACGTTACAGTAATTATAAAATTAATGACTCACGTAATTATTGCTGTTTGAGAAAAAACTTGTTTCATATTTATTTACTCCATGCTTTTCAATGTTAAAGAGTCACGTTAATGGCTCACTTTCTGCAGTGTAACTTATCATGGAGCTTCCGCTCAACTGTGTTTCAGGACCAAGGCTTATGAACTGAAACTAAGTATATATTAGTCGGTCCCAATATGGTTTCAGAGCCAAATAGAGAATTTTAAACGCCGTAATTATTTTAAACAAGACTACAGTATATAGTAGAAACTTAAAATTATGCAGGTAATTTCCCCGTGAAACCTCGGGAGTTAGTGTCCAATTGTGGTATATTGTTTTCGTATAGAAATTTACTTTCATATCATGACCTTGTGTTCCCTTGCACACAGGGGATAATATCATATGGACATTTATTTAATGGTAAATGGCATGCATACTCGGTGTAGTAAAAGACCGTGTGGATGAATTATTGATTTTGGTTTTATGGTGTCATTTGTCGTTGACTCAAAAAGATGATCGACCTGGCTATGAGAAAGAAAACAATTGATTAACCAAGAAGAATTTGAATGTTATATCTAAGTCTTGGTTCTTTCACAACTTGGAAATGCTTTCAATAGCGCGTTCCTATATCGTGAGTCAAGTTGTAAATGATCTTAGGGGAGTATCTAATTTAAGGCTACAGCATACAAAAACCCATTATATTGTCATAGACTTGAGGTCCTTAAGCCGAATTGTGTTGTCAAGACAAGAGTGCTGAGGTATCGATGGAATTATCTTGATCATATATTTCACATATGTATCTACATATATGCTACCCAGTCATATACCTTGATATGATTCTCATTAGTCATTCAGTATTCTCACAGTCGACAGAAAGGGCATTGTCTCAATTTAATACCTTCAGTTATGTAGTGCTAATTAGCAGGGGCCGCTGATGCAAAGCATCCCAGTCCCTTATATAATATTGTAAAGATATAATAGAGAGAAGGAATCTCACAAAGAAGCGAATATGGCAAAAGAAATTCCTAAGAATGTCTTTGAAGGGCTCGATTTCTCAGTTGGTAGCCAAAATTCTAATTAAATGACAAATACTACTGTAGCTTCAGCGGGGATTTAATTAATAAAATATTTTGTTTCTTGCCTTATTGCAGTCCTGTCAAAAAATGTGAGCAGTAATACAAGTCAGTATGAAGAATCCTCTTATTTATTAGCTAATAAAAAACTACACAATAGAAACGACTACATAATAACAAATGGACGATCACGCTACGATGGGGCCAATCCCGACAATCATCTTGATATAACCAACTCCATTGTGGATACCAAATTGACCCACGAGGACCACTCATCCATTCCCCATGAGGACGATCTCACCCGACATATCTTTCCCAGTAACACTCGCTACTCCCAGAAGAATTCCACGTCCGAAGTGAAGACCACAAGTAGTTCCAACACGAAAGGTCCCGACCTAGAAGTGTCACGTCCCAGTACCCGACCCTCAGCCAGACCAACGATATTCACAGCATCAACCCCCATATCCATTACTTACGCTACCAATAGTCGTTTTGATGACGCTCCCGTCATCATCCGGGCCCCACCCACTGAACCACCAAAGTTCAATTCCCACGACAGGTATCTCCGAAACCGACATCGGAACAGACATCCCCTCACGAACTCACACGCACTCCCGCCCTCCTCTACCAGCACACAACAAAGTGTTTCTAAATTAGAAACTCGTGCCGGAGATGACAGTGAAACAATGAGCCCACGGGATGAGGCTGAGTCAAGTCATGACAATATCAGTGGAGATCTGGACAAGGGCCAAGACAGTGCCGACGACACAACAGAAATGACTCACTCGCAAGGAGCTTCAGCAGAAGCAGAAGATATTCGCAACAATAGGAACCCAGAGGAACCCCTACTGGGGCATCGTCGTAAAGAAGGCCTTGCCGGTGGCCATAGAATTATTTCATCGAGCAGTGAGAAGAATCTGAAGGCACAACACAGGGATACAATGGTCCATGACCATTCCCAGTTTACACCTTCAGAGTCATCCATCGATCGCAATTTTGATGAAGACAGACTCAAAAACCACAGAGTCATTAGTACCACAACGGAAGAGCAGCAGTCTGAGCACCCAGACTATTTTATTCCTGTAAAACCTCTCTTCACGGACTCACCCCCTCAGACTGTTAATAGCGGTAATGATAAATCCCGGATAGAGAATTCCAAGCCACATTTAACATTTGATAGGATTTCCCCAGAGTTTTATGATCGGAAACCATGGATCCCTCTGTTGAATCGTCCTAATCTGGACAAGAGACCTCGTGTTGAGTTAAATACCCCTTCCTCGGAAATGCCTAGTCATGAAGTGGAGGAAACAACAGAAATGTATGAACGCATTGACCACGACAGAACGGGAGATGTGAGCAGTAATGAGCCTGTACGTCACGCTTCACCCAGCAGCATTGATCGAATGGATGAAGGCAGTATTACTACTCTCGAAAGTTCCTCTATGAGTTCAAGTAAGGATCCAACTGATGATGAGGATGGTATGAAACCACCGGATATCCCCGCGTTCACCATATACATTCCTCATATCCCTGCACCAAGTACAGATACTCTTGATTCAGCTCATCTGCAAGGAACAAATAGGGAGCGTGATGATTTAAATCTTAATTTCACTGCACCATCTGATACTTCCTCTCAGTCCGATAATAATTCTTCTCATAGAACTTACCCCAATTCCGCATCCAATGACTCATCTGTAGGAGATGATCACGAGGCTGATAATGGCGATGAGTACGGAGATGAGGATAAATTGAAAAGGGTATTTCTCACAAGTTCAGAAGAAGGCTCTGCTAAGGATGAGGACTATCTCGAAAGTGAGGATGAGGTAACGGGAGATGGCTCACCGCAAACCAACATTTACAAATTGGATCCAGACACTGTCGACATCGTACCTGACACGCTCGCTACGGCTCGACCACCACCAATTAGGGACCTTAGGAAGGAAGAGAGTGAAGATCCCCCCGAGCCCAATCCAGTAGACTCTGGTGAACATTTTGAAAAAGTCCCCACGATTAGCAACGACAGTCGTGAGCAACCAAGCATGCAGTCCAATTCCACATCAGACGCCATCATAACTACTTTGGGAAGTTTGCATTTGATGAAGGCATCCGACACGTATGAAACAAGTTCAGATCTTGGGGATTCATCTTCTGATGATTACGTCTCTCAAGATAAGAATACTGAGTCTCCGCTATTTCCCCCGGTTCGATCTTACGTTAGTGTTAATCTCCCCCTGAGGCCCAAACCAACTGGTGAGGATGATGATATCGACCGTCCCAAGAGTTTCGGGATGAATGATAACAGTTTTGAAGGAGTTTTGAAAAACGTGAGGGTCTTCACAGATGATGATGGGCAATTGCCGGACTTAACCTTAAGTACTGCTTCAAGCCTGAATAAAGTATTGTCGATGATGATGAATCAAAAGGATAAAATCCCACTGGATGTTGGGCATAGAAATGTCCACTTGGTTGTCTCGGACAATGGTCAGGCTATCATTGTGAAAAACAATACTAGTAACATTACTAGTCACAGGGAAGCTAAAGTATTCAACTCTCGGGATCCCAAAATTGACACAAGATTCAATGATCATGTTGACTCTGTGGAACATGTACCAGTTCCGTTGATACAACCAGTTGTAGGGGGTTCAACAAATAAAACTAAAGTATCAGCGGTTACATTTTCAAATAACTCACCTGTGTACAAATTCGTTCTTAAAAAGGGACAGTCTGTGGAAGAGTTACTAAAGGAAATTTTTCAAAACTATACTGACAAGGACAAGCCCGAGGTAGTTGAAGATGAGACTACAACAACGGCCGAGAACTTTTCGGAATTTACTACAGACAGAGATGTCGGTTCAACCTCCACGGGAATAAATTCAATTCAGGTGGAAACTAGTTTCATACCAACTTCGATCCAAACCAAGCCCGTGACGCCACCGTTCCTTTTAAAACACGAACTTCACAGCGCCATCTTTTCGACGGCAGCCACAGGAACAACGCTGGATCCCCATGTTAAAACTTCGACCTCAGTTATTGTCAATGGTGATTTGGAACCCTGCCCCACCAATAGCAGTTTCAGATGTGCCTCCAATGGGAAGTGTATTTCTGGTTTTGGCCGTTGCAACGGAATGAGAGATTGTCCGGATAATTCTGATGAGAAAGGATGCTTATGCGTGGACCTTCTGAGAGCCCAGATGCTTCATCGAAAGATCTGTGATGGTGTTCCAGATTGTAAAGATTTTTCGGATGAGTATCAATGCGGTACGTAATTGTCATGCATTCAAATAATATTGTCGTTCCAATTGCCTGAATTTATAACAACAATAATTTTCTTACAGATTGGTGTTCTCCTGGGCAGTACATTTGCGCCGGATCTCGAGCATGCGTCAACCGAGATAAAATATGTGATGGACGAAGGGATTGTCCCAGAGGTGACGATGAGAATGAGTGCGTGAAAATTGGAAGTTCTGATTCTAGAGATGAACTAGAAGATTTCTCTCCTACTTACCATCGCAGTGGTCACTTAATGGTCCGTAAAAAAGGAGTTTGGGGCAAGTTATGTGTGGAAACATTTAGCACCGTTGTTTCTCACTGGGAGGTCAAGGATCTTGCTCGAGCAGTCTGTAAAGCTTTGACATTTTCGTAAGTATTTTCAATATATTTTAGTGTCTAGAACAGCTACACACGCATATACAAATTTGTAAAGTAAGTAAGTGTCCTTATCTGTAAGGTTTTACCAAAACCAATCGTTTTTATTTTAGTGATTTCGAAACCGTCGAGAGAGTTGAAGATGAGGAAACAAAGCCTTCCACCGTACCGTACTACGAACTATACTTCGGATCCAATGAGACAGAAAGTGGGGAAAATTCTTCGGGTTTTGCATCCTCATCGGAGTCAAGTCCCAGGACAAGTCTCGGGTTTAAACAGACCCAGTGTAAATCTCGGCAAGTAGTCAGAGTTACATGTCAGGACTTGCAGTGCGGGATAGCACCAAGAGCATTTACTCAAGCAGCCAGGTACAGAAGGTTAATTAACCATTGCTTTTACTACAACTAGCGCTATTTCAACTTGAATGAAATTAGACAAGATCTAATTTAGAATTTACAAAAATTTTGACGATCAGGATTGTGGGTGGTGCAAATGCTCTTCCTGGAGAATGGCCTTGGCAGGCTGCATTATATCGGGATGGGGAATACCAATGTGGAGCTACTTTGATTTCTTCCCGTTGGTTGCTCTCTGCTGGACATTGCTTCTATCAGTAAGTGCAAATTAAATTATTTATTCTGCCATCTCATAAATGTCACTGGTCCTGCTCTATAGCTGTCCATTACAGACATCAAATTAATAAAATAAACATAAGGTTCGTATATTTACTATACTAAATTAAAACAATATTTCAACTTTAGTGCTCAAGATGACTACTGGGTGGCGCGCCTTGGAACACTCAGACGAGGAGCAACCGTGCTGTCACCTTACGAGCAAGTTGTCCGCATCACCCACATTTTCCTTCATCCTCAGTACAAAGATGTTGGTTTCATTAATGATGTATCACTATTGAGACTTGAACACGAAGTAAACTTTACTGATTTTGTTCGACCCGTGTGTTTACCGGGTCGTGACACCAAAATCCGGGATGGGCGAATGTGCACCGTTGTTGGTTGGGGGCAGCTTTTTGAAGTCGGGAGAGTTTTTCGTACGTTTCACGAAACAACATATTCATCTAACATAAAAAATGTCAATTTTGATGTTATGAGTTAAATTAAGATAATAATTTATTTGATTTTTAGCTGATACTTTGCAAGAAGTGCAACTCCCCTTGATAAGTACTGGAGAATGTCGGAAGCGGACATTATTTTTACCTCTGTATAAATTAACTGATGAGATGTTTTGCGCTGGATTTGATCGTGGTGGTAGAGACGCCTGCCTAGGAGATTCTGGGGGACCTTTGATGTGCTCCGTAAGTAGAAAAAATATTCTTAGAACCCTAAATGTAAAGATCAATATTAGTTATCTACTTATTTGATACCTTTCGCTTTAAAATCCAAAGCAGAAAAAAATTGTGGAAATTTTTTATGATGTCTAGGAAACTGATGGCCGATGGTCATTGTATGGTGTGACTTCCAACGGTTATGGCTGTGCTAGAGCAAACAGACCTGGAGTCTACACTAAAGTTGCAAGTTACCTGGATTGGATTTATGATAAAATGAGTCAGGGAAATGCTTTGACTTACAGGGATAAAGCAAAACCTTGTACTGGACACCGTTGTCCTTTAGGTAAGTATATATTTTAGAATCCTTGATTAATCTGCAGTGGTGTACATATTTCTTACGGAGGTGTTGAAATGCTAATTAAATTAAATAATTAATTTTCATCGGTATCCATATTTTTGGATTACTTGGAAAATATTTGAGGAAAATATTGACAGGTTTTATTAATTTTCAGGTGAATGCTTGGAAAAACGCCGCTTGTGCAATGGGGTCAGTGACTGCTTGGATGGTAGCGATGAGAAAAATTGCACTTGGAGCTAGCCAAAAAAAACAACCTATGAGCTAAAGAAAAGAAACTTATGTTACCCGAGTGTTTGCCATAACAGAAAAAATCTCTTATGAATGATTGAGTTTTTAAAATTAATTACAAAATTTGACATGTATGCCTGTAAGTGTTGCACGGACACTGTTTTGTTGTTAAATGTTTTGCCCAAGTATAGTATTACAGTCAATCTGAGGGAATTGTATAATTTCTGTGGATAATTTGTATAGACAGTATTTTGTTGCACCTATCACTAAGAAACCGACCCAATTTGAAGCTATTAGTGGGCCATGTGACAAAAGTAGTATAGGCCTACCTCAGAAAATTTCAGTATTTTATCTAGATATTTACCGATGCGAGATTTGCCATTTTAAAATTCTCTCATATTTTAAAGGCTGAGCTAATTTTTATTAACCACGTTGTTTTGCGTACCGAACCTTTCATTATTGTGCTAATTGTAAGGTTTGTTGTTACCCTCAGTTTATTATTTATAATTACTTTAAAACCAGTTACTATTAAGGGAAAAATCAGCACGCGTGTAGTTGCAAGCGGTACCTAAAATAGCTTCAAAGAGGGGTTGCAAATAAGTACCTCCTGATTTGTGATAGCAAATAATTTTTATTTAGGGAACCATGATACGATGTACGCATCCCGGGGTCTTGGCTCATATGTAATTGCTTGGGGTTTATATAGATATACAGGAATAATATAATTTTATTTAATAAGTGCATTTAAAATACATTACAAGTCATGATGCAAGCATGTAGGAAAATAATAGGCATTTCGTCACAAATCTGTACAAAGTAATGAAGACAGCTATACTACTAATATCTGCATTTATAAGCGGGTGAAAAATAAAGGCTAGTTGTGAGGGGTACACATAATTACATACATACATAGGGATGCTGTTTTCTTAACCAGCTTCAACTTTTTTTGCTACTCGTAATTAATTTGCGGAGGTAATGCTAGAAGGCTGGTCCAGTTTTAAATATAATTTTAGAGTTTGGAAAAAGCTTAAAAGCAAACTTTTGTTGTATTTACCAAGCCACCACTCTTTTACCGTCGCCAAATTGTGCATTATTAATTAGGGTTTTTAACATGCATATATGTTGACTATTGTTATTCTTTAATGGTAATAACATAATTATTACTACCTGAATATATTTAAGGGTACACCAGAAAGTATTTTACAACTTGGCGGACGTCAGAAGTATTTATTTAACGGTCTAAAGTACATTTCGATTATGTGATGGAACTAAGTAAGTATGCGTTTACCAAATCGCTTTTAGTGGATCTAAAACCTTGTAAAACAATTTGTAAGTCAAAATAAAATAAATGAAACTTCATCTCATCGTCTTTTTCCACATATTATTTGTATTTCCAAATTTTCAGCTTTCTTTGTGCAGTTTCGACAGACATGAGTATTAATTTTGGAGACGGCTGATGTTATTAATATCAAGAATAAGAATTATTATTCTACGATGTTTCCGGCATATAAATACTTGTAATAAATATGCTGGTAATTTTCTCCGAGGCACATAAAATCAGAAAAACAAGCCAGACGCATTCTACTGTCGAAATGTCAGATATAATAAGTTCATCCTTAATTTTGACGACAAACGGCAAGCACATTAACATATTGTTGATGAAACGGCAAAATGATCTACATGCTATGTTTTTCTACAGTATGCATGTAGATCAGTTTGCTTCTTCAATGACGATATATAGTCAGTTGTAGTGCAACCTTGTGCACTGCAACATGAACCAAAAACAAACACAAGAAACTGCAACATAAGATTTACTACACGACAAGAGTTTACATTTATTTAGTTCATTTTGTAAGGTCGTAAGACATTTAAACACTAGACATGTACCTATTTATAAATATATGTAACAATATGTAGAAGGTCGAAAGTGTAGAGGTAATACCAAAATTACATAGGAAATTATGAAACTTCTCTCCAATTTTTCAGCTCACACTGACTAAAACTACTAGTACAGGTACATGCTTTGAGATTTTAGTCATATAGTGCAACGACAAAGTCATTAAATCTGGATTGGATATGTCAACTCAACTAAGTATTCGTAAAGATTACATAAAATACAATCTTCATACTATAATTTCCGACTACAACAACACTCCCTTATTCATCAATACTAGGTAAGTTACACATTACAATGGAATATGGCATTCAGCAAATATTCACCTACACTTTCTATGGCTTGACGCATTTTTATAACTTAATCCTAATACATATCATATGTGAATGAAGAGTACAGAGATGTTGAACATAATTTAATCCTGTTTAATATATGGTCAATTGCAACCTCAAATTACGTGGGATGCCTAGTAACAGGAATTATTATTCTCAGGCTTAAAGTAGCTCTTATTATCATAAATCACATAACATCGAAAGAGAAATCACTCATTAATATCACTAAAGTTATTGCAGTTAATCCTCCCTCTACTTATATAGGTCCTTACCTAATAAGAGTAAAAAATAGGCTAAAGTCAAGGTTAGTTGCGTATTGGTTATTAACAACAAAAATATTGAGTCTTTGAAGTGAAAATCCTTTTATTTCATTCTACGACTAAAAATAAAATTATCCGGTTTTCAATTTTGTAGAGCTTGCAGGTACATCAGAGCTGAAACCATTTATTTTATTTGTCAATGGTGCAGCATCGCCATTGACACTGACTTTCGGGTTCGAGTTCGTCGAATCGTTGAGGTTCCCATTAGTTGTCGCATGCTTGGACACCGAATTTTTCGAACTGTTATCAGCTTTTGTTTTCGCACCTGTCGCCGGTAATAGCTTGGGGACAGCAAGAATTGCCACGAGACATAAAATGTGCAAGAAGAAGTAGATTTTCCTGGTAATACAAAATTGAACCCACATGTTATGTTTACTGAAAATAAGACTTTCCACTCCAATTTTTAATGACATATCTACTTATAATAATATATATCTTACTTTAGGATAACAAATCCAGGTTCAAATTCCAAGAGTATGAAGGTAAAAGTGCAGTACGCAATTGCAACTCGACTCGCTGTCCAGGTGGATATGTCATATAGTGTTTTCATAGTTGAACTTTGAGTAAAATACGGACGAATGTGTCTTCGGACCTGGAAATCATTGAAACAAAAACGCAGAACGCATGAGCTCTTGACAGTTTCAAGTTGACATATAAAATACATATTTAGTGGACGAGTGTATGTATTTCAAACCGTTCTGGCAGATGATGTAATGAGAGCACCCGTGAGGAAAGTAATGTAGTAGCCGGGGTAGAAGCCATGCCACATTGCGGATACCATATAGGTGAGAACTGTTCTGATATTCGGATGAACACGTTCATAAATGATGTGACGAAGCCACTTTCCTGTGCCGATGTTCCAGTGGTCAAGGGTCTCCTTAAAACTCAATCCGCACTCAAAGTCAAATGGACGAACGTTTGTCGTCAAGTCCCATGTTTTCTTGGTGTGGTCATAGCCCAACCCCGACGCATTACATACAGCATCAGCAAGGATCCAAGCATGATGGTATTTTGTTCTCTCAATAGTTGTCACACAAATTATGTATATAACCTTATTGATAAAGTACATGTTGTCCAGGAATTCGTGGTCTGTAATTAGATACATATATTTTTATTATTCAACTACTGGCTAACAATTATGTGTCATAATTAATTTAGAAATTGTGAAAGTCAGAAGCCATTTAAACTACACTACGGGAATATTTTTCCATCCAGCAAATTGAGTTAGGTCATGTTTATTCATATTAAGGTCATTTGGCTTATGCAAACATAAGGTAGTTGGACGGATTCCTATCTTTACAAGGTAAAAAAATTACATAACCCAGCTTCATTTGATATTTAGATTTCACTCTGGCATCCGATAAAAAAATCATCAACTAGATGCATTTAAACCATGTTCCTAAATATATACACTGAATACTGTTTTCTACGGCAGTAGTGACTTTCCTTTTTGAAAACACATGCATACATTTCCACTCGAATTTTAGCAGGATAAAGTTTCTCTTTTGAAGGGACGTCTGGTAACAGTTATACTCAAGTCATCTAACCTTGAGTTTTGAGAAAAACATGCAGCTAGAGACATTCACAGTCGAGAAAGGAAAATCTCTACCGCTCCATATAAAATAGGCACATCACAGGGAAAATATGAACATCGCAAAAATGTAAACTCACCCGTCAATGTTGACGCTTTAACGAAAGGTCCAAGAGTAACAAAGACAACAGCGAAGAACACGCTCGTTACCAGTTTGCGTGCTACAATACCAGCAGAACTTGGAACATTCTCTGTGATAATGAAATCATGAAAATCCTTGTACATGACAAGAGGTCCAGCCAGCATTGACTGGAACTGGAAGGTGAAGCTTGTAAATTCAAAAAATGAAGGTTTCCTCCTGAAAATAACCACATATTTGATATTTATGCTCCGTAATTTCGTCGACGTGTGTAGATACATAAATAATTATTGTTTAAATAACTTCTGCTAGAAACAATATTACAAATTGTACTTTCAAGTCTCCCGTAACTAAATTAGACACGAACAAGATTTTTATGATAACAAAGATAAACATCTGAAAGTTATAAGCTCAAAGGCTACCATGCTCATTTCTTAGTATTACAAGAATTTGATGAGCTAAAATATCATATTTCCGCTAATACTTACTCCACAGCATATCTTGTCTGCAATTCCGTGAGCTTCACGTCACTCTTTTTCTGGTTCCGGCCATCTCTGACTGAGAACGCCAGAGAAGAAACCTTCTGTGTCAGAACCATCATTGGACCTTCAAAGAGAAACAATATCTGTATAATAACAATAACAAACTAGGAGATATCCGACATAACTCATCTGCTTTTACTAACAGTAGACGCATCAGGCAAAATCAACTGGAAGGAGACAAGGGCAAGTAAACAGCATATAATAAGTTCAGCTAGGTTTATTTACGTATATACTTTATACTGTCTGCAGTTTATATGTAAGAATAACATTCACACTGCAGAGCTAGGACTCAAATTATATGTATTTAAAAGTAGACTCAATGTCAATTGGCATTCACTTATATAAATATACAGATATGTTCCAGTGTGTGCCTTACCAGACATAACAGTATTTGTTTTGTATCACCCCAACAACAACAAATCTTCTCTCGTGTAGACTTTATCGGCAACGCTTTTGCAGTTTCAATAGGTAGTCTTATTTTAGCATTTCAATTAAATGGAAAAAAATTAACTACACGGAAGGAAGTTAATAATAAAACTGGTATAAATTAAATTAAACACATTGAAACACAATAGAAACTTTATGTTCAACGGGAATGAGCACTGCAAATTGTAGTTGAATCATTAAAGCGCTTGGTAGAGAGCAGCCTTCATTCAGTAATAATTACACCGGTAATTCAAGTTCAAGGGAAGTGTAATCTTCGAGCAAAACATTTTTCTCAGTTTGTGCCTTCCAAAACCTCTATTACTTTCTACCTCATCTTCTACTTTATTTAATTACGGATGTTTATCAAAGAGGCAAACTTTGGCAATAGATTATATTTCCAATTTAAGTCTTCCATAATTTACTATTTCTCGCAAATAATGAATTGCTAGCCACTTGACAAAGCGTATCGTACAAAAGATATTTAACACCTTCTTGAACACTCGGTTGCACAGACTTTGTCCTTTCATTTCCATTTATTTCAATACTATACTAATATAATTACTTATAAGCGTCTATTTGACAATACTCTCAAAATTATAAAATGCAAATCATATGAAATATTTACAGTATTTTACTATAAATCGGGTAAATTAATGTCACACTTACCAGTGATATCCAAGGAGTAGTTCCCTGGTTCCAAAAATTGGCGTTTTAAATGTAACACTGACATGTACGTCATTGAGATAATCGTCACAGCCCTTAAACAAAAAAGTTGTTTGTCAAAATGTATGTCCATAAATATGTACCTCCCAGATAAAGACTTCATTTACTAGAAATTTACTCAGAATCTTAAAATACAAGTTTTTACAGCCGATTAAACACAAAGCAAACGTTCTATTTCATCAAGCTCATTCTTTGCCTTTTCTATTAAAATACATGGAAGTACACACATCTCAGAGGATTTTTTTTGTCAGCTGCTTACATGGCTATAAATTAGAGCTAAATCTAACCTGTAACGAAATAGTAACAAGAAACTGTTCATTACAGAATGTTATCTCTATTTGAGACTCACCACGGCATATTCGAAGATTGGTACAAATTCATAGTAGCATAACAGAGTCCTCCCATCAAAATGATATGGCCGATTTGAGAACCAAAGCAAAAGACCGTGATGACAATTCCAGAAAGTAAGCAAAACCAAAGCCTTGATTCTGCTTTCTTAATCTGAGCCTTGAAGAAAAAGCTGAGGAAAAGTGCAACTAGTTGGCAAAAAATAAAATTCACCTGAAATGAAAATTGGAAACAAGAATTAAGATTATTAGAGTTTCATAAAAAAATCCTTCGACCTCTCTCATATAAGCCACACACATGGTAGATACGTAATATGAATGTGTAAATCCATAGCATGACATGGAGCTTACCTGGTCAATGGGAATGCCAGAAGCTTGAGAAAGAAAGTTGAGGGAAGTGGATCCCCCATAGCTGCTAAGCTCACGTATCACGTTAAAAACCATTTTTAAAAGACTCGAGATATCTGTCAGTCCAAAGAGCTTTTATCGAACTGGTTTGTCAGTTAAGACAGTGGCAGGGAGCCTCACCACAAATTGTGAGATGAAAGGAGATCAAAAACTTTTCAAGGGAATTTCTCTTGAATGAATTAGAATTAGGCAGTCGTTGCTACTAAAGTTGAAGAGAACTCATGGAAATCCTGACTTTCGCTTTCCCCCAAAATTTTATTCATATCCGAGCTCTAGACTTAGTATTCCCTTCCTCGGTTGAGTATCCACTGGAAAAGAAACAAACAGATAAATATACGAACTTTCCTACTCTAAACGATTTCATACACCAACGTACGCACATACATACAGTATGTATGTACGCGTCAACTCCAACCACATATCCATTGCTTCAATTGCTAATCAATAAAGAACATAAAACTTAAATCCTTTGTACGCTCCTTCCATTATTTGCTCAAATATCAATATGCACACTGCCTCATTGACTAGCAGAGGCAGTTGTTTACGAAGTATCGATTTGATTTCTGTCCCCAACAAGCCCTCTTTTACTTACACGTCAGATCTATTCAATATTCATTTTTGCTGGCCGCATTTAAGTAAGTACGTTAAATAGCCCTGGGTGTTCTGGAAATCTATTGTTCTCTATATCGCTATTCTATTCTTCAGCTCAACTGTCTTGTCTTACAGTAGATACATGGCTACTCGTACACTCACTCTTACTACTCGTCCTTCGATGGGGGTTATTGGCCAGAGCGTTTTTGATATTAGCAATACAAATTCCGCAATCATTAAATAATACAATGTATTTTATACTGCAAATGTCTCGGAATCAAAGGAAGGTCAGGGAGAAAATTTCCTTCAAAACAGAACTGCTACTGCTGCAGCAATCCCCCAAAATAAGTCTCTAAATATAAGACTGAGTTCGACAGTATTTTTTCGAATGCTGCATTGCATCCACATAGAGACAGGCATACATATATGTATGTACGTACACAAGCACACGTCAGTTTGTTTTGGTTGAGGATTTAATGTAATGTGCGTCCCTATGGATCGAGTCATACGATCATCTGCTGATACCTCAACATCCAACAGGAACCAATCTCCACTACTCACTACTCTGGTCTCGTGGCTGTCGAATGATACAATCTCATCCCAAGCGCTCTTGTTCTAGTGCTGGGTGCTGGCATACTATTATCTTTTTATCCTCGGACTCAGGCAACCCAGTCGTATTCATGCAATATGATCATGTACTTTTTTTTATTTTAAAACACTTCCTCCACGCTATATATAAGTATCTACGCTGCTGTCAAGAAAAGTCATGAGTAAGAGATACTCTTTACCTATTATGCCTATATATATTTATATATGTATGTATATACATAAAAACTACAAGAATACAGAATGACTTATGACATGACTTCATATTTTACCGCAACCATGTACTCTCACACATACCAAGGCACATACTGTACTACTTGCACACATACTTATAACATAATAAACTCACTACCCATTCTTGCTACCTTCTCCTCGAGGCTCCCACCTTATACCTTATAAAAGGATATGAAATGGAATTTTGACTTTTGGAGCATGCATTTGCCTTCTTCGGTCTACTATTAAGCTTTTGTATTTCATTATCTGACATCTAATAAAGTAATTGCACTCTCTGACTTTCAAGTTGAGAAGTCTCAACAATACAGACCGTCTACGATGAATTAACTCTTCCAATGGAAGTTCATTCACGCGATGCTGGGCTGATTTTGAACATGAAGATTGTAGAATTCTTTTTCTTAATTTTGTTGAACATGCAGCAGCACAAAATTACCCACTAGCATGCAGAATACCCAAGACCTGTCATTTTTTGCACTACACCCTACATATATTCGTCTTGAATTTACATTCCGTGCAGAAATCTCGCTGAAATTAAAATACACGACTTTGTGGGAATTTGCAGACTTTACCCTTTCAAACAAGTAGCCTGAGAAAGAATGAATGCATGCAGGGAAAATGTATGCTCAATGATAAAATTCATAATTATCTATAGATATACATAATAATTACACTATTTTAAATAAATTTAATAATAGCTACTTTATCAAATTGGAGATAGACCTTAATTGCTTATGAGGACGCGGATAGATTTCACTCTATAAGTATAGTTCACAACATTAAGTGTTTTGTCAAAGATAATTTCCACAATGGCAATAACGGTCCTTACGCTGAACAATCGATCTGGACACCCGAAACTAAAATCTTGACACTTTACAAGCGCTTTTACACCATCACTCACACAGTCAACTTTGTTCCTTCGTGCACAGTGTATAGTGAACGCACAAAATCCTAGTCTAAATTTAAACTTGCGCATATGATGCAAGATGCAAAGCAAGTTGCTATAATATTATTGTGTCATTTGAAACGTCAAATGTGATGATTCAGATCTGAAACATACCTAAAAGCACACGTAAGGAATTTCTGGGTCTAGCTTAAATCCTCATGAATTTATAATGCACTTGAGTCTCCTTTCTATATATGTACTCTGCAGATAAATTATTAAAAACTAAAATTGTTTTTGTACACGTACATTACATGCAGTCTTCAAAATGTAAGCTCTTGTTATACCACACCAGTCTTCTAATGCAACTATGTGCACTGCGTTACTTTTCCCGTTTTTCCCTTGCACTCGGCAATTATAATGTATCCACTGCATGTAAGGGGTTCGAGGGAATTGAAAATAATATTTTCCAAAACTGTAATGTTTTCACAGGTAGCCTTGAATGAGTCGTAGTTTCTTGTTAAAACAAGAGGACAAGCCATTACAGAATATACTTATTTAAAAAACAAGAACTGAGTTTGCTAGATATAATACTAAATATATTATGAACATGCTGCCGAGCTTATTGGTACTTGCCCGTCCGTATCTCACGGATGCTGATATTATTTGTAAGATTTCCATGGAACAATTTATTTACTTTGAGACGCTTAATGAAATCACCATGACAAAATATCTTCAACATTAATACCATAAAGCTCATACCTCACAAAAAAAAACTATCGACCTACTATAGGGGAAGGCTCAAGCTCTTAAGCTCCAAAAAGATATTTGGCCATAAGATCCTATACATACATGCAACATGCAACTATAGGACTGTGTTATACACTGTGTCAGCGGATACACATAAATAATATGCACATTTCTACAGATTCCTTGGATGCATATAGACACGGATACAACATCCAATGCTACCTACCTGGGTCAATGTTAATAACTATCTTGCAGCTCTACCCTTGAAATCCAACAAACAGCCAACGAGTCAACCTACTAAATTGCTTTCTGTGTCCCACAAGGGACTTTCATTTCTCGACGTAGCCTCTTTACCCCAGTAAACATTCCATACAGTGTAAACAACAAGATACATTTTTTTTACACTGAAATTGAAAGTGAGATCTTTGCCTAAAAAGATGAATATTGGATGTATAAGCCTGTATAAAAAGGATGAATTGTATTTACGTCTGTGTACATACATACACAAGCCCAAAACAAACTTTTTTCAGTTCTTCCATCTTGTACTAATACGTACATACTAGGGTGGATTCTGTAGGAACGAATGAAACGATTTTGACAGTTAGTGTGTACACATTCTAGAGTTACCGCTAAAAAATGTTTTGTGCTTTGCTGCAGCATAATTGCCAATTAAAAAATATTTTTGAAGCTAAAAGATACAAGAGATTCTTGGCTCAGCTCAGGAAGTGATGTCAGTTGATGTTGCTCTCTGGAACCAGTAAAAGGCTAGTAGCCTTTACTGTTGTGGTTTACAATTTAATAGAGAAGTGTACTGTACTGCAATGTCAGACAGAAGACAGTGCAGTGGTCTATAGTTCCCCCAAATTAATAGCTATGTATATGTGAGAAAGAGTGGAAGTTATAGAGATTAAACTAAGGTATAGAACATAAGTACCTGTTATATTTCCCTTGATTCAAAAATTCACCGAGTCTTTATATTAATAATACAAGGAAAGTTGAGAGAGTTGGAGCAGAAGCACAGGAGGAACACGTCCCACACCACCGTCCAAGCTCAGAGCCAAGACAGTACTGAATCTGGTTAGGATCTACCGCATGGGCTGGTCATGCTGTCTATTTATGACTTTTCTAGCTAAACCCTACAACTTACAACCTACAACCATAAAACCGCATATGCAGCGAATGGATTTCTCATCCACAGGAAAATACTACTATGATGTTGGACTTGGCACGTTACGTCGGCCTTAACATTTTGACTCAATTGTGCATAATGGTAACACAGGCAGGTAAGTAAGTACTTTTACGTTTACTTACGTACTTTTAAATCAGATTTCATATATATACTATTTCAGTGTAGTATACTCTGCCCATAAGAAGCCCTCTTGTAAGCGTACACGATCTCTTTTGGGGGCAAAAAACTTGGACATAGTCCCCTTTTACCACACAGGTAATTTCCCTTATTATAAGAGCATTCCAAAATTGTAAGAGACCAATTTTTGTCGACTCTAAGGGGTGCTCTTATAAACAGATGTTACTGTATGAACTATGAAGTGTAAGTTCTTTCACTATGGTGGGACGACAAGGAACACGAGCTATTCGGAAGATATGTCAGCTAAAAAGTTTTAGCTTCAAGCTACAAAAGTAGATACTAACACGTACTTATGTATGTACATATGCATGCGGAATAAAGTCCATGTACATATTTCACAGACCAAAAGAATCCTCTTATTATACGTTAAGAATTAATAGGCATATTTATGCCTGGAGGTAGTACTTTGTATTAGAATTTCAGGCCGTTTAATTAAACAGCATCTGCATTCTACGTTGCGCCTTTGCATTTGTAATAATTTATTATTATTTTTGTCAACACATCCAACTATTACTAGAGCATAATATTTGACAATCTACCTGAAGTTGACTCTACACTGTTACACACAATTTCACACTGCTTTAACTATCAACACAGTGAGATATAATAATCGTTATTAACCTACATTTATGATCATTAATTACTAACGACTAGGGAGGTTAGGCATGATAATTATTAGAATAGGTAAATAAGCAAGTGTCTGTACTTACAAATAAGATCGACTGTAAGTACATTAATAATTGCTCCATGTCGGACGACTAAATGCTTACAAGTACACTTTTATTGGTGCCCCCTCCAGACTTTCGAAATTCCACCAAAACTAGTTTGCTCATACCCCGAGTCCTACTTTAAGTCACACCTGCCACCTGTAAAATCCTTTACAGTTTAAAAAAAATATGTGAAGTCAATTTCAAGACATAAATTCAAAATTGGAAATTTTAAATTGCATTTAATGTAAAGAATTACAAGTTTCGCGTACCCCAACCTTCAAAAAGTTTTTTGTCAAAATATGTTCAATTTTCAGCTAAAAATGAATATTGGAAATAAATTATTTTGAACTCATTTAATCAAATGCCAGTTTGGAACATACATTCTTGCATAATATGTTTACTACAGGTTTGCCCGATTACGCACAGTTCCACTGGACATTACAATTGCTTGAGCATGGGGCTAAACGAGGCGATATCTATCATGACTTGTGAAACTGCTGTTCGGAATTGATGAATATGTTAAAGTTAAAAATTGAATTAAGTATAAAAACAGTATGGGCTTTTAGAAGCGTAGGGGTGCCACCGTTGGAATCACATTACTAGAATTTTTTTAAATCATAAAATATTTAAATGAATTTTAACATGGTAGTTTTCTAAACATGGCCGGGAAAATTCAGAATTTTGAAATTTGTTATTTGCCAATTTCCATTTTTTGAATTTCGGGCTAAATTGACTTCGCATCATTTTTTTAAAAAACTGCAAAAAAATGTTCAGGTGGAAGGTGTGACTTAAAGCACTACTCCAGGTATGAGCAAACTAGTTTTGATGGAATTTCGAAAATCTGGATGGGGCACCAAATAAGATTTACTTGCTAGATACGTTGGGGGACAATGGGACAAGGGACCATGCAAATGTCCCTTGAAAATTGAAGAGTGACTACCTACAACCACATATGTTAAGGTTAATCTGAATCCCTAACTACTGGTTTTTCCCTTCAATCAAGACCTTGTTTTGACTTAAATAGATTTTGTCTCCGGAATGCAAGTGTCATGTTGATTTAATCTAAAAGGTCGAAATGTACCGCGCCAATGAAGTTGTTGATAATATCACTAGCTTTTCAGGATTCAAATCATTTGTCTGAACAGAATAACGTAAATGATTAATTTGTATTACTTAAGTGAATAATTTTTTTAAGTAATTAGAGGATTTCCCTAGTATTAACTTTACTCATTCGCTCGTTTCTGTTGACAATGAGCCCAGTGTTTGAGGTAAGCTAATTGATTCAACTTCGTCACACCTTGTACCCTTATTAGCACGGGCACATACTCCTCAACACTTGAATTGTTGAATGCGACAAAACCGAATAACAAACACGATTAATGGTTCTTATGGTTTCTACCCATTTATCATTTTTATCAAATACAGTACAGAGGAGCAAACAGAATATTCTTGAAATGTTTATTGGACTTAAACTGACTCGTCTCTATACATGATTAAAAAACACACTTTGAATTTACGGATGTTAAGTTATAACTGCGGTCGTCAATGTTTAATAGACAACAATTCTGTTATGGAAGACAATCGGTATACTGTTATAGAAAGTCAAGCTGCATTATGTTCCAAACACCAAAAGTCAGACAACAGGGCACTAAGCGATGGGTTTGCACGTGGGAAAGTGTATTTTATCTTTTCCACCAAGTAAATTCCAAATTATCGCCCCTTATTTTCCAGTACGATGAACACGAGTTTGAATGTAAAATATGTTACTTTATAAATTATATTATATGCAGACTTATATTATAAAATACGGATTCAATTCTTATGAACAACTTAATTCCAATTCAATAATGATTATAAATAACGTCAATAAAGTTGTAAATGAATGAATAAAGATAATTTAATTCCAATATTGATGTGAATAATGTCCAGGCTTGCTTCTTTCTCTCAGCAGATAACAACTCATAATAGGATACATTTTATAAAAACAAACTGATATACATATATAATATATGTACTAAACCATAGTTTTGTTTAAGTTAACATAGCCAGATCCTAAACAACTTAATTTATGCAATCTAGACTCCTTTCTTTCAGATTCTTCATCGTCTGGGGAAATATCTATTCGATGTTTTTCTATTCTAAACGTGATGCCGAAAAATATTTTCAAATCCCGAAGATACTGAATTGTAAACGGTGTTAAAGGACCAAGGAGTACTGATGACACATCTTTGGGTCCCAGAGCCATCAAACCAAGGACAAGCCACTGATAAACGGAATCAACGCAAGCTTTGGAGGCAATTTCTTTTAACAGTTGTTTAGCAATCTTAGCTCCAAAGTCTTCCGGGCTCAAAATTACTTCCTGGCTTTTCTTAATATCTGTATTTCCATCGATTATGTTTGTTGCATTACTTTTTTGTTTTTTCCGAGGCTGCTCCATATCATCTTCATTGTCATTGTCGCCAAAGAGTTCAAACTTTCTTTTCTGTTTGGATTCTGATTCGTGTGACAAATCTAAAGTTACGGATTTTGTCTCAATGCTTTGCGATTCATCGGATTTTTCCCTCCCAACGAATCCATCTACCGCACAGTGAATACTTTTTGTTGTTTCTGAGTACAGAACCAGACCAAAACCTGGAACCTTTGATTTTGAATGCTTGACAGGATCACTGGTGATGAAAACATCTGATAGGAATGGAAGAAAAACTCCTTTCGCTGACGTGACAATTCTGTTGAGCATTTGCGGAGATACGCGGAATCCATAAACTAAACCCCGGACTTTCTTCACCTTGCCACAATCTTGGCTCAGTTGTGATCTCAACGTGAGCAACTGTTTTTTGACTGTGCAAGTAAACTTGATCTCAGATTCATCGTAGCTTCGGGAGGTCACCTAAAAATTACACATGATTATAACATGATCTAAATACGGAAACTCACCTCACTCAAAACGCTACGAAGATTAAAATACACTACAATACAGTTATTATATTAGCTTAAAGTCTCCTGAAACTGTTTTGACAGGTTCCGCATTAAATATGGGTCTAAATAAAATCCTGGATGTCGGAATTTTCCAATATAATAAGGGTTTACCGGAACTGGCGACACTTTTTAATAAAATACAGGTTCGGAGGGGCAAGTGGAAGGCGCGGTGAGGCAATCAAATACTGGTTTGGCGGGAGGACGGACGACATATCCCAGTGACGGAATGGTTAGCCCAAGAGTTGGGATGGCAAGATCATTTGATGAGACGGAACGACAGAATATGTTCACAATATGATGAAAAGTTTGCGGAGAAGATTGAGGATTGAAATAATTTTTTGTGGTGTACGACACTGCTGGTTTCCGAGATATGACAGGTTAAATGTCACGTGTACGAATAATGGTTAAGAAGTAAGAATTCACTTGTAACGAAAGAATAACTTGGGCGGGAGAATCACATGGACGTCACATCAAACCTAACCTAAAGTCGTATATTAGCAATTTCGAGGTTAACACAAATTTTTACCAAGACTCGGCATCATATTGTGAACATATATTGTCACTCTGTCTCACCGACAGATCTCGCTTTCCTATCTGTTATCTGACTCATCCTTCTAGCCTCCCAACACTGATCCCGCCATTCCCTCACTGGGACTCCACCATTGCATTTTATTGCTTCCCCACGCCTTCCGCCAGTCCCGAATTTTATTGGAAAATTCCGCCATTCCACACCTGCAGGATCCCTCATTTAATTCAGACCCCATGTTAACTAAACCACAATAATTGTACACATACAAAATTAACTCACTTGCAAGTCCGGCTCCAATCCGAAAATCTCCAGCAGTGGCAAGGCAGCATGCTTAACTTTGTACACAGAGTTATAACCATTCTGATCATTCTGTAGTCGACCTTTCAACGTCAAGTTCAAAGGCTTCTTACAGAAAGGAGCTAGCAACAAAAGAGGTTCCAAATAATAACTCAAGGGTCTTGCTTTATCGCAGGAGTAGACTACACTCCCACCGGTCAGAGCTCCTGGAATCAAATTGACTTCCGTCCCTGTCTCGGATATTTTAAACCTAGTTCCATTGCTTATGCGGTCCAGGAGATGAATAAACGATACTTCATAAGGGGCAAGTCCTACATTCAAATCTGACTTCGAACGGATTTCTTCTATTTTTATAGGTCTGGACGACAGCAAGGACAACACTAATCTCTGACGAAAATAGTTACTACCTTGGTTGAATCGGAGTTTCTTCAAACTCAAAGGGTTGTCACCCAGTTCCATTTGACGGCGTGCTAAACAAAAAAATTCAATGATTACCATTTCTAAATAACTTCAATATTGCAAGAATGGCAAACACAAATTATTACGTATACCAAATAAACAATAAGTGAAAACTTAAAAGTAATAAAATTATTTGTTTTGTTCTCTTAAACCTGTAGTAGCTGGTCCCGTTTAAATATGTGTGAGTATATACACAGCACACGATCACCTTTCGCTTCAATTTACACTGCGAGACTTACACACGTGTTTCACATTCCAAGTAAGTGCCGTATGATATGACTAAAGGAGGTAAATCCCTGATTATGATTGTGAGTTTCTACGAGACGAGAACTGCTTTGAACGAACCTATAGCAGACGATATTTTAACAGCAGCGTGGCTATGTTCAGCATGTAGCGCCATAAGAATAAGAATAGTACAAAGTAGTGGACAATTCTACTCCGACTCTCCTGAGCTGCGAGTTACAGTACCAGTGAGAAGCAGGGGTTGATTATCGGAGTTGTTACTCGTTCAGTGAAATAAGCAATTATTTATATCACATTTTCTTGCGTTGCTCATGTGCATGTTTTTATGAAACTTTGAGGAAAGAAATTGACAGGACAAAGAATAATTTAAGTTATAATAAATTATAGATAGTTAATATATTACACGGAATCCACTTCCATTGTCATAAGCCATAAGTCTTGCTCACAAGAGAGTTACTAACCTGGGCAATATTTACAAGCTCAGTTTTCGATACTAAGAAACAACTTTTGAAATTTTGACGGAGTTTTGAAGTTTTTATGCAAATTCAGCCCCTGCAAGTTGACCGCTTTTCTAGAAATAATGTAATATTGTAATGAACAATTCGAAACGCTAACTTATAGGTCCACAATTATTGTGGACTTATGAGCTGTACTGTAAAAATATATTGAAATATTTTGCTAAGAAATATAATTTGTTTACAAATTGTTTAAAAAATCGTAAAATTTAATGTGTTATATGAGCCATTATACGACAGGTTGAACTTTGGACTCCCTTGCAGGCAGTTGTAACTCGGAGCAAGATTAAATATAGTGCCTTATGTTTTTGGAGTTAACCCTGGGTGCAGGTTGGAGATATTTTAATGAGAAGTGTTGTTGATTGTCCTGCTGAAAGTTTGACTAGGATTTTAAAATTTTAATTTTTCTGGCATAACATTTAATTTGATTTCAAATGAGTTATAAAGACTGAGGAGCGACATCCCTTGTAGGCAAAAAATTGTTACAGTATTCGAAATTTACCATGGCTCGCAACGTAAAAGTCTTTTCAAAATTTTGAACTCTGGCCAACATTTAAAAAATTTTTAAATCAATTTGAAAGCTTTATATATGAAGGAAATATACCTGAGATGAGACAATGCCTCAGATGATTTATTATGGGAGAAAAAGTTTGACATTTTGGTAGAGAAATAGTTCCCGCCAAAAACACCAAGATTTCGAAAGAAGTATTTAGGACTTCTCAGTTGCTCATGGTTGCACTCATGGTTGCAGCTTGTAGCTGGCCCATTCTTTCGTGTAAAGGTACTGTCCTTAATACCCCTTTCAATGGAACTGATTAAATGTAATAGTTTTCAAACGAGCATTCACAGGTCGAGTTGGGATATCCGGATCCAAATTTTGGAATGCAGGTCCGCTTTATTATAAAAACAGATTCCTCGTTGGGTGTATGCTTATTCCCGAACCTTATAAATACCCAGTCAGCACTTTACCACCATTCCAGAAAATTGGACAAACGTTTTAGTATTAAAAAACAATTTTTGGAAAAATTGTGAAACCGCACCCAAGTTTGATTCGAGGGCAGGACAACGATTCGAATCATCAAACGACTTATTCATCATGGTCCCCTGTTCACTACTTCGGGAGCTACTTCGTATGCTTTTCCTAACAATTTTTTTTGCAAATTAAATAGTGGCAGGGAAATTAATTTAAATTACGCTCAAGTTTTGATCTCAAAAAAGTTTAAATCAAGTTATAATTCCAATTTGAGCATTTTGTAGCCAATTTTTTAATTAAAAACAGAAATTTAGTTTTCAATTCAAGTTTCCAATTAACCAACATTCAAATAATAAGTCCAAGTTAGAGCTTAAATTTCAATTTCATACTTTAACCCAGAACGTGAGTAAAAACATTTTGATAAAATTCAAATTTCAGTTATAAAAACTCTGCACATGAGTTGTTAAAACATATTATCAAAACTTAAGTGATATATTGAGTTTAAAACTTTCGTTAAAACTTAAGTGCAATCTAAATTCAAATTTTGACTGCAAATTGACGCTCGCACGTACTTCTTAACGTGACAATAAAAGTCACAACCCTAATCGTGAAAGCATGCCTCATACTGGTAATATTGCTCGTGATATAGTACTTGAGTAGAATTGCCTATAAATAAGTATACAATGCGACTGCACTTCTTCTTATAAGAATTTATCACAGTGCGTGCTATTTAACCATGCTGTGTCGCTGAGGAAAGGCCTCTCATTTCGTGCTGTCAAAACGAGCTCTCATTTCGATGTCCACAGATTTGATACTCCGCGCGCTTCTCTTCCACTGGACTCACACAACGCATAATAGGTGTCACAGCACATGTATCCCAAAAGCAATGAAATGACAAATAGATTAAGTTTGAGATAGCGAGTACGACAAATTTCATATTTGCTACTTTAAAAATAATAGCCTAACATATTTTAACGTAAGTTATTGGGCCAATTCTTACAATATAAATTGTGGGCATGACCGAACAAAATAGGAAACAACGTTGGAGAAAATTAATGTTCAGGAGAAAAATTAAGGAGAGAGGAGGCTGCTGGAAGAGGAGAATATTGATCTTTTCTAATGGATCTGGATCTGACCGTTATAAAATTAAGCTGTAAAAACTGTTTTAAATTTAGTAATTACATTTTTCATGAAGTCAGCATATTATAATTTTGTGGTTAAGTCTTCCTTCACGATTCTAATAAATTATTCAAAGTAGTGATCTGTTGTTGTGCTCGTTTGAATCCGCTTTAAATTTGCTGCAAATAGGTGTCAAATACTTATCGCAAAATTTTTAAATCCAATATTTTGTCCTATAGGCTAGTGGAGATAAATGTTCTGAGCCACCTTATAGAGGTAAATCATGCCACTTCAAGGGCTAGTTCTTAGTAGTCTCACAAATGGGCTTCTTACCTGGGAAAGAGAATTTGAAAAAAATAATGTAATTATTATTTCCTAACTAGCATATAATTTACCTGAAATAACCAAAAGGGAGCGTGCACAAATTACGTCACCCACACGGTGGGTAGGTACTTGCAGTAATTGGTGACCATTCATGACATAGTAGTGGGGTTCACATCTGCAGAGATGACGCCACCAAAATTTTCCGCCCTTTTTTAACGTTCTTTACATTTTTCGCTTGTATTACAATGACGCAAACATGAAAGGATAAATTCATTCCTGAATTCAAAGCGCAGAACCAAAGGAATCTGATTCTCGTCCAAGAGGAATCATCAGAGACTTGGTGATAGGACGAATTGTTCTATGATAAAGTTTTTAAATTAAACAAAAGCTTTAAATTCCTGTTTTCTGGGAAACAAAATTTTGAAAACACCGATTTTAGAGATTCTTGATACTAAGAAAAACTTCATTAACTTTTTATCTGGGATGTCTAATTGCATGACTCCCATTCAATGAAAATCCTTTTCTCTAGAAGCTAAAATCATCTCAACCGAAATTTTGAAAAGTTTCTAGATAATCAAAAATATATTTAAACGTGGTAAAAAATATTTTTATCACATTTTAAATACTTTTATTTTGTTCCGAAAAGAAATCAACTGAGATCTTGCCTCTCTCTCCACAACTAATCGTCCAATGACGAAGATTTTAAATAATGCATAAATAAATTTCCCATTCATGTTGACAAAATTTCAAAAATACTGATTTTGGCAACCCCCTCAATTTTTGAAAAACGGCAGTTAATTGTTAATGTTTTGACTCGGATGTCTCATTCATTCATTTAGAAAACCTGCTTAATTGCTCCACAAGTGAAATCACTTCAAGCAACATTTCGAAACCGTATTCAAAATTTTGGTGGGGAAATTTCGATTATTTAAGCTAAATTTTAACATTTTTATTTGACCAAGAACGAATCATTCCAAACATTACCCCTTCCGGAATAATTTCTTGTATAAATTCAGCTTTTTTAAATTCATGATCGCTAGTGGTCAAATACGGAAATCAGGATTTGGGAACCGTCTTAATTTTTTTAACTTCATGGTTTCACTCTCATTACTATGCGATTGTAAAGCTATTTAATTGTGAGCTCAAGAAGTAACGTTAAAATCATATCAACTCTCAGCTTAACCTACTATACATCACCATTTAAAATCACTACTTCATGCTGTGGTTCATTGTGGTGGTTGTTAGGTTATTAAATAGATAATTTTAAAGGAAAAATTGTGAAAAAATACACATGGAATTATGTACTTGTATTGATATGTTTTCAATTTCTCGTACATGAGACAAATGGGGTGAAATTTTACTGTACTACGCATCCTGTGTAAAGTAATTAACTTGTTGAAGTTTAGTCAGGGGTGGATTTACGGGCTGGCCCACCCTGGCAGGGCCAGTGTAAAAAATCATCGCTCCAAGATTATTTAAGGCTGTCTCATTTCAAAAGTCCCCGTTACAAATTAAAAATAAAAATAATTTTAAAAATGTTTTGATAATTTTGATAAATATTGATAGTAGTCAGACTTGTATGTGTAAAGTTTCATTGAAATCGGTGGAGCAGTTCGGTGAGAAAGCAAATATTTTATTCGCTTTTATTTTTTTACGCTCGAACACTCCGACCGATTTCAACCAATGACGAACTCATCCGATTTTTCGGCCTAAACAATCTTAACAAAGATTTTGAACGAAATCGATGGAGTAGTTTGGGTGGAAAACTGCAGAACATACAGACTCACGAACAACACCATTTTATAAGGGGACAGACACCACCCTAGAAATTCTAGGGCCGGCGTGAAGAAAAATTAACCAAGGGCGCCAGTTTTTACGAGGAAAGGCCCACTCATCAATTTTGAGGTTGAGGTCCAGAATGAAAATTATTTTATTAATCCACCCCTGAGTTTAGTGATTATATTTATTTGACGTCATGAGCTATTACAGCGCACTCTCCTTACGAGAGACATTAATTTACATAAAGTTCACTTTACATAACATTAACTCGTAAATTAGAACTAATATTGGTTGCATCCTCATATGAAGAGTATAGATCTCCAAGCTCTACTTGATATTGATATAGTTATAGTTAATTAATTATTATATGTGGTTGCTATCACTTTTCGTCCATTGGTAAAACAGGCAAGATAAAATGGAAGTCACTAAATAATTAGTTGTTAAATTGTAGAAACTTGTTGAACAGAGTTACCTAATAAACAAAGTACCATCATATACATATCTACAATGTCTCCATTTTTCAATTCAAAGGCAAATATACACGTTGCAACTTATGCGAATCAAAACTACCTCCATGTACTTACAATGATTTGTAACGTTTATTACAATAATTAATAATAAATCCAGTTAATAATAATTATTTTTTCCTTGGAGGATGACGCTGTCAATTGTATTGCAGACATGTAATAAAAACCGATCAGTGACTATTTCCATGATCATTGCAGCGGTTCCCACCATGCAGCCAATAAAAGCGACGCCAAAAATGGCTAGGACATTTTGCAGCTTCAGAAGCTGGGTTTCCTGACTACCTGCCTGGGGGCGTAGTAAACCATAAATGGTATCGTTTGACTTCAGCCAAACTTTCCCAGTCTGAGAAACGTTATAGTAAGCTTCTTGCTTGTACTGGTCCATTAAGCCAGAACATCGAACATAGCCAAATATTCTTGTAAAAGAATCTGTATAAATACAATTTTTCGCAAATCCCCATCCTTGGGTGAAAGAAATCAAAGTATCGGAAATGACCGCAAGCGATATAGACGTTCCAGGAAGAGACAGATTCTTGGAGATAACTGGTCCCAATAGATTCGCCCATGAAATGCAAGCAGTTTTAGAAACTATTGCGGATTTCACAACGCAAGTTGGGGTGTCGAGTTCCCGTACAAATCTTTCCCGAATTCTTTTAACGTATCCGTTCGTCGCTCCATTAAAGTACTGAAAAGAAGTACCACCGATGTAGTTAAATAAAACATCATAGTCCTTCATGGTATCCAATTCGCGGAAATCCTCCGGAATCGTCTCATACTCCGGGAAGGAAAAGTATTTGATCAGATCGGTACGATAGCAATTAGTCAGAACCACCATTGCCAGCATCCAGCCGGCTGTTAAGAATTTGGCCCGATTTGGGATCTGAATATCAAGTCCTTGATCCAGTGAAATTTGATATGGAATCATAATGGTGTGATTCGTACTGTTCTTCTGTTTCCCAAAGTGGTACACTAGGGTCAAGCACATTGAAAAAGACGCAAATGACAAAATCAACAATAACCAAACACCAGTGGAAAATGGGTAGAGTAAGGTCCCATTGCTGATCTTCCTTTTAGGGATCCCTGTGACAAACTGGACCCAGTCATGCTGAAAATATGTGGTATCAATCACGCCGTACCGATCCATATTGACGCTGATAATATTTCCCATATCATACTGACGATATAAGACTGCTCCTGTCATTCCAGTCCATTTTCCATTTCTAAAGATACCAGCCCCAGTTGCATTCACATGCGTTATCATAGAAAAATTAAACACTCGTCCAAGATCAACTCCGAGCTTATGCAATGTCCCACCAGCGATTGTTCCATCAGGTCGTAGAACCATATATGGTTGAAAGTGTGCAGCAAACATTTTAAATTCTACCGCGTTCAACAATGTTTTAACATCGTTTTTAAACCCGAGTAATTTACTCTTGCTGACAATCGAGATCATCCCAGTGTCACCTATAGTCTTAAAATCCTCGCGGTTCAAAGTTTCTGCGTTATTAGAACTGGTGCTGTCAGATATTACGCCAATTTTGCACCTGATATATTTTAAGTTTTGATTGTTTAGAAATTCTCTGATTTCATTTTCTTTTCCAACAAATACAAAAATGTCTCTATGGGGGGCACCCAGAATGATAGCCTTTTGAATGAATTCAACAATATGACGTACATTCAACTTGGTAACGTGTACCAGACGCAGAACCTGATGAAGAATGAAATGTTTTGTAGTCAGTGCCCTCCGAATTGTGGTGCTAGAATGGGGAACTGTGATTTTGTGGGTTTCTGACCACAGAATGAAAGGAGTGTCGGAACTTGTTTGAAATACGAGGACGTTACTCGTGTTATCGATTATTTCGATTTCCATTGGAAACTGAATTGCCAATTTTGGTAAATTATTTTGGACGTTTTCAAAATCGAAAGGTTTAAAAGCCAAATTAAATACGAGTCCTTGATTTGATGAAATCGTATGACTTTTTGAAGTACAGATAAGTATACAGAAGTGGGCAAAAATTACCCATGTAAATATTGAATAATTGGAACCTTCCATTCTGCATGTCAACCAAGGAGTATTTAGGTTGACAATACTGTTAGTACTGAGACAAAATCGCGAATCATTTGTTGTTGTTGAGCCAGTTGTTTAACTCTAACCGTACAAAATTTAAGGAGCCAATATTAGTTTTCCAGCAGTTGCTCCAAATTATTAACACCACCGAATTACAGTAACCATTATGGACGTCAATATTTAATTAGATGGAAATTATTATCTTTTGCAAGTGTACTATACGAATATTTTCTCATTTTTTGGATGTCAATGACAATTACACATTCGTATACTGAATAAGGTTACTGTCATTTGTAAAGGTGATAGTCGTGTGCATGCTTTTAATGGCTAATAAATAATTATGCAATTAGGCAATTATTATGTAATGTAGGGCATGTACTATGTAAAGTAGTTTTACCATGTATTATGTAAAGCAGATTTACCATGTAATACATATATACAGAACTTTTACCATGTATTATGTAAAGCAGTTTTACCATGTAATACATATATACAGAACTTTTACCATGCATTATGTAATGCAGTTTTACCATGTAATATGTACATACAGTAGTTTTATCATGTATTATGTAATTCATTATGTAAAATAGTACTAGAATGTATTACATCTGTAATATTGGTCTTGGCCGATATATTATATGGGTTGCAGTGCTTCGTGTGACCCACATTTGCTGTTGTGTATCGTGTGGTTAGTGCTGTAATTTGCTCGTTTTGTTTTGTTTTGTTCTCTTCAAAACTTAGCAAAAGTAGAACAATTTAAGGTTTGTTTTCTTCACCGAGTTTTGCTTTGTTTTTTGAACAATAGAATTGTTGACGATTGTTCAAAAACAAACCATATTGCTTTGTTCCAAGGATCTACAAGAAGTCAGAAATTTGTAAAACCGATTGTTGTTTCCTAATATTACATTAATTTTAATAGCATACAGTGGTCGATTGGTGTAAATTAGGCCCACGTACAAACCACGTTAAAACCAAAGAACGAGCGTTAACTAATTTTTGATGGATTTACAATTTGGAAATAAGCATTAAATCTGTTTTCGATAGTTATTAAGATTGTAACTCTCTTCCCCTAATTACGCAGTATCAAGAAGAGATACTATAATGACGGGATTGCCACGATGTATCAACAAGCAAGTGTGGTGGGTGTCACCGAGTGTAACCGATATGCAGAGCTATGCAGTATTTTCAAATACAGTATTTGATACGCATTTGAACTATTCAAGTTATACCTGAACTTGATGAACGCAGCTCTGGTTCTCACTGACTCTCTTCACGGTTTCGTGCAGGCTTTAGTCTCTCCTGGATTACATAACATTACATCATATTAACACACCTCACAAGCGGTGCAATGACTTACGATGATTTAATTTGAACTCTAATAAAAGTTAGAACTGAGTGTATGCAATAAAAAAATTCTAATATACGTATGAACATAGTTTTCTGTTTTTAGCTCCCTAGTAAAATAGCCTCGTCCGTACGTCCGTTGTCCTTTAGCACGATATCTCAAAAACTGCTGGACCGATTTCAATGAAATGTTTTATGGACATTACTTGTGTCAACCGTTAGCATGGGTTCGTATTTGGTTGAAATCGACCGGATTGTGTTTGAGAAATAAATTTTGGAAATTCAAACTACTGAATCGATTTCAATGACATTTTTTATGAATATGTAGTTGAAATCGGCCAAAAAAATCTTAAATTTTGAAAGAAAACTCAAAATTTGTCTTACGTTGACGGTGGTAGCTGACACCACCCTACGCGAAGCCTCAAATTATAGCGTAGCGATGCTTTTTTTTATAGATTCTATTTTACGAAATTTAAAAATTCTTTCAAAATGCTAGGTTCTATACTACCCCTGCTGTTGTGATGATGTATGCTGTAATGATGTGTAACAGTTAACAGTAACCCAGTAAATGTAAGTATACATTCGTTTGTATGTAGCTACTGAGTAAGTTACTAAAATTAATTAAAAGGTTTTGCCCAATCTTTTGGATGTTCCGGAAAGATGACATAATCCCGTTGTTAATTTTCTCTCCTCACCCCTCTCCAATTGCATATAGAGTATAAACGTACAGTAAGTGCTGTTATAAAGATTCGTTACGTGTATATAAGAGAAGTAGTACTATTATTGTCTACGATGACGTTAATTGTCCAGCTCACAGAATTCATGCATAAGTAAACTCTGGTCATGGAGCCCCGGCTTATAGGAAGATTATTATGTCCAAAACATTTTTGCTATTCCGAACTAAGTACCTGCTCTAAGTGAATTCCTATCGCTTTAAATCTTCTCATTAAGCATCGGGTGCCTTGAACTTATCCTTGCATTCTTGTACTTACACGGGATTCTCAGTGTTTTGGTCAATCTCAGATTGGATCTCAGAATGTCAACATAACAGTAATCAATCTAATTCAATGAAGATGACTAATTTAAAGCAATATCAAAATTTTAAGAGCTTCCTATTCGCATTTACGTGCTAGCTAAAGCAGCGGGTGTGAAGATATAAAAGTCTACGCGTGTAAAAGCGGAAATTAGAACAAAAGTGCTTGTTATACATATCTATCTATTATAAATTATACTTAGAATCTCATGTCAGTTTTCAGATTAGGAGCATTTCCAGGTCATGGAACTGGCCAAGTGTAGTGCTGTAATATTGTTCGCGTTTAGTCTGTTCAGTCAGGCACTCTGGAATAAGGGGGGACAGGGGACATTGTCACTCCAAAAAAAGACAGGTTGTACAACTCCCCACACTTTTCAAGAATCAAATCAGCCTTTTCCTGTCTTTTTACTGTCAAAACTGCAATTCTTTTTGAAATCCTGTACAAATAGCTATTAATTGTATTTAAAAACTTGACGAAATCTATTTCTTCTAAACGAACATGTTTACACCGTGTTGCAAAATATCTTTCTCATCCTAGCACATACAAGCAGGAGTAGAGGGTACGTGAATGTATACTAGAAGCACCCAGCTCATCTTGGTAACTATAAAAATTATCTTGGTGGCAGTTCCGCAATCAACAATTTCAAGAAAGAGGCAAAATTCGATTTGCAAGTCGTGGCTCATGCTACGACACTCCAAAATAGATTTTTTTTAAAGCTACCCTTGTCATCCTTGATAATGATTTTGAACTTATTTAAGTGATTTTATGTCAGACTGTATTGCAATAAGTTTTCAGGGTTGACACTGTGTGATAGGCAGAGCTATGCAGTATTTTCAAATACAGTATTTTAAAATACGTATTTTCAGACCACAAAGTATTTTGTATTTTAAAGTTAGCAAGCAGTGGGCTAGTATTTTGTACTCAGTATTTGAAGGGCCTGTATGTACAAAAGTATTTTGTATTTGCTTACTTTCAAGGGCCTGGAAAATGTATTTCAAATAAAGTATTTGGCTCAAAATACTTTTCACCAGCATCATTACAACTTTTGCATTGTTTGTAGTTTGAATGATGCTCAATATCTGTAAGAACTCCATTTTAGCCATGCAGTAACATACGTTGGAATGAATCATTTTTACTAGACACATCAAACATGTTCAGGTTCTCGATATTCAGCATTACATATCGTCACTAAATAGGCAAAATAGATTACGCTCGTATGCTTTTGTACATCACTTACATTTAGTCCACTTTGCTCCTTTAACAACAATGTTTAAGATCCGCCGAACACACTCAATTTAATTTTCAGATACTAACTCGGATACTAAAAATATCATAATAATCTACATTACTTAATAAACAATCAAAATAACTGATTATCTTTAGTCAAGATAATTATAACTTATTCAATAAAAGTTGAAACATTTGTTGCTACACAAGTTTTATATGCAGTCCTTGAAGTGATTACGTGATTAGTTATGTAATAATTGTTTTAATAAAATGTTGCGTTTTAAAGCTGTTTGAGTCCTGAACTGAAAGTAGTGGGCATTATTTGGGTATTTTAAGAAAAGTATCCTTTATACAATAATTTGGTCATGTCATAAACTTTTTGAATTTTCGCGCCAAAAAATCTACAAGCCAATAAGAAAGCTACATCTAATTTAAAAATTAGTGCAAAAAGTAAAAAAGCGTATTGCTAAAAAGGCACAAAAAATCCTTGAAACAATAATTTGGCCGTGTCATAAACTTTTTGAATTTCGCGCGAAGCTTAATGAAGGTTAAAAAATAAAAAAATATTATATTAAATAATGATTAGTAATATTAGCATTTTTAACTTTGGGCCGAAGCTCAGCGGCTTTCTTTTTTTTTCCATTGGCGAAGCCGATGGCTGTTTATGCTCGTTATATTTAAAATACAGTATTTTGTATTTGAGTATTTTAAATTACCGACCATGTATTGTATTATTATTTGTATTTTAGTAATATAACTTGAGGTATTTTACTTTGTATTTTGTATTTTCTATATTTTACTTCAGGTATTTTATTTTGTATTTTGTCACCTTAGACCAAGTATTTTGCATTGCTCTGGTGATAGGGTGATAATTTAAATAGTTCCTTCCAGTCCAAAAGTTTGGTCTGGATCAAAAGTTTGGTCTGGATCAAAAGTTTGGTCTGGATCAAAAGTTTGGTCTGGATCAAAAGTTTGGTCTGGATCAAAAGTTTGGTCTGGATCAAAAGTTTGGTCTGGATCAAAAGTTTGGTCTGGATCAAAAGTTTGGTCTGGATCAAAAGTTTGGTCTGGATCAAAAGTTTGGTCTGGATCAAAAGTTTGGTCTGGATCAAAAGTTTGGTCTGGATCAAAAGTTTGGTCTGGATCAAAAGTTTGGTCTGGATCAAAAGTTTGGTCTGGATCAAAAGTTTGGTCTGGATCAAAAGTTTGGTCTGGATCAAAAGTTTGGTCTGGATCAAAAGTTTGGTCTGGATCAAAAGTTTGGTCTGGATCAAAAGTTTGGTCTGGATCAAAAGTTTGGTCTGGATCAAAAGTTTGGTCTGGATCAAAAGTTTGGTCTGGATCAAAAGTTTGGTCTGGATCAAAAGTTTGGTCTGGATCAAAAGTTTGGTCTGGATCAAAAGTTTGGTCTGGATCAAAAGTTTGGTCTGGATCAAAAGTTTGGTCTGGATCAAAAGTTTGGTCTGGATCAAAGTTTGGTCTGGATCAAAAGTTTGGTCTGGATCAAAAGTTTGGTCTGGATCAAAAGTTTGGTCTGGATCAAAAGTTTGGTCTGGATCAAAAGTTTGGTCTGGATCAAAAGTTTGGTCTGGATCAAAAGTTTGGTCTGGATCAAAAGTTTGGTCTGGATCAAAAGTTTGGTCTGGATCAAAAGTTTGGTCTGGATCAAAAGTTTGGTCTGGATCAAAAGTTTGAACAATTTGAAACTTTTGTTTTGAAGTTTGTTCCAAATGCATGCCAGACCAATAAATGTGTTCCAAAATACTGGACCATACAGTTAATACCATTCCTGTGTAAGCAGCTTAAATTACGCTGCGTAATTGATAATTTGGTCGGACCACATTATAACCTCGGTAGGATTTTGCGCGCTGATACTATTGAAAAGGATGCAACAGAGTATTAAAACGTCAACCCAAGGAGTTATTACAGTTATATTAATAACTATCATTAAATAAACGTTGCTTGGTGAAAAACGTTTTTCTACAAATTCATCGTCACAAAATTCAGTCCAATTGGTCTGGTCCAACAGATGAAACACTCAATGGACTTCTAAACCCAGTAAATCTACCGGAGAATTTTCCTTGAATATAAATTGTGGAACCGATCTTGTGTAATGGTCATACGTTTGGACCAGATCAGACCAAAAATCAAATAACAGGCTGAACCGTATCCAGAACTGGTTCGTAATCAGTGCAATGATTCTTTGAAGTCTATTTGAAATTCATAAAATTTGGAAAGGCTTTTGTTTTTGTAAGAAATTTATTATAATATATGAGATTCAGTTGGTATCTTTGTTCTTTTAAAACAAACAATTCTTTGAAAATTGGAAGATATTTACTTTGCATGCTTATATGTATGAGCTAGCTAACGAAAAATAATGCGTTACCCTATATGTACTACTATATCCATTAGTAAAGTAACTAAAACTAATTTAAAAAATGTTGTTCCCCCACTGTTTTGGACGTTCCGGAGTGCCTGTGTTCAGTCATTGTTATTTCAACAAAACAAAATCGGTTTTAGGAAAAAAACAAAACCTACACCAAAATTTTTCATACAGGTTTCATTTTCAAACGATGGACGGTACTCTCGCCGCCTGTAAGTTGAAATGGATCTGAAAACGTTTGTCAGTGTTTAGTCTGAAATTCATACCTCTAAATTTGAAACGGCATTTGACAATAGAAAATGGATGAAAAACAATAAATAGATATAGTCAAGCGACCTCCTATTCACCTCAATGAATTTTTAACTTACCTACATGGCCTTATATAGACCTAAGCGAATAACAAACAGTCTTATGACCCCTCGAAAGATTTTATACGTGATATTTTTAAGTATGTCTATATTATTGTACTATCAGGAGTAATCTCCTTTCTTATTTATCAAGTTAATACTATTGTATGGATGATATGGGAGCCGCCCGAAAAGAATCCTTGTACCAATAAATAATAATAATAATAATAATAAACAGTCTTATGACCTCATGCATAGACCTTAGTGGATAACAAATAGTCCCATGGCCTGAGATTGACCTTAATGGGCCAAAAGTAGTCTTCCCGTGACCTCGAATTGAAATCAGTCGGACATGAGTAGTCCCATGACCTCAAAGCATACCCGAAAGCATACAAAAC